>JAMWYP010000005.1:0-1325416 GCA_025563575.1 Acacia pycnantha | reverse complement strand
GGAAACTGGAGTTTTGGTATCTTTGAAAATTTGGTAGCTCTCTGTCTTGCCAAAACTCGAGTGTGTTAAAACCAAACTCGAGTTTGCTTTGTCTGTGAAAAACTTGGATGCTCTCTGTATGGTTAAAACTCGAGTTTTCATATCCAAACTCGAGTTTTCCTTTCTTTGCAAAAACTTGAGCTATTCTCTGTCAAGTCCAAACTCGAGTTTCCAAACCAAAACTCGAGTTTGCCTTTGACAGTAAGTTTTTCAACTTAACAAAGACAAACTTCCATCTGTGTTTACAATTGTCCGTTATCATCAAAACCAATAGAGAACTAACATTCTCCTCCTTTTTTGATGATGACAACACTTGTAAACCAGAGTTGCAACTTGTTTCGAAAGATTTGGATTTTAAAAACAAATTTTACACACATGGTTTGAAATGCATTATGATAGATATGCAAATTGACAATTTCAGCAATTTGAACCAGTAGTACAAAGTTATATATAGCAGAACCGAAGGAAATAAGATAACATTGAATTTCATCTTAAAGCTTTTACATTAAAGTTTAGTCAAAACAACACATCAGAAACACAGAAAGAAAATACAACTCAAACTAAGCTAAAGAACAATTAAAAACTAAAGCACAATTAAACTCTTCAACACTCTAATGCTCTGGTTTCTCTGGTTCTTCTCCCCCCTTTGTCATCAACAAAAGAGGATGGAGCTGAGATCGAAGGGTCATCCAGAGGAGTAGAGAGTTTGACAGTAGATGCAGGGGATGGAATTGGGATTGGAGAGACAAGAGGGGTTTGTAGAATCTCAATGGTTGGGGAAGAGGGAATTGGTTCAATGGTAGGGGCTATGGGAGTGGTAAAAGTGAATGAAGGTGAGGTAGGAGGGGAAGAGGATTCAGTCTTCAACCCGGTAGGAGGTCCAAAACCAGAAGTGGAACCAGTGTCCAGTTTCTTGATAAGTGTATTCAAGCGATTATCCATTCGTTCTTGGGAAACGAGTAGGGTAGCCAATTGAGCATCCTGATCCACCATATGACTGGAAAGGTTCTTAATTTCATCCTTCATTTCTTCTTGGGCATCTACCACATCAGAATTGTCCTTGGTCACTTCAGAAACCAATCGATTAACCTCCACTTGAATTCTTTGAGTCATATCGTCAAAGGCCTTATCCACTATGGCCTGGACTCTGGCATCGAAATCAGGAGGGAGAGATTATTGAGGAGGAGCATATTGAGCTTCCTGAGCTCTTACAGCTGAAGCTCTTGATCTAGTAGGAGCCCGAGACTCATCTGATCCTTCAGCTTCAAATGTGATCCTCATTAGATTAAGGTGAGCTTTCCCAAAGACAGTAGGAGTCTTCATTGTGTCAGGAGCACCCACATACCAGATTTTGTGATAAAATAAGATCACAGACACAAGAGAGGGGAAAGGAATATGGGAAGGATGTCTAGAGGAGAATCTAAACTTGGTGATCTCTTGGAATATCCAATGACCTAGATTTATAGGAACTTTATTCACTAGGGCAGCAAAACGTGGATAATCTTTTTGAGCAAAGTGGGTGAAATTCCCACCTTTATGAATCATGTTCCTAGAATAGATATACCACAAGACCCGATGAATGGGTGGAGGATTGGTAATTTTCAAAAATCTCCTGGTTTGAATATTTAATTGTAGGAGGAGGAGGAGGATTGGTAATTTTCAAAATAGAATTTAGGATGGAAGCTGACAGGGTAAACTTGATTCCCTTAACTTGAGTAGAAACTCTTTCTTCTACCAAGTTTTGGTCATTGTCCTCCAAATTGTCCCATTCCATATTGAAATAGAACAATCGAATGATATTAGGACAGAATTGAGCAGTTATGGACAAGAAGGATTCATAAGGTCTCAACCAAGGGGAAAGGTCTACATTGCAAGTTTCCCTAAGCTTATCTAGTTCTACAGAAACTATGGGACATAACTCCTTTTTCAAATAGTTTTCTTTGAATTTTATAGCTAAATCATTTGTAAGGAAAGTGTTTTCAAAGACAAAACCTTGAGGAGCAAAGGTATGGATATAGATTTCTGATATGGCATCTAGAATGATTATGGGGTTCTGTGAAGACTGAGAAGGATTGGAGGTAGCCTTAGATGATCCTTCTCCTCTGCCAGCTCTTTGCTTCTTGTGAGACTTTGAAGATTCACCTTCCTTTTGTTTCCCCTTTGCTTCTTCGTTCACTGAATCAGAGGCTCGCTTGGATTGAGATGGTTCTTGAAACGAGACACTCTTAAGTTTGGGCAAAGAGGCTGTCTGGTACGATGGAATTCCAGGAATTTGTTTGTCAATCCCATAGTGGAATGCCTGGGGGTACTCTTCATCCTCCTAGGTCGTGTGAGTGGAGGAGGTGAAGGTGAAGCCGAAGAAGCTTCATAGTCGGCATCGTCTTTGGAGGTTTTGGTGGATTTCTTTGGAGCCATTTTCGAAATTCGGGTTCGGAGAGTGAAGAAGAAGATGAGAGGTTCAGAGAAAATCTAAGGCAAACTTGAGTTTTGAGGAGAGTTTGGTCGTACAATGAACAATCAAGTTTAAATAGAGCGCGAAAGCTTACCTGGACTCAAAAGTGTACTGTGAACTTTTGAATTTCCGCGACCAAAACTCGAGTTTCCACTTATTAACTCAAGTTTTGATGTTGCTTCAATAGGTGTGTTGCTCTCTGTCTGACCGAAACTCGAGTTTCATACTCAATGACTCGAGTTTCCATTTTGCTCAAATTCACAATTCTTCTCTGGCCCCGACAAACTCAAGTTTTGTTTTCAAAACTCGAGTTTGCGTCTTTTGACAGCAAACTTCAGGATTTCAAAAATCCTGCATAAAACATTAAGCTCATTGGGATTTATCATTCCCAATTCTCTTCTAATAAAATTGAATTGCTCCTTAGCCAATGGTTTGGTGAAGATATCAGCAATTTGAAGATGAGTTGGGATGAACATGACTTTGACATCTTTCTTTTGAACATGATCCCTTATGAAATGATGTCTCACATCAATATGTTTGGTCCTTGTCTAGGTTGGTCTGCTGAGTGGCGTGAATTTCACTGTCAAATTCATAAATTCATAGCTCCTTCATATGAACTCCTTTTGGCTTGAATTATATATCAAAATGACGCATTGGGAGTCTAGTTTCATATGCCACTGGTTTTACCTCAATCTGATTTCTAGTTTAGGAGATATCATCAAATTCCCAGACGTCGCCTGAGTGAAACGCTGAACAGAGTAGAACATAGTTGCTGAAGAGACCTGGAAACTTGAGTTTTGACTTGGAAACTTGAGTTTTCCTTGTCCAGAGACACTAGAGATGCTGAAGACATTACAAACTCGAGTTAGTTAGTGATTAACTCGAGTTTTGAGTTCCAAACTCGAGTTTTGTGTCCTAAACTCGAGTTTTCTCATACCAAAGGAGCAAACCATTGTAGCGAAGTAGGAAACTCGAGTTTTTAGATCTGAACTCGAGTTTTCTCATCCTAGAACTGATTTTTTGCTGGTTTTAACTCCGAATTGAGCCATTCCAACTTCTATATGATCTTGGAGCGATTTTTTCGAAGTTGATCCTCAAAAAAATTTGGAAAACCCTGATCAACCTCAACCCAAAGCTTGGAGATTTATAGGGAATCATCCTTTAGACCAAGTTATAGGTAATGTTAATCAAGGTATAAGGACCAGAAGTAGCACTTTGAATGAAGTTACCTTTTCTGAATTTATTTCAAAAATAGAACCCTCTAAAATTGATGAAGCCCTTTCAGACAATGATTGAGTGATAGCAATGCAATAGGAGTTACACCAATTTGATAGAAATCAAGTTTGGGATTTGGTACCTAGGCCTAAGGACCATCCGGTCATTGGCACAAAATGGGTATTGAAGAACAAACGAGATGAATCAGCAATCATTGTCCGGAATAAGGCAAGATTGGTTGCTAAAGGCTATAATCAAGAAGGAATTGATTATGAAGAAACTTATGCTCCAGTGGCAAGATTGGAAACGATAAGAGTTCTTCTAGCCTTTGCTTGTGTCAAAACCAGAAATTGGATTGAGGTAAAACCAGTGGCATATGAAACTAGACTCCCAATGTGTCATTTTGATATATAATTTAAGCCAAAATGAGTTCAGATGAAGGAGCTATGAATTTATGAAGTTGACAATGAAATTCACGCCACTCAGCAGATCAACCTTCAATATTTTGCGTGTATCTCATAAACTACAAATCCAATTGAGCTAAAATCAGTGGCATTGGAAATTAGACTCAAAGGGATTTCCATAAAGACTTGAACCAACCAAAATGGAGTTTCGATCAGGGAGATATGGCCCTTGAAAGTCGACTGTATGTTCAAGATGTTGCACAGTTTGCTATCAAATGAAGCAAACTCGAGTTTTGGAACCAAAACTCGAGTTTGTCAGGGACAGAGAGAAAAATATGATTTTGGGAAAGACCAAAACTCGAGTCATTAAGTTGGAAACTCGAGTTTCCATCACACAGAGAGCAACGAACGTCAGAACATCTTCAAAACTCGAGTTTGTGAGACCAAAACTCGAGTTTCCATCAGACAGAGAGCAACCAAGGGCAGAGCAACTCCAAAACTCGAGTTTGTCACTTAATGACTTGAGTTTTACTTCTATTTCAAGATGTTCTTCAAATCTTAATCGCGAAATTTACCTGAGAAAGACCAAAACTCGAGTTTGTGTTTCAAAACTCGAGTTTACACTTAAGTGAACAGTTGAAAACTCCAGTTTTCCTTTAGAAACTCCAGTTTTTGACGCTCTGTTTAAAAATTAGTTTTCTCGAATTTGTGAAATCTTCATATATGATCTAGATACTTCATATCATCACTCATTACTATTCTTAACTATGTTTAATCAATTTGTTAGTGAGTTTCAGATGATTAAAACGAAGGATTAGAAGCAAATCTCAAAATCTCAGATTTGTGTCAGAACATCGAAAGCTGTGCAAAAGTTCTAACGGCTAGTTCCATTTGAGTCTAACGGCTAATTTCTTTATCCAACAGTCATTGAATCTTCAAACGGTCATATATTGATCTCTACCTATAAAAGAAGACAGATTCAAGACAGAAGAAACGAGACACAAGCCTACTTCTTCAAAATGCTCATACTCTGATATTCAGATTATTTACTCTCTGTTTTCAATGTTTACATAGCTTATCATAGAGAGTGAAATGATTTGTATTGTACTTCAGTGTTTATCCATTCACTTCTAAGAGAGAAGATTTATTGTAATCATCCTATCATTTTATCTGAGAGTTACTCAAGATTGGGTGATCTTGAGTAGGAAACAGATTGTAACCTTACATTGTGTAAAGGGGAGAATCTCGGTGAGAGATTTGGCTTCACAAGTGCCTGAGTGAACTTGTGGGATTGTAAAGGCTTCTCTTGTACCCGAATTAAACAAGAGGATAGTGGATTGAAAATCTCAAGTGGAGCTTGGGGACTAGACGTAGGTCAAGGATTGGGCCGAACCAGTATAAATCTCATTTTGCATATTCTCTTCCTTAATCTCCTATATTTCCAGCATATATGTTGGAATGACTGTATATAGCTTTATAACTCTGTATTGTCATACAAACTAGTTTTACTAAGTTGCAAAAGGATTTTTTAAGTTCCTAAGTTTTTATACTTCACCCAATTCACCCCCCTCTTGGGTTCAACCGGTTCTTACAGGTACTGGGCAATCATTGCAGTATGCAAGGGTCCAACACACTTTGAGATGGCCTTCTCCACAATTGACTTTATTGATCCATTTAAAACAGAACGAGGTGGAGGTTGAGTTGATTGAACTAGAGCATGTGAAGACTGAGCTTCATTAACTCTGAATTAAGATGCTCTTGATCAAGTAGGAGCTCTAGATTTCCCTGACCCTTCCTCAATTGAAATCCTCATAAGATTGAGGTGATGTTGACCAAAAAGATGAGGTTTGACAGATTGCTCATTTAACTCTAAATACCAAATCTTTTCTTGAAATAGGATTAGTGAGACAAGATTAGGAAAATGAATGGTAGAGGTCTTTTTGGACTGGAATCTGAATTTCTTCATCTCATTATAGACCCATTGGCCTATACTGTGAGGGACTTTGTCAACAATAGAAGCAAAAAGGCAGTAGTCACTAGATGCAAAGTAAGTGAAGTTTTTACCCTTTTGCATAAGGTTCCTGGAATAGATGTACCAGAGAGCCCTATGCACTGAGGGCATAGCAACAGAAGGAAATGTAAGTGACCCTAATGGTTCACTCAAAGGCTCACCTGGTCTGAGAATTTGGAAAATTTCCTCAATGCTATAGTTCAACTCAAGAGTAAGAGGAAGATTAGGAATCCTTAACAAAGAGTTAATGTATTTGGCAGTAAGAAGGATTATTCTGCCTCTAACATAAGTTACAATCCTCTTCTCAACTAGAGCACCATTTGTTGGAAATTATGCCCTAGGGGCAAGTCATTGTACTTTAAATGTGAATGTCATTTAAAGTATTCTTCATTTAGTTATCATTTTCATTTGCATGTTTATAGTGATAACTGTATCCTTGGATATATCTTATTGATTATCCTAAATGTCTCTGATCGGTCATCTACGCGGGAGCGAAGATGAAATAAGACCAGTATGACTTTGATGAGGTATGGAGATACGAATCAAAGTCATAGGCACTTATAAGAGTACAAGGTAATGGACCGACCTACTATGAGAAAGCTGCATGGATTAAGTCATAAGCTTTTCTCATGTATACCGTGTCACAATGCCCTTTGACCTGAGATCATCATGGATTCCTACATGATGAGTCGCTGATCTTTGACCTAGTCAAAAGTCACCTTTGGCCGGGTGATGATAAAGGCTTGGATCGCGATCAGTGGTTTTCAAGCAGAGAAATGTGAATGGTCAAGATGGAATTTGTCCCTCACATTTGTAGAGAGATAATACTAGGCCCCTCGATGATTGAGTCTGAGAAATGTATGGCCATACTATGATGGAAATGAGTTTTCATTTCAATTGTTTGACTACTCAAGAATCGAGAAAGTGATGGTCAAGAACAGGAAGTTGACATTATCCATACCTCATCCGCCTTGACCAAGTTATCCCGTGACAAAAGGGACGTGACATGGTTGTATGATAGGTTGTATCGTATCATCGATCCCCATGTGAATTGGGTAGTCGCAATGTCTTACTAGAGGCCGCTTGCGACTTGTGGGCTACTACAGTATTGGCCCTCTGCCAATCTCATGTGAGCCTGCAAGGTCGTACACAAGAATAGCCCAACATGAGTAAAAGTGTCCAGATTCATTGAATCTTATATATGTCTAAGATTTAATGAATACTGTATTTAATCTAGGATGGATATATATATATATATATATATATATAATTAAAATTTGAAAATAATAATGATATTATTTAAAGTAAATACCCTTTCTAGTCCCTGACAAAAAGCATGAACCCCATTTTGGTCCCTTACAAAAAAAAGGTCCTTTATTCGTCCTTTTTTAGGGACTAAAAATGACCTTTTGGAAATTTGTGAGGGATCAAAATGTCAACCAATCGACCCTTATTCGTCTTTTTTATGGACTAAAAAGGACATTTTTTTTGTAAGGGACCAAAATGGGGATCGCGTTTTTTTTCAGGGACCAAAAAGGGTATTTACTCTATTATTTATAGATAATAATATTATTATATAGTATTTAATTTATTTGATAAATTAAATAACTATAATAAATCGAGATATTGTATCTCAGATTTAATTAAATAGAAAGATATCATATCTCAAATTTAATTTATAGAAATAAATTAAATCAGCATGCTTTTAATTCAGATTAAATAAATAGATTAGATTAGATCTATTGGACAGATTTAATTAATGATATTTATATCTAAAATTCGAATTCAAGATTAATTGAGATTAATCTTGAATATTTTAATACGGCCCAATTAGGGTTTTAGAAACTCTATAAAAGATAATGATCTAGTCGTATTAGAATAAGGAACTGCCGCGAAAAACCCTAGAGAGAAAAGACGTGAGACGCAAAGTAAGAAGGCGCTAGCACGCTGCCTACGTGTTGGAGAGCTGTTCGGTGTGGATACCGGTAGAGGGAGTGGATTCATAGAGTCGGCTCCTAGAGATTGATCGAGCAAGAAGGTGTTAGCCCACGTGTTCTAGAAAGGACGCATACAAGCTCGTATAGGTACGATTTCTCTAACAAACCTTGATTTAAACGCCGTTGATAAATCATCTTTGGGATTCGTAAGTTTTTTAATGGATGAGAATCCTTCCGCTGCATGTACGGAACCCAACACCATTGTCATCCAAATGATTGGCAATGGTCATATTGAAGTAGAAAGTTCTAACAATGGTAAGACTATAGGAGTCCTGAAAGAAAGAATATTTTCATAAGATTTAAGCCATGGGGAATATCAAGATTGCAATCTTTCCTTAGCTTCACTAGGTCAACATACACTGTAGGACAGAAATTCCTATTAGCATAATGTTCTCTAAACTGTTTGGCTTCTGACTCAGTGAACATTATGGGATTAGAAGAAAAAAAGTAAAAGGAGGAATGGGATGTAAATATACAGCCTCAATAGCAGGAGGCTGACTAGGTACCTTAGAGCTGGACTGACCTTAAGCCTGGGAAGCTTGGCCCTGAGGAGAACCTGGAAACTCAGAAGAAGCAATTATTGTTTTCTTCTTCTTCTTTGGAGTCTCAACAACTGTCTCCTTATCTTTCCTCTTAGCTGCCTCAGGATCAATCTTCTTCTACTTAGGAACCTCAGGAGGCTCCTGAATCACCACTTTCTTTGCCTTAGCCTTCGAAGAAGTTTCATCCTTAGCAACCTTGGATTGAAATCACTTTAGGGGTTGCTTCTCTCATCTAGGTCTCCTAGGAGAGAATGAAGAACGACAGTCGTAATGATATATATATATATATATATATATATATATATATATATATATATATATATATGTATGTATGTATGTATGTATGTATGTATGTATGTATGTATATATATGTATGTATGTATGTATGTATGTATGTATATATATATATGTATGTATGTATGTATGTATGTATGTATATATATATATATATATATATATATATATATATATATATATATATATATATAGTGCTCAACTCGAGTTACAGCTTAATGACTCAAGTTACTTGCTCGAGTTACCAAGAACTGGCTCGAGTTGACATAAAAATGCACTAACCTGGACTTCAAGTGTTCATATGAAAACAGTTGAGAAATACCATTAACTCGAGTTAACCACTTGTTGGCTCGAGTTAGGACTTTATTCTACACCAGGTTGTTCTCTGTCTTGGCTTGACTCAAGTCTAGAGAACCTTGACTCAAGTTAAGCACTCTTCTCAAAACTAGGTTGCTCTCTGTCTGATCATCACTCGAGTTAGTCACGCCTTGGCTCGAGTTAAGTCCACTCTGAAACTTAGGTTGCTCTTTGTCTGAATTTGACTCGAGTTGGAGATTCCTTGGCTCGAGTTAACTCAATTTGACAGTTAACTTTTGCAACTCTTCAAGCTTATAAGAGGTCCTACATAAACAATAATTAGACAGTCCGAAGCTTAAGTTAGTATTTATTTATCATCAAAAGCATAACTAACATTAAGTAGAGATAACTTACAACTCATTGCAATTTACCATTCCCAATTCCCTTCTAATGAATATGAATTGCTCCTTGGCTAATAGCTTTGAGAAGATATCAGCAAGTTGGAGATGAGTAGGGATGAACAACACTTTGACATCCTTGTTTTGAACATGATCTCTAATGAAGTGATGTATAACATCAATATACTTGGTTCTTGAATGTTGAATAGGATTCTTTGCCAAGCTGATTGTGCTAGTGTTCTCACACATAATTGGAATTTCTTTAAGGTGGATTCCCAAATCTTGAAGTTGTTGCTTGAGCCACAACAACTTGAGCACAACAACTTGATGCAACAATGTATTCAGCTTTGGTTGATGATAATGAGGCAGTGGTTTGCTTCTTACTAAACTAAGATACAAGTGAGCCACCAAAGAATTCACATTGGACACTTGTTCTTTTTTTGTCAATCTTGTATCCAGCATGGTCCAAATCTAAATATGCCACAAGATACTCAGTTTGACCTTTGGGAAACCACAATCCAAGACTTTATGTGTCTGCAAGGTATCTAAAGATCCTTTTCATATGTTCAGCATGAGACTCCATTGGGGCAGATTGGTACCTTGCACATATTTCCACACTGAATTGGATGTCAGGCCAGCTAGCGATCAAGTATACTTGGTAACATTGAAGTCCTTTCCATCCTCATCAACATCCAATGAAGTGGTTGAGCTCATTGTAGTATCACCTCCATTACATTGGTTCATGCCATACTTCTTCAAGAGGTCTCGGAGGTACTTGGTCTGAGATATGAAGATGCCATTTTTCTTTTGCTTGATTTGTAAACCAAGGAAGTAGTTCAACTCCCCCATCATTGACATCTCAACCTCTCCCTACATTGTCTTAGAAAAATCCTCACACAAACCATCATTAGTAGCACCCAAAAAAAAATATCATTAACATATATTTGAACAATTAACAAATTATTCCTCTTATTACATTTAATGAAGAGAGTTGTATCTACTTTGCCTCTAACAAATCCTTGATCAAGAAGGAATTTGCTTATTCTTTCATACCAAGCTCTAGGAGCTTGCTTAAGACCATACAAAGCTTTCTTTAAGCGAAAGACATGATCCAGATGATGATTATCCTCAAATCCAGAAGGTTGTTCAACATAAACTTCCTCTTGGATGAAACCATTTAGAAAAGAAGATTTCACATCCATTTGATATAATTTGAATCCCTTAATGCAAGCAAAGGCTAAAAGAACACGTATAGCTTCCAATCTTGCCACTGGAGCATATGTTTCCTCATAATTAATTCATTCTTCTTGATTATAGCCTTTGGCCACTAATCTTGCCTTGTTATGGACAATGATTGCAGATTCATCTCGTTCGTTCTTGAATACCCATTTAGTGCCTATAACTAGATGGTCTTTAGGCCTAGGTACCAAGTCTCATACTTGATTTCTTTCAAACTATGTAACTCCTCTTGCATTGCTATAACCCAATCATTGTTTGAAAATGCTTCACCAATCTTAGAGGGTTCAATCTCTGAAATGAAAGCAGAGAAAGTAACTTTATTCAAAGTACTTTGTATGGTTCTCACTCCTTGATTTACATCACCTATCACTTGATCTAGAGGATGACTCCTATTATATCTCTAAGATCTAGGTTGATATTGATCAGTGTTTTCACAATCGTTTTCATTTTTAGGAACTGTTTCTAAAGGTTTTTCATAATTTTCCAAAATAAAAAGAGGTTTTTGAAATAGACTAATTTTGAAGAATAGGAACATCATCTTCCAAAGACTTGTCAGATTGGGCTTCACAGAATACAACATGCATAGACTCTTCTACAACACGAGTACGATTATTAAATACTCGATATGCCTTACTCCTATTAGAATAGCCAAGAAATATACATTCATCTGACTTAGGATCAAACTTTCCTAAGTTTTCCTTACCATTATTATGCACAAAACACTTATAGCCGAAGATGTGCAAATGGGCTAGAATAGGCTTTCTTCCATTATACAACTCATAGGGAGTTTTGTCAAGCTTCTTCTGGAGGTATGCCTAATTCAAGATGTAGGAAGCGGTACTCATGGCATCAGCCCAAAACACTTGGGAGGTTTGATTCTCATTCAACATTGCCCTTGTCATCTCAGTGAGGAATCGATTCTTCCTTTCCATAATACCATTTTGTTTAGGAATCCTTGGGGCTAAGAAGTTATGATCAATGCCTTGATCATCACAAAACTCTCCGAAACCATGATTCTCAAACTCACCACCAAGATCAGTACGAATTCCTGCAATAGAGAAACATTTCTCGTTCTGCACCTTCTTGGCAAAAACAACAAACTGATCAAATGTTTTATCTTTAGAAGATAAAAATATAGTCCAAGCAAATCTTGAGAAATCATCAACAATGACCAAAGTGTATAAATTGCCACAAAGGCTTTTTACTCTAGCTGGTCCAACTAAATCCATATAAACTAGTTGGAGAGGTCTATTAGTTGAGATTTCACTTTTTGATTTGAAAGATGTTTGGCTTGTTTAACTTTTTGACAAGCATCACAAATCATGTCATTTTTAAACTAAGTTTTGGTAAACCAATGACCAAATCCTTTTTCAACAACTTGTCAAGTTGAAACATGTTGACATGAGCTAAACGTTTATACCACAGCCAACTCTCATCCAAGTTACCAATGAAACAATTTTTAGAAATAGAGCTCTTACTAGGAAGATTTAGAGTATAGCAATTACCTTCTCTAGGAGCCCTGATTAAGGCTTTAGATTTATTTTTGTCCAAGGGCAGATCATCCTTGCTAACAATCAAGCATTCTTTATAATCGACGATAACCAAGTTACCTTTGCCTGTACTTTGACTCACACTGAGGAGATTGTGGCATAGCCCTTCTACAAGGTAGACATCTTTAATTTGTGGTTCATCGTTGCTTCCAACTTTACCAATCCCAGCAATCCTTCCGGATTGATTTCCACCAAATGTCACCTTGCCACCATCCTTTGGCTTGATTGTTGCAAACTTGGATTAATCTCATGTCATGTGTCTAGAGCGTCCACTGTCAATGTACCATTTGTTGGATTTCGATGCTCTTAGACAAACCTGCAAGACACAAAGAATCAAGTCTTAGATAACCATCTTTTCTTAGGTCCTTTTAGGTTAGTTTGTGTCTTAGGAACCTCATAAGATCCCTTAGACACCCATCTATAATTGCTTACAGGTTTAACTTTTCTTTCCTTTTTATGAAAACAAGAAGAAGTAGTATGCCCTTTACAATTACAATAATTGCAGTGGGCAAAAGGATTAGAAGAATGAATCGATGTTCGAAAATAATTCAAATATTTCTTTTCTCCAATTTTCTTCTTTCCTTTCTTTTTATCAAAATCAAGTTTGTAACCAATTCCTGATTTATCGTTTATAAATCTTTGTTGCTACAAAATCACATTGAGCATTTTACTGCCCTGAGTGAATTTCTCAAAATTTTTAGTGAGATAAATGTTCATTTTCTCCAAAACAGAACATTTTTCACAAACCTTTTCACAAACTAAAACTGGAGGAGGAACATTTTGAACTAATTCCTCAAGAATTTTCATTTTTCTTTTAGAAGAAAGAAGTTCTTTAGCCAATTTTCGAAATTCAGAGTAAAGGGAATTATACTCAGAAAATAATTCATCAAATGAAGGTTCATAATCATTTACCTCTTCACTCTCAAACTCTTCTTAAGCCACAAGACAGATATTGGTCACTTCTTTTTCATCACCTTCATCTTCATCAAATGAGCTATCTCCCCATATGGCTAAGACATAGGCCTTCTTCTTGAACTTGTTGAATTTCTTCTTATCTTTCTCTTTGTTCTTCAATGGGGGGCATTTAGACTTGTATGGCCAGGCTTTTCACATTCGTAGCAAATGATAGGCTTCTTAGGCTCATTGTCGGAGCTACCTTTGTGAAATTTCTGGAATCCTTCATCTTTCTTGTAGAACCTCTTGAATCTCCGGACCATCATGCCAAGCTTGTCATCTTCGTCGTCATCATAATCTGATTCCTTATCTTCTTTAACAAACTTAAGGGCAATTCCCTTATGTTTACTACCAATTTTATCAAGGCCCTTTCTGAATTTAATCTTTCCCTCATACTCAAACAAGCTTCCAAATAAGGCTGCTACTGATCTCATAGACTCTCCACGAGCCTCTTCAATTGCTATGACCTTTACTTCCCATTCCTTGCTTAGAATATTCAGAATCTTTCTCACTTGGGCTTGTTGATCGTATTCCTTTCCCAAGGCATAAAATTGATTTATCATATGAGTGAATTTGAGTTGAAATTGACCAATGGATTCTCCAGACTTCATACGAAGTAAATCGTATTCTGTCATCAAGGTTTTAACACGATTTTTTTTATTCCATGGTTCCTTCGTGAGCAATTTCAAGCGCATTCCACATTTCTCTTATAGATAACAATGTGCAAATCCGAAAATACTCTTTCTGACCTAATGCACTCTGGAGCATTAACATTACCTTGTTGTTGAGAGTAATGAGTCTTTTATCGTTCTCATTGTATTGTTCTCAAGCTTAGCAACTCGAACTCCATCTTCTACTTTGGTTGGGAGGTAGTCTCCTCCCTCGAACACGTTCCACAATCCATACTCAGTAGCCATAACAAATACTCTGAATTTGGCTTTCCAGAATGAATATCATTCTCCATCAAAACCAGGGCGTATGTTAATGGAAGCTCCATCAGGTAGTATTCTGTCCATAATGATTCCTCTCGGGATGTTAATCCTTTAAGAGAAGTTCTAGCTTTGATACCAAATGAAAGACAGAATATCACCTAAGAGCGTGGTGAATTGGTGATTTAAAAAACTTCTTTGATAACCCCTGAAACTCACATACTAAAATAAAGCTTAACAAAGAGAGTAAGAGAAAGATTGACACGAGAGATTTATACTGGTTCGGCCTTAACTCTTAACCTATGTCCAATCCCCAGACTCTCTAAGATTTTCACTATCTCTTCAAATGATTAAATATTTTGTACTCGAAGTAATCATCTCACTAGGATTCACTCCTCCTTACAAGTTGTAATCAATAACACAATGTCAAAGTCCCACTACCTTGGGATTCTTACAAAGATATTGATTAGAAATATAACTCTCTAAAATAGCAAAGTGATAAACACTAAGGATTTAAATATCCAAAGATATTACACAAATGAATGAAACAGTAAATGCGTATAGTTCGTTTGAGCGTTTGGGTTTCCGGTTGTTGAATCGTATTGAATGCTTCACTTATATTTGGTGAGGGAATTTAATGACCGTTGGAAGCTTTCAATACACCATTGAGAGTAATCAATATAGCTGTTGAGCGTTGATGACCTTCCGTTACTCATAGTGTTTAATTCTACAATGAGCACCGTCATTCCATATTGACATTCCTTTTGTTCTTCCCGTTGGATGATCTAACACTTAATTATGGAAAGAAACCATTAATGCCTTTGGAATGTTCAGAGAATGATGGTCCAAAATCGTGCTTCCTTTTCTGGAGCCACATTTAATGTTACTTACCTAATCAATGCTTTTTTATTAATCTGCATTTAATCATTCATCTAATCATCTCAAACTCATTAACAAACTGATTAAACATAGTTAGGAACAATAATGAATGATGATACGAAGTAAGCAAATCATACTTAAAGATTTAAGATTTATGGACACGATGATTTGCAAAACAGAGATACCTTAGCTCGAGTTAAATTCAAGCAAGTTCGAGTAGCTGACTCAAGTTAACTATTCTAAGCTCGAGTCACAAGTTCAGCTTCTTTGAAAATAAGTTTGAAGTTTAAGTGAAGATATCTCTGTATGACTTTAGCTCGAGTCTAAAATGTTCAACTCAAGTGCATGATTTGAGTCATACTTACAAAGATCGAGTCAAGCATCAATTTCATAAATGATTTTCAAGATAGCTTTTAAAAAAGATTTGAACATCGAGCCAACTCAAGTCATTAAGTGATGGCTCGAGTTATCAAAATATATTTTGAAAATAAGTTTCAAAATCATGCTCGAGTCAAGGAACACTGGCTCAAGTCATCATGTTAGTAACTTGAAAAAAATTAAGTTCACAAGAGATTGCTCGAGGCAGAGAACAATAGCTCGAGGCAACATCATTTCTTAAAACATTTCATAAGAGCCTTTAACTCGAGTAACCAAAGTGTAGCTCAAGTCAGTCAAAGTCTAAACATATTTTGACTGAGTTTTTAAAAGGCTTGACTCGAGTTGACAACCTGAAACTTGAGTCAATTTGACAGCAAGTTACTGATTCAAGTTTGATCAAGTTAAAACATTTTTTACTTGAATCATTAACCACATTTTGTTTACAATTTTCAGTTATCATCAAAACACATAAAGAACTAACATTATCAAGTATAACACAATTAAGCTCAGAATTACCATACAAAACAGTCATAAGACACAAGGAATACATAGCAAAAATATGACTCATCAAGAACTAATGGTTTGATATGAATCTGTAGCTTTTGGCCAGGCTACAACTCACGATTGGAGAGCTTGGAGCAGTCTTATCACAAAGAAGAATCCTAATATGTATTGTAGTATATAGGTTTCATTTGTGGTTATAACGAGGTTACAAGGACGGTTTTGGGAGTCTTGTGCTTGTCAGTGGTTATAGGGATGGTTGAGGGAGTCCTATGCATACTTAATTACTCTTTGAACTATTCTTGTTTATGGAAAATGTATATACTTTATGTTATTTGAATTGTTACCTAGCCCGCATAACTATATTGTAATCATTCCCTGCATACTTGTTAAATTTTATTTGTGGTAATTGTGTCCACGTGACTCACCCTGTTGCTTTTAACATTTTTCAAGCAAGGTTTATAATGTAATATCTTCATAGAAGACTTGGAGGTTTAGGTTTGCATTGTGCAAATGTAAGCCTCCTCTTTTGGTAATTATGTGTTAACTTTATATATTACCACCTAGGGCTCATTCATACTCTAGTATAACTTCTGAAATTGTTTTAATATTCGCATGATTGGTTTATTTGTGTACTATGTTGGAGTATAGATAAAGGAGGCTTGAAGCCATGGGTTCTAAATTATGATTTTTGATCATGAATCCACTTTTGAGTATCTTTTGAGAAAGTTATGGTTCTATATGAAAATTAAATTTTTCAGGAAAGTCATGAATTGTGATTAATAAGATTTTAATTGTTGGAAATGATATAAGGCCTATTGATAAATTGTGTTATCGGGCTTCAAATCCCCAAGGCCCAATTATTATACTACTGATTGATATGTAATATTTTGAATAAGATGTTTAATACTTTTTAACTGTAATGGACTAACATCTTTTCTTTTTCTACCATTGTATCCTTTAAATGTTTTGGTCAAATCTTTTCTATTGTGGTATATGTAACATCTCATTTTCAAAAGCAGTATATTTTTTCATCAAACATCATTTCAAAATCATCAGAGTAGAGCAACGGAGCAATTGAGTAACTGATATGTATATATAAAGTGTCGTAAGTCTGGCTGGCTATTTACAACAGCGGTACAGTAACCGAGTGTTTCAAAAGTGAAGTAGTTAACAAAAGGCTTCTGCCGGAACAACAAAAGAATTCTTCAGCCGGAACTTCTACGCGGATGCTTGTCTTTCTCCTCGGTCCTCGGTCTTCCGGAACCTGACGCTATGTTAAGGGCTAAGATCCAGCGCACCGGATCTCAGGTAACGGTTAACCTCATGTTTATGTATACACATACAAACAACAGACATCCACGATATCAACAGCACATACAATCACTCTATCACAACCCATGCATATGTATTGCCCCCAAAGATGCGAGACATATTGCCCCCAAAGATACCGACAAATTGCCCCCAAAGATACGGACATATTGCCCCAAAGATACGATACATATCCTCTAACCACTATATGCATTCAAACAAGATAACATCTATACAACACACATACCACATATATGCATACCATAAACATCGAGTTAGTGTTACAAGATGCGAACATACCTTCGTTGACGGTAATCGGTACTTCCGACGAAAAACGTAAAACGGTACGTTTGACAATGTACGACAGTGGTACAACAGCGGTTTGTGATTACAGATATCCTATAAGGATAATATGACATTTTATTAACATTTGACATCATAACAGGCATTTTAAGCATAAATGACCATTTTTCCCCTGATGCCCCTAATCGACGGAATTTCGCCAGCACTTCGTTACTTTGACTCTAATCTTCCAGAATTTTGACATATCTTTAACCCCAACAATATTTTCGAAATTAGTGCCTTAATTACCCCTAAATATGATATCTAATCATACTTGGAAGATTAAAGATCAAACTAACATTGCTACTCTAACTACCGAATCAAAAACTAGAACTTAAGACTCAGTACCGAAAAAATTACCCAGAGCTTCGCTACAAATTTCCCCGGACTCCTCCTTCTCTCTATTTCGAAATGCCTTAGTGGTTTTTGGTGTGAAAATACGAAGAAGGGTGCATGCCTATTTATAGGCAAAAACGCGAGGGCATAACGGTAATCTTCCAACTTCAATTTCTGGCCACACATTCTAGGGTTGTGAAGTGGCTTCTTCTTCTCCACACAATCCACCTCCTTACATCATCTTTCAACCAAGTGACATCATCAAGGTGATGTCACTTACTTCCTCAAGAAGTTTTATACCGATAAAGTCACTGTTCGGTGTTCTAATCGCGTGATCTTGTAAAATCTCAAAAATCTGGAATAGTAACTTTGAAGATATTTTCTTACTCATTAGAAATGTCTGGGTTAACTAAATCTTTGATCCCTTTCAGGTCTTCTCCGGCCCTACCGAATATTTACGGAAAAACGCGTCGGTTACGGAACGAACTTCCGAAATCATCAACCTCTGGACAAAAATTCACTGATTCCAAATATGTCCAGATAATTATCTACTTATCCTCGGATGTTGAGTTATAATTTATTCTCTTCAAACTCCAATTCGTGACTATCTGCCTTTTTCACAGATTACCCTATTTTGTCCTATTACCTAAGTATTCTACCGATCACGGAAATGACTTCTGAGACAGCCTATTCCGAGATAAAATTATACTTGTCCATAATATTCTCTGACCTTCGAAACCTTGTTCATGGTTTTCTAGATAGGATTTAATCTCTATCCTTGGTCATTTATCCTATTTGCTTTTTCAATAGAATATTCCATAGAATATTCCATAGTATATTCCTTAGAATATTCTTCACTAATTCTATCCAAAAATTTCGGTCCTTTCTTTCTTTTTTTATTTAATTATTTAATTAATAATATATATTTTTTAATTATTTAATAATTATTTTTCATAATTTTTAACAAAGTTTCCTATTGGTCCATACTTTGATTTAGGCTTAAAATTACTTAACCTCACCAATTTTCCTTCATATTTTCCAATTAATTAGCAAATATATTTTATGCTAATTTTAGCCCTAAACCACTAATTATAGGGTTTTACATAATTATCTCTGGATTTTCCTTTGTTTAAACCCAAATAATTAGCCAATAATTACCTAATTAATCCCCCACCAATTGTTGATAATTTTCTTATTTATGAAATAATTATTTCCTCACAACGATTGGACTTACATTGATATTTTATGCTTTACATAAAATATTAAAAAATCACGGGGTCAATAATGATCCCAGAATACTTTTTAATTTTTCTCTCACTATTTCCCAATGAAATAAATCCCAAAAATTGTATAAATTAGAGACAACATACTCTATAATTTTTAATAATTATTTTATTGCCTTAAGGATTTTTCATAATTTCCTTAAGTCTTTTTATGCTCCACAAGGGCATTTTCGTAATTTTGGCACTCTAATTTTCAAGAGATTTTTCCCTACAGATTTGACACCATATACTCACCTATTTCTAATAGGTATTATTTATTAAAATATAATATTCCAGATAAATAATTATCCAGGTATTACAGTATACCTTGGTAATTGGTTTCTTCCTTTTATACTCCCTCCGTCCCTAATTATAGGAGCAAATTTTAGAGTTGGTTTTGGTCCTAATTATAAGAGCAAGTTTTAAATTTTGTCATTTTTTTTCCTATAATACCCCTATTTATACTTTCTCAATAATAATTAAAGACAATAATAATTTAATAATACACCTATATATTTTATAAAGTAAATAATGTTTGCAACTCATTAATGTCATATACACCTAAATTATATCTTTTTATATAAAATAATTTTGAGCAATTTTTGTCATATTTTTCCCATATCACCCCTACTAATATTTCTTCCATAATAATTAATTTACAACACGCTTATATTCTATCAAGTGAGAGATTCTACCTTATTTTTTATTTTTAAATAAAATATTTTTAATATTCCTTTAAAAATATTTTTTTTTGTAACTATCCGTCCAAAGTGATTACTTTTTTTCCCCTAAAATAACCTAATAAAACATTAATTTCATTATCTTTTTCCAACAATAAAAAATAAACTTGCATTTGTTATGCCCAATTAAATAGATACTCCCTTGATAGAAAAAAATTTTCTTTGAAAAAATTCATGAAAAATATACAAAAAATATTTATATACATTTTAAATCTACAACCTAGCATTTCATGATAGTAAAAAATCATTTTGAATCTATAAAAAAAAATCATTTTTACAAAAATAAATAAATAAACTAGCATTAAACACATAAATGTTCAATGTTCAAATTCCAGAAATTGATATCGCAAAACTCCACTGTTTTCCGACCAAAAGAAAATACTCCATTGTGCATAATTGCTCTAATCTCTTTTTTAATTTTCATAGGGGTATTTTTGAAAAATGCACATAATTAACTAATTTAACTTTCTTCCTTAATCTCCCCAAATTCTGGTAATTTGCTCCTATAATTAGGGACGGAGGGAGTACCATAGTAGTGCTTAATCAATTGTTTTGAAATAGTTAAATATACGATATATAAGGAGACTGTTACACAAGGAATGATAATTCTGGTCAATCAATATCACCACATATAGCACAAATGCTAGATGGGTGCCAATCATTGATAAGTGTGAAGAGTTTATGAAAAGACTGGGATTATTTTTATTTGCCGCTTGCTCCAAATTCAATATAGTTTGTCAACATATACAATTCATTACATATGCAGTAATTCTGTTATGTAGTACACATGTTGATGAGCTTCATTGCATTTGCATACATAGAACAGAGGCTAGCTAGATGGGTGCCAATCAAACCCTATATTTATGAGTAAGTTAAAAACTATTTTCATTACAATGGATTTGTATTTAATTTTCTTATTACAAATTTATTCTAGTAATAACCGCTGACATTGATTCCAATAATATGAAGAGGGCAAAAAAGACATGTGAAGAGTGTCAAGGTATAAATATAATACACTAGTACAAAAATATGAACTTATCATAATGAGAATCATACAATTTCATTAAATATGAACATATCATATAACATGTTATCTCATATTCTGTGATATCATTAGAAGCATCGAGTTGTATGTTCATGTTTAATGAAATTGTATCTTTCTCATCATCATCATATTTATCTATTAATTTGGTTGTTTAATTGAAACTTGTTTTCCATTAGTAAGTCAAAAACTTTATTTTTATTACAATAGATTTGTATTTAATTTTCTTATTACAAATTTATTCTTTTTCATTATAGAAAGGAGTATGAAGAACGCCGAAAAGATATGTGAAGAGCGCCAAATTGAGTGGTTTTTTTGTAGCTCTCACTTATGTTTTTGTAGAATTAAATAATCTGATCTAATACGTAACTCCATATAATTGAAAACAAGGGATAAACACATGCGGTTGGAGGTTGCAGATACAAGCCAGCAAGCCATTCTTGTATGACTTGGAAAATGAAAAAAAGCCTTCCTTCCACACATATAAATAGAATATTCATTTACTACTTGCTTGATATTCAATAACATACGTGTATGCAGATTTTTGTCCATGGAATTCGTCATGGTTGGGATTGTGAAACTTTTGATAATGACAATGATGAAATTTCATTATATCATTCTCATTATGGCAAGTTTCACAAATCCAATAATCACAAATTCCATGAACAAAAGTTTGCATACACATATGTTAATTGAATCTTATTTGTCATGCTTTTGTTCCTTTCAAGTTTTTTTTTTGTTTGCATGCCCCCTCCTTGAAAGGGATTAGATCATTATTGTAACATCCCAATTTCAGAGCCATTTTTTTTTCAATCAGAGTAGAGCATCGAACTAATAACATTGAGTAACTGATTATAACAATAACAGTGGCGTAATCGCCTGTTCATAAAGATTAATACATTATCTGTTCAAATACTAGACGTCCTTGATCGGGTCTCCACGTGGTCTTCATCTTCATGTGTGCTGTCCGCTCTGCTTACTCTTATCCTCCGTCCTTGGTCTCTCTGGACCTTGATGTGATGCTATAGTAAGAACTGAGATCCAATACCCATCGGATCTCAGGTAACGGTTAACCTCATGCTTATATAACAATATATGTTCAACAGATATTTCTATAAATACAAAGAATGATCCTTGATCATTTAATAACAACTACCCTACAAGCAAAGTTATCTCGCCTGCACTATTAACGGCAGCAAATCAGAGTTTCTGATGTCCTATAAGAGTAATATCACTTTCATTAGTGATTTAGCATTACGACTGGCATTTTAGATAAAATTACCATTTTGCCCCTATACCCCTAATTGGCGGAATTTCGCCAGCACTTCGTTTCTTTGGCTCCGATTTTCCAAAATTTTTGCCAGAACTTCGACCCAATGAAAATTTTCGAAATTCTAACTTAAAATAGCCCTATTATATGATATCTAGTCTTACTTGAAAGATTAAAGGCTACTTTAACATTACCACTCTAACTATTGAAAGAACTACGAAAGCTTAAAGCTCGCTATTTTAACTTTCAATTTTCAGAGACTCAATCCCTACTATGTTTTTACCTCGTCAGGCATCTTTCAATGCAATGAGGCCTAAAAACAAGAATAGGAATCTCATCTCCTACTTCCTAGATCTAACTAACAGTTCTACTAACTACTGAACTAAAAACTAGAACTTAAAAGCTAAAGACCGAGGAACTTACCCGTTGAAGACCCCTGCACAATTTTTCCCGAGCTTCTCTCTCTTCTTTCTCCCTCTAGATTCGGCCAAGCAAGGAGGAAATGGTGTGAGAATTCAAGAGCATTGCATGCCTTTATATAGGAAAATTTTGGGTTCAATGTGGTAATTTTTCCTTCCCAAAGTTGTAATTTTTCCTCCCTTACCAACCATGTAAAATCAAGCTAAAATGGTGTTTAATTCTTGACCATGGGAGCATGTTGGTCGACATACAAGGGCTGATGTGGCAGCAATCAATTGGTCCAAAGTGATGACTCACACTTGCTTTATGCCCTATCCGATAGATTTTCCCGATCGGTGTCCGTTTCGCGAAATCTCAAAATTCTGAATTCATAACTTTGAAGATCTTCTCTTTCTCATCAATAATATCTAATTTAACTTAGATTTCGGTCTCTTACAGGGGTTCCAACAATCCAGCTTGAAGTTTTCTCGAAAACGTGTCCGAACGCGTCCGGTCGGAAATCGTTTGGAATCATCAACTTCGGACAAAAATTCACTGATTCCAAATATGTCCAGATAATTTCAAACTCATTTCTAGATGTTGAGTTAGAATTTATTTTCTTCAGATCCAAAATGTGACTATCTATCTTTTTCCCTATTTCGTTTTATTAGGAAAATGCGCTAACGGCCTCGGAATTAACTTCCGGAAGAGGTCACTTGAAGGTAAAAACTCACTGATCAATATTTTACCTTGACTTTGGAATTCCTATTCCTGGTTCTCTAGATAGGATCCGTTTCCTAATTATCTTATTACTATTCACTTTAATAAATTATATATTAAAATAATAAAACTTAAACTTATATACTAAGTTATTTTTGATATTTTCTAGAAATTCTTATCCTCAATTTTCTTGTCCAATTCGGCTGGCCATTAATATTATATAATAAATATTTATTTTTTATTTAATTAATTATTTATTTATTTATTTATTTTAATTTTCTTAAATATTTCACAAATTTCCCTTATCGGTCTATTCTTGCATTTAGGCTTAAAAATACCTAAACTCAACTATTTTTCACAAAAATTTCCAATTAATTAGTAAATATATTTTTACTAATTTTCAACCATTTTCCACTAATTTTTAAGCTTTACATAATTACCTCTGAATTTCCTTTGCTTAAGCTTAAGTAATTAGCCAGAAATTACTTAATCACTTTATTATCATTAGTTGATAATTTTCTTGATTAGAATGCCTCATTAACTCATAATTCTTGCACTGACATTTCTGTTTCCATGTGCTCTGCATTATTTTAGAATTTGTGAGGGTATTATGGTCATTACAATACTTTTCGAGCATTCTTATTTAATTTCTCCAAGTTCATAATTTATTAAATTACCAAAATTAGAGATAATATACTCTCTTACTTCAATTGGTCATTTTACTGCCTTTTAGGATTTTTCATAAATTTTCTAAGTCATTTAGGCATTCTAGGGGTATTTTGGTCATTTTGGCACTTTGGCCCTTAAATTCCCTAATTTCCTACAGAATTCAACTTAGAAGAATAGAATATTTTTACACAAGTCTGGAGATCAAAACTTCACTTATCAGAAATATCCAATTTATTTATAATATTCCAGATAATAAAGATCCGGGTATTACATTTCTTCCCCCCTTAAACAAAATTTCGTGCTCGAAATTTGTACTCAACCATCTAAACTTTGTACTAACTAAACTTTGTACTATCTACTTCGAAGTTTTACTCCATCTCAGGTTTGCCTAGAAGGATCTTGTCATGTCGTACATTGATATATAGTGTCTCCCGTGGTTCCCATACACCGCGGTCAACACCACAAATACCAAAATATCTCCATGGCGCCCATACACCATGGGAACACAAGATATCATACATGTCATCATGGCGCCCATATACCATGGCAACACAAAATACCTCCTACTCAATGACACGATCGCGGTCGGATTTTAATACCTAAGAGATATGAAAAGCACTATGCAAGTCTAACCAGGTTCGGGAATAAGGCTATCTAATAGTGATTGGTTTGTTCTCAACGAATACTTGAATGATCTCACCAAATGCGAACTACACGTTCGTCTTTGAGGTGTTTTTTTTTTGACACCAGCATCTGAGGATATACGATCATCTCAATCACCAAAAGATTCTCACGATCTTTTGTGACTTGTTCAAACTATTTAGAGACGTGATCAATCAAATCCCGTATAAGAAAATTTCTGCTCCGACAATTCCACTGAACAATATAAGTGATTTTCACTTCTGCCCGTACAAGGCATCAATCTGTGTCATCTCGATTGTAAGAAAATTTAGAGGTTCGGCTTCATCAGGCGCATTTATAATTTCGCGGGGAATTTCCTTTGTCCAGACTAAGCTTTCATACCCATGCAGCTTTCGTTTCCTTGAATCGTCATGTCATATACAGGTACAATCTTCTGTAGAGAGTACCTTCTCGATAGTTTTCTCTATTCGGTTGCTACTTATCGTAGTCTTATACTAGCCGTATCCAGCGAAAGTTCTCTTGAATCTGCGGTACTATCCTGCTAGACCCAAAACTACACATTTACGTTTACTATTTCTGGTTATTCTATATTCCAGAA
The DNA here is from genome assembly GCA_025563575.1 of Acacia pycnantha. NCBI lineage: Eukaryota > Viridiplantae > Streptophyta > Magnoliopsida > Fabales > Fabaceae > Acacia > Acacia pycnantha. Next base: position 1,300,006 of record JAMWYP010000005.1, on the reverse strand, counting down.
ATGCTCCCTCTTTGCTTAAAATAGGTAACAGCATCGTTGCGTCATGTAACATGGCCCAAAAAAATATTCATTTCTGACAGCCAACATTCATATTTTCTTAATCTAGTATAGAGTCACCTCTTTTACTCACTACTAATCGTCATTATTCTTTGCGTTTCACTTCTTATTTCTGAACAGATGAGAACGTCGTCAAATAATGCCTCCATTAACCCATCAATATGTTTTTGAGAGAATATTTGGTTTAAGTGCTCTATGAACAAAACAGATGCACTCATTAATTTTTGCAAAGTGTCACAAGGAATTTTCAAATGCCTGATATAAATTCCGAAGGCTATCTTCAAAACATTGCTAGTTTTGGTCCACAACCGATGGTATTCCGGGCGTAAGTCAATTTTGACAAGATGTAGGAATTAGATAATGGAGTAGATCGTCGATCTTGGGAAGTGAGCATTTGTTTTTGAACAGTTACTTTGTTCAACTTATGGTAGTTGATACTAAGTTGAAAACTCGGGTCTTCCCTTCTATAATAATATTACCGGAAATTTCTAAGGTAATACGTTTGTTTTCGTCCAGAACCTTACTGGGAATCAAGTTGTTATATCAGCTGGATATTTCATTCATGAAATTTGGTACGGTGATTTTGATATTGATCCTATGCTAGGTATCAATCAACAGTGAATACTGAACTTCTCCTCCTGGAGGTATGTTTAACAGGGAATTAATTTGTGACTGAGTTGTTTTTGAATAAAGATTTGGTTTCCGCATCAATTCTATCTCTGCTTGTGAGAATCATATATTCTCTTTGTCGCCATTCTTCATCACCGTTCATTGAACACTATTGAGAGTATTGTCGACTCTATGAAGTAGTAGTAAGATTCATATTATAACCGCAACTTGGTTCAAAAACACGCTTTACAAGCTAAAAGCTCACACCTAATGGTGTAGCTACTATTACATCATAAGAAAATATATATGTATGCATCCCAAAAGGATCCGTACAAGTATCAAAAGGAAATGATCGGTTTAGAATCCGGATCGGACTATATTTGAAATAGATTTTAATAAGCGATAGTATCCGGAACCATCTCCGAGGATTCTCCGGCTTCCACTTCGAGCAATGCTATCATCTGGTCTATGTTCTGTGGCTCGATCTCCGAAACTACCTGGGGACAGTCCTCGCCAATATGCCCTGGTCCTTGGCATTTAGAGCAAATTGGTCTCACTCTACAGGCAACACCGGGATGGTAGTTCCCGCATTTCCAGCATGGATGGGGTTTCTGCTTCTGCTGTCCAGTCTGGATTGACTTCTGGCCTAGGTTCTGTGGCCCTTTCTTTGCAGCTTTTAGGGGACAATGTACACTGATGTGTCCGGGCTGTTGACACTTGAAGCATAACAGCTTCTTCTTGGTTTTCTCAGGACAGTTCCAAGTGATATGTCCTGGTTTCCGACATCCGAAGCAAATCCGTTTCCCAATGCAGTTAACACCAGGATGGTACTTCCCGCAATCTGGACACTGTTGGAGTATCGGCATTTGCGAATGATTCTGTTGTTTGGTCTGAGCTACCTTCTTTCCTTTCCCCTGATTGTTTTCCGCAGGAAACTTTCTTTTCAACGAGAGGTTTCCCTGGCTAAGTCCGTCATGACTTACTTCGCTATTGTTGGATTCCCCTGCTCTACGCAGCTTTTCTAAGTTGTACTCCATCATTCGGTAGAATTCCAGTACCTCAATCTGTCTTTCTTGCCTTTCAGCCAAGAGAGTATCAATAAGAATCTGCTGTACCCTCAGCTTTTCCTGCTGCCCTTCCAATTTTTCCTTCAGAGTCTTCTGCTCCTTCAGCTTTTCCCTACGAGTCTTCTGTTGGTTTTGATTAGTTTTGATGATGTCTTATATAGATGTCATTATTAAGAGCAAAAAGATTGAATGATATATTTATCTTCTACTTTGATTAACTCTTATATTGTGAAGTTTATTTTAGTAGAAGATCATCAAAGAAGTATCAAATTAGAGGAAGAAGAAGAAAGAAATTGAATCAAAGAAGATGTGAAGTTCAAATGATAAAGAATGATCAAGATGGAAGTTGGAAGATGGAAGAACTTGCTGAATGGAATCAAAATATATTTATTCAAGTTCCTAGATTGATGCTAGAAATGTTCAAGATCATATGGAAGTTGGAATGGATCAATTAAGAGTTAAAATCAGCAAAAGTTCAGTTTCAGGTCGACATAACTCGAGTCATGAAGTTGTAACTCGAGTTATCCCCTTCGCTACAGTGTTTTTGGTGGTCTGGGATGATTTGACTCGAGTCAAGCATCATTAACTCGAGTCAAGAAATGTTCTTTTCGTCTCTTGGACAGGTTTGACTCGAGTCATACACACATAACTCGAGTCAAGGTGTATATCAGCAACTCTGCTGAGCTCAGTTTCACGTATTCAGCTGGCGACCTCTGGTAATTCGACAATATCTTCCAAACCAGAAATCCGATTGAGGTGAAACCAATTTTTTTGGAAACTAGACTTCCAAACGGTTCTATTCGCATAAGATTCAAGTCCAAAGGAGTTCATATGAGAGAGCCATGATTTTTTGAAATTGACAGTATAATTTCCGCCACTCAGCAGACCAAGCTTCAATGTTTTGAGTGTATCTCACAAACTACAAATCCAATTGAGCTGAAATTGGTGGCATATGAAAATAGACTCAAAGGGCTTTCCATCAAGACTTGAACCATCAAAAACGAAGTTCAGACCAGGGAGATATGGCCCTCGAAAATTGGCTGTCAGTTCAAGATATGCAAGAACGCTGGAAACAGATATTATCTAAATTTCAGATTTCGATTCTGGCATTCAATATTATTAATGATGATCTTTAATGACCTGTTTCTAACCGTTTTACTCATAGTTTTTCAAATATTCAAGTTATAATACAGGATCATCATGGGTCACTCAAGATTCTAATCTCCATTTGAAAACGAAGCAAATCGGGTAACTCACCGAAAAGTGGAAAATGATCTTCCAACGGTCGGAAAGCATGAGTCACAACTTGTTAGAGCTATATTCGGCAAAACCGCATCATGGGCAAGGACTAAGGACATCTCCAATGCTCCAACGTTCCAACGGGAGGATTTCCAATCAATAGCAATTATACAGCAATGAACAAATAAGGAATGGGCATCGTTTGAATTCAAATTCTAATGCTTCCTCAACAGTCATCTCATGCCAAACAATATAAATACATGAAGACTTGACCAACTAAGATACAGATGGAAGAAGCAGAAACGAGAAGCACTTGAGCTTGTTTATTCATTCTTTCGCTTTTCTTTACGTACGAGTATCTTTGATACTTAGAGCTTCAGTGTTTATCATTTATCTACTCAGTGAGGAGTTTAAACACTATTTGATTATCTAAACATCTGTAAATCTTAAGGTTGTGGAATCTTAAGTAAGGGAGTACAATTACAACTTGTAAGGGGGAGTGAGTCCGAGTGAAGGATCATCTTGCAGAGTGTGTAATTGTGATTGTAAGTCCCGGAGTGTTTCTGGGCAAGTGTAAAGTCACGGAGTGTTTCTGGGTGAGTGCCAGAGTTTTTATGGGTAAGATAGTGAAATCCCGGAGTGTTTCTGGGGACTGGACGTAGGTCAAGATTTGGACCGAACCAGTATAAATTCTCTGTGTCAATCTCCTCTTCTCTATCTCTACCTTGCATTGATTTATATCTGTTGTGTGGGTGACTAAGCAATTAGCAAAAGAATTTTGTAATCACCTATTCACCCCCCCCCTCTAGGTGATATTTCACCCTTCATTTGGTATCAGAGCTAGTTAACGGTAACCATGATCGGGGGTTCTCACAGTGTGATCTGTGGCGAAGCATTGGCTCTTTATCCGACATGGCCAGTGGATGGTGGTGACTGTCGCTGGTTGCATTGGCCGTGAGGCGGTGCGTAAAATTAGCGGCTGAGATACCATGAAATGCCACAGCGGAGGTACCGCTACGGAATTTCATTTGGTATCAGAGCTAGGCTCTTGTTTAAAGGACTTCACAGTCTCAAGAGTTATCAATGGCTAATTTTGGGTGTTGTTCGTCTTTGGAAGGTTTTGATTATACTGTTCCACCGTTTTTCAAAGATATTGATTTTTGGTTTTGGAAAGCTAGAATGACATCGTTTATAAGATGTTTTCATTTTGATATGTGGAATGTTTTTATAAATGTCTATGATTTTAAACCGAGAAAGGATTGGACAGAAAAAGAAAAGAAAATGTTTTCATTGAACATTAGAGCAATGAAAATTTTGTATAGTGCTTTAACCGAAAATGATTTTATAAAAATCAAATGTTGCTCTAATGCTAAAGATATTTGGGATACTCTTGATTCTATATATTCTTCTAACAAATATGTTGAAGTTGAAAATATTGACAGTTCATCTAAAACTATAAGCTGCGTATCCACAATTGATGAACAACTGGAAGTGGAGAATGAAGAAGGAGAAATCTTAGATCTCTTCCTCGATCTAGTCAATACAAAAATGATTTTGAAAATTTGCATAAAATTGTTCTTCAACCATTTACTAATTCTATTTTGAAAAACAAACATGTTTTCGAAAATCATGCTGGAAAATCATGTGGGAAGAAAGAATATACAAATATGGGTCATTTGACATTGCATCCACTTGACCAATACAATTCTTGCAAAACTATTTATAATAATCATCATTCTATTGTTTGCAATTATTGTGGTAAATCTGGACATATTTCTCATACATGCTATATTAGGAGAAATTATAATGTGAGAAATAAATTTGTTTGGGTTCCTAAAGGACAAGTAAAGTCCACTACTAAAAGTCAAGGACCCAAGTATAAGTGGGTACCAAAATGTCCATCTAGTACTCCATGTATGCAGGATGATTTGAATATCAATGGACATCAAGGTACAGGAAGAAAAGTCCAAGAGTTTCTCATGAACTTAAAAGGAGACTCACGTTTGTTAGGAGAACTCATGGAGAAGTCATTGCTAGAACTACAAAGTTAAATTATAAGAAGCAATGGATACAAGCAATAAGGGTATCTTCCACCTCAAGAACAAACTACCATAGAGTACCATTCAACTATCTTGAGGAGAACAAGAAGAGGAAAATCTCTCATGTGCCAAGCAAAAGACTTTTGAAGTCTACATTTTCTGAGAGAGCCTTGCCCACACCCATAAGAAAATATATGAAGAACCAATGGGTAAGCAAAGGCAATACTCCAAGTACCTAAGGTAAAGGTATACAATGGTAAAACCTCCTATGCTATCATTTGAAATATTCATTGAGGTTTTAAATTCTATAACCTTAGGAATGAACATTGCAAACTATTTTTAAAATTGAGCCTTCACATCCTAATTTATTTTTCAAAGGGATTGCAGTGTTAAATAACTTAGTTCTTTATGTATACATGATAATTTGAAAAGAAAACATCTCTTTTATGCATAAAGTCATGTTTAATTCATTGTGCTCAATTATTCTGATTTGAGTGTATTCTTTAGAACATGTGAATCTTATTTCTACAAGCTAACAATGATTGGATCCAAGTAAGGTTGGATACCATGAAAGAAAAAGGCTTATAAGGTTTTGTAGGATCAAGGAAAGCTTCTCAAAGATGCAATGATCCAAGACTTGAGAAAGCTAAACAAGTTATGCTGGATGTTGATGGTGAACATTGGAAAAAGAGTTATCAACATCAATCCATCTCAACCAAGCAAGCTTCCACAAGGACAAGAGGATTTACGGTGATATCTAATCCTTACCCCATATTGTGATTATATTCATTTTTGGGTAATGAATACTTGTCTATCATTACATTCCATTAGCAACCAATCATTTATGTATTTCAAAATGTTTCTAGATTGCTAAATGGACCATAAGTGAATTTGTGCATAACTTTCTAAGTCTATGTCTTTGAAATGCACAATTCTAAATTCTGTTTGAATTTCAATTAACTTTGTTTTATAAAGATACATGCAAATATTTTGAAAAATATTCATACTTTGAAAGCATTTCAGATAGATTTGAAAAATACCTTGACTACATTCAAATGATGTTTTCAAAATGGGAAGTTAATGTTGTATACTGAATATTGGATATACTTCAAATCTGTTTTGTAGAATTTTCCCCATCAGTCACATACTGATCTTTGATGTTCAATGTGTTGCTTGAGTGAGTGTGTTATGCCTACTGCATAAATTCTCATTGGCCAAGTTATTCCAAGTTTTATAAATGTTCATTAGTGCATTAAATGATAATGTATTAACCATTAATGGAATAACTCACTAGGATGATGTTATGGAACTCTAGTCATTTTTACTAATGAGTATGTGTTTTACCTTTCATGATTCCTAGTAGTCATCTTGTTACTCAAACTCATAAACTTTGTTGGTTATCCATTTTTGAGTAACTATAGTTCTTGCCTTGATATATTTCAAGACTCTATTCAAGAGGCAAGATTATTTCTTGGTCAATAGCAAGTCATTGTGCTTGTAAATTTCTGTTGTGCTAAGCATGGTTCTTTAATGTTCTTCTTCATGACTTTTGCTTCTGAGAAAATTCTTCTACTTGTTGATCTCAATGTTTAACATGTTCTTCAAAATTGAAGCATTCTGAAACATATTGACTTCCACCTTGTTTAGAGAGAGCATTGATCTTAAATATGTTTTCAAAAATGTAGTTAATGATTCAACTAAAAATATTGTTATCTTGGTTAAAGTTGAATCAAAAAGTGTTTTCAAAGTTGATGTCAAGACATGGTAGAGTAACTCAAGTCATAGGCATCGACGAAACTTCGGTTTAAGTATTTACTGATATGACTCGAGTCAACTTGCATGACTCCAGTCATCTTATCAGCTTTTCGTCTCTGTCTGATTTTATTTGAACTTATGACTCCAGTCAAGGTAGATGACTCGAGTCAACTTTTCGAAAGTTCGTCTCTGTTTGCGAAAAACACAATTATGACTCCAGTCATCCAAAATGACTCGAGTCGTCTCAGTTGGATTTAAGAACATGACTCCAGTCAAGTAACTTGACTCGAGTCAAAGCTTGCAAACTTCTTATCTGTTTAAAAAATTCACATTTTTGACTCCAGTCAAGAGATATGACTCCAGTCAACATTTTGAAAATTATTCTCTGCATGAATAAATCGAATTATGACTCCAGTCAACCTAATATGACTCCATTCATTATAGTTGAATTTAAGAATATGACTCCAGTCAAGTGATGATGACTCCAGTCAAAATATTTATAAATGATTTTTTTCAGAAAATTGCATCGATGACTCCAGTCATAGAGATATGACTCCAGTTAAGTTTTCACATGAACTTTTTTTTGATTCAAATATATATAGCTTAACTCGAGTGCAACTTTTGAATGTTATTTTTCAAAATGCATTATTATCAATGACATCCTTTCTACTTAAAGTGTACTCCCAAATTATCATTGAGAAATAATATTCTTGGCATCATTTAATTATTACCCTTTTGATTCATTTGATTGAACTTATTTGATTGGGTAAAAATTATGTGGAAAAGAGCAGATTGTACTTTAAAATATTTGATCACTGTTCATATTTGCTTTTGAAACTCTACCGCAATTATGTCATATTTTGTAATACTCTAAGTTATGCATTATGGCGGTATGGTTTATACTTCATAGTCAAGTCATGCAGTTTGGCAGTGTAGTCAATGCTTCAGTTATATTGTTGGTTCATATATTAACTCTGAAATTTGTTGCATTCTGCTGCTGACTCTGATTATGATTCAAATTCTGATTCTGATTACAATTCCTAAGCTTAACTCAAATATATCTATAGAATTGTGTCTAATCTTATGTGGACTCAAGAAACATTGGGTACCAAAGAGTATATATTTGTTTTGCAGATCCTCCGTTCTTGCATTGGAAAAATAATAGAGGAAGATAAGCTTGTGAGGACCTCTCCTAAGAACAACAAGTAATGGTTACAAAGTCATAACATCATAAGTGTAACCAACCGACCTATCTGGAAAAGGAACTTCAACAATCCTACACTGAGATTACCTCAAAAATATGAAGTTCGTCATTGTGAATGAAACGTTTAGGCAACTCTGTGAATTGATCAACCAAATCTTCAAGGTCTTATTTAAATAGCAACAAGCTTAGACCAAGATGATAAGGAGATACCAGCTTGATTAGAAGCTATGAGCAGAAACTAATTTTGAGATCCTATTCAAAGCTCATTTGGGATTTTTGCTTCTAAGATGCATAAAGAGAAGATGGTTACAGAGATTCTTCCTCCTAAAGCTTATTCACATCTAGAGATCCTCAATATTGATCATATCAATGTACAAAGGATTATAACTCAAGTGATTACGATATTACTTGAGTGAGGTATTGTATTTTGAAATAATATATCATAATCATGCTTGGCTAACTTGTTTTCATTCATTCCATATTATTTCAAGAAGTTTAGCCCAAGCAAACTCATTTTGAAAATGCTCCCTATCCTTTAAACATTTTTATCATCATGAAAAGCATAAGTAATTTCTTCATACCAATTTTAAATCCATCCAAGTGAACTTGAAAGTTCTTAATTCTGAGATACCTTGTTGTGTTCTTTGGAGTATGGATAACTTCAAACCTCATAACATTTGGTGTCACAGAATTATTTGGTATCTTTAAAGGGAGATTTATGTTTTTAACTTATGCATTCATTAAGGGGGAGCTTCACAATCACATGTGCTTTATATCTTAAAAACTCATCTCCTTTATTTGAAGAAAACCCTTTTAAGCATTCTCATCTACATCTACTATGCTGTATTAGTTTTGATGATGAATTAGTTATCTTAATTTGAAAATATCAAGGGATATTTTGATATCATAGTTGCTCTAACAAATCTCTTTGGCAAAGAAAAGTGTTCAATTTGTAGCAGGAGATTCTGTCATGTGCTAGGACATTCCTCAACATACTACAAGGAGAAACTATTATATTGAGGAAAGATGTCTTGATGCTCAATCATACTGAAGTTGTGATATGCTCTACAAAGAAGAAGAATAGTTATATGAAGGAAAGGAGAAGGATGGAAATGATGTCATGCAACAAGAAAGCAAGCAAATGGACCTCATCGATGAATCATCAATTTGCAAAATCAACATGAGCATTTCTAATCTCTATATTTTATATTCAGTAAATTTTGCACATGTTTGGTGTTTATATGCTTTAATAATGAAAGATTTCTTGAAAACCTCTCCAAATTTTCTCAAATTTGTTTTCATAAAAACATTCCAAATTATTACATCATTTTAAAAAAAAAACAATTTCAAAGTCGGAGAGCAAATCAATTTCTTGACTCATTCTAATTTGCTTTCATATTTGTCTCTCTACAAGCATTTCTTCTTTAAACTCAACTTTTTGCTAATGACAAATAAGGGGGAGAGAATGGCAAGAAAAATATGTTGGGTTTATTAGTTTTTCATATTCATACATATTTTTCTTAAAGTATTTGCCATCATCAAAAAGGGGGAGAATGTTGGTTTTGATTAGTTTTGATGATGTCTTATATAGATGTCATTATTAAGAGCAAAAAGATTGAATGATATATTTATCTTCTACTTTGATTAACTCTTATATTGTGAAGTTTATTTTAGTAGAAGATCATCAAAGAAGTATCAAATTAGAGGAAGAAGAAGAAAGAAATTGAATCAAAGAAGATGTGAAGTTCAAATGATAAAGAATGATCAAGATGGAAGTTGGAAGATGGAAGAACTTGCTGAATGGAATCAAAATATATTTATTCAAGTTCCTAGATTGATGCTAGAAATGTTCAAGATCATATGGAAGTTGGAATGGATCAATTAAGAGTTAAAATCAGCAAAAGTTCAGTTTCAGGTCGACATAACTCGAGTCATGAAGCTGTAACTCGAGTTATCCCCTTCGCTACAGTGTTTTTGTGTTTTTGGTGGTCTGGGATTATTTGACTCGAGTCAAGCATCATTAACTCGAGTCAAGAAATGTTCTTTTCGTCTCTGGACAGGTTTGACTCGAGTCATACACACATAACTCGAGTCAAGGTGTATATCAGCAACTCTGCTGAGCTCAGTTTCACGTATTCAGCTGGCGACCTCTGGTAATTCGACAATATCTTCCAAACCAGAAATCCGATTGAGGTGAAACCAATTTTTTTGGAAACTAGACTTCCAAACGGTTCTATTCGCATAAGATTCAAGTCTAAAGTAGTTCATATGAGAGAGCCATGAGTTTTTGAAATTGACAGTATAATTTCCGCCACTCAGCAGACCAAGCTTCAATGTTTTGAGTGTATCTCACAAACTACAAATCCAATTGAGCTGAAATTGGTGGCATATGAAAATAGACTCAAAGGGCTTTCCATCAAGACTTGAACCATCAAAAACGAAGTTCAGACCAGGGAGATATGGCCCTCGAAAATTGGCTGTCAGTTCAAGATATGCAAGAACGCTGGAAACAGATATTATCTAAATTTCAGATTTCGATTCTGGCATTCAATATTATTAATGATGATCTTTAATGACCTGTTTCTAACCGTTTTACTCATAGTTTTTCAAATATTCAAGTTATAATACAGGATCATCATGGGTCACTCAAGATTCTAATCTCCATTTGAAAACGAAGCAAATCGGGTAACTCACTGAAAAGTGGAAAATGATCTTCCAACGGTCAGTAAGCATGAGTCACAACTTGTTAGAGCTATATTCGGCAAAACCGCATCATGGGCAAGGACTAGGACATCTCCAATGCTCCAACGTTCCAACGGGAGGATTTCCAATCAATAGCAATTATACAGAGAATGAACAAATAAGGAATGGGCATCGTTTGAATTCAAATTCTAATGCTTCCTCAACAGTCATCTCATGCCAAACAATATAAATACATGAAGACTTGACCAACTAAGATACAGATGGAAGAAGCGAAACGAGAAGCACTTGAGCTGTTTATTCATTCTTTCGCTTTTCTTTACATACAGTATCTTTGATACTTAGAGCTTCAAGAGTGTGTAATTGTGATTGTAAGTCCCAGAGTGTTTCTGGGCAAGTGTAAAGTCACGGAGTGTTTCAGGTGAGTGAAATCCCGAGTGTTTCGGGTAAGAAAGTGAAATCCCGGAGTGTTTCGGGGACTGGACGTAGGTCAAGATTTGGACCGAACCAGTATAAATTCTCTGTGTCAATCTCCTCTTCTCTATCTCTACCTTGCCTTGATTTATATCTGTTGTGTGGGTGACTAAGCAATTAGCGAAAGAATTTTGTAATCACCTATTCACCCCCCCCCCCTCTAGGTGATATTTCACCCTTCATCTTCTGCTCCTTTAGCTCTTCCATCAGCTCTTGCAGCTTTCTTTCGTTTTCCCCCAGTTTTTGCAACACACTTTGGTGTTCAAGATGTTGTACTAGGACTGGTATCACTCGTGGTTGTCTACCTGCATATCCATCTTGACCTCGGCTTCTAAGGACTTTGATTCCTTGCCAATTTTCCATCCTATCTTTCTATTTAAGAATAACAATTCTTTAGGGAAATAATTTGTATTACCTATATATTACATACTGTTCACGACAAAAGATACTATAGCGTTTAGCTGGTTTTAACATCCGCAGTTACAACTTATAACTTAATTTATAACTACTTGCTTACATATTGTCTAAAATTAGCCTTTGAAGATGATTTAGGAAAGAGTAGAAATTGGTTGTACGTTCTTCATCTAAGATTTTATTAGTCTGCTCCATCCGGAAGCGGTCTCGGGGAAAAAGGTATAAAGTTGATTTCACCCAATCGTCTAGCTGGTAGGGGCACCTATTTCTCCGTGCGTAAATCGTTTTGACCTGTTCCAGAAATCAGAAATACGTCCCTTTGCTAGTCTCACTACGTTGATCTTCCGCCAAGTACTAGGTTCTTAGGACACTTATCAGCTCTTTATTTGTATCCAGGACATGTTGTAGAAGATTTTGTTCATAAAAAGAATCACTCTCGAAGTCATCTTGATAGCTTAGCCGCAGGAAATATTCACGGTTGTCATCATCGGAAGAATGATCTTATCCTATAGGTTCTCCTGATTGAGAAGGCATTCTGGCCATTGATACAAGGTAGGACACAGAATCAAAGTTTTGTACAGGTTCAGAGTTGATGTGTGAGGCCTCCGTTCTCTGGGTAGTTGAAGTTGTTGCCTACTAATGAAAGATGTGGGTTTTCAGGCTTTTCAGAGTGAATAAAGTTATCGGAATGATAAGAGATTTCAGAATTTATCAAGGTTATTTGAAGTATCAATAACGAATATATACTCAAAATATGCTTAAGATGTTATAGTCATCTGTGTTTCCTAACTTACTTGTTATTTTAGTCCATACAAACCCTACTTGGTTATATCTGCTATTATATAACTTCTCAGGGATTTAACATCACAACTATGTTTCCCCCATTCCTTATCTATCTTCTGTAGGTCATTCACGTTTCCTTTTTTTTTCTAGATATTGTGGGTTTCCCGCCACTTGAGACGACGAATGGTCATATGAAAACTTTAGGTAGTCCTTCTCGTAGGGGCTCGTTTGTGCTTTCCACTCAAAAGCGGTTTCGAGGAGAGTGATGAGGAGTGGATCTAGTCCAATCTCCAGAAAGGTAAATAAATGTGTAATGGTTCCTCCGATAGAAGCTTTTAACATGGGTACATGGGTCAAATACCACATGTACTAATCTTTGTCGGTCTCAGAGTTTCATCTGACATAGTCCAGCTCCACATATAAATCTTGTGCTAGGATAGAATTACCGTCCAGTACAAACTGAGGATTATCGGAGTTATGAAAGATTGATAAAAGAGTTTTTAGGAATATCATAGGCTGATATCAGGGTTATCGGAACTATCCGAGTTTGATAACAGAGTTATCGGGACTATCAGGAACTGGTAACAGGGTCATCAGAACTATCAGGAACGGATATCAAAGTTATCAAGACCATAAGAGATTGATATCTGCATAAGTTCAGGTGATAGATACACCGGATTGGGTTCAGTTCTAACCCTAACATATCGAAAACTACGGAGATACGCGCGGTACGTTTTCTTTGACCTAGTGTTTTATGCAAAGGACCTCGTTTCTGTCAATCTCTAGAACATAATGCTAGAGTTATATCAGTACTCATTTTCAAAAATATGCTCAAAGTTTAAAAGGCTTGAGAACCTAACTCCGTTAACCGAACAGAATGGCCAGGTAAGTGTCTACCATGGGGACCTCACCGGGTTAGCGGCGACTTATGGCACACCCACGTAGACTAGCCTTGCCTTCGGCACCAATTGTCCGTGGTAACATAGTTAAATTCATGCCAGGAAATCTGCTCTGATACCAAAAATGTAACATCCCAATTTCAGAGCCATTTTTTTTCAATCAGAGTAGAGCATCGAACTAATAACATTGAGTAACTGATTATAACAATAACAGTGGCGTAATCGCCTGTTCATAAAGATTAATACATTATCTGTTCAAATACTAGACGTCCTTGATCGGGGCTCCACGTGGTCTTCATCTTCATGTGTGCTGTCCGCTCTGCTTACTCTTATCCTCCGTCCTTGGTCTCTCTGGACCTTGATGTGATGCTATAGTAAGAACTGAGATCCAATACCCATCGGATCTCAGGTAACGGTTAACCTCATGCTTATATAACAATATATGTTCAACAGATATTTCTAGAAATACAGCAATGATCCTTGATCATTTAATAACAACTACCCTACAAGCAAAGTTATCTACCTACACTATTCACCAGTGCCACGATGATCGGTCGTGTCCTCAGCGCTAGGAAAACATAATGGTATTATCAAAACCATAACCCGTGAAGCTGTAATAGTGATTATCTAAGTTTATTACCTTAGTCACTGTGCATGACCCTAACGAGTCCCGCTCATGGCTTATGAAACTATCCGTATCAAATATAAGCGGACTATAAGCATCGTAGTCGGTATTACGCTTTGCGCGAACGTACCTTCGTTTGATGGTACTTCGGTACTTTTGACGGAAATGGCACGTTTTACGGAAAACAGCGAAACGTCCAACAACGGCACGATGGACAGCGTAACGGCAGCAAATCAGAGTTTCTGATGTCCTATAAGAGTAATATCACTTTCATTAGTGATTTAGCATTACGACTGGCATTTTAGATAAAATTACCATTTTGCCCCTATACCCCTAATTGGCGGAATTTCGCCAGCACTTCGTTTCTTTGGCTCCGATTTTCCAAAATTTTTGCCAGAACTTCGACCCAATGAAAATTTTCGAAATTCTAACTTAAAATAGCCCTATCATATGATATCTACTCTTACTTGAAAGATTAAAGGCTACTTTAACATTACCACTCTAACTATTGAAAGAACTACGAAAGCTTAAAGCTCGCTATTTTAACTTTCAATTTTCAGAGACTCAATCCCTACTATGTTTTTACCTCGTCAGCATCTTTCAATGCAATGAGGCCTAAAAACAAGAATAGGAATCTCATCTCCTACTTCCTAGATCTAACTAACAGTTCTACTAACTACTGAACTAAAAACTAGAACTTAAAAGCTAAAGACCGAGGAACTTACCCGTTGAAGACCCCTGCACAATTTTCCCAGAGCTTCTCTCTCTTCTTTCTCCCTCTAGATTCGGCCAAGCAAGGAGGAAATGGTGTGAGAATTCAAGAGCATTGCATGCCTTTATATAGGAAAATTTTGGGTTCAATGTGGTAATTTTTCCTTCCCAAAGTTGTAATTTTTCCTCCCATAGATTTTCCCCGATCGGTGTCCGTTTCGCGAAATCTCAAAATTCTGAATTCATAACTTTGAATATCTTCTCTTTCTCATCAATAATATCTAATTTAACTTAGATTTCGGTTTCTTACAGGGTTCCAAGAGTCAGTCTGAAGTTTTCTCGAAAAACGTGTCCGAACGCGTCTGTCACGGAAATCGTTTTCGAATCTTCAACTTCTGGACAAAAATTCACTGATTCCAAATATGTCCAGATAATTTCAAACTCATTTCTAGATGTTGAGTTAGAATTTATTTTCTTCAGATCCAAAATGTGACTATCTATCTTTTTCCCTATTTCGTTTTATTAGGAAAATGCGCTAACGAATAAAACTTAAACTTATATACTAAGTTATTTTTGATATTTTCTAGAAATTCTTATCCTCAATTTTCTTGTCCAATTCGGCTGGCCATTAATATTATATAATAAATATTTATTTTTTATTTAATTAATTATTTATTTATTTATTTATTTTAATTTTCTTAAATATTTCACAAAATTCCGTTATCGGTCTATTCTTGCATTTAGGCTTAAAAATACCTAAACTCAACTATTTTTCTCAAAAATTTCCAATTAATTAGTAAATATATTTTTACTAATTTTCAACCATTTTCCACTAATTTTTAAGCTTTACATAATTACCTCTGAATTTCCTTTGCTTAAGCTTAAGTAATTAGCCAGAAATTACTTAATCACTTTATTATCATTAGTTGATAATTTTCTTGATTAGAATGCCTCATTACCTCATAATTCTTGCACTGATATTTCTGTTTCCATGTGCTCTGCATTATTTTAGAATTTGTGAGGGTATTATGGTCATTACAATACTTTTCGAGCATTCTTATTTAATTTCTCCAAGTTCATAATTTATTAAATTACCAAAATTATAGATAATATACTCTCTTAATTCAATTGGTCATTTTACTGCCTTTTAGGATTTTTCATAAATTTTCTAAAAAATCATTTAGGCATTCTAGGGGTATTTTGGTCATTTTGGCACTTTGGCCCTTAAATTCCCTAATTTCCTACAGAATTCAACTTAGAAGAATAGACTAATTTTACACAATTCTGGAGATCAAAACTTCACTTATCAGAAATATCCAATTTATTTATAATATTCCAGATAATAAAGATCCGGGTATTACAATTATTAAGTGTCGAGTGGGAGGATCGATTGTAATTTTAACTCTGACATGTGGGTGCTACTAATGCTTGGTTCATATTGCAGGCCATCCTTATAGTCAATTGCGGCAACCCTTGGATTGGTGCTAAGTTTACTAACCTTAGGCATTTTGGCTCTTTTGAGACTACAGATATAATATGACTCTGGCCTACTTCCATTTTATGAGATAATGGTGGAGTATCTTATTTAATGAAGCTGAGTCTAACTTGATTGATGTACAAACTTGAGAAATCTATTTTGTATGGTTGAATATGGTTGGGTGATAAGTTTTTGGTTGAGATGGAAATTAAATTGAAGGCCAATAATAAGGCGCTATCTGACTAGGTGGAGTTACTAATGACGGGTTGATTATTAAGACATCTAAATTTGATGGTGAAAAATATAGGCGGGGTGATCAATGCTTGTAAGAAAAAATTCATTAAAATGGATGTCATTTCAACAAATTTGTCCTTTCAAGTGATAATCATTTGGTCAATGTTTTTCATCCTCCACTTTAGAGTTATTAATCCTCTCCTCATCACTAGTATTTTTACCTAGTTGGTTACTTCCTTATTATTGGTCTCCCGTTTAGTTTCCTTCTCAACCAAGACCTCCCCACGAGATCATTCTCATATATATAAAATACAATTCTCATACTTGTTTTTTAACTCTGTTATACTCAACTTCATTAAATAAGAATCTTCTCCTTTATCACCTGAGACTGGGGTAGGGTAGATCCATGTTTCATATTTGAGGTCTAGAAGAATCAAAATGCATAAGTATGGTAAGCTAGCACCCAATCCAAGGGTAGCAGCATTGGATTGAAGTTTCCTGATTGTTCTTTATGAAAAATAAGAAAGAAGAAAAAGGAAAGAAAAGAAAAAATAAGAAAGAAGAAAAAGAGCGAGATATTGAAAAGAAATGAAAGTTTCCTGATTGTTCTTTATGAAAAATAATAATCTTTTGAAGTTCTCTAATTTGAAGTTGTACATCTCACTTATTTAAATGGAGAGAAGGCATATTAGGTTTTGGGCAGAGAGGCCCCGCCGTGGTTGGATAGACCGAGGCTGGAGAAGTAAGATAAGTATAATGTTGCATCCATATGAAAGAAAAGAAGAGAGAAAGCGAAAAATGAAGTTTCACAGGTCAATATCGATAAATTGGAAATTTTGCATATATTGACAGTTGGACCAAGCTGAAATTTTATCATCAAGTTTAGAACATATGGTTCGTCCATTTCAATAGTGGGAGCTTTGTTTGGAGGCCTGGTATAAGAGAAAACATGTTCATGGTCAAAGATGTTTTTTTTTGGTATTTTTAGTTGCTTTGTTATCTATTGTAAGCTTGTAGCTTTAGTTTGTTGGTTGGGTGGTTGCACATGTTTGTGCATGTGATTGAAACTCTTTTTTACCCTTTTTTTAATTTTAGTGGATCATATCTTTATTGGTCTGGGCAACCCGTAGCTTTTATCCTTGAATTAAGGGGTTTTCCTCGTTAATAATTCTGGTGTCTCTTGTACCATTTAATTTCTGCCATATATTATTTTTTTTATTTTCTCATAGACTCATGTAAGTGATAGGAAGATTTAAAATCTATTGCGCCATTCCCAACATTCGTTAACCTTAGCACCCCTAGATTCATAAATTCATCCTATGAAGATGCATATAAATCCACAAAGAAAGATTAAGAAGAGAGATGGGATTTGCGATGGTGAGAGTTGAGAGCGGCGGCTATTGGCCCTACCAGTTTGAACCAGTCACGGTTGAAGAAGAAGCATCGACGGCGGCGACGATTTCTTTTCTTGTTTTCCTATAGTCCTCTCTCCCTTTGTCCTCCTCCTCCTCCTTCTTCTTTTTTTTTCTTTTTTTTTTTTTGGTTTCCTTGGTAAGCAACTACAAGCTAGGACATTGAAGCCAAGTGCGTTGGCAACTTTTGTAAATCAACAAGTATCTAATCCTTTTTTCCAAAGGGCATTCGTCAATTAAGCATTAGGTCTATGTGTGATTTTTTCCCTTTGAAACCGCCAACAAAGTTATTTGTCTCCGACTCTACGTGGGCCCAAGACGCGTGGTTTGAGCCGCTAAAGCACGCGCCAGACGGTCCCGCCATGCTGGAGGGGATTTAGTTACTGAAATCTGGAAGCCTCTAAGAAAGAGAATATTCTATCATATCAAAGAAAAACAATATGAGACAAAACTCCCAACAAAATTAATTATTAATATACCTCTATATCGTCCAAGGAACAAACTATTAATATAATATATAATATAAAATTTTAATAAATCTCATTATTCATCCTTTAGGAATAAAATAGTTTATTTATCAAGCTCCATCCAGCACGCATGACTTATTGGTAAATTAATTTTAGTTAATTATTCAACTGTAGACATTCCATAGTAAAGTTATTAAACTCGAACCAGACACTGAACTGAACTGGTCGAGATATTAGATTAAGAATCATTAAATCAAATCAGAGTTAAACTGGGGCTAACCCGATGCCAAAAGAAAGTAA
This sequence comes from Acacia pycnantha, assembly GCA_025563575.1. Classification (NCBI taxonomy): domain Eukaryota; kingdom Viridiplantae; phylum Streptophyta; class Magnoliopsida; order Fabales; family Fabaceae; genus Acacia; species Acacia pycnantha. Next base: position 1,281,540 of record JAMWYP010000005.1, on the reverse strand, counting down.
AGAGTTATTAATATGAAATCCTAAGGAAAAAAAAAAAATTTTGATTTATAAAAATGAATGGGGTTGATGCTCAAACTAGAACAGTTTACCAAACAGTTTGTCAGTTTCTGGGGCGTTCCAATTCAGATTTAATAACACTAATACGACCACACAATTTATTATTAATTTTTTAGAAATATATATATATAATTGGGATGAGTTGGTCAGCCCGCGTCACGGCACGCATGCGATGCTGTTAACGTCGGAAGGTGAACGCTGGAAAGGGGCCAATGAAGAACGGAGATTCCGAGAATATTCTCTGGCTCAGTCCCTTTGCTAAAGCCAAAATGGATTAAAACACCATACTTTTGTATTATTATAACTTACGGGATTCAAACACATCTCTTCTCTCCAATACCATAGCCCATTCGTGTACTTCTGGGTGCTAATTTGGATATGCACGAGACTTTCAAGATTATTTAGTACAAGTATTTAATTAATGTTTATGTTGATTGCAATATAATATATATATATATATATATATATAGAGAGAGAGAGAGAGCATAAATTGGACATTTTAATTTCTGAAAGCTATACTGAAAATTGACTAATTTGGGCTCAATCAAATGTATCTAAACCCTTCCACATCAATAATTAATATTCTATAGCAAAAAATAATAATAATAATAAATAAATAATATTCTCTGGATACAATATTTGATAACTTGAGAAAAAATTAAACCCAGAATCACTTGAATAATATGCTGTTAATAATTGTACCGTTATTTTAAAGCGATCTGAAGAGACGTGGGTGGTGTCAAGATGTTAGTGTTTGGAAGAAAATTTTCCCAAAAAATTGGCAAAAAAAGAAAATTTTCATACAAAAAAAATATTTTTAAGAAAATTATGACAATGTTGGATTTTTTTTTTTTTTTTTATTGAGTATAGCAAAAGAAACAAGCGACAATCTCATAACACAAAACATGATTATCTTTAATGTAATGATACGTTTTTTTACAATAAAAATTTAGGTGAGTTGGGTTTTAGATATTCAACAACAAGGTTAAGATATGTCGCAAAACACAAAAAGCGCCACTTACTTTAATACAAGGATACTAACTCTAGGCAATGTATCATGTATGTACCGAGTGGGAACTTTTTCTTTTTCACTTTTTCTGTTATTTTTTCTTAATGATGATGAGAGAAGCTCATCTTCAAAATAAGAAGAGCACCCTAAAATTATAGACGCCATCAAACTCATAACTTTCCAATTATAGAGAGCTATCATAACATTAGCATTGACAATCATCATTCATTAAAGATGATTATCTCTAGCTCTATATTATTTAAGCTAACATAAATTGGTTGAAAGCGCTTTTTCAATATAAAATCAAAAATATTATACTACCTCCGTTTCTAATTATAAGACTAAGCTGACTTTTTTGGAGAGATTAAGGAAACTAATTAAATTACTCTCGAGTATTTTTATTTTTATTTTTTTCTCCAAACTAATTAATTTAACTAATAAATTAATATGCAATCTAAGGATACACAATATTTGATATGATTAAGTAACTTATTTAATTTCTCTAAAAGGAGTCGAGGGAGTATATGATAGGCCAAGAAAGAGTGGACATTTGTTGATGTCACATAAGATTTTTTTAGATATTTATTAAATTGCTTTATGGTTAGATATGGTTGAGTTGGACAACTGTGATGTCAAGGGAGGGCCATGAATTTAGGGAGTGGTCAATAATTGAACGAGTCAGTCAAGTTCAAATATGCTCTTCTTTCAACTTCCGTTATCATTTTTGCCACGTAAGATCCTTACTTGAAACTTCCCTCATTTGGCTCCATGTATACTCTATTGCTTTACATGCTACTCTTATCATCAAGCAACTTTTATTAAAAGCAAATAAAATAAAAATAATATGATAAAATAATCTAAATTTCAATTCAACCTAGGAGCACGTGACTTTTAAAATTAATTCTCTATTACCCATTTAGCCTAAACTTGAAGTTTAGTCTTCTAAACTTGTTCACATATAGCAACTATCTAAAAGTACTCAAACATATTATAATAATAAAAATTATGTTAAAAAGTAAAGATTAAACTTCTCATAAATTAAAATTTGACCTAATTTAAATATTAATTAATTTTCATAAATAATCCCATTGATCTTTTCAAATTTTTTAGAAAATGTTTGTAGGGTTGCCCTGGCCCTATTAAGAACTTCCCATAGCAACCTTGTGTCTAGAGCCTTTATTAAATTTTTTGTATCCTAATTAAAAATTAGTATTTATTAATTATATTAGTTATTAAGAGTTACATAGCAGTTATTAAATGAGGGTATTTTAGAAAATAATGGAATTTTTTATTTTTCACATGTTTATGAATCCAACTAACTTTAACCACATTTTATAATTTTTGAGAATTAATTATTCATCCTTATAAAAGGAACCACCGGTCACACTATAATATAGGTCACGCTATAATAACTTTAATATTGAAATTGATAACAGCTATTAACTTTCTTTGCAACATTAATTTCCCTTGTTTGGGAAACGTTTTGAAATTTTACACCTTCAAGAGGTTAATTTATTTATTTTATTCAATACTCCCTCAATTCCTAAATATAAGACAGGATTACCTTTTTTTTTAAATATTAAGAAAACTAATTAAATTACTTTAAAATATTTATATTTCTCTAAACTATTTTTCCTAACTTATAGACTGATATATAATCTAATAGGGGTTTAAACTTCTCATGTTCAATGAGAAAGAAAAAATTCTTACCCACATAAAATAGTATGAGACCCACACACACACACACACATATATATATGGGGTTTAAACTTCTCATGTTGCATGAGAAGAAAAAGATTCCTACACACACATGAAATGGTGGGACTCACATATACATATAATGCTAATTATATTTATATATATGTGGGTCCCACCATTTCATGTGTGTGTGACATGAGAATACACTTCTCCTACAACATGAGAATTGTTTTTCCCTATATATAATGCTATTATATGTGTGTGTGGGTCTCACCATTTCATGTGTGTATGACATGAGAATACACTTCTCCTATAACATGAGAAGTATTTTTCTCAATCTAATAATATACAACATATAATATGATTAAGTAATTTATTTAGATTCATTCATCTTTTAAAAAAAAAAGTCAAATTTGTCTTATACTCCCTCTAGTCCTAATTATAAGACATATTTAACCGATTTTGAAGGGATTAAGGATAGAAGTTAAATTAGTTAATTTAACTTATTTTCCTAAAATGCCCTTATATAAATTTTACACTTTAATTACCTTATTGATTTCACATAATCCCCCATTCATATCAATAGGGTACTTTATGAAGAAATTGACAAAAAATAGAATGTTGTTTTATAATTAGGACCAAAACAAACTCTCAAATGTTATCCTGTAATTAGGATCAGAGAGGGTATTTATTAGAACGGATAAGATATTGTCACTATCATTTTTTGTCACTACCAATGTCACTACCACTTTATTACCGTTAGATCAGAATCTCATCTATCTTTATCGTTTCTCTCTCCTATTGAAATTCTGATATAAAAAATGGTAGTAATAATATCATATCCCTTATTACAATAAGAGAAAGTAACTTATTAGAGGAAGTAATTTATTGAAAATCATCACGTGCAGTTTGAAGACAATCAAATGGGTAAAAAAAACATTAAAATAATACTAGTATAACCAGTGGCGGAAATAGAAAAAAAATTTAGCTCGGACCAAAAAATAAACATATTGAACTACTCCCTTTAGTTCTTTTTATAAAGCACCAACTAACAAGTATATTTGGCCTTTTTTTAGAAGGCACTTGCTTGTTTCCAAATTGCATTAAATATTTTTTCCCATGTATACCCATAATTAAAAAGGTAGTGAGTGAAACTAATAATTAATATAATATTAGAGTTTAGTGTAATTAATAGGGATAATAATGAAAAATACTTAAATTTTAGGACAAATTTAATGACTTTAATTGTTTTTATTGACTTATGAGAATTGTTAGTTGGTTCCTTAAATAAGGACCAAAGGGAGTATTTACTAAATATTATCAAATAACCTTGAAAATACAAATAAATAATAACCAATAATTATAAATCAAAACAATATATAAGATGATACTAACCTTGTCGGTATCTCAAACAAAAATTTTACTTTCCTCCCACAGGTCAATGAGTAATGAAACAAACATTATCCTTGCAAAGAAGATAAAAAATTAGCTGGGGCCAAATTTGTGGCTGTAACATCCCATTTTCTAAAGCGGAATTTTTTTTTTTTTTTCAATCAGAGTAGAGCAATGGAGCGAAAGAGTAACTGATCATAACAAAACATGAACTATAGTGTAACATAGTATTGATACAGCATCCTATTGTTCTCATAGGTAATTACGGAAAACGATAAAGTGACATCTCCGTCTAAGAGCTCACTCGTGCTACATGCCCTCCAACCATGAGCCTACTAGTGCAGCTTGCCTCGATCTCCGATCCGTGGTCCTCCTGAACTGAAGCTATAGCTGAGATTCAATTTATCGAATTGAATCTCAGGTAACGGTTAACCTTATGCTCAAATAAAACAAGATACGGATGACGAGATATTCAAAACATAACAAGAAGATATCACTTATGCATATAGCGTATGCATGATTGCATGATTGTGACACGCATGTAACATAAGCGTTAAAGCGCACGTAAAGTCCTACACAATAATAGCCTGCACAAAAACCAAGTGCCACGATGTATGGGCGTGTCCTCGCGCTAGGAAAACTCTAACGGTATCATTAAGTCTATAACCCGTGTGAAATCGTATGTATAATCGGTAATCCTGAACAGAGTCTCTAACCGTGAATGTATATCGGTGACCCCTAACAGAATCTCTATCCGTGAATGTACCTATCACATATATGTATATGAGCAGCACTAGATTAGTGTTACAGTACGCGTCCGTACCTTCATTGATGTACGTAAATGTTTCGTGAATCGTACTTTCGACGGAAAAGCGGTTTTGTCCGACAATGCACGTTGGACAGCGTAACGGCAGTAAACTAGGATTTCTGACGTCCTATAAGAGTAATATCACTTTCATTAGTGATTTGGTACAATAATTGGCATTTTAGGTAAAAATTACAATTTTGCCCTTCTACCCCTAATTGGCGGAATTTCGCCAGCACTTCGTTACTCTGACAAATTTTCTTCCCGAAATTTTGCCAGAACTTCGACGCCATTTCAATTTTCGAAAATAAAGACTAAAATAGCCCTCCCATATGATACCCAATCATACTTGAAAATTTAAAGGCTATTCTAGCATTACTACCCCTAATTTTGAAAGAGCTATAAAAGCTTCAACTTTTCAGGTACTCGATCCCTACCAAGTTTTTACCTCGTCAGGTATTTTTCAATGCAATGAGGCCTAAAAACAATAGTAGGAATCTCATTCCCTACTTACTAAAACTATCTAAGAATTCTACTATCTTTCGAACTAAAAACTAAAGCCTGAAAGACTTACCCGTTGAAGACTTCTCATGACCTTAGAAGCCTTTGGCCGAATTTTGGGTGTGATGTGGCTGAAATGGAGTGGTCCAAAAGTGATGCATAAGCTTGCTTTATGCCCGGTCTAATAGAATTTCCCCGATCGGTACCCGATTCGCGTGATTTCGGAGAAATCTCAAAATTCTGGATTTACAACTTTGAAGACATGTCCTCACTTGATAGAAATGTCCAAGTTAACCTAAATTTTGATTCCATATAGGGCTCCAACAGTCCAGTTGAAGTTTTCACGAGAAACGTGTCCGAACGTGTCCGGTGTCGAAACGTATTTCTGGAATCATCAACTTCTTCAGAAAAATCCACTGATTCCAAATATGTTCATATAAATTCAAACTCATTCCTAGATGTTGTTAGAATTTATTTTCCTTATATCCAAAAATATACCTATATGCATTTTTCCCTATTTTGTTTTATTAGGAAATGCACAAACGACCTCAGAATTTACTTCCGTAAGAGTCTAACGGAAGATAATAACTCATTGATCAATATTTTTCCTTGACTTTGGAAATCCCATTCCTAGATCTCTAGATAGGATCCGTTTCCTAATTTTTAAATTACTATTCACATTTTTTAACTTTAATTAATTATATTATTATAATATGTGCAACTTGCAACAATTATTTTCCTTTTTCATTTTCATTTTTTTTTTATTCTTTTTTTTTTCTGCCCATTTTTTATTTATTTCGTTTTTTTTTTACTTTGATTAATTATTTAATTAATTAAATAATTATTTTTACATAATTTTTACAAAATTTTCCTATTGGTCTATTCTTGCATTTAGGCTTAAAAATACCTAAACTCATCCATTTTTCTCAAAAATCTCCCATTAATTAGTAATTACATACTTACTAATTTTAAACCATTTTCTACTAATTTTTTAGCTTTACATAATTATCTCTGAATTTCTTTTGCTTATGCTTAAGTAATTAGCCCAATATTACTTAATTACTTAATTATCACAAGTTGATAATTTTCTTAATTAGAATATCCCCTTGTCTCACAATTCTAGCTCTGACACTTTCATTTTCATGTCTTCTGCATTACTTTATAATTTACAAGGGTAATTTAGTCATTTCAATACTTTTTGAGTATTCATATCCAATTTCCTCCAAGTTCATAATTTATTAAATCACCAAAATTAGAGATAATATACTCTCATAATTTACTTGGTCATTTTACTGCCCTTTAAGATTTTTCATAATTTTTCTAAGTTATTTATGACCCATAGGGGCATTTTCATCATTTTGGCACTTTGGCCCTTAAACTCTCTAATTTCCTAGAGATTTTTCCTTAGAAAGTAAGATAATTATAACCTAGTGTTTGACACCTCATATTCACCTACTTTTATAGGTATAATTTTACCCAATTATGATACAGGTTTTTAGGGTATTACATTTCTTCCCCCCTTAAACAAAATTTCGTCCTCGAAATTTGTACTAAACCAACTAAACTTTGTACTAACTAACTCTGTCCTACTCGAACCTTGGACTACACGCGTCGGATCTTCACTTCATCTGTCAGCCGCCCTTCTTGGTGATCAGGAATTCGCCTTGGTTTATCCATAAAGATCTTATCATCTCCTACTTTGATATATAATGTTTCCCCGTGGTTCCCACACACCGCGGTTAACACTACAAATACCAAAATGGATACCAAAAATGTCCTCATGGTTCCCACACACCATGGCAACATAAGATATCTCCTACTTAATGACATGATCACTACGAATATAACTTAAGAAATATGGAAATTGTTATGGAAGTCTAGTCATGTTCGGAAATAAGGCTAACTGGTTTGTTTCCAATGAATACTTGGATATTCTCCCGAAATGATCTCACGATGATCTCCCGAAATGATCTCACGAAATGCGAACTATACATTCGCCCTTGAGGTGCTTTATTGACACCGGCTTTGAAGAATATATGATCATCACAATCACCAAAAGATTCTTACAATCTCTTGTGACTTGTACCAACTATGTAGAATTGTGATCAATCATATCCAATCTAGAAAATTTATGCTCCGGCAATTCCGTTGAGCAACTTAGAGGTAGAGCAGCATGTATAATCGGTGACCCTAAACGATGTCTCTATCCGTTATGTATAATTGGTGACCCTAACAGAATCTCTATCCGAGTCGGTGACCCTAGACAGAGCCTCCATCCGAGTCGGTGACCTTAACAGAGCCTCTATCCGCTTGTTACTTATTTTCTACGTCGCTACTAGTTTTGGTTCACCACTGGTGGTGTCCCGGGCGTAAGGCAATCTTGACAAGATGCAGGAATTAGATAATGGAGTGGATCATCGATCCTGGAAAGTGAGTATTTGTTTTCGAACAGCTTGCCTGTTCAACTTATAGTAGTTGATGCTACATTGAAAACTCGAGTCTTTCCTTCTATATGAATATTACTGGGAATCAAGTTGTTATTTCAGCTTTGACATGAAATTTGGTACGGCGATCTGAATATTGAACTTATGCGAGGCATTAGTCAACAGAGAATTAATTTGTGACTGAGTTGTCTTTGAATAAAGATTTGGCTTCCGCATCAGTTCTACCTCTGCTTATGAGAATAATATATTCTCCTTGTCACCGCTCTTCATCACCGTTCATTTAACATTTTTGAGAATATCGTTGACACTATGAAATGGTAGTACGATTTATATTATACCCATAACTTGATTCAAAACAAGCTTTACAAGCTAAAAGCTCACACCTAATGGTGTAGCTACTACCTATGTATGCATCCCAAAAGGATCCGTACAAGCATCAAAAGTAATTGATCGGTCTAGCACCCGAATTGGTTTACAACTAACATAAACTTTTACTAATTGATAGTGTCTCGATCCATTCCTGAGGATTCGCCAGCCTCCATATTGGTTAGTGCAAAGATCCGTCCTGAGTTCTGTAGTCTTGTCTCAGCAGCCTTCTCAGGACAATTCCAGGTGATGTGTCCCGTCTTCTGACATTTATAGCAGATTCGTTTCCCATCGCAGTTGACTCCTGGATGGTACTTCTTGCACTTTAGACAAGACTGAGATTCTGCCATCCTGGGATTGTTTTGTTGCTCAGTTTGGACTGGCCTCTTGTTTCCACCACTGGAGTTGTCCCAGGGCACCTTCCTTCTTCGTGAGGAGTTCCCATTTCTAAAGCTACCACGTCCTGCATTGTTATTGCTGTTGTTGAAGTTTCTGGATCTCTGGAATCCTTTCAGATTACGCTCAGTCATCCGACAAGTTTCAAAAACTTTTTTTTTTTTCATTTTTGAAACCCTTTCAAAGTTGTGGGTAATCGCGGGAAACATTATAGTAAGAAAATTAATGTTTCTTTGAATTAAAATAACATACATTTTGAAAAGTAACAAAAACCTTAAAGAGACCCTTTTTTTTTTTTTTTAATTCGAGAAAAATTTTAAGGAATTCACCCTGCTAAAATGTAAGGGCTTATAATTTGGGAAAAATTTCATTGAGCCCGTAAGGATTTAACATAATAATTTCAGTCAACCCTCAAAACTTTCTAAAGCTTTACTATACCCTCATGTGTCAAAATGAAATTAAGTTTTGTAGGTGAAAAGACAATGATGCTCTTTTATTTATTTTTTTCAGAAGAGCATTTATAAGATAAATAAGGGCATTCAAAAGAATATAGAGAATTAAAAATATTTTGGTCATTTATAAGGCAAACGTGACCATTTACAAAACAAATAAAAACATTGACAAGACAAATAAAGTGATTCAAAAGAACCAAGTGAATTAAATTTATCTTGATCATTTAAAAGACATATATGAAAATTCACAAGATAAATATGAGTATTTACATGATAAATAAAACAATTTACAAGAAAATAAAGTAAAGGCATCATTTTCTTTTCACCTCCAACCCTTAATTTCATTTTGACCGAAGAAAGTGCAGTAAAGTTTCAAAAAGTTTTGGGGGTGATTGAAATTATGTCATATCCTTGGGGCTCAATGAAATTCTCCCTATAATTTACTTAATTATAAATCAGATCTCTATTTAAAAAAAAAATGGACGCTTAGAGTTTAATCCATTTATCATTGAGTGTAAAAATCAATTAATTTTGGTTCATAGAATTCTATTAGCCTTATAAAATTTTCTTTATTTCATTTAACACGGTTTTAACACATGTACAATTTTATAAATTAAATTTCAAAAGTTTATGAATTAGAATTACCGAATCAAATTATAAAATCTCGGTTAAAACAAATAAAATCATAGAAATTTGATTCAAAATTAAGGTAAATCATAAGGAGAGGAAAAAAAAAATTTAAAAATTGTAAAATTATAAATCAGGTATTTCTCAAAAAATGAGTTGTGAATTGCTTATCAAGTTTTATCATTCTCTTGTTAACTCTTAATACTCCCTCTGGTCCTAATTATAGGACATATTTAACCGATTTTGGAGGGATTAAGGATAAAGGTTAAATTAGTTAATTTTATTCATTTTCTTAAAATGCCCTTATATAAATTTGATACTTCAATTACCTTGTTGATTTCACATAATCTCTCATTTATATCGATAGGGATGTTTTTGGAAGAGATTGACAAAAATTAGAATGTTGTCCTATAATTAGGACCAAAACAAGCCCCCAAATGTTGTCCTATAATTAGGACCGGAGGGAGTAATAAATATGATTTAAAATTTTGTAATTTTAAAATTCTTTTTCTGTATTTTCCATGCAAAATAAAATGTTTTTATAAGAGAACAACCAATGTTTATCCAAATATTCCCCTTTTGGGCAAAGGACACGCGTCACTCAGGGTCATAGCTACTTTTGCTGACTAAATTATTGCCAATGAATGGACACAACAACAGTGCGACATTTCCATGTCTTATTTGTGTTGCTTTAAAATAATAAAATCTTGACTTTCTTCCCTCATTTGCTACTTCAACTACATTGTCGTCTTTGGTTGTTTGGGCTAAGTGGCGTTTTTGTTTTGAAAGTTTTGGAATAATTTTGTTTTGGAAGTTTTTTAAAGGGTAATTTTGTCCTGAAAGTGTAAAAAATGGAGTAATTTTATCTTGGCCATTATTTCGGTTAATTTTAACTGTTAGTTGACCAAATATGTTGAGCTGACAATCCACATGATATCTACGTCATTTTTTCTAAGGTGCAAATTTGCCCCAAATAACGATCAGGAAAGGCCAAATTTACACCCTTGACAAAAAAAATTGTAAATTTACACTTTAACAAAAATAATATAGATGATATGTGGATTACTAGCTTAACATATTTGGTCAATTAATGTCAAAATTAACTGGGACAAAATTGCTCCTCAATGAAAACTTAAATTTTTTTTAATAGTCATTTTTCTTAATTTTTATAAGATACAAATGATCAAGTTATGTTAATTAAAAATTAGTCAACGTTAGTTAAAATTATAAAAACATAAAATTGTAGCTTACTCCTTTCTTTCATTTTTTTTTTAATAAAAAAAACAACTGCCACACGTTCCTTTTTATAAGAAACATTCATAGATAAATTTTTTTTTACTTATCAAAAAAAGAAATATCTTATTTTTTACTTTTTACTTGTCCATTTTGTCATTATTTAATTACGATTAAGGGGCATTTTTGTCCCAAAATTTTCATTGAGGGGCAATTTTGCCCTAGCAACTTTTTGGGGGACAATTTTGCCCCGGAGGTTTAAAAAAGGGAGCAATTTTGCCATTGCCGCTATCCCAATTAATTTTGGTTGTTAGTTAACCAAATATGCTGAGATGATAATTCATATGTATGCATGTCATTTTTGTTAAGATGTAAATTTACACCGAAAGTTCACGTGTCAAAATTCGCACATGGAAACTTTTGAGCCACATATGCCCCTTAACAAAAATGGCGTAGAAAACATATGAACTGCGAGTTCAATATATTTAATTAACTAACGGTTAAAACTAATTTGAGATAATGATAGGGGAAAAATTGTTTCATTTTTTACACTTCCATGGCAAAGCTGCCCCCAAAAAAATTTTTAGGCAAAATTTCCCTTTAGTGGAAACTTTCGGGGCAAAAATGTCCCTTAACCCTTTAGTTCCCTATTTAATGTTAATATAATAAATTTCCATAGCTTTCAAAGACCTATTACTTCTACTATTTTTATTTTCTTATTTTTCTCTTCTAGAACCACCAGTATTATAATAATTTCCTTATTCTCTCTCTTATTTCCTAGTTCCTCATAAACAAAGGTATTTTCGTCGAAAATGGTTACAATTTTGACACATTTATTATTTTTAATTGACATTTTGAACCGCATGTGATTGGATTAAATGTTTCTTATAAAAAGAAACGCAAGGAATATTTCTTAAAAACATCTTTATTTATGGGGTGAGCAAGGAAGTAAACAAGTAGTTAATTAATCTAGTAAAACTAACAAAATACCCTCTCATTTCTTTATTATAAGTTTTAATTTCATGAATGAATGAGTGTGTTCTAAAATATAACTTTCATTTTAGATTTATCAAAATATTTATTGTGCTTTTGTCAACTTGACCCTTGACTATATTTAGTGTATTTATTGTCTCTCTCATTTATCTTCTTTATAAATAAGGGCATAGTTAAAATAAATACCTATTTATTATTTTTAACTAATTTTAATTATTTTCTTGATAAATGAAAATTGATTATTTAATTTGAAACTTATTACTCCATATTAGCTATGAATGGAGTAATTAATGAGGACCGAAATAAAAAATAACACTACTAAATTTTTTTAATAGCTAGGCCTATTAATGTTTTTTGTTATAAACAAGAATAAAAAAGGGGAAAATATAAGAAAATATCATTTGAACTTCAAAATTCTAAATCAATACTTTCTTATTAAAATAAGTTGTCAATTGCTATTCAAATGTAGTTAATACATATATTTTTATAGATAATAAGACTGATTTAGGATTTTGTGTGTGTAATACATATATTTTTATAGATAATAAGACTGATTTAGGATTTTGTGTGTGTAATACATATATTTTTATAGATAACTGGTGTGTGTGTGTGTGTGTGTGTGTGTGTGTGTGTGTGTGTATCTGTGTGTGTGTGTGTGTGTGTGTGTGTGTGTGTGTGTGTGTGTATGTGTGTGTGTGTGTGTGTGTGTGTGTGTGTGTGTGTGTGTGTGTGTGTGTGTGTGTGTGTGTGTGTGTGTGTGTGTGTGTGTGTGTGTGTGTGTGTGTGTGTGTGTGTGTGTGTGTGTGTGTGTGTGTGTGTGTGTGTGTGTGTGTGTGTGTGTGTGTGTGTGTGTGTGTGTGTGTGTGTGTGTGTGTGTGTGTGTGTGTGTGTGTGTGTGTGTGTGTGTGTGTGTGTGTGTGTGTGTGTGTGTGTGTGTGTGTGTGTGTGTGTGTGTGTGTGTGTGTGTGTGTGTGTGTGTGTGTGTGTGTGTGTGTGTGTCACCCATTAAGGGGCGTGATAGACCCGGTCTCACCCATTAACCTTGTGTGTGTGTGTGTGTGTGTGTGTGTGTGTGTGTGTGTGTGTGTGTGTGTGTGTGTGTGTGTGTGTGTGTGTGTGTGTGTGTGTGTGTGTGTGTGTGTGTGTGTGTGTGTGTGTGTGTGTGTGTGTGTGTGTGTGTGTGTGTGTGTCACCCATTAAGGGGCGTGATAGACCCGGTCTCACCCATTAACCTGTAGGATCTCAACTGCCCCGATAATATAGGAGCATCACCGCACATGGCAAGGCAGTTCGGATCAGGGGGCGGAAATCACGTCAGGCTGCTCCAGGTATGTTCTATAAATACCGAAGCAACGACCTAAGGTACCGACGTTCTACCCTTGTGTAACATCCCATGTTTGAAATGCGGAAATTTTTTTTTTCAAACAAACAATCAGAGTAGAGCAATTGAGCGAAAGAGTAATTGGATTCTTAGCCAAAACATCAACCATTGTGTAACATTATAATGATTACAGTAATCCTAATGTTTAGAAAGGAAATTGTGTAATAACAGAATACGATAAGATAAAGATAGTCTTCAGCTGCACGCCTACTCCGGGTACTTGCCTCGATCCACGAACCGTGGTCCTCCCGACTGAAGCTACAATGAGATTCAATTCAACGCATTGAATCTCGGGTAACAGTTAACCTCATACCCAAACAACACAAGATACACCAACGATATTCTAGAGCTAATACAACAAGATATCATAAGCATACTAGAGATGCATGATCATTATGCCGACAAAACATAAGCACGAGCAATATGTAAAGCCCCATAAGGTAAATAACAACAACAGATTGCACTATTCACCAAAGCCACGATAATTAGTCGTGTCCTCGCCGCTAGGAAAACAAAACGGCGTTACCAAAACTATAACCCGTATAACCTGTCTGTATAACGGTCTACGAACATATCATTGACATATAAGTATTTAAGAAGCACAAGATTAGTGTTACAGTACGCGTCCGTACCTTCGTTTGCGACGTTAGGTACCACCGCGGAAAACGTACTTTTACTAAAAACGTGAACTTCAAACAATGGTTCGTCGGACAACAGAATTGGCAGCAGAATCAGCGTTTCAGATATCCTATGAGAATAATGTCACTTCTATTAGTAATTTGATATTATAAGCGGCATTTTAGGTAAAAATTACCATTTTGCCCCTATACCCCTACTTGGCGGAATTTCGCCACGCTTCCGCTACATAGGCTATTTTCTTCCCAAAATTTTGCCAGAACTTCGACGCCATCATGATTTTCGAAAATAAAGACTAAAATAGCCCTCCCATATGATATCCAATCATAAAAATAAAGACTACTCTAGCATTACTAACTATTGAAAGAACTATGAAAGCTTAAAGCTCTGATCTAAGACTTACCCAGAGCTTCGCTATAGATTTTCCCCGCCTTCTCCTTCTCTCTCCTCTCTCTAGATTTTCGGTTTGGAGCTCTTGGAATTGTGAGAAATGAAGAGGAAGGGGGGGTATTTATAGAAACGGGGGAAGGATTTCGGCCGTCGGATCAACTTTATGAGAAACGATCTGGACCGTCCAAAGTAACTTTTTCAAAAAGTTTTTTCTTCTTCTTCCTTCCTCTTGGCCGACCTGCCCACATGCTGAGGTGGCACCAATTGGCCAATGGGAAGTGGCCATGTGGCCCTTCTAGAAGCCTACCCGGATGAATTTCTCCGATCGGTACCCGATTCGCGTAATTTCGGAAAAATCTCAAAATTCTGGAAAAATCTCAACCTTTATTTTGTTTCCATATAGGGCTCCAACAATCCAGTTGAGTCTTTCTCGAAAAACGTGTCCGATCGCGTCCGGTTTCAGAACGCATTTCTGAAAATACCAACTTCTTCAGAAAAATTCACTGATTCCAAATATGTCAAAATAAATTCAAACTCATTCCTAGATATTGAGTTAGAATTTATTTTCTTCATTTCAAAAATATGCCTATATGCATTTTCCCTATTTTGTTTTATTAGGAAAATGCACAAACGGCCTCGGAATTAACTTCCGGAAGAGGTCACTTAAAGGTAAAAAATCACTGATCAATATTTTACCTTGACCCTGGGATTCCTATTCCTAGATCTCTAGATAGGATCCGTTTCCCAATTTTTAAATTACTATTCACATATTTTACTTTAATTAATTATATTATTATTTTAATATGCAAGTTGCACAAGTTGTTCCTATTTCATTTTTCATTTTTTTTTCTTGGTCTTAAATTTCGGTTGGCCCTTTAATTATTTTAATAAATATTTATTTTTTATTTAATTAATTATTTAATGATTTATTTATTTAATTTTTCCAAAAATTTCCACAAAATTATCTAATTGGTCCATTCTTGTATTTAGGCTTAAAAATACCTAAACTCAATGATTTTTCATAGAAATTTCCAATTAATTAGTAAATACATTTTTACTAATATTCCACTAATTTCCACTAATTTTTGAGCTTCACATAATTATTACTGAATTTCCTTTGCCTATGCTTAAGTAATTAGTCCAATATTACTTAATTACTTCATTATCACTTGTTGATAATTTTCTTAATTACTATGCCTTATTACCTTCATACACTTGTATTAACATTAGTATTTTCATGCCTCTTGCATTATTCCATAATTACAAGGGTATTATGGTCATTTCACTTCTTTTTGAGTATTTTCCAACAATTTCTCCAATTTCATAATTTATAAAATTACAATAATTAGAGATTATATACTCTCCTATCTCACTTGGTCATTTTACTGTCTTTTAGGATTTTTCATAAATTTTCTAAGTTATTTATGTCCCTTAGGGGCATTTTGGTCATCTTGGCACTTTGGCCCTTAATTAACCTGATTTCCTACAGAAATTCTACTTAGAAAATAGACTATAATTATACAAGACCGGAGATTGAAATTTCACTTATCAGAAATATCCAACTTTTTTTTATAATATTCCAGATAAATATCCGGGTATTACACCTTGAGCTATTTACCTACTGTCACACTGTGCACACACCCCACTCCATTGGCCAAGAGCCCGGCTGTGTACAGTGATCCCACCTCAGACTGTGTGCTTCCCTCATAAGCACCCAGGAAGAGATCATTGATCAAACATCAAAGCCCCAGCCCATTCACCCGGACACCTGTGTTCTACACCAGAACAGTATGTATGTGAAAGCAGAGGGAGTATTTCTAACCTGTTCTTCATTGATCTCATGAGACGTGATAGATCTTTTAATTAATAAGTATTGAAAATTAACATGAACATTTGAATTATAAATATAATGTATCAACGTGTGTTCATAAACATTTATATCAGTCTCTGTTATTCAAACGCATTACAAAATGCGTGTAATTTCAGTTGTAAATAAAAATGATTAAAAATAAAAATAATACTCATGTGTCATCTAAAATAATAAAATTTGAAAAATAAAATTAATTAATTTGGTCTAGACAAAGGGTAGAAATTGTATCAAATTAAGTTGGTTTCATTTTCTTTTTAAATAATTAAATAATTTTTCTTATCTATGAATATGGTCTTGCTGAACCACCTAATTGCCTTCCTCAGTAATTAATACGAGTGTTCGGGTTTTACTCTATTTTCTACCAAAAAGAAAATGAAACCAACTTAATTTGATTTAATTTTATACTCATGATCAAACTAATTAATTTTTCCCTCACTAAACCAATTACAAGCTGGCAACAAAAAAAAAAAACTCCAACTTACAATAGTTTGACTCATAAAATGGACCAAACTGAAAATGTTAATGGCTTTTGTTATTAGCAAGAATAAGTGTATTTCTTCAGCATTCAGATTATATATATATACTTACAAAAGTCTAATAAATAATCAAAGAAAGATATTTTCGTTTTTTTAAGGAATCTTTGAAGTTTCAAACTTGATTCTGTTTCAGCTAGCTAGATATATTCTTTCAATATCATTCATAATTACGTGTAAAAATTTGTTAAATTGTCTGCTGACTTCCCAATCATTTGGAATTAATCCAGAATGAATAATGGTAGTATCTGAGAATATTCATTTTCATTAACAAATATCGAACTACCATACAAATATCATTGATATAAAATAAAAATAAAAATTTTATATCATCAATTCGTGTGTGTGTTTTGAACAAAAAATCAAATATATATGGCTTCATTTGTTTTGATAGAATCAAATATATACCTTGGGCACCCTAGGTGTTCATGATGCCTATGCCCCTACGCGCCCGTCCAAGCCCACAAAAAAATTGTCCTACCCAATCCAAGAAAAAGCAACTAAAAAAAATTGGGCACAATTGAGTTGGGTATTTTTGTAGGCAGGGTTGGGCATCAGGTAGGGTCCTGCACATTTGGCCCTGCCCAATAGTATATATAGTATTATATTTTTTTTGATACAATAGTATTATATATATATATATATATTATTTTCACTTATTGGTATTTGACTATTTGTTAAAACATATGGTTGTCTTTTTAATTTCAAGATTCAAGTTGAAGATTTTTTTTGGAATATTTCAAAGTGTAGAATTATGGATTTCATTTGAAGTTTGTAATATTATTTATTAGGTATGATTGAAGCTATTTGTTTCACATAGAATGTGACAGGGTATCGTCACTTTGGCAGGGAAGGGTCGCCCTTCCCAGCCCAAAAATGTTAGGGCTTCTATCGGGTAGGGTCGGACACTGGGCTGCATTTTATTGCCCAATTATCTTTCGGGCAAGGGTTTTGCCCTGCCCATCCCTGCCCATGAACACCCCTAACTAGGGGGCTAGGGATTGTCCCCGCCCCTTAAAATTACAAAATAAAACCCAAGTGTTTAGAAAATTACATTTCAGCCTCATCAAAATTTTAATATTTCCACTTTAGTCCCCACTAAAATTTTTATGGAGAGACTAAAAATGAAAATATTGAAATTTTATAGGGTTTAAATGTAATTTCATAAACATCTTATTCTATAATTTTTGGCTCCCCTAATTACAATTCTTGGCCTCTATATATAACCTCCTTTTCTTACTGATTCTCTTTTCCATGAATAACAATATTATTAGAAAATAAAATACATTTTTTACATATTTATTGCTTTTAATCATTTTTTTTTCAATGTTTTTAATCAATTGTAACCAACTTTTTTATCTATGTAATTTGGTTTTTTTTTTTTTAATCTTATATCAAGACATGAGGGAGTAATGTTTAGGATACTTATATCTTATCTAGTTATTTACATATATAGAGGGCACGTTTTGTTGGCCAATTTTATTATATTCATCACATTTCATGTGTTTTGATGGACGTGTGTGTGTGCGAGTGAATCATAAAAGCCTTGAAAAGGCACTTTGCTGGTAATATTCTAAGGGACGAAGACGTTGTAGGGTTCATTCAACGAACCTTGGAAATTAGGTGGATGAGACGTGGGAATACTTCTCAATTCATACTCACTTTATCTACTTGGATAATCTCAACCAATTATTAATTATATATAAAAAAAATTGGCATCATGAACCTAATCATATTTGTATGCTTTCGAAATATAAATTATCAATAAAAAATTGTGTCTCAAGCATGTGCTTATCCTTTACATTATACCTATACTGTTATGCTAACATGCGCCACTGGCATTTCAATACTAACTATTGTTGGGTTAAGTAGGAGAAACTTATTACCTCTCTTCCTAAATATTGGAGATAAATAACTAATTTGTTGACATTAAAAAAATAATTAAATTAGTTTTTTTTAAATAATAATCTGTATATATGTTGGTGTTGGTTTTTCTAAAGTATTATTTTAATCATTTGCATACAAAATCATTCTGGATAGAAAACCCTTTAATATATACAATTAATAGGGAGAAATTTTAAGAGATAAAATTGATTGAGATATTATATTTAAGATCAAAACAGATTCTTCTACTAGCTCTTACATGAAGGATGGGACAGAGTGTCCTTTAAGTAAGATAAATGGTCTGAATTTTGTAAATTAAAATAAAATTAAAAGTTAATGTGCGAATTTGTCCCGAAAGATTTTGCTTAGGAGTAATGTTACCGTGAAAGTTTTCTTAGATTTAATATTGTTTTGAAAGTGTTAAAAATGTGCAATGTTACCCTTATTAATAAAATTTTAACAATTAAGGTTAGGATTTTAACTATATAAGACAACATTGCTGTATTTTGAAACGTTTTGAGATGACATTAAACCCAAAAACATCTCCAGGGCATCATTATTACTCCTCAGTAAAAATTTTCAGGACAAATTTACTCCTCAACCCTAAAATTAAATAAAAGAGTTGCTTCCATTTAGCTTTTTTTTTTTTTCTTTTGGGAGGGGGATACCTCCATTTAAATATATCAATTCATGAACATGATGCAATGATATTAAATATCATAAAGTCATTAAAAAAATGGGGATGCTTCATTTCCACGGTTCAGTTTCTTTCATTTTCTTCTTCTTTTTTCCTCATAATCTCATATTTCCAATTAGATTAAAAAAATAGTTCAAATTTAATATTTTATAAAATCATTACTAGAAACATAAATAAGTAAATTTAAATTTTTAGAATTAAATCTGATTTATACATGTTATAACTGTAATAAAAAGAAATAAATAAATTATTACAAACTGTTGGTTGAGATGGTAAGGGGCTTTATCCTGTAAGGAGGAAAACACAAGTTCGAGTCCTGGGGAGAGCACTTGTTGGAAAAGATAAGAACATTTTATCCTCTAGACCTCGAGGGGAAACTCTTGATCAAATAAAAAGAAAAAAGAAAAATATATAAATTGTAATTGATAAATTAGAAAAATGATTTTATAAAATATTAAATTTAAACTATATATTTTATGACCTACAAGTGGAGGTAAAATTATAAGAAGATCATAAGAAAGAGAAAAATGTGAATATCCTCTTCCCATTTCCTATAATTTGTCTCGAAGTGACCAGCATCAATGCATGCATTACAAGAGTATTAAAAAAAAAAACCAAAATAATAAAATAAAAATAAAACTGTCATAATTAAGTGTATATCAGTATATGCATGAATGTCATTTTCCTTCTTTATTACTTTATTATCTGTAACCATTTTTCTCATTTAAGTTCAAATTTAGCATATACAATGATTTCTGTAATTACAAAAATGTATAAATTAGGGTTAAGTAGCAATTTTGTCTCGGAAGTATACCTCAGGAGCAATTTTGACCTGTAAGTTTTTTTGGATTCAATTTTGGTCCGAAATTTTTTTTTTTAGCAATGTTGCCCCTCTGTTAACAACTCTAAGACCGTTAGAGTTGTTAACGGAAGAGCAAAATTGCTATAAAAAAAACTTCCGGTCAACATTGCTCCAAAAAAAAAACTTTTAGGGCAAAATTGCTCCTGACCGTATATTTTTTATATTTAATTTTGCAATAAAATTAAGATTTTTATAAAATTTTAATTAAAATTGCTCTTAGCCATATATTTTTGACTTGTTTGAAGTAGGTCTGTTTTGTAGTGAGGTCTGTGGCCTATTAGCCTAATTATAAATTTTTTAAAAATATAGGCCTCCTTAAGAGGACACAAGCCAGGCCAGGCTCATGCTGAAAAAATGGCCTATAACAGGTCACAGGACAAGCTCATGCCACTTTGTTGCCAAACAGGCTGGGCCTGTTTGGGGTGAAGCCTAGGCTGGCCTAGCCTGTTTCCACCCCTAGATATTATATAAATAAAAATTAGAAATATATGATATCATAAATAACAGATTTAACATTTTTTTAGGTTAAGTAGCATTTTTTTCTTGAAAGTTTTTTTTAGAGCAATTTTATCCCGAAATTTTTTTTGGGAGCAATTTTGCCCCTCCGTTAACAATCCTAATGGTCAACTAACAGTTGACGGTTAGAGTTGTTAATGGAGGGGTAAAATTAAACTCGAAAAAACTTTTAGGGTAAAATTATTCTTAAGATATACTTCTGGGACAAAATTGGTATTTAACTCTATAAATTATTACCATTCGATGTTTATTACCAGAGACTTTATGACAGACAAACGTATTTTAACCATACATGAAGAACCTGAACCCATTAGAGGATAAGTATCGGAGCTTCCAATATCCATAAATATATATAATATCTCACCTCAGAGAAAATAATCCAAAGTGTTTCTAGCCGCTAGTATATTTTATTTTATTTTATTTTTTAAGATGGGGCCCTTTATTAGATGACGCATGAGAATACTTGAGAATAGCCAAAGTCGTATCATGGACCAATCAAACCTCGGCAACTCCAAAAAACGACAAAATCCCTCAACGATAAAAGCACCTTCCATCTCCTTTCAAACATTTCAAAAACCTCAATTTCTTTCAAGCCTTCTTTACAGATTCCTTCTCCTTCTTCCTCCTCTGTTTTTTCGACCCTGTAACTTGCATACCAACTGTTTGATATTTTGCCTCTGAGAAAACAGAGTAACTTTCAATGGAGACCGGATCAGCAAGAGGCTCTGATCTTCCCCCAGGCTTCAGATTTCACCCCACGGACGAGGAATTAATCGTCCATTACCTCCGTAACCAAGCCACCTCCAAGCCTTGCCCTGCTTCTATCATCCCTGAAGTTGACATCTACAAGTTTGATCCCTGGCAGTTACCTGGTATATATTCCAACTTGCTTCACTTTCTCTCTCAATTTGTGTCTGTGTTTATATGTATCTCTCTGTTTGCTCTGTTTTTTGTTGTTGTATATTTTGATCCTGATGAGCATGGTTGGCTTATTGTTTGGGCTGTGTTGTGTTGTAATACAGAGAAGGCAGTGTTTGGAGAGAATGAGTGGTATTTCTTTACCCCAAGGGACAGGAAGTACCCAAATGGGGTGAGGCCAAACAGGGCTACTGTGTCTGGGTACTGGAAGGCCACTGGAACAGACAAGGCAATTTACAGTGCGGGCAAGCACATTGGGGTGAAGAAAGCTCTGGTTTTTTACAAAGGCAGGCCACCAAAAGGTGTCAAAACCGATTGGATCATGCATGAGTATCGTCTGATTGGTTCACCAAGACGAGCCAACAAGCATATTGGATCTATGAGAGTAAGCCCCCTTAGCCCCAAACGTCAAAAATCTGTACTTTTCTCAGGATTATTATCCAATTTTGCTTCAAAAGTTTTCAGGGAGGAGCTGTGCGTATCGAAAGTTTTTGTTGAATGAAGTTAAAAAATGATCAATGTTACCCTGGCTGTTAACGGTCAATCTTAATTAATAATCAATGTGACCTGCCCGTTAACGGGCAATGTTAATTTTTAACTGTCAACCTTAATTTTTGCTTCTTTTTAAATACTTTCCGGGCGATATTGATCAACAAAAACTTTCAAAGCAAAATTGGATCTTACTAGATGATTTTAATAACTTGTTTTATTTGACTGGGAGTTTGAGACTTACCCTTTTTGTTGTGTGGTGTGTATCAGTTGGATGATTGGGTGCTGTGTAGAATTTACAAGAAGAAGAACATGGCGAAACCAATGGACCTACTAAAGGAGGAAATAATGATGGAGGAAGATCAATACCCAAGTCCTGAAATGAACAACATAACAGAAGAAAATAATAACAAGATGCCCAATCTTGTCTCTGAGCAGCAACAAATGGTGAAATTCCCTAGGACTTATTCTCTCACTAATCTTCTGGAAATGGATTCTTACTTGGCTCCAATCTCACACCTTTTATCTGATGCTTCCTATAACACAACCTTTGATTATCAGATCAATACTTCCCATAATAATGCTGGGAATTTAATAACAGACCCATTTGTAAAATCTCATCAGGCCTTTGAGGTCCCAGATCAGTACTATGCAACATCATCTTCAACCAGCCAGTATTTGTGAACCAGATGTGTGAATGATCTGAGATTAGATGATGATGATGGCCAATGATGAAGAAGTAGATTAGGTTGTTCAGAAAAAGACCAGAAAAAAAATAGTCACTTTAATATGTAATAATCCCAAGATTCTTTTTCTGGAAAAATCTATCACATTCTATTTTAGATTAGTGACATCAAATCTGGTAGCTCTGATCACATTGTTTATCCTAGATTTTCTAATGTTAAATGTACAAATGTGGAATTAATTGCTTTCCTTTTTTATGATACAGTACACCTCACAATCATATCTGTTTATATTATTATATGGTAATTTTATTCATATATAAGGCTCTTGAATTTATCAAACTGATGTGGAATGTTTGAAAAAGTAGTTTGGTTCAAAACAAACTCTAAAATCCTTCGCACTTTAATTAATATTATAAGAAAGGAAAAAAAATACAGATAAATGCTGAGATCATATATTTTGGAACCTTGTGAAGCCAAACAAGGCCTAACAACCCCAGGGGACTTTAATTTGTGTTCATATTATTATAATAATAATAATCATATAGTATAACAATACTGGTGTAAGGAAGGA
The DNA here is from genome assembly GCA_025563575.1 of Acacia pycnantha. Taxonomy (NCBI): domain Eukaryota; kingdom Viridiplantae; phylum Streptophyta; class Magnoliopsida; order Fabales; family Fabaceae; genus Acacia; species Acacia pycnantha. The sequence goes on along the minus strand of JAMWYP010000005.1, from coordinate 1,258,134 downwards.
ATTAATATTTGGCAGATTAATGCAGCACAAGTCAATAATTGAGATCAAAGTGTTAATTTAATGAGTCCTTGCATTGAACTTTGGTGGGTTGCTTATCCAAACAGTAACTTAGCCGTGTGGAAAGCAATATAAGTTGACGTGTTTGTTTAGGATGCTGCCTCAATAGTGCTTGTTGTGCCGGGCTTATATGGATATAACTTGTTCAATACTCTGATCTTGTCCTAAATAGATGGGAAAACCAAAATAATTAGTTTATAAATATTAAATAAATGAGTTAAACTGTATTGGTAAGAAATGACGTTGGTTTCTTAAATTATCACGTTTAATCATTAGAGTCTATGGTGAAAATCCCTTTTAATATTTGCAATAGCGATAGTTCATGAAAAGTTAAAGGATGTGTGAATCTTGGGACAACATCAATGTTGCTACTATATAACCTGGAGATATGTCAAATTTAAATCCTAGAAATAATATCTCTACTTGTAGGGGCATGTCTTAGTATATTTATCCCTTTTCAGACCTTAATTAGTGAGAACTTTATATACTGGATTGTCTTTTAGCTTGAAAAAGATTTATAAATTTGGAAAGCAAGTAGGAAAGTAAACTTTTCAATTAGCTCTTTGGTAAGAAATCACGTTGGTTTCTTAAATTACCACATTTAGGGGGTGTTTGACATGAGTAAGAAGGTAAAAAAGGTTAAAAAAAAAAAAAAAACCCATCTAGAAAGAAAATGTTAAATCTATCTGTTTCGCAGAACATCATGGGGTGATGGATTTTTTTTTTTTTTCAAAAAAGTGGCAGGGTGAAGCCACTTTTTTGAACTTCTCCATCACCAAAGCTTCTTCATCATCACCAAAAAAATGACCTAATTGACTATCTTATGAATGAGAGTTTTTCACACAAAACCATAGCTAGGGCTAACATCTCTAATTGAAAACAAACACAGATATTTGCTCTCCCTCAAATTCCAACTTCTTAAATCTAGATATCATATAATACCATATAATATGTATAGTTTTATTTTCGTATATATTTATATTTATTAAAAGGGATAAAGACATGTTGGGTGCCTTTACATTTAAATAAGATATCGTATAATACCATATTTATATTTGCTCTCTCTCAAGTTGATACTGTTTTTTTAGCAAATTTACATTTAAATTTATTTTTTTATCCCATATTATCACATAATATACAATATATGTGTGTGTAGTATTAAATAAGATTAATGACATTTTCAGCCATTTTCCATTTCAACTTACTTTTCAAATGCTATGCTAAACAAGAACTCATATGGAAAAAAGTCACTTCTGTCACCGTTATCTCAAACATAAATCATATCTACAATATCACTGTTAGAAAGAAAGAAAAAAAACCATTTGGAAATGTCCAACAAAAAAAAGGGTCATTTTTGTCGCTGCTATCCCAAACGGGAATCATTAGTGTCTTTGATGAAAATATCTTTAAATATTTACAATAACGATAGTTCGTGAAAAGTTAAAGGATGCGTGAGTTTTGAGACAACATAAAATATATGTCTTTTCATTTGTTTTTATTTGGTTCTTTTTATCGTCATGCTTATTCGCCATTCCTCAGTAATATATTAATTATTTTTGTTTTTCCCCATAATTTTGTAATTTACTGGACTTCCAAGTAATTTAAGTTGCTTAATATTTTATGCTTATTTAAATTATTTTAGTTAATATTTTTGTGGTGTTTATTTAGATGCGCTATTTTGTTATCAAGTTTGACTTTTTGTTAGTTACGTTAATAATTAATTAGCTAAATTTATTTTTTCTTTACTTATTTAATCTAGTTGTGAGTGTTTGACTTATTGTTTGTTACATTAATAATTAATTAGTTAAATTGTTTTTCCTTTAATTAGTTAATTTTTTTAACTTATCATATATATCTATCTATTTATTATCATTTGTTTCTATTTGATCTTTTATTGTCAAGTTAATTCATCTTTCCTCATTTTGTATTATATTAATTTTGTCTCTTTTTTTGCATAACTTAATGGACTTTAGAGTATTTGAAGTTTCTTAATTTCTTTCCCACTTGGAGTTGCTGAATAGGTTTGTATTATTTAAATTATTTGCTTTAAATGAACTATTTCATTTACATGTGAATTTGTATTTGATGGTTTTCGTTTGTTGAGGGTGTTTGTACAATTTAAATTTATATATATTATTTTATTAGATGAAAATTATTACTTTCTTATTCTTTTTTTTTTTTTTTGCTTTTCTTATTTTCTCTTCTCTTATTTGATTTGTAGTTTAATTTATTATTATTATTATTATTATTATTATTATTATTGTTATTATTATTATTATTATTATTATTATTATTATTATTACCTATAAATGAAAAGGTTTCTCCTCCTCCTCCTTCCACTTCTCTTCCATTTATTTATTATTTTTTACTATATATTTATCGTAATACTTTTAATTTAATAATTGGTAATATTTACAAATTATAGTTATCTGTAACGATCATTATTTTATTATTCTACGTTTTTTCTATGGGTTTCTTCTCATTTGTTTTTATTTGAGTCTTTTTATGGTCACACTTAGTCACAATTCCTTAGTAACATATTAGTATTTTCTCTTTTTTTTTTCTAGAACCACACCTTCAATTCAGTTGTTCACTGATAAAGGCGAAAACAACATTTAACTTGCAAATAAATCAAGTACTATCAGAATTCATATGAGTGAAAAAACCAAATAAAATCATTACACTGAATAGACATTTGATTTCGTTTAAAACGCATGGAACCGATAGTGAAACTAGGAACATCCTGATTGGGAGTTGGAAGATTGTTTAATCGAAGAAGGATTGAAATACAAATGGCAAGAGATTGAAGAGGGAGAATCGAAAATGAAACTTACAATGGTGTGGTTATTGCAACCCAGATCTAGTAGCATCGCGCCTCATCGTAACTTCTGTAGATCTACAACCCAGATTTGTAGATGTGCAACCCATAGACGCCATCGCCATCATCATAACTTCTTATGTCGGCGAGAGGTAGAGGAAACATTTATTATCGACTATAAATAATAGTTCCGAACTATCATATATTGGGTGCTATATATGCTCAGTGCAAATACATTATGGTTCCAAACCATTATTTAATTTGAACTTATTATAATTGTTCTAATATAACGCCCATTATTGATCCTATGATATGCATATTGCTATGATAATAATTAATGAACACACGTAAATAATTGTCATAATATATGATAATGCTTGCATAATACACATCGTCTTGCTTTAACAACCTGTATACAAGTAATAACATATACAACGGTTTTTTCTAAACAATTGTTATATATTTATAGTAGTGCTAACGGCTTTATTTAAACAATCGTTATATATAGTTGACTTAAATAATGATTGTTAGGTAACATCTGTGATGTATCGAGGCTATTTTTTTAAGAAAATTGGGGGGGGGTTTGTTGCTCTTGATATCCCCTACATATACATTTGTACAGAACAAATCAGAATAATATTACAGTCATTCATATACAGAATAATACAACAAACCAGAATATATTTTACATCATTTGTGTACATGTATATATTGAACTTGGTTTCAATGCTAAGCTCTCCCAACTCATCAGATTTGGGCTATCCATATCTAATTTTAGATGGTCCTGATTTAAGTTTTTTAAATGATGATTTTTAAAATAAAAAATTATTTTTTTGAAAGAATAGTAGTTAAAAGATTATCTTTATTTTATATTCTTTATCCATTAAAATAATTTTATTAAAATATAGGCTTTTAAAAACTTAGATCTAGACCATCCAAATCAAATCTAATGGTCCATATATGATGAGTTGTGTGTTTAAGTATTTGTTTATTGAGTATTGGTTTCACCTTGGTTTTGTGTTTAAGTATGGGGTTGCTCAGGAGTGCAACAATTTAAGTGTGTGTGTGGGGGGGGAGATATTTGATTTTTTTTATTGTGATTATGTATATAGTTTCTTAAAGAAAGAAAGAAAATACACAAAAAGAAAGGAGATTTATGAGAAAAATAAAAGTTTTCATACATAGAGAATGATTGTGTTAATCAATGCTCTTTTTAATTTCTTTGGTGCTTATCCCTTCATTCCGTACTGTTACCTACCTTCACCCTAGCCCCATTATAACCTTTAATAATAAGATCTCTTGATTTGTGCATGCATGTGTTATGAGTAGTGGAGACGTAGAAATTGAGCAAGCTTATGGTAGAATAGTTTTCTTGAGTATAATTTGAGCGATACACTTATTTACCTTAAACACTTGAGAGATTGATTGATTGAGGGCATCCTTTGAGAGACCATCTTTTGTCATTAGCATCATTGATTGAGATTACCATGAATTGTAATTTGAGATGAAAGGATTTTGGTTTTGATTGATTGGTCTTTTAAGGCTGTATTTCTAGATATTTATTGGGTCCGGATTTGTATTTAAAAGACCTTTTTAATTATTTCCCATTTTGGACCTGAATTGTGGATTGCGGCCCCTTTTTTTTTCCATTTCAAGTTAAGTTAGATGGCAGCCACAAACACTTATGTTATTACGTTTTTACACATTTTTGGATTAAACATAGAAGTTTCATTTTCTCTGCAATGTTCTTCGCGTTCTTCGTCTGTTCGTCATTTTTTCCATCTATGCTTGGCTAAGCTTATGTGGTTAACCCAACGTTGAGGATTCCATGATTCATCTAGAGAGCTTGTGCTTAATCGGTAATTTTACTCGTTTCTGTTTTCATCTTATCGGATTCGATTTCTGGAAATAGTTTGAATATTATATTTAATATTCGGTTTGGTTTATCCCAAGGACTAAGTTCGAACTAGGTTCCAGTTTTACTGTGCGATTGCACAATAAGATGCCACTGTTCGGACAGATGCTAGGCGATCGTCTAGTCAAGGGATTTTCTGGACGAACGAAAAGATTTCGATTCGTCTAGAACCAATCGCGAGTTCGTTCATATTTCGTTCAATGATGGAAGTCTTTGGAATTCGGATGTTGGGTTGGTCGATTTTAATATGATTATTTTCATTCATTATGTTTCTATTTATTTCATGTTTGTTCTGCTTGAACCAACCCCCCCCCCATTTTTACTATTTCTATTTCACTGTTACTGTCCAATCAAACCCACTACGAATTTGTTGGGAAAATGATCCAGGTTCCCTATTCTTGCAAATCTTTTATTGAATCTGGTTATTTTGAGAGACACGGAAAATCTCTGTCAGGTTGTAAGGTGTTTTTTAAACCTTACTTTCATATGTACTACTTGTATTTGTTTTGAAAAATTATGTGTATGTTTGAATACAAAATTATTTCAGTGAAGCAACATATTTTCCAACTTGTATATATAAGTGAATATTATTATTGAGATTGCTATTGTTGTGATAGTTATGATGTTTGTTAAGGGATGTTGTATATGGAATAATAATTTGTAAGATATTTTTGTTATGATGTTTGTTACGAGATGTTGTATATGGAATAATAATTTTGTAAGATGTATAGCGATATGTTATTTTTTTGTTGTGGGTTATGTTGGGTTGTGTGGAAGAGATTGAGGGTGAAATTGTGCCCATCGACTCTCTCATTCTTGGCTTGGATTTTGAGTTGAGTGTTTTGGGCGGATACCTCCCTGTTATGGTATATCGGTGGTGGCATGGGAGGAGACAGTATTCTTGAAAGTGACTAGCTAACCATGGTCAGGTATACTAGCACTGATGTGTTGTACCATGTCCAGAGGAAATAAGGAGGAGCAAAATGGATGAGTGGGGATGATTCTAATTGTTTTGGTTATTATGTATTATTTGTTCTAATTGTTGTTTATTATTACGTATTATTTAATTATTAAATAATAATATTATTATGTTGATCAACCTGTTTCTCTGACTTGCAGTCTTTTTCTGCATATTTTGTAAATTGATTTTGGTTACTGAGACTTTACGTCTCACCTTGTCATTATAAACATTTTTAGCACTACAAAAAAAATGAGCATTAGGAGCGGTCAAAATGACCTATTTGTAACGGTTTTTGGCACAACTAATGACATTTGTAGCGGTTACTCTAACCGCTACAAAATCCACTGTGGCAAGCTGATTTGTAGCGGTTGCTAAAACCGCTACTCATGTAATAAAACCGCTCTTTGTATTAGTAGCGGTTTTGTATTACCGCTACAAGATGCTCTCAAGATGACGAATTTTAAAAAAATTGGTGCCCAAATTTTGTAACGGTTGTAAAACCGCTACAAATATTTAATCCGAATTTAAATTAAAATTTGTAACGGTTGTTGTAACGGTTTTACAACCGCTACAAAATATTGCAAAATTGAAAAAAAAAATCATAATTTGTGTCCATTGTTACAATATTATATTGAATATTTTTATTATTTAAGTGACAAATTAAATGATAATAGTTAATATTTATAAAACTAATTAACTTAAGTTAGATAAGTATAAATATTATGTAGGTATAATATTGAGAATATGTAGATAATAAGGATTTATTGTGTTGTCCACCTCGAGCAAAAAATTATGTTGTACATTAGATGATATTTGATTATATAAAGAAAGTTGATGAAGATAGAAGGAATATTGAGGAAATATACTTAAAGTTCTGGATAAGGAAAAAAAATAGAATCAATATTATAAGAAGGAAAAAATAAAACATTGAAATCAAAGATTTTGGAAGGGGTGGGAAGAAATGAGAGGAAACGAGAGAGAAGGGAGTGGGAAAAAATGAATAAGTGTGTGAGATGAGTGGTGGAGATATTTATAGGGATATACGTAACATTTGTAGCGGTTGATGTGACAGTTTTTGTAACGGTTTAATGTTTTGTAGCGGTTAAAAACCGCTACAAAAATTCATTAGTATTTAAAAAAAATATATAATTTTCAAATTTTGTAGCGGTTACACTAACAACCGCTACAAATGAATGAACGTTGGCGGGATTCAAAATATTCAAATTTCAATATTACACACTTTGTAGCGGTTGATGTAACAGTTTTTGTAGCGGTTCACATTTGTAGCGGTTTTTTTTTGCGTTTTGTAGCGGTTTCAAAACCTCTACAAAAATTCATTGGCATTTTAAAAAAAAAAAATTCAAAATATCACATTTTGTAACGGTTATACTAACAACCGCTACAAATATGAACATATTTTTTTTAAAAAATAAACTTGGCGGAATTCGATGGTTCACATTTGTAACGGTTTTTTTGCGTTTTGTAGCGGTTTCAAAACCTCTACAAAAATTGATTGGTATTTTTTTAAAAAAAAAAATCAAAATATCACATTTTGTAGCGGTTATCCTAATAACCGCTACAAATATGAACATATTTTTTTTAAAAAATAAACTTGGCGGGATTCGAAATATTCAAATTTCAATATTACACACTTTGTAACGGTTGATGTAACAGTTTTTGTAGCGGTTCACATTTGTAGAGGCTTTTTTGCATTTTGTAACGGTTTATATAAATAAACCGCTACAAAATAACCGCTACAAATTTGGCGCCAACTTCGCGCCATATTTTGTAGCGGTTAGTTTATGATAACCGTTACAAATGTCGTTCACGAACCAGCGCGCCACTTGGCGCGAGTCATACACTTCAAATTTGTAGCGGTTTCGGTATAAACCGCTACAAATTCGCATATTTGTAGCGGTTTATTTTGACCGCTACAAATTAACCGCCACAAAGTGACATTTTTTTTGTAGTGTAGGCAAGACCTATAATTTTGTTAGAGGCCAAGGGAAGAAAGCAGAGGCATAGGTGTCATGAGCCTAGTAGGCCTATTTTTGGTATGTATTGTATTGATATTTATATTGTCATTCTAGGGCCCATATGTTTTTGAAAAATCATATCTAATGTTTGAAATTGGGTTTTAGAATGACGGTTTAACTACTGTTGGGTTGGAGGCCTTATTTTATACACTCTGATAATTTTGATAGATCCACAATCATATCTTGTGTGTAAATTGTTTTGTGTAGACCCTTTGGTGTAGGGTTAAATGTTGTATAACTCGTGGGCTATGTATTCTTTTATTTGTTAATTGTGACCAGAGTTAAGGATGTCCTATAACAGGTTTGTGGGTGGAATTTGTGCCCTGGACTCTAAAGTATGTGTTGTTGGAAAGAAAAGGGGTTTTCCATTATCACATTTTAATTAGGTTTTGTGAAATCATCATGGTTAATAGATGCTTATGAGAAAAGATCTTTTCACTTTGAGACATATAAACAAAAGGAAACAATCAAGTCTTAGGTATCTACTATCTTAGGTACTTTTTGGTTAGTGTGAATCATTTTTGGCACATGTGATCCTTTTGAAACCCATTTATAGGTTCCCATGATCCTTTCTTTCCCTTGATAGCAAGAAGTAGTATAATGACCTTTTCTATTACATATATTACAGTAAGCAAATGGATTAGACACATGAACCAAATGTTGGAAATAATTGAGCTAGGATTTACCACATTTCTTCTTATCTAGACTTGGATCATATCCAATTCCCAACTTGTCATTTGTGCATCTTTGATCTTCCAAGATTACTTTGAGCATTTCACTTCCCTTAGTGAATTTCTTTAGTGTTTGGGTAGGATTCAAGTTCTTTTTCTCAAGCTCTTGACACAATTGGTGTAACATCCTAATTTTTAATTTTAAGATTTAAGTATAATTATGAAATTTATTATTGGAATTTAAGGCATATTTTCCCATAAATTAAGGACAAATAATTAGGGAATAATTTTTGGGAGATAATATTTTAAAGCCAAAATAAATTTAATAGATAAAGAAAATCCTTAACTGGAATTAAGGACTAAATTTTAATAATTATCCAATACTTATAAATGAGTCTTGATGAGGATTGAGTGGGATAATTTTTAAAGAGGGACTATCACCTAAAATACATATTTCCTATTAGATACAAGTCCACTTCACTTCTTTTCATTCTTCTTCTCTTGGCCTAACACGTGAACAGCAAAAACAAAATAAGTCCAAATACTCCTATTATGTTGATCAATTTTCTTTCTCCTCCAGTCTATCCAACTAAGCAGCGTCCATATTCTTTTCATTCAACCCCAACCCATTAAATCTCCATCAGCCCATACTCCCTACTATAGATACTACTCTCCGGCCCAATTGAAACAAAACCCAAGTCATCTGTTCTTTTAACCACGTATCAGATGCAGCAAAACGCACAGCAGTGAAAACAATATTAGCTGAACACGTAAAGCCTGTACTCTCGCCGAAATGCAGCTGGATTTATCAGCAAAAGTAATCTCAGCCCATGCTCTCACGTATCCTTAAGAAAACGCAGAAGGATCAGAGTCACGCCAACAGCTCCATGCTTCTCGAGTTCAACGCTATGAACCTCTTTGTTTTCTTTTCTCGGACCGGACCCTGGGAGTATTATATAATCATCGACTCCCCTCCATCCATCCACGCTACTTAACAAAAACCATAAAACCAAGTCTGTGCGTGTGAAGAACCGAGGAAGGAGGAGAGAGCCACACCGTGAGACTCCATTCTCCCTCTCCGCAAAGCAAACCGTGAAACATGGGAGTTTGGTTTTGGGCCGAGAAAGCATCGTGCAAGCCAGGGTTGAAGGTGAGCCTTCGGGTCTCTTTTTCTGTTGGTCTTCGGCACCTTCCAAACGCAAATTTGAAGTATTTAACCATAGGAATTAGCACAATAGTTCTCTGCATTTTAAACAATAAAACAGGGGCAGTGGGTGAAGTTGTGTTGCGTCTCGGAGTTAGAATCTTTAGAATAGTGATCACTGAACCAAATCTTAATATATACAAATATATAAAGTGGTGAATAATAATTATAGAACCCAGAGTGTGCTTGCTGCTATATATAGGTAGACACATGAACCTTAGAAAGGATGGAAAGAGCTTACTGTCATTTTTACGTTGCATGTGAAGCAAAAAGAAGAAGGAAAACACTGCACATATATATATTAATTAGCTTTGGGTGTTGAGTATACACACACACACACACACACACACTTATATATCAACGTCACACATGGGAAAAGATAACCAACGCTTCACCTGGGAAAAATAGTAGGAAAGATTTTGTTGTATGTGTAACACGTTCATTTGGGGAAAAAAATGGTAGGAAAAATATTTGCTATCATAGTATATATCAAAAACTAGCTTGACAACGTTTTCTAGATATATTATTTCTATGAAATTTAGGAGACGACTTCTCCTGATATAAAAATTTAAAGTTAATGATTTATGCATGACACGTAGGATTTGCAAATAAGTTGTACACACGTATGGCAAGAGCATGTTGTGAACTTGGTGATTTTTATATATATAAATATGAAAATGTATATTGAGAAGATTATAGGAAAATGAAATCTTGAACGTTAAGGGAAATGGGGGTCTGATCATATATTGATTAGGTAGATATGATCGAGAAAGAGTACTATCATATATGGATTCAAAAATGAGTTATACTACTGATGTAAGTTAATTACTACACTTGGAGAGAAATAGAAGAAAGAAACCTTGCAGTCATATATATATATATATATATATATACATACATATATATATATATATATATATATATATATATATATATATATATATATATACATACATATTATCGCTGATTCTGGGAATAAAGAGGAAGCTGATGCTAATATAATTATAAATAAGTATAATACAATAATCATCAATAAGGAATAAGACCTGTGTGGAAATAAAAATGTCATTTTTGAAAAAAAAAATTGAAGGACAAAATAGTCCTCTTCAAAATTTAAACCCCAAAAGGTCATTTTCAATTTTTGTTACAGTAATATTTTATTATTAGAATTTGTATTTTTTTTTATTTATAGGAAATTATAAACTTTAATTGTTGCATTCAGAGCAAATGATTGGTTCTTTGGCTTCTTTTTGAGTATTTGGTCCTCCCTTTTGGAACTTCCTTACTGCTTGTTCCTTCTAATAGAACTTTTTGAATCTTTTCACAAATATGCAAATTTCTTCATCTTCTACTTCTTTTTCATCTGATGTTTTTTCTTTAACCATATTGAGAGCTAGGCCTTTCGCATATGCACTGAAGAACAGTCTTAGGGAAGCCACGGGGGTATTAAGAGGTTGCTAAAAGAGTTTGAGAACGTTTTTTCTGAACCTCAACCTTACCACCACTGCACCAGGGTTATATAATCACGTTGTGATCTTGTCTAAAGGAGCAGACCCATTAATCTATGCCCTTATCGTCATCCTTCTATACAAAATGATGAAATTGAGAGACAAGTGAAAGGATTATTGGAGATAGGGGTGATTCATAAGAGTTCTTCTCCTTTTGCCTCTCCTATAGTCTTGGTTAAGAAAAAGGATGGCACGTGGTGAATGTGCATTGACTACAGGGAGCTCAATAAACTCAATTAAAAATAAGTACCTAATTCCATCAATAGAGGAATTGTTGGATGAATTAAGAGGGGCTCGTTGGTTTACCAAATTGGATCTCAGGGATAATTATCATCAGATACGGATGGAACCATGTGACTCATGCAAGAGAGCTTTTAGGATCCATTCTGGACATAATGAATGGTTGGTAATACCCTTTGGACTTACAAATGCCTTGCCACATTTCAAGGTGCTATGAATGATATTTTTAGGGAGCATTTGAGGAGGTTTGTGCTTGTTTTCTTTGATGACATTTTAGTCTATAGTCCAAGTATGTTTCTGCATATGCAGCATCTAAGAACATTCTTAGAAATATTGAGGAAGCACTACTATTTTGTGAAAAAGAGAAAATGTACCTTTGTTGCAACTAAAGTAGAATATTTGGAACATATTATTCAAGATGAAGTTGTCTCTACTTACCCATAGAAGATTAAATCAGTTCTAGAATGACCTAAACCATCCACAATTGTAAATGAAGCAAATCACCAAGAGGGGGGTGAATTGGGGATTTTACAACTTTTTCGGATGCTCTGTTTTATAGAACTAAAACAAAGCAGAATAGAGGAGAATTAGAAGAAGCTAGACACAAGAAGATTTATACTGATTCGGTCCAAATCCTTGACCTACATCCAGTCCCCAGACACTCTGGGATCTTCACTAACTCACAATATCAATTACACACTTTGCACTCAAAAGTTATCCGCTCTAGGATACACTACCCCTTACAAGTTGTAATATGATATTCCCAATCTCCAAGTCCCCTTGACTTGAGATTCTTCCAATAAGTGATTTCAATAAATGAAACTTTCTCTAAGAGTGGATAATGATAAACATTGAGGTACAAATGTATCAAAAGATACTTTATAGTAGAAAACTGAAAGAGTAGTTGGAAACTTGCATGATTTTTGTTTTCTGCGAATTGGTTGTTGAGAAGACTTTGGTCATAGTTGATGATTTTTCTAGATTTGCATGGACTATATTTTTGTCATCTAAAGATGAAACCTTTGATCAGTTTGTTGTTTTTGCCAAGAAGGTCCAAAACGAGAAAGGTATTGTTATTTCAGGAATTCGAACTGATCATGGAGGTGAGTTCGAAAATCATGCCTTTGCTGAGTTTTGTGACAATATGGGAATTGATCACAACTTCTCAGCCCCGAGGTCTCCTCAACAAAATGGTATTGTGGAGAGAAAGAATCGAGTCCTCACCGAGATGGTAAGAGCAATGCTGAATGAAAACAACACTTCACAAGTGTTCTGGGCTGATGCAATGAGTATGGCTTGCTACATCTCAAATCGGGCATAACTCCGAAAGAAGTTGAACAATACTCCCTATGAGCTGTATAAAGGAAGAAAGCCAAATCTGAGTCATCTGCATGTGTTTGGATGTAAGTGCTTCATCTATAACAATGGTAAGGATAACTTGGTAAAGTTTGATCCCAAGGCAGATGAATGTATATTTTTGGGTTATTCTAATAGAAGTAGAGCTTATAGAGTCTTTAACATTCGTACTCGCATTGTAAAAGAGTCTATGCATGTTGCATTCTGTGAATCTATGTCTGACAAATCCAAGGATGATGATGAGGAAATTATTTTCAACAATCAGTTCTTTTCGAAAACCACTCCTGCCTCTATTGAAAATCCTAAAAATGTTTTCGAAGTTGATCCTCAAAATAATTTGGAAAACCCTGATCAACCTCAACCTAGAGCTTGGAAATTTATTAGGAATCATCCCTTAGACCAAGTTATAGGTGATGTTAATCAAGGAGTAAGGACCAGAAGTAGTACTCTGAATGAAGTTACATTTTCTGCCTTTATTTTGAAAATAGAACCCTCTAAGATTGATGAAGCCCTTTCAGAAAATGATTGGGTGATAGCAATGCAAGAGGAGTTACACCAATTTGATAGAAATCAAGTTTGGGATTTGGTACCTAGGCCTAAGGACCATCCGGTCATTGGCACCAAATGGGTATTCAAGAACAAACGAGATGAATCAACAATCATTGTCCAGAATAAGGCAAGATTGGTTGCTAAAGGCTTTAATTAAGAAGAAGGAATTGATTATGAAGAAACTTACGCTCCAGTGGCGAGATTGGAAGCTATAAGAGTTCTTCTAGCCTTTGCTTGTGTCAAAGGATTCAAGCTTTATCAAATGGATGTAAAAAGTGCTTTTCTAAATGGTTTTATTCAGGAGGAAGTTTATGTGGAACAACCTCCTGGTTTTCAAAATGAACATCATCAAGATCATGTTTATTGCCTTAAGAAAGCTCTTTATGGTCATAAGTGTTGACTCTCGTGTTTTGATGATTACAATGTATGAGTTATTAAATTGAGTGAAAAATATGTGGATCAAAGCTTGCCCGAGCAGGTCACAAATGTTGCCCGAGCATCATCGGGATTCAGGGTTAAGAAGCTAAGCTAAGTAGACCTTGCCCGAGCAGCTCTAAGGTTATGCCCAAGCATCATCTGGATTCATTGTTAAGGAGCTAAGCTTTGTGAATCTTGCCCGAGCAGCATCAACTCCCTTGCCCGAGCAACATCATATCAATACTTATTTATATCGCAAGTTGAGCAATCATGCTCGAGCAGGAGCAATCCTTTGCTCGAGCAGCGACGAGGCAGAAGCAAAACATTTGCAAGTCAAAAAGCTTGCTCGAGCATCAGAGAAAGCTTGCTCGAGCACCATGCTCGAGCAATGGGAAAAAGCATGCCCAAGCAGCTCACTGATCTTGCCTCTGGAGGGTGTCTACCCGAGCATGGAATTCTTCATGCTTGAGCACCATGCCTGAGCAGAGGAAAACTCTTGCTCGAGCAAAGCACTTCTCAAGCCTCTTTCTTCACCGCTGAATAACGTCTGCCCGAGCAGGTCCTTTATCCCTGCTCGAGCACCATGCCCGAGCAACATATATTGCTTGCTCGAGCAGCATCGGAAAATCCCTGATTCTCGCCTTTGTCTGAGGCTTGCTCGAGCACGCCATAACAGCCTGCCCGAGCAACAGCGAGAAAATCTAGTCTCTCTGAGACTTGCTCGAGCACATCGTAAAAACGTGCCCGAGCATCCGCGAGGAATTCTGTTTTTTCTGAAAGGCTTTCCCGAGCAACCAAATATACCTTGCTCGACCATCAAACGTTACGAACAGAATCTCACATGCTATCTCTGATTTGATCTCCTTCTGATAAATACTGAAACACCATTATTACTGATTATATTCAAACTAGTTAATTTCTATTTCTAATCATTCTACTTAAGTGGGTTTCAGGTATCAACCATTGATTGACAAAAGAACAGAAAATCAGAGCATTTATTCTCACGCGTCAAACAGACGAATCGTCAAGAAAGATGAAGTCCCTCATTTGGAAGTATTCGATATGGCCTTTACTCAGAATGATTCCCTGCACAAAATAAGGGAAGACACTAAATGATGCAACGGTCATAAAGCCTTTAAATGCAAATCAACGTTGGAAATCCAAGAGACAGAAAGGCTCAACGGCTATCTTCGCAACATGAATCATAAACATTATAAAAGCACATCTGATTCAAATTGAAGAACTAACAAAAGAGAATACTAGACATACATCTTTCTTATTACTACAATTATCAAGAGAATCTCAATACTTATTGTACTTCAGTGTTCATACTTTATTCACTCGTGAGGAGCTGTCAAACACCTTCATTATTTCTATTGTTCAAACTTGAGGTTGTGGAACCTTAAGTAAGGGTGTACAATTGCAACTTGTAAGGGGAAGTGAGTCCGAGTGTGAAAGGATCATCCTAAGTTACAGAGTGAGTAATTGTACTTGTGTTTAAAGAGATAGTAGAACTCTCAAGGTGTACTTGAGGACTGGGTGTAGGTCAAAGTGTTAAGACCGAACCAGTATAAATCTCTGTGTGTTCATTTCTCTTCCCTTACTCTCGTAATTTATTTTTCAAGTGCATTCCAGAAAAACTTGATAAGATCACCTATTCACCCCCTCTAGATGATATTCCACCGTCAATAAGCAAGCTCCTAAAGCTTGGTATGAGCGATTAAGCAAATTCCTTCTTGATCAAGGATTTGTTAGAGGAAAAGCAGATACAACTCTTTTTATTAAAAGTAATAAGATTGGTGAAATTTTAATTGTCCAAATCTATGTTGATGACATTATTTTTGGAGCCACTAATGATGCTTTGTGTGAAGAGTTTGCAAAGAACATGCAGGGAGAGTTTGAGATGTCCATGATGGGAGAACTCAACTATTTCCTTGGTCTGCAAATCAAGCAAAGATCAAATGGAATCTTTATTTCTCAGACCAAGTATCTCAATGATCTGCTGAAGAAGTTTGGAATGGACCAATGCAATGGAGCTGACACTCCAATGAGCTCAACCACTTCTTTGGATGCTGATGAGAAGGGCACTGATTTCAACATTATAAGATATAGAGGAATGATTGGCTCATTGCTCTATCTTACCGCAAGTCGCCCAAACATCCAATTCAGTGTGGGAATGTGTGCAAGGTTTCAATCTGCTCCCAAGGAGTCGCATGCTGAAAATGTGAAGAGAAACTTTAGATACCTTGCTGACACAAAGACTCTTGGATTGTGGTTTCCCAAAGGTCAACCTGAACATTTGGTGGCCTACTTAGATTCAGACCATGCTGGCTACAAGACGGATAGAAAGAGCACAATTGGCCAATGTCAATTTCTTGGTGGCTCACTTGTCTCCTAGTTCAGCAAGAAGAAAACAACCATCTTCGTATCATCAACTGAAGCTGAGTATATAGCTGCATCAAGTTGTTGTGCTCAAGTCCTATGGCTCAAGCAACAATTCTCTGACTTGGGAATCAATTTGAAGGAGATCCCAATATTGTGTGACAACACAAGCACAACAAGCTTGGCCAAGAATCCAGTTCAACATACAAGGACCAAGCATATTGATGTTAGACATCATTTCATAAGGGATCATGTTCAAAAGAAAGATGTCAAAGTGATATTCATTCCAACCCATCTTCAACTTGCTGACATCTTCACCAAACCATTGGCTAAGGAGTAATTCAATTTCATTAGAAGAGAATTGGGAATGGTAAATCCCAATGAGATTTAAGTATTTCTTCTCTCAATGTTAGTTTTGCTTTTGATGATTATTAGATGCTAACTTAAGCTTCGGAGTGTGTAGTAATGTTTTATGCAAGATCCTTAAGTTTTCTGTCAAGAGACGCAAACTCGAGTTTTGAAACCAAAACTTGAGTTTATCGGGGCCAGAAAAGAAATTGGAGTTTTGAGCGAAATGGAAAATCGAGTCCATTAGTACGAAACTCGAGTTTCGGTCAGACAGAGAACAACACACCTGTTGAAGCAACATCAAAACTCGAGTTAATAAGTGGAAACTTGAGTTTTGGTCGCAGAAGTTCAAGGGTTCACAGTGCATCCTTGAAATCCAGGTCAGTATTTTTGTGGCCTATTTAAACTTGATTGTTCATTGTACGAACAAACTCTCCTCAAAACTCAAGTTTTCCCTAGAGTTTATCTGAACTTCTCATCTTCTCCTTCGCTCTTCACTTCATCTTCTTCTGTTTTCGCAACCCTAATGGCTTCCAGATCAAACCCGCAAGACATTATCGACCTTGATTCCGATCAGGAAGGATCTGAACCCTCAAAACTAACCCTAGCATCTCGATCTACTCCACAATCTCAATCGGTTCATCCACAAAGGGTGAAATCCTTTCCTCAACGCTATACATATGGAATAGCGAGGCAAGTATCTGGAGTTACTACGGCACAATCATCGGGACAAGCTAGCTGTCAAGATCCTTCTGCATTTTCATCACAAGAACTATCTGGCTTCAAGGTATTTGAGGGGACTCCTGCCTTGGTCGAAATTTATAATCACCTCTCAGCACCTAGAGATTTTCTGAATCAACCCATTCAACTGACTGGGGAAGATGCCACTCGCTTCCAAGAACGGTTCGTTCATAAAGATTTTTTCCCTATAGTCTTTGTTGATTTGGTTAAGTTAAAGGAGGAATGCCACTTAGATCTTTCCCCCTGGCTCAAACAGTTTGATCCTCTGATTTCCATCAGAGCCTCCTATAGTCTCACTCTTGTTAAATTATTCTACCATCACATGCAGTATGAACAACACATGGATGTTAACTTGCTTGCAGTAAGACTCACTACAACTATTGAGGGTCACAAGATTGTTTTATCCCCTTCCTATATAAACTTTCTTCTGTAAATTCCTAATCCTCCACCTGTAGCAACAGTGAGTTTTACTAATAGACAGATTTATGAACTGTTGAAACCCAATGAGCCACTTCCTGAGAGTTTACATAATCTAAATTTTTCACATGTGTCTATGCCTCCTAAGCATCGGGCTCTCTGATATATTTATGCCAGAAATCTCAAACAGAAAAATGGTCACTTCTCACGTTTCGCGAAGGACGATTATGCCATCTTTTCTTCCCTCATTGCTCAAGTACCTCAAAATATTGGGCACTGGATATATCAAGAAATGACCAAGTTTCTCTTCCCACTTAAAGAGTCCTCTCAGATTCCTTTTCCAAGTCTTATCTCAGTAATTCTGTTTCATGAGAAGATTTGGCACCTACCTATGTTTGATCCGCCTGAGCACATTCCATGGTTTGGCAAACACTTCCTCACTCTCATGAGCCTCAATTTCGATGAAGACCAAGGTTCATCAAGTGCTTCACCTCAGTCTTCACTCCCCTCTACTCATTCCCTCATCTCCCATTCTGATTTCCTCACCTACTACCGGAATCACCTCAACTGAGGTTATCACTGTCCTTACCTCATCTCCATCTACACCAACCACTGAGATTCTACCAACCCCTCTTGCCTCTCCAATCCAAATTCCCTCACCTGCAACTACTGTCAAACTCTCTACCCCTCTGGATGAGCCTTTGATCTCAGCTCCATCCTCTTTTGTTGATGACAAAGGGGGAGAAGAACCAGAGAAACCAGAGCATTAGAGTTTAAAGAGTTTAGTTAGAGTTGTGTTTTAGCTATGTTAATTTGTAAGCTTTTGAAGAGTTTAGTTTGAGTTTTGTTTTAGCTAAGTTATTTTGTAAGCTTTGTACTTCTGTCTTTGCTTTGATTTGCCTAATCCTTAATGTAAAAGCTTTAAGTTGAAATGCAATGTTATCTTATGTTTTATTTGCTTCTGCTATGCATAACTCTGTGAATCAATTTGTTGAAATTGTCAAACTGCATAATTGTCATATTGCATTTCAAACCATGATTGTGAAAAAATTTCTTTAAACCCAAATTTTTCGAAACAAGTAGCAATTTTGGTTTACAAGTGTTGTCATCATCAAAAAGGGGGAGAATGTTAGTTCTCTATTGGTTTTGATGATAACTGACAATTGTAAACACAGATGGAAGTTTGTCTTTGTTAAGTTGAAAAACTTACTGTCAATGGAAAACTCGAGTTTTGGTTTGGAAACTCGAGTTTGGACTTGACAGAGTATAGCTCAAGTTTTTGCAAAGAAAGACAAACTCAAGTTTGGATATGGAAACTCGAGTTTTGACCATACAGAGAGCATCTAAGTTTTTCACAGACAAAGCAAACTCGAGTTTGGTTTTAACAAACTCGAGTTTTGGCAAGACAGAGAGCTATCAATTTTTCAAAGATACCAAAACTCCAATTTCCATTTGGAAACTCGAGTTTAGGCTACACAGAGAGTTCTCTAAGTTTCCAAGCTTTGTTGGAAACTCGAGTTTAGTTTTGAAAACTTGAGTTTACAGCATACAGAGAACAATGCTCAATTCTGAACTTGTGAAAACTCCAGTTCTGACTTAACAAGGTTTTCGAATGTTTTCTCATAAATGAAGAAACTCGAGTTTGGTCTTGGAAACTCGAGTTTCGGTCTTACAGAGAAGAACTTAAAGTTTTCTAAAGATTTGAACACTCCAGTTTTGAACAAACAGAGAAGTTTCCATTTTTCAAAGAATCATGGAAACTCGAGTTGATGTTTGGAAACTTGAGTTTAGACCAAGCAGAAAGTTCTGCTTAATTTGAACATTTTGAAAACTCCAGCTTTGGAATGAAAACTCCAGTTTTGAGATTTTGGACTAAAACATGATTTCTCATCAAAGGTCCAAAACTCGAGTTAGTCACTTAATGACTCGAGTTTTGCACTATTCACAAAACTTGCTTCGAAGACCAAATCGTGACGTTTTTCTCTTGAATGAGAAAACTCGAGTTTAGTTTTGGAAACTCGAGTTTAGGCTTTTAATGAAATATGAAAACTCCAGTTTTGAAGAACAAACTCGAGTTTGCATAACTAGATTTGAATTTCAAGTTGAACGAATTTGCGAAACCTTTGTGTTTGATCCCAATACTTTATATCATCACTCATTACTATTCCTAACTATGTTTAATCAATTTGTTAGTGAGTTTCAGATGATTTAGAAAGGATTAAATGAAGGTTTAGCATAAAGCATAAAGTGATGTCAGAATATTAAATGCAAAGTCCAGAAAACTTGCATTCTCTTGGACAATCATTCTCCACACGTTTTGAAGGAATTAATGTTTCCTTTCCCTATCCAGTAGCTGCTCTTCCAACGGATTTAAAGTCAAGAAGTCAAATCTGAACTTCTGTGTAGCTGGATTAACCAAAGAGTAGAGAGAGAAGAAGACCAAACCTTCAACTAATCAACTCCCAACATTACCAACGGTTATATTTGGGATTGCAACGGTCATTTAATGATCTCTTGGTATAAATAGATATGCATTCAATTCTTCTTAACAACCAATCTGTGAGAAAACGAAAATCATTCAAGTTTCAACTACTCTTTAAGTTTTCTTGTGAGAAGTATCTTTTGATACATTTGTACTTCAATGTTTATCATTATCTACTCTTTGAGAGAGTTCATTGATTGTAAATCATTTATTGTAAAGAATCTCAAGTCAAGGGGACTTGGAGATTGGGTTATTGATTACAACTTGTAAGGGGGAGTAAGTTTTAGTGAGAGAATTACTCTTGAGTTGCAGAGTGTGTAATCAATTGTGATAGTGAGAAGTCCCAGAGAGTCTGGGGACTGGACGTAGGTCAAGAGGTTAGACCGAACCAGTATAAATCCTTTATGTCTTGCTTCTCTTCCCTATACTCTGTTTATCCCTGTTTTTACTACACAAAAACAGAGCACAGGAAAAAGTTTTTAGAATCCCCAATTCACCCCCCTCTTGGTGATTCAGCTCCGCTTTCACAAAATAGTGCAAACTTTCTGGACATTGCATTTAGTGTGCTGACGTCACTTTTTGCTTTAAGCTAAATCTCCATTTAATAATCTTTAAATCATCTGAAACTCACTAACAAATTGATTAAACGTAGTTAAGAATAGTAATGAGTGATGACAAGAAATATCTAGATCAAACACAAAGATTTCACAAAATCGAGCAGTTTGATTTTCAAACTCTGTGACACAAACTCGAGTTTGTTCATTCAAACTGGAGTTTTCAATTTCTTTCAGAAGCCTAAACTCGAGTTTACAAAACAAAACTCGAGTTTCCTTCATCCAGAGAAGGATGTCGCGATTTGGTCTTTGAAACAGGTTTTGAGACAGGAGCAAAACTCGAGTCATTAAGTGAAAAACTCGAGTTTTGGACTTTTATGATGAAAAACAAGTTTAAGTCCAAAAGCTCAAAACTGGAGTTTTCATATGCAAACTGGAGTTTTCAAAAGGTTCAAATAGAGCAAAGCTCTTTGCTTGGAACAAACTCGAGTTTACAATGTTAAACTCGAGTTTCCACATATTTTAGGAAAAATGGAAAACTCTCTGTATGGTCTAAACTGGAGTTTGCAAATGAAAACTGGAGTTTTCAAATCTTTAGAAATATAGAGTTGTTCTCTGTAAGTTACAAACTCGAGTTTCCAAACTAAACTCGAGTTTCCTCAGAATAGAGAAAACTTTGAAAAACATTCTACCAGATGCAAACTGGAGTTTTAAAACAAAATTGGAGTTTTCACAAGTTCAGAGTGGAGCATAGTTCTTTGTGTGTTGTAAACTCGAGTTTCCAAACACAAACTCGAGTTTCCAACAAAACTTGGAAACTTAGAGAACTCTCTGTCTAGCACAAACTGGAGTTTCCAAATGGAAACTGGAGTTTTGCTAAGTTCAAAATGTTGATAGCTCTCTGTCTTGTCAAAACTCGAGTTTGCTTTGTCTTGAAAAACTTAGGAGCTTTCTGTATGGTCTAAACTCGAGTTTCCAAATATAAACTCGAGTTTGTCTAAGTTTGCAAAAACTTGAGCTACTCTCTGTCAAGTCCAAACTCGAGTTTTCAAACCAAAACTCGAGTTTGTCTTTGACAGTAAGTTTTTCAACTTGGGCTACTTCAACTTGGATTTACAATTGACAGTTATCATCAAAACACATAGAGAACTAACAACAATAAAGCAGCTACATTATTTTCTAGGGTTAGCTGGGTATTATAGGATATTCATCCAAGGGTACGGGGTCTTGGCAATACCCTTGACGAATTTATTAAAGAAGGATCAATTTAAATGGTCCCTTGAAGCTGCAATCGCTTTTTAGAAGCTGAAAGAGACCTTTAGTTCAGCTCCAATGCTTGCACTTCTAGACTTTTCGAAACCATTTGTGGTGAAGACAGACGCGTGTACTACAGACATAGGCAAGTATTGATACAAGGAGGCCAACCATTGGCATTTTTCAGCAAAGGATTGGCCCTAAGACAACATAGTTTGTCTATATATGAAAATGAATTATTAGTTATGGTGCAAGCTATTGAGAATTGGCATCTATACTTGGAGGGGAGGCATTTTGTTATCATAACAAATCAGCAAAGCTTGAAATATTTGTTGGATCAAAAGTTAAAAACTTCTTTTCAAATGTATTGGGTCTCTAAACTCATGGGGTACGATTATGAAATCCAATACAAGAAGGGTATTAACATTAATGTTGTCGATGCTCTCTCTCGAATGGATAAAATGCAAGTTTTTCATATCTCCTTATCCCCTTGTTCTGAGGATTTGCCAATGGAAATTAAGAGTAGTTGGCAAGAGGATTCAAAAATGCTAGAATTAGTGGACAACCTCTAACAGAATAATGGGGTTGCTGGAAAATTCAATTGGGATCAGGACTTGTTGTGAAGAGGAAGTCGCCTAGTGGTGGGAAATGAGTCCAAGGTTCGGCAGAAAATTTTTGAATGGCTTCATGCTTCTTCTCAAGGGGCCACTCAGGAATACATGACATCTATTAGTGTGTTAAGTCCCTATTCTGGTGGAAACATTTTTTTGAGGAAGTAAAAGAGTTTATCAAGCACTATGATGTGTATGTTGTAACACCCATCCTTTTGACGCCCTTATTTATCAGAGTTATAGCGCACAGGCATCGAAATAATTTGGACGACTTAATTGTGGAATAAAACTTTAACAAAATAACTTAGTTCGGAAACATGAGGATGAATTTTTCGCGATTCGAATCCATCCCATAGTGGGACGTTAATACATTATTCCATAATGGACAAATGATAAACGATAAAATACAATCCAAATACCTATATTTTTCCAAAAGGTTCCTTCCGCTATAACCTTTACAGCTGCATCTTTCCTTTTGATCTCGATCCACTACTTGTTTCTTTCATGCCGTCTGGAGTTCAAATGAATGAACCCCAGGGGTAACAGTTAATCTCATATGCAGGTATGAAATAAAAATAACAGTATATACACGTATAAGCATAGATTAATTCACAATAAACAAGTCGCACTGTTAACTACAGCTAACAGCCAAGGACCGCAGCCCTTCAGGACACGCAGCCCCAATCCATAGCTCAGATACATTTATCTAGATAAAACAAGTCGCACCGTTAACCGCAGCTAACGGCCAAGGACCGCAGCCCTTTAGGACACGTGGTCCTATGAGACACGCAGTCTCAATCCATAGCTAGGATACACACATGCAAATTATCTAGCAACCATGATCAGTCATACATGAATACATATATACAAGCTAACGAGATAACAGTTACCCACCTCAAACTTGAGTCCTTAATTCGTCCGAAGGTGCTGGAATCAGTAGAGGTGTCAAGGTATGCCTATAAACGTTTATCATTGTCATTAGTCACTCTTTCCAAATAATAATAAATAGTAAAATAATAATAATAATTATAATAATTATAATTATTATTATTATTATTATTTATTTGTTATATTATTATTAGGAAAGGGAATACCTTGACAATGATAAACGTTTATAGGCATACCTTGACACCTCTACTGATTCCAGCACCTTTGGACGAATTAAGGACTCAAGTTTGAGGTGGGTAACTGTTATCTCGTTAGCTTGTATGTATGTATTCATGTATGACTGATCATGGTTGCTAGATAATTTGCATGTGTGTATCCTAGCTATGGATTGAGGCTGCGTGTCTCATAGGGCTGCGTGTCCTAAAGGGCTGCGGTCCTTGGCCGTTAGCTGCGGTTAACGGTGCGACTTGTTTTATCTAGATAAATGTATCCGAGCTATGGATTGGGGCTGCGTGTCCTGTTATTTTTTAAAGTTTTATTCCACAATTAAGTCGTCCAAATTATTTCGATGCCTGTGCGCTATAACTCTGATAAATAAGGGCGTCAAAAGGATGGGTGTTACAGTTTGGTATCAGAGCATCGATTTGGACAAAGTTTTTGAAAAAGGATTTAACAAAACTTAGTTATTTCAAAAACAGAATGAGGATTGACGAAGGAGAATTACCCCCTGACGAACTTTACGGGTTCTATTGTACGCGCAGAGGAGCAATGAGGGTGCAAACTGCTAGGAAAAGATTATTGATTTAACCTTGGTTATGTGATATATAAAAGATAGACGTGGTAACATAGAATATGGGTTCTGTTGCTAACCCTAAGGCTCTTGATTTGGAAGTTAGGGTCTAAATTAAATTCCTACAACACAATTTAAAAGGGAAGCAGTACAGAGAAGTTGGCACTGCTTAAGGAATAGTAACTTACTCACTAAGTTTCCCTATGGGGACAATGACTTATTGTTTAGGTTTCCCTGTAGGAACAATAACTTATTGACTAAGTTTCCCTGAGGAGACAATTCTTGCCCAGTAGGGGCCACCGGACACCATGCGTGCAACGGGGCGTAGCTCCGGGGACGGGGTTCTTTGACTGAGTCCTTGGCGGCGGCGGTCCGTTACATAAAAAGGATGCAGTGGATATCAAAGCGATAATACTTAGCATTTCTGGGGAAACCAGATGTGTTGTGCTTGGATTGGTACATAGATGGGTAGACGGTACCCAGAGATATGTGTACCGGTATTAGTACCCCCAGAACAAATCAGCACCCGTAAGTTAAGCATGCTCACCCACAATCACAACCCTAACAACCACAGCCACCATTCCAACTACAACCACAGCCACAACCCCAACCACAACCACAACAACAACAACAACTACACCTAAGTGATTTGAGAATGGTTATATGGTGATCCTTAGGGATGCCATGATAGACCAAATACGAAGATGATTGAGATAAGGATTATGCTTGGAGTTGGACTGATAGTCCATACATATAGAATGGTCCCAGATGAGATGTTAGAGTTAAAGACAATGGATTGCGGAACCACTAAAGGGTAAGAACCTGATAAAGATATGAATTCTCGTTATAATGATTCAGAGACGATTAACTAAAGCTACTTATGGGAAATTTTGATCGGAGAGGGATACCTACGAGGAGTTCTGATAGAGAAGGTCTACCTACAGAGGATGCTAACCGGAGAGCCTGACTAGTCAGAAAAGACTGAGTTAAGCATCGAGTGAAGTGCCGTAGAGCAGAGCCACCGTGACGACAACCGTAGAACGAAGTCGCCGTGACAATGAACCATAGAGTAGAGCTACCAATGAATCTGCTCTCAAGGTAAGTACATTGTAATGAATCTCATATCTAATGGGTTCCCTAGAGAAAAGGTTTATGTGATCCGTTATATCGCTATAGAGTTCTCTAGTGCTGTATGACATATTTGTGTTATGATATGACTATACAATGGGCAGTAGGACCTTTGGGACTAGTGTGTCCATAGGTCGTTGGACATGTATATGTTTGATGAGAAGCCCTAAGTCCTATGAGACTAATGTGTCTATAGGTTGGCAGAAGCTCAGGTTGTTAGACAACAAATACCGAGAAGCGTCTCGAAAAGTTTGCGAAACCCAAGGATAACAGGCAATATCCATAATAGCCGGGAGACTAAAGCAAAATGGACTAAGCGTTCTACTGATGGCTTGAGTAGCCAAGGACAAAGGACATAAGGTGATAGGTAGTAATGACCTTCTAAGACTAGTTGTCTAGTTCTTGAGAATGTTTAAAAATGGAATTTTAAACTTGCCAATGCACCTGCTGTATTTGAAATTTTCAAAATAGAATTTTCGAATTTATGAATTTTCGAAACTGAGTTTTCGAATGAGATGTTTTCAACGGAATTTAAGATCAAGGAAGTGGTCACTTTTGAAATGATGTTGTCTCACAGAAGGGTTTGGTAGAACCTAGGTTGGAAATTGAGTTTTGGAACTATGTGGGGTAAAGCAGTACAGAACTGGAAGATGTTAGAAACTGTAGTAGACGTACTCAGTTTGTTGAATCTTGCTAGATGTTTTAGAATGTTTTGAATCGCTATCCATTGTTTAAAGCTCTTTTGAGGGGATTAGTTTTTGAAAAGTTGATACTTGCACCAGCAGTGTATGCATCCAATCTGAGTAGTTTCGCCTTGTAAGGGCGCGTGTTTTACCTTGTTTGGTCCACGCAGGCGTTTGGAGCAGGGCTCCTAGACATTGTCCTTATTCCCAGGTAGGGATTCTGGTGGGGTGGCCCATTAATGTGCCAGTGCAGACACTGGGTCCTGAGTAGGGATGGAAACTCTCCCACATTGATCAACAAGTGTGTTGTTACTATGGTAGTTTGTGTATGAAAGAATTGGAACATGCCGCTGTACCGAAAGGTTGAAGTGGTGGCGAGAGCTTTTAAATTTTGGAAATGAATAGTCCCGCTTTTAAATGTGTGCCGGTAGTAAATGTTTTTTTTGAAAATAGTCCGGTAGTAAATTGTTTTCACGAAAATTTGAGCTGACAGCGATTAAATTTGAAAACATGATGGCACTATTACTGTTTGTGTAGTGTAGGTTGTGAAACGTACTGCGACCACAGAAATTTTCAATGTGTGGAAGTTTGAAAATGAGACAACATAGTTTAAATGAAAAGAGGTGCAGTTGGTGATTGTATTGATACCGGAACAGAAACTATGAGAATGGCCTACAGATCTGAACCGCGTAGGTCAGATAAGAATTGCCAGTGTGCTAAATAAGAGAAAAGTGGTTTGGGAGCTTAGGTTGAGGAAGCTCAGACACAAAATAGACGAGTAGAGACTCGAAGCAGTAAGACCCGATGTGCAAGTTTGCATGGTACGGTGTTCCTAGACCATGAGACTTGTGTGTTTAGCACTATGTGGAATGCTCAAAAGTATTGTGAATTTGGATTAGTATGTCCAGAGAATGTTGTGAGGCTGACAAAACACTCGATCTGTACCAGGTGATGGATAAGATACCTAAGTTTGAGGGTAATTCCCTAGGTAATAGGGCTAGAAATCCAGCATTGTGGCAATAGAATGTGCCGGAAGGTTAATATGTGATAAGCCAAGAGGCAGAAAGAGTCAGGCAGTAAGGCCTGCGTAACCAAGTGCTGTGAGAATGGACCAGCAAGTCCTGTTTTTTAATATTATACCTGGGTATTAGATGAATGAGACAATTATCTGAATACTAGAGTGCGTGCTAGGTAAACATCCATAAGAAAGGAATAGATTGGATGTCTAAAATAATTCCTCAAAGTTATTAGTTCAAATTTCGAGGACGAAATTTAAATTAACGGGGGAGAATTGTAACATCCCAAAATTTGGAAATTTGGAATTAAAAAAATATTGTATGGAAACTTATGATGAAAATTTAGCCTAAAATAATTATTTGAATTTAAGGACCTATTTTCATGAGAAATTCAAAGAAAATAGTTAGAGGTTGATTTATAGCCCAAGATTTTTAGAGAAATTACTTTAAGGGTTGAAGAAGTTAAATAAGGAAGAAAATCCTTATAAAACATTAAGGATTTGTTTCTAGCATTTGCTTAGTAGTTAAGCAATAATAAAGTGACAAGGGAATAATTAATTATTAAAAAAAAACAACATATCATATGTATTTAAGCAAAAGCCATTGAACAATAAGGAAGCCATGTGATCATACTGCTCCAAATCCATTGTGTTTTGGCCCAACGTACAGCCCTCTTCAAATGCTCAACAAACCACTCAATTCATTATTAGTCTTTAGTCATTTCAGCCCATTCCATGCAGAACCAATTCTCCATTAAACTTGCATTGTATTAGCTTGCTTTCTCTGATTCAGTCCTCCAAAGCACGAAATGCAGTAAAAAGGAAAGAGAAGAAACACACTGCCGTTCACGCAACAACGAACCTCCACACCTCGAGACTCACAACGCCGTTTGTTCTGTCTCGTTTTCTCCTCGGACCAAACTTTTGGTTCATTATATAACCATTGTTCTTGGTTCTCCTCCTGTGCGTGCTTCAACCAGTGAGAGAGAGAGAGATACGAGAGAGAGGGAGAAGGAGAAGGAGAAAGAGGAAATGTTGTAGCTGTGTGTGTGTGTTGCCCTGTTCGTGATCCATAATACAGAGGTTGCTGTAACGTTGAGAAGCAACAAACCTTGGCAAATCCGAAAGACTAACAAGGTAATTTAGAACCATGAGTTCTCTGTTTTGTAAGCCTTAAAACAGGGGTAGTTTACATCTGTATGGCGTTTGGGTGTTAGTATATAT
Organism: Acacia pycnantha; assembly: GCA_025563575.1. NCBI lineage: Eukaryota > Viridiplantae > Streptophyta > Magnoliopsida > Fabales > Fabaceae > Acacia > Acacia pycnantha. Next base: position 1,229,885 of record JAMWYP010000005.1, on the reverse strand, counting down.
ATTTACGTGGGTCTGTTGTGGGAAAAAAAATATAAAACTGGGCTGTATATATATATATGTATGCACAAGCTAATATATAAGCCATAGAAAATGAAACCATGAGTTTGCAGCTAAGGAAACTGAAGCAGGGGATGGTTTTGCATCGGTTTACTGTTCAAATATATATATATATATACACACACACACACACTAACTTGCTAAGATACGTGCGCGTATATATAAAGGAGAAGGAAAAACCTCACTGTGTGCTGATTAATATATATATAAACAAATATATGTTTTTTTTTATAAGAAAACTTTAGGAAAGGGGTTGGGCTCACCCACAGTCTAAGGGCAGGGTGCTTGGAAAAACAAATATATGTTGCTGATATGTGTTAAGTGTTTGTGTGTATATATAGTGGCGGAGCCAGGATTTAGAGTTTATGGGTGCATAATTAGTGTAAGGAACATGTTTAAATAAACTTCCCTCCCCATGCCTTAGCTATACACAAAACTCTCAAGCCTCATTCTTCTTTCACACAATTCATCAAACACCTTATAGGCATTCAAAAATAACCCAATAAGTGTAACATCCCATTTTCTAAAGCGATTTTTTTTTTTCAATCAGAGTAGAGCAATGGAGCGAAAGAGTAACTGATCATAACAAAACATGAACCATAGTGTAACATAGTATTGATACAGCATCCTATTGTTCTCATAGGTAATTACGGAAAACGATAAAGTGACATCTCCGTCTAAGAGCTCACTCGTGCTACATGCCTCCAACCATGAGCCTACTCGTGCAGCTTGCCTCGATCTCCGATCCGTGGTCCTCCTGACCCTGAAGCTATAGCTGAGATTCAATTTATCGAATTGAATCTCAGGTAACGGTTAACCTTATGCTCAAATAAAACAGTATACGGATGACAGATATTCAAAACATAACAGCAGCATATCTCTTATGCATATAGCAGATGCATGATTGCATGATTGTGACACAGACAGAACATAAGCATTAAAGCAGTACGTAAAGTCCTACACAATAATAGCCTGCACAAAAACCAGTGCCACGATGTATGGTCGTGTCCTCAGCGCTAAGAAAAACTCTAACGGTATCATTAAGTCTATAACCCGTGTGAAACTGTATGTATAATCGGTAATCCTGAACAGAGTCTCTAACCGTGAATATAATGTATCTCGGTGACCCCTAATAGAATCTCTATCCGTGAATGTACCTATCACATATATGTATATGAGCAGCACTAGATTAGTGTTACAGTACGCGTCCGTACCTTCGTTGACGACGTTAGGTACTTCTGGCGGACAAACGTACTTTTACGGAAAACGTGAAAGCAGCACGTCGCGCGTAACGGCGGCAGATCGAGTTTCTGATGTCCTATAAGAGTAATATCACTTTCATTAGTGATTTGACATCATAACTGGCATTTTAGGTAAAAATTACCATTTTGCCCCTATACCCCTAATTGGCGGAATTTCGCCAGCACTTCGTTACTCTGACTAATTTTCTTCCCAAAATTTCGCCAGAACTTCGACGCCATTTTAATTTTCGAAAATAAAGACTAAAATAGCCCTCCCATATGATATCCAATCATACTTGAAAATTTAAAGGCTATTCTAGCATTATAACCCCTACTTTTGAAAATACTACAAAAGCTTCAACTTTTCGGAGACTCGATCCCTACTATGTTTTTACCTCTTCAGGCATATTTTTCAATGCAATGAGGCCTAAAAACAAGCATAGGAATTTCATCCCCTACTTCCTAAATCTAACTAACAATTCTACTATCTTTCGAACTAAAAAGCTAACTTAAAAGCTAAAGCCCGAAAGACTTACCCGTTGAAGACTTCTGCACAATTTTGCCCATAGCTTCTCTCTCTACTTTCTCCCTCTAGGTTCAGCCAAGGGAAGGAGAGATTGGTGTGAAGAATTCAAGAGCTCATGGGGTCTATTTATAGAAATTTCCAAGGATATAATTGGAATTTTGCACGTTGTTTCAACCATGGAAAATCCAATGCAAAATGGTGTATAATTCTTGACCATGGGAGCCTCTTGAACGAAATTGAGAGTGATGTGGCTGCCTTGGAGTGGTCCAAAAATTTGATGACAAATGCCACTTTATACCCGGTCTAATAGAATTTCCCCGATCGGTACCCGACTCGCGTGATTTCGGAGAAATCTCAAACTTCTGGATTTACAACTTTGAAACCATTTCCTCACTTACTAGAAATTTCCAAGTTAACCTAAATTTTGATCCCATATAGGGCTCCGACAGTCCAGTTGAAGTTTTCTCGAAAAACGTGTCCGATCGCGTCCGGTTTCAGAACGCATTTCTGAAATCATCAACTTCTTCAGAAAAATTCACTGATTCCAAATATGTTTATATAAATTCAAACTCATTCCTAGATGTTGAGTTAGAATTTATTTTCCTTATATCCAAAAATATACCTATATGCATTTTTCCCTATTTTGTTTTATTAGGAAATGCACAGACGACTTTAGAATTTTCTTCGGAAGAGTCTAACGGAAGATAATAACTCACTGATCAATATTTTTCCTTGACTTTGGAAATCCCATTCCTAGATCTCTAGATAGGATCCGTTTCCTAATTTCTAAATTACTATTCACATTTTTTTGCTTTAATTAATTATATTAATAAAATAATGTCCACTTGCATAATTTATTTTTGTTCTTTTTTTCATTTTTTTCTTCTCTTCTTTTTTTTTTCTGCCCCTTTTATTTTCGTTATTTACTTATTATTATTTTTTTTGATTAATTATTTATTTAATTAAATAATTATTTTTACATAATTTTTTACAAAATTTTCCTATTGGTCCATTCTTGCATTTAGGCTTAAAAATACCTAAACTCAACTATTTTCTCAAAAATCTCCAATTAATTAGTGAACATGCTTTTACTAATTTTCAACTATTTTCTACTAATTTTTGAGCTTAACATAATTATCTCTGAATTTCCTTTGCTTATGCTTAAGTAATTAGCTCAATATTACCTAATTACTCTTTTATCACTTGTTGATAATTTTCTTAATTACAATGCCTCATTACCTTCATACTCTTGCATTAACCTTAGTATTTCCATGCCTCTTACATTATTCTATAATTTGTAAGGGTATTTTGGTCTTTTATTACCTTTTGGACATTCTTATACAATTTCTCCAAGTTCATAATTTATTAAATTACCATAATTAGAGATAATTTATTCTCCTAATTCACTTGGTCATTTTACTGCCTTTTAGGATTTTTCATAATTTTCCTAAGTTATTTATGTCCCTTAGGGGCATTTTGGTCATTTTGACCCCATAGTTCTTTTTCCCTAAGAGATTTTCCTTTGGAAAATAAGCTAATTATTACTTAATATTTGATATCTCATATTCACCTATTTTTGATAGGTATAATTTTACCAAATTATGATATAGATTTTTAGGGTATTACAATAAGCATGCTTCTTAATTATCAAACTACACGTCATAAACTACCAAGCATCTTTGCCAAAAGGGAAAACATGTTTTCTTAAGTATTATCCAAACCACCTAATGCATAAAATCAAACTCACAGGACTTGATCATCCTTACATTCATTAATAAATGCAAAATCCTTAAATTCCAGATACAATTGAACATTAAAAGAGAATGAAATCCAACTTGAAAAAAAAATGCTTTTATCTTTCTGATTTTCCTCATGACAACCTAAAAAAATGGTAATAAAATACCTCACAATTGAAGCTCTTTCCCCCTCAACGTTTCAGCTAATGGAGAAAGGGATAACCAAGGCATTCGAACCCGGGACCTTTACACAGATGGCGAAAGCTTTAACCAATTAATCCAACCAAATTTACTGTAATAAGATTCCTTCACAATATATATATTTTTTAAATTTTTTATGGGTTCACTTGCCCCTATAGAAAATAGTGTGCCTCCGCCAATGTGTATATATTCAGAAAAAGAAAGGTTGCTGATCCGTATTCCATATGACCAAGGCTTCACTAATATATGTATGTATGCATTTGCTGCATGTGAAAAATGAAATAAAGAACTTGGTTGCTGGTTATAATGGATATTATGCAGAAGAATAAAAAGAAGAAAAAACGAAGAAGAAGAACGCTTACTGTCATATATGTGTGTGAACAGTGAGATAATGGATTAGTGAGAAAGGAAGAGAAATAGCTTTTGTGGTGGTGCGTGAGTAGGTTGCGTAATTATATGTGTGTGTATCGCTGGCATGGAAAGAAAACGAGAAAATTTTGTTATTATACGCTGCACTTGAGAAAGAAAATGGAAAGAGTTTGCTGTCACTGGTTTAGAGAACCAAGAGGAAAATATTACTATCTTATACACACACATATTTATATAAGAAAAAAAAACCCATTGTTTTAATGTGTATATATATATATATATAAATAGGTGAAGAAAACTTGCTAATTGAATGTTTATGTATATACATATAGCTGCACATGAAAACGCCTTACTGGACGTGGTGTGCAAACTTGTTGATCTATGTGTATGATTAGATATATCAAACAAGTCTATTCACATGGTGGTTAGTACTATAGAAACCCAACGTGACTGTTCATATATATATATATATACATACATTTTTAACCCAAAATCATACTATTATACATATATGTATATATATAATTCATTAAAGCGTTAATGTTTATTAAAATCCTAATTAGAGTGTTGAGGCCATGTTTTAATATTGGAATAGCCTTTGAGAGTTTAAATAATTGCAGAAAAATAAATAAAATAATAATAAATAGTAAAATAATAATAATAATAATAATAATTATTATTATTTATTTGTTTTATTATTATTAGGAAAGGGAATAAATAATAAAGGAAATTATTGATTGATAATAAAGAGAAAAGTGGATTATTATTAATGAATAAAAAGGGTACTTTTTATTAAGGGAATTTTTAGGGATTAATTACTATTTTTAATCCTCTAAAAATAATTCGCGTAGTCAGTTACTTTGCGACTCAAGTAGTGACTAATGACAATGATAAACGTTTATAGGCATATCTTGACACCTCTACTGATTCCAGCACCTTCGGACGAATTAAGGACTCAAGTTTGAGGTGGATAACTGTTATCTCGTTAGCTTGTATATATGTATTCATGTATAACTGATCATGGTTGCTAGATAATTTGCATGTGTGTATCCTAGCTATGGATTGAAGCTGCGTGTCTCATAGGACCGCGTGTCCTAAAGGGCTGTGGTCCTTGGCCGTTAGCTGCGGTTAACGGTGCAACTTGTTTTATCTAGATAAATGTATCCGAGCTATGGATTGGGGCTGCGTGTCCTGAAGGGCTGCGGTCCTTGGCTGTTAGCTGCAGTTAACAGTGCGACTTGTTTATTGTGAATTACTCTATGCTTATACGTGTGTTATACTGTGATTTATATTTCATACCTGCATATGAGATTAACTGTTACCCACAGGGTTCATTCATTTGAACTCTGCATCGCATGAAAGAAACAGGTAGTGGATCGAGATCAAAAGGAAAGATGCAGCTGTAAAGGTTACAGCGGAAGGAACCTTTTGGAAAAATATAGGTAGTTGGATTGTATTTTATCGTTTATCATTTGTCCATTATGGAATAATGTATTAACATCCCACTATGGGATGGATTCGAATCGCGAAAAATTCATCCTCATGTTTTCAAACTAAGTTATTTTGTTAAAGTTTTATTCCGCAATTAAGTCGTCCAAATTATTTTGATGCATGTGCACTATAACTTTGATAAATAAGGGCATCAAAAGGATGGGTGTTACATATGCTAGGTGCAAGTATTAGACAGTAGCTTACTCAGGGCTGTTGCAACCTTTGCCAATTCTTAGCAAGGTTTGGGAGAGTGTAACTATGGATTTTATTGAAGGCCTTCCAAAATCAAATGGGAAGGACACGATTTGTGTGATAGTGGATAGGTTGAGTAAGTATGGCCTGTCACATCTCTTTTCAGCATCCACTCTGGCACAACAATTTTTGGACTACATCTATCAATTACATAGGCCACCAATGGAAATTATATCATATAGCTACCCCTTCTTTATTAGTTATTTTTGGCAAAAGTTCCTAAAGGTACTAAGAGTGGATTAGAAGTTAACTTCCTCTTATCATTCTCAAATCGATGGGCAATCTAAAGTTCTTAATAGGTGTTTAGAAACCTATTTACGCTACATGTGTTGGGAACTTCCTAAAGAATGATGGTGGTTGCCTTTGGCTGAATGGTGGTATAATAAATCCACAAGGGTTACGCCTCATTAATTGTTCTATGGGAAACATTCTGCTATGTATGTTCCTTATCTACCACGTTCAACAGTGGTAGAGGCTGTAGACCGATCCTTTGGGCACAGGAGGAAGCATTGTTATGGCTAAGCACCATTTATCCTGTGCTATTAATATGATGAAGCAACGGGCATATTCCCATAGGATAGATAGGGAATTTCAGGAAGGACAAAGGGTTTTCCTAAAGCTTCAACCTTATAGACGGGTTTCAGCGACTTCTTGGAGCAACCAGAAATTGGCTCCCAAGTTTTTGGGCCTTACAAAATTAAGCAACAAGTTAGTCTTATTGCTTACAAACTAGAATTTCCTGCTAAAACGCATATTCATGATACTTTTCATATATTCTTGTTGAAGTTGTATCCTGATCCATCTGTAAGGGCTAGGCATCCACCTGATAATTGGCCAGAACCTCCTACTCTTAAAGAATTAGATTGCAGAAGAGGGTTGGTAGAAGGAAGGGTTGCATTGGTACTGAAGTTTTGGTGAAGTGGAAGCAATTGCCAGAGGAGGCCGAGTCTTCATGGGTTCGGTTGTATCATTTTCAGCAACAATTTCCTTCTTTTTGTGGTTGCTGACCCTTGAGGACAAGGGTTCCTAAGGGGGGAGTATTGATATGTAGTCTGCAAAATATATTAGTAATTAGGTCATTAAGGTTAGTAATTACCTAATTTGGGTAAATATTTGGGGGAAAAGTGATGGCACACGATCAATTCCATGAGGCCACATTTAAGGGATTAGTTAGTTAGTTAGAAATTAGTTACTAGCCGTTAATTGTAACATCCCAAATTTTGGGATTTGAAATTTGAAATATTTTATGGGAATGAAATTATGGAATTTGGCTTTAAATAATTATGGGAATAATTATTTGAAGTTTAGGCTTATTTTTCTTTAATTTATTTTGGGAAAGGAATAATTCATATAAGGAGTAAATTATGCCTAAAAATGTTAGAAATAATATATGAGAGTTAAATGGTTGAATTTGGCTAAGCAATTAAATTAACTATTTGGAAGATTAGGAAATTATTTTTCCTTGTAAAAAAAAAGAAGGAAAAAAATAATAAACAGTAAATAAATAAATAATAAAATCCAAGCCCATACGTTTAACACCCAAGAACCATTGTCCTTGTTAACACCTTCAACCCATTTGGATTCCCAAGTCCAAACACCAAAAAGCATCAGATGAGATTCAACCTAATAGGTTGCTACAACAATGAACTTCTCATCTCGTAGGCCCAACATATGAGAGCATAAAAGAAATATAAAATAAGAGGAATATGACATCACAACTCTTACATAATCCTATATCAGTAAAACACACAGAGCAGAGAAAACCACAGCGTCGAATACGGAAAACACAAAACCATGTTAATAACCCAGTATCCCAAATAATCCCGGTCAAACATAGCATCAGAATGAGATCACGCAAACCAGCCATGCTTCCCACAAACACGACAGTTCCATACTTCTTGAGCCTCACACCACTCTCCTTCCCATTATAACCAGTTGGTTTTCCCTGCAAACCGAGAAGCAGAGAAAGTGAGGGAGAGAGTGAGTTGTGGATGCTCTGTTCAAGGAACCAGAGAACAGAAAAAGAGACCGAGAGTGAGCACGGGAAAGAAGGAAGCCGAGAGAGAGAAGGAGACAGAAACACAGCTCTGTTTTAGATAAACCGAAACAGGGGAGTTTGGTGTTGACAGAAACCACTACGTTCAAGCTTGAAAATGAGGTGAGTGGTCGGGTCTTTACTCCCTTTAGTTGCTGTCATATCCCAACATAAGTTTCCAAGTTTTAAACCGTTTGGAGCGTAGTTATGATTCTACTGGGGAGTCTCTGTGCGTAGGAGTTAAACATGGGAAGTTTTTAAGTATATCTATTTTGTTTTTTTTTCTTAAAAACAAAAACAAAAACTGAAACTTGCTGTCATGAGGATTCATATGTGTGTGTCGTTGCACACAATATAAATATAGGCATACACGTTACTTATATATATAAAAGTGAAGGAGAGAGTTTGTTGATGTGTGTGTGCGTCTAATGATCTGTGCGTGTATATATAAAGAAAGAAGGAAGAAAACTTTGTTGTGTGTGGTTTTATTTATATACAGATTATATGTATATATATTCGCTGATTTTGGAAGAAAAGGAACCGGTTGTTGTGATGCTATGTATAAGTTTGTGTATATAAAATTTAGATACACAAGAAGAAAAGAAGGAGAAAAATAAAATAATATATATTTATATATACCTGGCTGCATAATGAACCAGAAGCTAATCATCATCATCATCATCAATATATCTATAAAAACACATCCCAAATCACTGTTCATAACATTGTTCCTAAGAAACAGTGCAAGACATCGTACGCATGCGAGATTAAAATATCACTGTTCAACACACTGTTCATAAGAAACAGTGCAAAACATCGGTAGCATGCGGGATTTTATCTATAAAAACACAGCCCAAATCACTGTTTATAACACTGTTCATAAGAAACAATGCAAGACGGGTTCACATTAGGAGCTTGTCCTAATGTGCTTCTTAGAGGGACAAGCACATTTTATTTTATTTTTAAAATTTTTTTTATATGTTGTATTTATTTAGATTAAAATTATATGTTACTTTCTGAATTTTTTTTTCACCCAGTATCTCAAATTAATTAGTTTCCAGGATACTAGTGTTACAGGACAAATATTTCTGTGTGCAGAACTTGAACTAATTAATTTGAGATACTGGGTGCAAAAAAAAATTCAGAAAGTAATATATAATTTTAATATAAACAAATAAAACTTATAAAAAAATTTAAAAAAATAAAATAAAATGTGCTTGTTCCTCTAATCAGAGGGACAAGCACATAAGGGAGAAGCACCTTATGTGCTTCCGTGCAAGACATCATACGCATGCGGGATTAAAATATCACTGTTCACACACTGTTCATAAGAAACAGTGCAAAACATCGGTAGCATGCGGGATTCAAAATTTAAATCCCTTCCTTCCCAAATTCACGCCTTCCCTCCCTCATTTTTTTCAAATTCAAATTCAAATTTCAAATTTTAATTTCTCCCTATAAAATCGCCACAAACAACATGAGAAACAACCCAAATTTCACCCTCCTTTTTTTGCTCCGTTCTTTCCGTTTCCAAAGTCGGATCTCATCTTCTTCCCCTCGTCCGCATCAAGCATCTGGATTTCATATTCTTCCTCTCATCCGCATCAAGCATCCTCCAAATTTGAGCATCCGGAGGTTTTTGGCCATCTTGAACAACCTGAGAAACCAGTCACGCTCAAGCTCGCCAGTCGCTTGAGATCCGACTCAGGATCTTCTTCCTGATGTCTTCCTCTTCTGTAAAGTTCCTTCTCACTCTTTTTTTGGCTTCCTTCTTTTCGGTTCCAAAAACGGATTTCATCTTCTTCCCCTCGTCTGCATCAAGTATCTCCAAATATCGGTTTTTCTCCTTTATGCAGGTCGGCCCCGAGCTTATGCGGGTCAAGTTCAACCAGCTTTCCTATTGGCAGATCGACAAAAGAGGTGTTTCTCAGCTGCGGCTCTGTGCAGAAGAAGAGAAGAAGGATTCGGATCTGCGGCGCCGTCAAAAACAAAAAGAGAAAGACCATCCGGATCTGCGGCCCTGTGAAGAAGAGAAGGAAGTGAGAGTGTAATGAGAACTTTGATTAATTAGTTGTCCTTATTCTTTATCCAAAAAAGGTGAATGAATAGGAAAGCTGGAAGTGGCAGACAGAGGTCTCACGCCAACCAGAAGCATTCCCCTCACTCTGTGTCTCAGAAACAATCACCCTCCAGGCTCCAACTCGCCTATTTCGTCGTGTCTGCCACATTTAATATTTTAATATAATATATATATATATATACTATATTATAGGATATTGAGATTATTTTAATATTATATATATATATATATATATACATATACACACACTCTTTCGTCGAGTCTGCCATATTACTTTATTATAGATATAATCGAAGAGGAAGTATTAGGAAGTTTTTTTTTCCTCCAAAAAGTCGCCTAAACTGAAAGGAGAGAAAAAGAGAAAGGAGAGAGAGACGGAAACTGATTGGTAACTCGAACGCAAGCCTCTCCCTCCGACTATGTTCGCTCAGTAGATCCATCCATAACGGCGAGTTTCGTCGGTGTTTGTAACCATGGGAGAGACCTCATCTTCATCGACAGCGCCGCATCATATTCGCTGAAGGTGCCGATGGTTGATCACCAATGAAAGTGGGAAGGAAGAGTAAGGATGGATCTAGATGAAAGACATGAAAGAGGGAAGATGCCAAAGCTTCTACCAAGCAACCGAATGGATAGATCTAGAAGTTTAAGCAGACAAGAACATTATAATAATATATTATATTATATTTATATAACTTTATCATTAAAATAATTTATTGTATTATATTTTATTTTATTCCATTCAAGCACAGAGGGACCATAGTTGACGAAGGGAGCATAGTTGTTATATATATTATATTACTTTATATAATATATTATACTATATATTATATAATATATATATCTATTATACATCAATTAAAGCACGAAGGTGGTATAGTTCCTGATGATGTCTGCCACCAACTACAATAATTTATTTATTATATATATTATCATAAAAAGTTGCACTGTTCCACACGTCTTTCCTTCTCTCACGGCGGGATTCAAAATTTGCTTGCTGGATTCAAAGATGAGTAGTGGAGTATGGGCTCTACGGGCATGCCGAGACGCAGAGAAGTAGAGGAGCGTAGATGCTGTCACGCTGAGTTTCAAGGAGAAGCATTAGAACAGTCATGAACGAAACACAAGAGAAGTGGAGCATGGACACAATGGTGAGCTGTCCTTTAATGCATGAAGCAGGAGTTCTTACATGTCATTATCTCTCGCTGCCTCCTTCTTTCTCTGGCCGAGAGAATAATACAGAATTAAGGCAGTTCACTCTGCAATGATCTCCAACGTGTCATGATATCCACCCATCAACCATATAATCGAAGTTTAAATTTTTACCCGCCAATCTTTCACCTTCATCGTCAAAAAAAAAGTATATATAATACTTCACATGTCTTCATCTGTTATGAGTGTCTCTGATTGATGATTCCTAACGTGCCCCATTTGAAATTCAAATCAGTCATCTATACTTTCACCATGGGAGAAATCAGTCATCATCATCCATTTCCTCCCATCCATTTCTCAATTCACGCCTACCCTCCCTCCTTTTTTTCAAATTCAAATTTTGTGCTCTCCCTATCATCCCATTTTTCTTTGCTGGAAAACGCTAGAAAAGAAGAAGAATAAGAGAAGGAAGTGAGAGTGTGAGACGAATGAGAACGGTGATTTTTATCATCCCATTTTTCTTTGCTGGAAAACGCTGCCTGTCTCCCACCACCATGTTTGATTAATATATAATATTGTTAAAATAAATGAAATAAAAGAATAGGGGCAGCACCATAATGTATTGTTTAAATAGATTATAATATAATAATCAACATCCATGCGCACCAAATCATTAAGGATTCGGATCTTTTGTTTTTCAATGTGATAGTATTAATGTCTCTTTTAAATTGTCAGTGGAGTATTTAATATTAAAAAAAAAATGAATGTGCAAGAAGTTGATTAATATATTAGTGGTGTTCTTAAGCTTGCCTCCCACTTTCATTTTTTTATTTTATACTGCCATCAGGTTAAATAAGCAAAGAAACGGAGTAATGATAATTGAAGCCTTACATGATTGATGAGCAAATCCTTTCATTGGGTTGATGTGAGTGCCAAATTTGTCAATGGAAAGCCTTCACAGATTGAAGCAAAGTACACAATGCGGAAGGACCAAGAATGTTGCAGAAGCTCCTAAAAGAAGACATACCTATCAACTTAGAGACGAAGGAAAAGTCTACCTATAAAGCAAAGGAAAAAGAAGCGTCAATGAAGCAACGAAGAAAGATGAATCCTTTATTAAATAATAAAGGATGATCTCGCCGGAGGTGAAGTGTTTCTAAATCTGGTGTTTGAGAAACTTTTGATTTTCCGGCGGCAGGCATGGTTGATGATCTGATTCGACGGGATGCTATGGAATGAATGAGAAAAGTTAACAGATACGGATGCACCGAAAATTTTGAATCCTTGGGAATGTTTTATTTCAAGCTTGATGGAATCATTTGAGCCGAAATGCTTTAGGTGTAGGCAAAGAAAATTTGAGAAAGATAGGTAGCAAGGCGTGGGAAAATTTTTCAGTGGGTCTGTTACTTAAATTATTTTAATAAAAAAAAGGAACAATTGTTACGGACGAGCAGGTGGGAAGAAGAAGAAAAAAAAAAGTGAGTAGTATAGATATTGGCCACGTACAAATTTTATTTGACATTAAATAGGTAGGAGATGTTAAAAAAAAAAAAAAATTATTGGCCCATGTGTTTAAGGAAAGTAGTGTGAGGAGTGTGTCCATGCTTCCAATAAAATATAGGAAGTGGGAGAGGCTGCATGTGTGTGTCATTCTTGCGCAGCCCATGAAGAAATGAGGAAGGGAGCTGTCTTACGGAAAATAAGATGGATGCATGTAAATGTATAAGAATGATAGTTGAATCAAATTTTGTCATTGCTTCAGAATGAATAATTGATTGAAGGCCACGGATGTTGAAGAAAAAATATCCATGGCTCCCTCTATTTGTCAATCAAACAATATTTTTGGTTACTATTGTTGGTGTTTCATTTTTGTTGATGTTTCATTACTTTATGTAGTTCATTAAATACAATAAAGTTGTTTTACTTATATAGCAAAATATGTGTATGTTACCTCTTAAATACTTTCATCTCATGCGTTGCACGGGGAAGTACTGGCTCGTTGTTTTTATAATGCATAAAACGCTACTGCATGCCTTGCATCAGGTTTTATGTTGTTAATATTTATTTATATATATTTATATATTAAGTTGCGGTTAGAAAGCATATGTACTTGGGTTTTGTGGATTTTGTATGTATAAATATATAACACGTGATCCCAAAGCCTTGATGTTATATTGGATACATATATATGAATCATAATAAAATATACTTTTATGTGGTTAATATTTATTTAAACTCCTATATAATAGGATCTAATCTAACTAATTTTTATATTATTTCACTTATAATATTATTTACAAAATAATATATATAGTGAAGCATCTAACTAATTTCTATATTATTTCACTTATAATATTATTTACAAAATAATATATATATATAGTGAAGCATAATTTACGTGGTGTGAGAATCTATTAAATTCCTAATTTAAAGAGTTAGGATAGCTTCTGAGAGTTTAAATTAACCGTAGAAAAATAATAATAAATAGTAAAATAATGATAATAATAAAATATCATTATTAGGAAGGGAATAAGTAATAAATAATAATAAATGGTGTTATTATTTATTAAAAAGGAGATTATTATTAGGAGAATCTTTAGGGATTAATTACTATTTTTAAATCCACTAAAAATAATTCGCGTAGTCAGTTACTTTGCGACTCAAGAAGTGACTAATGACAATGATAAACGTTTATAGGCATACCTTGACACCTCTACTGATCCCAGCACCTTCGGACGAATTAAGGATTCAAGTTTGAGGTGGGTAACTGTTATCTCGTTAGCTTGTATGTATGTATTCATGTATGACTGATCATGGTTGCTAGAAGCATGTATGTATCCTAGCTATGGATTGGGGATGCGTGTCCCATAGGGCTGCGTGTCCTAAAATGGAGTTGCGTGTTCCAATGGGCTGCGGTCCTTGGCTGTTAGCTGCGGTTAAAAGTGCGACTTGTTTATTGTGAATTACTCTATGCTTATACATGTGTTATACTGTGATTTATATTTCATACCTGCATATGAGATTAACTGTTACCCCTGTGGTTCATTCATTTGAACTCCAGATCGCATGAAAGAGACAGGTAGTGGATCGGGATCAAGAGGAAAGATACAGCTGTAAGGGTTACAGCGGAAGGAACCTTTTGGAAAAATATAGGTAGTTGGATTGTATTTTATCGTTTATCAATTGTCTATTATGGAATAATGTATTAACATCCCACTATGGGATAGATATCATTCGCGAAAAACTCATCCTCATGTTTTCGAACTAAGTTATTTTGTTAAAGTTTTATTTTGCAATTAAGTCATCCAAATTATTTCGATGCCTGTGCGCTATAACTCTGATAAATAAGGGCGTCAAAAGGACGGACGTTACATTAATGGTTAGTAACCATTTGGGGGGATTGCCTATATATATATATATATATATATAGGAGACTTAGACTAACGTTTGTTGTTGATCGATTAAAGCTGATGAATAAGAGTTTCTGAGTTCAAATTTTCTCTCTGCCTGCTCTGTTTCTTTCTCTCTTCTTCATTTTCTTCCCAAATCCTCTAATTTCTCTACAATCTACCTATAATTAAGCTTTGATACCTTTTACTACATCAAAAATTATGCTTTTGGAAATGTAGACTAGTAGCTGGGATCATTTGGGTAATTAATTGGTCATTTAAATAAGTTCCTCTTGGTTCTCGTAAATATATTTTATGGGTATGTCATATATCCCCCACCTTGAAATCTCAAGGTACGTAGAACTGCAACTTCTAAAGTGATAAGTTTTAACTCAACTTCTATAAATTTTTGGTATTTATTTTCATAAATTTTGCTTCAAGCTTATGCTTATAGACTCTTAACTTCTTTCTTTGAAAGTGTTCTACTTTGGGCATTTGCTTTTGATGTCCAATACTTAATATTTTTCTTAACTTTAAAACAAACGTTTATTTAAAATATTAGCTATCATATAGTTTGATAAAATATTAGTTTATCTTATTCCTTTTCTCTTTCTAATATTGTCCTGTTGTGCTCTCAACTTACTTAATTGTCCTAAAATGTGGTTATCAAGTCATGTTCAGTATATGTGCAGCTTTTGAAATTTCAAATTTGTATGTTCTTACTCCTTCAACAGTTTTCTTTTAGCATAGCTAAGCTTAGCAGTGAATAAATTCACAGTTCTTTGGTGTTTGTTTGATGGATAAGGACTTTTTCATCATACCATCTTTTTTTCCATTATGTTATAAACAAAAAAAAGATGTCTAATATGTGCATGTCTTTTTAGAAGTTAGAACAAATCTTTCATTTTGATACCAAACAGACTTGAGATTGTAACATCCCAACTTTTCCAAAGCAGTATATATTTTTTTCATCAGAGTAGAGCATTTGAGCGGAAAAGTAACTGATATATATTTATAAAGTGCCACAAGTCTGGCTGGCTATTTACAACAGCAGTACTGTAACCGAGTGTTTCAAAAGAAATGTACAACAACAAAAGGGAAGGCTTCCGCCGGAACATCGAAAGGAAGTCTTCAGCCGGGTCTTCTACTCGGGCTGCTTGCCTCTCTCCTCGGTCCTCCGGAACCTGACGATATGTTAAGGGCTGAGATCCGCACCGGATCTCAGGTAACGGTTAACCTCATGTTTATGTATACAGACAACAGACATCAACAATACTAACATCGCTCTATCACAATCACAACCCATGCATATGTATTGCCCCCAGCATGCAGACATATTGCACCCAGCATACAGACAGATTGCACCCAGCATACTGACGGATTGCACCCAGCATACAGACACATTCTTTATATGCACTCAAACAGTATAACACCTCTACACCCATACCACATACATGCATACCATAAACATCAGAGTTAGTGTTACAAAGACGCGGACGTACCTTCGTTGACGGTAGACGGACTCCGTCGGGAATCATACTTTTACGGAAAACTGTGAAACGTCCAACAGTGGCACGTCGGGCAGCGTAACGGCAGCAGATCAGAGTTTCTGATATCCTATAAGGGTAATATCACTTTCATTAGTGATTTGACATTACGACTGGCATTTTAGGTAAAAATTACCATTTTGCCCCTATACCCCTAATTGGCGGAATTTCGCCAGCACTTCGTTACTTTGGCTCTGATTTTCCAAAATTTTGCCAGAACTTTGACCCAATCATAATTTTCAAAATTCTAACTTAAAATAGCTCTATCATATGATATCTAATCATACTTGAAAGATTAAAGGCTATTCTAACATTACTACTCTAACTACTGAAAGAACTACAGAAGCTTAAAGCTCGGTACCGAAAAACTTACCCAGAGCTTCGCTACAGCTTTTCTCCAGAGCTCCTTTCTCTAAAACCTCTCTCCAAATTCGGTTTTGCTCAAGGAAAATGGTGTGAAATTTCAAGAGAAGTGGTGGCCTATTTATAGAGAGAAATTGTGGCCAATTGTGTAATTTTTGCTTTCCTAAACTTGTAATTTTCCCCTCCTTTATAACCAAGAAAATTAGGGTTTAATGGTGGATGATTCTTGGCCATGGAAAGCTCAAAAATGTCCAGCTGCCCCTTGAGTCATCAAAACCATCTTTGCTTTTGCCTCCGATCTGGTAGAATCCCCGATCAGTGTCCGATTTGCGTACTTTCGGAGAAATCTCAAAATTATGGATTAGACAACTTCTAGATATTTCATTCCTCATTAGAAATGTCTAATTTAACTAACTTTTTATCACTGTCTAGGTCTTCTCCGGCCTGACGGAAGTTTTACGGAAAAACGTGTCGGTTTCGGAACGAAATTCCGGAAGCTACCGCCTATGGACAAGAATGCACTGATTCCAAATATGTCCAGGAAAACTCTCAATTCTTCCCCACATGTCGCAACATGACATTTAGATCCTTAACTTTTAACTTGGCTATCCGGTTTTTCTTAGAATTTCCCTATTTCGTCTTATTAGGAAAATGCTCTACCAACTTCAGAATTAACTTCCGGAAAAGTCTAACGGAAGATAAAAATCCACTGATCAATATTTTACCTTGACCTTGGAATTCCCATTCCTGGTTCTCTAGATAGGATCCGTTTCCTATTTATTCCATTACTATTCACTATATTTAATTATATTATATAATATTACAAGTTGTATAAATATCTTGATATTTCATAATCTCTTCTTATCTTCATTTTTTTTGGACAAATTTCGGTCAACAATTTCTGGTCCTTTTTTTTTTATTTTCGTTTTTATTTTATTTATTTTATATAAAATAATTATTTAATAATTATTTTATATAATTTTTTCACAAATTTTTCCTATTGGTCCATACTTCGATTTAGGCTTAAAATTACCTAATCTCACTTATTTTTCTCAATATTCTCCAATTAATTAGCAAATATGTTTTTACTAATTTTTTAGTCAACAACCACTAATTTTAGGGTTTTACATAATTATTCATGAATTTCCTTTGCTTATGCTTAAGTAATTAGCCAATAATTACCTAATTACTTTCTTATCAATAGTTGCTAATTTTATTAATTAGAATGCCTCACTACCTCATAACTTTGGCCCTGACATCTTTGTTTTCATGTCTTCTGCATTATTTTAGGATTTACGAGGGTATTTTGGTTATTTCAATACTTTTTGGACATTCTTATACAATTTCTCCAAGTTTGTAATTTAATAAATTACCTAAATTAGGGACAATATCCTTCCCTATTTCAAATAGATATTCACTTGCCTCTTTTATAGCTTTCACAGGGTATTATAACCCATACTGTATTTAGGGGCCTATTTGCAAATTTTCAACTGTTTTAGGGACCTAATTGCAAATTATCTAATTTCAAGGGAAATTACCCTAACAACAAGGTAAACTCAATACAAGGTGTTTGAGACCTCATATTCACCTATTTTCAATAGGTATATTTCCCAATTTTTGATATTTACCCTAAGTGTGATTTTTAGGGTATTACATTTCTCCCCCCGTTAAACAAAATTTCGTCCTCGAAATTTGTATTTTACCCACTAAACTTCGTACTATCTTGTTTTCGGACTATACGCGTCGGATCTTTGCTTCGTCTGCCTGCTGCTCCTCCTGGTGATCGAAAATTCGGTTTGGTTTGACCATTATGATCTTGTCATTTCGTACTTTGATATATGATGTTTTCCGTGGTTCCTATACACCGCGGTCAACACCACAGATACCAAAATGTCTCCTTGGACTACACCATGGCAACACAAGATACTTTAAATGTTTCCATGGTTCCCATACACCATGATAACACAAAATACCTCCCACTCAATGACACGATCACGGTCGAATCGTAATATCTAATAAAACATGGAACACATGTCTAACAACTAATTCGTATACTATCTAGGGAGAATTCCGTTTAAGAGAGATAGTACCTTGGACCATCTCCGGAAGTTCTCTATCCCCCGCACTGGTTATTGCGTACATCCGGCCCGAGCTCTGTGGCCTTAACTTTGCAGCTACCTCAGGACAGTTGATACTGATGTGTTCAGGCTTCCCACATCTGTAGCAGACCCGTCTCTCCGTAGTTTTCTCGGGGCAGTTCGAAATGATGTGCCCTGGCTTCCGGCATCCGTAACAAACCTGTCTACCACCACAGCTACCAGAATGGTACTTCCCACAGTCAGGACACGGTCGGGTTACTGGCATCCTCGGGTTGCTCTGGTTCTCATACTGGAATGGTCTCTTGTTTTCCCTTTGTGAGTCCCTCCATGGTGCCTCTCTCTTCCGCGAGGAATTCTCACGGCTGACCTCGCTACGATCTGCACTGCTTGTGCTTAAGTGCCGGGGTTTACGCAGCTCCTTTCTGTTTCGTTCAATCAACCGGCAAGACTCTAGAGCTTGTGCCAGCTCAGGAAACTGCTGAGATACCAGCCTCTTCTTTATCTCATATTTTAGCCCGTGTATCAACCTATTCGCCTTCCAGGTTTCGTTATCATTACTCTTCAGATACGACGAGTATCGCGACAGATTGGTAAACCGGGCATAGTAATCGTCGAAGGATTCCTCGGAACCCTGTTGGATGCTAAGAAACTCCGCCTCCTTGATCACTTGTGTCGAGGGAGGAAAATATTGTTCATTGAATTTCTCCATGAACTTCTCCCAAGTGACAGGGCAATATCGGGTCCGCAACGTCATGGCGACGCTCTTCCACCATCGATGCGCATCACCATCGAGCTTAAAGATCGCGAGTTGAGCTTTCCGATCATCTGGGCATTCTATAACTTCAAATATTTTCTCCAGACTCAACAACCAATCCTCAACCAATTCGTTCTTCCCGTGGAAAGAGGGTGGCTTGAGCTTACAAAATTGAGTAACCAAATTTTGTGTGGTCTGGATATCTCTCCCTCGTCGTGGAGGTGACTGGGACCTATCAGATCCCTCAGCTTCCTCGGTTTGTATATCATCTTCGTCTCTTTATTCTTCATTCTCAGTGTTTTGTTCCCCTTCCTCATGTCTGGCCTGCCTCTCAGCTTGCCTTTCGGCCCGAAGTTCCTCTATCATCATTCTTTGTTCATCTAGCATCTCTCTTTGTTCACGTACTACAGCCACGGCCTCTTGCAAGGAAATCTGTTGATTTGGTTCTTGAACTGGCTGTTCCGGATTTACTACTGGAATCGTCCAAGGTTGTCTATCTCGCCCTCTGCCTTGGCCCCTACCTCGGCCTCTGGGAGTTCCGGCTCCTCTTAAATTGGCCATGTCGCGTTCCTTGATTAGGGGAAACGTTAACGTTAGATATAGGGAAGACATTCCGCATAACGCAGACTTTATCACAATAGTCTCTAGACTCTATCGCGCTTAGCATTTACACTGCTCCCAGCTTTAATCACTCTAGTATTCACACTGCTCCCAGCCTTTATCTCACTTACTACAAACGAGTACACAACTGTCTCCTCTTGTTCAAAATTTCGTTGGTTCGTTCTACGTAGAAATGGGCACGGAAATACGTATCGGAAGTTCTACATGAGTCAAATACTACATGTACTTATCTTTGTTGGTTTCGAAGTTTCATCCGGCGTGGCCCAGCTTCACGTATAAGCTCTATATTAGAATCGATTTACCGTCCAGTACAAACTGGAGATCATCAGAGTTATCAAAGGCTGATATCAGAGTTATCGGAGACTAATATCAGAGTGATCAGAGTGATCGGATACTGATATCAGGGTTCTCAGAGTTAATGTACCGAAAGAAAGTGGTACATCGGTTCAGAATGGTATACTGGTTCAAACTGGTACACCGACCTTAGGCTTATATCAGTACACATTTTCAAAACATGCTCCAAGTTAAAAGGCTTTTGAACATAACTCCGTTATCCGAACAGAATGGCCAGGTAAGTGTCTACCATGGGGGCCTCACCGACTTATACGACGACTGATTGGCACACCCACGTAGACTAGCCTTGCCTTCGGCACCAAATTGTCCGTAATAACTTCGTTAAATTCATGCCAGGACTACTGCTCTGATACCAAAATGTAACATCCCAACTTTTCCAAAGCAGTATATTTTTTTTTTTCATCAGAGTAGAGCATTTGAGCGGAAAAGTAACTGATATATATTTATAAAGTGCCACAAGTCTGGCTGGCTATTTACAACAGCAGTACTGTAACCGAGTGTTTCAAAAGAAATGTACAACAACAAAAGGGAAGGCTTCTGCCGGAACATCGAAAGGAAGTCTTCAGCCGGGTCTTCTACTCGGGCTGCTTGCCTCTCTCCTCGGTCCTCGGTCCTCCGGAACCTGACGCTATGTTAAGGGCTGAGATCCGCACCGGATCTCAGGTAACGGTTAACCTCATGTTTATGTATACGAGACAATGACACATCAACAATACTAACATCGCTCTATCACAATCACAACCCATGCATATGTATTGCCCCCAGCATGCAGACATATTGCACCCAGCACACAGACAGATTGCACCCAGCATACTGACGGATTGCACCCAGCATACAGACACATTCTTTATATGCACTCAAATAGTATAACACCTCTACACCCATACCACATACATGCATACCATAAACATCAGAGTTAGTGTTATAGTACGCGGACGTACCTTCGTTGACGGTAGACGGTACTTCCGTCGGGAATCATACTTTTTACGGAAAACTGCGAAACGTCCAACAGTGGCACGTCGGGCAGCGTAACGTTAGCAGATCAGAGTTTCTGATATCCTATAAGGGTAATATCACTTTCATTAGTGATTTGACATTACGACTGGCATTTTAGGTAAAAATTACCATTTTGCCCCTATACCCCTAATTGGCGGAATTTCGCCAGCACTTCGTTACTTTGGCTCCGATTTTCCAAAATTTTGCCAGAACTTTGACCCAATCATAATTTTCAAAATTCTAACTTAAAATATCTCTATCATATGATATCTAATCATACTTGAAAGATTAAAGGCTATTCTAACATTACTACTCTAACTACTGAAAGAACTACGGAAGCTTAAAGCTCGGTACCGAAAAACTTACCCAGAACTTCGCTACAGCTTTTCTCCAGAGCTCCTCTCTCTAAAACCTCTCTCTAAATTCGGTTTTGCTCAAGGCAAATGGTGTGAAATTTCAAGAGAAGTGGTGGCCTATTTATAGAGAGAAATTGTGGCCAATTGTGTAATTTTTGCTTTCCTAACCTTGTAATTTTCCCCTCCTTTATAACCAAGCAAATTAGGGTTTAATGGTGGATGATTCTTGGCCATGGAAAGCTCAAAAACGTCCAGCTGCCCCTTGAGTCATCAAAACCATCTTTGCTTTTGCCTCCGATCTGGTAGAATCCCCGATCGGTGTCCGATTCGCGTACTTTCAGAGAAATCTCAAAATTCTGGATTAGACAACTTCTAGATATTTCATTCCTCATTAGAAATGTCTAATTTAACTAACTTTTTATCACTGTCTAGGTCTTCTCCGGCCTGACGGAAGTTTTACGGAAAAACGTGTCGGTTTCGGAACGAAATTCCGGAAGCTACTGCCTATGGACAAGAATGCACTGATTCCAAATATGTCCAGGAAAACTCTCAATTCTTCCCCAGATGTCGCAACATGACATTTAGATCCTTAACTTTCAACTTGGCTATCCGGCTTTTTCTCAGAATTTCCCTATTTCGTCTTATTAGGAAAATGCTCTACCGGCTTCAGAATTAACTTTCGGAAAAGTCTAACGGAAGATAAAAATCCACTGATCAATATTTTACCTTGACCTTGGAATGCTCATTCCTGGTTCTCTAGATAGGATCCGTTTCCTATTTATTCCATTACTATTCACTATATTTAATTATATTATATAATATTACAAGTTGTATATAAATATCTTGATATTTCAAAATCTCTTCTTATCTTCATTTTTTTTGGGACAAATTTCGGTCAACAATTTCTGGTCCTTTTTTTTTTTATTTTCGTTTTCATTTTATTTATTTTATATAAAATAATTATTTATATAATTTTTTCACAAAATTTTCCTATTGGTCCATACTTTGATTTAGGCTTAAAATTACCTAATCTCACTTATTTTTCTTAATATTCTCCAATTAATTAGCAAATATGTTTTTACTAATTTTTTAGCCAACAACCACT
The DNA here is from genome assembly GCA_025563575.1 of Acacia pycnantha. NCBI lineage: Eukaryota > Viridiplantae > Streptophyta > Magnoliopsida > Fabales > Fabaceae > Acacia > Acacia pycnantha. The sequence continues at coordinate 1,207,161 of JAMWYP010000005.1, read as the reverse complement.
AATTTTAGGGTTTTACATAATTATTCATGAATTTATTGATATTTACCCTAAGTGTGATTTGTAGGGTATTATAGAGATCTTGGAAAGAAATAATGGGTATTTTATATATGCAGTGGAAGTTTGTATATATAGCATCTGCATTTTTTTTAGTTTACTTGGAAGTAGAAATAATGGATGTATCTCGATGACTATGATTGATGGCATCATGTCAGTGTTTCTCTGCATTACTTCACAACCATTAAAGGGAAGACTATGGAAATGTATTTTTAATAAATCAATTTGTTGCTCGAGCCTTAGATTTCGCTCAAACATCATGTGCATGATTGACTTCTACGTTCACAATATAAGTGCTTTAAAATAGTCGTTGTGTGTGGCATGGTCTCTTGGACTTGTTTGAAGAATCATAAATTAGGATTAGGCATGTTCTTGTTCGTAACTTTGAGACTGTGGTCATACATGATAGAAGTAAGAAAATTGGATTGCATATTTTAATCAGCTCCAATATTTGAATAGTGATTTTTTATTTCTTATCTTTATATATATAATACTCTTAAATATGCTGCTTAATAATGCAATCTGAACAAATTTATTTCTGGTGCAATTTGAACACAATAATGCTTCCTAATACACATCCTCTCTTAGCTGAGGTTAGGAGAATTGAAAGCACCATGCGAAGCAACTCAAAACCAGGGCAGTTGCTCCAACAACAGTTGCTTCTTTTGCAATAATAACAAGCAAGGAAACAACCAAACAGTACGAAGAACTATTTTCATAAGTTACTATTCTAACTCTAATTTCACTAATAAGGACTTTATAACAATCCATTTTAACCTTTCAAGAACCCTGTTGGATTGCAATGAATTGAGAGTTAAACTAAAATGGAACTTACTTTCAAGTTAATGAGGTAGATCATCTAAATTGGCCTGTTTAGATCCACTACATGGAGTTGAAGCTTTTGAAGTGCCTTCCTACAATATGATTAATTTGGTATATATCGTAAGATATGAGAAACTGTAATGCCTTTAATTTTCTTTTTAACAATATATGCTTATTTATTCACATCTTACCTCTTTCAGTTTTAGGCAAAATAATATGTAGTCTTCCCCATTGATTTGTTAAATTTATTCTTCTCTAGATCAATTAGTATTGTATGTTTGATTCTATATACCCTGTTTTTTGTATGATATATAGACTGCAAGATGTTGCTGAGCTACTTGCCTCTCCTAAATTATTTTTTTCTGGTGTTTATTTGCAAGGAAAAAAAAATTTATGAAGCATTTTTGTTGGATTGGAGGTGATTCCCATACAAAAAGAATGTCCTTTTTTTTTTTTTTTGAAAAAGCTACTTTTCACGTCTGTTTAAATAATGTCTTTTGGAAAATGCAACACTGTTAACATCAGAAAATTTTCTTAATTTAAAGCGTATTCAATGAATTAAGTATTTATGATGAATTAGTTGAAGTGATGTGGAGTATTTACAATATCTATTTATATTTTTTTTTTTGGTGAAAAGTTTTTATGGACTTTGGGTGGAATGAAGGAGGGCTTTGGCGGGGCCATGATTTTGAGTGCGGCATGTGGAGCCGTCAAATGAGAGAGTTGACGGAGAAGAGGAACCGGTGCCGGAGGTGCCATCGATGACAGAAGCGATAAAATACTGGTGCGTTGAAGTATTATGGAAGGCGTAATTTTTTCCTTCAAGGTACTGATGTCATAAACCTAAATCTCTTTCCATATAACCTTTCAATGATGCCATTATAGTTGTTTTGTTTAGCTTATAACATTTTTATTGAGTAAAGATATTCGTTTGAGTGGACGGGTGTTCGACTGTGAATAGGGGTGAAATAGGCCAGGGGCCTGTCAGGAGCCTACGGCCTGGCCTGTTAAAAGCCTGATCAGGCCTGACCTGTCAAGCTAAAATGCCAGGCCAAGGCCTATTTTGAGGCCAGTTTGTCTTAACAGGCCAGGCATAGGCCTCCAAATGATATATGTCTCTGCCCTAAATCCCTACTCTCAGTCTCTCCCGATCGTCACTCTCAGTCGCTCCAGTTCGTCACTCTCAATCCCTCATTGTCTAACGTCTCAGGCTGTCAGCTTCTCAGTCTCGGTCGATCTCACTCTCAGCCTCTCAATCTTAGCCGCTTATGGTGGTTCAGTGTTCGGCCAAAGCTCACTCCGCTTGTCGCTCTCACTCTCACGACGCAGCTTTAAGGAAGAGTTGGACCTCAGCCGGTTCTGAAGCAACAACCTCTGCTAGAGGGAGAGAGGCGTTAATAAGAAATATTCTTTCCTTAACCAAAGAGAGATCTATGAAAGGAGTATGTACTAGTAAATGCCCTTTTGGTAACCCTAGAGCTGGAGACCACTTCGCTCCGGCCGGCAACGAAATCGCTAGTTAAAGTGCTCTATGGTTTTAAGAGATTTGACCCTCCGTGGAGTTTGAAGTCCGATCTAGCCAACCACATTAAGTTCTTTGATTTTTTTTTTCCTTTAATAAAATCTGGTTCGGTTTCTTGTTTCTAGTTTGTGGTTGAGCTGCAATATTCTCACATATTTGATGATGTTGAAGAAGACGACTCTTCAATAATTTTCTCTGAAACTGGTAAAGCCGTCGCATTAGCCTTGCCATTATTATTACTGATTATCATAATATCTTCAACAACAATTTCATCACTTTCATTTTCCTTTTCATCATTTTCATCAGTCTAAGTTGATGCATTAATTGCAGCTAATTTCCATGCCTCCTTCATCTTCGTCTTTGTCGTCCTCCTCTTCGTCTCCTTGCCGCTTCCTGCTAGGGAATCTGAAGCTGTGGTGGAGCTGGTAGGTTCAGAGGAATAATCTTCGGAGGTTGAAGAAGATGAAACTTGAAAGAGTTATGTGGCTTTGAGGATATACTTGTCATTTTGACCATTACATGGGTATGTGAAATCGTTCTTGCTTAAGTCCTGCAACACGTAACCCTTCTTGTAACTCCTGCAACACCAAATATATAATATCCTTGGCTGTAATTATTGGATATATAATCTGTGGTCTCATCAGCTAGTTAGGATTACAATTAATTGGTTAGAACACAGTTTGCTATAATTATATGCATGAAGAGGGTCTTGGTTATAGATTGCAATGGTGGTTTCTGACTTCCTGAAGTGGTGGCTCAATTTTGGTCCCTGTGTTTCCATCAGACATGGTTCTTGGCTTCGAAAGAGATGGTTGTTTGATACAGTAATATGCTTGATTCAAGGATAGATACTTCTGGATTGATTCTCATTGAATATCTCTAAAACACTCCGGTAAATTTCTTCTTTTTTAGAGACACAGATTTTCAAAAGATGGTTATGAAGAACACTTGAAAGCGAATAATCTAGCTTCAGCTTTGCTTTCTGTTCTTCTTTTGCCATTCCTTATTAGGGGTTTTCGAAGTTGAATTGTTCGTGTGAATTCCACTGCAAGTCCCTAGCTGATTTAAATTGAACTTGCAGACACAAATTCTGATTAAGCACCTTAACTTTTTCATCTAATCTTTTTAATTAAATTACTATTTACTCGAGCCTTTATTAATGAGTGTTTGTTTAATAAATTGAACAGTATTATCTACTAGCTTTGGTTTCTGCATTATTTCATAAATGAACTTTAGTGTTTTTTTCACTCTTTTTGAAAATTAATGTTATATGGTATTCCTTTTAGTGATTTTATTTGTTTGCTAGTTTGATTTGGAACATACTATTTCTCACCATGTAGAACATAATTTACAGATCATTGGTTTAGTTGGAAAAATCCAATAAAATGTTTCTTTGAACACTGAGAGTCTGTGCATATGACCTATTTTAATCGTATTTGTTTATGAAACTTGCTTGGTCAAAAACTCTTCCAACTTGCGGTATTGACTTTCTAGAGGCACATGTTTGATTTCAGCAAATTGGATGGATAACACCGAGAGTCATGTTTATCACTTTATTTTCCCTTTTTTGGGCCTAAATATGTGCTGAGCTTTATTCTCCCTTTTTTGGGCCTCTCAGGATGAAAGATGGAAGAATAAATGGTTAAAATGAAGGCCCCAAAAGTATTTTTAGTTTTTTTTTGTACTGAAATCTTGAAGCTTTATTTGTTCTCTGTTTTATTTATCCTGCTGAACTTTATTCTCCCTTTTTTGGGCCTCTCTGTTTTGAAAATAAAGGGGCTGGTTTCCACTCCATGTTCTAGAATTTCGCCCAACCGTACGGACCCTAATATGCCTTCTCAATTCTACTTTGTAGGATTTTTTCCATTCCTAAAATTTGATGCTGCAAAATTCAATATGGTTTATGAACATCAATGGGCTTGAAAATCCTGAAGTATTGGATGTAGAGTGGGTAGTTCTGTTTTTATATATTAATTTCGCATGAACTTTGCTTCCAGATATGTGATACAATCATCCTGAGCACATGCGTAAACAGCCGTTGGCCCATCCCCTTCACTGTTGATTTTTGTTGCTGTGTATGTTTGGGCTGGGGGAACGGGGTTACAACAAGTTTGGTTGGTTTCCACAGAAATGCGCCTTGAAAATTGGCTGGTGTTTGTGTGTAAGCTTTGATTTTGCTAGGCTAAGTTGAGTGGTTTGTATCTTTGAACTTACTAAAGGCATAGCCTAAGAAAATGATGGAACTGTGAAGGGAAACAAACATAACAATTCACAAAGCAATCATGGGGTTTTTCTCAATCACTTGTCCACGTTTAGTTTATTACACTAAGCTCATATCCTCTCACATCAACCAAGCTCGGCATGACCAAGCCCTTGCTATTTTCCACCACATCCACTCCTCCCTAGCAATGTCCCTTGATCCCCATGTCTTTTCTCTCATCCTCAAGTCCTGTACCGCCATTAGCCGCCCACAACTTGGCACTGCAATTCATGCTTATGTCACCAAGGTTTCTTTCATATCAAATCCTTTCATTGCAAGCACTCTGATTGATTTATATGGTAAGTGTGTCTCAGAGTCTACAGCACGCCAACTGTTCGATGAAATTTCCAACAAAAACGATGTTGTTTGGAATACAATGATATCCCTTTATACACATTCTCATGATGTAGCTAGTGCTTTACGGCTATTTGATCTCATGGATATTATGCCCAATGAATCTATATTTAATTCAATTATAGCTGGCTTGGCAAGATTAGATGGTGGGTCATTTGAGGCTATAGCATTCTATCAACAAATGCACAAACTAGGATTGAGGCCTCGATTAATAACACTTCTTTCTCTACTGCCGTGAATTTGATTAAGGAGATTCATGGTTATGCAATAAGGAATGACATTGACTCGCATCCTCAATTGAGCAGTGGTCTCGTGGAGGCATATGGGAGATGTGGCTGCCTCTTTAATGCACATTCTATATTTTGGAGGATGAAGGAAAAAGATGTTGTTGCTTGGAGCAACATAATATCAGCATATGCACTTCATGGTGATGCAAAATCTGCGCTAGAAATTTTCCAAAAGATGGAACTGGTAAAAGTGCGGCCTGATGATATCACGTTTCTTGTAGTATTGAAAGCTTGTAGCCATTCAGGGTTAGCTGATGAGGCATCCTATTATTTTAAGAGAATGCGGGAATATTATGGCATTGAAGCAAATAGTGATCACTACTCTTGTTTAATTGATGTTTTGAGTAGAGCTGGAAGGTTATATGAGGCATATGAGGTCATAAGAGAGATGCCAGTGAAGGTGACTGCAAAAGCATGGGGTGCTCTTCTTGGGGCTTGTCGAACTTTTGGGGAGGTTGAGTTGGCAGAGATAGCAGGAAGAGCTTTATCGAGGTTGAGCCGGATAATGCCGCCAATTATGTTTTGTTGACAAAAATCTATCTTTGGTGTGGGGAGACATGAGGAAGCTGAGAGAATGAGAAGGAAAATGAATGAGCAAGGAGTAAAGGCAGCAATTGGCAGTAGCTGGGTTGTAGATTCAGAGTGATGACATTTCATCAACGTTTTACCTATTGGCCGCCCTTTTTTAGTTGTATTATTGAATTGATATTTGAGCAATGGTCATTGGTTTGATTTTTCGAGAAAGACACTTTGCAGAAGGCATGTGTTGGGAAGGAGAGGGGCATTGTTGTAGGTATTGATGTAGGGAGAGCTGAAGTTGTTGGAATTAGATCAAAAGAGTTGCATCCTATCTATCATCTGTAACTCTTAGTCTAGTGAATAACTTCAACAATTTCCTCATATATTCAAACGCCTTTTGTAGGGATTGATGAACATGGTGATGAATATCAGATATTGGAAGGGTGGAAAGTGAAAACAGATATTGCATTGAAAGAGTTATGAATGAATGGTTATTTGATAAGCCAAAACCTTCTAAAGACATTAAGAACCTTAGCCATCAGATCGTGTTTTTTTTGAAAGGTTGTTGAACGCCAGATGCCCTGAGAATTGAAGTTTAGCTTTTGACTTGAAAATACAAGAGGCAAGGTGTAAATTAAACTTAGGATGCATTGATATATATTTTTTTTTTTAAAAAAAAAAGCAAAAAGAAAGAGTAGTATTCAATACAATACATGTATCTTACTTCATGATAAATGTAACATATTCTCAAGGATAGTTGAATATGAAGCTGAGGGAATCTTTATCATATAAATATAGATGACGTTTGACATCTACTTTGAATTGAAATACTACCTCCGATTCTAATTATAGGAACACTTTTGTAGTACAATTTACACTACAAAAGTGTTCCTATAATTAGGAACGGAGGGAGTATTTATTTAACTGTATTAATGTTTATTACTCATTTCTCATGTGTTAAATTATTGAATATATGGACATACATATTATAAACTTCCGTGGCTGTATTTTAAAATTTTAAACTTATTGTATTTGATGTATCACTTCATGTTGTATTCAATACAGACACACCTTGAAACATAGGTATAAACATGCACCATAACTTTTCTGCCAACGTGTTGATGCTTTGATTTGTGAAATTGAATTTTCATTTTTGTGTAATTTCTTTGATTGTGATAACAAGTTTACTTTATTGGGGTTTGGCTTTATATGTTTGTGTTGTTTTATAGAGATAATTGTTTTCTTTTTCTGACTTTCACAGATGATTGTGACATGCTTGAATTATAGAGCTTGAAAATTAATCAATAAAGCAATATAAATAGCAATATGCAAAAAGCTTAATAGATGTCTGCTATAGCCTATATGCTAAAAAAGATTAGAAAGCATGGATAGTTCTTGAAGAATCTCTAAGTTCAGACTAGAATTAGAATCCAAGTAATGTTGTTTTAAGGGTTTAGACACTAGAACCTGATGGGTGAGGATTCAGCTTGACACCAGATAGAAATAAACTCATCTCTATTGTTTGTGAAACCAGCAAATTTGACCTAGGTTTAATTTTGACTAGTGTACCTAGTAATACACTAGTAATACAACAAATTTGACCTAGGACCAAGTTATTTAACTTCGAAAACAAAACAAATAGCTACATCGCTTGCATATTGACTCATGCTAAAGATAGTCGATGGAACCCAACAAAAAAGTTCTGATTTCTTATTCTGTGGATTCCAAGTTTCTTGCCCACTACCAGTTACTAAAAGGATCCAAACACAATTATCCAGTGGGTTAAAAAATGAAACCCTTAGAATTGTGAATGACGTTCACAAAAAGCTACTCAGGTGTATTACCATCTAACAAGAAATCAATTGAACTAGTGGAAGAATATGAACAAACCAAAAGCAAAACAAGAAGAGTTGGTAGGGAGTAAAATCTTAAAGTCACTTTTCATATAACAGGTCAACTACACGTTCAATGTTTGTTGGAGCAATAATGTTTCCTTTAGTTTGTATTATATGTTAAATGTCATTTATTTCTCTTTAATTGTAGTATTTTTATTATGGAGCTTTTGCATTGCGAGTGGAAATTAGTATCCCAAGACATATGTGTTGAAGATCTAATATGTTGTACTTATAAAGTTATGTATGAGAGGGAAACCAATGTGATGTCGCACGAGGAATGGTAACTTGTATTGGATTGCTACATCTTTTGCATGTAGGTTGTAATAATTGGTTTGCTAGCTGCCTAAGAAAAGGTTGGAAGCAATCAGATTTGGTGATATTTTGAGAAAATAGCTAAAATGGGGTCACATTGTTGTGTGGCTTTAACGCCACATGGATCAAATGACGCCAGCGGGAGTCCATGAGCCCTACCAGTGAACTTTCACCACATCTGTTGAGATGGGGTTTCATATTCCAACCCCAATGGCTGCCATATTGTTGCATGATGGTATTCAAACTCTACATGTCTTCTACATCAATCAATGAGAAAGATGATAGGGACTGGGTGAGAGGGAACGACTTGTATAATCTACACTATTCTGCTTCAGATGATATTGGACTTATGCTCAGCTGTCCATCTGACATCTATCAGGGTCCACAGTGGACACCACCTGCAATACATGAAATAAGTATCGATGATTGTCAAAATTCAACTAGGAAGGGTAATTCTGAATTCTGAATAGCCAAATTACTCTGCTGAAGTTATTTATACAACACTTTGGTTTTTAAGTCTTGAATCTGATGTATGAATTTAAATATTGTATGACAAATGTATGCTTGATTGAGTCGCTGCCTTTTTCTAGATACTGTATACATTCATATAGTACTTGAAAAACTTTGCATTGCTTTTTTGCTTGCCTTTTCAAGTGTATTATAGAAGTTAATGCTAGTAATTTTTCTTGCTTGTGTAACCCTCCAACCAAATGATGATGACTCTGAAGGCCCCAAAAAAATCAAGTGATGATGACTCGAGAACATTCTAGCTTTTTAAGAACTTTTTTGAATGTACCAATGGGGGTTGGCACAAGTGGTAAGCGGCTTGTATCGCTTAAGTAAGGTCTCGAGTTCAAGCTTTGTGAATGCAAAAACTCACTCACTATAGTTAGATGAGTGATGCGAGTTAGATCCGGATTAGTCAGAGTGAAGTTCTGGATACCAGATGGGTTACCAAAATAATAATAAACTTTTTTGAATGTGTATGTCTTTACATGGATGTTCTAACAAGTTTCGTAAAATAAATCACTAGTTTAAACAGTTTGACTTGACGGACTTGACCTATTTACCTATTGTTTTTTAAAGACAAGCGTATATGCAATTGTAATTTGATGCATAAGAGTGACTATGAGTTAATAGCCACTGAGAACAAATTATTAGAGCTCTAAATATCACCATCATCAACATTACACAAATTTTTTTGCAAAACAAACGAAGATTCAGAGAAACTTATCTACCCTACTTACCCATCTCTTTCCACCACACAATTTTTTTTTCTTTTCTGTATGCATATCAGTTGACTATGGTTAGTTTCTCTCCTCTTCACACATAATAATAATCTATTATATATCTAAAATCATTATATCTATTTATCACTCATGCTTTATTGTACATAAAAATAAAGTTCGAAAAAACATTGATGACATATATAACATTTTGACAATATTTTATTAGTGTTCAAGACAATAGTTTGATTAACCAACAAGTTGGTTGATGTGATACATAACCTCACCTTGTAAGAAAGAGAACACAAATTTAAATACCAGGAACACATTTGTTGAGGTGAAAATGATTTGTACTCTAAGCCTTGAAAACAATTATACTCTTGATCAAATAAAAAAATATTAGTTTGATTTAGTTTTGTTTTGGAAGTTTGGATAATGCTCTGACATTTACTATGGAATTAGGAATTTTATAAGATCTATTGTTTTATATTTTTTTAAAACTATTTTAAAATAGGGGAACAAACATCAAAACATTGTAAAAGGGCCTAAAAGCTTGAGTTGGCCTGAGCACAACGTGGGTCAAGCTTGTAGAGTTGGGTCAACCCGTAGGTACTGATTTATTATTGTTGTTGTTGTTAGCAAATCATTCATCTTTTTCGGAATGACAGTTTTTTTTTTTTTTTTTTTGGTCAAAGGAAATGACAGTTTAGAATCAAAGTATTTTAAAATTTCATCAAAGGCTCAAAAGTCATGAAGTAATTTTTAACACTGATAAATCTTAATTAATATGACCCTAGTGTGTTTATACCAAAAAAAAAAAAAAATTGACCCTAGTGTGCCAAATTTTACATTAATACGATTTAACACAGACTTTTGTTAAAATTTAACCCGAATTTATCTAGTAAAGAATCAAACATTATTAATTTATTTAATACTAATATTTTAAAATTTAGTAGAGACATAATAAATTCAATTGTATGATATATACATCTTTAGAACATATTTTTAAATTTTGAAACATTAGTTTCAGTTTAGGTTGAATATCTTACTCAGAACTTTTTGATTTTAAATTGAAGTTAAATCCATATTTAAGTATCAAGCTATCGCTGATATCCTCCCTTCATTTTTAACTATTGCATAAAAACAACCAGAAAAAATATATTGATATTGAGATTTAGGACTGCTGATTACCAACTTTTGTTTAGATACATGTAAAAATAAAAACCATCTTCAATTGATATTTCAACATGGGAAGTGAGAAAAAATTATTAAAAATAAAATGGTTTGGAAAATATTCTTAATTACAATCAAAAGTTTACCCTACATATAACATATGTCGCTAAATAGATTATAGTAGTGTGATAAAACCAAAAACACAAAAAGATTACGGTGGCGAAACTCAAACCGGAAAGGTAAAAGCAACAGGAATACAAAGAAGATAATGGTTACACGTGGCACAAAGTTAAGGTCCTGGAGGGACCCACATGCCCAATAAATTTTCTCTCCATCCTCAAAGCCACCAACAAGCCTTCTTCTTTTATCCAAAACCATGTCCAGCTTCACTCACACCACCACACTTCTCCATGCCCATGTCAAAACCTAACGGCAAAACACCAATCAATCTTCTTCTTCTTCACCAAACCAATCCACATTATCTTCTTCTTCACAGTAAAACCTAACCAGCAGCAGCAACAGAAGGAAATTGGTTTCAACCTTCTTGGCCACTTCAATGGCGGCGCTTGCCGGAGCTCATGTACAGCCGCCGCCCCCAGCGCTGGCCCAGAACTGGGGGACCCGGCCCGCTCCTTCCTGCGTGAGCACTTCTTTGAGCTGGGGCTGTCACCGGAGGACTCAGTGGCGAGGATAAAGCAGACTGCGGAGGGGCTGCACAGCATGAGGGAGATGCTAGAGAACATGTCGTGGAGGTATGTCATCTTCTACATACGCCTCAAGGCGGCCTATCTTGATCAGGATTTGAAAACTGTCATGGCCACCTTGCCTCAAGGTCTGCGAAAGGACTATGTTAAGGTTGCCAATGAGTTGGTCGACAACATGGCTGAGGTATGTTATATATATATATATTTTTCATACAGTTGGTTGGTCTTTTAGATCTACATGCGAGTGTTTGAAGAGGGGAACAGTTTCACGACATTCTAATTTGAACCATCACCCCTATTTATAAATAATCTAAATTTTGATATTTATATTTTCATGACAATATACTCCCAAGTCTTAAAATTTCGGGAGAATCACACTGAAGAATGAAATTTAATTACCAGTTAAATTATGCGTATTTACCATTAAATAACATGATGCAAATCTACCGCTAAAAAAATATTTGACTCTATTTACAGCTCAAAAAAATTATAGATAGAACAATGAGTATTTATCATTAATAGTAGTCCTTTAAAATAATAGAGTTCTCCTTAAAACTTTAATTCCAAGTTTGACTTATTTGGTCTTAAATAACGGTACACGTTGAATTATATTGTAACAAAGACACCAACCTTCTTCACTTATACATGATGGTACTGCTGAAATGAAGTAGCGATCGACAAAAATTTATATATGTAGAACTAGAATTTTTTTAAAAAAAATTATGATTGAATTGCCGATATATATAATGTGGTTGTGTACTGAGTGTTCAGCTTGATCGATATGTTCGATCGCCAAAGGTATATGAGTCGTACCTGTACTACGAGAGGACTTTGAAATCAATAGATGATCTTGTGGCTATGTTAGCCTAGCCAAGGAACTGAAGCTATGAATTAAGGATTCTTAAATTTTTGTGGCAAAACAAGTGTACTGTGTTCGATCAAGCCAATTGTATGTTATGTTTTGCTATTAATGTGGAATATACGAACCTGCAAGATATATCAGATTCTGCAGTTTCTTTTTTTAGCAGAAAATATGCTCAAGCTTTTTCGTTTGTATCAAAAGATGAGAATCCTATATGGATGACATGGACTATTAAGATATTTTGCTTCGTTGTTACTCCTCCCAAACTTTTGTTTGATTTGTAAGGCTTGATCAATTTCAAAAGGAAAGACATAAAGTTCGATCTCTTTGGAGTTTATTTTTCTTATTTTTGGTCAAATTGGAGTTTATTCTCTCTGTAATAAAAGAAAGTTTATGTGAGTTGAATTTTTGGATTCATTGATTAGGATTACATGTGCTCATCGAAACCGGTGTACTCATCAAAGTAAAGAGCACCCCAAACTATTAGATTTAGACAATTTAGATTTAAATTGTTAACTTATTTTTTAAAAAAACTATTTTAAAGGGCATAGGATCTAGAAAATGATAATTTCTCAACTATAATTTTTTTTAAATGATTTTTTTATTTAAAACTCATTAGTTAAAAAAACAAATTAAATATGAGTTTGATGGATTGTTGGCACTCATCATTTTAATAAGCACCCAAACCGCCGAAAGAACATTTACAAAGAATTTATAAATTATCCAACAGCAATATCTTCATATTAGCAAAGAAAACTTTAATCACATGTCTTCCCGGAATATGAACTGCATCTTCGCCATTGGAAAGATGAAAAGACAATAAATACAACATGAAATGGGATGAAATTTAGTGATTGGTTAATATTGATTAAATTGTGAAAATAGTACCCCGTTCCTTGTTAACTAATTAAAGGGTTGGATTTGGTCCTAATTCCTAAATATAATGCCACAATCTTTCTTGTCCCCCATATTTATCATGCTTTTTTAAAATGCCCTTGCTAAATGTTTTAATACACATTTTTTACAAATAAATAATTTAATTAATTTCCTTATTAATCTACCTAAATTAATTAAGTAGATTTTATATTAAGATGAGATAGAGACTTTTAATTGGGCACAATATCTTGGGAAAATGACATAAAAATACCATTTGAAATTACAAAAACCCTAAAATATCTAATAAATTAGCAAAAAGACAAACAGGTGATAGGGTGAGAAAAATGAGATTTTGAGTGGGGTGCGTGTAGCTATCGATTAAGAGAGTTGATGGAAAAGAGCAAATCCGCGCCAGAGGTGCCACCCGGTGACAAAGGCGTTAGAATATTGGTGCGTTGAATTTTTCTCTCTTCAACATTCGGATTCCATGCACCTAAATCTCTCCTTTCATTCAACCTTTCGATGATGCCATTATAGTAGTTGTTGTGTTTTGCTTATAACATTTTTATGGATCATAGTTTTTCGGCTATGAAGGTGCGTTGTATGCCTTTTTTAGCAAATATCTATGAAAATGAGTTCTAAATCAATCTACGCAAATATTTTAATTTTCAAACAATGCAAATAAATTTCCTACAACTTCTTCCAGGCAAATCCGGTGCAAATGCCTCTTTATATATCCATCTGTTTTGCTTCTTCACGTGTAGTCCATTAAATTTATGTCCCTCTCCATTTTTGGACCTAATTCTCCCATCTCCCCTGGCTGGAAACATCTCTCCTATGTTCCAAGGAAGTGTTCTTCCCTATCTGCTGCACTGTTCTCTCCTTCTGGAACCAAACGTGCAAGGAGATGGGAATAAAGAGGCTGGTTTCCATTCCCTGTTCTAGAATTTCGCCCAACCAAACGGCTCCTAATGTTCTTGCTCGATAATACTTTCTCGGCCTTTTTCCATTGTTGAAATTTGATGCTGCAAAATTCGTTATGGTTTATGAACATGAATGGCCTTCAAATTGCCGAAGTATTGGATGGCTGGATGCAGAGTGGGTTGATTTTTGCATTGGTATGGGCTTGAGCTTTATGTTGGTAAAGTGACATTTCAAAATTTGTCATTCCAGGCTCGTCATAGACACGTCTGACGAAGCCAAATTGACACTGGCTATATAAAGTCATGTGATGAAATAACGGTTAAGTAGCAATTTTATCCCGGAAGTACACCCCAAGAGTAATTTTGCCCTGAAAGTTTTTTTGGGTTCAATTTTGCTCCGAAAGTTTTTTTGGAGCAATTTTGCCCCTCCGCTAACAACCCTAACGGTCAATTAACCGTTGACCGTTAGGGTTGTTAACGGAGGGGCAAAATTGCTCCAAAAAAACTTTTAGGGTAAAATTGCTCAAAAAAAAACTTTCGAGGCAAAATTGCTCCAAAAACAAAACTTCCAGGACAAAATTGCTTCTGGCCGTATAACTTTTATATTTAATTTTTATATTTTTTAAAATTACTCCTGGCCGTATATTTTTTATATTTAATATTTAATTTTCCAATAATGACTCGTTAATGAAAATGTAATTTCGTTGATTTATGTAATTTGACTTGTTTAAAGTAGGCCTATTTTTGGCCTATTTGAAGTAGGGCTGTTTTGCAGTGAGGCCTGTGGCCTGTTAGCCTAATTATAAAATTTTTAAAAATATAGGCCTCCTTAACAGGACACAAGCCAGGCTAGGCCTATATACATGCCAAGCTTAGGGTAAAAAAATGGCCTATAACAGGCCACAAGCCAGGCTCAGGCCACTTTGTTGCCAAACAGGCTTGGCCTGTTAAGGGTGAAGCCTGGGCTAGCCTGGCCTATTTCCACCCTTAAATATTATATAAATAAGAAGGGAAAAACACTTCTCATGTTGTAGGAGAAGTGTATTCTCATTTCACACACACATGAAATGGTGGGACCCACACATATATATAATTGAATTATATATATGTGTGGGTCCCACCATTTCATGTGTGTGTAAGGTTATTCTTCTTCTCATGCAACATGAGAAGTATAAACCCCAAATAAGAATTAGAAATATATGATATCATAAATAACAGTTTTAATATTTTTTTTTTGGGTTAAGTAGTATTTTTGCCCTAGAAGTTTTTTTTGGGAGCAATTTTGCCCCTCCGTTAACAACCCAAACGTTAGGGCTGTTAACGGAGGGGCAAAATTGCTCCAAAAAAAAACTTCCGGAGCAAATTGAACAAAAAAAAACTTTCAGGGCAAAATTGCTCCTAGGGGTGTACTTCCGGGGCAAAATTACTACTTAACTCGTTGAAATAATTGAAGATGGAATATCATCTAGAGGGGGTGAATATGTGATATTAAAAAATCTTTTGCTAAAGCTCTGAACATAAAACAGAGACAAAGAGAAGAGCAATGAACACAAGAAATTATATTGTTCGGTCCAACTCTTTAACCTACGTCCAGTCCCCAGAAACACTCTGGATTTCACTATCTCGAGACTTGATTACACACTCTGTAACTCTCGAGTAATCCTCTCACTAGGACTTACTCCTCTTTACTAACTGTAATCAAATAAACACAGACACAATTACACACTTTGTACTCGAAATGATCCTTTCACTAGGACTCACTCCCCCTTACAAGTTGTAATTGTACACTGTAATACCCCAAAATCTGACCTATGATAAGCATCATAGTTTAGTAAATAATACCTATTGGGAATAGGTGAATTTATGACCTCAATTCTTGTGTGAATTTAGGCTATCTTTCTAAGTTGAATTATTTAGGAAGTTAGAGAATTTAAGTGCTAAAGTGCCAAAATTACGAAAATGCCCCTGGGGTGTATAAATGGTCTAAGAAAATTAGGATAAATCCTAAAAGTCAGTAAAATAATTATTAAAATTGAGAGAGTATATTGCCTCTAATTTTAGTAATTTATTAAATTATAACCTTGGAAAAATTAATGAGGAATAATCAAAAAGTATTGAAATGACCAAAAAGACCCCAGGATTTTTAATATAATGCATGGGACATAAAATACTAATGTTAGTGAAAAAATTATGAGATAAAGAGTTATCCTAAATAAGAAAATTATCAACAAATAGTAAGGATTTGATTAAGTAATTATTGGCTAATTACTTAAGCATGAACAAAGGAAAATTCAAAGATAAATATGTAAAACTCTATAAATAGTGGTTGATGGCTAAAAATTAGCATAAATATATTTTATAATTAATTGGGAATTATTAGGAAAAATATTGAAGGTTAAGTAATTTTAAGCCTAAATACAAAGTATGGACCAATAGGAAAATTTTGTAAAAGAATTATATAAATTAATTATAATATAATAATTATTAAATAAAGAAAATAAAAACAGGAAATTAGTGTGTGTGTGCCGACATGTGAGGGAGGAATTAATGGATAAAAGTGGTTGGAAGAGGTTAGAAGAAAAGTTAGAATTGTATAGGTGTAAAGTTGTTTTGTAGAAAACTTAATGAAGAAGTTAGTGTAAAAGTAAATGACACCGATGGAAATTAAATCCTATCTAGAAAACCATGAACAGGATTTCTAAAGTCAGGGTATAATATTGATCAGTGGATTTTTATCTTGAAGTGGACGGTTCCGGAAGTTAATTCCGAGGTCGGTAGAGCATTTTGCTAATAAGACGAAATAGGGAAAATCTGGAAAAAAATGCGAGATAGTCACAAATTGGAAATTTGAAGGAAATAAATTATAACTCAACATCCGGGGATGAGTTTATAATTATCTGGACATATTTGGAATCGGTGAATTTTTGTCCGAGTTGATGATTCGAATTTAATTAAAACAGCAGAGCACGTTTTCGAGAAACTTGGTGACCGTTGGAACCCTAAATGGAATCAAAAATTAAGTTTACCTAGGTAATTTTGATGAGAAAGAGAAGACCTTCAAAGTTGTGAATCCAGAATTTTGAGATTTTCCGAGATTACGCGAATCGGACACCGATCGGGGAACTTTATCAAATAAAGCACCATAAAAGCAAGAGTTAATTATCAATTCTTTGACTTTGGAGGAGGGAGCAGGTCGACAAGTTTGGTTATGAGGAGGAGAATTGTGCAAAAATTCCATGGTTTATTTTCAAATAGAAGGAGTTGTGAAATTACCAAAATACCCTTGAGTTTTCCTATAAATAGGCTTGCATCCTCTTCACAAATCTCACACCATTCTCTCTTGAGAATTTCGAACATAGAGAGAGGGTAGAGAGAAGGAGGAGTCCGGGGAAATTTGCAGCGAAGCTCTGGGTAAGTTTTTCGGTACCGAGTCTTAAGTTCTAGTTTTCGATTCGGTAGTTATAGTAGAAATGCTAGTTTAGTCTTTAATCTTCCAAGTATGATTAGATATCATATGTTAGGGGTATTTTAGTCATTATTTCGAAAATCCTTGTGGAGTCGAAGTTCTGGCCAAATTTTGAAAGATTAGAGTTAAAATAGCGAAGCTCTGGCAAAATTCCGCCGAGTAGAAAGGATAGGGGCAAAATGGTAATTTGTACCTAAAATGCCTGTTATGAAGTGAATCACTAATCAATATGATACATATTTCAAAATTATTTTGGAGTAGGAGTTATGTTGAAATTTTGGAAGATTAGGGTCAAAGTAACGAAGTACTGGCGAAATTCCGCTGATTAGGGGGTCAGGGGTAAAATGGTCATTTTGACTAAAAATGTCCTTCGTAATGATAGATCCTTAACAAGTACGTTGTTATATTGATAGGATATCCCTGATTACGTTCTGACCTACTGTCGTGCCGTATACCGACAGAAATACCGATTTCTGTCAACGAAGGTACGTTCGCGTACTAGTAACACTAACTCTGATATTTATGGTATGCGTGTATATTGTTTGGTGTATTGTATGAGTAGAGTTGTTATGTTGTTTGAGTATATAGTGTTGTTAGAGGATGATTGAACATATGCATGCACTGGGAGTGGTATATCGGTGTTCACTGGGAGTGGTATGTCCTGATTCACTAGGAGTGGTATATCTGCATTCGCTGGGAGCGGTATATTGTTTGGTGTATTGTATGAGTAGAGTTGTTATGTTGTTTGAGTATATAGTGTTGTTAGAGGATGATTGAACATATGCATGCACTGGGAGTGGTATATCGGTGTTCACTGGGAGTGGTATGTCCTGATTCACTGGGAGTGGTATATCTGCATTCGCTGGGAGCGGTACATTCACGTTGGTTAGGGGTGATTCGTTTGTTGTGTTTATATACTGTATATGTAAATATGAGGTTAACCGTTACCTGGGGTTCGATGCATGGACTCCAGCCCTTAACATAGCGTCAGGTTCCGGAGGACCAAGGACCGAGGAGAGAGGCAAGCAGCCCGAGTAGAAGACCCGGTTGAAGACTTCCTTTTTGTTCCAGCGGAAACCTTTCTTTTGTTATATACTTTTGAACCACGCGGTTTCTGTACCACTGTTGTAATTAGCCAGACTTACGGCATTCTAAATACAAGTATCAGTTACTCAATTGCTCCGTTGCTCTACTCTGATGATTTTGAAATGATACTATGAGAAAAAAAAAAATTATACTGCTTGTGAAAACTTGGATGTTACATGCACCCACACTTAAGGTTCCATAACCTTAAGATTTAAACAATAATCAAGAAAACAATTAAGTGTTTATACTCCTCACTAAGTAGATAAATGATAAACACTAAAGTACAAGAATATCCAAAGATATTAAATGATGTAGATGAAACAGTAAATTGAAATAATGTCGAATTTATTGCGCTGAGTTTCTTTTTTGTTGGCGGAATTGAATGTGATGAGCTTTTATACCAAACTGCCATTAATGCCGTTGCGAAGCTTTGAATATAGCCATTGAGACACTTCGAACTTTCGTTAGGCACAAATAAAATCCATTGAGTATAATCAACCGTTGCTTCATTAAATGCATTCCCCGTCGACTGTACTTGTGCAAAGAGTGACTCAGAATGATAGCCGGGATAAGTATGCCTCGAAAGAATGTTTTCGTCTGCCACGAGCTTTAGTTTCGATTGTTGGCTCTGTTTCTAAGACACATTTAATGCTACTGACATGTCGGATTGCTTTTTGCTCAATCTCAGTTTAAACAGGCTTAATCAATTGAAACTCAATCAAAAAGATGATTAAATGTTATATAAACAAGTTTGGATATGATTAACAATAAATAGATAATGACCCAGAGACTTTCAGAGGCAATTAGTGATGTGTGAGATATGATATAGATCCAGGGAATGTATTCTCGAGAACTTATTTGAAGAAAAGTCTTTCCAAAGAGCATGTCTTGATGATACTTGAGAATCATATCAATTTGAAAAGTAATACAACCTGAGAGCTTTTAACGTATCAGACTTCGCATACTCGAGAATTACCTTACCAATTCTCGAGTACCATTCTCAAGAATCACTTACTCATTCTCGAGAATTGTTCTAATGAGAACAGGAATGTTGAAGCTGAATTAGTTTTATTCTCGAGAATCATTAGTTCATCCTCGAGAATCATATCAGAGAAAGCATGCCATAGTGATTCTGTCAAAGCATTCTCGAGAACTAACTTACCCATTCTCGAGAATCACTTACCCATTCTCGAGAGTTATATCAAATAAGGCTTGCGATGATGAACTGTTATGCCATTCTCGAGAATCCTTGAGTCATTCTCAAGAATTGATACTTGAACACTTAATGTAGAGAGATTAGAACATTGGTTCTCAAGTATTACTTCAAGATTCTCGAGAACTACTTACCCATTCTCAAGAATACTTTTCATATATTCGGGAATCATTTATCATATAGATACAACCAAATTAATCCGGATTCAAAACCTCAAATACTTTCAAGTCATGTTATCATCAAAACTCTGGAAGCTAACAATAATCATGGCTTACAAATAGCTTAGCAAAAACACCTTTTCTCATAAATAAGGTTATTAGTCTAATTAATTTCTTATAACACTGCAGAGTATGAATGCAAGTATGAGAAGCATGTTTATATTTATATATATAAATATCAACTTAACAATCCTCAACAAACTACGTACTGTAATACATGTGTGTGTGTGTGTGTTTAAAAATCATCCCAACCATCCACCTTACTTTTCCTTATTACCACTTAGACAGTGTACAACCTATTAGTGCTAATGTACCCAGCGAAAGGTTAGCTAATCACTTTAAGAATGTTATCCCCTCCTATGCCACCATTGATATACCATAATAGGGAAGTGTTCTCCCAAAACACTTAACTTAAATCCAAGCTAGGAATGAGAGAACCGATGGGCACACAGATTTTCCATAACCCCATCACACAGTCCCAAAATGTCCCCAAAAAAGTGAATATAATACATTCACATTTTTCAAAATCTTTCACATCAATACAACCCTCAAGATATTTCCATCACTTTATATCCATCAGCACAAGTACCACAACCTATAATGCATGATCCAATTACTCACATACAATTTGAAAGTACTATGCTTCACTGAACAAAGTTCATGTACAAAAGTACATAGGATTATCCAAATCACACTTAAGTTTTCATAAAGAAGGTAAGGTTTAAGAAATACCTTACAATCCATAACAAGCATATAAAAAAAAAAAATTAATCCCACTTACCTCAACTTCAAGCTAAGAGGGTTAAGCCTTGACGAAGCGATAAGGTTACTGTCATGTGACTTGAAGGTCATGGGTCCAAATCCTCGAAACAACTTCTCCAAGTGTGAGCGTAAGGCTGCATGCATCTATCCCTCCTTAGACCCTACTTGATATGAGCCTTATACATTGGGACGTCCACCTCAACTCCTAGCTAAATCTCAATTGTGGAGCAAGCCACAAGCGATCACCGGTCACGAGAACTCTATATTAAGAATGTATATACAATCAATATGAGTAAGAATAAAGAGAAACAAGCTACACAACTCAACTCCCAAACTTCAATTTCTCTACAACCCCTAACCTCAACATCCAAAGTCCCTTAACATATTCCAATAGCGCAATTTAAGCATTGGCAACTTTAATCATCCTCAAAATCATTTCCTCATATTAATTACATACAATTCCACAATTCAATGTTTCACCTCCAACATATCCATATGCACATATCCATCAATATCAACATTCTAAACTAAGTAAACCTATTTTCATATAAACATAACTAAATCATTGAAAAGTTCCTCAAACCTTTAATCATCAAAATCATAGCAAATACTAGCCCAAATATCAAATCCTAGCTCAAAGTCTCATATAACTCAATCTAACCAAAAAAAAAAAACAATTAAACCTTTAAAATACTTCATATAGCTCATTTAAACAAAAAATATTCAGTGAAATCATCACCCATTTCAAAATCCCAAAGATACCCTAAATTTTCAAAATATGCAAATATGAAAATCTAAGGAAAAAACGTGAAAATCAAGTTACGAACACTTGCTTTGATATTTTAAAGCTCAAATATACACCCAAAAAAAAACTTCAGCAGAGCAAAATTGCTCCATCCTCTTCTAAACTTTAATTTTTGAGTCTGAAAGCGCTGTTATATAACAACACTTTTTGCATATTTGCCATGGGTTAGCTATAGCGAATTCATGGGTGAATGACTCAAAAATACTATAGATTCTATAACAGATTTCGTTATGGGTTTGCTACATGTAATCCACGATAAAAATGACACCCAAGAAGAGCAACATCAAACACTCCCCTGCACCTCTACTCTACAAAAGATCAAGATCAACAATTTAATACCTCAATTTCATCAATAGTCAAGTCTTAATTAACTCTAAACCTCAAAATTAAAATTTGGGATGTTACACTAAGCTCCTTGTGGATTTTATATTTTGGATTCAAATATTGATTTGGCATGAACTTCACTTGCAAATGAGTTGCAAACATCCAAAGTACAGGCATAAATAGCTGTCAGCCCATCATTTGTCTTGCTATGTATGTTTAGGCTGGAGGAATAGTTCCACTACAAGTTTGGTTGATTTCCACAAAAATACGCCACGAAAATTTGCTGGTGTTCATGTGCAAGCTTTGATTTTGCTATGCCAAGTTGACTGGTTGTGTCTTTTAACTTCCTAAATGCATAGCCTAAAAAAATGATGCAACTATGAATGGAAACAACCACATCAATTTACAAAGCAGTCATGGGGTTTTTCTAAATTACCTATCCACATTTAGTTTATTGCACCAAGCTCATATCCTCTCACATCAACCAAGCTCGGCATGGTGAAGCCCTTGCTATTTTCCACCACATCTAGTCTTCCCTAGCAATGTCCCTTGATGCCCATGTCTTTTCTATCATCCTCAAGTCCTACACTGCAATCAGTCATCCACAACTTAGCACTGCAACTCATGCTCATGTCACCAAGGTTTCTTTCGTATCAAACCTTTTCATTGCAAGCATTCTGATTGACTTATATAGCAAATATGTCTCACTCTTTACAACACGACAACTGTTTGATGAAATTCCCGACAAAAGTGTTGTTGTTTGGACAACAATGCTATCCCTTTTGCACATTTTTATGATGTAGCTAGTGCTCTACAGCTGTTTGATCTCATGGATATTATGCCCAATGAATCTAGAAATTTTTTTTTTTTTTTGATAAGAGAATCTAGATTTAGTTCAAGGGTTAAGCTGCAAATATTCCCCATAAGTGATACATACCAAGTCTAGGAGGGGTGTGGATCAGGTTCAAGGTTTGGAGTTACCCACAGTCATTGGAGACGGGCCCCTATCTATACTACAAATCTATTGCACGCTAAACGACTCTCTTCTCTTGTTCACTAAGTCCTTCTGGGGACTACATATCTCTTATACCAACCAAGGACGTAATGGTCCAAACAAGGGTTATTTAATATTAGGCATGGAAATAGGCTAAGCCAGGTTTTGACTAAACAGGTCTAAGCTTGTAATTAGGGCAGAAGGCTTGAACTTGAATGGTAAACTTTTTTTAGGCTTAGGCTTGAGCCTTCATAAGGCCTGAAAGAGCTTAAAGCCTTTTTAAAGGCCTACTTACAATGTAGCCCTTTAAAAATGCCTTATATTGTAGACATTGGAGGCCATAAATAGGCTTTGTGCACTTTGAACCTATTAAAACCTATATAAATGTAGGCTTTAATTAGTAGGCTTCAAAGCATAATATTTACAAATTGTACCCTTTAAATAAACTTTTAGCCAACATATTATTAAAATAAAATCTTATCATTATTATCATTAAAAATGATTTCACTAACATTTAAAGCTAATAATATAATCATCCAAAATAAAACATTATTGTTATTAAAGAGAATAGTAAGGATTCAACCATGAATAGTTAAGGAGATGTTCCAAAAAAAATTTCCAAAGAATAGTAGGGTAGTACTGTAATTAACTAAATATAACTTGAAATTAAAATTAGGATATAAGCATGAAAAACAATAAATATTATGTTATTTATATTATATGAATATAATTATATTTATTTAATGTCTAAACAGGTTTAACCTGAAGGCTTGTAGGCCAGGCTTTAACAAAATAGGCCTAGCCTATTTACATATTTATACCTTTAAATAGGCTTTGGTCTGTCCTTTTTAACAAATAGACCAAGCCCTAAATAGGCTAAACTGTACGCCGTATGATAGAAGCCTAATCTATTCCCACCCTTATTTAATATCTATAATAAATTGAAAAAAATATGTGTTTACTTGGCAATTATTTGGTGACTAGGTCTCTCCAGAAATAGACTAACCAGAATGAATCATGTGTAGGGAACCTTAAATTCAGATAGTGGAAGCTATATTTCACCCTGTTTTGAGAGTAACAAGTCTGAGAATTTCTCTAACCTCAGTTCTTTCATCTCCTAAATTGTTAACCCTTTGTCCTTTTTTGAACTTGCTCCTGATAGGGAGGCCTTCGGACCTGCAGTTACAGCCTTTCAAGAGTTTGATGGTTCCAATCTGATCAGAGATGCTCTCACCAACCATTGTAGTTGTGCAAGCAACAGTCTAGATTTTGTAGATGTTTCTGAGTCATTTAAATCTAAAATATGTGGTTTCCCGCATATTACTTCAAATGGATTCAAATGTAACTTGTGCGAACAATTTCTATCTCATTGATTGCCTTGGAGTGTCTGTCGAATTGTAAAAAGTGTTGACATGCCTGCAACACTTTCCTTGTCATCGTCTATATCATTTTAAATGCCTGAAACAAGCTACTCCAAAGACTTGGAAAAATTATCATCCCTACCCTATTTGTGCCTAAAGGAAAATTCCCTTGATCAAAGGGGTAATTTTAGAACAAGGAACAATATTCCAAGACTTGGGTCAATTTGTGAGGATGGACCCTCGAGACATTGAAGCTATGTGCAGGTGGGTAATTTTGTCGATGGGGCTCTGTACACTTCCACGTAATGCTAAGTTGTGACTTGATAGGAATGGCATAAGAAAGAATCTTGCTTTGAAATGTACTCTAAGCAAAGAATTTCAAGGTAAATTGAGTAAAAGTGGACCTTATTCATCACCGCTACTTATTGGAAGCTCAACTGATGAGGAAGCAATTGATTGCTCAAAGGCTATGAAAGGCCCAAGTATGAAGAAGTGATTAGATCGTGTCATGAAAATTGGAAGCTTGGTACCTAACCTGGTCTTGGTTTTTTGTATATATATGGATTGGTTGTATGTTAATTACCATTGGAACTGAATCTTTGGCTTCTTATTGCATTTTTCAGTCCGGTCTATAGTTTAGATTATCTAACACATTCTGCACTTAGTGCATGAAATTTAGATCTTTATTTTTAGAAACATGCTTTGAGGAAAGATAGAACTGATACCATTTTGCCCAACTCTGAGTGGGGTCCTACTAACATTTGCTTAATTTTGGTCCATCATCTTTTTTGTTTTTTCCTTGATAAAAAGCTTTCGCCGATTATCTGCTTGACCTGCTCTAGGATTACTACTACTTATACTGGGTGCTTTTGAAATGTTTTTACAACATGGGCCTTGTTACCGCATCCAATAGGAGTGTTCATGTGCTTGGTTTGTTCTTTCTTTTATTTTGGTTGAGTTAAGGGTCCAATTTGTACAAAAATAGACCCTAAAAAGGAAATGAAAATGGTTTGTTTTTGCACAAAACATAGAAAGCTCGAAAAGAATAGTTGTCGGTCTTACGTCAGCCGAAAGGTTCTTCAGATTGAAAGATATGGATTCCAACTCATGTGGTGAGCATTTTTAGTGGCTGTTTGTATTAGCTTTTTAGAAATATTTTTAGGATTTACCATGTAAGTATGTTAGAGAAATTTTGTCAACCTGCAAAAAAGAGTTTTTACATCTTCCCAAACGAGCACCTAGCCTTCCAAAATTGAACTTTAAATATGTTATTCACTTTAAGCGTAATAGATGAGGATGATGCGCACAATAACTGGTTAGTTCGGATCATCAACGTTGGTGGGAAATGAATTAACTAGAATGTTAGAGTGAAGAATCATGAATTGTTTCGTCTGATTCATATATAAAAGAAATACTACGAATACAAAAAAATCAAACTGTTTAATGGGTTATGGATTTTTTTAAGAAAATTTCTTTACTGTAAAGTTATCCTGATCTTTTGAGACTTTTCTATCCATAACCTGTATTGCTTAGCTCACTTAACCTTTTTTTTGGCAGCAAGATGCATTTTGGCACTATGACTATGACTCTGATTCTAATTTTCATGTTGCTTAATTTACTAAATATCTTCTCATTTTCTTTCCGTTATGTGATTTCTTCTTGCAACTTGTGTACATCATGGTCTTCCTCTACAATTCAAACTTCTTCAATCATTATTTTGATTCACTACTCTCTCTCTCATTTGGTCTTCAAAAGTAATTACAAATCAAGACTTCATAAGCAATTTTTTGGTCAAATACTATGACAGGCTCAAGTATGAAGAAGTAATTAGATCGTGTCGAGAAACTAGGAAGCTTGTTAATTCCTAACCTGGTTATGATTTCTTGTATATATATGGATTGGTATTGGAACTGAATCTTTAATTTCTTTATGCATTTTTCTTCCTAGTCTATAGTTTAGATTTTCTAACACACTCTGCACTTTGCCCATGAAATTTAGATTTTATTATTAGGAATATGCTTTGAGGTAAGATAGAGCTTATACAATTTTGCCCAACTTTTAGTGGTGGTCTGCTAAGTGACATTTGCTTAGTTTGAGCCCATTAAATCTGAACATTTTATTAATATTTAAATAAAATATTAAAGCTGAACTGTTCAAATTTCAATCCAATGACTGAGATAGAGAAGAAGATGGGAAGAGAAAAAGACTGTAGTCAAACCCCTATTGGTATTGGGTACTCTTAATCTTTTTTTTTTTTGTTACGCATAGGTGTCTTTTTATAGGAGATAATCATGTTCTATGATTATTGCTATTATTATGGGCTTTGTTACAGCGCCCAAGAGGAGTGTTCATCTGCTTGGTTTGGTCTTTGTTCTTTATTGGGGTTGAAAGGATCCATTTGGTACAAAAATAGGAATTCAAAAATGGGAATTGTTATTCGGCATAACATATAGAAAGCTCCCAAAGAATAGGCGTTAAGTTCAGTTTGGTTTAACAGGGCCTATGTCTCTCCCTCACTGCCAATAGCCCAAAAGTTCAGTTGAAAGGTTCTTCATATGGAAGCTATGGGCTTCAACCCATGGAATGAGCATTCCAAGCCAGCCAATCAAACATATTAAACTTTAGAGTAAATACCATTTTTGGTCCCTGGAAAAAACACGGATGCCCTTTTTGGTCCCTGAAAAAAAATAAGTCACTTTTAGTCCCTAAAATGGAAAAATAAGGTCCCTTTTAGTCCTTTTGATCAATTTTTTTGCATATTTTAATCCCTCAGAAATTCCCAAAAAGGTCCTTTTTAGTCCCTAAAAAGGACCAAAATGACATTGTTTTTACTCAGGGACGAAAAATGGTCAAATGTGTTTTTCCAGGGACCAAAAAGGGTATTTACTCCAAACTTTAAATATGCTATCCAGTTCAAGCATAATAAATGAAGATGCAACGGGGAGTGACACAGTTAGCTAAGATATCAGCCTTCACTTAAAAAAGGAGGAGGTTCGATATTTGTTGGTCGATACGAGGGTCTTATTGGTGAGCAATCTGTAAATACCTCTATAAGCACTCTTTGAGCTTAGAGGTGTGTCTTGGCCTTGGTAGATTACCGGTGTCTACCCCTACCTAAACTTTTGAGAAGCGAACAAAAAATAGGAAATGATACAACAATAATCGGTAAGTTGGATCATCAACATTGGGGGGAAATGGGTTTAACTAAAATATTTGAGTGAAGAATCATGAATTTTTCATCTGATTCATATAAAAAAATAAAAAATAAAATTGATTCATGGGTTAATGGATTTTCTTAACAAATTTTTCTTTCTTGTAAAGTAATGCTAATATTTTAAGACTTTTCTGTCCATATCAAGTATTTCTTAGCACACTTGACATTTTTTGGCAGCAATCCACATAGACACATAGTGTATTTAGCCAGACATGATAAACTAGTGTGTCTGCTACGTCCATTCATGACTACGCATGCCATTGATTCTTTCTTTTGTGAGAAGGGTTCTTCTTTCCCACTGGCCATGTTCTTAGCAAAATGTCATTTTCCTTCAATTTGCAACAATTTGAGACAGTGACTCCCTCTTAAAGTGCATTCACTAAACACTATGGATGGAGAGAAAATTAGGAGGGAGAGAAAATATAAAGAAGAGAAGATAGAGGGAGGAGAAAAGTAAAGTGATAATATTATCTCTCATTATGTTTGGATAGAGGGGAGAAAAGAGGGAGAAGAAAAAATGCACGACATTTATAATGACAATAACATCATTTTTCAATTTTCACCAATTTCTTTAAGTGACAAAATGAAAAAAAATTAAAATTTTCTTAAAAAAATTCAAGCTCTTTTTATTTCATTTATAATTTACAACTATAATGTTGTTATAATTTACTTGAGAATTTTATTAATAATTGTAAGAAAAAGATATAAGATCACTTTACATTTGTAATACTTCTGTTTTGTTAAAGAAGCCTAATATTATAATTTTTTTAAAAAAAATTGAAACTGTGGATATATATATATATATAGGTTAAATATCATTTTTGCCACGGAAATTTTAGCTTGGGGGCATCCAACACCCGTAAGTTTTCTTGGTATCATTTTTGCCCCAAAGTTTACAAAAAGGAGCAAATATACCCTGGAAGTTTTTTTTAGGAGCAAATTTGCGTAAACTTTCAGGGCAAAAATGATACCTCAAATGATCAATCCAACGGTTAAGATCAACTGATGGGTAAAATTGCTACATTTGTAAACTTCCGGGGCAAAAATGATACCAAAAACACTTCTGGGTGCTCCAAACCCAAAACTTTCGTGGCGAAATTGGTCTTTATCCCTATATATATATTGGCAACAGTTTCGAATGGCACCGAGAGTTTTACATATGATGAGTGGATAAATGAGGATTGGTGGATTGAGGATTGAGGATCACATAAGTGAGGGTATAGGACAAGGGTAAAGCTTGGAAGATTAGTTTTCTCCCCAAATCTCTCCAATTTTGGGGAGAATATTTGGGGTAAAACTACATACGCCCCACACAATTTTTTTTCTTTCCACTTTTCTCTTCCCCTATTTTCTCCTCCAATCCAGACGAGGTAGTATCCTTTCCCCCTCCATGTTCCTCTACTTTTCTACTCTCCTTAATTTTCTTTCCATCCAAACACAATGTAAGGTACGTACTTCTCTAGTCCTTAATACAAAACATATTAAAACTTCATGATCCAACGCAATTGTACACATTAATACAGGAGATTTAAAAACTCAATTTTTTTATTAAAAAAAAAAATCAGTATGATATTATTGAACTGGAAAGCATGTGATCTAGCTCCATGTGAATAAGAGAAGGTTCCTTGAAAGTTACTTTTCATTCATAATTAAAGAAATGGTGTGAGTGTGTTGATTGATGCCTTCCCCATGTTGGAATAGTTCAAAAGCACTTATTAAGAAATAGGAAGGTCTCTTTAATTTTCTTTATGGCTAACAATGGATACCTCATTTTGATAGCTAAGCCTAGGAATGATGAAGGTTGCTTCAACATTATACATCAGACTTTGATTATGAAAGTGTTGTGTTGTGTTAGGTTGTCACAGGAGGTGGTTTTTGTGCTTTTATTCTCTTTTTCTTTATTTTCATTAGTGCTTGCATTTCTTTCATACTCATCTCATAATATTGGCTCTCTTATTATCCCCTTCAATCTTTTACTTTTAAAAAAAAAATCATTATATACACTTACTAAAGAGAGGTTGAGCCTTGAAGTAATGGTTATATTGTTGTCATATAACCTGTAGGCCACATGTTTAAATCCTAGAAGTAGTATCTTCACTTGCGAAGGTGAGACTACGTTCATGTATCCCTCCCCAAACCTCACTTGATGGGAGCGTTATGTACTAGATTGGCTTTTTACGTACCTTACCAACACTGTGATTGATGACTCTTTAGGACTAAGTTCAAAGCTGTATCCAAGCTAGTGCTGCTAATCCCTTGCCTAATTGGCTATTTGAGCACACAGGATTAATATATATACAATTTGTAGTCCTTATAATTTTCCTTAATTTTATTTTTTGTCCTTATAGTTTTAAACCATAGATTTATTAGTGGCTTAAGTTTCTTTTCCAAAAAGTTAGTCCCCATATTTTGATAAAAGTTGGACCATTTTGCTCCTTAAGGGACCAAAACCTATGGTTTAAAACTATAGCGACTAAAATCAAAATGAGAGCAAACTATAAGGATCAAACATTATATTAACCCTATAAGTCCGTTGTTCTATATATTAGAAGAGAGTTAACCCATACAGGGTAGTTAGTATAAACATTATTGATAAATCATGGATAGTATGTGTATCAAAATATTAATTTAATAATTTAATAGCTGTTAGGTTTTAAAAATATCCATAAAAAGATAAGTGATAAACATCGATTTAAAATAAGAAAAATTGAGAATTATACCCTTTAAAATTTTATTGCTAAAAATGATTTAAATCAAAGTATTAGTAGTTAGTGCATACAAAATTGGTAGAGTATTGGTACTTTCTTAATAGGGGACTTTTTAATTTTTCCTTTAAATAATTGCTAATATGAAAATTTATTTAAGTCTTCTAAAATCTAAAGCCACTTGCACTGATTTGCAATTAACATTTACATTACAACTCACTTTTTTAGTAAAATATGTTAGGACATAATTGTCATTTCTCTTGTAATTTTTATATAATGCAGAAGGAAACATATTGTTTTAAATAATGACAAAAGTGAAAAGGAAGGCCTAAAGGAGATGAATATTTGATGATGTTGACGTAAAAGGATTTGGGATTATGAAGAAGATTGGTATTTTGGAAATGAAGTGGAGATGGATTGTTTGAAACCACACGTAATCACAACGTAGGAAGAAGGGCTATTTTCCCAATTTGCCCCTTATTAAATAACTATTTACCAAAATACCACTGTCAGAAAATTATTTCCCAATTTGCCCCTGTCAGAAAACTATTTCTCAATCTGCCACTGTTTAGCCGACTAAATCGCGGGCAAAATTTTTTTTTGAAGACTCCCGCGATTTAGTCGACTAAAAAACCCATTTAGTCAACTAAATCATTAAAAAAAAGGTTAAAACTTCGGAAGACCAAAACTTCTAGCTCGGGAGTCCGAATCAAGTGATTCTTTTTTTGATTCCACATAACTTTTTGAGATCTATGCACTGACATAAAAATTAACTTCCAGATTTAATGAAGAGAAAGGAGGAAAAATAAGCGATTCTTTATTTTGCAGGAGATACTAACAATTCATTAAATATAATCAAGTGATTCTTTAATATATATATATAGTTAAAAATTGAACTCCAATAAAAAATTTCTTTATTCATCCATGATTTATTCCTCTTAAATGAGGTATATTTATACAGATGAAAAATTAACAGCAACTAGCAATAAAGCAGGAAATAATCCTAAATCAACAACTACTAGCTAGGAAGTAGGAAACAACCCTAACAACCTGCTAATTATTTGAAATTCCTAAAAGAATGGAAATAACAATAATTCAAAATTTAAACTTTGAAATAGAAATAATTAAAATAACAACTTTCTTTTCTATATAACCGGAGGGTAACGCAGAAATCCCGGTCTCAAGTCCTGATATGCTCCTCGTCCAAAATGCTTTGGCCGCAATGATAAGGCGGATGGAGAACATGGACAAGCGGCACACGCTCCACTTCAAGCGAATGGAAGAGCGCTCCAAGACAAAGGATTCGGCCTCCACAAATGGAAACAAACATTATAAGACCTGGGAAGAAGACTAAAATGGCGACAGTTCCCGGCGTCAGAAAAGTACGCAGGAGACAGAGATCGACCGAAGCAGGAGGGCGGCTTCTTCCACCAAGGAGTCAAGAAGGGAGAAGTCAGCCCGGGCTGAGAGACCACCCCGGCCTCCACCTACCGGATATCAGCGAAAAAGATATGTCGGAAATGTCGACAACAGCCCTTTCTCAGACGAAATCCTTAACGCTCGTTTCCTGGAGAAGCTAAACCTTACCGAATTCAACAAATACGACGGTTCTCAAGACCCGACGACTCACCTGGAAGACTTTGAGATGATCATGTTGTGTAGAGGCCTCGGAGAACCCATCATGACTCGGATCTTTGCCACAACGCTTAAGGGGCCAGCATTAAAATGGCTCCACACTCTGCCTGTAGGGTCGGTTCACAAGTTCGATGACTTAGCCGAGGCTTTCGAGCTCCAGTTTGCGACTAGCAAGCGGCAGCCGAAGTCACAGTACACCTTGTCTAAAATCAGACAGCGGCCCGGCGAATTACTCCAAAGTTATTTGGATCGCTTTAATCATGCGGCCCTGCAAGTACAGGGATTAAAGGAGGAAGTGCACGTTCACCTTTTGGCCGATGGCCTAGATAGTTCAACCCGACTAGCTGAATCGTTCTTCAAGGGGTCGGCAAAAAGCATTAGCGATTTCATGACGCGGTCCAAAAAATACCTTGAGGTCGAGCAAATGCGACAAGCAAATGCTAGAAGAGACCCGAACAGGAATACCCCGCCAAGGGACAAAAGCCAGTCCGAGGTGCGCAAGCAAGATCGCCGTGGAAAGGGTCCGGACAATAAGCCCTCTAGCGCAAAGTCGGTCTCAAAGGGTAAATATAATAGTTATACCCCCTTAAATGTGCCCCGCTCCCAGTTATGGAGGGAAGTAGCATCGACCGAGATGCAGAAGGTTGAGAAACCTCGGCCACTCAGAAAACGATCTAATACGGATCAGTCCCGTTTCTGCTCTTTCCACGATAGCAAGGGGCACACCACGGACCAATGCTATGAACTCTGGGACGCCATCGAAAAGTTCATCAGAGATGGAAAATTGCGCCAGTATGTAATCAAAACGCAGGGACGAGTAAGAGAAAAGCGAAAACAGGATGACCGATTGGACAGCCCGACCCCCGAGAGAAAAAAGGATGGTAAAAGGCAGAAGCTGGCATCTGCGGAAAGTGAGTTCCCCGAAGCCGAATTCGATTGCAACGTGATCAGTGGAGCTTTCGGGGGAGGAGGAGACACGACAAGTCAACGGAAAAGTACCTAAAGGAGGTCCTCTCAGTGAGGGACCGACCTAAATTTAAGGAGGACCCCGAAATGACCAGTAAAGTGGAACGACCTCAGCTCATGTTCACAAAAGAAGATATGACCGACGTATTGCTCGGACACCAAGATGGTTTGGTAATCACCGGAACCTTGGTCAACTGCCGAGTTAAAAGGATATTCATAGACTCGGGGAGCTCGGCGGATATCATCATTTGGGACGCCTTCAGAAGGATGAACCTCGATCAAGAAGACTTGAAGCCATGCAAAACCACCCTCGTTGGGTTTAATGGCGAGTTGTCCCCCCCAAAGGGGTATATCGACCTTCGACTCACCCTTGGAACGAAGGAAGGCTTTAAATCTGAGCAAGTTAGATTTATTGTGGCCGACTTCCCATCCCCCTACAACATCATATTGGGAAGACCAACGATTCACGAATGGGACATGCTCGCATCTACCAAGCATCAGAAGATAAAGATGATAGGCAACGCCAACCGAGTCATTACCATCAAGGGCGACCAGAAAGAGTCCCAGCAATGTTATGTTGAGACGATCAACGTTAAGGAGAAGGCAATAACACCTCAATCCCGGCCTCAGAACGATAAATCCGAGCCGACGAACCAAGGGCACGAAAAGACCCACGACCCGGTTTATATGTTCGAGTTGGACTTACGAGAGGAAAAGGGGAAGCCCCGGCCAGAACCAGAAGGGGAGTTAGAGAACCTCATACTCGGGAACAATCCAGACCATAATACAAAAATAGGTAGGGCATTGATTCTCGATTTGCGGTTGAGAATGTTGGGATCCGTACACGCAACGGAGTAAAAAAAAAATTTGCGGATCCCTTAGGCGGATCGCTCAACGGCGTTTAAATCAAGGTTTAGGGTTTCCGAATCGTACCTTTGCAGAACAATTTGAACTGGTGGGCTACCTTCTCGATCAGCAGAAGCCGACTCTTTAGAATCCCCTTCCTCTACCGGTATCCACACGAACAGCCTTCAGAAACATGAACAGAAGCGTGCTAGCGCCTCTGAACTGTGTGTCTCTATCTTTTCTATCTAGGGTTTCTTGCGGCTTTCTAATACGCTCGACAAAAAGTCCCGTCGGTTTTTCTAAACCTAGCAGGCGTATTATATTCAAAATAAATTTTGAATCTGGATTAAAAAAAAATTAATTAAATCTATCTGATAGATCTAATCAAATCTATTTATTTAATCCGAATTAAAAGCCCTCTGATTTAATTTATATTTATAAATTAAATCAAAGATATGATATCGTCATATTTAATTTAAAATGAGATCCGATATCTCAGTTCAAATTAAGTCGATATGCAATATCTTTATTCGAAAATTAAATCTGAGATACAATATCTCAATTTATTATAGTTATTTAATTTATCAAATAAATTAAATACTATATATAATAATATTATTGTCAATAAATAATATCATTATTATTTTCGAATTTAATATATTTATATATGCATATATATATATATATACACACACACATCCTAGATTAAATAAGTATTCATTAAATCTTAAACACATTTAAGATTCAATGAATCTGGACACTCTTGCTCGTGTTAGGCCATTCTTGTGTGCGACCCTGTTGGCCCACATGAGATTGGCAGCGGGCCAATACTGTACCAGCCCACAAGTCGCAAGCGGCCTCTAGCAAGACATTGCGACTACCCAATTCATATGGGGATCGTTGATAAGTACAATGACTTGCCCTTAGGGCATAATTTCCAACAGACTCCCACTTGCACTAGGTGCAATCATTAATTACCTTAATTCCCATTGCCCTAACATGACGCTCATGTTTTACTTGTGCAAGCGGCTTAGTAAGAGGATCAACGTCATTGTTTATGCGATATAACCTATCATACAACCATGTCACGTCCCTTTTGTCACGCGATAATTTGGTCAAGGATGAGGCATGAAAATGTCAACTTCTGTTCTTGACCATTACTTTCTCGATTATTGAGTAGTCTAACAATTGAGATGGAAACTCCTTTCCATCGTAGTATGGCCATACATTTCTCGACTCACTCATCGAGGGCCCAGGTATTATCTCTCTATAAATGTGAGGGACAAATTCCATCTTGACCATTCACATTCCTCTCGCATGAAAACCACCGATCCCGATCCAAGCCTTTATCATCACCGGTCAAATGTGACTTTTGACTAGGTCAAAGACCACGACTCATCATGT
The DNA here is from genome assembly GCA_025563575.1 of Acacia pycnantha. NCBI lineage: Eukaryota > Viridiplantae > Streptophyta > Magnoliopsida > Fabales > Fabaceae > Acacia > Acacia pycnantha. The sequence goes on along the minus strand of JAMWYP010000005.1, from coordinate 1,172,373 downwards.
AGGAATCCATGATGATCTCAGTCAAAGGGCGTTGCGACGTTAGGTTATACATGAGAAAAGCTTATGACTTATTCCATGCAGCTTTCTCATAGTGGGTCGGTCCGGCAGACCTTGTACTCTTACAAGTGCCTATGACTTTGATTCGTATCTCCATACCTCATCAAAGTCACACTCGGTCTTATCTCATCTTCGTTCCGCGTAGATGACCGACTAGGGACATTTAGGATAATCTATTAGATATATCCAGGGATACAGTTATCAATGTAAACATGTAAACGAAATGATAACTAAAAGGAGAATACTTTAAATAACATAAATGTCTAAAGTACAATGACTTTCTTTCTCCTAGTACTTTGCATAATAATTTTTTTTTGTATCACCTCTATCATTGATTTCTCTGATAGGATGAAATCGCTTGAGTATATGGTTGGTCCTTTGATGTGACCTAGGCTCCTTGGTCTGCGCAATAACGCCGCTATTGTCACAGAGCAAGTCTATTGGATCTGAGATGGTAGGAACCACCCCCAATTCAGTAATGAACTTTCTGATCCACACGACTTCCTTAGCTGCATCCGATGCTGCTATATACTCAGCTTCTGTTGCAAAATCAGCTACAGTGCTCTGCTTAGAGCTCTTCCAGCTTACCGTACCACCATTCAACAGGAATACATATCCTGATTGTGATCTTGAATCATCTTGGTCAGTTTGGAAACTCGCATCTGTGTAACCAGTCACACAGAGCTCATCTTCCAAGCCACTATATACCAAGAATAAGCCCTTAGTCCTTCCTAAGTACTTAAGGATATTCTTGACAGCAGTCCAGTGACCCTCACCGGGATCATGTTGATATCTGCTGGTCATACTCAAGGCAAATGGCACATCTGGTCGAGTACATAACATGGCATACATGATAGATCCAATGGCGGAGGCATATGGAATCTTACTCATGCAGTCTCTTTGATCTTGTGTACTAGGACACAGATTCTTACCGAGATGGATGCCATGAGACAGGGGCATATTACCCCTTTTTGAATTCTGCATACTGAATCCATGCTGTATCTTGTCTATGTATGTGCTCTGACTTAGGCCTATCAGCCTCTTAGATCTATCTCTATAGATCCTTATCCCAAGGATGTAAGTGGCTTCGCCTAAATCTTTCATTGAGAAAGACTTTCCTAACCAAGACTTGACACTCTGCAAGGTAGGAATGTAATTCCCAATGAGTAGGATGTCATCAACATAAAGCACTAGAAATACAACTGTGCTGCCACTAACCTTCTTGTAAACACAAGGTTCATCTATGTTTTGAATGAATCCAAACTCTTTGACTACTTCATCAAAATGATGATTCCAGCTCCGAGATGCTTGCTTCAATCCATAAATGGACCTTTGAAGCTTGCAAACTTTACCAAAGTCCTCTGGACGCACAAAAACCTCAGGTTGTGTCATGTACACATCCTCAAGGAGCTTTCCGTTAAGGAAGGCTGTTTTGACGTCCATTTGCCATATTTCATAGTCATAATATGATGCAATGGCAAGAAGGATTCTGATTGATTTGGCCATTGCAACTGGGGAAAAGGTTTCATCATAGTCCACACCATGAGTTTGAGTGAATCCTTTTTCAACCAGTCGTGCCTTGAAGATATTTACTTTGGCTTCCATGTTAGTTTTCTCTTTGAAAACCCACTTGCACCCAACGGTTTTTACACCTTCAGGTGGATCGACTAAGGCCCATACCTCAATGTCGTACATGGATTGCATTTCAGACTTCATGGTACCAAGCCATCTTTCAGAGTTGGGTCCCACCATGGCCTCGCGATAGGTAGTTGGCTCATTGTGCTCAATGAGCAAAACATCACGGCTTCCAGTAATCAGAAATCCATTTCTCTGAGGTTGTAGCCGTGTTTTATTGGACCTTCGTGGGTCTTGTGTTACGTGAGTAGGCTCAACAACTTGTTGTGAGTCTTCTCCGGTTTCCATCTGTGGTTCTACATTATCCTGTGACTCTCGAACTTCTTCGAGGTTCACCTTACTCCCACTGGTTCTTTTAGAGATAAACTCTTTTCCAAAGGACACCATTCCGAATAACAAACATTTTGTGATCGGTGGGATTGTAGACATAGTATCCTTTAGTTTCCTTAGGATACCCCACAAAAAGGCATTTTGAGGATCTGGATGATAATTTATCAGGCTTGATGTTTGACATAAATCTCACATCCCCAAATTTTAAGAAATGACAAACTGGGTTTCTTCCTACCCATATCTCATATGGTGTCTTTTCAATCGCCTTTGACGGAACACGGTTTAGTGTGAACGCAATGTTTCTAGGGCATGGCCCCAAAAGGAAGGTGGAAGATCTGTTTGACCCATCATAGATCGAACCATATCTAATAGAGTTCAATTCCTCCGCTCGAAACACCATTCCATTGAGGTGTCCTGGAGGAGTAAGTTGCGAGACGATCCCACAACTCCTAAGATGGTCAATGAACTCTTGGCTCAAATATTCACCACCCCGATCATATCGAAGTGTCTTAATTGTTTTGCCAAGTTGATTTTGCACTTCATTTTGGAATATTTTGAACATTTCAAAAGATTCCGACTTATGTTTCATTAAATAGATATATCTATATCTACTGAAATCGTCTATAAATGTAATGAAGTACAAATGACCTCCTTTGGCAGATGTATTCATTGGTCCACACACATCGGTATGTATGAGGCCCAATAAATTGGTGGCTCTCTCACCGTGTCCAAGAAAATGTGCCTTTGTCATCTTTCCCAATAAACAAGACTCGCATGTATCAATTGATTCAAAATCAAATGAGTTAAGAAATCCATCTTTATGGAGTTTTGAAATGCGTTTCTCATTTATATGGCCTAGACGACAATGCCATAGATAGGTCGGATTCAAATCATTTGACTTGAACCTTTTAGTAGTTATGTCATAGATATGGCCATTCAATTTTCTACTGTCCTTGAGATCCTACATTTATTCAAATGTGAGATACACATGTAGTATCCAATACTCATGTTGAGGAAGTAGAAAAGCGAATATCTATGACATAGATATTTGAAGTGATAGCCCCACTATCCTTCTTGTTCTTCTCCTGATCTTCGAAGTAGAGTTTGCAATTCCTTTCAAATGACCAAGTTCATTGTAAAAGAAGCAGACTCTATCCTTCGGAGGTTTTGCCTTCTTGGCTTTCGGTTTCATACCCCTTCCCTTTTTGAACGCACAAAACAGAAATGGGCCTCTCCAAGGCTCAGCTTAGCAGTTTTGAGCATCCCATGCAGTTCAGAAATTGATTCCTCCATGTTGTTCATGTTGTAATCCATGACAAAGTTATCATAACTTCCTGGGAGTGAGTTCAAGATCACATATGTAGCTAACTCCTGGGACATGGGGAATTCAAGCCTCTCAAGGTGATCAATGTAGCCCTTATCTTCAAAACATGAGGACTAACTGATGCACCCTCAGCCAGCTTGCAGGAATGAAAGGCCTTTGTGGTCTCATACCTCTCTTGCCTTGCCTGTTACTAGAACATTTCCGTAGGATGAACAATCATCCCAGAGGCCTCCACATGTTCTAGATCTCTATTGAGGTCTAGAAGCATAGTGGCAGGCATCAGGAATCCTGTATCCACAGAGTCATCCTTATGCTTCGTATAAGCATTAGTCAGAGCTCTTGGATCAGCAGCTGCAGCTCGTCAGAATGGGTTGATTGATGAGATATTCTTTTCTTTCGTGTTTAGGATCAACGCTTAAGTTCCCAAACATGTCAAGAAAGTTTGTCTCATCAAGTTCATCCTTCTTAAGGACTGATCGCATTGATGGTGTTGAAGTATTACTAGACTACATGATTCTACAACTAAAGATATGCAAAGTTTAAGTAGTAACCTCCCACTGAATTAACAACCCTCATTATAATCAGTGGGCTAAGACCCATATTTGGCTTAAAATTAAGTCCGCTTTGGCAGGACGCTTAAATTTAAGTTATTTAGGTAGGCAAACATTTGCCAATTACATCACATGTAATTCTTAGATGTTTATGGGATTCGATCATCATATGACCGGCACGTTTAATCCCATCTAATGCCTTGAGATCCAAAACCGTTTTGATGATCTCAATTAAGTCAAGACAATTAATAAATATTGAGTATCACCATTACTCACTCTTGTCTCACCAAGATAACTCAGATGCATCCACTTTGGTGGAACATACAAATGGGCGATCTAGGTTTTGACAAGTATTCATTTATTGGTGGCATTATGACTTAAGATTTTATTTAGAGGGTATAATTAGATTAATCTTATTAATTATACTTATATGAATGCAATCACTATTGTATATCATATAATATCTAAATTAATTATGAGTGATCTAATCAAAACATAATTAAAACTCTAAATTGATTATGAGTGATCTAATCAAATCATAATTAAAATTCTAAATTAATTATGAGTTATCTAATTAAAACATAATTAAAATTGTAAATTAATTATGAGTGATCTAATCAAACCATAATTAAAAATTCTAAATTAATTATGAGTGATCTAATCAAAACATAATTAAAATTCTAAATTAATTATGAGTGATCTAATCAAACCATAATTAAAAATTCTAAATTAATTATGCAATCATCAAATCAAGACATGATTAAAATTGTGACACAACATGGCTCAACCTTAACCTAAAATCCTCTCAAGCCAATGAGAGGACTTCTCTAAAACAAAAAGAAGTACATCAGGAGTATTTAAAGAAAGAGGCATGGCTCGCAGCCATATTTAAAATTTACAACAATTGTAAAACTCTAGAGCCATGTTGTTCACCATACCCAAACAACTTTTGAAAGGTAAATCACAACATATATTAAGTCATACAATTATGAAATAAAATATTATGATTAATCTTATCATGATTTAAATTTTCTAATTTATATTATATTATAAACTATATATAATATAATATCATGATTTAAATTCTGTAATTTACATTATATTATATACAATATACAATATAATATCATGATTTAAATTCTCGCGTTACTGAAATCAGCTGGGATCCCTACGACGGTCTCGTTAGAAATTTCAAAATGAAATATTATTTTCGAAAATAATTTCTAAAAAAAACGTGATTTTTTTTCCCCGAAAATTTCAAACCCTAACGAACTGATCGACATCGGATCTGAACATTTCAGATCCACGCGAATCAGCTACACAGTCTGATCTGAACAATTCAGAGAACTGACGCAATATCCAACTAGCTATCCGTAGAAACCCTAACGCGAGTTTTGTAATTCAAACGCATACAAAGATCGGTTTTAGCATATATATCATATATATAAACACGCGTAAAACCTAATTTAAACGCACGGTTGAGTTGGCTCTGATGCCACTGTTGGGATCCGTACACGCAGCGGAGTAAAAAAAATTTGCGGATCCCTTAGGCGGATCGTTCAACGGCGTTTAAATCAAGGTACGGATAAATGGATAGCACATGGGAGCGAAAGCATTAGGCGGATCGTTCTTGCCGAGATCCATGGAGGGATAAATGGACAGCACATGGGAGCGAAAGCATTAGCAAGAAAGACGTTGCGGGCCGGATACTCCTGGCCAACTATGGAGGCGGATTCCAAGGAGTTCGTTAAGACATGCGACAGCTGCCAAAAACACTCCAAAATCATTTGGTCCCCACCATCTGACTTAGAATATATCTCGGCCCCATGGCCCTTCTAAGAGTGGGGGATGGACTTACTTGGACCATTTAAGCCTGCTCCCGGACAACTACGATGGCTGATCGTGGCGGTCGACTATTTTACTAAGTGGATTGAAGCTGAGTCCCTTGCCACCATCACGTCGGCCAGGGTCCGACGCTTTATTCAACGGAGTCACTCACCACTTCGCTTCGGTCGAACACCCTCAATCGAACGGTCAGGCCGAGGCAACCAATAAGGTAATCCTGGACGGCTTAAGGAAAACGATGGAGGAGGCCGACAACAGTTGGGTCGAACAGCTCTATAACGTCTTATGGGGTTACCGAACCACAATGCAGTCGGCTACCCAAGAGACCCCTTTCCGCATGACCTACAGATGCGAGGCCATGATCCCAGTCGAGATAGGGCAGCCATCATGGAGAAGACTCAGAACCCTGGAAGAAGGTGAAGGATCAAACTCCAAGGCTTTGGCAATTGAGCTGGACTTGGTGGATGAGGTTAGGACCACGGCACATTGCCGGGACATAATGGCCAAACAACTCATCGCCGCCAAGTACAACAGAAAGGTTAGGCCCAGGACTTTTGACCGAGGCGACCTAGTCCTACGAAGGGCGGACGTCGGCAACAAAAATGCAAAAGATGGCAAGCTAGCCGCAAATTGGGATGGACCGTACCGAGTTAAGGAAAAACTAGAGAAAGGAGCCTATGTTCTCGAGACTCTGGCAAGGAAACCTATCAAGAGGACATGGAACGACGACAAGCTAAGGGTCTATTATAGCTAGACCTAGTCGCCGCTGAAATCTCGCGAAGGATGCTTCATGTCCGAGTTAGTTTTGCTTTTGTTATTTCCAGTTTATTTTGGTTTCAGTCATTTCCCTTTGCAAATTTTGTTTTCAAGTTGTCAGCTTTGTAAAGCAAATCATCTCTTGAATTAATAAATGGTTTGTTAACCGAAGTTCAATTTTAAGAGTGATTAAATGATTTGCTAAATAAGCAGACCGACACGAGGTCCGTAAGCCCGGTAACCGACACCGAGGCCCTTACACCCGGTAAATATTTTGATGCATTAAAATTGACACCTAAGTAAGAAGGCGAATAGTCATATCGGACCCTGATCAGGTCGAAATGGTCAAAAGTGTGTCCCGACGACCACGGCTTAGCATGTGACAGTTTGCCCTTACTCTGGTTAAAAATCCCAGATAACGACTCCGAACCTCGTAGCGTGGTATACTTAGACACCCCTATTCATTCACCTGGTTATCTACACCAGAGGAGTACTAAGCGGACTCCAACTATTAAAGGCCCTGGCCCGGCCTAGAACTTGACTATGTGCGATTCATGCATAAAGTTAAAAATGCACAATGAAATACTTACTTGAATTCTCATTCATTAAGTTAATTGTTCAGAAAGTACAAGAAGAGTTGAAATACAAACTGTTACAAAAACCGGCATCCTAGGCCGAAAATAAACAAAGAAAAAGAACAATAACAACTCCTTCAATTTTAAGGGGCCGCCTCGTCAACAGGCGCCCCACCTCTATCAGGCTCGGCTCCAGAAGCAACCTCTTCGCCAACGTGCTCACCACTGATGCCCTCCGCATTCGACACGGACTCATCTTCAGGGGACGGAGGCGGAGGAACGAGGACACCACCCTTAAAGCAGGAGCGGCATCCATAGCCGGCAAGGTTCAGCTTCACTCCCGGATTTAAATATTCAATTTGAGCAAGGGCCATCTCGAAGCAATCCGACGCGGTTTTCCTCACCGCATCCACCGCCTTCTGATGGGCAGCCTTCTCCTTTTCCAGGGCACCCCGGGTCCCCTCTAGCTCCGCCCACAACTCGCTACGTTGTTGGGTAAGCTCCTTCACAGCGTTCATGGACCGGGAGTGCGACGACCTCATCTCGGCCAGGCTAGCGTTGGCCTCGGCCAGATTAGAGTTGGCCTCGGCCAGGTTGGCATTGGCCTGCATCAGATAGGCGTTGGCTTATGTTCATGCCTGGTGGGTCAGCAGAAGATCCTCGCCGGCCTTGTCCACGGCATCCTGGGAACTTTTAAGTTCCATCTTCAGACTATCCTTTTCGTCCTCGGCCCTTCCCTTTTCCACCTCGAGTCTCTTAGCCTTTTCCTCAGCTGCCTCCAGACTCAGCTTTAGAGCTCGGGATTCACCGGCAGCTCGAACATAGTAATTGTGGAGATGCAAGTAGGCCTGAGATAATCCGAGGGCCTTACAGAGGTGACTGGAAACGTCTTGCACTTCGTGCACGTCCTCGTCTGAGAGAGGTTGGGGACATAAAAACCGACGCGGCGGAAAGAAGGCCGTGCCGATTTATTCAGAGACGCTCCCGTCCCAAGCCTAGCCCCGTCTGAGGCCACCAGGGCGAGGAGCAGCCGTCGTGGCCTTGAATGGAGACGAGGGAGGCAACGAGTCAGACTGCAGCACATCTTTCCCCTTATCAACAGAGGGATGGGGGTCTGTAGATGGAGAGGCGTCGGTCACGGCAGAGGATGGAGCGGACGAAGGTATCACCTCCGTATCGGCCGCCAAGGATAGAGAAGATGAAGGTACCACCTCGGGGTTGACGGCCGCGGCCGAGGAGGGAGCGGTCGAAGGAGGTCATAAGTTTTTGGTCCACCTCGGCACGAAGAGAAGTCATTCCTTTCAAAGAGGGCGGCTCTTTACCCGAACGAGGGGTGAAAGGAGAGAAGAAATGAAGAAAGAGGGCGGCGGTGCAGGGGATGATAGGATCCATTGACTCGCAAAGATACGCAAACGCCGCCAGATAAACCCACCCGCTTGGGTGGAGCTGAGAAGGAGCTAGATGAAGATAGTTGAGCACGGACATTTGAAACCCGGTAAACGGGAAGCGAATACTGAGCCGGGACATATACTCCCGATAGAAGAGAAATAAGTTAAGAGATCCGGGCTCCCGGGCGGCGCAGATCGGCTCACCCTCCTCGGGAGGGGCAAGACAGCATCCCGATGACCCCACTTTTGCCACGTCCGTGTCCGTCATCAACGAACATTTAGTCAGCATCTCACTTGTCACCCAGGGATACTTGGATCTTAGGGCCGGTGAAGGACTGCCGTAGTCGGCCTCCGCATCGGAGGCAGAAAGACGAGGAGAAGACATAGACTCCATTACCTACAACCAAGAGAAATAAAAAGCCAAAATCAGAGCTAGAAAGGATACCTGATTGTGATAAAATACTAAGGGAAGACTGGCGGCGGACGGCCTCAGAAAAAGGAGGATCCCCGGTAGCCGACGCAGGCTCAGACGACGACCCGTGACGGCACGAGCCTAAGACTACCTCGGCCATACGGTCTTGCCCACTCGCAATAAGGGAAGAGCTTTCGGCAACACAATCCCAGCAGGGACCGAGATACCCAGCTGGTAATGACTCCGACCCGGACGGGCGACGCACTAGGAAGGCATTTAAGGGCTCGGCTAAAATGGCCTCAGGCACCGATAAGCCTCCAGAATTCAGTCTGATAAGGTCAGATTCTGATTGAATGGACCTAGGAACTACTGGCTGAGACCCCCCAGTGCTCCTAATACCTGACCCACCACGGAGGGCCAAGGATAGCTTCTCCTCCTCGGTCAAAGAAGTTCCTAGCAACCAGTAACTAAAAAATGGATAACGCTCTCGTAGGGCCTCATCATCATCGTGTGGGTTTAAAGGCTGACGCGAGGATGAAGAACGCTTCCCCCTATCCATCAAGGGCTCAAACCTATACAATTATCACAAGGACAATAAGAAGGGGGAAGGCTAAGACTAAAATGAAGAAAACCGAGAAAACCAGAAATTCCCAAGCCAAAGCCTACGGGTTTGAATTCGATAGCTCAACTCACAAACACTCCACCCAGAAAACCCAAAACCCAGGAACACACCAGCGAAGAAGAAAGAAGAGAGAAAATCGAGATGACTGGAACGAAACGAAAAGTTCAGAGGTGAAGAAGCATACCTGGAATATCGAAGATGGCGAACTTCAAGCACAATGAAGGTTGAGGAAGGTTCTGGGCAAACAGGAGTCCTCGACGCTTCAAAGAGCCTAATATGCAGAAAGCAGGTTCTCGAGTAATAGAAAAGCTTTGTGCAGAGGAAGTTTTTGGGTGTGGGAGTAAACCGAGCAAATGAAGCAAAGTGTCAAAATGAGAAATGGGTAACGGTTATATTGCGAGAAAGCAAGGAGGGAAATTTGGAACAATGCAACCCAAATGACAGGGGCAGCCAAGACCTTTCACCCCATAAAGTTGAGGTGACGTGCGACATCCCCCAGAGCATTAAATGCGCACGAAATTCAGGGGCGGCGAGGCGCGAGGATCGAAGCGCCTCTCCATTCCACGGGAGCCAGGTGTCACAGGCAATCATGGCAGGAGCAGAGGAGATTTCTCCAAGAGCCACCCCGTGGTCATAGCAACCGCTCCGGACCTCCAGATGCCGAGCCTTGACCCCGACATCCCACCTCGGTCGAAATCGCACTCGATTTCACACGCACCATCTTGGATCATAGGTCAACGGTTCACACCACGAATAGGTTATAACCTTAGTCCTTCTCCGGACGTCGGCATTCGAAACTGGTCTTCAAGCCATAGAGCGCCAACATGGTACTTCACGAGACGCAGGAAGCTGACACGGCTCATTGGATCCTACGATGATACCACGTACACAGGGAGGTAAGCCCCACAAATTCCAGACCGACGCATACGTCGGAAGACAGGCAATACCTCGGATAACTGATCCAGAGCACCATGCACCCCGGCAGCCCAAAACTTTGAACTACCGGGCTGGGGGGCAACTGTTACGGATCTGGAGTAAGCCCAATGGCGATCAGGCCCAACCACAAGTTGGCAGGATAGATCAGGTCCTGCCCACTATCCAGGAGAATCTCAACCACCCTGGCAAAGTAGGGAGATCTCCGCATGGCGTTAGGCGGTTAAGATCATGGCCGGATACTATGCCAGATCGCCTTATAAATACTAAGGTGTTACACCCCTACCAGCCTCGCCCTTTTGGGTGGCGGGTTAGAGGGATCCTTTTTACTTGTTACTTTTCCTTCAGTAATTAGTCCCTTTAATATACATCAGAGTATTCACAGCAGAGCATATGATCGGTTTGGACAACTTACATTATACTGGTAAAGGTACATACAAAATCATAAAGTACTCCCCGTAGGGTTAACGGTACAATCGTCCAAAATAAAAACTACCAGAAATTATATACAATCATCCCAAAATAAAAACTATACAAAACATGATAGGGCATTCCCTATCTCTTCATTCTTCCACACCATGCCCTTACTTCCTTGCTCCTGAACTACTCAGCAACTAATACCTGTTTTCTTTGAAACCAGTCTGGAGTTCAAAGATGAACCCCAGAGTAACTGTTAGACTCATATACAATATGTATACAATGCATGCAATGCAAATCACAATCAGGAAGTAACAATAAACTCGCCTCCGGCACAACAAACCGGCATGTAGCAACTCCGTAGGATCGCCCGGTCAAGACAAGCCCTCTAACAGCGCGCTCAGGGGCCTCAGTAGTCAGGGTGGCCAAACCCTAACCACCTACCCATCCTGAGGCCTCAGTAGCAACCTATGAACACACATTCACATAGGCCCTACCTACCTCACATATCTCAAGATCTGCAAAGAACATCCTAAGGACACACAATCCAATAGGCACCGCGGCCCGATCCTACATGCCCTCGGTGCATCAGAAAGAAACCCTAAGGACACACACCAATAGGTACTACAGCCCGATCTCTGCATCGTAGCGCAGGGCACTACAGCCCGATGTCCTTCATCATGATAAAACACACATGCAAAAGCAACATAGAGTATGCAAGTCAACAAGCATTACTACTGGCACGCCTTGCAAAATAATGAACTCTTCCCCTTGATATTGGAGATACGTCCCACACACGTGCTACCATCCTAGATACATGAAAACATTATACTTTCAATCACATATTCAAACTTTGCTGCAAGTTTCATGTATTTCGCCTACCACCAGGATTCCCCAAAAACGCTGACCCAACTTTTCTGATTTATGATAAATTCTATAAAAATCGTATTGACATGAAATAAGCGTCCATTGAACCCTTAGAATGTATAGTTTATCATAAAAATAATTCCCAATGTCTTCTCGGTTTATATTCTTTAATTATCTTTGAAACCGAGCCGCTGGAATAGAGAAAGTCCAGGTTTTTTGGTCATTTTCAACTTAGGATAAGTCTCGGTTGAAAACTCAAAATGACACAAAATATTATACCAAACTGAAGCCCCAGATGTCTAATTTCACCGTAAAAAATATAAAAGCAAACGGAATCCATTTAATATTTTAAATCCGATGATGAACACACGCTGCCCAGAAACCGTAAGAATCGGCAGATTTTCGTATATCAAAGACTTAATCTTTTTGAGTTTAGAAAAAGGTGATCTCCCTTGTCCCAAAAAAAAAACACATTATAGACCCATTTATAACCTTAAAAACATGAAAATCCTACTGCAACCTCACGAAAATACCATAGGGCAGAAACTAGAGTCTCCGAGTCGTCGGTTAGAGAACTTACCTCGGTATTTCGGTTGCGTATAGCCTTCTTCACCTCCTAACCTTGATCTTCAGCTGGAACCTCCTCTTCCTATTCTTGGATTCGTGCTAGGCAAGTGGAGAATGAAGGGAGGAGTTCCCTTTATATAGACCTCAAGGGTGAAGGCTATTATCCAACTTTGGTTATTGTCTATTGGTTAAAAGGGTGCTTCGGGTTTAAATATAATCTATTTACTTGGTTCTCAAGGGTTCTAGAGAACTCTTTTGGGCAGATGGGTGGCGCATTCCAAGGCCAAAAATAAGATCCCAAAATTGCCCCTGATAGTTGTCTCTCGAATTGCTAGTTGTAGGTTTTTGGCCCAGGGGTAAAACGGTCATTTGCACTTCACTTCTTCCAACCCGCGGGACCCACGTGATCTTCCCTAGGATGTGTCATAATTACCCTTGTGATGTCATAATTACATGTCATTCCTCTTGTCATGTCAGATTCAAATGTGTGGTCCAGATTAATCCTAATTACTTTATTCTTTCTCTCTCTTCATAATTACATGATGTGACATTTAGCTTTCTCTCCAAGTCACTTTTCTCTCTCCCCTGGGCCCACCCAAATTCGCCCTTCATCTGAGTCCAGGGGTCTGGGCCCGACTCCGGAAATCCCTAACCGGTCCTGCTCGGCTACCTTTTGTCGGTTACACTTTTCCTTGTAACTTGTGCCCTTCAACTGGACTTGTGTTGGGCCGGATCATCAGTCCCTTCTCTTTCCTCCTCGTTTTCTTCAAAAACGCAGGGAACTCTTACCCATCCAGGAAATATCATATGCATTTTTATTTTAGCACCTTTGTGCTCAACTAATTGTCCCAAACCTTAGGGCATAGCTAAATGAGATTCTTACCAACCAATTAACATCGTATAAGTGTTTTTGTGCCCTTCTGCACTGTCACTTTAATTCCTATGGTCCTTGAGCTCTTGATCTGAATACTCATGCAAACAGGAGTGCAAAACTGTCTTAAAATATGTCAAGAGGGTACTTAAAAATCTCCCAAACCAAATTACCAAAGTACCTTTGCGAAATATCCTTTTAACTTGGCTTATTTTGCAAGTTTTGTTGACTTTTCTCTCTCCTCCTTGTCTTGCACGAATTTTAAGAAATTTCTCTTTCTTCATGATGACTTGATTTGACCTCTTACATATGTAATTATGAAGGGACACGTGTCATGCTCTGATTGGTCCAACACAAAAGTAGCTTTTCCCCTTGTCATGATGACGGGACACGTGTCATGATTTTATTGGACCAACATGAAAGTATGTCATCATTAGTCATCATGACCTTACTTTATTAAAGTTACTTTATCGGTGTCTACTCGGGATCCTGCTCGAGTTACTCGGGATTTCTTCATGAATACCGGTGTCTTCTAAAAAACGCAGGGCATACCCAACTGCCCTGAAAATATCGTGTACTTACTTATATCGGCATATTTTCACTCAACTAATTGTCCTATACCTCAGGACATAGTTGGGTGACATCCTTTCCACCGGATTTACGCCGTATAGGCCTTCTGTGTCCCATTTTCATTGGCACCTTAATTCCACAGCTTATGCATACAAGGTCCACTAACTCGTATGGCCAAGTTACTTAGTCCCAGAGAGGCTTCCAAACTCTCGACATTCTTGGGACTCTTCTCGAACTGGGCTTAATCGTCCCCCTATTTTAGGTTTATTCCCAGTTCTCGGGGTTCAGAATTCGGGGTGTTACATTTCTCCCCCTGTTAAATAAATTTCATCCTCGAAATTTGAACGTCCATACCTTGGGAAATCATTCTAGGCACGCCGTGTTTCTTTTTCCTATGCATGCTCACTAAGCACACATCTTATCATACCACATTCTTGTATATTTTGTACCTAGGTGTGGTACTCAACCATCCAGAATCAATTGTTCCATCCTTACAATGTATGGTTAGCAGGCCTTACTGCCCCTACTCATTCTGCCTCTCAGCTTATCACATACTGGCCTTCTGGCTCATTCTATTACCATAACTCTGGATTTTCTTGCCTTATTGACCAGGGAATCACCCTCAGGCCCTAAGCATCTCATCTTCGACCTAGTACAGATCATTAGTTTCGGCAGTCTCAATATGCACTCTAGACACATTAGTCTAAAGTCACCATGCCAGTAAGTATTCCACACAATGCTAAGCATCTAAGGTCTTATAGCCCAGGGACACTGCCCTATGCAAATCTGCACGTCGGGTCTTACTGCCTTGAGCTCTTCTCATCAATTTTGTCCGAGCTTCCTTAGTTATAAGCTCCTGAACCATTTTCCTCTTGCTTAGCACGGTAACTGGCAAATACTGTCTGACTTAATCAGTTCAGATTTCTAGGCCAATCTATAAGTTGTTGTTCCTGTATCAACATAATCACCAATTGCACCGCTTTTCATTTCAATACAACAGTGACGACAATCATGTCACTGCCTACTATGTTGTCTCATACTCAAATTTCAAACTTTTACACATTCGAAAATCTTTGTGGTCGCAGTACATTTTCATAATCACAAGCAATGCTTTCACATTTTCAATAAACCATAATCGCTGCCAGTTCAAATTTTCCAGAAAACAATTCACTGCCGGTCTATTTTCAGAAAACTTTTGCTACCGGCACACATTCCTGAGCGGGATTATTCATTTCACAAATTCATCATTCGAAAGCTCTCGCCACCACTTCAACCTCTTGGTACAGTGGAACATCCCAATCCTTTCAACACCTACCACTGAAGTGGCAATGCACTTGTCGGCCAATGTGTGAGAGTTTCCGTCCCCTTCAGGGACCCAGTGTCTGCACTGGCACATACAGTAACTGGCCACCCACCGGAATCCCATACCTGGGACAAAGGACCTCTGTCCAGGAGCCTCGCTCCAACCGCCTGCGTAGGTGCCGGTCCGACAAGGCAAACACACGCCCTTACAAGGCGAAACTACTCAGATTGGGTGTATACACTGTTGGTGCGAGTATCAGCTTCTCAAAAACTAATCCCCTCAAAACTTTCAACAATGGCCAGTGATTTCAAAATATTTTCAAAGCATAGTTTTGTACTGCTTCCACCACAGACATGATTCACAATCCAATTTTAAATCGGGGTCTCATCAAGACCCTATCTATGAGACAACATGGTTCAAAAACAATCATTTCAAATTGTTCCCAAATTTTGAAAAAACATTTCATTCGAAATTTCAGTTAGAAAACTCAATTTCAAAATTCATAAATACAGCAGGTGCATTGGTGAGTTCAGATTCAATTTCCACATCTACCAGGAACCAGACAACTGACATAGAAGGTCATCATCACTCCAATTACATCTCAAGCTTTATTTTTGGCTACTCAAGCCATCCACAGGATACTCAGTCCATTCATTTCATTTGTTCGATTATTCCAGATACAATGCCTGTAACTCTTAGGCTTGCAACTTCTTCGGCACTCTGCTCGATATTCAGGGTTTAAAGGTCATGAATTTCTGCCAGTCTATGGACATACTAGTCGCATAGGACTTAGACATTTCATCAAACACATATCAAATTCAATCACCCCAAAAGTCATACCAATCTAGTAGGTCTCCTTACCTACTGAATATTCATGCCTCAAAAATACACATAGCACTAGAGCACCCCATGGCAGTACCTTGTTATCACATCAAATAATCCACATTTGCGGTCATTTCGTATATCAACTTTCGATAACAATCCAGCTCCAAGAATAGTCACAGATTTAACTTCCTCTATCAGGTATTTAATGCACATATTTTCGGGAATCCACTAGCCACTATCATATCTACAGCTATCGATCCTAACCATAAGACCGAAACCTGTGGCTATCGAGGTTCTAGCTATCAACTAATTCTCAATCAAACACTTCTCAGGGAATATTCTATATTCAAGATCTTTCCCTATGCTGAAACAGCAACTAACAACCTCAAAATACCTTATATCATATAGGTAATATCCTCAAGTATACCTCAAATAACATCATCAATCATTATCAAGGTTTCTACTCTCAATCATTCCTTCTAAGAGACTATCATGAGATCAAAATCATTCCCTAGCAGCTAGTAATCTCCAAATAGCTCATACACATGGGTACTATGCCTCAATGCATTCAGATCAATTAAATGCCTAAAGAATCCCTTGTTATCAAATCAGATTCATTAACCTAATTTCTAAAACCTCGAACAAACCCAATAAACATGCTATAATCATCATGATTCATAACCTATAACAATCGGTTACTATCCTCAAATAACCTCAAATCAATAATCGTCAGATTCACAATGACTACTATAACCTCAATATCAGTAAGGCTAAGGAATCGTATTACCTCCATAATACCCAGAATACAACTAGGATCATAATTCACATTCCTAGTCTAAACCTCAAAGTATTCGAATCTCATCAACACTATTCACAAGGTTCTAATACTCAATATCACAGGGTATATCCTAATATCATTCTATTACGTCAAGGTTAATCCTCAATCATACCCTAACAATTCAATATCGATCAATATTCATAGGGTTCCTATTCTCAGGTACTAGAACCTTAGTTTTACCTCATTCACATTTTAGATCAGATTCAAGCCTAGTCTCAATCATATTCTAACATCCTCAAAGCATCTCTAAGGATCATCATATGTCATTCCTCAAGGCGTGCAAGCCCTAAATCAAAGGAACCTCAAATTCCTATAATACTTCCTAGGAGGTCACCCATCCCGAGATTTCCCTTGTCTAAGCATGCTTAACCTTAAAGCTCTGTAAGATTTGGGGATCTAAATCATATCTCAACTCATCATCTAGAGCCATAGGATTAGCAACAGAGTCTATCGTCTGTTCTCCCTTAGCTATTTCCCAAAGTCTCATCTTTTGGAGCTTGAACCTTGCTCCTCGGGGTATATCTCATCCACTCTATTCTTGATACAACAGTTGGTCTTCTTCCACTACAATTCCTTCCTTCTGTATTCATAAGTTACTCTTCCTTTCAATTCCATTTCTGGAGATTAATTCAGACCCTGATTTTCCATATCATAAATCTTAAAGTCAGCAGCAGAACCGATATTCCGTGCTGTCTAATCTATCTGTGGAGATTTAACTCCCCGGAGCTTAACCCTCTTCCTTAGGGTATATATCCTTTTTGCTCCATTTTCCTAAGACTATATCAGTACCCTTAACCATTTACCTTTTACCAGTATCGTCCAAACCATGCTCTGATACCAAACTGTTACACCCCTACCGGCCTCGCCCTTTTGGGTGGCGGGTTAGAGGGATCCTTTTTACTTGTTACCTTTCCTTCAGTAATTAATCCTTTTAATATACATCAGAGTATTCATAGCAGAGCATATGATCGGTTTGGACAACTTACATTATACTGGTAAAGGTACATACAAAATCATAAAGTACTCCCCGTAGGGTTAACGGTACAATCGTCCAAAATAAAAACTACCAGAAATTATAAACAATCATCCCAAAATAAAAACTATACAAAACATGATAGGGCATTCCCTATCTCTTCATTCTTCCACACCATGCCCTTACTTCCTTGCTCCTGAACTACTCAGCAACTAATACCTGTTTTCTTTGAAACCAACTGAGTTCAAAGATGAACCCCAGAGTAAACTGTTAGACTCATATACAATATGTATACAATGCATGCAATGCAAATCACAATCAGGAAGTAACAATAAACCTGCCTCTGGCACAACAAACTGGCATGTAGCAACTCCGTAGGACTGCCTGGTCAAGACAAGCCCCTCGGAAGAGCGCTCTCAGGGGCCTCAGTAGTCAGGGTGGCCAAACCCTAACCACCTACCCATCCTGAGGCCTCAGTAGCAACCTATGAACACACATTCACATAGGCCCTACCTACCTCACATATCTCGGTACTGCAGCAACATCCTAAGGACACACAATCCAATAGGCACCGCAGCCCGATCCTACATGCCCTCGGTACTGTAGCAGAAACCCTAAGGACACACAGTCCAATAGGTACTACAGCCCGATCTCGGTACTGTAGCAGAGGCACTACAGCCCGATGTCCTTCATCATGATAAAACACACATGCAAAAGCAACATAGAGTATGCAAGTCAACAGCACTACGGCACGCCTTGCAAAATAATGAACTCTTCCCCTTGATATTGGAGATACGTCCCACACACGTGCTACCATCCTAGATACATGAAAACATTATACTTTCAATCACATATTCAAACTTTGCTGCAAGTTTCATGTATTTCGCCTACCACCAGGATTCCCCAAAAACGCTGACCCAACTTTTCTGATTTATGATAAATTCTATAAAAATCGTATTGACATGAAATAAGCGTCCATTGAACCCTTAGAATGTATAGTTTATCATAAAAATAATTCCCAATGTCTTCTCGGTTTATATTCTTTAATTATCTTTGAAACCGAGCCGCTGGAATAGAGAAAGTCCAGGTTTTTTGGTCATTTTCAACTTAGGATAAGTCTCGGTTGAAAACTCAAAATGACACAAAATATTATACCAAACTGAAGCCCCAGATGTCTAATTTCACCATAAAAAATATAAAAGCAAACGGAATCCATTTAATATTTTAAATCCGTTGATGAACACACGCTGCCCAGAAACCGTAAGAATCGGCAGATTTTCGTATATCAAAGACTTAATCTTTTTGAGTTTAGAAAAAGGTGATCTCCCTTGTCCCCACAAAAAAACACATTATAGACCCATTTATAACCTTAAAAACATGAAAATCCTACTGCAACCTCACGAAAATACCATAGGGCAGAAACTAGAGTCTCCGAGTCGTCGGTTAGAGAACTTACCTCGGTATTTCGGTTGCGTATAGCCTTCTTCACCTCCTAACCTTGATCTTCAGATGGAACCTCCTCTTCCTATTCTTGGATTCGTGCTAGGCAAGTGGAGAATGAAGGGAGGAGTGCCCTTTATATAGACCTCAAGGGTGAAGGCTATTATCCAACTTTGGTTATTGTCTATTGGTTAAAAGGGTGCTTCGGGTTTAAATATAATCTATTTACTTGGTTCTCAAGGGTTCTAGAGAAATATTTTGGGCAGATGGGTGGCGCATTCCAAGGCCAAAAATAAGATCCCAAAATTGCCCCTGATAGTTGTCTCTCGAATTGCTAGTTGTAGGTTTTTGGCCCAGGGGTAAAACGGTCATTTGCACTTCACTTCTTCCAACCCGCGGGACCCACGTGATCTTCCCTAGGATGTGTCATAATTACCCTTGTGATGTCATAATTACATGTCATTCCTCTTGTCATGTCAGATTCAAATGTGTGGTCCAGATTAATCCTAATTACTTTATTGTTTCTCTCTCTTCGTAATTACATGATGTGACATTTAGCTTTCTCTCCAAGTCACTTTTCTCTCTCCTCTGGGCCCACCCAAATTCACCCTTCATCTAAGTCCAGGGGTCTAGGCCCGACTCCGGAAAACCCTAACCGGTCCTGCTTGACAGATTGAGAAACAACAGGATGGAAAACTCAGAAAAAACAAAGAAGAAGATATGTAATCTTTTGGCAGAGTACTCTAATCACAGGTGTAAGAATTGTGAGGAAAGAGAAAAAGCTATGCAAGATATTGAAGATCCGGAGACAGATCTCAGTGTCCTTTGAAGATTCGAAGTAAAGTGGAAGAAGACAAGGAAAGCTTGCCGACACCGACAAAGTGCTGACAGGTTAAAGATTTGAAGCAGAGAAGTGTAAATGAAAGTGCAACGTGTATGGTGGAAGTTTTGCCGACACTAGGCAAAAGTTTGAAAAAAGTAAAAAAAAAAACGAAATTTTTTTAAAAAAGTACAGTTTATCTTATATGGCTTATATGTGCAGAAGTAGGAGTGTGCAAAATAGGAAGTATGCTACGAAGACTTATCTTGTATTAAATGTAAAGTACCTTAGGTGTAAAGTTTGTAATAAATGTATGTACATAGTACAAAGTAGCCTTTTATAGCTTTTGTAGGTTCTTAGACTTTTTATAACTTTACGTAAATATGTATGTCAGAGTTAGGAAGCATTTGGAATGCCGACTGTCTATATAAAGTCATGTAATCTCACATTGCAACACACACCGAGTTTGAGATTTCACTCAATTCACTACTCTCTTGTACAACTTCTCTTGTGTTCGTGCAATAAAATTTCAAGTTTAATTATTACTTTCTTTGAAGCATACTTCATATATCTGTGGAACAAATCTAAGGTATGAGTTTCTAATTTTCTAAGGGGATCAAATTAGGGAGTAATATTATCGGCAGTTCGTCTGTCATGATCTTGTAAGACACACATGGTTATATGTTCAAATAGGGTTAAGGTTTGGTTATGATCATATAAAAACCATAAAATCAAGTTTTGGCTACGCCTCCAGTAGGAAACGAAGGAAGGCTGTGCTGAATGTGATCTGAAGGGGGAAGGTCTGAGAGGTTTTAGCTCTCTATAAAAGTATTCCTGTATGAAAGAGGACAGGTATCCTTCCATGACCCGGATCATATTTGGTCAAACCCTGAGGCTTGATGGTTGGTTCTAGTATCGTCATACCCATATCTTCTCAATATTTGAGCATATAACTTGGTTGTTCGCTTATATGGTATCAGAGCAGTGGATTAATGATAATATGAAACCGAAGTTTGGTCCCTTTACTCTTGTTATTGTTAAACTTTACTCTACCTTGCTTTAATTTGTTGAGTTTTATATATTGTTGTTTGGAGAATTTCTCAAGTATCCTCTGAAGTTGCAGTAATAACTGATCTGCCTCACGAGAAAGAGAAATCTTATTGTGTGTTTTATTTGTACAAGCTATAGTTGTAAGATAGTTGTAATACGTAGTTGCAAAATGAACATAATTAAAAAGTTAGAACCTAGGATGTATGAAATAGAATATGAAAAGTTACCTAATAGTTCTTATTTATTGCAAGAAAAAGAAAAAGAAAATTGTAATTTTACCCCTTTTATATTAGGAGGACAAGAAGAATATACATGTAATCAGATGAATTGGAATAATATGTATTTGATGAAACAAATAGGAAGTTATATAAATTTAAATATAGAAAATTTATTACAGATATTTAATTTAGAAGAAATAATGAAACAATTACCAGAAGAAACTAGAGAAATTTTAGAAAAAGTAGATATTAAAAATCAGAAAGATAGATTAAGAGAATTAGCAAAACCTTTAGAACAAAAGATTTATGAAATAAAAACAGAAATAAAAAAAAGTACAAAAGATTTAAAAGAAGTGAAAAATGATATTAAAGGAATAAAAAAGGCTTTAGGAATATATGAGAAATTAGAACCAATAAATAATAATCCTCAAATAAATATGATGAGATCTTTATACGATTGGGAAAATTCAGATGTTACTGTGCTAAATATAAAAAACCAAAATGTAAATCAAAACGTAGAACAAACTAGGATAATTGCAGAAGAAATTAAAAAAGGCCAAAGTGTAATTAATAATAATTTATGGACAATTTATGAAAAAATGGATAAAAATACAATAGATGTTAAAGATGGTTTAAGAAAATTAGAACAGTTTTATAAAAATAAGGAAAAAGAAAAGGAACATAATGAATATAAAGTGGAATATAAAAATAATTATATATTAAAAAACATTGAAACAAAAGATAAATTAGGAGAATTAATAGCTATATTTAATAATGCTGAAACTAGAAAATTAAAAATGATGAAAAGTAGAAATGAAAATTCAGATTCGGAAGATGACATAGAAAAATTTATGAGTCAAGATGAAACAAATTTAGAAGAAATAACACAAGAATTACAAAATTTAAGAATAATAGATGAAAATCAAATTAATATGCAATCAGCTCAATCGGGAGTAGAACAAGAAAGACAACAAGAAGAAACATCAACTAGAAATCATTTAGATCCAACAGAAAATCAAAGAAGAGCAAGAGAACAAGAAATAAGAAGACAAAGAAATTTAGTAAGAGAAGATTTAAGCAATATTTCAAAAGCAGTTTTTGATATTAGTTATAAAAAACCTAAAACATATGGAAAAGAATTTATACCACCTCCACTAGAACAATATGAAACTAGGCAAATCCCAAATTCTGGAATATGGTTAGATTTAGACTGTAATTTAGATAATGAAAGAAGGATAGAAGAATGGAGAAAAGCTCAGTTAATAGCACTTATTAATAGAAGAATAGAACCAGAAGCTGTAAATATGATAGTAGAAGCAAGCTTTTTAGGAAATGTACTTCATTGGTGGGAAGGAAGATCATTAGATTTTAGAATGGAAGTTAGAAGATTAGAAGAATCAGCTTATGAAAGAAGAGAAGTTTTATATGCGGCAATATTAGCAAAATATCAAAATGTTTTAAAAAATGAATTTGTAGGAACAAATGTAGAAAATATAGAATATACAAAAATTCTAAAA
Organism: Acacia pycnantha; assembly: GCA_025563575.1. Taxonomy (NCBI): domain Eukaryota; kingdom Viridiplantae; phylum Streptophyta; class Magnoliopsida; order Fabales; family Fabaceae; genus Acacia; species Acacia pycnantha. The sequence goes on along the minus strand of JAMWYP010000005.1, from coordinate 1,149,669 downwards.
GCTATAAGATATTTACATGAAATTGAAATCTGTAGTTTAGATCCAACACATATAAATCAATATATTTGTGAATATAAAAAATATTATTATGAAGCAAAAATAGTAGAACCTGAAAAACAAAAATTTTATTTAGATATGTTTTATAGAAAATTACCAAGATTAATCTCAGAAAACTTAGTAGAAGAATATACACAAGCAATGGAAACATCAAATGATCCAAATTTTGTAAATATAATAGATACAATGGGAAGAAGAGAAGAATATTTAAGAAAATACTTATCAGAAAGATGTAAAGAAGCATGGAGAAATATTAAATATTATAAATTGAATAAATTAATGGTAAATTGCTCAGAATTGGAAAAACCACATAAATGGGGATGTAATCATCACAAATGGTTATTGTAACACCCCAACATTTCAAAAGCAGTATAATTTTTTATTTATCAAACATCATTTCAAATCATCAGAGTAGAGCATTTGAGCGGAAAAGTAACTGATATGTATTTATAAAGTGCCATAAGTCTGGCTGGCTATTTACAACAGCAGTACTGTAATCGAGTGTTTCAAAAGAAATGTACAACAACAAAAGGGAAGGCTTCCGCCAGAACATCGAAAGGAAGTTTTCAGCCGGAACTTCTACGCGGGCTGCTTGTCTCTCTCCTCTCTCCTCGGTCCTCGGTCCCTGAACCCGACGCTATGTTAGGCCGAGATCCGCACCGGATCTCGGAGTAGCAGTAACCTCATGTTTATGTATACGCACAAATGACATCACATAATTTCGCAATATCTACTACTTCCGACATAGGGTATACATATCGATATGTATGGCAATAACAATACAAATCGGATGACGACAACAAGACGTCTGAGTACGTACAATAGTACAATGAGTACGTACAATAGTGCAATCGTAGTACGCACAATAGTACAATCGAGTACGTGCAATAGTACAAATCGAGTACAGGCATGACAGACAATAGGCATGACAGACAATAGTACAGTCGGAGTACAGACAATATACACATATGCATACAATAACCATCAGAGTTAGTGTTACAGTACGCGAACGTACCTTCGTTGACGGTCGTCGGTATTTTTGACGGAAAACGAAAAATTGACAGCGTCAAAAATGACTATTTTACCCCTGACCCCCTAATCGGCGGAATTTCGCCAGCACTTCGTTACTTAAACTCCCAACTTTCAGAAACTCAATCCCTACTATGTTTTTACCTCGTCATGCATCTTTCGACGCAATGAGGCCTAAAAACAAGAATAGGAATTTCATCTCCTACTTGCTAGGTCTAACTAACAATCCTACTAAAGCTACCGAAGCTTAAGACTAAGTACCGAAAAACTTACCCAGAGCTTCGCTGCAGATTTTCTCCAGAGCTCCTCTCTCTAAAACCTCTCTCTACTTTCTAAATTCTCAAGAGAGAATGGTGTGAAAAACCAAAGGGAGGGGGTGGGGTATTTATAGGAGAAGTTTGGGGACATAAAGGGAATTTTCCAATTTGATTTTTGCCCGTACCGATAGAATTTCCCCGATCGGTGTCCGAATCGCGTAATCTTGTAAAATCCTAAAATTCTGGATTCACAACTTTGAAGACATTTTCTCACTTATTAGAAATGTCCAAGTTAACCTAAATTTTGATTCCATATAGGGTTCCAACAAATCACCAAGTTTCTAAAAGCGTGCACTGCTACTAATTGAATTCTAATTATCAACTTCGGACAAAAATTCACCGATTCCAAATATGTCCAGATAATTTCAAACTCATTTCCAGATGTTGAGTTAGAATTTATTTTCTTCAATCCTAAAAATGTGTCTATCTGCATTTTTCCCTATTTCGTTTTATTAGGAAAATGCTCTACCGGCTTCAGAATTAACTTCCGGAAAAGCCTAACGAAAGATAAAAATCCACTGATCCATATTTTACCTTGACTTTGGAAAACCTATTCCTGGTTCTCTAGATAGGATCCGTTTCCTATATATTTCATTACTATTTGCTTTAATTAATATTTTAATAGAGTTTATTATTTTTACAACTCTTATATATTATTTAATACATTTTTTTTTTATTTTTCTTCTTTGCCCAAAATTCATGTCGGCAGCCCCCCTTATTATACATACATACATATATATATATATTATATTTTAATTAATTACTTAATTATTATTTTAATTATTTTTTCCCAAAAATCTCACAAAATTACCTAATTGGTCTATTCTTGTATTTAGGCTTAAAAATACCTAAACTCATCCATTTTTCTCAAAAATTTCCAATTAATTAGCAAATATATTCTTACTAATTTTTAGCCAAAAACCACTAATTTTAGGGTTTTACATAATTATCCTTGAATTTCCTTTGTTTATGCTTAAGTAATTAGTCAATAATTACTTACTTAATCCCCCACCAATTGTTGATAATTTTCTTAATTAGAATGCCTCATTACCTCATAAATTTGGACCTGACATCTTTGTTTTCATGTCTTCTGCATTATTTTAGGATTTACGAGGGTATTTTGGTCATTTCAATACTTTTTGGACATTCTTATACAATTTCTCCAAGTTTGTAATTTAATAAATTACCTAAATTAGGGACAATATCCTTCCCTATTTCAAATAGATATTTACTTGCCTCTTTTATAGCTTTCACAGGTATTTATAACCCATAATGTATTTAGGGACCTAATTGCAAATTTTCAAACGTTTTAGGGACCTAATTGCAAATTATCTAATTTCAAGGGAAATTACCCTAACAACAAGGTAAACTCAATACAAGGTGTTTGAGACCTCATATTCACCTATTTTCAATAGGTATATTTCCCAATTTTTGATATTTACTCTAAGTGTGATTTTTAGGGTATTACAGTTATCCAAGAAAAGGAAGAAAAGAAAAATATACAAATTTAAGAAATACCCAAAAAAGAAGTTTTTTAGAAAATATAATACTACAAATAGAAGAAAATTTAAACCAAATAAATATTTTAAAAGAAGAAGAAATAATAAGAATAATAAAAAACCTTATAAATGTAGATGTTATAATTGCGGAGACTTAGGACATATAGCAACAAATTGTGATAAACCAAAATCAAAAAGAAAAATGCATATCTTAGAAAAAGCTGAAGAATTAGAATTAGAACCCTTAGACATAGATTTAATAAATTTGAAGAACCCATAGAAAATGAATTAGAAATATACAAATTAACATATGAATATGAAACTGAAGAATCAGGAGAAGAATTAGAAGAAGAATCAGAAAGTTCAGAAGATGAAGAAGAAATAGAAAAGGAATATTTAGATCAAAATAAAAACTATATACATATGATGAATGCACAAGAAATAGAAAATAATGAAATTACAAATAATGAAGAATTCGAAGAATATGAAGAATATGTAAATACTGAAGAAAGTTCAATAGAAAGAAGAATAACATTTAATAAAGAACAATATGATAAAATAAAAGAAAAAGATTTAGACATGACAGTTAACAGCATAAAAAATGAAAAATTTCTAGATAAAGTAAGCAAGATACTAAAAAATAAGAAAAAAGAGAAATCACAGTGTGTAATATTAAAAAAGAAATTTCCAATAGAATCAACTTTAACAGAAGGAGTTTTGAGAATACCTTTAATAAGCAAAGCTTTAATAGAACATGAAATATCAAAAATACCTTTTAAAGATGAAATATCAGAAATATATATAGCAGGAGTGCAAGTTATGGTAAAAGCTTATTTTCAGAGTGGAATAGATTCGGCATTAGAATTATTAATAACAGATGGAAGAATAATTAGTAATGTGGAAGATAGTATTTTAGGAATGATAGCAGGAAATTTAATATATCAAAAATTAAAATTTACTTTAAATACCAATTTTGCAATTAGTAGAGCAGAAGAAAACATGGATAAATCAATCTTAGTATATCATAATTTACATAATGTAAGATTACAACCAGGATCTAGAAGCATAAGTATAACAGTAATGATAGGATTAGTATTTTCAAATAAACATAGAATATATAACAAAAATAAAGATAAAATAATAATAGATAAATATTTTATGCCTGTAATAAGAGAAATTAAAACTGACCCAAAAAGAATCACTATCCCAGAAATGTTAAGATTAGAACTAGATAATACTAGAGATTATTTTGTACAAACTCCCAGAAGAATTATTACTAATAATATATTAGGACAGAGATCTTTAAAAATAAATACATCAAAAAATCCAATATGGAATATATATAATAGACCGTCACCTAGTAGAAGTTTAAGTCTTAAAACAATAGATACAACACAAGAAGTTATGGATAATTTTAATAGAAGAAATTTATTAGCAGAAAGACCAATAAGTTCAAGTTTAAGAGAAATTAGACCTCAAAATGAAATTTATATAAAATTAGAAGTAAAATCTGATATGTCATGGAAAGAAGTCATAGCAAAAATTGATGAACATTTAGAAAAAAGTGAAATAGACATAGGATTTACGGAAGATAATTTGATATTAGAAGGAAATCAAACAAAATCTAATGTAGTATTAAGGTTTAATAATAGAGATACAATCAATTTAAACCTATTAGTAAAAGAAAATTTAGGAATTAATTATAAGATAATATTAGGAAAATATTTTCTAGAATTAGTAAAACCATATAGAATCCAAGATACAAGAATAATGATAAACTTAAATCATCAAACAATTATAATACCAAAATTATCATGATTTACGAAGACATAAGTATTGAATGGGATGAAAATAGAAATAAAATGATATTTTTATATAAAAGATTTGATCAAACATTGGAAATAGATGAAACTATAATAGTGCAAGATACAGATGTAACTTTGATCAGAATATTAATAAATAAATTAAAAGAAAAAATCGAAAAATATAAAAGAGTACTAACACCTAGAAATCTTATTCGACACCCAGTATATGCTGATCATATAAGAACAAGAATAAATGAATTTAAAACTGTAAAATCTCACTTGAAACAAAAATTAGAATTATTATCTAGAGTATGAATCAAAGACCTAGAATAACATATTTTGGAAGAAATGTGCAAACAAAAATATCACCTGTAGATAAAAGTTTATTTAGATTAGCACTTAAATTAATAAGAGATGTAGATAGAATAGAATATGGAAGAGTAATAGAAGCATATAATAGGTTTATGGAAGCACAAGAACCTTATAATCCATTAATAGCAAACCAAGCTTTACAACAAATAGAAGAAGCTTACGAATTCTTAAGGCAAAGAAATTATGTAAAAAATGTAATTAAAAATCATTTGGAAGTATTATCAAGAATATAATAAGTAATTTATTTATGGCCAAAAATAGGAGCATTATACAAGCAAGAAGAATAGTTGGAAGACCAGGAAATCAAAGAATGGTATGGCAAACATATTATAAATGTGATAACAATATAATTAAAGTGTTAAACACAGATAAAAGCACTAATGAGAATTGTAATAAAAAGAATAGATAAATCAAATAAAATGCAAAGAAGTATTATAAAAGGAATGGGATATCCAGACTTATATAATAGATACCCAGGACTTTATCACCCTGTTATAGATAACATTAGAGGAATGATTAATGAAAGAGAAATGTGTAAAAGTAACTTTAAAAAGAAATTGGAAATATTATCAAGAGTATGAGTGAAAGACCATTATATTACATATTGATAAAATTTAATTATGAAAATATAGAGCTAGAAAATATCATGCTTTAGTAGATACAGGAGCAAATCTAACAGTAGCAAAATATAATGTTTTACAACCTGAAATGTGGAAAAAGAAAAATAGAATTATTAGAATGGAATCAGCAGGAAGAGAAATATGTAACGTGTAAAACCCTAAAAATCACACCTAGGGTAAATATCAAAAATTGGGAAATATACCTATTGAAAATAGGTGAATATGAGGTCTCAAACACCTTGTATTGAGTTTACCTTGTTGTTAGGGTAATTTCCCTTGAAATTAGATAATTTGCAATTAGGTCCCTAAAACGTTTGGAAGTTTGCAAATAGGTCCCTAAATACATTATGGGTTATAAATACCCTGTGAAAGCTATAAAAGAGGCAAGTAAATATCTATTTGAAATAGGGAAGGGTATTGTCCCTAATTTAGGTAATTTATTAAGTTACTACCTTGAAGAAATAAAGGGGAAGAGTCAAAAGTATCCAAATGACCAAAATGACCCCGCAAATTTTAGTACAAAGATTTAAGATATGAAAACACAAATGTCAGTACAAAGGTTATGAGGTAATGAGTTGTTATAATTAAGAAAATTATCAACTATTGATAAGAAAGTAATTAGGTAATTATTGTCTAATTACTTAAGTATAAACGAAGGAAATTCAGAGATAATTATGTAAAACCCTAAAATTAGTGGTTTTTGGCCAAGAATTAGTAAAAACATATTTGCTAATTAATTGGAAATTTTTTAGGAAAATGGATGAGTTTAGGTATTTTTAAGCCTAAATACAAGAATGGACCAATAGGGAAATTTTGTAAAAAATTATATAAAAATAATTATTAAATAATTATTTTATATAATATTAATTAATTATTAATTAAATAAAAACGAATTTTTTTTTTTTAAAAAAAAAGACCAGATCATTGACCGAAAAATTGGATGAAGAAGGGATAAGATTTTGTGAAGAAATATCATGATATTTAGTTACAACTTGTAGTATTTTATAATATAATTAATTATTGTGAATAGTAACACAATAAATAGGAAACGGATCCTATCTAGAGAACTAGGAATGAGAATTCCAAAGTCAAGGTAAAATATTGATCGGTGGATTTTTACCTTTCGTTAGACTTTTCCGGAGTCAATTCCGAGGCCGGTAGAGCATTTTCCTAATAAAACAAAATAGGAAAAATGCAGATAGGCACATTTTTGGATCTAAAGAAAATAAATTCTAACTCAACATCTATAAATGAGTTTGAAATTATCTGGACATATTTGGAATCAGTGAATTTTTGTCCAGAAGTTCATGATTCCAGAAATTCGTTCCGTAACCGGGCACGCTTTTCGAGGAACTTCAGACTGACTGTTGGAGCCCTATATGGAATCAAAATTTAGATTAACTTGGACATTTCTAATGAGTGATAAGATGTCTTCAAAGTTGTAAATCCAGAATTTTGAGATTTTTCCGGAATTACGCGAATCGGGTACCGATCGGGGTATAAATGCTTCTAGAATATACAAACTTGTCACACAAGTTGGTGACCCATAAGGGCTGAACGAAATTGTGCTTTGCATGGCCACAAATCATCCACCAAAACCCTAATTTTTCTATGGTTAAAAATGAGGGGAAAATTACAAAGTTGGAAAGGGAAAATTACACAATTTGGCACTTTTTTCCCCTATAAATAGGCCTTGAATCCTCTTCATTTTTCACACCATTCCTATTGTGGATTTCGAAATCTAGAGAGAGGTTTTAGAGAGAGGAGCTCTGGAGAAAAGCTGTAGCGAAGCTCTGGGTAAGTTTTTCGGTACTTAGTTTCCGTAGTTCTTTCGGTAGTTAGAGTAGAAATGCTATATTAGTCTTTAATCTTCCAAGTATGATTAGATATCATATAATAGGGGTATTTTAGTCATGAATTTCGAAAATATTGGTGAGGTTGAAGTTCTAGAAAAATTCTGGAAGATTAGAGTTAAAATAGCGAAGCTCTGGCGAAATTCCGCCAATAGGGGCATCAGGGGCAAAATGATAATTTTTACCTAAAATGCCTGTTATGATGTAAATCATTAATTAATATGATTTATATTTCGAAATGATATTGGAGTAAGAGTTATGTTGAAATTTTGGAAAATTAAAGTCAAAGTAACGATGTGCTGGCGAAATTCCGCCGATTAGGGGGTCAGGGGTAAAATAGTCATTTTGACTAAAAATGTCCGTCGTAATGATAGATCCTTAACAAGTACGTTGTTATATTGATAGGATATCTCTGATAAGGTTCTGACCCACTGTCGTGCCGTATACCGACAGAAATACCGTAATCCGTCAACGAAGGTACGTTCGCGTACTGGTAACCTTAACTCTGATGTTTATTGTATGCATGTGTGTATATTGTCTGTACTCCGATTGTACTATTGTTCTGTACTTTGACTGTACTATTGTCTGTACATCCGACTGTACTATTATCTGTACTCCGACTGTACTGTTGTCTATCATCCGACTGTATGATTGTCTGTCATCCGACTGTATTGTTATTGCCATACATATCTGATATGTATACCCTATGTCTGACCGTAGTAAATGTTGCCAAAAGTCTAAGAATGTTTGTTGTACATATATGATGTATGTAATCATGAGGTTAACCGTTACCTGGGGTTCGATGCATGGACTCCAGCTCTTAACTTAGCTTCGTGGATCTAAGGACCGAGGTTCGAGGAGAAGGACAAGCAAAGACGCCTAGGAATCGCTACCAAGACTTCTTTCTGTTATACTTTTGAAACATTCTTGTACCGCTGTTTAAACAGCAAGACATGCTACCATGGGTATTTTAAATATATATATATGTTACTCAATCGCTCCGGTGCACTACTCTGATGTTTACAAATGATGTTTGATGAAAAAAAAATTTATACTGCTTGTGAAAACGGGATGTTACATTTTTGGTATCAGAGCAGTAGTCCTGGCATGAATTTAACCGTGTTATTACGGACAGTTTGGTGACGAAGGCAAGGCTAGTTTACGTGGGTGTGCCAATCAGTCACCGTATAAGTCGGTGAGGCCCCCATAGTAGACACTTACCTGGCCATTCTGTTCGGTTAACGGAGTTAGGTTCTAAGCCTTTTCAAAAATTTGGAGCATACTTTGAAAATGAGTACTGATATAGCCCAAGGTCGGTGTACCACCTCATTTCGTGTACTAGTTTGAACCAAGATACCATTCTCGAACCGGTGTACCACTTTCCGTCTGTACATCAATTCCGATAATCCCGATGTCGGCCGATAACCCCGATATCGCCTCGATAATTTTGATCACCCTGATATCAGTCTCTGATAACCCTGATATCAGTCTCTGATAATTTTGATAACTCTGATATCAGCTCTGATATCAGTCTCCGATAGCTCTGATAGCTCTAATATCAATCTCCGATAGCTATGATAGCTCTGATATCAGTCTCTGATAGCTCTGATATCAGTCTCCGATAGCTCTGATAGCTCTGATATCAGTCTCCGATAGCTCTGATAACTCTGATATCAGTCTCTGATCACTCTGATAATCGCTAGTGTTGTGCTGGACGGTGATTCTTTCCTAGCACCGAGCTTATATGCGAAGATAGGCCACGCCGGATGAAACTCCGAGACCAACAAGATAAGTACATGCAGTATTTGACTCATGTATAGAAACTTCCGATACGTGTGTCCGCACTGCTTCGAGAGAAGAACGAACCAACGAAACTCTTAACGAGGGACATGTTGCGGGTGTCTATTCGTTAGTAGTAGAAATATGAAGTGCGATAGAAATTTTGATATGATCGTCGTTGTACTTCTCATCTAATTTTCCCTCATAAAGGTGAAAAGAACCAGACATGGCAAATTTGAGAGGAGCCGGAGCTCCCAGAGGCCGAGGCAGAGGCCGAGGTAGGGGACAAGGTAGACAACCCCGAGTAAGAGCGATACCTGAACTCGAGCACAACCGAGTACCGAACCAACCAGAACAAAACGAGATGCAGGATTTGAGGAGGAATCTGCAAGAACAGAGGGCTCTTATCGATGTACTCCTGGAAGAGAGACAAGCAAGACAAGATCGAGAAGCTGAGAGAGAACAACGTTCTGAAGAAGATGATGATGAGCGAAGAGATGAGCATGATGAGGAAGCTGAGGGATCTGATAGACTCACCACCTCCACGACGAAGGAGAACCGTGCGACCACACAACACTGGTCACCCAGCTTTGCAAGCTCAAACCACTAGCTTTCCATGGGAAGAACGAATTACCGAGGACTCGCATGAGCCTAGACAAGATCTTTGAAGTGATGGAATGCCCGGAGGACCGGAAAGCTCAGCTGGCAATTTACAAACTCGATGGTGATGCGCACAAATGGTGGAAGAGTGTAGCCACGATGTTGCGGACCCAGTTTTGCCCTGTCACTTGGGAGAAGTTCATAGAAAAGTTTAATGAACAATATTTTCCTCCCTCAACACAAGTGATTAAGGAGAAGGAGTTCCTTCATATTCAACAAGGTTCCGAGGAAACCTTTGATGCTTACTTTTCCCGATTCACCAACCTGTCTCGGTATTCGTCGTATCTGAAAAGTAATGTTAACGAGAGCTGGAAGGCAAACAGGTTGATGCACGGACTGAAGTATGACATAAGGTCTAGACTGGTGTCTCAACAGTTTCCTGTGTTGGGATCCGTACACGCAGCGGAGTAAAACTTTTACGAATCCCTTAGGCGGATCGCTCAACGGCGTTTAAATCAAGGTTTAGGGTTTCCGAATCGTACCTTTGCCAAACGCTTTAAACTGGTGGGCTACCTTCGATCGCCAGGCCGACTCTTTAGAATCGCCTTCCTCTACCGGTATCCACACGAACGCCTTCGAAACACGAACGGAAGCGTGCTAGCGCCTTTGAACTGTGTGTCTCTCTATTTTCTATCTAGAGTTTCTCGCGGCTTTCTAATACGCTTGACAAAATGTCCCGTAGGTTTTTCTAAACCTAGTAGGCGTATTTTATTCAAAATCAATTTTTTTTTTGAATTTGGATTAAAAAATATATTAATTAAATCTATCTGATAGATCTAATCTAATCTATTTATTTAATCCAAAATTAAAAGCCTTTAGATTTAATTTATATTTATAAATTAAATCAAGATATGATATCATTATATTTAAAATGAGATCCGATATCTCGCTCAAATTAAATCGATATGCAATATCTTTATTCGAAAATAAATCTGAGATACAATATCTCAATTTATTATAGTTATTTAATTTATCAAATAAATTAAATACTATATATAATAATATTATTATCATTAAATAATATCATTATTATTTTCGAATTTAATATATATTAAATCAAGATATGATATCATTACATTTAATTTAAAATGAGATCCGATATCTCGCTCAAATTAAATCGATATGCAATATCTTTATTCGAAAATTAAATCTAAGATACAATATCTCAATTTATTATAGTTATTTAATTTATCAAATAAATTAAATACTATATATAATAATATTATTATCAATAAATAATATCATTATTATTTTCGAATTTAATATATTTATATATGCATATATATATATACACACATACATCCTAGATTAAATAAGTATTCATTAAATCTTAAACACATTTAAGATTCAATGAATCTGACACTCTTGCTCGTGTTGGGTCATTCTTGTGTGCGATCCCGTAGGCCCACATGAGATTGGCAAGGCCAATACGTACAGAGCCCACAAGTCGCAAGCGGCCTCTAGCAAGACATTGCGACTACCCAATTCATGGGATCGTTGATAAGTACAATGACTTGCCCCTAGGGCATAATTTCCAACAGACTCCCACTTGCACTAGGTGCAATCATTAATTACCTTAATTCCCATTGCCCTAACATGACGCTCATGTTTTACTTGTGCAAGCGGCTTAGTAAGAGGATCAACGTCATTGTTTATGCGATATAACCTATCGTACAACAATGTCACGTCCCTTTTGTCACGCGATAATTTGGTCAAGGATGAGGCATGGAAAATGTCAACTTCCTGTTCTTGACCATTACTTTCGATTCTTCAGTAGTCTAACAATTGAAATGGAAACTCCTTTCCATCGTAGTATGGCCATACATTTCTTAGACTCACTCATCGAGGGGCCCAAGATATCTCTCTACAAATGTGAGGGACAAATCCCATCTTGACCACTCACATTCCTCCGCATGAGAACCACTAATCCCGATCCTAGCCTTTATCATCACTCGATCAAAGGTGACTTTTGACTAGGTCAAAGACCAGCGAATCATCATGTAGGAATCCATGATGATCTCAGGTCAAAGGGCATTGTGACGCGGTTATACATGAGAAAAGCTTATGACTTATTCCATGCAGCTTTCTCATAGTGGGTCGGTCCAGCACCTTGTACTCTTGCAAGTGCCCATGACTTTGACTCGTATATTCATACTCATTAAAGTCATACTGGTCTTATTTCATCTTCACTCCCGCGTAGATGACCGACTGTGGACATTTAGGATAATCTATAAGATATATCCAAGGATCAGTTATCATTATAAACATGCAAATGGAATGATAACTAAAGGAGAATACTTTAAATACAAACATCTAAAGTACAATGACTTTCTTTCTCCTGGTACTTTGCATAATAATTTTTTTTGTATCACCTCTATCATTGATTTCTCTGATAAGATGAAATCGCTTGAGTATATGGTTGGTCCTTTGATGTGACCTAGGCTCCTTGGTCTGCGCAATAACGCCGCTATTGTCACAGAGCAAGTCTATTGGATCTGAGATGGTAGGAACCACCCCCAATTCAGTGATGAACTTTCTGATCCAAACGGCTTCCTTAGCTGCATCCGATGCTGCTATATACTCAGCTTTTCAGTCCAGTGACGCTCACCGGGATCTTGTTGATATCTGCTGGTCATACTTAAGGCAAATGACACATCGGGTCGAGTACATAACATGGCATACATGATAGATCTAATGGCGGAGGCATATGGAATCTTACTCATGCGGTCTCTTTGATCTTGTGTACTAGGACACAGAATCTTACCGAGATGGATGCCATGAGACATGGGCATATTGCCCTTTTTTGAATCATGCATACTGAATCTATGCAGTATCTTGTCTATATATGTGCTCTGACTTAGGCCTATCAGCCTCTTAGATCTATCTCTATAGATCATAATCTGTGCTCCCACTAACCTTGTTGTAAACACAAGGTTCATCTATGTTTTGAATGAATCCAAACTCTTTGACTACTTCATCAAAACGATGATTCCAACTCCGAGATGCATGCTTCAATCCATAAATGGACCTTTGAAGCTTGCAAACTTTACCAGAGTCCTCTGGACGCACAAAAACCTCAGGTTGTGTCATGTACACATCCTCAAGGAGCTTTCCATTAAGGAATGCTGTTTTGACGTCCATCTGCCATATATCATAGTCATAATATGATGCAATGACAAGAAGGATTCTGATTGATTTGGCCATTGCAACTAGGGAAAAGGTTCCATCATAGTCTACACCATGAGTTTGCGTGAATCCTTTTGCAACCGCCGTGCCTTGAAGATATTTACTTTGCCATCCATGTCAGTTTTCTCTTTGAAAACCCACTTGCACCCAACGGTTTTTACACCTTCAGTGGATCGACTAAGGCCCATACCTCACTGTCGTACATGGATTGCATTTCGACTTCATGGCACCAAGCCATCTTTCGGAGTTGGGTCCCACCATGGCCTCGCGATAGGTAGTTGGCTCATTGTGCTCAATGAGCAAAACATCACGGCTTTCAGTAATCAGAAATCCATATCTCTGAGGCTGTAGTCGTGTTCTATCGAACCTTCGTGTTCTATCGAACCTTCGTGGGTCTTGTGTTACATGAGTAGGCTCAACAACTTGTTGTGAGTCTTCTCCGTTTTCCATCTGTGGTTCTATGTCGTCCTGTGACTCTTGAACTTCTTCGAGGTTCACCTTACTCCCACTGGTTCTTTTAGAGATAAACTCTTTTTCCAAAAGGACACCATTTCGAATAACAAACATTTTGTGATCGGTGGATTGTAGACATAGTATCCTTTAGTTTCCTTAGGATACCCCACAAAAAGGCATTTTGAGGATCTAGATGATAATTTATCAAAGGCTTGATGTTTGACATAAACCTCTCATCCCAAAATTTTAAGAAATGACAAACTGGGTTTCTTCCCCAACCGCCTTTGACGGAACACGGTTTAGTGTGAACGCAATGCTTTCTAGGGCATGGCCCCAAAAGGAAGGTGGAAGATCTGTTTGACCCATCATAGATCGAACCATATCTAATAGAGTTCGATTCTCCGCTCGAAACACCATTCCATTGAGGTGTTCCTGGAGGAGTAAGTTGCGAGACGATCCCACAACTCCTAAGATGGTCAATGAACTCTTGGCTCAAATATTCACCACCCCGATCGATCGAAGTGTCTTAATTGTTTTGCCAAGTTGATTTTGCACTTCATTTTGGAATATTTTGAACATTTCAAAAGATTCCGACTTATGTTTCATGAAATAGATATATCTATATGTACCGAAATCGTCTATAAATGTAATGAAGTACAAATGACCTCCTCTCGGCAGATGTATTCATTGGTCCACACACATCGGTATGTATGAGGCCCAATAAATTGGTGGCTCTCTCACCGTGTCCAAGAAAGGTGCCTTTGTCATCTTTCCCAATAAACAAGACTCGCATGTATCAATTGATTCAAAATCAAATGAGTTAAGAAATCCATCTTTATGGAGTTTCAAATGTGTTTCTCATTTATATGGCCTAGACGACAATGCCATAGATAGGTCGGATTCAAATCATTTGACTTGAACCTTTTAGTAGTTATGTCATAGATATGTCCATTCAATTTTCTACTGTCCTTGAGATCCTACATTTATTCAAATGTGAGATCCACATGTAGTATCCAATACCCATGTTGAGGAAGTAGAAAAGCGAATATCTATGACATAGATACTTGAAGCGATAGCCCCGCTATCCTTCTTGTTCTTCTCCAGATCTTCGAAGTAGAGTTTGCAATTTCTTTTCAAATGACCAAGTTCATTGTAAAAGAAGCAGACTCTATCCTTCGAAGGTTTTGCCTTCTTGGCTTTCGGTTTCATACCCCTTCCTTTTTGAACGGACAAAACAGAAGAAATTGATTCCTCCATGTTGTTCATGTTGTAATCCATGACAAAGTTATCATAACTTCCTGGGAGTGAGTTCAAGATCACATCTGTAGCTAACTCCTGGGACATGGGGAATCCAAGCCTCTCAAGGTGATCAATGTAGCCTTTCATTTCCAATAAATGAGGACTAACTGATTCACCTTCAGTCATCTTTCAGGAATGAAAGGCCTTTGTGGTCTCATACCTCTCTTGCCTTGCCTGTGGTGTTGAAGTATTACTAGACTACATGATTCTACAACTAAAGATATGCAAAGTTTAATTAATAATCTCCCACTGAATTAAGAACCCTCATTATAATTAGTGGGCTAAGATCCATATTTGGCTTAAATTTAAGTCCGCTTTGGCAGGCTCTTAAATTAAGTTATTTAGGTAGGCAAACCCCTTGCCAATTACATCATATGTAACTCTTAGATCTTTATGGGATTCAATCATCATATGACGTAGCATGTTTAATCCCATCTAATGCCTTGAGATCCAAAACCGTTTTGATAATCTCAATTAAGTCAGACAATAATGAATATTGAGTATCACCATTACTCACTCTTGTCTCACCAAGATAACTCGATGCATCCACTTTGGTGGAACATACAAATGGGCGATCTAGGTTTTGACAAGTATTCATTTATTGGTGGCATTATGACTTAAGATTTTATTTAGAGGGTATAATTAGATTAATCCTATTAATTATACTTATATGAATGCAATCACTATTGTATCTCATATAATATCTAAATTAATTATGAGTGATCTAATCAAAACATAATTAAAACTCTAAATTGATTATGAGTGATCTAATCAAAACATAATTAAAATTCTTAATTAATTATGAGTGATTTAATCAAAACATAATTAAAATTCTAAATTAATTATGAGTGATCTAATCAAACCATAATTAAAATTCTAAATTAATTATGAGTGATCAAATCAAACCATAAATAAAAATTCTAAATTAATTATGCAATGATCAAATCCAAAACATAATCAAGGACTGCGACACAACATGACTCACCTAACCTAGAATTCTCTCAAGCCAATGAGAGGACTTCTCTAGATAAAATTAAAGAAAGATACTTCATGAGAAACCTCGTTTCAACATAGCATGCCATATTTAAAAAAATACAACACTTGTAAATTCTAGAGCCATATTGTTCACCATACCCAAACAAGTTAAATCACACCATATATTTAATTCATACAGTTATGCAATAAAATATTATGGTTAAAGTTATCATGATATAAATTCTCTAATTTATATTCATGATTTAAAATCTCGCGCCACTGACAATCAGCCGGGATCCCTACATGATCAAAATAACTTCATGTTTTCGAAAATAATTTCCCAAAAAAAAAGTGATTTTTTTCGAAAATAATTTCCAAAAAAAAACGTGATTTTTTTTTTCCGAAAATTTCAAACCCTAACGTACTGATCGACATCGGATCTGAACGTTTCAGATCCACGCGAATCAGTACGATCTGAACAATTCAGAGAACTGCCGCAATATCCGACTAGCTATCCGTAGAAACCCTAACGCGAGTTTTGTAATTCAAACGCATACAAAGATCGGTTTTAGCATATATATCATATATATAAACATGCGTAAAACCTAATTTAAACGCACGGTTGAGAAAAATTTTACGAATCCCTTAGGCGGATCGCTCAACGGCGTTTAAATCAAGGTTTAGGGTTTCCGAATCGTACCTTTGCCAAACGCTTTAAACTGGTGGGCTACCTTCTCGATCAGCAGAAGCCGACTCTTTAGAATCGCCTTCCTCTACCGGTATCCACACGAACAGCCTTTAGAAACACGAACGGAAGCGTGCTAGCGCCTCTGAACTGTGTGTCTCTCTATTTTCTATCTAGGGTTTCTCGCGGCTTTCTAATACGCTCGACAAAATGTCCCGTAGGTTTTTCTAAACCTAGTAGGCGTATTTTATTCAAAACCAATTTTTGAATTTGGATTAAAAAATATATTAATTAAATCTATCTGATAGATCTAATCTAATCTATTTATTTAATCCAAAATTAAAAGCCTTTAGATTTAATTTATATTTATAAATTAAATCAAGATATGATATCATTATATTTAAAATGAGATCCGATATCTCAGTTCAAATTAAATCTGATATGCAATATCTTTATTCGAAAAAAAATCTGAGATACAATATCTCAATTTATTATAGTTATTTAATTTATCAAATAAATTAAATACTATATATAATAATATTATTATCATTAAATAATATCATTATTATTTTCGAATTTAATATATATTAAATCAAGATATGATATCATTACATTTAATTTAAAATGAGATCCGATATCTCAGTTCAAATTAAATCTGATATGCAATATCTTTATTCGAAAATTAAATCTGAGATACAATATCTCAATGTATTATAGTTATTTAATTTATCAAATAAATTAAATACTATATATAATAA
Organism: Acacia pycnantha; assembly: GCA_025563575.1. Lineage (NCBI taxonomy): Eukaryota > Viridiplantae > Streptophyta > Magnoliopsida > Fabales > Fabaceae > Acacia > Acacia pycnantha. The sequence continues at coordinate 1,132,322 of JAMWYP010000005.1, read as the reverse complement.
TATTATTATCAATAAATAATATCATTATTATTTTCGAATTTAATATATTTATATATGCATATATATATATACACACATACATCCTAGATTAAATAAGTATTCATTTAATCTTAAACACATTTAAGATTCAATGAATCCGACACTCTTGCTCGTGTTGGGCCATTCTTGTGTGCGACCCTCAGTAGGCCCACATGAGATTGGCAGCGGGCCAATACTGTACCAGCCCACAAGTCGCAAGCGGCCTCTAGCAAGACATTGCGACTACCCAATTCATATGGGGATCGTTGATAAGTACAATGACTTGCCCCTAGGGCATAATTTCCAACATCCTGACATAGCACAAGCGGTAGAATCTTGCCGGATGACTGAGCGCAACCTGAAGGAGTTACGTATATTACGGAATCAAAATAGTAGCCATACCAATCGTAGTGAGGGAAACCGTGAAAATTCCTCACGGAAGAGAGAATCACCCTGGAGTGACTCTCAAGGAGAAAGCAAGAGGCCAAACCCGATTCGGGCAAAGCAGATACAACCCAGAACGTCAGGACCCCGGCCGTGTCCAAAATGCGGGAAGTATCATCCTCAAAGTACTGGCTGCGATGGGAAGCTGATATGCTTCAAGTGTCAAAAGCCGGGCACATCGTTGTATACTGTCCGAGAAAGTCGCGAGATCAAGGCCACGTAACCCTGTGCCGAATGTACGCACTAACCGATGCAGAGGACAGAGAACTCCCAGAGATGGTCCAAGGTACTATCTCTTCATAGATAAATCTTCTCTAGGTTAGATCATATGATTGCGTGAACCATCACAGTTCCATGTTTCTTCATTGCTACAATCGGACCGCAATCGTGTCATTGAGTAGGAGGTATCTTGTGTTGTCATGGTGTATGGGCGCCATGGTGACATGTATGATATTTTGTGTTGTCATGGTGTATGGGCGCCATGGAGACATTTTGGTATCTATAGTGTTGACCGCGGTGTATGGGCGCCTCGGGAGACACTATATACCAAAGTACGAAATGACAAGATCTTTGCAGTCAGGCTGGAGTATAGTCTCGATTGACCAACGTGGAAGTAATCCGATAGGATAACGATCTGACGCGTATAGTCCGAAAACAGGATAGTACGAAGTTTAGTGGGTAGAGTGCAAATTTCGAGGACGAAATTTTGTTTAACGGGGGGGGGGGGGGGATGTAATACCCTAAAAATCACACTTAGGGTAAATATCAAAAATTGGGAAATATACATATTGAAAATAGGTGAATATAAGGTCTCAAACACCTTGTATTGAGTTTACCTTGTTGTTAGGGTAATTTCCCTTGAAATTAGATAATTTTCAATTAGGTCCCTAAAACGTTTGGAAGTTTGCAAATAGGTCCCTAAATACATTATGGGTTATAAATACCCTGTGAAAGCTATAAAAGAGGCAAGTAAATATCTATTTGAAATAGGGAAGGGTATTGTCCCTAATTTAGGTAATTTATTAAGTTACTACCTTGAAGAAATAAAGGGGGAAGAGTCAAAAAGTATCCAAATGACCAAAATGACCCCGTAAATTTTAGTACAGCACAGAAGACATGAAAACACAAATGTCAGTACAAAGGTTATGAGGTAATGAGTTGTTATAATTAAGAAAATTATCAACTATTGATAAGAAAGTAATTAGGTAATTATTGTCTAATTACTTAAGTATAAAAGAAGGAAATTCAGAGATAATTATGTAAAACCCTAAAATTAGTGGTTTTTGGCCAAGAATTAGTAAAAACATATTTGCTAATTAATTGGAAATTTTTGAGAAAAATGGATGAGTTTAGGTATTTTTAAGCCTAAATACAAGAATGGACCAATAGGGAAATTTTGTAAAAAATTATATAAAAATAATTATTAAATATTATTTTATGTAATATTAATTAATTATTAATTAAATAAAAACGATTTTTTTTGTTTTTTTTAAAAAAGACCAGATCATTGACCGAAAAATTGGATGAAGAAGGGATAAGATTTTGTGAAGAAATATCATGATATTTAGTTACAACTTGTAATATTTTATAATATAATTAATTATTGTGAATAGTAACACAATAAATAGGAAACGGATCCTATCTAGAGAACTAGGAATGGGAATTCCAAAGTCAAGGTAAAATATTGATCGGTGGATTTTTACCTTTCGTTAGACTTTTCCGGAAGTCAATTCCGAGGCCGGTAGAGCATTTTCCTAATAAAACAAAAAATAGGGAAAAATGCGTATAGGCACATTTTTGGATCTAAAGAAAATAAATTCTAACTCAACATCTAGAAATGAGTTTGAAATTATCTGACATATTTGGAATTAGTGAATTTTTGTCCGTAAGTTGATGATTCCGTAAATTGCCCGTGAATCGGGCACGCGAGGAACTTCTGATCGACTGTTGGAGCCCTATATGGAATCAAAATTTAGATTAACTTGGACATTTCTAATGAGTGATAAGATGTCTTCAAAGTTGTAAATCCAGAATTTTGAGATTTTTCCGGAATTACGCGAATCGGGTACCTATCGGGGTATAAATGCTTCTAGAATATACCAACTTGTCACACAAGTTGGTGACCCATAAGGGCTGAACGAAATTGTGCTTTGCATGGCCACAAATCATCCACCAAAACCCTAATTTTTCTATGGTTAAAAATGAGGGGAAAATTACAAAGTTGGAAAGGGAAAATTACACAATTTGGCACTTTTTTCCCCTATAAATAGGCCTTGAATCCTCTTCATTTTTCTCACCATTCCTATTGTGTATTTCGAAATCTAGAGAGAGGTTTTAGAGAGAGGAGCTCTGGAGAAAAGCTGTAGCGAAGCTCTGGGTAAGTTTTTCGGTACTTAGTTTCCGTAGTTCTTTCGGTAGTTAGAGTAGAAATGCTATATTAGTCTTTAATCTTCCAAGTATGATTAGATATCATATAATAGGGGTATTTTAGTCATGAATTTCGAAAATATTGGTGAGGTTGAAGTTCTGGAAAAATTCTGGAAGATTAGAGTTAAAATAGCGAAGCTCTGGCGAAATTCCGCCAATAGGGGCATCAGGGGCAAAATGATAATTTTTACCTAAAATGCCTGTTATGATGTAAATCATTAATTAATATGATTTATATTTCGAAAATGATATTGGAGTAAGAGTTATGTTGAAATTTTGGAAAATTAAAGTCAAAGTAACGATGTGTCGCGAAATTCCGCCGATTAGGGGTCAGGTAAAATAGTCATTTTGACAAAAATGTCCGTCGTAATGATAGATCCTTAACAAGTACGTTGTTATATTGATAGGATATCTCTCGATAAGGTTCTCACCCACCGCCGTGCCGTATACCGACTGCAAATACCGTAATCCGCCAACGAAGGTACGCTCGCTGCATCGTAACCTTAACTCGATGTTTATTGTATGCATGTGTGTATATTGTCTCATTTCGATTGTACTATTGTTCTGTACTTTGATCTGTACTATTGTCCGTACATCCGATCGCATTTATTATCTCGTACTCCGACTCAGATCGTTGTCTATCATCCGATCAGTATGATTGTCTGTCATCCGATCAGATTGTTATTGCCATACATATCTGATATGTATACCCTATGTCTGACCGTAGTAAATGTTGCCAAAAGTCTAAGAATGTTTGTTGTACATATATGATGTATGTAATCATGAGGTTAACCGTTACCTGGGGTTCGATGCATGGACTCCACTCTCTTAACTTAGCTTCCGTGGATCTAAGGACCGAGGTTCGAGGAGAAGGACAAGCAGCACGCCTAGGAATCGCGGTTGAAGACTTCTTTCTGTTATACTTTTGAAACATTCTTGTACCGCTGTTTAAACAGCAAGACATGCTACCATGGGTATTTTAAATATATATATATGTTACTCAATCGCTCCGGTGCACTACTCTGATGTTTACAAATGATGTTTGATGAAAAAAAAATTTATACTGCTTGTGAAAACGGGATGTTACAATTTTGGTATCTGAGCAGTAGTCCTGGCATGAATTTAACCATGTTATTACGGACAGTTTGGTGACGAAGGCAAGGCTAGTTTACGTGGGTGCATAATCACCACCGTATAAGTCGGTGAGGCCCCATAGTAGACACTTACCTGGCCATTCTGTTCGGTTAACGGAGTTAGGTTCTAAGCCTTTTCAAAAATTTGGAGCATACTTTGAAAATGAGTACTGATATAGCCCTGAGTAAGTGTAGCACCCTATTTGGGTATACCAGCTTGAACCGGTATACCATCCTGAATCGGTGTACCACTTTCTGTGGATGCACCACTCTAAACCAGAGCCTATGTGTGGAGCTGGGTCACGCCGGACGAAACTCCGAGACCAACAAAGATAAGTACATGCAGTATTTGACTCATGTACACTAGTGGAAAAAAGATTTTAAGACCGGACGAAACAGGTATATTAGGAGCGGACCCGCGACAGGTCTTGTTCCAGGCGGTATTAAAAGTCTCCCTATTAAGACCGGACACATAGAACCGGTCTTAAAGATTTTCTTTAAGACCGGACATTTTAAACCTTCGGTCTTAAAATTCGTACTAAATACATCTGAAATATTTTTTGTTCGGTCCTAAAACTCAAACTTTAAGACCGGACAAAAACTAGACCGCTCTTAAAAGATCCGAATATTAAGACCGGACAAAAATAAACCCGGTCCTAAAAATAGACAGATCCCTGGTCTTAAAAGACTGACTTTCAAGACCGGATGTTATATACATCCGGTCTTAAAAATTGAACTTTTAGACCGCACTTATAAATGGACCGGTCTTAAAAGACCAACTTTTAAGACCGGCTTAATACCTTTAAGAGCGGTCATAGATATACATCCGGTCTTAACAATTGAACATTTAAGACCGTCTTATTTATTTGCGCTCTAAATTTTCCCGAATTTTTTTCCTGTTCTATTCTTCCTGATCATATATAATACACAAAAATCCACCATCAAAAACAGCACATAAAAGTCGATATACTTTAAGCTACAAGCTATGAACATGAATAAATTGAATTGGGAAAAAGAATACAATTAATTATCCACCATGAGTTATGTGGCCTTAAGTCTACAACAACTAAAGTAATTTATACAATAAGCTAAGATATATAACTAATTACAATCACAATGAGTTACAATACAAAGACGTAAATCAACATACATGTAGTCCAATATATTATTCACCATGCCTTCATCCGATTCCCACCCAACAACGTAACATGCATCCTCTTTATAACATGCCCCTTTGAATCGGATCCTCGCCACAAAAACAAAACAAGAACAAATTCATAGTCAATGATGACATTATATTGTTTAATTAAGAACGTAACATAGAAGGAATATATAATATATATAGTTAAAACCTTAAAGTTTTCTAAGAATTCTGCATATGAATATTACCTTATGAATTGACTCTTTATAAAGTGATATCCTCCCATATCCCTTCTTGATGATCATTTCTTATGCCGGGTTCATTATCCGCTTCATCTTCTTCGCTCATGTCCGGTAGACCCTTGAAAAAGGAGTACTATCAGAAGACCATAATTTGAATGACTTTCCTCATCAATATCAATGACCCTCTTTCCTTGGAGAGCTACAGCACCACATTTTATTTTCTTGATCGGTGATATAGAACACTTGTTTCGCATGGTCTCGCCATAATAAAAGGTTCATCTCCAAAACTTCTACTATTGACATCGACTAAAGTAAATCCTAGCCGATCGATATGAACACCATTATTGACATTAACCCACTTGCATTTGAAGATGGGAAATCTAATTTTGACATAGTCCACCTCCCAAATCTCTTCAATAACCCCATAATATGGCATGACCGCCAATTTAGGCCTCTTGTCTTTCGAACTCGGAGAAGTGCATAGATTCAGCCTCTAACATAACACCACCGTTTCGGACTGTGCTCCTATCATCTAGGGACTTCGTAAAATGTATAACCATTGATCACATACGAATTCCAACTTATGACTTCAACCTCGTGACCACGTGCTAACCATTTCATTGTGTCGAAACACATTCAGATCCCTCGACCTTTGTTTGAACCATTTTGCAAAAGTTCTCGTTATGCTCCCTAATCAACCTTTGTTCGGTCATTCGATGGTTTTCTTTCCTTACGTGACCTCTTTATGTGCGTATATGCCGGCTTGAACTTCATCAACATTATTCAATATGTATAAGTGGACTTGTGACAATTCATCACGATCCACACTCTTTACCGAAGCCCCACGCCTACCCCCTTCAAGATGCCGACGTTTTGGAAGCCCAATATGTCTTACTTTGGCCAAATAATTTTGACAAAATTCCATGGCCTCTTCAAACATATTTCGAACAATTGATGCTTCCGCCGTACGCGTTCTTCACAGACCCTTTTAGGAATTTCATAGATCTTTCAATAGGGTACATCCACCGTAAATGGATAGGGCCGCACAACTTTATCTCCCTCACTAGATGAACAATGAGATGAACCATGATGTCAAAGAATGAAGGAACAAAAAGCTTTTCAAGGTGGCACAAGATAAGATATCCTTCATTCTCCAATTCATCCAACTTTTCAATCTTGAAAACTTTACTACAAACCGCATTGAAGAAGAAACAAAGTCTAGTCAAAACGACCCGAAGATCATATTCGGCGATCCTCGAATAGCTACTGGGAGTAGTCATTGCATCAAGACATGACAAACATGAGACTTTTGGCCTACTAATTTCAAGTCCTTCATCGAGACAAGCCTCTTAAAATTTGAAGAATACCCCGAGGGAACTTTTGTGCCATGTAAACACTCACAAAGCTTCGTTTCTCATCCTTAGACAAAGTATGAGAAGCCGGGGACAATAAGTTCTCTTCCCATATGGCCTTGGATGCAAGTCTTCGCGTATTCCCATTGCTTGCAAATCCAATCTTGCCTTCACACCATCCTTCGAACTACCTTGTATGTTGAGAAGCGTGCCCACAATACTATCACATACGTTCTTCTCCACATGCATGACATCAATACGTTGTCTCACATCAAGATTGCGCCAATAGGGAAGATCAAAGAATACAGATCTCTTCTTCCATATATTTGTTTCTTTTCTACTCTTTCCAGTGCTTACCGAAGATGACACTCGATATTTTTAACCTTTTCATACACTTGCTCCCAGATCAATGCCACCGAGCTTCTTCATACTCTTGGCCACAAAAAAGGCCTTCTTTAATCGACGATATGGGTGGCCCCGTCTAAGAAATCTCCTATGTCCAAGATACACCGTCTTTCTTCCATGTTGAAGTTGATGGTAGCATGTGCCTTCTTCACAAACCGGACATGCTTTATGGCCTTTTACACTATACCTCGACAAGTTCCCATATCCTGGGAAGTCGTTTATAGTACAAAATATCATGGCTCTCATTTTAAAGACCTCCTTCTTGAAAGAGTCAAAAACATCGACACCTTCTTCCCACAATTCCTTCAAGTCTTCGATCAAGGGCTCTGGTAAACATCTATGTCATTTTCGGGTTGTTTTGGTCCCGAAATCAACATAGACAAGATGATGTACTTTCGTTTCATGCATAACATAGGAGATAAGTTGTAAACAATCAGGAGTACAGCCATGAGCTATGTATGCTTGCTAAGGCTTCCATAGGGATTCATGCCATCCGTGCTAAGGGCAAGCCTGAGGTTCCTAGGTTCTTCGCCGAAGTTCGGAAATAATTGATCGATCTTCTTCCATCGGCCGGATGTCGAAGCTGTCCATCCGAAATCCTCTCATCTGCATGCCACCTCAGATTTTTTGCATCATTTTCATTCGCAAACAACCGCTTGAACCTTGGTATGATTGGAAGATACCACAACACTTTTGCAAGCCCCTTATCTGACTTGTACCGTGGGGTTTCACATATCGGACAACTCTGCTTCTCTTCAAACTCTTTTCTATACAATACGCAATCATTCGGGCATGCATGGATCTTTTTGTACTCCATCCCCAATGGACAAAGTATCTTCTTAGCATCATAGTAGCGATGCGGCAACACGTTATCATTCGGAAGCATGTCCTTCAAAGCCTCAAGCAATTCTGAAAACTCTTGTCGCTCCATCCATGACGTGCCTTCAAGCTTACCAATTTCAATACGCGCGTTCAACAATTGGTATTTTTACACCCACGGTATAGCGGTGTCTCGCATCACCGCACATATTACCATATGCATGTGATCGCTCAAAAGCCTCTTCTCCTACATCACGGATAATGTCCTCTATGCGATCATCCATATCCGTGTCATTATCATCAAAGGCCACTTCCCCATGTTTTTTCCCACTTGATGGCATTTGTTCACCATGCCATACACATACTGTATAAGTCTTACAAAATCCGTGACAAATTAAATGTGTGCGTATAACTTCAGGACATAGTCGACACTCATTCAAACATTTTACACAAGGGCAATAATACTTCCCCATCATCATGGGCATTTTGTGTAGCAAATTCTATAAATTCCCTAACCCCATTCGATATTCAACACTCGTTCGTAAAGCATCTATCCAACCGTGATCCATAGTAGAATTCCTATACATTATAGACGAAAATCATTGATCATACATAATCCGAAAAATTGAAACTTGCATATAAAATAAGCCAACTCCAAATGCAAATATTGTCTCAAAGAATCACTTTTACGGAGGAACTTGCCCATTAAATGCATAACAAATTAAGAATCACTTTTGGTCATAAATGCATCACAAGAGGAACTTGCCCATTAAATGCATAACAAATTAAGAATCACTTTTGGTCATAAATGCATCACAGTGAATCCAAGAACCAAAGTAAATGCAAGACGAGGAAATTAAATGCGGGGATGAAGGTCTTGTGGACTAACTTTGTAGCATATAAATTCAAATGCGTTAGCTGAGTCGTCTTACTTCTCCGCTCACGAACGTTGAAGTTGCAGACAAGACAACAAGAGTAACCTAAAAACACTTGTTGGTCAGTTGGGTAGGTCTAAAGTGCAAATATAATCTTCAAAAAACAATATTCATTAACAACAGAGATTGTCGAGAGAGGTACGCGGCAAGCGACGAAGCCGAGAGGAAAATTTCGAGTCGGAACCCGAGTATTCACTTTGGGCAAGACAAGAGAGTGAGAGGGAAATTTAATTTTTCCCGCGACAAAGATACCTTATTTAGCTTTTTGGATTTTATTAATACCGGTTATTAATTAAATGTCCGGTCCTAAAGATACAACTAACATTTTAAGACCGGAGTTTTAAAAGTATCCGGTCCTAAAATTTTATTAGTCTTTTAAGTTTTAAGACCGGAGGTTTACAAAACATCCGGTCCTAAAATTCAAATACTCTTTAGATCCGTTACTTATAAAATGTCCGGTCTTAATGGCCTTGGTGATAGCAATATTAAATAAATAAAATAAAGGATATTTTTTAGGACAAAAAATTAAGGAAAATTGGAGAATATCTTAATGAATTACTGGAGAACAACCAAAAAATTCATAGTGTTCTTAATGTTTCTTACATTACTTCAGAATATATACACAACAACAAAAAAACAAAAGAAAAACAAGCTGAATAATATCATCCACAAGAATCGATCAACAACCTCGGCGATTTCGGCGTGAAGAGCATTATTTTCCACCGGAGATCAGCAAGTTGTTGTCTTATTCTCTCCACCCGCAATATGAATGGATCATTGCAGGAGAGCGGAGAGGGGTCAGAGGTAGGCGCGCTGGGGCCAACAGGTTGGAGAGGGGGATTACGAACATCTGCATGGCCAGCTTCAAGATGAGGGATGGACTCAGCAAGGACAGGATCGGCAGAAGGATCGAGGGGGGGTGCGGCATGAGCAATCTCTTCATCATCCGAAGAAATAACAATGGGTCCATTGACCCGAGAGTCTTCGAAACAATACGACGCACTTGTCGCCGGAGGAGGCGCACCATATAATGATCTAGCCATGGCACGAGCTTGAGGCGTGTATACACCCCTACGAGCAGTTTGCTTGTATCTAACCATGGTTTGAGGATTTGAGAAGTTGGGGCGAGAGCTATGAAGTGAGGAGTTAACGTAACAAAGAGGTAGTGTGTGGAGTATATAAGGACAGGATAGCGGAGAGATAAACATCGATGATGAATTCGTCAATATAATGAATTTAATGTTTCTACTTTAAGAGCGTATTTGTTCAAAATATCCGGTCCTAATAGTCATTTACTTTTAACAAACTTTTAAGACCGAACTTTTATCTTGTATCCGGTCCTAAAACTAATTTTTAATTCAATTACTTTTAAGACCGTCCTTTTATCATATATCCGGTCCTAAAAATCATAAGACCGATATTTTACTTTGTATCCGGTCCTAAAACTCATTTATTATTATATATTTCAATTTATTTTTTCAAGTAAGAATTTTTGGTTAAAAATATTACTTTTAAGAACGGATCTTACACAGTATCCGGTATTAAAAGTTCATTCTTTTCAAAGAGTCCCTTCCCCATGTTGAAATGAATGATTCAGAGTCTCTTCGGCTTCCACATAAACTTCCCAACTAGGCGTCTCCTCGTTAATGTTTCCGGCGTTTCACATTCTTCAGGATGGGTTCTCTATTTAAACCCGTTGTTACTTTCTTCACATTCATCTCCATCTCCTCCTAGAACCTCCACCGTAATGGCTTCTCCACCACGACGAGGTCCTCCTTCTGGGTGAAATCCTGAAGCACCTCCATATCCTCCTCCGTTGCCTCCGAAACCGAACCTCGGCGAATATTGGAGCACTGATAGCCCGCGTCGATCATATAGACCGAAGCTTGGGCAAACTGTTTCAGGTCTATCACGCCGTCAACAACAAGCTGAAAGCGGTACTCAACGCCAATGACGTTGAGTACCATACCTCTGATGACGACGTCTCCGACCCTCCCTCCCCTCCGACAACTATGGGGAGGATTAGAAATTTTTAAGTTTTTTTTTTACTGCTCGCCTCACAAGGCAAAAAAAAAATATTATTAAATAAAATTTTTATTTCCCAATCGCCTTCCTTGTTTGTCTTTAACTTTATGTTCTTTTTTCTCCGACAACAAGAACAAACAAAACATTGTCCTCTTCGTGGTGAACAATCTTAAAAATTTGCAGAATAAAATTAACAATTGCGACCATACAAAACAAAACAAAAAAACATTATTTACCTTTTTCGAATAAAAACAAACAGAGTGACGACTCTTCTCAAGTTTGGACCATCGTTGTCGTCCCCTGTACTTTTCCTGATGTGAATATTTTCAGTGTCCTTTTCGTTATCTTCTTTCTTTTTCCGACAAAAAGAAAAGGGACACCGATGATGATCTTCACATCCGTAAAAGTAGAAACGAGGACAACGAAGCACAAAACTTGAGAAGAACGCAGAAACATGGTTGCCTTGAACCCTAACGATATGTCTGAAAACCGAGTCACCAACTCTATTTAAATGAAGAATATTAGGACCGGACGTATAATAAATACCCGGTCCTAAACATTAAGCCTTATTTTAAAATTTAAAGTTAGGAGCGGACAACTAAAAAATATACGGTCCTAAAGATTTCGGCAAGCTATTAAATTAAACGAAGACTTTTAAGACCTGACAACTAACAAATATACGGTCCTAATATTTTAGCCGTAAATTTTTGCTGTACCTCAAATTTCAAGCACTAAATAGCTTTATCCACCAATCCATTCATTCAGAAACCCAAAATGGACACACACAAATTGTTCGAAAAAATAAACAAATTTATTATTGAATTGCATTGCGTTATATTTACAAAAGAATGAATTAGCTAGTCGAAAAATAAACAAATGTATGTACTGAAGGCTATTGTTGCTACAACATATATTATTTACAAATGAATTAATTTAGGACATTAATTATTGTCCTGACTTTGATTTTCTAAGACCAGTTTATACAGATATTCACAAAACACTTCGCGTATATGCTCCACTTCATCATCATCAAATGGCTCTTGACAGGCAAACCTCTGTAACATCAAAGACAGAAACATAAATAACATATTATTACGTGCATATTTCATATGTAACATTAAGCCATCAGTGACTGAATTCAGCCATAACATTTTACCCTTAAAGTGAATGTAGTCTTTCCCTCCGTCACAATATCATATATGTGTTTCATCACGTACGGGCCACATAAGTTCGATTCATTCGGTTGCCGACGGGTCTAAAAATAACAATAAATATATATAAGAGCATATATAGCTTACTATATATATGTAGCATAATTAAGTGAATTGTAGACAAGAATTGTGATATATATGTACCCGAGCCAGTATGGAAACAAGTACACCTTTCTTGGCACTTGACACAACCTCTTTGATATGTACTCTGTCTCAATTCCAGAGGTTGTGTTGTACTTGCATACACCGGGCACAAGAATCCAAAATCCGAAATTCGCCCTCTTGAACCGGTTTCTCGTGCATGCACCTACAAGAATGACATCGATCGGGGAATTAGTATATATGTATGTGTGTCTAAACGGTGCATTTAAATTATGTAATCAAGGAAGAAGATACTTACTTCATAAATATTTGAACACATGGACTAGTAACCTGCTTTCCAGGAAGCAGCATGGTCTCTACATCTTCATTATCAAAGTAAATCGGTTGAGGATTTGGGATGCCTACTACTTCATCGACAGGCCAGGATTTATCTTTAAACCATTTTTTGGCTACCAAATCTTTTATTTTTTCCTTGGCCGTCAAGTTAGCAGTAGGGGATGGAACTTGAGGAGGGGGTGGAGCTTGAGGAGGGGATGGAGATTGAGGAGGGGTGAAGCTTGATAAGGGGTGGAGCTTGAGGAGGAGTAGAGACATCTACAAGCTTCACCGGCCAAGAGATGAAGGTTCCCTTGACATCACTCACAAGCTTCAGCTGATCAGTTGGGAGAGGGACAGGTGCATCAAAGATCACCTCTTCAACTGACACTCTGACTTCATCATCAACCATTTGTCCGTGGTGTACAGTTGATCCCAAGTTATGGACAGTCCCTTTAGCAACCAATTGTCTATGACCATCATGATCCTCCACATACAGATGACAAGGTTGCTCTGACTGTCCAACAATGCAGCTCCCTCTAGTGCTCTATTGCTGCATAGGTGCACCAAGGTGTCAAGGGATCCACACTGGTCTCGGCCGAGAGCTCGGGAGGGACTTCATTTTCTCCATCTCCTCCTTCATCTTGCTCATCTCGATTGAAACATCCTCAATGCAGCATCTTTCGCCGCTGATTCCTCACTTAATTTGGCAAGCGTCTGATCCATCTCCTCCCGGGTAACCATACTTTGTCTGTGGCGTTTGGATTTACCAAAGTATTGCTTTAGGCCTACCCGTCCTCCAATCACCCTTACACACCCCGAGTGATCTGTTTTTCCGGTCGCAGCGGTCAGAACATCATTCCTGCCGTCCGACGCAAAAGATCCCTCTGCCTCTTTCTTTTTAAGATCTTCCTGTAAGATACAGATAACGAGAAGCTTAGTGATGAAACATGTTTAGTAAGTAAAAAAGTGGGCAATCATTCTTTCTCCCAATCTCCCGATATTTTTCCCTTATTTTCTCGTGAATCAGATTGAAAACAACTATATATCAATTATGAATTCCAGCCATGTCACTAATGTAAATTAGAGAACTTCGCTTGATATGAATGTCAAACATTAGTCAAATTCACTTCATCAAGTTTCAACATTTTACTTAAGGAAGATGTAGCATTGTAGAAGAAATTGGGAAAACCAAAGGAAAGGGAGTTGCAGAAATGCTGCCAACTCAGTCAATTCATTCATTCATCATAAATGGTTCCTACACATATTAGAATAACTAAGTAACTACTTGCACCGAAACCATTACACAGTTAACATACTTACTAACTAACAACAATGTCTAACCATGGCCATTACACAGTTTACATATCAAACTTGCATGGAACTAGGACATGCTCCTCTCATGCAGGACAAAGGCAGCAAATGTATACTTCTATTCACACACCAAACCATTTAATTAACAGGATTAGATGTACACAATAACAATTCACATATCCACACAGGTTAATAAGCAAACAAAAGTGCAAACAAAACTAAATATAAACTCACGAGAGCTTCAGGAGTGGTCCGCTTCTGAACAAATTGTTGCCAAGTTTGTTCATCAAGAAATTTGTACTTGTCCTGTGGTTGATGGTCGCTTCACCTCGGCAAAAATATAAGTGTTAGCCGAAAGGTCTTAAACTTCCCGAACCGCTCAAAGACAATAAGACAATGTTGAGTCTTTCAACTTCTCGACTGGGGACGGTGGATGTAAGCCGGATAGTGTCCCACATAGGATCCTTTATTGTTTTTTGGTCCACATTTTTCCACTCATCACCAAAATGCTAACCTTGCTGCGTACTAGAGCGCCGACAAAACTAGTATATGTGCTTTTATTAGGATCGAAAGGTTGCAAATTTTCATCAAAAAAAATCTCGAGATTCGTCCCAGAATTCCGACTAAGGGATACTTCCATCATTCGTGTACCGCTCTACCACGCGTGCACGGCGCCGAGGAGGCTCAATGTGAGATGAAGAGGTTCGTTCGTCCGACCCTCCCGGTCAAACCAAGATCTGGAGTTTCAAGAACACGAGTGGAATCGTTTTCACCGTTCATTTTCAAGACAGTAAGAGAGGAATGCCCGAGAAAATGAGGGAGTAACAGAGGCTAACGGACGCGGGCGAGGAAGAGAGGTAATGGAACAGAAGGGTTTCACAACGTGAACAGGGGTTCTTCGGTGAGAGTGACAAAAGCTTCCGCGAAGTTAACGTTTGGCGCTTCATTTTTAAGACCGGACAAATACACATATACGGTCTTAAAAGATAACCTTTAAGACCGATCTCTCTATATGTCCGGTCTTAAAATTAATTAATTTTTTATTCAAACTTTAGTACCGGCCAAATGTTTTGTCCGTTCTTAAAAGTCTAACTTTTAAGACCGATCATTCTGTAACTATGGTCTTAACATTTATTAATTTTTTATTTAAACTTTAGTACCGGACAGATTTTATGTCTGGTCTTAAAGGTCTAACTTTTAAGACCGTCTTTTATAAATGTTCGGTCTTAAAACTTTAATACATTTATATTTTAATTTTTCCGTATTAATTTTGGAGTGTAGAAAATATAAGTCTGGCTGTATGAGATTTCTCCAAAAGTAATTGATATTTCAATTTTTTTAATAACATTTTTAAGACTGGTTGTTATTTTAACAGGTCTGGATAAGACCTATGAAAAATGATCCAGTGTAAGAAGATCTTTATATTTACAAATCTGCCACCGGTCATATTTTTAGGAGCGGTCCTTCTTTAGTCCGGTCTTAATGTGGCAGTCTTAAAGCACTTTAGCGTATTAGAAGTTCTTTTTATTTACAAAACTGCCACCGGTCACACCTTTAAGAGCGGGGCGTCGATGATCCGCTCTAAATGAGGCGGTCTTAAATCCCTTTTTTGCACTAGTGGTAGATGGACTCCCGATACGTATGTTCGTACCCGTTCCTGAGAAGAACGAACCGATGAGATTATGAATAAGAGAGATATTGCGGGTGTCTGTTTATCTTGAGGCATGCGAGTGTTTGTTCGTTAGTAGTGTAGATACTAAGAGTCCGTGATATACTAATCGATGTTTTCTTTGTATATCGAACGTTTTCCCTAACAAAGGAAAAAGAACGTGACATGGAAAATCTGAGAGGAGCCGGAGCTCCCAGAGACCGAGGCAGAGGCCGAGGTAGGGGCCGAGGAGGAGGACGAGGTAGACAACCTCAGGTAAATCCGGTACCAAACCAACCGGAGCAGAATGAGATGCAGGAGATGAGAAGAACCTTGCAAGAACAGCGGGCTCTCATAGATGCACTTCTGGATAGACAGAATCGACAAGACCGTGAAGCTGAGAGACAACTAGAAGGACGACAAAATGAAGAAGAGCGAAATGATGAAGAAGAAGAAGAAAACGAGCAAAGTGACGAGCACGATGAGGAATCTGAGGGATCAGAAAGGTCCCAGTCACCTCCACGACGAGGAGAGCATGCGCGTACCACACAATATTGGGTCACACAGCTTTGCAAGCTCAAGCCACCCTTTTCATGGGAAAAACGAATTGGCTGAGGATTGGCTGATGAGCTTAGACAAAATCTTTGAAGTGATGGAATGCCCGGAGGACGGGAAAGCTCAACTGGCGATTTACAAACTCGAGGGTGATGCGCACAGATGGTGGAAAAACGTTGCTACAACGTTGCGGACCCGTGTTTGCCCTGTCACTTGGGAGATGTTCATAGAAAAGTTCAATGAACAGTATTTTCCTCCCTCGACACAGGTGATTAAGGAGGAGGAATTTCTTCACATTCAACAAGGTTCCGAGGAAACCTTTGACGATTACTTCGCCCGGTTCACCAATCTGTCGCGATATTCATCGTACCTGAGGAGTAATGACGACCAAAGCTGGAAGGCAAACCGGTTGATCTGAGGGCTGAAGTATGATATCAGAGCAAGGCTGGTATCCTAGCGTTTTCCTGAGATGGCTCAAGCGGTAGAATCTTGCCGAATGACTGAGCGCAACCTGAAGGAATTACGTAGTTCACGGAATCACAATAGTAGCCGTGCCGAACGTAGCGAGGGCAGTCGTGAAAACTCCTCACGAAAGAGAGAGGCACCCTGGAGTAACGACCAAAGAGAAAGCAAGAGGCCATTTCAGACTAAGCAGAACAACCCAAGAATGCCGGAATCTCGACAGTGTCCTGATTGGGGAAAGTACCATCCTGGTGAATGTATTAATCGACGGGTTTGCTTCGGATGTCGGAAGCCAGGGCACATTATTTCAAATTGTCCTGAGAAAACTGCGGAGAGACGAGTGTGCTATAGATGCCAGGAAACGGGACACATTTCCTCAAGTTGTCCTGAGCGGATTGCGGAGTTCAAGTCACAGAACCCAGGCCGCTTGTACGCACTAACCAGTGCAGAGGATAGAGAACTCCCAGAGATGGTCCAAGGTACTATCTCTCTTCGACGGAATCTTCTCTAGACAATATATGAGTTAGATATTAGACACGTGTTCCATGTTTCTTAGTCATATTCGACCATGATCATGTCATTAAGTAGGAGGTATCTTGTGTTGCCATGGTGTATGGGCGCCATGGTGACATGTATGATATCTTGTGTTGTCATGGTGTATAGGCACCATGGAGACATTTTGGTATCTGTGGTGTTGACCGCGGTGTATGGGAGCCATGAGAAACACTATATATCAAAGTACGATATGACAAGATCGTTGCGGTCAAACCAAAGCGAATTCTCGATCACCAAGAGGAGCGGCTGGCAGACAAAGTAGAGATCCAACACGTATAGTCCGAAAACAGGATAGTACGAAGTTTAGTGGGTAGAGTGCAAATTTCGAGGACGAAATTTTGTTTAACAGGGGGAGAAATGTAATACCCGGATAATTATTTATCTAGAATATTATATTTTAATAAATAATACCTATTAGAAATAGGTGAACATGTGGTGTCAAATCTGTAGGGAAAAATCTCTTGAAAATTAGAGTGCCAACATTACGAAAATGCCCTTGTGGAGCATAAAATGACTTAAGGAAATTATGAAAAATCCTTAGAGGCAATAAAATAATTATTAAAAATTAGAGAGTATGTTGTCTCTAATTTAGACAATTTTTGGGATTTATTTCCTTGTGAAATAGTGAGAGAAAAATTAAAAAGTATTTCGGGATCATTATTGACCCCGTGATTTTTAATATTTTATGTAAATCATAAAATATCAATGTAAGTCCAATTGTTGTGAGGAAATAATTATTTCTAAATAAGAAAATTATCAAAAATTGGTGGGGGATTAATTAGGTAATTATTGGCTAATTATTTGGGCTTAAACAAAGGAAAATCCAGAGATAATTATGTAAAACCCTATAATTAGTGGTTTATGGCTAAAATTAACATAAAATATATTTGCTAATTAATTGGAAAATATGAAGAAAAATTGGTGAGAATAGGTATTTTTAAGCCTAAAAACAAGTATGGACCAATAGGAAACTTTCTGGAAAAATTATGAAAAATAATTATTAAATAATTAAAAAATACATATTATTAATTAAATAATTAATTAAAAAACGAAAATTAAAAAAAGGACCAGGTTTTGACCGAAAATTTGAGGAAGAAGAGGATAAGAATGTAAAAATATAATATCTAGATGTTTTAAAATATTATATTAATAAAAAGGAATATTCTATGGAATATTCAGTGAAAAAGCAAATAGGATAAATGACCACGGATAGAGATGAAATCCTATCTAGAAAACCAAGAACAAAGTTTCTAAGGTCAGAGTATATTATAGACAAGTATAATTTTATCTCGGAGTAGACTATCTTCGAAGTGATTTCCGTGACCGGCGGAGTAATTAGGGGATCCGATAAAAAGAAAAAGGGAAGATATTGGAAAAGGGAGTTTGAAGAAAATAAATCCTAACTCAATATTTGAGGATGGGTTTGTAATCAACTGGACGTTTTATGAATCAATGGATTTTTGTCCCGAAGTTGATAATTCCAGAAGTTACTTCCGTAACCTTTGAAATGGTAGTTTATCCTATTTTAAAATGGAAGGGAGCTTGAACTTGTTCGGAATAGTTACGATTCATAAGTACGTTCATATAAACTGAGAAAAAACTCATCTCACATACATACCCTATACACTATAAATCACAATTAAAACGTATACTTTTGAAGGCTCGTGATTTCAAACATGCCCCATGCAATTATTTGTCGCAGAAAAGGTTGTCTTCCTACTTCCTAGGAAAATTGCGGCGCCTCTTTGATTGGTAACACATATTGCTAGTGATAATGCCGGGAACTGCACATTCGTCTAAGGTTAGGTTACTTGCAAGCGTGCGTTTGTCTTGTTGGAGATTCCGTGAACTGCAAGTCAAGAACAAAAGAAGAATATCCTACCCTACCATTAACACCATTTTGTTAGTCAAAGTTTCACTTTCTTCTTCACATGCTTTAACGTATAATATGAAATGCACTTGAAAAGTTGCAATACTAATGAGCCGCTCACACAATGGGTTTCAGACTTGTAGTTTCATATAAGATCTGTTTGAAACTTCTATTACCACCACTTTCACTGATTCAGATTAATATGATATATGTGTGATGTGTGTGTATATGTGTATATGACTATAATTGAAAATAGGGTTAAGGTGTAAAAATAGGCATTAACTTATATCAAAAGTACAAAAATATATAACCATACACTTTTTTAAGTATAAAAGTAACTAAAAATTTTAAAAGAGGGTAAAAGTGACATCGCCGTTAAGTTTATCATAACTGGTCAATGTATATAATTTTGATGACATTGTCACTTTTACCCTCTTTCACTATATTTGTAGTTACTTTTTACACAAAAAATAAAAATTATGGTTGCTTTTACACTTTTTGTATAAATTAATAAATATTTTTGTGCCTTAATCCTTGAAAATAGATTGTGACTAAGGTATCAATATGACAATGCCCATAAGAATTTAGTGAATTTTCTGCCAATCAACACCACATATAATTATTAATTCAAAGTCATAATTATTATAAGTTGTTACCAATTGTATTGACATAATTAATTCTTTAGCATGAACATTATCAATTAAGATGCTAAGCATAAAATTCAAACTAAGTGTTTATGTGGAGAAAAACTACTGTAGTTATTTTTTATTAGAGAAAAAAATTAAATAGGGTAAAAGGAAAGTTTTATCGTATTGCTATAAAATAAACAATACTATTTGATAGTTTGTGAATTTTGGGTTTTAAAGGGGACCACATGAGCATAAAATGAGTATAGTCAATTTGAGGATGCTAAGATCGATATATAATCATATAAGAAAAGATAGGCTTCATGTTAGAACATATACACTAAAGAGTTAGAGTAACATCTATTAAAGAGAAAATATTATAAAGTTATTTGATGTTGTTTGAACACATTTAAAGAAGACCATAAGATAGGTTGGTGAGGAGGATTCATCAAACACTATGAAGTCCTTTTAAAAAAGGTATAGGGAGACCAAAGAGAACATTCAATGAACTAATTGAGTGAGATTTTTGAATTAACAGTCTATCCAAATATTTGGTTGCTAATTCAACACAATCCTAACATACTTACTATATAGCCTACCCCAACTAGTGAATAAAGCTTCGATGTGAATATAGGTCCAATAAGTAACCCGTCCATATTTTCCACAAAACACTGGTTCAGGTTTCACTGTCAATCTACGAATCTTGTTGATATTTAATGAACAGATATATTTACAAGCATTAGACCGTGAACTATGTTTTGGCCAAATTCACCCAAACTTTTAACCTGTAAAACAAATTCATTTACATGAATGGTGTAACTCTGGCTCTACACCATTATATCATAGATTATTTACAGTTATGTACTCTCCCACCTACCTGTTCATCGAACAGTTACTAATAATTAACGAGGCACAAACTGAGGAAGAAGCTAAGAAAGTAGTAGCTGATTATTTTTTTGCCATGCTTTGATGTCAGCTTCTATTTGTTCCTGTACTATTGAATGAAATCCTGGGTATGGCTCATACCCAAATAAACTCATCAGAACCTGAAGCAGCAAATGAAATAAATCATAATAATGAATTTCCAGCGAAGACAACCACTCGAGGGGGAAGAAAGAGAGAGAGAGGGAAAAAAAAACTCAAATTATAAAAGACAATAATACCTCCAGCAAGACAAAGAAAGGAGCCATTATAAGGGCCTGAACAAGGTTATCCAGAAGAGCAGTTGCTCGTTTCTGTAACACAGCAAAATTTAATCTCAGCCTCTCAGAGATGTGTGTGTATGTGAACACACACACAGCACACTCACATATATATACTCCTTTGGTTCTATTTATAAGTCACTTCCAGCATAATTAACATAAATTAAGGAAAACCCTAAACCTCATAAACTCTGCCTAAATATTTAAGAATTCTCCAACTTTATCCCAACTTAATATACACAATACCCCATGAGCCTAAAGTTTGCCCAATAACAAATGAAGGGTAAAATTGTACATTCACATGAAAAGTGTAATGAAGTGACATATAAATAGCACAAAAAATTCTTCTCTCTATCTTATAAATAATACCAGAGTAGTATATGTATGAATTTGAGTGACACGGATCAGTTTTATATTAAAGCAAAGTACCTCAAATACTCCATGACCAATGAACTGCCCTGTCCAACATACTAGCTGAACCACCAGAACAACCTGGAGGGACGAGGTTGTTTTAGATTATAGTGACAGTTTATTCAAAAGAAAAAAAGAAAGAAAGATTATAGTGACAAGTGACAAGTGACAAATGAGAGGCTCATGTTTATAAGAAAGAAAAGGAAATGATTAGGTGAGGAGTCAATAAGAAGACCTCATAGATTATGACTGAAAAAAATCCATTAAACGTTTAATTAAGTTTATGTTGGCAGCAAGAAGATAGGAGGAAGTACAATAAAATGAAAAATATAGAAATCACCTATCAGTAATCACATGAAAATTTTAAGAAGTGGTATGAGATGAAAGATTAGAACTCTTGGAAATCAATTATTCCATTGTACTAATTTTTCTTAAATTCATTTTGACTTGTATAAGATGTTGACTCATATAACGGTTACTAATGGGCGGCTCAGTGCATAAGGATCCTACCAGGTGGGGTTTGGGGAGAAATAAATGTACATAACCTTACTTCCACAATCGGAGAGGCTGTTTCCAGAATTTAATATAATGGTTACTAACAAGTTTCAAAATATCTATAAGGCCCAACTTAGTAACAAAGTCAGATCAGATGTGGTTCTAATCAGTTAAAATGTCAAGACTCTATTGAAACTCGATGGAGACTATTAAGTTTCACATTGAGTAGTATAAGATGTTCAATAGGGTATTTAAGTGGGTTGGTTCTTTCAGCCAGCTTTTGGTGTAGGGTTCCCCATTCCACTTAGGTATCCATAACAAATTTTATGTGAGTTGTAAGGGCTTTTGAAGTACCTATTCGGTCCTTAATGTAAGACATATTTATCTAATTTGATTAGATTAAGGAAATTAGTTAATATGACATCTATTGTTTAGAACACCTTGCTCATCTCTCTTAATTCCCTCATTCCCTCTTCTCTTTGATTATTTGTTGAGGGAGCATCAATGGGGTCAATTAGAAAAATATTGACAAATATAAAAACTATGTATGTTTGATATTTAGGATCAAGATTAACTCCTAAATATGTTTTATATTAAGGATCAAAGGAGTATTCAACAAAAGTTTGCCTCATCCTATTCCTAAATCACATTCTAGTTTAAGAAACGGTGCTGTATAGAATTGTTGTGGCAACCAAAGATGCATGAATTAAATTATTTGAATTTTGAAGAATTAGAAGTTGAATGGCTGAGGTGGCCTAGATAGAGACAACAGGGGAAATACAACCAGAATCCTCAAGAAAACAAATTCCAATATCATTTAATGATCACAACTAGGGAAAATGACAAAAAAAAATACCACTTGAACTTCAAAATCCTGTTGACAATAATAGTAATGGGATTACCAAGACTCGTTTTGTTGGGAAATCACCTGTTTGAGATTTTAAAATTCAAGTGGTATTATCTTGGGATTTTCCCCTACAACTATAACCATTAAAAAATAAAAAATAAAACATCAGGAAGACCAAATGCATGAGCAATACCACGGAAACTGCTAAAAAAATAAAAGCTTGCTCTAACAAACTGTGAAACTAGAATCTAGTTGTTCATTGATTGAAAACCTTTACACATTCATTTGTAAACTAATCAATTAGAGCTAAACGAAGGAGGAAGACCAGAAAAGATTTATCAAAGTCAAATTTATCCAAAGCAATGAGAATTCTTAATCAATAGATCAAACTTGAGCTAGCTGTAAATGAAATAGGAACAAAATAATGGTTCTCCTTAAGAAATTCCACTTCAGTTTACAACTGAAGTAGCTGATTTTGATATATCTTAATGAGGCTGTCACCTACATTCCTCTTTCTCTTATTCCTCAACTCTCGACATAAAGTGAAGTTCCTCAGTGCAGAAAAAGGCTCTCAAATGAACCAATGAACTTCATCCCTAAAAACACCAATCTTAATTCCATTTCTAAAAATTTCTAGATCAAGGTATATCACAAGTTACGGGACTTCACTCAAAGTTGAAGGATGAAATTCTGACTTGACAAGGACATCAGGTTCTCCATTACTAACTAAGAGTTATATTTTGCAGTATTACTTATAAATATTCATTACAGCGGCATCAAAGGCTCCCATTATACTGCACTTTCTCTTCTATATCATATAATATTAGATTCTAGATGCAGGTTTCATCCAAATCTTAGATTATCAATGAACTTTTTGGAGTGAACCTTTTTGTAAGGTCTATACCGAAGAGAAAACATCAACAAAACCCAAAAAAATGACTTACCTTCCAAGCCAGAGAGAAGCCAAGTAGGCAAGCAACGAAGCTACTAGCCACCCAACAGATTATACAGAGCAGAGCAGCCAAGGAACCGGCTTTCGGATCCAAACTGGCGTAAAAGACGGCATAGACCAAGGCAACCACGAACCCAAGATTCCAAACCAAAACAAAGTCATGACCAAAGAGGGAAAACTCAAAATCAGGGATTTCGAAGAAAGGAGGGACGAAGTAGAGAATGAGAAGAGCAGAGAAGAAAATTGGCCACACGAAGAGCGTGTGGATTGCTATGTTAATGGGATTGCTGTGATAAGCTACATAGAAGGCAAAACGCTTCTCAAGATCGAACAATCCCGTCCTCACTATACACAAGGGCAAGAAAAGATTGAATCGTTGAACTTTCCGGGAGAATTCTCTAAAGAAAATTGCAAGGCTCGAAAACCGAACTGAGCGGGTTGAGACAAGGTCAACTTAGGATTAAGATCGATATTAATTAAAATAATATAATTTAATTGAAAATGATTATTGTTGTGTTGTAGAACACAGATGTCTAGCCTCAAAGGACTAGGATGTATTGATATTGGATCGAATAGGGCACCCACTTGATATCTATGAAGGAGATATCAAAGAGCGCTTGCAGATCACTGTGCTACACAGGGGAGGCTTTTCGCCAGGGGTGGTGTGTGTGCATAGTGAGACTGAATGATAAAGAATGGAATGGTGAACGTGGAGAACATACCTAGTGGGTAACCTCCTATTTATAGAGATTACCTAGGGTTTCGTTCTCCTTACCTTCAGTCCTTCTCACTGGCGTCGTGCATATCCCACGTCTTGATGGTGCCTGCTCCATTATCCGCATGATTCCTGTATTAACGACACACTCAAGGGGTGATTGGAAATTTACCTGTTTCAAGGGAGGCTTCCCGCCTAAGGCACTCCTATTGGGCTCTGCCCCTGCCAGGCCCATTATTTGAGTCCATAACAGTTGCCCCCAAGTTCAAGAGTTCGGGTTTTTGAGCTGCTGAGGTTAGTTGTTTTTCATCTCGAGCTCTTCCTTCCTTGCTCACCTCGGTATTAATTAAATTTCTGGAACTGGTTCCTGACTTGCCTCTTTACCGGGCTCATTTACCGTCGATACCTGGTTGTCTTTATAACAAGCGAGACTGTACTTACTTCGGTGTTTTCCATATTCCGCTAATCGAGTTAAAACCATTATCCCGGTGTCTTCATAGCACCTGAGATTGTCTCATCTGAATTGTACCGAGTTTAGCGTTTCAAAACTCTCTATATGCGTGCTGCCCCCAATCTTTGGTGAGGTGGAGACACGTGACATACTCTAATTTGATGACCGTTCAACTTACTTATCTTGTGTCATACAGTCATATCTTCGCATTAATTGGGCACCTTTAGCCGCCCTTGGTCTTCGCGCACAATTAATACTCACGCCCTTTAACGATAGTCATTATTCCTTTTCTTGGAAAAGAAATCTCCGTTTCCATTAAAGTATCATTTATTGCCGCATGGCCTTTACAGTTCGCTTGGCCTATAAATTCCTCCATCGCCTCTCGTTCTTCATCACGAGTGGTCTGGTTCCCATTCTTTCTTGGGTAAATATCTCCAAAAGATACGATGAGCTTTCTGGTGAGAGTTTCAAACTCCATCATTCGTTGCGCGTAACTTCCATTTTTCCAGTCATGTGGGGAAGAATAGTGCGTTTCCGGAAGAAGGAATGGCCCTCTCGGTCGCTGCTCTGCGGCTTTACCTTCAGATGTATTTGCCAGTCTTCAACTGCGTCGCTTGATGGATGCCTGGGATCCCAGATGTAATTGCCAGTCTTCACCTGTCTGGTTCAACTTCGTATGGGATCCTGGGATGGGGATCAAGTTTGCATCCAAACATCTTCATCCACCAGGGGAGGCCTTAGATATGTTCGTCAGTCTTCTTGGACTTGTCTCAACTTTTCTAGGGTCTCCAGCATATCCAACAAGGACCTTCACCAATATGGTATCCTTGTTGGATAGTTGTTCAATCTCCAGCTCCAGCTATCCCAACCGTCGTAGGAGGGATCTAGTTGTTCATCAACTGTTGTAATTAGGGAGTTCATAAATTATATTTACGAATGTAGCCTAATTTTTTGTATTTTGATCTTGTAATCGTCTTTGTAAGCGGGTATGTCGGTTTATTCCCTTGTAAGAATACTGTGTAACTTGATCAAGTATCAATATAAAGCTTGCTTTCGCTTTTCACTCATGTCTTGACGTAGATTGAGTGCCTACCAATACCAGTATTGAGGTTTCCTTTAATAGCCGAGGTTGACCAAACGCTCAATCCGGGCTCGCCATTTAATCCGTCTTTAGCCGCGTATGCCAAGTTTATCTTAACAAAGAATCCGAGTCACTCGCATTCTATTAACTCGGTTATGACCGAGTTGCCCACGTATCGTGAACCCGGGTAGAACCATCAGGTATCAGAACTAACTTCTCTTGAACTGAGACTTTTAGTAATAACCCGGCTATAAATATCACCAGGAATCCTCGGGGAGATAAGATGTACCTGACCCAAATGTAAAAAGACACATCCCTTTTCTCTTGACTGACGCGTCGTAGCGCATAATTGCCTTTCCAGGCATGGGTGCCACGCTATAGGCCCTTGTAAGTTGCGCGCATTTAATTCCTGCGTCAACTCAGAAAAAACATCATTGCACTTTTTAGGGTTTAAACCTAATTTTTGGCGTGTGTGGACATAACTGGCCCCGTCGTTTCAAATTCAAAATTCCTTCCAGACTGTTTGAATTCAAAAACCTATAAATTTCCTCTTTCTTCGTCCTTTAGGCACTTTGCACACTGAACGCTTAGCCTGCCTTCTCAGCAACAACCTCCACGATAGTCTGCTTTTGTTACCGTTTGCTGAATTTTCGCCGAACTCCTTTACCAGGTATTACAACGGCTCTTTTAATTTTCACATCTTTTTCAATTTTCATACTTGTCGAGTTTTTAGTACCTAGCATTTGAGGAATTTTCTGGATCCTTTATCGCTGTTTAGAGAGTACTTCTTTGAGTTTCTGGGTTTTCTGGGTCAGACGAATGGCTCGCACCCTGCCCCACACCTTTAAGCGCAAAACTCATTATCTTCTTCTATCTTCAGTAGATCAAAACCTTCCTTTGCCTTTAAATATACATGGTCAAGGAGCCTTAGAGCATATTGAATATGCACACAAATTTTGGTTTTGGTCTCCCAGAAACGATCATGTCATATCTCAGCCCAGAAATTTTCCTGGTCATCAAAATAAACGGCCTGTCCAAGCCCCAACGACCATGTCCCATGACCTTTCGCCTCACCAGACTTCTTCCCAGCCCGACCAAGCCCTAGGGCCAACCCCCTGTGACCAATGTTGCTACAAGAGCATTGAACTGGCTAAACTTGGCCAAGACAAGGATGCCAACCTGGTTTTAGGTTATTGTCGACACAATATTCTTCCCCCCACCAATGCGGTTCCGAGAGAGCTGAGTGCGTTTAAGCCAGCACTTAATATTGTTTTCCCCGAAGTGAATGCTACTCCAGGTATATGAATCATTTTCTAATTTTACCCTTTCTCTGCATTTTAGGTTTAGATGGCATCCTCATCCCAGTTGCAACTTTCGTCTACGGCAGATGAGTGCAGTTCGTCCGGCTCTGTCTGAAATCCCAACTCCCCAAAGAAAGTCGTTCACTTCAGAGTAACCGAGGTTAAAAATACCATGAAAACCGAGGAATTTCCCTTGATTGGCATGAGAGATGGAGATGGGTATTCAATAAGGCTTCCTATGGATGATGAATATGTTGCCACTATCCGACCAAGAAAAAGCGAGCCTCACGAGCCTCATTTATTTTTCTTTTACCGAGATGTTTTTACCCAACTCGGTGTAAGGTTCCCCTTTACCAACTTCCAAATCTGTCTTCTTAACCACCTACATCTAGCTCTCACGCAACTTCATCCCAATGGCTGGGCCTTTGCCATTGCCATTGAGAACCTATGCCGGGACTTAGAAATCTACTGTACTGTGCCCGTGTTTATGATCTTCTATTCCCCCTTGGAGCTACGTCGGTTCCGCACACCTGGAACGACCTTTTTTGGATGGACGTCACTCCATGGAAGAAGCGAGCACATGCTCTTTAGACCATCGACAAACAGATTCCAGGTATCCTGGACCTCTCCTCCTTTTGCCGGGGTTAACTCCATGACAAAATCCGCCAACGCCTGGGACTTAATAGCATGCCGAGCTTCGTAGCAGATATCAAACTCAGATAACTCGATAGCCCAACTTACCATTCGGCTGGCTAAATCCGATTTATGGAGAATTTACCGGATTGGCTGGTTTGTACGAACAATAATAGGATGACTTTGGAAGTACGGACGAAGCCGCCTTGCTGCTACAAGCAAAGCAAACGCCATCTTCTCCACCCTTTTGTAGCGTAATTCTGAGCCTTGCAAGGCCCTACTCACAAAGTACAACGGGCTCTGGTCGTCCATGGTTTCTCTAACCAACACGGCGCTGATTGCCTCATTGCCCACTGATAGGTACAATATCAAGCTTTCTCCTGTCTCGGGTCTAGTCAACACCGGTGGTGCCGATAAGCATTGTTTGATCTTTTCGAAAGCCGTCTTACATTCCGCGTTCCACCCGCTAGACGCCTCTTTCTTCAGCAACTTGAAAAAAGGGAGAGGGTTTTCTGCTGACTTTGGCAAAAAGTGAGTTAATGCTGCTAAATGCCCAGTCAGCTGTTGAACCTCTTTTTTACTTCGTGGGGGCTCCATGTCCAATACGGCCTGACATTTGTCCAGGTTCACTTCTATGCCTCTATTTGTAAGCAAGAAACCAAGGAACTTTCCAGCTGGTACCCCGAATGCACATTTTGCTGGGTTGAGCCGAATTTTATATTCTCTCAGTTTATCAAACGTTTGCCTCAGATCCTTGACATGATTAGCTCCACTCAAGGACTTGACGATTGATAATTGAATATTTTATACACTTATTTTTGTCTCTTGAATAATAATTTAGGACCCTTTAGCTAATAAATAATGGCTCTTATGTTTATTTGGGCCTTGGGCCTTTTATTGCATTTTAGCCATTGTTTATAATAAAATTCCAGTTTTGTATTGCTTCACTATATCTACCATAACTCTTGAACCAGACATCGGATTTGCCTCATTTTTGTCTCATATTTCAGATGATTCAGAGAGCTACAATTGTTATGAAGACATCAAGAGCAAATTCGGTCAAGAAGGAGGTCAATTTTGGAGCCAAAGTCGGATGTACAATTCTGGATTTATTTTGGACCCGAATTTTGTAATTTAAGTCCCAGTTATATCTTATTTCTGTTTTGGGCTAAAACTATGAGAGCCCATTTCGTTTTAGGTTATTTTTAAGTATGGCAGCTGCCACAAACATATTCATTCACGTTTTTAACATTAGAGTGGATCAAAATACAAGTTTTCATTTTCTCTCATCTGCATCTTATCGGATTCGATTTAAAATAGTTCGAATATTAGATTTAATATTCGGTTTGGTTCATCCCATGGACTTAGTTCGGACTAGGTTACAGTGTTGCTGTGCGATTGCACAGTGAGACGCCACTGTCCGGACAGATTCTAGGCGATCGTCTAGGCGAGGGAATCTCCGGATGAATGCAGAGATTTCGATTCATCCGAACCAAACGTGGGTTAGTTGTATTTTCGTTCAATGATGGAGGTTTCGGAATCAATTCGTTGGGTTGATCATCTTTAATCTGTCTCTGTTTATTTGATTCTGTTTGACTCGTTTATTGCACTTTGATTATGTTATTTCGTTTTGTTCTATTCATTAAACCAAACCCCCATTTTATCATTCTCGTTTCACTATTGTTATTGAACAAGCCGCCGCAAATTCGTTGGGAAACGACCCAGTTCCTAATTCTCGCAAATTGTTTTCGAACTTGGTTTATTTTGGAAGACACGGCAAAAATCTTTCCAACAGTATTGTAAATAGCTTAGTTTAGGTAGTTTAGGTGGTTCGGGTGGCCGGACAGAAATTTTTCTGACTCCGATCACTCAAACCAGGTCTTATTCACAAGGAATTCGGTGTTTTAAGCAAAAGTCACTTCCTAGAAGGAAGTGAGGTCTCACTCATTTTCCCCAAATTCCAACGTTTAGACCACTTTTTTCACTGTTTTAGGTTCTGCTTTTGATTTCCAACAGACCATTTTTTTAGTATCTCTGATTGAGTTGAAATTTGGTACAGTGATAGAAAATGGTGAATCGTTAGACCCACATCGAAAATGTTCCATTTTCTATGTGGTATCCTCCGTTTCGCCAAATTCCATCGTTTAGGCCACTTTTTCAATTTTTGAAGTTTTTTTATTCCATTTTTGAGTCCCCCAATAGTCTAGGAGTTGCCCTGTCCAAGTCCCAAAAATTTTAAAAATCATTTGATACTGTTTCTGGACTTGTTTTGGTCAATTTCTAGCATAGGTTTTTGCTTTTGTGTGTTTTGTCTTTGTGTCTCTTAGTGTTTTTCTACTTTTCACCACCTCTTGTGGCATTTTCGTAATTCTGATTTTCTGGAGGCATCTTTGTCATTCGAGTATTTGTCAATTCTCGCTTTGTGTACATGTTGCATGAGTACCAGAATACTACTAATCCAGAAGATTTGTTGCCATTTGATCCTGAAATAGAAAGAACAATTCTTACTGCTAGAAGAGTTGTTAGGCTAAGTCATAAGATTAATACCAAACTGGATACTCAATTAGAGTCTGATTCTAGCCATTTTGATTGTGTCCATTCTGTTGATCTTTCTGATTGTGCTTCTGATAGTATTTCTGATAGTCTTGTTGTGTTCACTGATTCTAGTAGCAACTTTGCTCGCTCGGACATTATGGCAGGAGAGCAGGATAATCATCATACTTTGAAGGAATTGGGTGCACTGATGTTAATTATCAACCCTTGTGCATCCAATATCCTAACCTTGCTGCTAACTTTGAGTGAAATCGGTCTAATACACTTGTTGCCTAAGTTTCATGGTCTTGCGGTGAGTGCCCCATTAAGCATTTGAAGGAATTCCATGTAGTATGCAGCACTATGAAACCTCATGCCATTGATGAAGATCATATCAAGCTGAGAGCTTTTCCTTTCTCATTGGAAGGTGGAGCCAAGGATTGGTTGCTTTACCTTCAGCCCTCATCTATTGGGAGCTGGACTGATATTCGAGGTTATTTCGGAGAAATATTTCCCTTCCTCAAGAGCAACCGCAATCAAGAAGGAAATTGGCAACATTAAACAAGTCATTTGGGAGACTATGTATGAGTATTGGGAGAGGTTCAAAAGGTTATGTGCAAGCAGTCCACACCATCGATATCCGAAAAGACTTGATCAACTCTTTCTATGATGGTCTATCACCAGAGACAAAGGGTTGGTGGATGCTTCTAGCGGTGGGGCTATGAGTAACAAGACACCCGAAGAAGCCCGAGACTTGATATCCATTATGGCGATAACTCTCAGCTTTGGCACTGTGGCCAATAGTACTCCTGTTTACCATATTCAAGCTCCACCCCAGATGATTCTCAGAGATTAGAGACTAGACTTGATGATCCGACCTCCCTTGTGAGGCACTGGCAAAGGATACGTACAAAGAGCCTTCCCCTTCTCAAAGATGGGTACTCTTGTGGGTTTTGTTCGACCCTTATCATTCTACCGACTCTTGCCCTACCTTGCATGATCCTACTTACCAAGATCGGTCGGAGGCTGCAGTGGGTGTTTTTCCAGAAGGCCACAATACCAACAGAATAATGCCTTCTCCAACACTTATAATCCCGGTTGGAGAAATCACCCCAACTTTCGCCTGAACCAAAATCAAAACCAGAGCAACCAATACCAAAATCGAATCGAGTAACCGGTGACGTTGCAGTGCTGGGAACTACCGGCAGAGGCCGCATGCACTACGTACTTTCCAACAACAGTCTGCACCCCTTTACCCTTGCAAGCACCACCTCCTCGACCACCATATGTCCACCTCCACAAAGCACAACAAAGAGCTAGTAGTAGTGGTGGTTCCTCACTTGAAGATATGATGAAGCAATTTGTCACACCAATATGCAGTTCCAACAAAGAACCGACACTTCCATTCGAGTTTGCAAACACAGATTGGGCAATTGGCAACATCATTGAACCAGCTTCAACCTCGTGGATCCACCCCTTCCCTCACAAACAATTCCCAATCCTAAGGGAAATGTGAGTGCTATATCACTACTGGCTGCGGCAAGCAATTGGAGGAACCTAAGCAAGGCTGCAGATGTGACTTCCACATCGAAAACGAGTCAGAAATGTGAAGATTGACTCTGAAAAGAAAAAGGCAGTGCAGCAAGGTGAAGAGGAAGACATTCCTATCCCTCTTCCCTTCCCTCGTAGAGCAGTTCACCAAGAAGTTGGCGATAAAGCACAAGAGAAGGATATACTTGAGACATTCGAAGAGTAGAGATCAACATTCCTCTCTTAGATGCAGTCAAACAAATTCCTAAATATGCCAAGTTTCGAAAGAGTTGTGCACCAACAAGAGGCGATCAAGGAAATGAACGAGTAAGCTTGAACCGTAATGTCTCAAAGACTCATCCAAATTTACCATGCCTCGTAAATGCAAAGATCCGGGGACATTTTCTATCCCTTGCCTTATTGGTAACTATAGATTTGATGATTGCATGCTAGATTTAGGTGCTTCTATTAATGTCATGCCCGCATCTCGTTTATAGATCTCTTGGTCTTGGTCCCTTACGTCCAACTGGTGTCATTGTTCGCTTAGCTAATAGGAGTAATGCCCATCCTTCGGTTTAGTTGAAGATGTATTAGTCAAAGTTAATGAATTGATATTCCCTGCTGATTTTTACATCTTGGATATGGAGGGTGAGTCTCCTAGTAGTAGGTCACCAATCATTCTAGGGAGACCTTTCATGAAAACACTAGGACTAAGATAGATGTGCATTCTGGTACTCTTTCCATGGAGTTTGGTGATATATCCGTGAATTTCAATATCTTTGATGCCATGAAATATCCTAGGGAAGAGCATTCTGCTTTACTCGTATTGATGTGATTGATGATGCCGTGGATGATGTTCTTAATGGTTGGTGTCTTGATTATCCTTATTTTTCATCCGAGAGTGATACCCCATTTGTGCATGCAATGATAATGAATGGTGCTCTGTTTGCACTAATTTGGTTAAGACCGCATTGTTTGGTGATTCTGATTTGCTTGATGATTCTACATTACTTGTAGACTCGATATTGATTCCGAGTTTGAGCTTCATCCGATCCTAACGTGCATCCCGATTCGATTTTGATGAGCTTCATTCGATTTTGATGAACCGAATTCGATGTTAACCTTGAGCCGTATAGACACACCCTTCCGCTTGTGCTTCTTTGAATATGGTTTCGTGTATTCCCGGTGTTTGGTTCCCAAGAAGTCCGGAGTTACTGTCATAGCCAATCAGAAGAATGAGCTCATTCCTACTCGAGTTCTGCAATAGTTGAGAGTTTGCATTGACTATAGGAGACTCAACCAAGCCACTCGCAAGGATCATTACCCTCTACCTTTCATTGATCGATGTTAGAGCGATTGGCCGGTAAGTCTCATTACGTTCCCGGATGGCTACTCGGATACTTCCGCATCATATTGCTCCCGAGGATCAGAGAAGACGACCTTTACATGCCCCTTTGGGACATATGCTTACCGAAGGATGCCTTTTGGCCTCTCGCAATGCACCCGGCACCTTTCGCCGTTGTATGGTGAGTATTTTCTCCGAGTTCCTAGAGGACTCGCATGGAGGTTTTCATGGATGATTTCACCGTATATGGGTCTCGATTTTGATGCATGCTTAGCTAATTTGTCTAGAGTCTTGCATAGGTGTATTGAATCTAATCTTGTGCTGAATTATGAGAAGTGTCACTTTATGGTTGAGTCGCATAGTCTTGGGACACATAGTGTCTAGGAAAGGGATTGAGGTAGACCCCGCTAAGATCGATGTTATTACCGCTTTGCCTTACCCCGCTTCGTGCGGCAAGACTGCTCAACCCTTGTCCAACCTTCTGCATAAGGACACTGACTTTGTCTTTGATGATGCGTGCAAGGCGGCCTTCGATCACTTGAAGCGTTGCCTTACTACACCCCAGTGATCCAAACCCCGATTGGCACCTTCCTTTGAGTTGATGTGCGATGCTTCCAACTATGCAGTTGGTGCTATCTTGGCACAACGGGTTGATAGAGCCTCCCATGTGATTGCCTATGCCTCCAAGACTTTGGATTCTGCTCAATCTAATTACACCACCACTGAAAAGGAGTTGTTGGCCATTGTATTTGCCTTCGATAAGTTTAGGTCATATCTGCTAGCTAGTAGAGTCATTGTTTTCCGACCATGCAGCTTTAAAGTTTCTTTTGAAAAGGCAGATGCTAAGCCACGACTCATCCGGTGGATGTTGTTGCTCCAAGAGTTTGATGTGGAGATTCGAGATAGAAGTGGAGCACAAACCGGGTAGCCCGACCACTTGAGTCGTATCACCTATTCTCCCTCTCACCCTCTTCTATTCGGGATGATTTCACGATGAGCAGCTTCTACAACTGCAAGTTAAAACCCCATGGTATGCTGATTTAGTTAACTACTTGGTAGCTGGTGTTTTTCCTGTAGATTCCACTAGGGCCCAAACCCTTAAATTGAAAAGTGAGTCTAAATATTATGTTTGGGATGACCCTTATCTCGTGGAAATTTTGTAGTGACCAAGTAGTTAGGAGATGTGTGCCTGATTGTGAGTTTCAATCTATATTGCATTTTGCTCATGCTTCGCTCGTGGTGGTCACTTTGGACCCCAAAGAACCGCTAGGAAGGTGTTAGAATGTGGTTTGTTTTGGCCTTCCTCGTTTCATGATGCCCATTTGTTTTGCAAGTCATGTGATAACCGCCGAGGGCAGGGAGTATTTCCGTAGGCATGAGATGCCCCAAAACCCTATATTGTTTTGTGAGATCTTTGATGTTTGGGGTATTGATTTCATGGGTCCATTTCGCTTCATATGGTTACACTTACATCTTGTCGGGCCGTTGATTATGTTTCGAAATGGGTTGAGGCGAAAGCCACCCGACAAATGATTCTTCGTGGTGGTGGACTTTGTTAGGTCTAACATTTTCTCGCAGTTTGGCATTCCTAGAGCTATTATCGCGATCGTGGTTCCCATTTTTGCAATCGAAGCATGGGTGCTTTGCTACGCAAGTATGGAGTGCTTCACAAGGTTTCCACACCTTACCATCCTCGTGACCAATGGTCAAGCTGAAGTCTCCAATAGAGAGATTAAGCAAATCCTTCAAAAGACTGTCAACTCTACCCGGAAAGATTGGAGTAAGCGACTAGATGATGCTTTGTGGGCATATCGCACCGCCTACAAGACTCCGATTGGGATGTCTCCCTATCGGATTGTCTTTGGTAAGGCATGTCATCTTCCGGTTGAGTTGGAGCATCAAGCCTATTGGGCTATTAAGCAATGCAACATGGATTTGGCTAAGTCCTGGATGGAGAGGAAGCTGCACTTTGCAAGAGTTAGATGAGCTTAGATTGGATGCCTATGAAAGCTCACGGTTGTATAAGGAAAAGACTAAGGCATTCCATGATAAGCATATTCTCGAGGAAAGAATTCTCTGGGCCAGAAAGTTCTTCTATTTAATTCCCGTCTCAAGTTTATGCACAGGTAAGCTTCGATCTAGATGGGATGGACCTTTTGTGATCACTAACATATTTCCATTTGGTCTTTGTTGAGCTATGTGATCCACCCACAGGACGGACTTTTAAGGTCAATGGGCATCGCCTCAAGCCATTTCATGAGGGATCCCACACGGCACTCTTTGAGGAAGCAGAGATTCTCCTCATTGATGCCACTTATCCTCCATAAACCCTTGGGGAGTATTCTTTTTTTTCTTCTCCCTCCCTCTCTTTTATTTGTTTTCCTTTTCTACTTTGCTTTTTGAAAATAAATACATTCTTTCTTTCTAATGATTGCTACATATTATGAACTAGGACATTTTGGTTTTAATGGATCATTCTGTTTAGTGTGGAACTCTTGACTCTTCGATTACAAGTCTTGGTAGTTGATTTGATGTTGTTGATTACCTAAGTTGGTATTGACCTTGTGAGGTTTTGGGCCTGCATGAATGGAATTCATCTTTTGCCATTCTTTCTTTCATGTGTGCATCTCTCATGATTTGTGTTCTCTAGAACTTGCTCCTTTTCTTTTGAAACTACATTTTTCACTTACGTGCATAAGTATGATGGAAGCTTGTTTTCTTTCTTTTATTCTCCTCACTTTGGCCAAATAGCTTTCCCTTACATTATGATTCCTTTGCTAGCCCCTTTGTGCCTTTTGACCCATTCTTTTCTAAGCCACATTACAAGCCTAAGCGTAAAACCATTTTATTCTGCACCTTGAAGATTTATTGAGTATTGGTTTCAACTTGTTTTGTGTTTAAGTGTGGGGGTTGCTCAGGAGTGCAACAATTTAAGTGTGGGGGGGGGGATATTTGATTTTGACATTGTAATTACGTATACAATGAAAGGAAAGAAAGAAATAAAAGTAAAAGGAAAAAAAAAAAGAAAAAGAAAAGAAAAAGAAAAAAAAAAGAAAAAGAAAAAAACAACAAAAGAAGAGAAAAGAAAAGAAAATACATAGAAAGGAATGTATATATGAGTAGAATAAAAGTTTCATACATAGAGAATGATTGTGTTAATCAGTGCTCTTCCTTTTGATTTCTTTGGTGCTTAGCCTCTTATTCCATACTATTACCTACCTTCACCCTAGCCCCGTTACAACCTTTAATACAAGCTCTCTTGATTTGTGCATGTATGTGTTATGAGTAGTGGAGACGTAGAAGTTGAGCAAGCTTATGGTAGAACAATTTTCTTGAGTAGAATTTGAGCGATACACTTATTTACCTTAAACACTTGAGAGACTAATTGATTGAGCGCATCATTTGTGAGACCATCTTTTGTGATTAGCATCATTGATTGACACTACCATGAATTGTAATTTGAGATGAAGGAGTTTTGGTTTTGAATGATTGGTCTTTTGAAGCTTTGTGTCCCTTGATTCAATTTTTGCATTGTTAGCAATTATTAGTAAAGAAAAGTTTTTCCTTTAGGTCTTTCTCTTTGAATTTTGCTCAGGAGTGCAAAAAGATAAGTGTGGGGGAATTTGATAATTGAATATTTTATACACTTATTTTTGTCTCTTGAATAATAATTTAGGACCCTTTAGCTAATAAATAATGGCTCTTATGTTTATTTGGGCCTTGGGCCTTTTATTGCATTTTAGCCATTTTTTAATAATAAAATTCCAGTTTTGTATTGCTTCACTATTTCTACCATAACTCTTGAACCAGACATCGGATTTGCCTCATTTTTGTCTCATATTTCAGATGATTCAGAGAGCTACAATTGTTATGAAGACATCAAGAGCAAATTCGGTCAAGAAGGAGGTCAATTTTGGAGCCAAAGTCGGATGTACAATTCTGGATTTATTTTGGACCCGAATTTTGTAATTTAAGTCCAGCTTATATCTTATTTCGTTTTGGGCTAAAACTATGAGAGCCCATTTCGTTTTAGGTTATTTTTAAGTATGGCAGCTGCCACAAACATATTCATTCACGTTTTTAACATTAGAGTGGATCAAAATACAAGTTTTCATTTTCTCTCATCTCGTTCTTCATGTTCTTCGCGCGTTCTTCGTGTTCTTCGTTCGTTCTTCGATTTTCCCAGCCATGATCGGCTAAACTCTTGTGATTAACCCAACGATGAGGATTCCATGATTCATCCAGAGAACTCGTGCCTAATCGGTAACTACTCGATTCTGTTTTCATCTTATCGGATTCGATCTGGAAATAGTTCGAATATTAGATTTAATATTCGGTTTGGTTCATCCCAAGGACTTAGTTCGGACTAGGTTACTGAGTGTTGCTGTGCGATTGCACAGTGAGACGCCACCGTCCGGCAGATTCTAGGCGATCGTCTAGGCGAGGAATCTCCGGATGAATGCAGAGATTTCGATTCATCCGAACCAAACGTGGGTTAGTTGTATTTTCGTTCAATGATGGAGGTTTCGGAATCAATTCGCTGGGTTGATCATCTTTAATCTGTCTCGTTTATTTGATTCTGTTTGACTCGTTTATTGCACTTTGATTATGTTATTTCGTTTTGTTCTATTCTCGTTAAACCAAACCCCCATTTTATCATTCTGTTTCACTATTGTTATTGAACAAGCCCGCTGCAAATTCGTTGGGAAACGACCCAGGTTCCCTAATTCTGCAAATTGTTTTCGAACTTGGTTTATTTTGGAAGACACGGCAAAAATCTTTCCAACGATCATATCGTCTATGTACACCTCCACGTTTTTCCGCAACTGGTCTTCAAATACCCGGTTAATCATTCTCTGATAAGTGGCTCCAGCATTCTTTAACCCGAAAGGCATCACGTTATAACAATAGTTTGCCCTTTCAGTAATGAATGTTGTCTTCGCTTGATCTTCCGGGTGCATAGCGATCTGGTTGTACCTAGAATATGCATCCATAAACGACAGTAGTTGGAAGCCGGAAGAACTATCGACCAACTGGTCAATACTGGGCATGGGGAAAGAGTCCTTTGGGCACACTTTATTCAAGTCTTTGTAATCAGTGCAAACCCTCCATTTTCCATTTGGCTTCTTGACAAGGACGACATTGGATAGCCATGTGGTATATTGTATTTCCTGGAGGAACCCGGCTTCTAATAGTTATGCCACATGCGTTTCCAAGGCTTTCCGCCTCTCCTCGTCGAGCTTCCTCTTCTTTTGGGATACCGGGGTAGATCCCGGTTTTACTGCGAGTTGATGGCAGCAAAAATTTGGATCGATTCCGGGTATCTCAGATGGATGCCAAGCGAACACATCTCTATTGTCCTTCTGGAACCTTTCAAGCTCTTCTCGTATCTCGGGATCGAGTGTCTTGCCAATTTTTGTAACTTGTCCCGGCTGCGTACCAAGAACGAGGTCCTCCAATTCGCCATTTGGCTCAGTCTTTTTCATTTTCTATTCCTCGCGCAAATCCAATTCCACCAAGTTAACCGCCTTGCCCGCTGGATTTGCCTCGGGGACTTTGCTTGTACCGGCCCGTGATGAGCGGGTTGGATCACTCTTGGCCTCCTTGACCGTATTGAAGTAGCATTGCCGGGATTCCTTTTGGTCCTTCACGGTTACGACTTTATTCTTCTTGTTGACCATTTTCAGCTTCTGATGCTTAGATGATACCAACATATCCCAATTGTGAATAGTTGGTCGCCCCAAGATTATATTGTACGAAGATGGGAAATCCGCAACTACGAACCGGACTCTGTCTGACTTGAAAGCATTCTCGTCTCCCAAAGTTAACTTAAGGTCAATATAACCCTTTGGACGAGTATCCTGCCCATTGAAGCCAGACAGAGTCGTTTTGCATGGCTTCAAAACGTCCGAATCAAAATTCATCCGTTTGAACGCATCCCAGAGTATGATATCCACAGTACTCCCATTATCCACAAATATCTTCTTGACCCGGCAATTCACCAGAGTTCCCGTAATCACCAACCCGTCATGGTGTCCTGGGGCGACATCCTCTAAATCATTGTCGGTGAAACATAGCACTGGGGATTTAGGCTTGCCTGAGCCTTCCTTGAACTTTGGGTTATCTCGAATTGACAGTACTTCTCTGAGGTATTTTCGCCGCTGGCTAGTTGAGTCTCCTCCACCGCCAAAACCTCCACTGATGACATTACAGTCATATTTGGCCTCGGGAAACTCATCCTCATCGTCTTCGGCTTTCTTCTTCAGGTCCCTTCTTTTTTCTGAGGGTGGGCTCTTACTTCGGTTTTCGCCCTGCCTCTTATTGCCATGCTTTCCCTGGGTTTGGATAACGTATTTCTGGAGTTTCCCTTCCCGGACAAACTTCTCCACCGAATCCTTTAGATCCCAAAATTGTTCGGTTGTGTGGCCATGTTGATCATGAAACTCACAAAACCAAGTCTTGTCCGTAGTGGCTCTTCTACCAAGGGGCCGAGGTTGTTCCACCTTCTTCATCTCGGTTGCACATACTTCCTTCCATAGCTTGGCCTTGGACACCTTCAACAGGGTGTATTTTTCATATTTGGCATCAACCCTACCATCCCGGGGTTTGCTGCTGGTATCTCGAACATGGGGACTTCTTTTATATCCCTCGTGACTTTCTCTTCCCCGGGGTGGGGAGCTCTTAGCCCGCTCCTTCGTGACCGGGGCTGCCATCTCCATTTGTTCCAAATCTAGGTATTGTTGAGACCTGTCTCGGAACTCGGCCAGAGTTGTGGGGCGGCGCTTCATGATTGACTTTTTCAACCGGGATGATATATCCAAACCGGCTATGGCGCAGTGCAGGTGTACATCTTCTTTCAATCCCAGAACTTGCAAAGCCAAATTTTTAAAACGGTCCAGGTATTTAGAAAGGGTTTCTCCTGGTCCTTGTCTGACTAGTCCGAGTTGAAACTCGGTCTTGGGCTGTCGCCTACTTGTCGCAAAATTCAAAAGAAACTTCTGCTCCAATGTTTTCATACTCGATATAGAGAATAATGGCAAGGAGTGAAACCAAAACTGCGCAGCTCCCCTGAAAGTTCTGGCGAATAGCCGGGGTATGACTTTCCCGTCTATCCCCTTAACCATGATATCCATCTTGAAGTTGTTCAAGTGAGTCAAAGGGTCTTGAGTTCCATCGTATTTCTGCAACTCCCTTGAATCTAAGCCCTTGGGGTATACGGCCTTCATAACTTCGTCAACGAATTGACCGGAAAACCGGTCCTCCCCGACTTCCTCTGCCATCATTGTGGATTTGTCAAGTGATGGGGGCACGGTTGCTCCCACTTTGACGACTGGAGTTCTCGCAGGTTGCTTTTCTTTCGATGGAGCCTGTTCGTCATCGGCAACCTTGGGATTTTTTATTTCTGCTGTTGTTGTGTTGCCGGCTTCCAATCTCAAGGTCTTTGGTGGGCCCGTATCGACCACCTTCTTTCCCTGAGGTCCTTCTTGGTTGACATGTATAGAGGCCGAGTTAGCAGCCCGGGTTGAGCCAGCGCCCCTCAGCCCTTCACTTAGAGCTTGTTTCGCTCTTGCCTGGTACTACTCCTCCATCCTTTGCTGCATCTTCTCAAGCTCTTCCTTCCTCCATAAGGCATTCTGGCACTCCAAATCCTCTTGAATGAGTCGGGAATCCTCGCCTCTTTGAAGCTGGTGACAGTTTTCCATGTTATTCATGCGTTGGATCAGGGATCCCAAAGTATTGTGCAGCAGGCGGATGTCGGGATTATCAATCTGAAACTCAGGAAAAGGCCGAGGGATACCGTGGGCCTGGTCTACCTGCTGCCTACTGCCCCGGCTTGAATCCCAAACCTGGACGAAGAGTGTGCGTAGTATCCTCTGTTTCGCCCTCGGTTCCTTCGGCCGTGCGGCTCTGCTCCGGAATAACTGAGTTTGAATGTTGGATTGTTTCCTCCTGGAGTAACGGCCGAGGTTGTCCCTCAGGCGGTTGTTCTCGCCCAGATACCTGAGTGCTGTAATACCCTCAAAATCTCACTTATGATAAGTATCATATTGAGTAAATAATACCTATTGGAAATAGGTGAATATATGATCTCAGAGATCTTGTGGAGAATTTATCTTATTTTTGGGGTAGTTTCTCTTGAAAAAGAATAATTTGCAATTAGGTCCCTAAAACGTTTGGAAGTTTGCAAATAGGTCCCTAAACGCATTTACGGGTTATAAAATACCCTGTGAAAGTTATAAAAAAGGAAAGTAAATATTTATTTGAAATAGGGAATAATACTGTCCCTAATTTAGGTAATTTATTAAATTATTACCTTAAAGAAATAAAGGGGAAAAAGTTAAAAAGTATTATAATAACCAAAATGCCCCGTAAATTTTAATATAGTGCATAAGGCATAA
Source organism: Acacia pycnantha (assembly GCA_025563575.1). NCBI lineage: Eukaryota > Viridiplantae > Streptophyta > Magnoliopsida > Fabales > Fabaceae > Acacia > Acacia pycnantha. The sequence continues at coordinate 1,090,829 of JAMWYP010000005.1, read as the reverse complement.
AACACTAATGTCAGTGTAAAAGTTGTGAGGTAATGAGTTATGCTAAATAAGAAAATTAGCAACAAGTAGTAAGGAGTTGATTAAGTAATTATTGGCTAATTACTTAAGCATGAACAAAGGAAAATCCATAAATAATTATGTAAAACCCTATAATTAGTGGTTAATGGCTAAAAATTAGCATAAATATATTTGCTAATTAATTGGGAAATATGAAGGAAAATTGGTGAGATTAGGTAATTTTAAGCCTAAATGCAAGTATGGACCAATAGGAAAATTTTGTAAAAAATTATGGAAAAATAATTATTAAATTATATAATAATTAATTAAATAAAAAAATAAAAAAAATATATATATTAATATATGTGTGTGCCGACATCTTTGAGAAGAAAGAGAGAAAAAAAATGTAAAAGAAAATGGTGGAGTGTTATATGTAAACTCTTATTTAAAAATTAATTAATATAAAAAGTAAAAAAGTAAATAAACACCGATAGGAATTGGATCCTATCTAGAGAACCAGGAACATGATTTCTAAATTCAGTAAAGAATATGAAAGAGTGGATTTTTATCTTGAAATAGACTGTTCCAGAGGTTAATTCCGAGATCGGTAGAGCATTTTGATAATAAGACGAAATAGGGTAATCTGTGGAAAGGCAGATAGTCACAGATTTAGAATTTGAAGGAAATAAATCATAACTCAACATCTGGGAATGAGTTGAGAATTTCCTGGACATATTTTGAATCAGTGGATTTTTGTTCAGAGGTTGATGATTTCAGAAGTTCATTCCGTAATCGAGCACGTTTTTCGAGAAACTTCGGCTGAACCGCTAGAACCCTGAATGGAATCAAAAATTAAGTTAACCTAGATACTTTTGAAGAGAAAGAGAAGATCTTCAAAGTTGTGAATCTGGAATTTTGAGATTTTCCGAGATTACGCGAATCGGACACCGATCGGGGACTTTATCGGTAGGAAACTTCTCAAGCAAGTTGGTGACATCATGGGGATGATGTCATTGTTGGAAGAGTGACATCATCAACTTGTTGAAGAAGTTGTAGATGATGTCATCAATGACATCATCAACTTGTTGAAGAAGTTGTTGGAAAATGACCAAAATACCCTCACTTTTTCTTCTATAAATAGCCTTCAAAGCTCTTCATAATTCACACCATTTCAAGAGAGAATTTCGAAAATAGAGAGAGGTTTTAGAGAGAGAAGCTCTGGGGGAAATCTGCAGCGAAACTCTGGGTAAGTTTTTCGGTACCGAGTTTCAAGTTCTAGTTTTGTTCGGTAGTTAGAGTAGAAATGTTAGAATAGTCTTTAATCTTCCAAGTATGATTAGATATCATATGCTAGGGGTACTTTAGTCATTATTTCGAAAATCATGGTGGGGTCGAAGTTCTGGCAAAATTTTGGAAGATTAGAGTTAAAATAGCGAAACTCTGGCGAAATTCCGCCGATTAGGGGCATCAGGGGCAAGATGGTAATTTTTACCTAAAATGCCTGTTATGATGTGAATCACTAATCAATATGATTTATGTTTCAAAAACTATGTCGGAGTAGGATTTATGTTGAAATTTTGGAAGAATAGGGTCAAAGTAACGAAGTGCTGGCGAAATTCCGCCGAATAGGGGGTCAGGGGTAAAATGGTCATGTTGACTGAAAATTTCCGTCGTAGTGATAGATCCTTAACAAATACGTTGTTATATTGATAGGATATCCCTGATTACATTCCGATTACGTTCTGACCAACTATCGTACCGTCTACCGTCAACGAAGGTACGTTCGCGTACTGTAACACTAACGCTGATGGTTATTGTATGCATATATGTGTTTCCTCTGTCATGTCTGTACTCCGATTGTACTATTGTCTGTACTCTGATTGTAATATTGTCTGTACTCCGATTGTACTAGAGTCCGTACTCCGATTGTACTATTGTCTGTACTCTGATTGTACTACTGTCTGTCATCCGACTGTATTACTCCGACTGTATTACTGTCTTTTGTGCTTTAACCTTACATCCGATCTGTATTGTTATTGCCATACATATCTGATTATGTATACACTATGTTTGGCCATAGTAGATGTTGCCAAAAATTCTGTGGATGTCTGTCGTACATATATGGTGTATATAAACATGAGGTTAACCGTTACCTGAGATCCGGATGCATCGGATCTCAGCTCTTAATATAGCTTCAGGGTCGGGAGGACCGAGGATCGAAGAGAAAGGCAAGCAGCTCGAGTAGAGACACGGCTGAAGACCATCTTTTGTTGCCACGGCGTAGGGATCGCCAGGGAGACGCTTTCTGTTGTTCTTTACTTTTGAAAAATCTCGGTTGTTGTACTGCTGTTGTAAACAAGCCATACTTACGGCGTTTTGAATACAAGTATCAGTTACTCAATTGCTCCGTTGCTCTACTCTGATGAAAAAAAAAATATACTACTTTTGAAAATGGGATGTTACAAGCGCGACTCCTGGTACTCATGGCCATTCTCAGTGGTTATCAGTAGCTTTTTATGATTCTGGGAATCGAAATTTACGGTTCCCCACGGTCGGCGCCAATGTTCTGTTGTAAAACACAGATGTCTAGCCTCAAAGGGCTAGGATGTATTGATATTGGATCGAATAGGGTGCTCACTGATATCTATGAAGGAGATATCAAAGAGCGCTTGCAGATCACTGTGCTACACAGGGGAGGCTTTTCGCCTGAGGGGTGGTGTGTGCGCACAGTCAGACTGAATGATAAAGAATGGAATGGTGAACGTGGAGAACATACCTAGTGGGTAACCTCCTATTGATAGAGATTACCTAGGGTTTCGTTCTCCTTACCTTCAGTCCTTCTCACTGGCGTCGTGCGTATCCCACGTCTTGATGGTGCCTGCTCCATTATCCGCATGATTCCTGTATTAACGGCACACTCAAGGGGTGATTGGCAATTTACCTGTTTCAAGGGAGGCTTCCCACCTAAGGCACTCCTATTGGGCCCTGCCCCTGCCAGGCCCATTATTTGAGTCCATAACAATTATATTTGATGATGGACATTTTTTATTACTCTCTCTCTAATATTTATTATAAGGCACTAACTAATAATTTCGATAAATCAATAAAAATAGTTAAAGTCAATAAAGTTGTCTTACAATTTAAGTAACTTCCAATATTACCCCTATGTTACGGACCTATACCAGGCCCAATAGCGGCGAAGCCCAACTATATAGATAAGGCATACCTAATCCTATCTAATATCAAGGAAGATCCTAAATCCCCCTCTAATCTAGGAACATCTCTAGATACTGTAATCATAAAGGTCATAGTACTTCGTCTTGCTTTCATAAAAGGGATAGAAGAGATAAGCCTGTAGGAAATTATCAATGGGTACCTAAAGGAACTTATGTTTCTCAGGCCCGAACTAACCACAAAGGACCCAAGAAAAGGTGGGTACCTAAAACCTAATTCTTCGTGATCTGCAGGTATGTCTGAGAGCATCAAGAACCAATAAATGGTATATTGATAGTGGATTCTCAAGACACATGACAGGGGATCAAGCTAAATTTGTAGCAATGAGATCAAAAGATGGTGGTAGAGTCACCTTTGGAGGGAATCAATCTGGCAAAATCACTAGAATTGGAGAAATTGGAACAAAGGATGGACCACATATTAAAGATGTCTATCTGGTGGAAGGTCTATGTCACAACCTCCTAAGTATTAGCCAGAGTGCAGATAAAAACAATTGGATCCTCTTTGACTCGGAAGAATGTCTTATTGTCAGTAAGAATGATATCCCAATAGACAAAGGTAAATTAAAGACATTATTCAAAGCACCTAGGGAAGGTAATTGCTATACAATAGAATTTCCTAAAATTAATTCCGAAAAATGTTTTGTTAGCAACTTGGATGAAAGCTGGCTGTGGCATAAGTGGCTGGCTCATGTTAACATGTTACAATTAGATAAGTTGATAAGAAAAGATTTAGTTATTGGTTTGCACAAAATTCGTTTTGAAAATAATATGATATGTGATGCTTGTCAAAAGGGAAAACAAACCAAATCCTTTTTTAAGAACAAATTTGAAATATCAACTAATCGTCCTCTTCAATTACTTCACATGAACTTAGTTGGACCTGCTAGAGTAAGAAGCCTTGGTGGTAACATATATACTCTAGTTATTGTAGATGATTTTTCTCGTTTTACATGGACTATGTTTATGTCATCAAAAGATGAAACATTTGACCTATTTACTATTTTCGCCAATAAGGTGCAAAACGAGAAAGGTATTTATATTTCAGCCATTTGAACCGATCATGGAGGGGAATTTGAAAATCAAGCCTTTGTTGAATTCTGTGATGGTCATGGTATTGATCATAACTTTTCAGCTCCAAGAACACCTCAACAAAATGGTGTGGTTGAGAGGAAGAACCGTGTCCTCACAGAGATGGCTCGTACAATGCTTAACGAAAATCAAACATCACAAGTCTTCTGGGCAGACGCAATGAATACAACAAGCTACATATCAAATCGAGCCTATTTGCGAAAGAAATTTAAAAAGACCCCTTACGAGCTTTATAAAGGAAGGAAGCCCAACCTAGCTCATCTACACATCTTTGGCTGTAAGTGCTATGTCCACAACAATGGTAAGGACAATCTGGGTAAGTTTGATTCAAAAGCGGATGAAGGTATTTTTCTTGGGTATTCAAGTAGAAGTAAGGCTTATAGAGTATTCAATAAACGTACTCACATAGTTGAAGAGTCTATCCATGTTGTGTTCTGCGATTCCAAAGTTAATGAATCTATAGATGATGATGATGAACTTGTTCACAAGAACCAATTCTTTTCAAAAACTACTACTACTACTCTTGAAAACTCTGAAAATGTTTTTGAAAACAATGATCAGAATTCAGTAGAGAATTCCGATCAATCTCAACCTAAGGCTTGGAAATTTATTAGAAATCATCCTCTGGACCAAGTCATCGGTGATGTAAATCAAGGAGTAAGAACTAGAAGAAGCACTTTAAATGAAGTAACCTTTTACGCATTCATATCAAACATCGAACCCTCTAAGATTGATGAGGCCCTTTCAGACAATGATTGGGTTATCGCAATGCAAGAGGAATTGCATCAATTTGATAGAAATCAAGTTTGGGACTTGGTACCTAGGCCCAAAGACCATCCGGTCATTGGCACCAAATGGGTATTCAAAAACAAGCGTGATGAATTTGCAATCATAGTCAGAAATATGGCTAGACTTGTTGCCAAAGGCTATAATCAGGAAGAAGGAATTGATTACGAGGAAACGTATGCTCCAGTAGCTAGATTGGAGGCAATACGTGTACTCTTGGCCTTTGCTTGCATCAAAGAATTTAAACTCTATCAAATGGATGTTAAAAGTGCATTTTTAAATGGTTTTATACAAGAGGAGGTTTATGTAGAGCAACCTCACGGTTTTGAAAATGAACACCATCCGATCACGTTTTTCGACTCAAAAGGCACTATATGGTCTTAAACAAGCTCCACGAGCTTGGTATGAAAGACTCGAGTAAATTTTGTTAGAACAAGGTTTCATTAGAGACACTACACTCTTCATCAAAAATAACAAGCTTAATGAAATCTTGGTTGTGCAAATATATGTAGATGATATTATCTTTGGTTCCACTAACGAATCTCTATGTAAAGAATTTTCAAAGAAAATGCAGAACGAATTTGAAATGTCAATGATGGGGGAGTTGAAGTATTTTCTAGGTTTGCAAATCCAACAACGGAAGGATGGAATATTTATCTCACAAACAAAGTATCTCCGGGATTTGCTCAAAAAAATTGGACTAGAGCATTGCAACGGTGCTGACACGCCAATGAGCTCCACTACCTCTCTAGACGCCGATGAAGAGAAAGGAAAGACTTCAACATAACCAAATACCGAGGAATGATCGGATCACTACTCTATCCAACAGCAAGTAGGCCAGATATACAATTCAGTGTAGGAATGTGTGCGAGATTCCAAGCGGCACCAAAGGAATCATATGCCGAGCATGTGAAACGAATTTTTCGCTATCTCTCAGACACAAAGGAGCTTGGCCTATGGTTTCCAAAGGGACAACGAGAATTTCTGGTTGCATATTCAAACTTCGATCATGCTGGTTATAAGACTGACCGAAAGAGCACCAGTGGTCAATGCGAGTTTCTCGGAGGATCACTAGTATCATGGTTTAGTAAGAAACAGACCACCGTTGTCGTGTCTTCAACAGAAGCTGAATATGTTGCTGTCTCCAGTTGTTGTGCACAAGTCTTGTGGCTAAGACAACAATTATCTGATTTAGGCGTGCACCTGAAAGAAATTCCAATTCTTTGCGACAACATTAGCACAATCAGTCTCGCAAAAAATCCAGTTCAACACACGAGAACAAAGCACATTGATGTGAGACATCACTTCATCAGAGATCATGTAGAAAAGAAAGATATTAAAGTGATGTTCATCCCCACACACTTGTAACTTGCTGACATCTTCACGAAGCCCTTAGCCAAAGAACAGTTCAACTTTATTCGGAGAGAATTGGGAATGGTAAATCCCAATGAATTGTAAGTAATAGTAGTTTTAAATTATGTTTTGATGATTTATTGAAACTAACTTTACCATCGGAGTGTTTAGATACGTGTTTGCAGGACGCTCTGTTTGGAATATGAGAAACAGAGGCAAATAGAGATTGAAATGCTCGAGCAAATCCACTTTTCATGCTCGAGCAACATCGAGAGTTCCTGGTACTGAAGAAGAAAAATTTTGAAGTATGCTCGAGCACGCCATAGATACTGCCTGAGCAACAGCGGACGAAAAGGAAACCTACTCAAGCAACATAGAGAGTTTGCTCGAGCAATAGCGAGCAATTTTCGAAAAAAGATGAGTATGCTCGAGCAACACGAATTAGTATGCTCAAGCAGAAGCCATATGGAGAGGTTATGCTCGAGCAAGAGTATAACTAGCTCGAGCAAGAATGGGATACAAAGAAGATGTGGAAGGTTGCCCGAGCAACTCGTCTCACCTGCTCAAGCACACGCATTTGAAAAATCAGATTCAAGTACCAAAAGCTCATAACAGATCCTCAGAACCTTATTGTATCAACTATAAATCAAGTATTTACCGTACATACTTGATGGAAGGTCAGTTTAGCTGGTTAATTTCAAAAATAAAATGTATGTGTTCATCCATGCTCGAGCAAGATTTTAAGTCTGCTCGAGCAAGAACCCTGCTCAAGCATATCAGATATGCTGCTCGAGCAACATCGTAAAAAGATGTTTTTTAAAAAGGGGCTGACGGTTCATTTTAACCCACCGTCTAAACCCTAACTCGTCTTTCCTCTCAAATTCTCTCAACTCACCTTCTCCGTCTACAAATCGTTACTCCAATTGAACCGTTACAACTGTTTCTCCAACTCCAAACTTCATTTCCAACCGATTAAACTTCCCAAATTCATCTTCTTCCCTCCAAATTTTGCAAACCCCTCATCGACATCCGACACCCTCTTTTATCAAAACTCAGTTCAATCCTCATTCCCTCGATCAAATGGCGGGGTCTAGTGATAAATCCCCATTCAAGTCTGCCTTCAGCAAGAAATCACGATATTACCGTCCAAAGGTTCAAACGTCGGAGAAATCGGTCGGAGAAAAGGTGAAAACTTCAAAATCCAAGTCGAAGGAGGTGGGTTCTCAAGCTTCACCAAAGCCAACCACGCGACTCCAGACAGGGTATCTACCTACAGGAAAAGGAAAACGAACAAGGTCTCCATCTCCGGCTCATTCAACCGACGATTCCGAGAGAACCATTGACGCTATTCGGTCTAAAGAAATAGAGGACCCTCTGATCTCTAAACCATCCCAAAGCCAGAAATCTCAAGCCTCTGGAACCAAGAAAGTGTCGTTTTCATTCAAAACCCAGGATTCGGGAAGCAAGTGGGAACAAGTTTCAACGAGTAAACCCAAAGATGGTCAGCTACCAGAACCTGCATCTGGTATGATTGTTGGAAACATAGCTGTGGATGATCATTCTCTGTATGCCAGGTACTATGAGCAAAGACCTTTCTGCCCCATAGTATATGTAGATTTGGAATATTTTAAAAAGGAGTGCAATTTAGACATGTCGGATTGGCAGCAACAATTCATGCCTCTTTTAGGAATCAATAAGCCATTTTCCCCTGAGGTAGTTCGAGTGTTCTACCACAATATGCATACTCTGGAGAAGGCTCAAGAAGATGATGAAGATACTTTGGTTACTCAGATCAGAGGAAAAATAATTAAGATCACTGCCTACGATCTTAATATCATGCTTGGAATTGTTGATCCGCCTGAGGATCCCCCGAAGCTGTCTTTTTCCCAGTGTTATCAGATTCTATTTCCTCACATTCCGATAGATGAGAAGAAGAAGCCACATCTGACTCCTGCTTCAATGCGAGATGAGTACAGGGTACTCTGGTATATCTACAGTCGCAGCTTAGTTCAGAAGAGCCAAAGCTTCACACACTTTGTATTGAAGGACTTTGAGCGATTCGCCTCTCTGATTGCCAAGGAACCGAGAAACCTTGGAAAATGGATCTTGGACGAGATGACAACTTTTATATCTGAGGCCCAAGTGAAGCTTCGGGCTACCATCCCATATCCTACCCTAGTGTCGCGCATCCTGGAAGTCAACAACATTTGGTACTTATCTGAGGATAAGGAAGAATATCCTCCTCGATTTGGGCCAGAGCATCTGATCCTACGAGTATCCTTCACAGAAGCCACATCTCAAAAGAAGCGAAAGGGAAAAGCTCCACTTCTTCCCTCTCAGCCCTCATTATCTAAAGCTGGTCCTTCAATTCCCCCCTCTACTCCTCCGGATGAAGCAGTCTTCTAAGGCTGGACCCGCTATATCTGCTCCTTCATTCTCCCAGGCCACCATTCAGGCAGCTGTTGATTCTTCTGTCCGATCAGCTATTACTCCTATCTTGCAGTCATTGGAGATTTATCGAAAGCTGACCACTAATCTCATAACGACCATATCTGCTGAAATGAAGAATCTCCAATAACACATTGGCATTACCTTTGATATGGATTTGGCCGAAATGAAGACTGACCTGGAGTCCAGTTATGCTGTTCTCTTTGAGCAACAGCAAGAACTTAAGCAAGAACTTAAGTAGGAGATTCGGCGAGTGGCAGACCAGCACGCGGTTGCTCAGAGACAGATTTCGGGTTTGGACGCTACACTAGATGCATTTGTTCAACATTTCATCCCTGGTGGCACTCACATTATTCCTAGGCCACCAATCGATCCATCTACTGTACCTCTTCCTTCCACCTCTTCCTCTGATTTCCTTTCTTCACCTGCTCCAGCCCCCTTTTTCCTGATGGCAAAGGGGGAGAAGAGTAGCTCAGTAATTTAGTTTTTGATGTTTTTAATATGTTTGCAGTTTGTTTCTTGTATTTCGTTTTGCATTTTGCTTCTTGAACATGTAATGAATTGCAAATTATCAATGCAAGCGATCTTTTGACTCAAGCTGTCTACTGCTAAATTTGGCACTTATTTTTTAATAACTTATAAGCTCTCACTCAAATAAAAAAACTCCTAAGAATTGTCATCATCAAAAAGGGGGAGAATGTTAGCTTTTGATGTTTTGATGATCACAATTATAAGTTATTAAATCAAGTTAAAAATGTAGTTTTCATGGTCTGCTCGAGCAACCCATTAATCATGCCCGAGCATAATCGGGATTCAGACTTGGAAATGCAATTGAGAGAATTCTGCTCGAGCAACTTACATAGCATGCCCGAGCAACAGAAGGTATGTATCTAAATCGAGCAATCTTGCTCGAGCAAGAGAAATTCCTTGCTCGAGCAACGACGAGGGAGAAGCAAATGGAATGCAAGTCAAAATGACTTGCTCGAGCATGAAACATGGCATGCTCGAGCAAATAAGAAAAGCCTGCCCGAGCATCCCTTTTATTTTTCCTAAGAATGATGTCTGCCTGAGCATAATATTTTTATGCTCGAGCATAATGCTCGAGCAAAGACTAAGGCTTGCTCGAGCAACGTCTCTCCCCTCTTTATTTACATTGGCAAATTCTCGTTTGCCCGAGCATGATATATCCATGCTTAAGCACCATGCTCGAGCAAAGGAAATAAGCTGCTCGAACAGCATCACTTCAATAGCTCAACTTCGCCTCTGTTTGAAGCTTGCTCGAGCAAGCATAATGGTATGCTCGAGCAACAGGGAAGAATCATGTTTTTAAGAGAGCTTGACCGAGCATAAAAAACTTCATGCTCGAGCAGACAAAAACACGTGCTCGAGCATCAGCGATAAAGAACATAATTTTGCCTATTTGAAAGTATATTGCCCGAGCAAGCATGGGGTCATGCTCGAGCAAGGCACCTCTGGTTCTAAATCTCTGTCTGCGTAATTTATGAAATCAATGCATCGATTCTAATACAACTTATTAGTACTCATTACTTTTTCTAATTGAGTTTAACCAGTTTGCTAATAAGTTTCAGATGAGTTAAGCATGGATTAAGCATCAGATTCCCAGAAAGCAAGATTGTGTTAGAAACGCATTAAATGCAGTTACCAAATCGGCTGATTATCTCTGCAACAATACTCTGATCGATGAAAGGATTTCTTCTACATTCCAACTAAGCATTAAATGCTATTTCACAACGGGCAAAACAAAAGGAATGAAGAAGAATATCAAACGGGAATATCCACCTTGTTTTTTGAGCGGCAAAGAACATTATCCGAGATTTCACCATCTAACGGACATATTCATAAGTCTCAACGGTTAATTCGTCAGGCTTCATCGATGGTCAATTATTACAACATCTATAAATAAATGAAGCATTGAATTCGCCAACTACCGAAAAATCTTGCGCATTGAATTCGAGTCTACCAAACTTATTGTTTCTACTGTTCCATTATATTCCTTAGATATTTCTAGCACTTCAGTGATTATCAAAAATCTACTCAGTAAGGAGTCTTCTGTTTTTAAACACTTATTACATTTCTGATTGTGTAACTTAAGGTTATGGAACCTTAAGAGTGGGTGTACGTTTACAACCAGTAAGGGGGAGTGAGTCCAAGAGTGAAAGGATCATCCTTGAATTGTAATCGTGTTTGATAAGATTAGTGGGAATCCCAAGGTGTTCTTGGGGACTGGACGTAGACCAAAGTTTGAGGTCGAACCGGTATAAATTTTCTAGTGTATATTTACTGATTCTACCATAGTTCTCATTTTGTCTTCGTAAGTACCTTCGGAAAAAGAATTTAGAGATCACCTATTCACCCCCCTCTAGGTGATATTCCTCTTCAACCGCAACAACGTGCAGAGGAAACGATAAACCCTGTCCACAATAATGGACACGCAGGGGAAGACCAGCCCTCATCGCCGCAACACGAAGAACCAGTCAACTCCACCCCTAATAATGGGTACCTAGCCGAGGACCAGTCAGATACCGAGTCCTCGGCAGCATGAAACCCTAAACAGACAGAAGTCCATCAAAGGCAGCAGGATGTAATCCCAGAAACTTTCCTAATCGAACACCCTGAGATCCGACGCCTGCAGGTCACTTTGGGTTCACTGTTGAGACGCATGGAGACCACATAACACTGAACCTCCCTGTATATGCAGCGACTCGAGGAACGACTAAGGCGGAGGGATTCCGCGTCAAGGGAGTCCGCGACCAAGGAGTCCGTCACAAGGGAGTCCGCGTCAAGGGAATCTGCGTCTTCCAAAGGGGCCCGGGGTGACAGGAACCGAGAAAGGGTTCGAGATGGAGAAACTTCCTACGAAGGGCAAGGCAAGACCAGGTCGGAAAATGGCTGAGGTCGTGACCCAGGGTACCCTGGCAGAAAGCTGGACCGAGAGGATGAGAACTGAGGAGGTAGACCTCCACGGCGTCCACCAACAGGGGTTCCACGGAGAAGGTACGTCGGGGAGGAGAATTTCAGTCCTTTCTCAGATGACATTTTCAACGCGCCTTACCTAGATGATTTCGACCTGGCCAACCTCACTAAATACGACGGAACCCAATACCCGACTACCCACGTCGAGGACTTCAAGGTCACTATGTGCGTAAGAAGACTCCGAGAGCCCGTCATCACCCGAATATTTGCTGCAACTCTCAAAGGAGCCGCCTTAAAATGGCTCCATACCTTGCCCGTAAGGTCGATACAAACTTTCGACCAGTTGGCAGAGGCATTCGAGTTGCATTTTGCTACCAGCAAACAACAACCAAAGTCCCAATACATTTTGGACAGAATTAAGCAGCGGCATGGGGAGATGCTACAAAGTTATCTGGATCGATTCAGGGATGTGGCTTTACAAGTACGCGGGTTAAATGAAAAGGTACATGTACACCTGCTGGCCGCTGGCCTCAACAGTGAATCTCGACTAGCCGAGTCATTCTTTAAGGAACCAGCCAAGACCCTGAACGAATTCATAACGCGATCGAAGAAATATCTGGAAATGGAGCAAATGCGCCTAGCAAATGCTCCTCGGAAAGACCAGGATATGAGGACGCCGCTAAGGGACAAGAACCAATCCGATGGCCGCAAGCAAGATCGCCGGGGAAGAAGCTTGGACAAAAAGTCCCCCAGTGCAAAATCCGAGGTGAAGGGTAAGTATGATAAATATACCCCTTTAAACCTCTCCCAGTCCCAGTTGTGGAGGGAGGTAGCATCGACCGAGATGCATAAGATTGAGAGACCTCGGCCTCTCAGAAAGTGAGCCAATACGGACCATACCCATTTCTGCTCTTTCCATGACAGTCCGGGGCTTACCACGGACCAATGCCATGAACTCCGCGATGCCATTGAGAAATTCATTAGAGAAGGGAAGTTGCACCAATATGTAATCAAAACTCAAGGGCAAAAGAGAGATAAGCGCGAGCAAGGCAACCGACAGGACAGCCTAGCCCCCGAGAGAAAGAAAGATGAAAAGCGGCAGAGGCCGGGGTCCGAGGAGGATGAGTTTCCCGAGGTCGAGTTTGATTGTAACGTGATCAGCGGGGCCTTTGATAGAGGAAGAGACACGACAAGTCAGTGAAAGAAATACTTAAAGGAGGTCCTCTCAGTGAGGGACCGACCCAAATTCAAAGAAGACCCGAACACGACGGATAAGGTGGAACGACCTCAGCTCTTTTTCACAAAGGAGGACATGAAGGACGTGGTACCCGGCCATCAAGACAGCCTGGTAATCACGGGAACCCTAGTCAACTGCCGGGTCAAAAGAATATTCATAGACGCCGGCAGCTCGGCTGATATTATTATCCACAAGTGAACCTCGATAAAGAAGACCTGAAGCCATGCAAGACAACCCTTGTCGGGTTTAATGGAGAGCTTTCCCCTCCCAAGGGGTACATCGACCTCAGACTGACTCTTTGAACGAAAGAAGGCTTCAAGTCGGAACGGGTAAGGTTTATTGTGGCCGAGTTCCCTTCCCTTTATAATGTGATACTGGGTAGGCCAACTATCCACAAGTGGGATATGTTGGTGCCTACCAAGCATCAGAAGCTGAAAATGGTAAGTAACGCCAACCGAGTCCTCACCATCAAGGGCGACCAGAAGGAGTCCCGACAATGCTATTTCGAGACGATCAGGGAAGGCGAGAGTGTAGTCCCATCCCCTTCCCAGCCTCAGGATATCCAACCCGGGTTGAAGGACCGAGGAAGGGGGAAGCCCAACCAGCCTGTAAATATGGTGGAATTGGACTTACGGGATGAACCTGAGCTCCCTCATCCAGAGCCAGAAGGGGAGTTGGAAGATCTCATCATCGGAAATGGGCCAGCTCAAATCACAAAGATAGGCAGAACATTGAATTCGGACTTGAGAATAAGGCTGGAGGAATTCTTAGCAATAAACAGAGACGTTTTTGCGTAAAGCCTGGCCGAAATACCTGGGATCGACCCATATTTTTGTTGTCACAGATTGGCCATTCGGCCAAAGTCGGCACCAGTGGCCCAGAAGAAGAGAAAAAGAGGACTAGAAAGGCAACTGGCCCTTGACAAGCATGTTGACGAATTGTTGGAGGCAGGGTTCATCCGAGAAATACAATATACCACATGGCTTTCCAACGTGGTGATGGTCCTGAAACCAAACGGCAAGTGGAAGGTATGCACGGACTACACAAATTTGAATAAGGCATGCCCAAAAGACGCCTATCCGATGCCAAACATCGACCAACTAGTGGATAACTCATCCGGGTTCCAGTTGCTATCTTTCATGGATACCTACTCAGGGTACAACCAAATCGTGATGCACCCCGATGACCAAGAGGCCACGGCCTTCATCACCGAAAAGGGAAACTATTGTTATAACGTCATGCCATTTGGTTTGAAGAACGTTGGGGCAACGTATTAGAGGATAATGAATAAGGTCTGAAAGTGAAAGGAAATCACCAAGAGGGGGGTGAATTGGGGATTTTAAAAACTCTTCTCAAATCACCCTTACACTAGATGCAGCTGGATATAAACTAGAGATAAGGAAGAAGAGCTTGACTTGAGATTCTTACAATGAATGAAATACAAGAGTAGAAGCTCTCTCACAGAGTAGATATTGATAAACACTGAAGTTCTAAGTATCAATGATACTATACAGAAAGAAAACTGAAAGAATAGATAACTTTAGTTGTATTTCGTTTCTGCTTGTCGTGTGTCTTTGAAGGCTTGTATGCAGCTCTATATATATCAGCAAGTCTTCATATGACTGTTGCCTCTTCATTCTGAATTGTCTCCATTCGAAATTCTAGCTGTTGTGGGCATGGATGGAGATTATAGCCGTTGGGTCATCTTGGTTCTTGAATTTCCGATGATTGCTCTGCATTGAAGATCATTTAGTGTTTTTTACTGATTTTGTGCAACAAATCATTCTGAGTAAAAGTTGTAACAATTGTTTCCAAATGAGGGAATTCAATCCTCTGTTTGACGCGTGAGATCAATGCTGTCAATCAATCGTGGATACGACTCAAACTCGAGTTTGCAAGTTTAGGCTCGAGTTTGCAAGGCATTTCGAATGTCAGGTTCAGCTTCTGCAACGTGCAAATTGGAGGTTCAAGGCAAACTTTGGAGTTTGTAATATTTCTCAGGGACTGAACTCGAGTTCATAGATAGAGGCTCGAGTTCGGAGCATTGTAAGCAATTTGTCGCGAGAGCCATCTGAAATCAAAACTTTACACAATGGGCAAACTCGAGTCCATTAGTGAGCAGGCTCGAGTTTGACGCTATTCATGTCAAAATAAAATAGTTCTTCAAAACGTGAACTGGAGCTTAAATATAAACTCTGGAGTTTGTAAAATTTACTTTAATCAATTTAAGGGCCAGGCTCGAGTTTAGAAACCTAAGCTCGAGTTTACTCAAAATAAGTAAGCTTTGAAATTATTTGTCCAGAGGCAAACCAGAGGTTTAAATATCAAACCTGAAGTGTGCAAATCAACTTTGCTCAATTCAATTATCAGGCTCGAGTTCGAAAGCTTAGGCTCGAGTTTGTTTTAAATAAACGAACCTTGAAAGCATTTGGCCAGAGACAAACCAGAGGTGTAGAAGAATAGGCTCGAGTTTGTAAAGGTATAAAAACTTGGGAGCTCTCTGCCAAGGGCAAACTCGAGCTTGCAAAAACAGGCTCGAGTTTACACGTTTTGTAAAATCTTCTTGTTACTTAAACCACAGAGTAAACTCTACTCAAAAACCATAGGCTCGAGTTCATTTCTTCAGGCTCGAGTTTGCAGCATTTGTAAGCATTTAGGTAAACTCAAGCTTGCATCTGCAGGCTCGAGTTTACACATTTGTAAACTCTTTGAACACATTCTCTGAAGCTTTCAAACTGGAGTGTAAATACACAGGCTCGAGTTTAATATTCAAAATACCCTGAAATGTTCTTTTGTTAGTAGCAAACTCAAGTTCTCCTATCTAGGCTCGAGTTTGGTGCTAACATAATGTTTTTGAAGAAAGATTAATTCTTTTAACTTATCAAAAACATTTATACTTGTTTGCAATTGTTAGTTATTATCAAAACACATAGAGAGCTAACAAGGTCTTCGAGGACCAGCTTGGGCAGAACATCGAGGTCTATATCGACAACATGATCGTCAAGTCATATGATCCCGACGACCACATCCGAGATCTGGAACAAATCTTCAACAAATTGAGGAAATATAGGATCCAGCTGAAACCGGCGAAATGTGCCTTCGGCGTCCCGACGGGTAAATTCCTTGGTTTTCTATTAACCAGTCGCGGAATCGAAGCCAACCCCAACAAATGCAAGGCCGTGCTCGACATGCAAGCTCCTAGGAACAAAAAAGAAGTCCAACAGTTAACGGGAAGACTGGCGGCATTAACCAGGTTCTTACCGAGGTCGGCAGAAAACACCCTCCCCTTTTTCAAATTATTAAAAAAGGAGACAACGGGGGACTGGAACCTGGAGTGTGACGCCGCATTCGAAGGTATACTTTGTAAGCAAAGCCCTGCAAAGCTCAAAGCTCAGGTATCAAAAGCTATAAAAATTGGCTTTCACCATACTCACAATGGCGAGAAGACTTCGCCCATATTTCCAAGCACGTCAAATCGTAGTTCAGACCAGTCAACTGATCCGGCAAGTGCTCCACAAGCCCGACCTGGCCGGTAGAATGATCAGTTGGGCCATAGAATTGTCCGAATTCGACATCACCTACGAAGCATGATACGCCATCAAGTCGCAGGCGTTGGCGGACTTCCTACGGGAACTGACACCGACAAGGAAGGATACCAACGACCTCGACCTCTGGAAAGTGTATGTGGACGGGTCCTCCAATTCCAAGGGAAGTGGGGCCGAAATAATCATAGAAAGCCCCGAAGGAGTTGCAATTGAACATTCCCTGCAGCTAAACTTTCCAACGTCAAACAATCAGGCGGAGTACAAGGCACTCCTCACCGGGCTCCAACATGCCAAGGAACTCGGAGCCCAGAGAGTTTCGATTTTCACCGACTCACAGCTCGTCGGCGCCCAGGTCGACGGGGCATACCAAGCCAAGGGCCCGCTAATGACGAAATACCTAAATAAAGTAAAGGAGGAACAGTCGGACTTTGAGGAAGTGACGGCCACACACATCCGCAGAGGAGAAAACGTCAGGGCCGACATCCTCTCCAAGCTTGCCAGCACTAAAGGCACAACCAACCACAGGACCGTGGTCCAACAAAAGCTAGAAGAACCAACTTGTGTCATGGCCATATCCACTTCTACCGATTGGAGGAAGCCACTCAAAGATTACCTCGAGCGAGGAATTCTCCCCCTTGAGACTACTGAGGCTAAGAAGCTCATTCGGGAGGCCGCGGTGTACACATTGGTAGAAGATCACCTCTACCGAAAGGGCCTACATACCACAATGCTAAGGTGTTTGAGCACCAGCGAGAGCAAATACGTTATTGCAGAAGTCCATGGAGGAATTAATGGGCAGCACATGGGGGCCAAAGCATTGGTAAGAAAGGAGCTACGACCGGATACTATTGGCCGACTATGGAGGCGGATTCCAAGGAGTTTGTCAGAACGTGTGATAGCTGCCAAAAGCACGCCAAAATCATTTGGTCCCCTCCATCAGACATGGAATACATCTCGGCCCCATGGCCATTTTACAAGTGGGGGATGGACCTGCTGGGGCCATTTAAAGCCGCCCTCGGACAACTACGATGGTTAATATTGGCGGTCGACTACTTTACAAAGTGGATCGAAGCCGAGCCCTTAACCACAATCACCTCGGCCAGGATGCGATGTTTTGTCCAACAAAACTGAAAGCCGGAATATTACCAAGAGGGGGGTGAATTGGTATTATAGAATTTTCTTGCAAGTTTAAAACAAAAGAAGCAAAGGAAGAAGAAGGAGATGAACACAAGGCAATTTATACTGGTTCGGTCCTAATCCTTGACCTACGTCCAGTCCCCAGATACACTCCGGGATTTCACTAACTTGCGATCAAATGATTACACACTCTATAACACTCAGAGCAATTCTCTCTCTCGAATTACACTCCCCCTTACAAGTTGTAATCAAAGACCCAATCCCAAAGTCCCAAAACTTTGAGACTCTTACAAGGAAATGATAATTTGAAGAATAACTCTCTGTAAGAGCAGATAACAAGAAGCATTGATGTACAAAGTATTACACAGTATCAACTGGAAGTATTGCAGAGTATTAGATGAAAGTATTGGAAAGTATCAGACGAGAGTATAGCGAAACTAAACTCTCGAATGTCTCTTTCAGTTTGTACGTTTTCTCTACTGTGTTATGGGGGTTTGAGCAGCCAAGACTTCACATATTTATACTGCTTGATTGGTGACCGTTGCAGCTTCTGAATTTGAATTCAATTGAAACCCATTCCATATTTGTTCGTTGCTGCATCATTCATATTAATTGGAAATCTTCCCGTTGGAACGTTGGAGCTTCGGACATGACCATAATCTTAGCCCATGATTCGGTGCTTTCTTCAATGAATCATTCTTTGTTGCTTTCTGTTCGTTTTGAGGATGATTATCCATCTTTTCAGCATGTTGCCGATTTCGCTTCGTTTTTGAATGGATATAGAATACTGCGTGACCCATCTTTATTTCAAATGATCCTGTACTATAATTCAAATATTTGAAAAACTTTGAGCATAACGGTTAGAAACAGGTCATTAAAGATCATCATTAATAGTATTGAATGCCATAATCGAAATCTGAAGTCTCGACAGAACATAAGAATTTTAACCGATCATACTCGAGTATTTGAATACTAATACTCGGGTATCTAAGTGATTAAGGTATACCGAAAGCTTTGAACTTCGATCATACTTGAGTATTTCTTTCTCATACTCGAGTATTACTCTAAAGAGAATAAACTCATTAGCAGATCATTAGTAGAGCATACTTGGGTATATAATTAACATGCGCGAGTATTAGCCAATCCGAGAGCAAGTATCATATTGAGATGAAGTATACTCGAATAGCATCTTACCCATACTCGAGTATTATAACAGATTCAGTATACAATTGCTAGAGCTTCTGATTAGATACTCGGGTATTACAATTCCATACTTGAGTACACATTAATGCACATGATTAAACTTGATTCAAAACCTTAAATGATTTCAAGTCTTGTTATCATCAAAACTTTGAGAGCTAACATTCTCCCCCTTTTTGGTGATGACAACACTTAGATTGATGTTTTGAAATTTAGGTTTTGAAATCAGTGAAGCAATAATAATTAAAGGAGAGCAATATGAAATTATAATGCAATTTCATTCCATTAGTCAAGATATTGCTGCATATATATCCACCATGTCAGAATTCACAGAGTTCACAAAATGAAACATAAGTACATATTGTCATTACACCAAAATGTCAGAAAACATCCTAGTTCTAGAGCAAAACAGAAACAGAAACAGTGAAACAGGATCAGCGTCAGCAGGATCAGAATCAGCTAGCTTGCTCTGGATATGGATTTTCTCCCCCTTTGTCATCCATCAAAGAGGGGGATGCAGGAGCAGAAGTGGGATCAGTGGGAGGAACAACGACAGGATCAGAGTGTGGTGTACTAGCAAACGGAGCAGCCATAAGGGGTATAGGAAGAGAAGAGGGAGGCTGAGCTCTGGAGGTGCTGGCGCCATCAGAGGCTTTTAAAATATTGTCAAGTTTGTTGTCCACCAAAGAGAAGATGGTGTGTATCTGATCAACTCGGAACCCAAAGTCAGCAAAGTGACCTTCAAGATTGCTCAATCTGTCATCCAGGGAATCCCTCAGCTCTGCTTGAGTTTCTGCCTGTTCTTTTATCGCCTGAAACTCCTTTCTCATTTCCTCAGTGTGTGACAAGAATTTGGATTCAACCAGCTTAGCCATATTTTTCATTTCATTGGCCATGGCCGAGAGCATTTGAGAGTTGAGATCCTGATAATGTTTCATGAATGGATTGAGAACATCTTGAATAGATGTATTGACCAAGTTCTGGATTGCGGCTTGATTGAGGGGGAGAGAGGTAGAGTGAGTGTCTGCTTCTGAAGATTGATCATCTTCTGGTTGTTTGGAAGAAGTAGGTGCAGGTTCCTGAACACGTTTCTCCTTTTGTTTACCAGTAGCCTCGGTGAAGGAAATTTTCATGAAAAGAAGATGTGACTTGCCAAATTTCCTTGGAGCCTATGATTTGAGAAACAAGTTTTGGAAAAGGAATTGTATGTTTCTTGGAAGTGCTAGATAGGAAAAGTGACATCTCAGAAATAATCCACTTCCCCAAGTTCCTTGGTTCCTTGGCTATGATGGAGGCAAATAGTTCATAATCTTTAAGTACAAAATGCGTGTAACTTTGCCCTTTGTTTACCATGTTGCGGGTATATAGGTACCAAATGACTCTATATGTATCACACATTTGACTAGGCTTGAATTTTAATGGCTTTCCATCATACTTTTCATGAGGCAGTAAAATTTTGAAACACTCAGACTGAGAAAGTTTAGGAGGATCCTCAGGCACATTTGTGAATCCAAGCAGGGTATTAAGAGACTGAGCAGTAATTTTGAGGTCCTTTCCTCTGACAGAAGTAATTAAGACATCTTCATCATGTTCATGAACTTTCTCTTCTACATACATGTTATGATAGAAGATTTTGACAACTTGAGGAGAGTAAGGTGTGGAAATTCCTAACAGAGGCATGTATTGTCTAAGCCATGGAGCAAGATCCAGATTGCATTTTGTTCTAAAATCTTCTAGGTCCAAATATACAATGGGACAGAATGGTTTGGTATCATAATTTACTGCAAAGGAACTGTCATTTGGAAGAACCAGAGGGTCTTGGGACATACCAGGAGGACAGTGAAGTGCACTTATCTGTCCAATGAGCTTTGCAGCGAAAGGACCAGTTGTATCGATAGGATTTTGTGCACCTGAAGCCGTTACCCGTTCTGAAATTTGGGGTTTTTGGACTCGTTCCTCAATACTCTTCGAGCGTCGTTCGTGGAAGACGTCGTCAGAATCATTGAACGCTGATGGTCCTCCAGTAGCCACAGATTGCGAATTACCCTGAGATTGAGACTGGGCGTTGTTCTTCCCTTTGTTGGAGGGTACCGAATTAGTTTGGGAAGTAGAGTGAGAAGGTTCAACGATGGAAACTGATTTAGATTTGGCTTTGGCTTCTTGTGGCAATTTCGGTCCGCGTTGGTAAGTTGAACGCGGTTTCTTCGTTAGAGGTTGTTCGGATGATTCAGATGAGGATTGTGCCATTCTGATTTTTGGCGGAGAAGAAGGAGTAGGTTTGGCCGAGAGGGTATTGTCGGAGAAGATGAAGAATTGGAGGGAACTCAACGGTCGGGAGAAGGGCGACGACGAGGTAACGGAGGCGAAGGACAAAAGGACGGCTGGAGAGAGTAGGGTTGAAAGTATAAGAGAGTAGTGAATAAGTGAGAGACAGAGGTATTTGAATGAGAGACGGAGGGATTAAATGAAAACGGCGGAAGATTTTAAATTTCTAGTTGGGGTCCGACAGTACTCGAGTATCTCATTTAAATACTCGAGTATTGAACTTCTACTCGCTAATGACACTTCATACTTGGGTATTCACTACTCAGATAACTTTTAATAAATTAAGATAAATACCAAAATACCTCATTTCAAGTATGTATTGTGAATACTTGAATTGCTTTGACTTGTAAAATGATTTTTTAAGCACCAGGTAGATGATTCAGTGATGGATTTTTTCCAGTTGACGATGAACAGTACTCGGGTATGGCACTTACCTACTCGAGTATTGTTAAAAGGTTCTATCTGTAGAGCTTCCTCAGTTCATCAGTACCCGAGTATTACTTTAGAGTACTCGAGTACCAGTTGTCTTCAGAAATGTCTTTTAGTCTCTGCTTTGACAGTACTTCGAGTATGTATCTATGGTACCCGAGTATGAGTCTCTTTTCCTTGCCAGCGATATGGAAATCCCGATACTAATCGAGTACATACGCGGAATGCTCGAGTATCCCTACCTATTCTGTACTGAATGACAAGTTTAAATGCTGATACTGCTCGAGTATTGCTACATATATTCGAGTATTAACATTTTCACGTTACTCATAGAACATCCTGCAAAACAAAATGCTGGACACTCCGATGCTTAAGTCAGTTTTCTCATAATCATCAAAACATAATTAATAACATTTTGGTTACTTACAGTTCATTGGGATTTACCATTCCCAATTCTCTTCTAATGAAATTGAATTGATCTTTGGCCAATGGTTTGGTGAAGATGTCAGCAATCTGCAAATGTGTTGGGATGAACATGACTTTGACATCCTTCTTTTGAACATGATCTCTGATGAAGTGATGTCTTACATCTATATGCTTGGTTCTTGTATGATGCACTGTTTTAGCCAAAGGACTTGTGCACAGCAACTTGAGGCAGCAACATACTCAGCTTCTGTGGAAGATACAGCTACTGTGGTCTGTTTCTTACTAAACCATGACACAAGTGAACCTCCAAAGAACTCACATTGCCCACTTATGCTTTTTCTGTCAGTTTTGTAGCCGGCATGATCAGAATCTGAATAGGCTACCAAGAACTCTTGTTGCCCTTTTGGAAACCACAATCCAAGCTCCTTTGTATCTGATAGATAACGAAAGATCCTCTTAACATGTTCAGCATGAGACTTTTTGGGAGCATATTGGAATCTTGCACACATTCCCACACTAAACTGAATGTCAGGGCGACTTGCTGTAAGGTAGAGCAATGATCCAATCATTCCTCTATATTTTGTAATATTGAAGTCCTTTCCCTTTTCTTCATCAGCATCCAAAGATGCCGTTGAACTCATCGGGGTGTCGGCACCATTGCAATGTTCCAATCCAAACTTCTTGAGTAGATCACGAAGGTACTTGGTTTGTGATTTGAAGATTCCATCCTTTCTTTGTTTGATTTGCAGACCAAGAAAGTAGTTCAACTCACCCATCATTGACATCTCAAATTCATTCTGCATTATCTTTGAAAACTCTTCACACAAAACATCATTAGTAGCACCAAAGATAATGTCATCAACATAAATTTGCACAATCAAAATTTCATTTAACTTGTTAGTTTTGATTAACAATGTTGTATCTGCCTTGCCTCTAATAAACCCTTGATCTAATAAAAATTTACTTAGTCTTTCATACCAAGCTCTAGGAGCTTGTTTAAGACCATATAAAGCTTTCTTTAATCGATACACACGGTCTGATGATGTTCATTTTCAAAACCAGGAGGTTGTTCAACATAAACTTCCTCCTGAATAAAGCCATTAAGAAAAGCACTTTTGACATCCATTTGATAGAGTTTGAAATCTTTAACACAGGAAAAGGCTAAAAGAACCCTTATAGCCTCCAATCTAGCTACTGGAGCAAAGGTTTCATCATAGTCAACTCCTTCTTCTTGATTGTAACCTTTAGCCACTAGTCTAGCTTTGTTACGAACAATAATTGCAGATTCATCTCGTTTGTTCTTGAATACCCATTTAGTTCCAATGACCGGATGGTCTTTAGGTCTAGGTACCAAATCCCAAACTTGATTCCTATCAAACTGGTGTAACTCCTCTTGCATTGCTATCACCCAATAATTTTCTGAAAAGGCTTCATCAATTTTAGAGGGTTTAATTTGAGAAATAAAAGCAGAGAAGGTTACTTCATTTAAGGTACTCTTTCTTGTTCTTACTCCTTGATTCACATTGCCTATTACTTGATCTAAAGGATGATTTCTAATGAACTTCCAAGCCTTAGGCTGTGATGAACTAGAATTTTCACAATCATTTTGAGGTTCAGATTCAAAAACATTTTCGGGATTTTCAATTGAGGCAGGAGTAGTTTTTGAAAAGAACTGATTTTTGAAAACATTTTCTTCATCATCATCCAGAGCCATCTTAGTTTTAGATTCACAAAATACAATATGCATAGATTCTTCAATAACACGGGTACGAGTATTAAAGACTCTATAGGCTTTACTTCTATTAGAATAACCTAGAAATATGCCTTCATCAGATTTAGAATCAAACTTACCCAGATTGTCCTTACCATTATTATGTATGAAGCACTTACAGCCAAAGACACGCAGATGGGACAGATTTGGTTTTCTTCCTTTGTAGAGCTCATAAGGTGTTTTATTCACCTTCTTTCTCATATAGGCTCGGTTTGATATGTAACTGGCCGTGCTCATTGCATCTGCCCAAAAGACCTGTGATGTTTGATTTTTGTTTAACATAGCGCGAGCCATTTCAGTAAGTACACGATTCTTCCTTTCAACCACACCATTCTGTTGTGGTGTTCTTGGAGCTGAGAAGTTGTGGTCAATTCCGTGAGCATCACAGAATTCTTGAAAGGCTTGATTTTCAAACTCTCATCCATGATCAGTTCGGATAGCTGAAATACACATACCTTTCTCATTTTGCACTTTCTTGGCAAACACAACAAACATATCAAAAGTTTCATCCTTTGAAGATAAGAAAATAGTCCAAGCAAATCGAGAGAAGTCATCAACAATGACTAAAGTATATAAGTTTCCACCAAGACTCTTGACTCTAGCTGGACCAACCAAATCCATATGAAGTAGTTGAAGTCGATTTGTAGAAATTTCAAATTTGTTTTTAAAAGATGATTTAGTTTGTTTACCTTTTTGACAAGCATCACAAATCATGTCGTTTTTAAATCGTAGTCTAGGTAAACCAATAACTAAATCTTTTCTTAACAACTTGTCTAACTGAAGCATGTTGACATGAGCCAGACGCTTATTCCATAGCCAACTCTCGTCCAAGTTGCTAACAAAACATTTTTCGGAAGTAACTTTAGGTAAATCTAATGTATAGCAGTTACCTTCTCTAGGAGTTTTAAACAGTATCTTAAGTTTACCTTTGTCGATAGGAAGATCATCTTTATTGACAATGAGACACTCTTCTGAGTCAAAGATGATCCAATTATTCTTGTCAGCACTTTGACTCACACTTAGGAGGTTGTGGTTGAGACCTTCTACAAAATAGACATCTTTGATCATGGGTCCATCTTTTGTACCAATTTCACCAATTCCAGTAATTTTTCCTGATTGGTTGCCTCCAAAGGTGACTTTACCACCATCCTTTGATTTCATTGCAACAAATTTAGCTTGATCTCTTGTCATATGTCTGGAGCATCCACTGTCAATGTACCACTTGTTCATTCTTGATGCTCTCAAACAAACCTGAAACAAAAATTAAGTTTTAGGTACCCATCTTTTCTTGGGTCCTTTGGAGTTAGTTTGGGCCATAGGAACATAGGTTCCTTTTGGGACCCATTGATAATTGCCAACAGGTTTATTTCTTCCATCCTTTTTGTGAAAACAGGAAGAAGTACTATGTCCCTTTCGGTTGCAGTAATTACAATGAGCAAAAAGATTTGAGATGTGAACTGATTTCTGAAAATAGTTCAAATAAGATTTTTCACCTGTTTTCTTCTTTCCTTTCTTTTTGTCAAAAATAGGATTATACCCTATGCCTGATCGATCATTAGTAAACCTTTGATCTTTTAGAATAACATTTAGCATTTCACTACCTTTAGTGAATTTCTCAAGAGTTTTTGTAAGACATTCATTTTTCTTTTCCAGAATAAGGCATTCATCACATATGATATTTTCAGGAGAAAAAAGATTTTCTACTTGTTGTTCAAGAGTTGTATTCTTCTTTTTTAAAGCAAAATATTTTTCAGCAAGTTTTTCAAATTCATTTTGAACAAGATTGTACTCAGCAAATAATTCATCATAAGTAGGTTCAAGATTAAATACCTCCTTTTTATTTTCTTGTTTTTCTTCTTCTTCTGCTACCAAGCAGATATTGGCACTTTCTTCTTTATCCTCATTTTCTTCTTCGTCTGAGGAGCTGTCTCCCCATATGGCAGACACATAGGCCTTATTTCTGAATCGACTGAAATTCTTCTTCTTTTCTTTGTCTTTCAACTCTGGACATTCTGATTTGAAATGTCCTGGTTTCTCACATTCGTAACAGATGACTTGAGCTTTATCACTTTTATTGCTTGAATTTCATTTCTGGAATTTATTTAAAAGCCTTGATCCTTTTTGTAAAATTTCTTGAATCTTCGTACGAACATGGCTATTTCCTTATCATCCTCATCATCTTCAGTTTTGACTTCCTTTTCTTTTACAGAATTTAGAGCAATACCTTTGCTTTTGCTATTGTTAGCCTCGCCCAAGTCCTTCTTGAATTTCAACTTACTCTCGTATTCAGACAGGCTTCCAAACAGGGTTGCAACTGAAGCCATTGATTCTCCACGGGCCTCTTCTATTGTTGTTACTTTAGCTTCCCAATATTTTGTTAAAACATTTAGAATTTTTCTGACCTGAGGACCTTGATCATATGTTTTGCCCAACTTGGAGTAGCTTAATATGCTTGCTTTATTTTAATTTTGTTTACCATATTATTTAAGTTATATGTGCTATTTTATTTATATTTAAATGTGTCTCCATGTTCAGTTGTTTCTATTTGATTTTTGGTAATTCACTATTCCTCATTTGGTATTATATTATGTTATATTAATTGTTTTCTCTTTTTTCCATAGTGCCATAACTTTATAACTTTATATTAGGTTGCATGTTATTTGTTTCGATAATATTTAGTTAGTTAATTTTTTTCCATTAATTATTATTGATTTTTTGTAATACTTATTATATATCATGCATATGTACCAGTAAATTATCTCCTTTATCCGTGACTCTCTTCTCATTTTTTATTATTATCCATTTTCTGCTTGTGTATCTATTTAAATTATTTGACTTAGATTTGCTATCTTTTTAAGTTATTTTCTTCTATGTCTTCCGCGACTTGGAGTTTCTTAATATGTTTGTATTATTTAATTTTGTTTACCAGGTTTGTCTTATTTAAGATAAATGTGCTATTTTATTTATATTTAAATGTGTCTCCGTCTTCAGTTCTTTCTATTTGATTTTTGGTAATTCACTATTCCTCATTTGATATTATATTATTTTATATTAATTGTTTTCTCTTTTTTCCATAGCGCCATTACTTTATAACTTTATATTAGATTGCATGTTTTTTGTTTTGTTAATATTTAGATAGTTAATTTCTTTCCTTTAATTATTATTTATTTGTTGTAATACTTATTATTTATTATGTATATGTACCAGTAAATTATCTCCTTTATCCGTGACTCTCTTCTCATGTTTTTATTATTATTATGCAGTTTCTTCTCGTGTATCTATTTAGATTATTTGACGTAGATTTGCTATTTTCTTTTATATTTAGATTTGCTATCTTTTTATGTTATTTTCTTTTATGTCTTCCGCGACTTAGAGTTGCTTAATATATTTGCATTATTTAATTTTTTTTACCAGGTTTGTGTTATTTAAGGTAAATGTTCTATTTTATTTATATTTAAATGTGTCTATCTCTTCAGTTGTTTTTATTTGATTTTTGGTAATTAACTATTCCTCATTTGGTATTATATTATATTATATTATATTAATTGTTTTCTCTTTTTTCCATAGCGCCATTACTTTATAACTTTATATTAGGTTGCATGCTGTTTGTTTCGTTAATATTTAGTTAGTTAATTTCTTTCCTTTAATTATTATTTATTTGTTGTAATACTTCTTATTTATCATGTATATGTACCAGTAAATTATCTCCTTTATCCGTGACTCTCTTATCCTGTTTTTTTTTTTTTTTTGTTATGTAGTTTCTTCTCGTGTATCTATTTAGATTATTTGACGTAGATTTGCTATTTTCTTTTATATTTAGATTTGCTATCTTTTTATGTTATTTTCTTTTATGTCTTCCGCGACTTGGAGTTGCTTAATATGTTTGCATTATTATTTTTTTTTTGCCAGGTTTGTGTTATTTAAGTTAAATGTGCTATTTTATTTATATTTAAATGTGTCTATCTCTTCAGTTGTTTCTATTTGATTTTTGGTAATTCACTATTCCTCATTTGGTATTATATTATGTTATATTAATTGTTTTCACTTGTTTCCATAGCACCATTACTTTATACCTTTATATTAGGTTGCATGCTGTTTTTTTCGTTAATATTTAGTTAGTTAATTTTTTCCTTTAATTATTATTGATTTGTTGTAATACTTATTATTTATCATGTATATGTACCAGTAAATTATCTCCTTTATCCGTGCCTCTCTTCTCATGTTTTTTTTTATCCAGTTTCTTCTCGTGTATCCATTTCAATTATTTGACTTAGATTTTCTATTTTCTTTTATATTTAGATTTTCTATCTTTTTAAGTTATTTTCTTCAATGTCTTCCGCGACTTGGAGTTGCTTAATATGTTTGATTATTTAATTTTCTTTACCAGGTTTGTATTATTTAAGTTAAATGTGCTATTTTATTTATATTTAAATGTGTCTCCGTCTTCAGTTCTTTCTATTTGATTTTTGGTAATTCATTATTCATCATTTGGTATTATATTATTTTATATTAATTATTTTCTCTTTTTTCCATAGCGCCATGACTTCTCCTATATATAGGCCCTTGATTCTCTTCATTCTTCACACCATCTCCTCTTGATATTTTCGAAATAGAGAGAAGGAAGAGCTTGGAGAAGTTGTAGTGAAGTTCTTCAACGGGTAAGTTTTTCGGTTCTAGTCTTTTAGTTCGGTAGTTCTTAAAGTTATAGGGTAGTTGTTTTTTTGATCTTTAATCTTCCAGTATGTTTTAGATATCATGTTTTGGGATTAAATGTGATATTTATTTTGGAAAATATGTTGGAGTAGGAGTTTTGTCAAAATTTTGGAAGATTAGAGTCAAAGTAACGAAGTGCTGGCGAAATTCCGCTGATTAGGGGGTCAGGGGTAAAATGGTCATTATGACTAAAAATGTTCGTCGTAATGATAGATCCTTAACAAATACGTTGTTATATTGATAGGATATCCCTGATTACGTTCTAATTACGTTATGACCAACCGCCATACCGAAATTCTGTCAACGAAGGTACGTTCGCGTACTGTAACACTAACTCTAATGGTTATTGTATGCATATATGTGTTTCTGCTGTCATGCCTGTACTCTGACTGTACTATTGTCTGCCATGCCTATTGTCTGTCATGCCTGTACCCTGACTGTACTATTGTCTGTACTATTGTCTGTACTCAGAGTCGGGAGGACCAAGGATCGAGGAGAGAGGCAAGCATTGCTCTACTCTGATGATTTTGAAATGATGTTTTGTTGAAAAAAATTTATACTGCTTGTGAAAACGGGATGTTACAGTATTATTTATGTTAAATGTACTATTTTATTTATATTTAAATGTTTCTCCCTGTTCAATTGTTTCTAATTGATTTTTGGTAATTCACTATTCCTGATTTGTTATTCTATTATTTTATATTAATTGTTTTCTCTTTTTTCCATAGCGCCATTACTTTATTAATTTATATTAGATTGCATGTTTTTTGTTTTGTTAATATTTAGATAGTTAATTTCTTTCCTTTAATTATTATTTATTTGTTGTAATACTTATTATTTATTATGTATATGTACCAGTAAATTATCTCATTTATCCGTGACTCTCTTCTCATGTTTTTTTAATTATTATACAGTTTCTTCTCGTGTATCTATTTAGATTATTTGACGTAGATTTGCTATTTTCTTTTATATTTAGATTTGCTATCTTTTTATGTTATTTTCTTCAATGTCTTCCGCGACTTGGAGTTGCTTAATATGTTTGCATTATTTATTTATTTTTACCAGGTTTGTGTTATTTAAGTTAAATGTGCTATTTTATTTATATTTAAATGTGTCTATCTCTTCAGTTGTTTCTATTTGATTTTTGGTAATTAACTATTCCTCATTTGGTATTATATTATGTTATATTAATTGTTTTCTCTTTTTTCCATATCGCCATTACTTTATAACTTTATATTAGGTTGCATGCTGTTTGTTTCGTTAATATTTAGTTAGTTAATTTCTTTCCTTTAATTATTATTTATTTATTGTAATACTTCTTATTTATCATGTATATGTACCAGTAAATTATCTCCTTTATCCGTGACTCTCTTATCCTTTTTTTTTTTGTTATGGAGTTTCTTCTCGTGTATCTATTTAGATTATTTGACCTAGATTTGCTATTTTCTTTTATTTTTTGATTTGCTATCTTTTTATGTTATTTTCTTTTATGTCTTCCGCGACTTGGAGTTGCTTAATATGTTTGCATTATTTAATTTTTTTTACCAGGTTTGTGGTATTTAAGTTAAATGTGCTATTTAATTTATATTTAAATGTGTCTATCTCTTCAGTTGTTTCTATTTGATTTTTGGTAATTCACTATTCCTCATTTGGTATTATATTATGTTATATTAATTGTTTTCACTTTTTTCCATAGCGCCATCACTTTATAACTTTATATTAGGTTGCATGCTGTTTGTTTCGTTAAAATTTAGTTAGTTAATTTTTTCCTTAAAGTATTATTGATTTGTTGTAATACTTCTTATTTATCATGTATATTTACCAGTAAATTATCTCCTTTGTCCGTGCCTCTCTTCTCATGTTTTTTTTTTATTATCCAGTTTCTTCTCGTGTATCCATCTCAAATATTTGACTTATATTTGCTATGTTCTTTTATATTTAGATTTGCTATCTTTTTAAGTTATTTTCTTCTCATTTGGTTTTATATTATGTTATATTAATTGTTTTGCATTTTTCCATAGCGCCATAACTTTATAACTTTATATTAGGTTGCATGTTATTTGTTTTGTTAATATTTACTTAGTTAATTTTTTTCCTTTAATTATTATTTATTTGTTGTCCTACTAATTATTTATCATGTATATGTACCAGTAAATTATCTCCTTTAAACGTGACTCTCTTCTTATGCTGTTTTTTTTTTTGTATTATCTTTGTCTTCTCGTGTATCTATTTAAATTATTTGACTTAGTTTTGCTATTCTCTTTTATAGTTAGATGTGCTATTTTTTTAAGTTTTTTTCTTCTAACTTGGAGTTGCTTAATATGCTTCCTTTATTTAATATTGTTTACCAGGTTTGAATTATTTAAGTTAAATTTGCTATTTTATTTATATTTAAATGTGTCTCCATGTTCAATTGTTTCTATTTGATTTTTGGTTATTCAATATTCCTCATTTGGTTTTATATTATGTTATATTAATTGTTTTCTCTTTTTCCATAGCGCCATAACTTTATAACTTTATATTAGGTTGCATGTTATTTGTTTTGTTAATATTTAGTTAGTAAAGTTTTTTTCCTTTAATTATTATTTATTTGTTGTACTACTTATTATTTATAATGTATGTGTAGCAGTAAATTATCTCCTTTAAACGTGACTCTCTTCTCATGTTTTTATTATTATGCAGTTTCTTGTGGTGTATCTATTTAAATTATTTAACTTAAATTTACTATTTTCTTTTATATTTAGATTTGCTATTTTTTTAAGTTATTTTCTTCTATGTCTTCCGCGACTTGTAGTTGCTTAATATGTTTGTATTATTTAATTTTGTTTACCAGGTTTGTATTATTTAAGTTAAATGTGTTATTTTATTTATATTTAAATGTGTCTCCCTGTTGAGTTGTTTCTATTTGATTTTTCGTAATTCACTATTCCTCATGTTGTTTTTTTATTATCCAGTTTCTTCTGGTGTATCTATTTAAATTATTTGACTTAGATTTGCTATATTCTTTTATATTTAGATTTGTTATCTTTTTAAGTTATTTTCTTCTATGTCTTCTGCGACTTGGAGTGTCTTAATATGTTTGCATTATTTAATTTTGTTTATCAGGTTTGTATTATTTAAGATAAATGTGCTATTTTATTTATATTTAAATGTTTCTCCCTGTTGAGTTGTTTCTATTTGATTTTTCATAATTCACTATTCCTCATGTTGTTTTTTTTTTTTATCCAGTTTCTTCTGGTGTATCTATTTAAATTATTTGACTTAGATTTGCTATTTCCTTTTATATTTAGATTTGTTATTTTTTTAAGTTATTTTCTTCTATGTCTTCCAGTTGCTTAATATGCTTCCTTTATTTAATATTGTTTACTAGGTTTGTATTATTTAAGTTAAATTTGCTATTTTATTTATATTTAAATGAGTCTCCATGTTTAGTTGTTTTTGTTTGATTTTTGGTAATTCACTATTCCTCATTTGATATTATATTATGTTATATTAATTATTTTCTCTTTTTTCCATAGCGCCATTACTTTATAACTTTATATTAGGTTGCATGTTATTTGTTTCGTTAATATTTAGTTAGTTAATTTCTTTCCTTTAATTATTATTTATTTGTTGTAATACTTCTTATTTATCATGTATATGTACCAGTAAATTATCTCCTTTATCCGTGACTCTCTTCTCATGTTTTTTTATTATTATCCAGTTTCTTCTCGTGTATCCATCTCAAATATTTGACTTATATTTGCTATGTTATTTTATATTTAGATTTGCTATCTTTTTAAGTTATTTTCTTCTCATTTGGTTTTATATTATGTTATATTAATTGTTTTGCCTTTTTCCATAGCGCCATAACTTTATAACTTTATATTAGGTTGCATGTTATTTGTTTTGTTAATATTTACTTAGTTAATTTTTTTCCTTTAACTATTATTTATTTGTTGAACTACTAATTATTTATCATGTATATGTACCAGTAAATTATCTCCTTTAAACGTGACTCTCTTCTCATGTTTTTTATTATTATGCAGTTTCTTGTGGTGTATCTATTTAGCCAAGCATGATTATGATATATTATTTCAAGATACAATACCTCACTCAAGCAATATCGCAATCACTTGAGTTATAATTCTCTGTAATCCATAGATCCATCACTGGCTAGCCATTATCAAATGCTTTGAATGCATCTAAGAAGCATAGATTCCAAATAAACTTCGCAAAGGATCTCAAAATTAGTTTATGCTCATAGCTTCTCATCAATCTGGTATGCTCCTTATCATCTTGGTCTAAACCTCTTGTTAGTGATGGGATGCCACATAATTTGCGAGACATAGGTACGATATGGTCTATTTTGTTTGCCTATGTTCTTTGTCTAATAATACAACATTTTGGTCAACTCCTGCAAATATATGTTCTTTGGTACCCAATGATTCTTAAGTCCACATAAGATTAGACACAATTCTATAGATATATTTGAGTTAAGCTTGAGAATTGTAATCAAAATCAGAATTGGAATAAGAAAGGAAATAAGAAACAGAATCTGAAATTAGAAACAGAATCAGAGTTTGAATCATAATCAGAGTTAGCAGCAGAATGCAACAAATTTCGAGTTAATATATGAACCAACAATATAATCAAGCATTGACTACACTGCCAAACTGCATGACTTGACTATGAAGTATAAACCATACTGCCATAATGCATAACTTAGAGTATTACAAAATATGACATAATTGCAGTAGAGTTTCAAAAGCAAATATGAACAGTGATCAAATATTTTAAAGTACAACTGCTCTTTTCCACATAATTTTTACCCAATCAAATAAGTTCAATCCAATGAATCAAAAGGTAATAATTAAATGATGCCAAGAATATTATTTCTCGATGATAATTTGGGAGTACACTTTAAGTAGAAAGGATGTCATTGATAATAATGCATTTTGAAAAATAACATTCAAAAGATACACTCAAGTTAAGCTATATATGTATTTGAATCGATAACAATTTTATGTGAAAACTTAACTGGAGTCATATCTCTATGACTGGAGTTATCGATGCAATTTTTTGAAGAAAAAAATCATTTATAAATATTTTGACTGGAGTCATCATCATTTGACTGGAGTCATATTCTTAAATTCAACTATGATGACTGGAGTCATATTAGGATGACTGGAGTCATAGTTCTATTTATTCATGCAGAGAGGAATTTTCAAAATGTTGAGGAGTCATATCATGTTGACTCGAGTCATATCAGTAAAATTGAAACCAGAAGCTTCTGTCGACACACATGACTCAAGTTACACTATCCATGACTTGATAGCAACTTTGAAAACACTTTCTGATTCAACTTTACTCAAGATAACAATATTTTTAGTTGAATCATTAACTACATTTTTGAAAACATATTTAAGATCAATGCTCACTCTAAACAAGGTGGAAGTCAATATGTATCAAAATGTATCTGAATGCTTCAATTTTGAAGAACATGTTAAACATTGAGATTAACAAGTAGAAGAATTTTCTCAGAAGCAAAAGTCATAAAGGAGAGCATTAAAGATACATGCTTAGTACAACAAAACATTTATAAGCACAATGACTTTGCTATTGACCAAGAAATAATCTTGCCTCTTTGAATAGAGTCTTGAAATATATCAAGGCAAGAACTTGACTATAGTTACTCAAAAATGGATAACAAACAAAGTTGATGAGTTTGAGTAACAATATGACTACTAGGAATCATGAAAGGTGAAACACATACTCATTAGTCCAAATGACTAGAGTTCCATAACATCATCCTAGTGAGTTATTCCATTAATGGTTAATGCATTATCTTTCAATGCACTAATGAACATTTATAAAACTTGGAATAACTTGGCCAATGAGAATTTATGCAGTAGGCATAACACACTCACTCAAGCAACACATTGAACATCAAAGATCAATATGTGACTCATGGGGAAAATTCTACAAAACAGATTTGAAGCATATCCAATATTCAGTATACAACATTAACTTCCCATTTTGAAAACATCATTTGAAAGTAATCAAGGTATTTTTCAAATCTATCTGTTCACTTATAGTCCATTCAGCAATCTAGAAACATTTTCAAGGTCATAAATGATTGATTGCTAATGGAATGCAATGATGGACAAGTATTCATTACCCAAATATGAATTTCATATAATCACAATATGGGGTAAGGATTAGATATCACCGTATTTTCTCTTGTCCTTGTGGAAGAATTCTTGGTTGAGATGGATTGATGTGGATAACTCATTTTCCAATGTTCACCATCAACATCCAGCATAGCCTGTTTAGCTTCCTCAAGACTTGGATTATTTCTCTATGTTGCATTCTTGAGAAGCTTTTTCTCCTCCTACAAAGCCATATAAGTCTTTTTCTTTCTTGGTATCCAACCTTACTTGGATCCAATCAACGTTAGTTTGTAGGAACCAAAATTTGCATGCTCTTATGAATATGATCAATTCAACATAATTGAGCATAATAAACTAAACATGATTTTATGCATAAAAGAGATACTTTCTTTTCAAATCATCATGTATGCATAAAAAAAATTAAGTTATTTAACACTGCAATCCCTTTGAAAGATAAATCAGGATGTGAGGGCTCAATTTTAAAATTAGTTTGCAATGTTCATTCCTAAGGTTACAGAATATAAAACCTCAATGAATATTTCAAATGATAACATAGGAGGTTTTACCGTTGTATACCTTTACCTTAGGTACTTGGAGTATTGCCTTTGCTTACCCATTGGTTCTTCATATGTCTTTCCATGGATTTCTGCAAAGCTCTCTCAAGGGGTACAGACTTCAAGAGTCTTATGCTTGGCACATGAGAGATTTTCCTCTTTTTGTTCTCCTCAAGATATTTGAATGGTACTCTATGGTAGTTTGTTCTTGAGGTGGAAGATACCCTTATTGCTTGTATCGATTGCTTCTTATAATTTAACTTTGTAGTTATAGCAATGGCTTCTCCATGAGTTCTCCTTTTAGGTTCATGAGAAACTCTTGGACTTTTCTTCCTCTTCTCTGTACCTTGATGTCCATTGATATTCAAATCATCCTGCATACATGGAGTACTAGATGGATATTTTGGTACCCACTTATACTTGGGTCCTTGACTGTTAGTAGTGGACTTTACTTGTCCTTTAGGAACCCAAACAAATTTATTTCTCACATTATAATTTCTCCTAATATAGCATGTATGAGAAATATGTCCAGATTCACCACAATAATTGCAAACAATAGAATGATGCTTATTATAAACAGTTTTGCAAGAATTGTATTGGTCAAGTGGATGCAATGTCAAATGATCCATATTTGTATATTTTTTCTTCCCACATGATTTTCCAGCATGATTTTTGAAAACAAGTTTTTTTTCAAAATAGAATCAGTAAATGGTTGAAGAACAATTTTATGCAAATGTTCAGAATCATTTTTCTTAACTACACAATAAGAAATGGAATTGTTTACCACATGTACATCTTGAGCTCCAGATAATGATTGAACACAATCTTGCATAAACTCTTCACAGGAATCATCTCTCTCTTGTTCTTACGTATTGACTAGATCGAGGAAGAGATCTAAGATTTCTCTTTCTCCATTCTCCACTTCCAGTTGTTCATCAATTGTGGATACGCAACTTATAGTTTCAGATGAACTGTCAATATTTTCAACTTCAACATATTTGTTAGAAGAATATATAGAATCAAGAGTATCCCAAATATCTTTAGCATTAGAGCAACATTTGATTTTTATAAAATCATTTTCGGTTAAGGCACTATACAAAATTTTCATTGCTCTAATGTTCAATGAAAACATTTTCTTTTCTTTTTCTGTCCAATCCTTTCTCGGTTTAAAATCATAGACATTTATAAAAACATTCCACATATCAAAATCAGTTGCTTTGATAAAACTAGTCATTCTAGCTTTCCAAAACCAAAAATCAGTATCTTTGAAAAATGGTGGAACAATATAATCAAAACCTTCTGAAAACGAACAGCTCCCAAAAATAGCCATTGATAACTCTTGAGACTGTGAAGTCCTTTAAACAAGAGCCTAGATCTGATACCAAATGAAGGGTGAAATATCACCTAGAGGGGGGGTGAATAGGTGATTACAAAATTCTTTCCCTAATTGCTTAGTCACCCACACAACAGATATAAGTCAAGGCAAGGTAGAGATAGAGAAGAGGAGATTGACACAGAGAATTTATCTTGGTTCGGTCCAAATCTTGACCTACGTCCAGTCCCGAAACACTCCGGGATTTCACTATCTTACCCAAAACACTCGGGATTTCACTCACCGAAACACTCCGTGACTTTACACTTGCCCGAAACACTCGGGACTTACAATCACAATTACACACTCTGCAAGATGATCCTTCACTCGGACTCACTCCCCCATACAAGTTGTAATTGTACTCCCTTACTTAAGGTTCCACAACCTTAAGATTTACAGATGTTTAGATAATCAAATAGTTTTTAAACTCCTCAATGAGTAGATAAATGATAAACACTGAAGCTCTAAGTATCAAAGATACTGTACAGAAAGAAAACTGAAAGAATGAATAAACAGCTCAAGTGCTTCTCGTTTCTGCTTCTTCCATCTGTATCTTAGTTGGTCAAG
Source organism: Acacia pycnantha (assembly GCA_025563575.1). NCBI lineage: Eukaryota > Viridiplantae > Streptophyta > Magnoliopsida > Fabales > Fabaceae > Acacia > Acacia pycnantha. The sequence continues at coordinate 1,053,558 of JAMWYP010000005.1, read as the reverse complement.
TCTTCATGTATTTATATTGTTTGGCATGAGATGACCGTTGAGGAAGCATTAGAATTGGAATTTTGAGGAAATTCGTAGCTGATTGGAGCCTATCTGTATAATTCCCATTTCTGCATATTTTTCATGAAATAGGGATATTTCCGTTGGAGCTTTCAAACCTTTTGCCCTTGATGATTTTTTTTTTCTAAAATACTTTCAATCAATCGTGTCCTGTTGTTTTCTAACCGTTTGAGAAGATTATCCACCTTTCAAGCATGTTTCCTTTTACGTTGTGTTTTTGAATCAATATTGCGTGATCAAGGTGATTTCAAACTGATCTGCCATATATCTTTAACATCCGAAAACTATGAGTAAAACGGTTAGAAACAGGTCATTAAATATCATCATTAATAATATTGAATGCCGAATCGAAATCTGAAATTTAGATAATATCAGTTTCCAGCGTTCTTGCATATCTTGAACTGACAGCCAATTTTCGAGGGTTATATCTCCCTGGTATGAACTCCGTTTTTTCTGGTTCAAGTCTTGATGGAAAGCCCTTTGAGTCTATTGTCATATGCCACCAATTTCAGCTCAATTGAATTTGTAGTTTGTGAGATACACTCAAAACATTGAAGCTTGGTCTGCTGAGTGGCGGAAATTTATACTGTCAATTTCAACAATTCATGAATCTCTCATCTGACCTCCTTTGGACTTGAATCTTATGCGAATAGAACCGTTTGGAAGTCTAGTTTCCAACAAAATTGGTTTCACCTCAATCGGATTTCTGGTTTGGAAGATATTGTCGAATTACAGAGGTCGCCAGCTGAATACGCGGCCCGAGCTCAGCGAGTTGCCGATATACACCTTGACTCGAGTTATGTGTGTATGACTCGAGTCAAACCTGTCCGAGAGACGAAAATAACATATCTTGATTCGAGTTAATGATAGCTTGACTCGAGTCAAATCATCCCGAATCACCAAAACAACTTGTAGCGAAGTGGTTAACTCGAGTTGCAACTCCATGACTCGAGTTATATCATCTTGGAACCGATCTTTTGCTGATTTTAACTCTGAATTGATCCATTCCAACTTCCATATGATCTTGGAGACTTCTAGCATCAATCTAGGAACTTGAATAAAGATGTTCTCATTCCATTCAACAAGTTCTTCCTTCTTTTCTTCATCTCTTGAACATTCTCCATAACTCAACTCTTTCTTTTTCTTCTTCTCTTCTTCTTGAGCTTGAACTCATCATTCTCAACAAGCACTATTCGGGTATACTCCACTATTGCTCCAATATGATCTGTTTGATCATAAAGACTTCTAGTATCACATATAGTACAGATTCTTCTTTCGTTAGTCTCCTTTCTTGATCATTCTTCATTATTAAACTTTGCATCTACATTATATATAAGAATTAGTCAAAGTAGAAGATAAAAGTAGTATACAACCTTTTTGCTCTTAAGAATGACATCTATATAAAACATCATCAAAACTAATCATATCTAACAGTGTATGTAAGCATGAGGTTAACCGTTACCTGAGATCCGGTGCGGACCTCAGCTCTTAACATAGCATTAGAGTCAGATAGACCGAGGACCGAGAAGAAGAGTAAGCAGCACGCATAAAGGCCGGCTACAAACCACCTTTTGTTGCCACGGCATGGGGATCGCCAGGGAGACACTTTTGTTATTATTTAATTTCAAAACCTCTCGGATCAATGTACCGCCAGTTGGCATTTTGAATATAAATATCAGTTACTCTTATGCTCCGATGCTCTACTCTGGTGATTTTAAATGAAAAAAAAATTAGAGTAAATACCCTTTTTGGTCCCTGGAAAAACACATTTGACCCTTTTTCGTCCCTGAGTAAAAAAAATGTCATTTTGGTCCTTTTTAGGGACTAAAAAGGACCTTTTTGGAAATTTCTGAGGGATTAAAATGTGAAAAAAAAATTGATCAAAAGGACTAAAAGGGACCTTATTTTTCTATTTTAGGGACTAAAAGTGACTTATTTTTTTTCAGTGACCAAAAAGGGCATCCGTGTTTTTTCCAGGGACCAAAAAGGGTATTTACTCAAAAAATTATACTGTTTTTGAAAAAACGGGATGTTACAAGAGTAAATACCCTTTTTGGTCCCTGGAAAAAACACGGAAGCCTTTTTTGGTCCCTGAAAACAAATAAGTCACTTTTAGTCCCTAAAATGGAAAAATAAGGTCCCTTTTAGTCCTTTTGATCATCTTTTTTGCACATTTTAATCCCTCAGAAATTCCCAAAAATGTCCTTTTTAGTCCCTAAAAAGGACCAAAATGACATTTCTTTTACTCAGGGACGAAAAAGGGTCAAATGTGTTTTTCCAGGGACCAAAAAGGGTATTTACTCATGTTACAACTTAGATTTTCTATTTTCTTTTATATTTAGATTTGTTATCTTTTTAAGTTATTTTCTTCTATGTCTTCCGCGACTTGGAGTTGCTTAATATGCTTGCATTTGTTACGGACCTGCATAAAGCCCACATTCAATATATGGCCCAACAAGGGGCAATCCACGTGGCACAGATATGATGTCACGTCATTTGGGCTTGGAGGCACAAAGGCCCACAGGTCTAAACCCTAACCCTAAGGTACACTCTATAAATAAGAGTTAAACCCTAAAGGTACACATCTTCTACGCTCTCTCTCTGCACACAAAGCACACACACCACCCCCCTTTGGCTAAACGCCTCCAGTATCATCAAACTACGTGGACTTTGATCCCTCTCTACAGGGTACGTAGGCCCTAGGCATCGCTCCTAGGTCAAGTCCTAACCAATATTAACATACTAGCCCCTCAGGGCTAGACATCTGTGTTCTACTCCAGAACAGTGGCGCCGTCCGTGGGGAACCGTAAATTTCGATTCCTACGACCAAAGATGGTCAATACCAGAAGCATCAGTCAGATGCCTTTACACGGGCAGTTCCTGAAAATCCATAGCAACAATGTCAAAAACCGTAGTACCTATGAAGGGATTCAGAGAAATAATGGTTTTTAAGCAACGGCTTTGGTTTTGAGCTACTTCCCATGGGTTTTCTTTTAACTCTCCATGTGTCCACATGATGAAAAGATAGTATGAAGGGATTTATTGTTTGAGCAACGGCTTTGGTTTTGAGCTGCTTCACATGAGTTTTCTTTTAACTCTCCATGTGTCCACATGATGAGAAGATAGTATGAAGGGATTCATTGTTTGAGTAACGGCTTTGGTTTTGAGCTGCTTCACATGGGTTTTCTTTTAACTCTCCATGTTTCCACATGATGAGAAGATAGTATGAAGGGATTAATTGTTTGAGCAACGACTTTGGTTTTGAGCTACTTCACATGGGTTTTCTTTTAACTCTCCATGTGTGAGAAAATAGTATGAAGGGATTCATTGTTTGAGCAACGGCTTTGGTTTTGAGCTGCTTCACATGGGTTTTCTTTTAACTCTCCATGTTTCCACATGATGAGAAGATAGTATGAAGGGATTAATTGTTTGAGCAACGACTTTGGTTTTGAGCTACTTCACATGGGTTTTCTTTTAACTCTCCATGTGTGAGAAAATAGTATGAAGGGATTCATTGTTTGAGCAACGGCTTTGGTTTTGAGCTGCTTCACATTGGTTTTCTTTTAACTCTCCATGTGTCCACATGATGAGAAGATAGTATGAAGGGATTCATTGTTTGAGGTACGGCTTTGGTTTTGAGCTGCTTCACATGAGTTTTCTTTTAACTCTCCATGTGTCCACATGATGAGAAGATAGTATGAAGGGATTCATTGTTTGAGTAACGGCTTTGGTTTTGAGCTGCTTCACATGGGTTTTCTTTTAACTCTCCATGTGTCCACATGATGAGAAGATAGTATGAAGGGATTCATTGTTTGAGCAACGGCTTTGGTTTTGAGCTGCTTCACTTGGGTTTTCTTTTAACTCTCCATGTGTCTACATGACGAGAAGATAGTTGGAAGGATCACCATGATCTCTCTTTGGGAATTCTTTTAAGAGAGGGTGTGTATCAAGAAGCATATAAACCATACGCTTAGTCCTTAAATGAGCAACACTTTTCACCTCTGGCATAAATTTAGAGGCCATGCTTGGATTATGAGCAACCACAACATTTGAACTCTCCATGTCATTTTGAGGTACGACAAGTAGTGTTAGACTTGCAACTGCGCTCTGAAAATGTTTACATTCTCCTCTCATCAAAGCTTGGCAATTGGGTTCTGCCCACATGACAAGAAGATAGTATGAAGGATCCTCATCCTTTCTCCTTGGGAACCCAGATTTGAGTAGGATCCTCATCCTTTCTCCTGCTTTTGAGCTACTTCACATGGTTCATATTTTAATTTTCCATGTGTCCACATAACGAGAAGATAGTATGAAGGATCTTTATCCTTCCTCCTTGGGAACCCAGATTTGAGCAGGATCCTCATCCTCATCCTCTCTCCTTGGGAACCCAGATTTGAGCAGGATCCTCATCCTCATCCTCTCTCCTTGGGAACCCATACTTTTCAATTCGAGCATAAATTTAGATGCCCTATTTGGATCATAAGCAACCACAACATTTGAATTCTCCATGCCATTTAGTTCAAAGGAGTTATTTTCATGACTCGAGGATGCAAGGAGGGCAAATGAGCAAATGAATGACAGCCAAGGCTGAGATGATGAAAAGCCGAGGCTAGGCTTTCTATTTCTCCTACAATTTATATTCCCTCCTGCAATCTTTGTTTTCCCTATTCGGTTGCAATCCCGGCTGGAGTTATACCCAACAAAGCATTAATCCTGCTAGCGGACTCGAGATAACTGAAGCAACACGGCAACATAGCCGAGATAGTTGAGGAAACCACATGGCGACGAAGCCGAGATCACTAAGCCCGGCAGGACAAGTCGTTTTCACTCGAGAATAGATTTTGAAGGTAGAATTTCAATCATTTTGCAAGTTGATGATCGTCATGATCCTAAAGTGATTGGAAGTCAGGAAACCTTTTTCTTTTATGTAATTGTTCATTGCATATTTCCTCAAGTCCACATATCACATGTGTTTCCTTTGAGCCATCGGTACCCTGCCGTCATTGGGTGCAAGGGTGCTGTATTTAATTTGCTACTCGCCAAAGGATAAAAGGAGGAATCCACCTCCAAAAATAAAAGAAGGCGGACCCCGGTTACACTTAATATAGTTAAAGTCTGGGCTCCATGTAAAATTTCGTGTGACGCAAATCTGAAGGCGGACCCCGGTTACACCAAATCTGATTAAAATCACGGCTCCGTGTAAATCTGAAGGCGGACCTCGGTTACACTGAATCTGGTAAAAATCCCGGCTCCGTGTAAAGTTATGTGAGAAGCAAAAAGATGGCGGCCCCTGGTTACACTGAATCTGGTTACAATCTCGGCTCTGTGTCGTAGCGGCAATCCTGCCAAGTCTATTTACATGTATGAATCCAAGAAATCATAAACCCGGAATCTCAGGGTTAAAGTATATCAAACCGGAATCTCGGTGTTCGAGATTCTCAACCCGGAATCTCAGTGTTAAAAGTATGTAAACTCGGAATCTCGGTGTTAATGTAAACTCGGAATCTCGAGGTTAGAGTATATGAACCCGAAATCTCGGTGTTAGAGTAAATAAACCCGGAATCTCGGGTCAGCATGCAAGCAATCCTGACATTCACAAACAGTCTGCTCCGGGTTAGTAAATCAACCATCCCGACAGCTCAAAGACCTGAACTATCGGTCTGGGGGGCAACATAATGGATAAACGAATTCTGGGTTACGACAGCCATGTGGGACTAATGAATCTCGGGTTACAACACCCATAACGGATTAAACCCGGTTACTCTTAATAACTGCATCAACTTGGATTGTTTCGATATGACAACCGTCACCGTCAATTCTAAATTTTGCATAAATTGCGGGGTAAAAGATCTTATTCGTGGAGGTCAGGTACCTTTTTCTTTTAAATCTTGTTTCTTTATATGTGATTGTTCATTGCATATTTCTTCAAGTTCACATATCACGTGTTTCCAACCCCGGTTACACCGGATCTGGTTAAAATTCGGGCTTCGGGTAAAGACAGCTACGGCCACCAAATCTATTTAAATGATCGAATTCAGGGTTACGATACCCATAATGGATAAAAAAATTCAGGGTTACGACACCCATACTGGATAGAAAAATTCAGGGTTACGACACCCATAAATTGTTCATTTCATATTTCCACAAATCCACATATCACATGTGTTTCATTCGAGCTATTGGTGCCCTCCCATCACTGGGCGCAAGGGTGCCGTATTAAACTGGATGGAATCCACCTCCAAAAATAGAAGAACGCCGACCCCGGTTACACTGATCCCAGTTAAAACCCGGGCTCCGCGTAAAGTTTTGTGGGAAGTGAAAAGGCGGACCCTGGTTACATTTAATACGGTTACAACCCGGGCTCCGTCTAAATTATAGTTGCCCCGGTTACACTTAATACAGTTAAAACCCGGGCTCCGTGTAAAGTACAGTTAAGTCCGTGTAAACTCCGGATTACAAACTGCAAATAAATAAAGAAACTCTCAATCGAGAGCATTGATTCAATCTCCTCAAATTGCTCTAACGACAAAGACATGAACGAAAGAGCGAATATAGGGTCATTGAACCCGGACGTAATTTAAATACGAACTGAGGAATAAAACCCGGCTTTTCAGTCGGAGGGAGTTGTCTTCGTAGAGCTATCGCAGCCCGGACGCCTCCTAACTTACTCCGGGATATCAAGCGGAACTGTCATGTCGACCCTGATCAGGTCAAAATGTTCGGACGCTTCGGTGAAAAACCAAACCTGGGCAGGTGACAACTTCCCTTTATCCTAGGATGACCCAGTCAACGAACCCAGAATTATACGAGGCAGTTTGAATACTGACCCCTCACACTTTACGGTTTCAATACCAAACACGCTTTCACAGATTCTGCATATCACCCTGGCCCGGTCACTCAATAGTACTCCAAAAACAAATTTGAGTTCACTATATCAGTTCATCGTGGACACGGATGAAATACTACATAAATATTCGAATTGATCGAGAAGTGAACAAACTTTCATTAATGATCAAGTCAACGAAGTTTCAAAGCAAATTAACCCGGACTACATGTCTGGGGGCAATTCAATCAGAATATAAGTAAATCCGGGGCTCGTCAAAACTCGGACAGAAACTTTATCAAAATCAAACGAGTGGTAGCAACTCGGATACGATATCTGGATTTAACAACAGATCTACCCCGGCAGCCTAGAGACCTGGACTACCAGGCTGGGGGCAATTACTATACAGTTGTCAATAACCGGGATTAATGCAAACTTGAACAAGCATTCGAAATGAGCAAACTAAGTGATTTGCGCACAGTAAGTATTTTTCAAATACTTTGATTTGCTTACGTACTATCAAATGCAGGAATATAGACCGGGTAATTATCCTGGGAAAAATTGCTACGAAAAAAAGCAAGGGATCTTATTTCTTCCCAATTAATCCGGATGAGCTGGATATATCTCGGCCAAGTCCGTATTTCATAGTCAATCAAACAATTAACCTCGGCAGCTCAGAGACCTGAACTACCGAGCTTGGGGGCAACTGTTACGGACCTGCATAAAGCCCACATTCAATATATGGCCCAACAAGGGGCAATCCACGTGGCACAGATATGACGTCACGTCATTTGGGCTTGGAGGAACAAAGGCCACAGGTCCAAACCCTAACCCTAAGGTACACTCTATAAATAAGAGTTAAACCCTAAAGGTATACATCTTCTACGCTCTCTCTCATTTGCATATACTGCACACAAAGCACACACACCACCCCCTTTGGCTAAACGCCTCCAGTATCATCGAACTACGTGGACTTTGATCCCTCTCTACAGGGTACGTAGGCCCTAGGCATCGCTCCTAGGTCAAGTCCTAACCGATATTAACATACTAGCCCCTCAGGGCTAGACATCTGTGTTCTACACCAAAACAACATTATTTAATTTTGTTTACCAGGTTTGTATTATTTAAGTTAAATGTGCTATTTTATTTATATTTAAATGTGTCTCCGTCTTCAGTTGTTTCAATTTGATTTTTGGTAATTCACTATTCCTCATTTGGTTTTATATTATGTTATATTAATTGTTTTCTCTTTTTCCATAGCGCCATAACTTTATAACTTTCTATTAGGTTGCATGTTATTTGTTTTGTTAGTATTTACTTATTTAATTTTTTTTCCTTTAATTATTATTTATTTGTTGTTATACTTATTATTTACCATGTATATGTACCAGTAAATTATCTCCTTTAAACGTGACTCTCTTCTCATGTTTTTTTTATTATGCAGTTTCTTCTAGTGTATCTATTTAAATTATTTGACTTAGATTTGCTTTTTTCTTTTATATTTAGATTTTCTATTTTTTTAAAAGTTATTTTCTTCTATGTCTTCCGCGACTTGGAGTTTCTTAATATGTTTGCATTCTTTAATTTTGTTTACCATATTTGTATTATTTAAGTTAAATGTGCTATTTTATTTATCTTTAAATGTGTCTGCCTCTTCAATTGTTTCTATTTGATTTTTGGTAATTGACTATTCCTCATGTGTTTTTTTTTTATTACCCAATTTCTTCTGGTGTTTCTATTTAAATTATTGGACTTAGATTTGCTATTTTATTTTATATTTAGATTTGCTATCTTTTTAAGTTATTTTCTTCTATGTCTTCCGCGACTTGGAGTTGCTTCATATGTTTGCATTATTTAATTTTGTTTACCAGGTTTGTATTATTTAAGTTAAATGTACTATTTTATTTATATTTTAATGTGTCTCCGTCTTCAGTTCTTTCTATTTGATTTTTGGTAATTCACTATTCCTCATTTGGTATTATATTATGTTATATTAATTATTTTCTATTTTTTCCATAGCGCCATAAATTTATAACTTATATTTGGTTTCATTTATTTGTTTTGTTAATATTTACTTAGTTAAATTTTTTCCTTTAATTATTATTTATTTGTTGTACTACTGATTATTTATCATGTATATGTACCAGTAAATTATCTCCTTTACACGTGACTCTCTTCTCATGCTTTTTTTATTATTATTATCTAGTTTCTTCTCGTGTATCTATTTAAATTATTTGACTTAGATTTGCTATTTTCTTTTCTATTTAGATGGTGCTATTTTTTTAAGTTATTTTCTTCTAACTTGGAGTTGCTTAATATGCTTGCTTTATTTAATATTGTTTACCAGCTTTGTATTATTTAAGTTAAATGTGTTATTTTATTTATATTTAAATGTGTCTCCATGTTCAGTTGTTTGTGTTTAATTTTTGGTAATTCACTATTCCTCATTTGGTATTATATTATGTTATATTAATTGTGTTCTCTTTTTTCCATAGCGCCATAACTTGATAACTTTATATTTGGTTGCATGCTATTTGTTTCGTTAAAATTTACCTAGTTAATTTTTTTCCAATAATTCTTATTTATTTGTTGTAATACGTATTATTTACCATGTAAATGTACCAGTAAATTATCTCCTTTAAACGTGACTCTCTTCTCATGCGGTTTTTATTATTATCTAGTTTCTTCTCGTGTATCTATTTAAATTATTTGACTTACATTAGCTATTTTCTTTTATATTTAGATTTGTTATCTTTTTAAGTTATTTTCTTCTATGTCTTCCACGACTTGGAGTTGCTTAATATGTTTGCATTATTTAATTTTGTTTACCAAGTTTGTATTATTTGAGTTAAATGTGCTATTTCATTTATATTTAAATGTGTCTCCCTCTTCAGTTGTTTCTATTTGATTTTTGGTAATTCACTATTCCTCATGTTTTTTTTTATTATCCAATTTCCTCTGGTGTATCTATTTAAATTATTTGACTTAGATTTGCTATTTTCTTTTATATTTAGATTTGCTATCTTTTTAAGTTATTTTCTTCTATTTCTTCCGCGACTTGGAGTTGCTTTATATGTTTGCATTATTTAATTTTGTTTACCAGGTTTGTGTTATTTGAGTTAAATGTGCTATTTTATTTATATTTAAATGTGTCTCCCTCTTCAGTTGTTTCTATTTGATTTTTGGTAATTCACTATTCCTCATTTTTTTTATTATCCAATTTCCTCTAGTGTATCTATTTAAATTATTTGACTTAGATTTGCTATTCTCTTTTATATTTAGATTTGCTATCTTTTGAAGTTATTTTCTTCTATGCCTTCCGTGACTTGGAGTTGCTTAATATGTTTGCATTATTTAATTTTGTTTACCAGGTTTGTATTATTTAAGTTAAATGTGCTATTTTATTTATATTTAAATGTGTCTCCATGTTCAGTTCTTTCTATTTGATTTTTGGTAATTCACTATTCCTCATTTTTTTTATCCAGTTTTTTCTGTTGTATCTATTTAACTTATTTGACCTAGATTTGCTATTTTCTTTTATATTTAGATTTGTTATCGTTTTAAGTTATTTTCTTCTATGTCTTCCGTGACTTGGAGTTGCTTAATATGTTTGCATTATTTAATTTTGTTTACGAGGTTTGTATTATTTAAGTTAAATGTGTTATTTTATTTATATTTAAATGTGTCTCCCTCTTCAGTTGTTTCGATTTGATTTTTGGTAATTCACTATTCCTCATGTTGTTTTTTTATTATCCAGTTTCTTCTGGTGTATCTATTTAAATTATTTGACTTAGATTTGCTATTTTCTTTTATATTTAGATTTGCTATGTTTTTAAGTTATTTTCTTCTATGTCTTCCGCGACTTGGAGTTCCTTCATATGTTTGTGTAACATCCCAAATTTTGGGATTTGAGATTTGGATATTTTATGGGAATTAATAATGTAATTTTTGGTTTAAAAGAATTATGAGAATAATTATTGGAAAGTTAGGCTTATTCTTCCCTTAATTTATTTTGGGAAAAGAATAAATTAAGGAATAATGTAGGCCTAGAAATTTTAGAATTTAATAGTTTAGAGGAATTAATTGGGAAAAGAAAAATCCTTATATGAGATTAAGGATTTATTTATTTTCCAATAATTACAATTATATAAGCTATGGTCCTAATCTACAAATAAGAATATTTCAACCAATTAAATAACCATACCCAATTCAACTTTATTCAGCCCAACAGCAATACAAAGCCCAAATATTTGCCCAAACTCAATAGCCCATTATACATGACTTAACCTAATCTATTGTCTTCCATATTTAAAAACAAAACAAAAAACAAAACAGCAAAAGCATCTCTGCTCTCTGAGTTTACTGCGTCATTTACGTTAAGCAGCAGATCAGCATAAAGCCAGCGGAAAGGTTAACGTCGTTACGTAAAACGTAGAAGGATTAGATTCTCGCGTCATTTGCAAACACAACCCATACCTCTCGATCCTCACAACAATGCTTGACCAATGGTCCTTCTCCTTCGGTCCATTCTTTGTTTTATATTTAAATGTGTCTCCTTGTTCAATTGTTTGTATTTGATTTTTGGTAATTCACTATTCCTCGGTATTATATTATGTTATATTAATTGTTTCCTCTTTTTCCATAGCACGATAACTTTATAACTTTATATTAGGTTGCATGTTATTTGTTTCGTTAATATTGAGTTAGTTAATTTTTTCCTTTAAATATTATTTATTTGTTGTAATACTTATTATTTAGAGTAAATACCCTTTTTGGTCCCTGGTGTAACATCCCAAATTTTGGGATTTCGAATTTAAATATGTTATGGAAATTAATTATGAAATTTTGGCCTAAAATAATTACGAAATTAATTATGGGAATTTAAAGTATATTTTCCCATAAATTAAGGACAAATGATTAGGAAATAATTTTTGGCATAAATCTTTTTGAGATAATATTTTGAGGCCAAAAGAAATTTAATTGAGAAAGAGAATCCTTAAATGGAATTAAGGATTTAATTTTAATAATTATCCAATACTTATATGAGTCTTGAAGAGCATCAAATGGGACAATTTTTTTTTAAGTAGCCCCACATGAAAAACGCACAGCAGAAGCAAGACCCATCTATTATACTATTGTCATTAATCATTTCACTCTTCATTTGGCCCATACACCCAATAAAACACCAAACCCATTTCACTCTTGAGCCCAAACCGAGTCAGATATGGAGAGCAGCAAAAATACATATATAATCAAACTTTTCCAATGTCCATTCAGCCATACACAAAAACTGAGAGTGAGATCACAGCCCACACCATTCGGTCATCACGCAAGAAAAAAAAAATGCAAAGACTCTCACAGCGTTGATTACGCGAGAAGCGGACACAGTAGGATATGAATCAGATTACGCTAGGCTCTCTCTCTCGTCAGCGTATCTTGCCTCAGCCTCCACGACATACACCAACCAGCGGCGCTATATCCCTCGAGACACACACCCTTCGGACCAACAGTTTTGCACCGTTTGGACTGGACCCAAATCCTTTTATTTAATCCCCATACTCCTTGCTTGTTCTCATCCAAGAACGTGAGAACCCAAGAGATTGAAGCTGCTGTTATAGTCCTCTGTTTTCAATCTCAAAAACAGGGTAATAGTGAGGCAGTAGAGGCAGGCATATTCTCTTGAAATTCTGCATGTTAACCCCATGCTCCACCTATTCCCCATTTAAACAACTTCCATTGCAGCACTTTTCGGACAGCACCCATTTATGACAGTTTCTATTTATTTATACAACACTCATGCCATTTGATCAGCCCATTTCTTCTTGTATCCGACAAAAAAAAGAGGCAAAAACATTACAGCTTCATTCTAATTAGTGCAAGTCGGACAGCACATTTATTCTCTTCGCAATGACAGCACACGTAGATTCCTCTCAAGCTTTAGGCAATGCACCATCTCACTTTCCTATTTCCATGTACTTCTGCCAGTATATTCTTTCGTTTCCCATTCACTTTCCTCTGCCAGAAACAGAAATACGGAAGTGAGAAAAATGCTGAGAGAGAAAGGATAAGAGTTTGGCAGTGAGACAAGAGTATGAGAGCATAAGAGAGATACAGCCGAGAGCAAGAGAGTCGTTGGAAGGAGAAAGAGAGTAAGTAACCGAGAAGAGAGACGTGAAGGTGCTGTGATCAAAGACGGAGAACGTGAAGGTGAAACGCTGAAAGAGGAGAGCACCGAGCACACCTCCATTTCTGGTTCATCCTTTCGGCCATTCAGTAGACGCAGAGAAACGAAGTCAGAGTCACATGCAAGCTTGAAGTTTCGAACAAGGTAAGCCTCCAATCTGGTTCCCTACGTTTGAAGCTTAAATGAGAAGGTTTTGGATCTGCATGTGATACTCTGCTGCAAGATAGCTGAAACGGAGAAAGTTTGGTATGACTAAGCATGTTTCTTACGTCCAAACAGCCACATAAACCATTAGAAATAAATTGGATTGCTTTAATGGTTAAGAAAATGACATAGACAAGTATATGCATATGATATGTGGTTCTGTTTGGCGATTGTTGAACCGATGAAGTTATTATTTTCAGAATGTCACACAATGAACATAGGTTTTGAATGATTCCATGTGGTATTCTGTTCCGTTTGAGATCATAAGTTGAGCCTAGAACCTCTGTTTAGAAGTGTTGGAGTCAAGTTGTAGAATGAGAAGGCTTAAGGAAGTCTAAATAAATTGTTGAAAGAGAAGCTGCTGTCTTTTTCTGAAAACTGAGTTTTGCTCCTGGACCAGTCGTTTTGAGTAAGGTAAAAATTAGGGTAAATGACCTTGTTTGAACCTGAAATTTTGTGGATATTTAGTACACATCAATATCTTTAATATGAGCTTTGGATCACCTAAATATGAGGTCTATAACTCCAGTTATGATTTTTGGAAGTTGAGCTAAAAATTCTGGAAAGTTTCATTATGATTCTGGAGGAACAAAATGACGTTGCATTTCGGACAAAGTAAACAAATTTAAACAAATGTTAAATTCTCCAGATATATAGTAGACACAGAGAGCTTTAATTTGATAGGTCACAAGCCTCATTTGGAGCTGTATCCAAAGAGATATGAATTTTTGAAATGGACCTATTATCCTGGAACTATTTTCTGGACAGAGAAGGATGAACGAAAATCTGGGAATGATACAGCAACTAATAAGCCTAGTGATTATTTTTCTATGAAACTAGACTTAATTAGTGTCACATAGAAATTTGAATCACCCCAATCGGAGATCTAGTGAATTAATTATGAATTTTCAAAAGTTAATGAAAATTCTGAGAATTTAAAGTTAAGTCTGAAAGTAGGAAATTAAGGGAATGTGGTTAATCCATAATTCGTGTAGTTAGTGACTTTGCGATGCAAAAGTGACTAATGACAATGGTAAACGTTTATAGGTATACCTTGACACCTCTACCGATCCCATCAATTCCGGACAAAGTTAAGGATTCAAGTTTGAGGTGGGTAACTGTTATCTCGTTAGCTTGTATGTATGTATGTATTCATGTATGACTGATCATGGTTGCTAGATAATTTGTATGTATGTATCCTAGCTATGGATTGGGGCTGCGTGTCCCATAGGGCTGCGTGTCCTAAAATGGAGCTGCGTGTTCCAAAGGGCTGCGGTCCTTGGTCATTAGTCTGCTAATTAACGGTGCGACTTGTTTATTGTGAATTACTCTATGCTTATACATGTGTTATACTTGTGATTTATATTTCATACCTGCATATGAGATTAACTGTTACCCCTGGAGTTCATTCATTTGAACTCCGGATCGCATGAAAGAGACAGTGGTGGATCGGGATCAAGAGGAAAGATGCAAACGTAAGGGTTAGGAACCTTTTGGAAAAATATAGGTAGTTGGATTGTATTTACGTTTATCATTTGTCTATTTTGGAGTATCAGTATTAAGAACCCACTATGGGATAGATTTGAATCGCGAAAAATTCATCCTCATGTTTTCAAGCTAAGTTATTTTGTTAAAGTTTTATTCCGCAATTAAGTCGTCCAAATTATTTCGATGCCTGTGCGATATAACTCTGATAAATAAGGGCGTCAAAAGGACGGGCGTTACACCTGGAAAAACACATTTGACCCTTTTTCGTCCCTGAGTAAAAAAAATGTCATTTTGGTCATTTTTAGGGACTAAAAATGACCTTTTTGGGAATTTCTGAGGGATTAAAATGTGCAAAAAAATGATCAAAAGGACTAAAATGGACCTTATTTTTCCATTTTAGGGACTAAAAGTGACTTATTTTTTTTCAGGGACCAAAAAGGGCATCCGTGTTTTTTCCAGGGACCAAAAAGGGTATTTACTCTATTATTTATCGTGTATATGTACCAGTAAATTATCTCATTTATCCGTAACTCCCTTCTCATGATGTTTTTTTTATTATACAGTTTCTTCTCGTGTATCTATTTAGATTATTTGACGTAGATTTGCTATTTTCTTTTATATTTAGATTTTCTATTTTTTAAGTTATTTTCTTCTATGTCTTCTGCGACTTGGAGTTGCTTAATATGTTTGCATTATTTAATTTTGTTTACAAGTTTTGTATTATTTAAGTTAAATGTGCTATTTTATTTATATTTAAATGTGTCTCCCTCTTCAGTTGTTTCTATTTGATTTTTGGTAATTCACTATTCCTCATGATGTTGTTTTTTTATTATCCATTTAATTCTGGTGTATCTATTTAAAATATTTCACATAGATTTTCTATTTTCTTTTATATTTAGAATTGCTATCTTTTAAGTTAATTTTTTCTATGTCTTCCGCGACTCGGAGTTGCTTCATATGTTTGCATTATTTAATTTTGTTTACCAGGTTTGTATTATTTAAGTTAAATGTGCTATTTTATTTATATTTAAATGTTTCTCCCTCTTCAGTTGTTTCTATTTGATTTTTGGTAATTCACTATTCCTCATGTTGTTGGTTTTTTATTATCCATTTTCTTCTGCTGTATCTATTTAAAATATTTCACTTAGATTTGCTATTTTCTTTTATATTTAGAATTGCTATCTTTTTAAGTTATTTTCTTCTATGTCTTCCGCGACTTGGAGTTGCTTCATATGTTTGCATTATTTAATTTTGTTTACCAGGTTTGTATTATTTAAGTTAAATGTGCTATTTTATTTATATTTAAATGTTTCTCCCTCTTCAGTTCTTTGTATTTGATTTTTGGTAATTCCCTATTCCTCATTTGGTATTAAATTATGTTATATTAATTGTCTTCTCTTTTTTCCATAGCGCCATAACTTGATAACTTTATATTTGGTTGCATGTTATTTGTTTCGTTAATATTTACTTCGTTAATTTTTTTCATTAATTATTTTTCATTTGTTGTAATACTTATTATTTTTCATGTATATGTACCTGTAAATTCTCTCCTTTATCCGTGACTCTCTTCTCATGTTTTTTTTTTTTTTTTGATTATCCAGTTTCTTCTTGTGTATCTATTTAAATTATTTCACTTAGATTTGCTACTTTCTTTTATATTTAGATTTGCTATCTTTTTAAGTTATTTTCTTCTATGTCTTCCGCGACTTGGAGTTGCTTAATATGTTTGCATTATTTAATTTTGTTTACAAGGTTTGTATTATTTAAGTTAAATGTGCTATTTTATTTATATTTAAATGTGTCTCCCTCTTCAGTTGTTTTTATTTGATTTTCGGTAATTCACTATTCCTCATGTTGTTTGTTTTTTATTATCCATTTTCTTCTGGTGTATCTATTTAAATTATTTCACTTAGATTTGCTATTTTCTTTTATATTTAGATTTGCTATCTTTTTAAGTTATTTTCTTCTATGTCTTCCGCGAATTGGAGTTGCTTAATATCTATGCATTATTTAATTTTGTTTACCAGGTTTGTATTATTTAAGTTAAATGTGCTATTTTATTTATATTTAAATGTGTCTCCCTCTTCAGTTGTTTCGATTTGATTTTTGGTAATTCACTATTCCTCATGTTGTTGGTTTTTTATTATCCATTTTCTTTTGGTGTATCTATTTAAATTATTTCACTTAGATTTGCTATTTTCTTTAATAGTTTGATTTGCTATCTTTTTAAGTTTTTTTCTTCTATGTCTTCCGCGACATGGAGTTGCTTCATATGTTTGCATTACTTTTTCTTTTTTTACCAGGTTTGTATTATTTAAGTTAAATGTGCTATTTTATTTATATTTAAATAATTCTCCCTCTTGAGTTGTTTCTATTTGATGTTTGGTAATTCACTATTCCTCATGTTGTTGGTTTTTTATTATCCATTTTCTTCTGGTGAATCTATTTAAAATATTTCACTTAGATTTGATATTTTCTTTTATATTTAGATTTGCTATCCTTTTATGTTATTTTCTTCTATGTCTTCCGCGACTTGGAGGTACTTCATATGTTTGCATTATTTAATTTTGTTTACCAGGTTTGTTTTATTTAAGTTAAATGTGCTATTTTAATTATATTTAAATGTGTCTCCCTCTTCAGTTGTTTCTATTTGATTTTTGGTAATTCACTATTCCTCATGTTGTTGGTTTTTTATTATCCATTTTCTTTTGGTGTATCTATTTAAATTATTTCACTTAGATTTGCTATTTTCTTTAATAGTTTGATTTGCTATCTTTTTAAGTTTTTTTCTTCTATGTCTTCCGCGACATGGAGTTGCTTCATATGTTTGCATTACTTTTTCTTTTTTTACCAGGTTTGTATTATTTAAGTTAAATGTGCTATTTTATTTATATTTAAATAATTCTCCCTCTTGAGTTGTTTCTATTTGATGTTTGGTAATTCACTATTCCTCATGTTGTTGGTTTTTTTATTATGCATTTAATTCTGGTGTATCTATTTAAAATATTTCACATAGATTTTCTATTTTCTTTTATATTTATAATTGCTATCTTTTAAGTTATTTTTTTCTATGTCTTCCGCGACTTGGAGTTGCTTCATATGTTTGCATTATTTAATTTTGTTTACCAGGTTTGTATTATTTAAGTTAAATGTGTTATTTTATTTATATTTAAATGTTTCTCCCTCTTCAGTTCTTTGTAGTTGATTTTTGGTAATTCACTATTCCTCATTTGGTATTAAATTATGTTATATTAATTGTCTTCTCTTTTTTCCATAGCGCCATAACTTGATAACTTTATATTTGGTTGCATGTTATTTGTTTCGTTAATATTTACTTCGTTAATTTTTTCATTAACTATTATTCATTTGTTGTAATACTTATTATTTTTCATATATATGTAGAAGTAAATTACCTCCTTTATCCGTGACTCTCTTCTCATGTTTTTATTATTATCCAGTTTCTTCTTGTGTATCTATTTAAATTATTTCACTTAGATTTGCTATTTTCTTTTATATATAGATTTGCTATCTTTTTATGTTATTTTCTTCTATGTCTTCCGCGACTTCGAGTTGCTTAATATGTTTGCATTATTTAATTTTGGTTACAAGGTTTGTATTATTTAAGTTAAATGTGCTATTTTATTTATATTTAAATGTGTCTCCCTCTTCATTTGTTTCTATTTGATTTTTGGTAATTCACTATTCCTGATGTTGTTGGTTTTTTATTATCCATTTTCTTCTGCTGTATCTATTTAAAATATTTCACTTAGATTTGCTATTTTCTTTTATATTTAGATTTGCTATCTTTTAAAGTTATTTTCTTCTATGTCTTCCGCGACTTGGACTTCCTTCATATGTTTGCATTATTTATTTTGTTTACCAGGTTTGTATTATTTAAGTTAAATGTGCTATTTTATTTAGATTTAAATGTGTCTCCCTCTTCAGTTCTTTGTATTTGATTTTTGGTAATTCACTATTCCTCATTTGGTATTATATTATGTTATATTAATTTCTTCTCTTTTTTCCATAGCGCCATAACTTGATAACTTTATATTTGGTTGCATGTTATTTGTTTCGTTAATATTTACTTCGTTAATTTTTTTCATTAATTATTATTCATTTGTTGTAATACTTATTATTTTTCATGTATATGTACCAGTAAATTATCTCCTTTATCTGTGACTTTCTTCTCATGTTTTTTTTTTTATTATCCAGTTTCTTCTCATTTATCTATTTAGATTATTTGACGTAGATTTGCTATTTTCTTCTATATTTAGATTTGCTTTTTTATTATATTTATTTTCATCTATGTCTTGCGCGACTTGGAGTTGCTTAATATGTTTGCATTATTTAATTTTGTTTACAAGGTTTGTATTATTTAAGTTAAATGTGCTATTTTATTTATATTTAAATGTGTCTCCCACTTCAGTTGTTTCTATTTGATTTTTGGTAATTCACTATTCCTCATGTTGTTGTTTTTTTATTATCCATTTAATTCTGGTGTATCTATTTAAAATATTTCACTTAGATTTGCTATTTTCTTTTATATTTAGTTTTGCTATCTTTTTAAGTTATTTTCTTCTATGTCTTCCGCGACTTGGAGTTACTTCATATGTTTGCATTATTTATTTTTGTTTACCAGGTTTGTATTATTTAAGTTAAATGTGCTATTTTATTTATATTTAAATGTTTCTCCCTCTTCAGTTCTTTGTATTTGATTTTTGGTAATTCACTATTCCTCATTTGGTATTATGTTATGTTATATTAATTTTCTGCTCTTTTTTCCGTTGCGCCATAACTTGATAACTTTATATTTGGTTGCATGTTATTTGTTTCGTTAATATTTACTTCGTTAATTTTTTTCATTAATTATTATTCATTTGTTGTAATACTTATTATTTTTCATATATATGTAGAAGTAAATTATCTCCTTTATCCGTGACTCTCTTCTCATGTTTTTTTTATTATCCAGTTTCTTCTTGTGTATGTATTTAAATTATTTCACTTAGATTTGCTATTTTCTTTTATATATAGATTTACTATCTTTTTATGTTATTTTCTTCTATGTCTTCCGCGACTTGGAGTTGCTTAATATGTTTGCATTATTTAATTTTGGTTACAAGGTTTGTATTATTTAAGTTAAATGTGCTATTTTATTTATATTTAAATGTGTCTCCCTCTTCAGTTGTTTCTATTTGATATTTGGTAATTCATTATTCCTCATGTTGTTGGTTTTTTATTATCCATTTTCTTCTGCTGTATCTATTTAAAATATTTCACTTAGATTTGATATTTTCTTTTATATTTAGATTTGCTATCCTTTTATGTTATTTTCTTCTATGTCTTCCGCGACTTGGAGGTACTTCATATGTTTGCATTATTTAATTTTGTTTACTGTGTTTGTTTTATTTAAGGTAAATGTGCAATTTTATTTATATTTAAATGTGTCTCCCTCTTCAATTCTTTCTATTTGATTTTTGGTGATTCACTATTCCTCGTGCTGTTGTTTTTTTATTCTCCATTTAATTCTGGTGTATCTATTTAAAATATTTCACTTAGATTTTCTATTTTCTTTTATATTTAGAATTGCTATCTGTTTAAGTTATTTTCTTCTATGTCTTCCGCGACTTGGAGGTACTTCATATGTTTGCATTATTTAATTTTGTTTACCAGGTTTGTTTTATTTAAGTTAAATGTGCTATTTTATTTATATTTAAATGTGTCTCCCTCTTCAGTTGTTTCTATTTGATTTTTGGTAATTCACTATTCCTCGTGCTGTTGTTTTTTTATTCTCCATTTAATTCTGGTGTATCTATTTAAAATATTTCACTTAGATTTTCTATTTTCTTTTATATTTAGAATTGCTATCTGTTTAAGTTATTTTCTTCTATGTCTTCCGCGACTTGGACTTGCTTTATATGTTTGCATTATTTAATTTTGTTTACCAGGTTTGTATTATTTAAGTTAAATGTGCTATTTTATTTAGATTTAAATGTGTCTCCCTCTTCAGTTCTTTGTATTTGATTTTTGGTTATTCACTATTCCTCATTTGGTATTATATTATGTTATATTAATTTCTTCTCTTTTTTCCATAGCGCCATAACTTGATAACTTTATATTTGGTTGCATGTTATTTGTTTCGTTAATATTTACTTCGTTAATTTTTTTCATTAATTATTATTCATTTGTTGTAATACTTATTATTTTTCATGTATATGTACCAGTAAATTATCTCCTTTATCTGTGACTTTCTTCTCATGTTTTTTTTATTATTATCCAGTTTCTTCTCATTTATATATTTAGATTATTTGACGTAGATTTGCTATTTTCTTCTATATTTAGATTTGCTTTTTTATTATATTTATTTTCATCTATGTCTTTCGCGACTTGGAGTTGCTTGATATGTTTGCATTATTTAATTTTGTTTACAAGGTTTGTATTATTTAAGTTAAATGTGCTATTTTATTTATATTTAAATGTGTCTCCCTCTTCAGTTGTTTCTATTTGATTTTTGGTAATTCACTATTCCTCATGTTGTTGTTTTTTTATTATCCATTTAATTCTGGTGTATCTATTTAAAATATTTCACTTAGATTTGCTATTTTCTTTTATATTTAGTTTTGCTATCTTTTTAAGTTATTTTCTTCTATGTCTTCCGCGACTTGGAGTTGCTTCATATGTTTGCATTATTTATTTTTGTTTACCAGGTTTGTATTATTTAAGTTAAATGTGCTATTTTATTTATATTTAAATGTTTCTCCCTCTTCAGTTGTTTGTATTTGATTTTTGGTAATTCACTATTCCTCATTTGGTATTATATTATGTTATATTAATTGTCTGCTCTTTTTTCCGTTGCGCCATAACTTGATAACTTTATATTTGGTTGCATGTTATTTGTTTTGTTAATATTTACTTCGTTAATTTTTTTCATTAATTATTATTCATTTGTTGTAATACTTATTATTTTTCATATATATGTAGAAGTAAATTATCTCCTTTATCCGTGACTCTCTTATCATGTTTTTTTTATTATCCAGTTTCTTCTTGTGTATCTATTTAAATTATTTCACTTAGATTTGCTTTTTTCTTTTATATATAGATTTGCTATCTTTTTATGTTATTTTCTTCTATGTCTTCCGCGACTTGGAGTTGCTTAATATGTTTGCATGATTTAATTTTGGTTACAAGGTTTGTATTATTTAAGTTAAATGTGCTATTTTATTTATATTTAAATGTGTCTCCCTCTTCAATTGTTTCTATTTGATTTTTGGTAATTCACTATTCCTCATGTTGTTGGTTTTTTATTATCCATTTTCTTCTGCTGTATCTATTTAAAATATTTCACTTCGATTTGCTATTTTCTTTTATATTTAGATTTTCTATCTTTTTAAGTTATTTTCTTCTCTGTCTTCCGCGACTTGGAGTTGCTTCATATGTTTTCACTATTTAATTTTGTTTACCAGTTTTGTATTATTTAAGTTAAATGTGCTATTTTATTTATATTTAAATGTGTCTCCCTCTTCAGTTGTTTCTATTTGATTTTTGGTAATTCACTATTCCTCATATTATTTTTTATTATTATCCATTTTCTTCTGGTGTACCTATTTAAATTATTTCACTTAGATTTGCTATTTTCTTTTATATTTAGATTTGCTATCTTTTTAAGTTATTTTCTTCTCTGTCTTCCGCGACTTGGAGTTGCTTCATATGTTTTCACTATTTAATTTTGTTTACCAGGTTTGTATTATTTAAGTTAAATGTGCTATTTTATTTATATTTAAATGTGTCTCCCTCTTCAGTTGTTTCTATTTGATTTTTGGTAATTCACTATTCCTCATGTTGTTGGTTTTTTATTATCCATTTTCTTCTGCTGTATCTATTTAAATTATTTCACTTAGATTTGCGATTTTCTTTTATATTTAGATTTGCTATCTTTTTAAGTTATTTTCTTCTCTGTCTTCCGCGACTTGGAGTTGCTTCATTTGTTTTCACTATTTAATTTTGTTGACCAGGTTTGTATTATTTAAGTTAAATGTGACATTTTATTTATATTTAAATGTGTCTCCCTCTTCAGTTGTTTCTATTTGATTTTTGGTAATTCACTATTCCTCATGTTGTTCGATTTTTATTATCCATTCTCTTCTGCTGTATCTATTTAAATTATTTCACTTAGATTTGCGATTTTCTTTTATATTTAGATTTGCTATCTTTTTAAGTTATTTTCTTCTCTGTCTTCCGCGACTTGGAGTTGCTTCATTTGTTTTCACTATTTAATTTTGTTTACCGCTATTTTATTTATATTTAAATGTTTCTCCCTCTTCAGTTGTTTGTATTTGATTTTTGGAAATTCACTATTCCTCATTTGGTATTATATTATGTTATATTAATTGTCTGCTCTTTTTTCCATAGCGCCATAACTTGATAACTTTATATTTGGTTGCATGTTTTTTGTTTCGTTAATTTTTACTTCGTTAATTTTTTTCATTTATTTTTTTCATTTTTTGTAATACTTAATATTTTTCATGTATTTGTACCAGTAAATTATCTCCTTTATCCGTGACTCTCTTCTCATGTTTTTTTTTTTGAATTATGCAGTTTCTTCTCGTGTATATATTTAAATTATGTCACTTAGATTTGCTATTTTCTTTTATATTTAGATTTGTTATCTTTTTATGTTATTTTCTTCTATGTCTTCCGCGACTTGGAGTTGCTTAATATGTTTGCATTATTTAATTTTGTTTACAATGTTTGTATTATTTAAGTTAAATGTGTCTCCCTCTTCAGTTGTTTCTATTTGATTTTTGGTAATTCACTATTCCTCATGTTGTTGGTTTTTTATTATCCATTTTCTTTATGTGTATCTATTTAAATTATTTCACTTAGATTTGCTATTTTCTTTTATATTTAGATTTACTATCTTTTTAAGTTATTTTCTTCTATGTCTTTCGCGACATGGAGTTGCTTCATATGTTTCCATTATTTATTTTTTTTACCAGGTTTATATTATTTAAGTTAAATGTGCTATTTTATTTATATTTAAATGTGTCACCTCTTCGATTGTTTCTATTTGATTTTTGGTAATTCACTATTCCTCATATTGTTTTTTTTTATTATCCATTTTCTTCTGGTGTATCTATTTAAATTATTTCACTTAGATTTGCTATTTTCTTTTATATTTAGATTTGCTATCTTTTTAAGTTATTTTCTTCTATGTCTTCCGCGACTTGGACTTGCTTAATATGTTTGCATTATTTAATTTTGTTGACTAGGTTTGTATTATTTAAATTAAATGTGACATTTTATTTATATTTAAATGTGTCTCCTCTTCGCTTGTTTCTATTTGATTTTTGGTAATTCACTATTCCTCATGTTGTTGGTTTTTATTATCCATTTTCTTCTTTGTATCTATTTAAATTATTTGACTTAGATTTTCTATTTTCTTTTATATTTAGATTTGCTATCTTTTTAAGTTATTTTCTTCTATGTCTTCCGCGACTGGAGTTGTTTCATATGTTTGCATTATTTAATTTTATTTTCTAGGTTTGTACTATTTAAGTTAAATGTGCTATTTTATTTATATTTAAATGTGTCTCCCACTACAGTTGTTTCTATTTGATTTTTGGTAATTCACTATTCCTCATGTTTTTTTTATTATCCATTTTCTTCGATGTATCTATTTAAATTATTTCACTTAGATTTGCTATTTTCTTTTATATTTAGATTTGCTATCTTTTAAGTTATTTTCTTCTATGTCTTCCGCGACATGGAGTTGCTTCATATGTTTGCATTATTTATTTTTGTTTACCTGGTTTGTATTATTTAAGTTAAATGTGCTATTTTATTTATATTTAAATGTTTCTCCCTCTTCAGTTCTTTGTATTTGATTTTTGGTAATTCACTATTCCTCATTTGGTATTATATTATGTTATATTAATTGTCTTCTCTTTTTTCCATAGCGCCATAACTTGACAACTTTATATTTTGTTGCATGTTGTTTGTTTCGTTAATATTTACTTCGTTAAGTTTTTTCATTTGTTGTAATACTTAATATTTTTCATGTATATGTACCAGTAAATTATCTTCTTTATCCGTGACTCTCTTCTCATGTTTTTTTTGAATTATCCGCTTTCTTCTCGTGTATCTATTTAAATTATTTCACTTAGATTTGCTATTTTCTTTTATATTTAGATTTGCTATCTTTTTATGTTATTTTCTTCTATGTCTTCCGCGACTTGGAGTTGCTTAATATGTTTGCATTATTTAATTTTGTTTACAATGTTTGTATTATTTAAGTTAAATGTGCTATTTTATTTATATTTAAATGTGTCTCCCTCTTCAGTTGTTTCTATTTGATTTTTGGTAATTCACTATTCCTCATATTATTTTTTATTATTATCCATTTTCTTCTGGTGTACCTGTTTAAATTATTTCACTTAGATTTGCTATTTTCTTTTATATTTTGATTTGCTATCCTTTTAAGTTATTTTCTTCTATGTCTTCCGCGACATGGAGTTGCTTCATATGTTTGCATTATTTATTTTTGTTTACCTGGTTTGTATTATTTAAGTTAAATGTGCTATTTTATTTATATTTAAATGTTTCTCCCTCTTCAGTTGTTTGTATTTGATTTTTGGTAATTCACTATTCCTCATTTGGTATTATATTATGTTATATTAATTGTCTTCTCTTTTTTCCATAGCGCCATAACTCGACAACTTTATATTTGGTTGCATGTTGTTTGTTTCGTTAATATTTACATCGTTAAGTTTTTTCATTTGTTGTAATACTTAATATTTTTCAAGTATATGTACCAGTAAATTATCTCATTTAACCGTGACTCTCTTCTCATGTTTTTTTTTAATTGTGTAGTTTCTTCTCGTGTATCTATTTAAATTATCTCACTTAGGTTTTCTATTTTCTTTTATATTTAGATTTGCTATCTTTTTATGTTATTTTCTTCTATGTCTTCCGCGACTTGGAGTTACTTAATATGTTTGCATTATTTAATTTTGTTTACTGGTTTGTATTATTTAAGTTAAATGTGCTATTTTATTTATATTTAAATGTGTCTCCTCTTGATTGTTTCTATTTTATTTTTGGTAATTCACTATTCCTCATATTATTTTTTATTATTTTCCATTTTCTTCTGGTGTACCTGTTTAAATTATTTCACTTAGATTTGCTATTTTCTTTTATATTTAGATTTGCTATCTTTTTAAGTTATTTTCTTCTATGTCTTCCGCGACTTGGACTTGCTTTATATGTTTGCATTATTTAATTTTGTTGACCAGGTTTGTATTATTTAAGTTAAATGTGACATTTTATTTATGTTTAAATGTGTCTCCCTCTTCAGTTGTTTCTATTTGATATTTGGTAATTCATTATTCCTCATGTTGTTGGTTTTTTATTATCCATTTTCTTCTGCTGTATCTATTTAAAATATTTCACTTAGATTTGCTATTTTCTTTTATATTTAGATTTGCTATCTTTTTAAGTTATTTTCTTCTCTGTCTTCCGCGACTTGGAGTTGCTTCATATGTTTGCATTATTTAATTTTGTTTACTAGGTTTGTACTATTTAAGTTAAATGTGCTATTTTATTTATATTTAAATGTTTCTCCCTCTTGATTGTTTGTATTTGATTTTTGGAAATTCACTATTCCTCATTTGGTATTATATTATGTTATATTAATTGTCTTCTCTTTTTTCCATAGCGCCATAACTTGATAACTTTATATTTGGTTGCATGTTATTTGTTTCGTTAATATTTACTTCGTTAATTTTTCACATTAATTATTATTCATTTGTTGTAATACTTATTATTTTTCATGTATATGTACCAGTAAATTATCTCCTTTATCTGTGACTTTCTTCTCATGTTTTTGTTTTTTATCCAGTTTCCTCTCATTTATCTATTTAGATTATTTGACGTAGATTTGCTATTTTCTTCTATATTTAGATTTGCTTTTTTTTTATAGTTATTTTCTTCTATGTCTTCCGCGACTATGAGTTGCTTAATATGTTTGCATTATTTAATTTTATTTACAAGGTTTGTATTATTTAAGTTAAATGTGCTATTTTATTTATATTTAAATGTGTCTCCCTCTTCTGTTGTTTCTATTTGATTTTTGGTAATTCACTTTTCCTCATGTTGTTGTTTTTTTATTATCCATTTAATTATGGTGTATCTATTTAAATTATTTCACTTAGATTTGCGATTTTCTTTTATATTTAGATTTGCTATCTTTTTAAGTTATTTTCTTCTATGTCTTCCGCGACTTGGACTTGCTTTATATGTTTGCATTATTTAATTTTGTTGACCAGGTTTGTATTATTTAAGTTAAATGTGACATTTTATTTATATTTAAATGTGTCTCCCTCTTCAGTTGTTTCTATTTGATTTTTGGTAATTCACTATTCCTCATGTTGTTCGTTTTTTATTATCCATTTTCTTCTGCTGTATCTATTTAAAATATTTCACTTAGATTTGCGATTTTCTTTTATATTTAGATTTGCTATCTTTTTAAGTTATTTTCTTCTCTGTCTTCCGCGACTTGGAGTTGCTTCATTTGTTTTCACTATTTAATTTTGTTTACCAGGTTTGTATTATTTAAGTTAAATGTGTTATTTTATTTATATTTAAATGTTTCTCCCTCTTCAGTTGTTTGTATTTGATTTTTGGAAATTCACTATTCCTCATTTGGAATTATATTATGTTATATTAATTGTCTTCTCTTTTTTCCATAGCGCCATAACTTGATAACTTTATATTTGGTTGCATGTTTTTGTTTCGTTAATTTTTACTTCGTTAATTTTTTCATTTATTTTTTTCATTTTTGTAATACTTAATATTTTTCATGTATTTGTACCAGTAAATTATCTCCTTTATCCGTGACTCTCTTCTCATGTTTTTTTTTGAATTATGCAGTTTCTTCTCGTGTATATATTTAAATTATGTCACTTAGATTTGCTATTTTCTTTTATATTTAGATTTGTTATCTTTTTATGTTATTTTCTTCTATGTCTTCCGCGACTTGGAGTTGCTTAATATGTTTGCATTATTTAATTTTATTTACAATGTTTGTATTATTTAAGTTAAATGTGCTATTTTATTTATATTTAAATGTGTCTCCCTCTTCTGTTGTTTCTATTTGATTTTTGGTAATTCACTATTCCTCATGTTGTTGGTTTTTTATTATCCATTTTCTTTATGTGTATCTATTTAAATTATTTCACTTAGATTTGCTATTTTCTTTTATATTTAGATTTACTATCTTTTTAAGTTAGTTTCTTCTATGTCTTTCGCGACATGGAGTTGCTTCATATGTTTCCATTATTTATTTTTTTTACCAGGTTTATATTATTTAAGTTATATGTGCTATTTTATTTATATTTAAATGTGTCTCCCTCTTCAGTTGTTTCTATTTGATTTTTGGTAATTCACTATTCCTCATATTGTTTTTTTTTATTATCCATTTTCTTGTGGTGTATCTATTTAAATTGTTTCACTTAGATTTGCTATTTTCTTTTATATTTCGATTTGCTATCTTTTTAAGTTATTTTCTTCTATGTCTTCCGCGACTTGGACTTGCTTAATATGTTTGCATTATTTAATTTTGTTGACTAGGTTTGTATTATTTAAATTAAATGTGACATTTTATTTATATTTAAATGTGTCTCCTCTTCAGTTGTTTCTATTTGATTTTTGGAAATTCACTATTCCTCATGTTGTTGGTTTTTATTATCCATTTTCTTCTGCTGTATCTATTTAAAATATTTCACTTAGATTTGCTATTTTCTTTTATACTTAGTTTTGCTATCTTTTTAAGTTATTTTCTTCTATGTCTTCCGCGACTTGGAGTTGCTTCATATGTTTGCATTATTTAATTTTGTTTACCAGGTTTGTATTATTTAAGTTAAATGTGCTATTTTATTTATATTTAAATGTGTCTCCCTCTTCTGTTGTTTCTATTTGATTTTTGGTAATTCACTTTTCCTCATGTTGCTGTTTTTTTATTATCCATTTTCTTCTGATGTATCTATTTAAATTATTTCACTTAGATTTGCTATTTTCTTTTATATTTAGATTTTCTATCTTTTTAAGTTATTTTCTTCTATGTCTTCTGCGACTTGGAGTTCCTTAATATGTTTGCATTATTTAATTTTGTTTACCAGGTTTGTATTATTTAAGTTAAATGTGCTATTTTATTTATATTTAAATGTGTCTCCCTCTTCAGTTGTTTCTATTTTATTTTTGGTAATTCACTATTCCTCATATTATTTTTTATTATTTTCCATTTTCTTCTGGTGTACCTGTTTAAATTATTTCACTTAGATTTGCTATTTTCTTTTATATTTAGATTTGCTATCTTTTTAAGTTATTTTCTTCTATGTCTTCCGCGACTTGGACTTGCTTTATATGTTTGCATTATTTAATTTTGTTGACCAGGTTTGTATTATTTAAGTTAAATGTGACATTTTATTTATGTTTAAATGTGTCTCCCTCTTCGATTGTTTCTATTTGATATTTGGTAATTCATTATTCCTCATGTTGTTGGTTTTTTATTATCCATTTTCTTCTGCTGTTTCTATTTAAAATATTTCACTTAGATTTGCTATTTTCTTTTATATTTAGATTTGCTATCTTTTTAAGTTATTTTCTTCTCTGTCTTCCGCGACTTGGAGTTGCTTCATATGTTTGCATATCTAGTTTTGTTTACCATGTTTGTATCATTTAAGTTAAATGTGCTATTTTATTTATATTTAGATGTTTCTCCCTCTTCAGTTGTTTGTATTTGATTTTTGGAAATTCACTATTCCTCATTTGGTATTATATTATGTTATATTAATTGTCTTCTCTTTTTTCCATAGCGCCATAACTTGATAACTTTATATTTGGTTGCATGTTATTTGTTTCGTTAATATTTACTTCGTTAATTTTTCACATTAATTATTATTCATTTGTTGTAATACTTATTATTTTTCATGTATATGTACCAGTAAATTATCTCCTTTATCTGTGACTTTCTTCTCATGTTTTTGTTTTTTTATCCAGTTTCCTCTCATTTATCTATTTAGATTATTTGACGTAGATTTGCTATTTTCTTCTATATTTAGATTTGCTTTTTTTTTATAGTTATTTTCTTCTATGTCTTCCGCGACTATGAGTTGCTTAATATGTTTGCATTATTTAATTTTATTTACAAGGTTTGTATTATTTAAGTTAAATGTGCTATTTTATTTATATTTAAATGTGTCTCCCTCTTCTGTTGTTTCTATTTGATTTTTGGTAATTCACTTTTCCTCATGTTGTTGTTTTTTTATTATCCATTTAATTATGGTGTATCTATTTAAATTATTTCACTTAGATTTGCGATTTTCTTTTATATTTAGATTTGCTATCTTTTTAAGTTATTTTCTTCTATGTCTTCCGCGACTTGGACTTGCTTTATATGTTTGCATTATTTAATTTTGTTGACCGGGTTTGTATTATTTAAGTTAAATGTGACATTTTATTTATATTTAAATGTGTCTCCTCTTCGCTTGTTTCTATTTGATTTTTGGTAATTCACTATTCCTCATGTTGTTGGTTTTTTATTATCCATTTTCTTCTGCTGTATCTATTTAAAATATTTCACTTAGATTTGCTATTTTCTTTTATATTTAGAATTGCTATCTTTTTAAGTTATTTTCTTCTATGTCTTCCGCGACTTGGAGTTGCTTCATTTGTTTTCACTATTTAATTTTGTTTACCAGGTTTGTATTATTTAAGTTAAATGTGTTATTTTATTTATATTTAAATGTTTCTCCCTCTTCAGTTGTTTGTATTTGATTTTTGGAAATTCACTATTCCTCATTTGGAATTATATTATGTTATATTAATTGTCTGCTCTTTTTTCCATAGCGCCATAACTTGATAACTTTATATTTGGTTGCATGTTTTTTGTTTCGTTAATTTTTACTTCGTTAATTTTTTTCATTTATTTTTTTCATTTTTTGTAATACTTAATACTTTTCATGTATATGTACCAGTAAATTATCTCCTTTATCCGTGACTCTCTTCTCATGTTTTTTTTGAATTATGCAGTTTCTTCTCGTGTATCTATTTAAATTATGTCACTTAGATTTGCTATTTTCTTTTATATTTAGATTTGTTATCTTTTTATGTTATTTTCTTCTATGTCTTCCGCGACTTGGAGTTGCTTAATATGTTTGCATTATTTAATTTTATTTACAATGTTTGTATTATTTAAGTTAAATGTGCTATTTTATTTATATTTAAATGTGTCTCCCTCTTCTGTTGTTTCTATTTGATTTTTGGTAATTCACTATTCCTCATGTTGTTGGTTTTTTATTATCCATTTTCTTTATGTGTATCTATTTAAATTATTTCACTTAGATTTGCTATTTTCTTTTATATTTAGATTTACTATCTTTTTAAGTTATTTTCTTCTATGTCTTTCGCGACATGGAGTTGCTTCATATGTTTGCATTATTTATTTTTTTTACCAGGTTTATATTATTTAAGTTAAATGTGCTATTTTATTTATATTTAAATGTGTCACCCTCTTCAGTTGTTTCTATTTGATTTTTGGTAATTCACTATTCCTCATATTGTTTTTTTTTATTATCCATTTTCTTGTGGTGTATCTATTTAAATTGTTTCACTTAGATTTGCTATTTTCTTTTATATTTAGATTTGCTATCTTTTTAAGTTATTTTCTTCTATGTCTTCCGCGACTTGGACTTGCTTAATATGTTTGCATTATTTAATTTTGTTGACTAGGTTTGTATTATTTAAATTAAATGTGACATTTTATTTATATTTAAATGTGTCTCCCTCTTGATTGTTTCTATTTGATTTTTGGAAATTCACTATTCCTCATGTTGTTGGTTTTTATTATCCATTTTCTTCTGCTGTATCTATTTAAAATATTTCACTTAGATTTGCTATTTTCTTTTATACTTAGTTTTGCTATCTTTTTAAGTTATTTTCTTCTATGTCTTCCGCGACTTGGAGTTGCTTCATATGTTTGCATTATTTAATTTTGTTTACCAGGTTTGTATTATATAAGTTAAATGTGCTATTTTATTTATATTTAAATGTGTCTCCCTCTTCTGCTGTTTCTATTTGATTTTTGGTAATTCACTTTTCCTCATGTTGCTGTTTTTTTATTATCCATTTTCTTCTGATGTATCTATTTAAATTATTTCACTTAGATTTGCTATTTTCTTTTATATTTAGATTTTCTATCTTTTTAAGTTATTTTCTTCTATGTCTTCTCGCGACTTGGAGTTCCTTAATATGTTTGCATTATTTAATTTTGTTTACTGGTTTGTATTATTTAAGTTAAATGTGCTATTTTATTTATATTTAAATGTGTCTCCCTCTTCGATTGTTTCTATTTTATTTTTGGTAATTCACTATTCCTCATATTATTTTTTATTATTTTCCATTTTCTTCTCGTGTATCTATTTAAATTATTTCACTTAGATTTGCTATTTTCTTTTATATTTAGATTTGCTATCTTTTTAAGTTATTTTCTTCTATGTCTTCCGCGACTTGGACTTGCTTTATATGTTTGCATTATTTAATTTTGTTGACCAGGTTTGTATTATTTAAGTTAAATGTGACATTTTATTTATGTTTAAATGTGTCTCCCTCTTCAGTTGTTTCTATTTGATATTTGGTAATTCATTATTCCTCATGTTGTTGGTTTTTTATTATCCATTTTCTTCTGCTGTTTCTATTTAAAATATTTCACTTAGATTTGCTATTTTCTTTTATATTTAGATTTGCTATCTTTTTAAGTTATTTTCTTCTATGTCTTCCGCGACTTGGAGTTGCTTCATATGTTTGCATATCTAGTTTTGTTTACCATGTTTGTATCATTTAAGTTAAATGTGCTATTTTATTTATATTTAGATGTTTCTCCCTCTTCAGTTGTTTGTATTTGATTTTTGGAAATTCACTATTCCTCATTTGGTATTATATTATCTTATATTAATTGTCTTCTCTTTTTTCCATAGCGCCATAACTTGATAACTTTATATTTGGTTGCATGTTATTTGTTTCGTTAATATTTACTTCGTTAATTTTTCACATTAATTATTATTCATTTGTTGTAATACTTATTATTTTTCATGTATATGTACCAGTAAATTATCTCCTTTATCTGTGACTTTCTTCTCATGTTTTTGTTTTTTTATCCAGTTTCCTCTCATTTATCTATTTAGATTATTTGACGTAGATTTGCTATTTTCTTCTATATTTAGATTTGCTTTTTTTTTTATAGTTATTTTCTTCTATGTCTTCCGCGACTATGAGTTGCTTAATATGTTTGCATTATTTAATTTTATTTACAAGGTTTGTATTATTTAAGTTAAATGTGCTATTTTATTTATATTTAAATGTGTCTCCCTCTTCTGTTGTTTCTATTTGATTTTTGGTAATTCACTTTTCCTCATGTTGTTGTTTTTTTATTATCCATTTAATTCTGGTGTATCTATTTAAAATATTTCACTTAGATTTGCTATTTTCTTTTATACTTAGTTTTGCTATCTTTTTAAGTTATTTTCTTCTATGTCTTCTGCGACTTGGAGTTGCTTCATATGTTTGCATTATTTAATTTTGTTTACCAGGCTTGTATTATTTAAGTTAAATGTGCTATTTTATTTATATTTAGATGTTTCTCCCTCTTCAGTTGTTTGTATTTGATTTTTGGAAATTCACTATTCCTGATTTGGTATTATATTATGTTATATTAATTGTCTGCTCTTTTTTCCATAGCGCCATAACTTGATAACTTTATATTTGGTTGCATGTTTTTTGTTTCGTTAATTTTTACTTCGTTAATTTTTTTCATTTATTTTTTTCATTTTTTGTAATACTTAATATTTTTCATGTATATGTACCAGTAAATTATCTCCTTTATCCGAGACTCTCTTCTCATGTTTTTTTTTTGAATTATGCAGTTTCTTCTCGTGTATATATTTAAATTATGTCACTTAGATTTGCTATTTTCTTTTATATTTAGATTTGCTATCTTTTTATGTTATTTTGTTCTATGTCTTCCGCAACTCGGAGTTGCTTAATATGTTTGCATTATTTAATTTTGTTTACAATGTTTGTATTATTTAAGGTAAATGTGGTATTTTATTTATATTTAAATGTGTCTCCCTCTTCAGTTGTTTCTATTTGATTTTTGGTAATTCACTATTCCTCATGTTGTTGGTTTTTATTATCCATTTTCTTTATGTGTATCTATTTAAATTATTTCACTTAGATTTGCTATTTTCTTTTATATTTAGATTTACTATCTTTTTAAGTTATTTTCTTCTATGTCTTTCGCGACATGGAGTTGCTTCATATGTTTGCATTATTTATTTTTTTTACCAGGTTTATATTATTTAAGTTAAATGTGCTATTTTATTTATATTTAAATGTGTCTCCCTCTTCAGTTGTTTCTATTTGATTTTTGGTAATTCACTATTCCTCATATTGTTTTTTTTTATTATCCATTTTCTTGTGGTGTATCTATTTAAATTGTTTCACTTAGATTTGCTATTTTCTTTTATATTTAGATTTGCTATCTTTTTAAGTTATTTTCTTCTATGTCTTCCGCGACTTGGACTTGCTTAATATGTTTGCATTATTTAATTTTGTTGACTAGGTTTGTATTATTTAAATTAAATGTGACATTTTATTTATATTTAAATGTGTCTCCCTCTTCAGTTGTTTCTATTTGATTTTTGGAAATTCACTATTCCTCATGTTGTTGGTTTTTATTATCCATTTTCTTCTGCTGTATCTATTTAAAATATTTCACTTAGATTTGCTATTTTCTTTTATACTTAGTTTTGCTATCTTTTTAAGTTATTTTCTTCTATGTCTTCCGCGACTTGGAGTTGCTTCATATGTTTGCATTATTTAATTTTGTTTACCAGGTTTGTATTATTTAAGTTAAATGTGCTATTTTATTTATATTTAAATGTGTCTCCCTCTTCAGTTGTTTCTATTTGATTTTTGGTAATTCACTTTTCCTCATGTTGCTGTTTTTTTATTATCCATTTTCTTCTGATGTATCTATTTAAATTATTTCACTTAGATTTGCTATTTTCTTTTATATTTTGATTTGCTATCTTTTTAAGTTATTTTCTTCTCTATCTTCCGCGACTTGGAGTTGCTTCATATGTTTGCATATCTAGTTTTGTTTACCAGGTTTGTATCATTTAAGTTAAATGTGCTATTTTATTTATATTTAGATGTTTCTCCCTCTTCAGTTGTTTGTATTTGATTTTTGGAAATTCACTATTCCTCATTTGGTATTATATTATGTTATATTAATTGTCTTCTCTTTTTTCCATAGCGCCATAACTTGATAACTTTATATTTGGTTGCATGTTATTTGTTTCGTTAATATTTACTTCGTTAATTTTTCACATTAATTATTATTCATTTGTTGTAATACTTATTATTTTTCATGTATATGTACCAGTAAATTATCTCCTTTATCTGTGACTTTCTTCTCATGTTTTTGTTTTTTTATCCAGTTTCCTCTCATTTATCTATTTAGATTATTTGACTTAGATTTGCTATTTTCTTCTATATTTAGATTTGCTTTTTTTATAGTTATTTTCTTCTATGTCTTCCGCGACTATGAGTTGCTTAATATGTTTGCATTATTTAATTTTATTTACAAGGTTTGTATTATTTAAGTTAAATGTGCTATTTTATTTATGTTTAAATGTGTCTCCCTCTTCAGTTGTTTCTATTTTATATTTGGTAATTCATTATTCCTCATGTTGTTGGTTTTTTATTATCCATTTTCTTCTGCTGTATCTATTTAAAATATTTCACTTAGATTTTCTATTTTCTTTTATATTTAGATTTGCTATCTTTTTAAGTTATTTTCTTCTCTGTCTTCCGCGACTTGGAGTTGCTTCATATGTTTGCATTATTTAATTTTGTTTACCAGGTTTGTATTATTTAAGTTAAATGTGCTATTTTATTTATATTTAGATGTTTCTCCCTCTTCAGTTGTTTGTATTTGATTTTTGGAAATTCACTATTCCTCATTTGGTATTATGTTATGTTATATTAATTGTCTTCTCTTTTTTCCATAGCGCCATAACTTGATAACTTTATATTTGGTTGCATGTTATTTGTTTCGTTAATATTTACTTCGTTAATTTTTTTCATTAATTATTATTCATTTGTTGTAATACTTATTATTTTTCATGTATATGTACCAGTAAATTATCTCCTTTATCTGTGACTTTCTTCTCATGTTGTTGTTTTTTTATCCAGTTTCTTCTCATTTATCTATTTAGATTATTTGACGTAGATTTGCTATTTTCTTCTATATTTAGATTTGGTTTTGTTTTTTTATAGTTATTTTCTTCTATGTCATCCGCGACTTGGAGTTGCTTAATATGTTTGCATTATTTAATTTTATTTACAAGGTTTGTATTATTTAAGTTAAATGTGCTATTTTATTTATATTTAAATGTGTCTCCCTCTTCAGTTGTTTCTATTTTGATTTTTGGTAATTCACTATTCCTCATGTTTTTGTTTTTATTATCCATTTAATTCGGTGTATCTATTTAAAATATTTCACTTAGATTTGCTATTTTCTTTTATATTTAGTTTTGCTATCTTTTTAAGTTATTTTCTTCTATGTCTTCCGCGACTTGGAGTTGCTTCATATGTTTGCATTATTTAATTTTGTTTACTGTGTTTGTATTATTTAAGTTAAATGTGCTATTTTATTTATATTTAAATGTTTCTCCCTCTTCATTGTTTGTATTTGATTTTTGGTAATTCACTATTCCTCATTTGGTATTATATTATGTTATATTAATTGTCTGCTCTTTTTCCATTGCGCCATAACTTGATAACTTTATATTTTGTTGCATGTTATTTGTTTTGTTATTATTTTCTTTATTAATTTTTTCATTAATTATTATTCATTTGTTGTAAAACTTATTAATTTTCATGTATATGTACCAGTAAAATTTCTCCTTTATCCGTGACTCTCTTCTCATGTTTTTTTTAATTATCCAGTTTCTTCTCGTGTATCTATTTAAATTATTTCACTTAGATTTGCTATTTTCTTTTATATTTAGTTTTGCTATCTTTTAAAGTTATTCTCTTCTATGTCTTCCGCGACTTGGACTTGCTTAATATGTTTGCATTATTTAATTTTGTTGATCAGGTTTATATTATTTAAGTTAAATGTGACATTTAATTTATATTTAAATGTGTCTCCCTCTTCAGTTGTTTCTATTTGATTTTTGGTAATTCTCTATTCCTCATATTATTTTTTATTATTATCCATTTTCTTCTGGTGTACCTGTTTAAATTATTTCACTTAGATTTGCTATTTTCTTTTATATTTTGATTTGCTATCTTTTTAAGTTATTTTCTTCTATGTCTTCCGCGACATGGAGTTGCTTCATATGTTTGCATTATTTATTTTTGTTTACCTGGTTTGTATTATTTAAGTTAAATGTGCTATTTTATTTATATTTAAATGTTTCTCCCTCTTCAGTTTTTGTATTTGATTTTTGGTAATTCACTATTCCTCATTTGGTATTATATTATGTTATATTAATTGTCTTCTCTTTTTTCCATAGCGCCATAACTTGACAACTTTATATTTGGTTGCATGTTGTTTGTTTCGTTAATATTTACATCGTTAAGTTTTTTCATTTGTTGTAATACTTAATATTTTTCATGTATATGTACCAGTAAATTATCTCCTTTATCCGTGACTCTCTTCTCATGTTTTTTTTTGAATTGTGTAGTTTCTTCTCGTGTATCTATTTAAATTATCTCACTTAGGTTTTCTATTTTCTTTTATATTTAGATTTGCTATCTTTTTATGTTATTTTCTTCTATGTCTTCCGCGACTTGGAGTTGCTTAATATGTTTGCATTATTTAATTTTGTTTACCAGGTTTGTATTATTTAAGTTAAATGTGCTATTTTATTTATATTTAAATGTGTCTCCCTCTTCAGTTGTTTCTATTTTATTTTTGGTAATTCACTATTCCTCATATTATTTTTTATTATTTTCCATTTTCTTCTGGTGTGCCTGTTTAAATTATTTCACTTAGATTTGCTATTTTCTTTTATATTTAGATTTGCTATCTTTTTAAGTTATTTTCTTCTATGTCTTCCGCGACTTGGACTTGCTTTATATGTTTGCATTATTTAATTTTGTTGACCAGGTTTGTATTATTTAAGTTAAATGTGACATTTTATTTATGTTTAAATGTGTCTCCTTCTTGATTGTTTCTATTTGATATTTGGTAATTCATTATTCCTCATGTTGTTGGTTTTTTATTATCCATTTTCTTCTGCTGTATCTATTTAAAATATTTCACTTAGATTTGCTATTTTCTTTTATATTTAGATTTGCTATCTTTTTAATTTATTTTCTTCTCTATCTTCCGCGACTTGGAGTTGCTTCATATGTTTGCATTATTTAATTTTGTTTACCAGGTTTGTATTATTTAAGTTAAATGTGCTATTTTATTTATATTTAGATGTTTCTCCCTCTTCAGTTGTTTGTATTTGATTTTTGGAAATTCACTATTCCTCATTTGGTATTATATTATGTTATATTAATTGTGTTCTCTTTTTTCCATAGCGCCATAACTTGATAACTTTATATTTGGTTGCATGTTATTTGTTTCGTTAATATTTACTTCGTTAATTTTTTCATTAATTATTATTCATTTGTTGTAATACTTATTATTTTTCATGTATATGTACCAGTAAATTATCTCCTTTATCTGTGACTTTCTTCTCATGTTGTTGTTTTTTTATCCAGTTTCTTCTCATTTATCTATTTAGATTATTTGACGTAGATTTGCTATTTTCTTCTATATTTAGATTTGCTTTTTTTTATAGTTATTTTCTTCTATGTCTTCCGCGACTTGGAGTTGCTTAATATGTTTGCATTATTTAATTTTATTTACAAGGTTTGTATTATTTAAGTTAAATGTGCTATTTTATTTATATTTAAATATGTCTCCCTCTTCAGTTGTTTCTATTTGATTTTTGGTAATTCACTATTCCTCATGTTGTTGTTTTTTTATGATCCATTTAATTCTGGTGTATCTATTTAAAATATTTCACTTAGATTTGCTATTTTCTTTTATACTTAGTTTTGCTATCTTTTTAAGTTATTTTCTTCTATGTCTTCCGCGACTTTGAGTTGCTTCATATGTTTGCATTATTTAATTTTGTTTACCAGGCAGTGGCGGACCCAGAAATTTTAATGACGGGGGGCGAAAATCAAAAGCATTATATCATAAATAAAAGTACTTGAAATACAATATAAACCTAATTAAAATAAGCACGACAAATTTCATCTTGTTTATTTATAGGATATTTCCATATTGAATGGTGTAGTGCAGGATCTCTTTTCAATGAAGAGAGATTAACTTCCTTAGCTACCTCTTTATTTTAAATTCTATGAGACTTTAAAGAAAGAGTATCAATATTTGACAATTAAATATTAGGAGTAAATGAGGACAAAGACTCGAAATATCAGTATCAATAGTGATAGCACTTTTCCCTTAATAAACACCTAGTCACCTACAAAAGGCGTGTACCCTCACCTCTTACTGTACTGCACTTGTAGTAACCCCTGTTTTCACAGTCCAAAATCAGAGTTAGACTAAAAAAAACATCAAACAAATACGCCCTTAACAGGTTGCCACACACAACACTCAACGTAGATCAATGAGAGGACGATATAATATGAATTCGTGGATAATGCCGTGAAAGCGTTGAGACTTGAGAGGGAGAAAGGAGGTCGGTGCAATGGGCGGCGGGAACAATAGAAGAGGGAGCCTGATCGATCATATACAATATTTTATATATCTAATTTTTTTATTTGTTTAAAAAAATTTAGGGGGGGCGGGGGCCACCCCTCATCCCCCACTTCGGTCCGCCCCTGTTACCAGGTTTGTATTATTTAAGTTAAATTTGCTATTTTATTTATATTTAACTGTTTCTCCCTCTTCAGTTGTTTGTATTTGATTTTTGGTAATTCACTATTCCTCATTTGGTATTATATTATGTTATATTAATTGTCTGCTCTTTTTTCCATTGCGCCATAACTTGATAACTTTATATTTTGTTGCATGTTATTTGTTTTGTTATTATTTTCTTTATTAATTTTTTTCATTAATTATTATTCATTTGTTGTAAAACTTATTATTTTTCATGTATATGTACCAGTAAAATTTCTCCTTTATCCGTGACTCTCTTCTCATGTTTTTTTTTATTATCCAGTTTCTTCTCTTGTATCTATTTAAATTATTTCACTTAGATTTGATATTTTCTTTTATATTTAGTTTTGCTATCTTTTAAAGTTATTTTCTTCTATGTCTTCCGACTTGGACTTGCTTAATATGTTTGCATTATTTAATTTTGTTGATCAGGTTTATATTATTTAAGTTAAATGTGACATTTTATTTATATTTAAATGTGTCTCCCTCTTCAGTTGTTTCTATTTGATTTTTGGTAATTCTCTATTCCTCATGTTGTTGGTTTTTTATTATCCATTTTCTTCTACTGTATCTATTTAAAATATTTCACTTAGATTTGCTATTTTCTTTTATATTTAGATTTGCTATCTTTTTAAGTTATTTTCTTCTCTGTCTTCCGTGACTTGGAATTGCTTCATATGTTTGCATTATTTAATTTTGTTTACCAGGTTTGTATTATTTAAGTTAAATGTGCTATTTTATTTATATTTACATGTTTCTCCCTCTTCAGTTGTTTGTATTTGATTTTTGGAAATTCACAATTCCTCATTTGGTATTATATTATGTTATATTAATTGTCTTCTCTTTTTTCCATAGCGCCATAACTTGATAACTTTATATTTGGTTGCATGTTTTTTGTTTCGTTAATATTTACTTCGTTAATTTTTTTCATTAATTTTTTTCATTTTTTGTAATACTTAATATTTTTCATGTATAGGTACCAGTAAATTATCTCCTTTATCCGTGACTCTCTTCTCATGTTTTTTTGAATTATGCCGTTTCTTCTCGTGTATCTATTTAAATTATTTCACCTAGATTTTCTATTTTCTTTTATATTTAGATTTGCTATCTTTTTATTTTATTTTCTTCTATGTCTTCCGCGACTTGGAGTTACTTAATATGTTTGCATTATTTCATTTTGTTTACCAGGTTTGTATTATTTAAGTTAAATGTGCTATTTTATTTATATTTAAATGTGTCTCCCTCTTCAGTTGTTTCTATTTGATTTTTGGTAATTCACTATTCCTCATGTTCTTGGTTTTTTATTATCCATTTTCTTTTGGTGTATCTATTTAAATTATTTCACTTAGATTTGCTATTTTCTTTTATATTTTGATTTGCTATCTTTTTAAGTTATTTTCTTCTATGTCTTCCGCGACATGGAGTTGCTTCATATGTTTGCATTATTTATTTTTTTTCCAGGTTTATATTATTTAAGTTAAATGTGCTATTTTATTTATATTTAAATGTATCTCCCTCTTCAGTTGTTTCTATTTGATTTTTGGTAATTCACTATTCCTCATTTTTTATTATTATTATCCATTTTCTTCTGGTGTACCTATTTAAATTATTTCACTTAGATTTGCTATTTTCTTTTATATTTAGATTTGCTATCTTTTGAAGTTATTTTCTTCTATGTCTTCCGCGACTTGGACTTGCTTAATATGTTTTCATTATTTAATTTTCTTGACCAGGTTTGTATTATTTAAGTTAAATGTGTCATTTTATTTATATTTAAATGTGTCTCCCTCTTCAGTTGTTTCTATTTGATTGTTGGTAAGTCACTATTTCTCATGTTGTTGGTTTTTTAGTATCAATTTTCTTCTGGTGTATCTATTTAAATTATTTCACTTAGATTTGCTATTTTCTTTTATATTTTGATTTGCTATCTTTTTAAGTTATTTTCTTCTATGTCTTCGCGTCATGGAGTTGCTTCATATGTTTGCATTATTTATTTTTTTTACCAGGTTTGTATTATTTAAGTTAAATGTGCTATTTTATTTATATTTAAATGTGTCTCCCTCTTCAGTTGTTTCTATTTGATTTTTGGTAATTCACTATTCCTCATCTTGTTTTTTTTATTATCCATTTTCTTCTGGAGTATCTATTTAAATTATTTCACTTAGATTTGCTATTTTCTTTTATATTTAGATTTGCTATCTTTTTAAGTTATTTTCTTCTCTGTCTTCCGTGACTTGGAATTGCTTCATATGTTTGCATTATTTAATTTTGTTTACCAGGTTTGTATTATTTAAGTTAAATGTGCTATTTTATTTATATTTACATGTTTCTCCCTCTTCGATTGTTTGTATTTGATTTTTGGAAATTCACTATTCCTCATTTGGTATTATATTATGTTATATTAATTGTCTTCTCTTTTTTCCATAGCGCCATAACTTGATAACTTTATATTTGGTTGCATGTTTTTTGTTTCGTTAATATTTACTTCGTTAATTTTTTTCATTAATTTTTTTCATTTTTTGTAATACTTAATATTTTTCATGTATAGGTACCGGTAAATTATCTCCTTTATCCGTGACTCTCTTCTCATGTTTTTTTGAATTATGCCGTTTCTTCTCGTGTATCTATTTAAATTATTTCACTTAGATTTTCTATTTTCTTTTATATTTAGATTTGCTATCTTTTTATTTTATTTTCTTCTATGTCTTCCGCGACTTGGAGTTACTTAATATGTTTGCATTATTTCATTTTGTTTACCAGGTTTGTATTATTTAAGTTAAATGTGCTATTTTATTTATATTTAAATGTGTCTCCCTCTTGATTGTTTCTATTTGATTTTTGGTAATTCACTATTCCTCATGTTCTTGGTTTTTTATTATCCATTTTCTTTTGGTGTATCTATTTAAATTATTTCACTTAGATTTGCTATTTTCTTTTATATTTTGATTTGCTATCTTTTTAAGTTATTTTCTTCTATGTCTTCCGCGACATG
Organism: Acacia pycnantha; assembly: GCA_025563575.1. NCBI lineage: Eukaryota > Viridiplantae > Streptophyta > Magnoliopsida > Fabales > Fabaceae > Acacia > Acacia pycnantha. The sequence goes on along the minus strand of JAMWYP010000005.1, from coordinate 1,010,780 downwards.
GAGTTGCTTCATATGTTTGCATTATTTATTTTTTTTCCAGGTTTATATTATTTAAGTTAAATGTGCTATTTTATTTATATTTAAATGTGTCTCCCTCTTCAGTTGTTTCTATTTGATTTTTGGTAATTCACTATTCCTCATTTTTTTTTATTATTATCCATTTTCTTCTGGTGTACCTATTTAAATTATTTCACTTAGATTTGCTATTTTCTTTTATATTTAGATTTGCTATCTTTTGAAGTTATTTTCTTCTATGTCTTCCGCGACTTGGACTTGCTTAATATGTTTTCATTATTTAATTTTCTTGACCAGGTTTGTATTATTTAAGTTAAATGTGTCATTTTATTTATATTTAAATGTGTCTCCCTCTTCAGTTGTTTCTATTTGATTGTTGGTAATTCACTATTTCTCATGTTGTTGGTTTTGTAGTATCAATTTTCTTCTGGTGTATCTATTTAAATTATTTCACTTAGATTTGCTATTTTCTTTTATATTTTGATTTGCTATCTTTTTAAGTTATTTTCTTCTATGTCTTCGCGTCATGGAGTTGCTTCATATGTTTGCATTATTTATTTTTTTTACCAGGTTTGTATTATTTAAGTTAAATGTGCTATTTTATTTATATTTAAATGTGTCTCCCTCTTCAGTTGTTTCTATTTGATTTTTGGTAATTCACTATTCCTCATCTTGTTTTTTTTATTATCCATTTTCTTCTGGAGTATCTATTTAAATTATTTCACTTAGATTTGCTATTTTCTTTTATATTTAGATTTGCTATCTTTTTAAGTTATTTTCTTCTATGTCTTCCGCGACTTGGACTTGCTTAATATGTTTGCCTTATTTAATTTTGTTGACCAGGTTTGTATTATTTAAGTTAAATGTGACATTTTATTTATATTTAAATGTGTCTCCCTCTTCATTGTTTCTATTTGATTTTTGGTAATTCACTATTCCTCATGTTGTTGGTTTTTATTATCCATTTTCTTCTGGTGTATCTATTTAAATTATTTCACTTAGATTTGCTATTTTCTTTTATATTTTGATTTGCTATCTTTTTAAGTTATTTTCTTCTATGTCTTCCGCGTCATGGAGTTGCTTCATATGTTTGCATTATTTATTTTTTTACCAGGTTTGTATTATTTAAGTTAAATGTGCTATTTTGTTTATATTTAAATGTGTCTCCCTCTTCAGTTGATTCTATTTGATTTTTGGTAATTCACTATTCCTCATATTGTTTTTTTTATTATCCATTTTCTTCTGGAGTATCTATTTAAATTATTTCACTTAGATTTGCTATTTTCTTTTATATTTAGATTTGCTATCTTTTTAAGTTATTTTCTTCTATGTCTTCCGCGACTTGGAGTTCCTTCATATGTTTGCATTATTTATTTTGTTTACCAGGTTTGTATTATTTAAGTTAAATGTGCTATTTTATTTAGAATTAAATGTGTCTCCCTCTTCAGTTCTTTGTATTTGATTTTTGGTAATTTACTATTCCTCATTTGGTATTATATTATGTTATTTTAATTGTTTTCTCTTTTTTCCATAGCGCCATAACTTGATAACTTTATATTTGGTTGTATGTTATTTGTTTCGTTCATATTTGCTTCGTTAATTTTTTCATTAATTATTATTCATTTGTTGTAATACTTATTATTTTTCATGTATATGTACCAGTAAATTATCTTATTTATCTGTGACTTTCTTCTCATGTTGTTGTTTTTTTATTATCCAATTTCTTCTCGTTTATCTATTTAAATTATTTGACGTAGATTTGCTATTTTCTTCTATATGTAGATTTTCTTTTTTTAAAAGTCATTTTCTTCTATGTCTTCCGCGACTTGGAGTTGCTTAATATGTTTGCATTATTTAATTTTGTTTACAAGGTTTGTATTATTAAAGTTAAATGTGCTATTTTATTTATATTTAAATGTGTCTCCCTCTTCAGTTGTTTCTATTTGATTTTTGGTAATTCACTATTCCTCATGTTGTTGGTTTTTTTTATCCATTTTTTTCTAGTGTATCTATTTAAATTATTTCACTTATATTTGCTATTTTATTTTATATTTTTGATTTGCTATCTTTTTAAGTTATTTTCTTCTATGTCTTCCGCGACTTGGACTTGCTTAATATGTTTGCGTTATTTAATTTTGTTGACCAGGTTTGTATTATTTAAGTTAAATGTGACATTTTATTTATATTTAAATGTGTCTCCCTCTTCAGTTGTTTCTATTTGATTTTTGGTAATTCACTATTCCTCATGTTGTTGGTTTTTATTATCCATTTTCTTCTGGTGTATCTATTTAAATTATTTCACTTAGATTTGCTATTTTCTTTTATATTTTGATTTGCTATCTTTTTAAGTTATTTTCTTCTATGTCTTCCGCGTCATGGAGTTGCTTCATATGTTTGCATTATTTATTTTTTTACCAGGTTTGTATTATTTAAGTTAAATGTGCTATTTTGTTTATATTTAAATGTGTCTCCCTCTTCAGTTGATTCTATTTGATTTTTGGTAATTCACTATTCCTCATATTGTTTTTTTTATTATCCCTTTTCTTCTGGAGTATCTATTTAAATTATTTCACTTAGATTTGCTATTTTCTTTTATATTTAGATTTGCTATCTTTTTAAGTTATTTTCTTCTATGTCTTCCGCGACTTGGAGTTCCTTCATATGTTTGCATTATTTATTTTGTTTACTGTGTTTGTATTATTTAAGTTAAATGTGCTATTTTATTTAGAATTAAATGTGTCTCCCTCTTCGATTCTTTGTATTTGATTTTTGGTAATTTACTATTCCTCATTTGGTATTATATTATGTTATTTTAATTGTTTTCTCTTTTTTCCATAGCGCCATAACTTGATAACTTTATATTTGGTTGTATGTTATTTGTTTCGTTCATATTTGCTTCGTTAATTTTTTCATTAATTATTATTCATTTGTTGTATTACTTATTATTTTTCATGTATATGTACCAGTAAATTATCTTATTTATCTGTGACTTTCTTCTCATGTTGTTGTTTTTTTATTATCCAATTTCTTCTCGTTTATCTATTTAAATTATTTGACGTAGATTTGCTATTTTCTTCTATATGTAGATTTTCTTTTTTTAAAAGTCATTTTCTTCTATGTCTTCCGCGACTTGGAGTTGCTTAATATGTTTGCATTATTTAATTTTGTTTACAAGGTTTGTATTATTAAAGTTAAATGTGCTATTTTATTTATATTTAAATGTGTCTCCTCTTCAGATTGTTTCTATTTGATTTTTGGTAATTCACTATTCCTCATGTTGTTGGTTTTTTTATCCATTTTTTCTAGTGTATCTATTTAAATTATTTCACTTATATTTGCTATTTTATTTTATATTTTTGATTTGCTATCTTTTTAAGTTATTTTCTTCTATGTCTTCCGCGACTTGGACTTGCTTAATATGTTTGCATTATTTAATTTTGTTGACCAGGTTTGTATTATTTAAGTTAAATGTGACATTTTATTTATATTTAAATGTGTCTCCCTCTTCAGTTGTTTCTATTTGATTTTTGGTAATTCACTATTCCTCATGTTGTTGGTTTTTATTATCCATTTTCTTCTGGTGTATCTATTTAAATTATTTCACTTAGATTTGTTATTTCCTACTGAGTTCTCCTCAGCTCCTGTATCTCATTCTGTTCCGGTTGATTCAGTTTTTGATTTGGGTCATGATCAGGTATCGGTCCCACTCGAGGTTGTCTGCCTCGTCCTTCACCCCGGCCTCTGCCTCGGCCTCTTCCTTGGCCTCTGGGAGCTCCGGCTCCTCTTAGATTTGTCATGTCTTGTTCCTTTTTCCTTTATTAAGAAAACGTTAGATACAGGGAGACATTTCGCATATCGTAGATTTTATCGCACTAGTATCTATATCGCACCTAGGCTCTATCGTACTTATAGACTTTATCGCACCTAGAACTTACTCGGCACATAGAATTTATTGCACCTAGTATTTTCTACACATAGGCTTTGCTATACGCAGTTTTCACATCATAAACAAATGGACACTCGCAACGTTTCTTTCGTCAGATTCTCCCTGGTTCTCTATATTCGAAAATGGGTACAGAAATACGTCTCGGAAGTTCTACATGAGTCAAATACTGGATGTACTAGGATAGAATGACTGCCTAATACAAACTGGAGATTATCAGAGTTATCAGAGACTGATATCAGAGTTATCAGAGGTATCAAAGACTGATACCGATATAAGCGTGATGAATTCACCGGCTTCGGGTTGAAGTGATGCACCGACAAAAAGTGGTACACCGGTTCAGGATGGTATACCGGTACAGACAGGTACACCGAAGTATGGTGGTACACCGACCTTAGGCTATATCAGTACTCATTTTCAAAACATGCTCTATAAAAAGGCGTAGAGCCTAACTCCGTTACTCAAACCAATTGGCCAGGTAAGTGTCTATCATGGGGGCCTTACCGAGTTCACGGCGACTAATTGGCACACCCACATAGACTAGCCTTGCCTTCGGCACCAATGGTTTATTTATAACATAGTTAGATCTATGCCAGGACAACTGCTCTGATACCAAAATGTAACATCCTCCTTTTCACAAGCAGTAAATTTTTTTTTTTCCAAAACATCATTTCAAATCATCAGAGTAGAGCAACAGAGCGATTGAGTAACTGATATGTATATATAAAACGCCGTAAGTCTGGCATGTATACATATATCGCACAATAGCATGCAGATATATCGCCCATGGCAAACGTAAACATATCAACGGTATACAAACATATCACAGAGCTATCAACTACCACATACAATACACCTAGCACATACATGCATACCATAAACATCATATTAGTGTTACAGTACGGGGACGTACCTTCGTTGACGACTTTAGGTACTACTGGCGGAAAAACGTACTTTTATGGGAAAACGTGAAACAGCGGCACGTCGGGCAGCGTAACGGCAGTAAATTAGGATTTCTGACGTCCTATAAGAGTAATATCACTTTTATTAGTGATTTGATACTATATCTGGCATTTTAGGTAAAAATTACCATTTTGCCCTTCTACCCCTAATTGGCGGAATTTCGCCAGCACTTCGTTACTTTAACTTCCACTTTTCAGGAACTCAATCCCTACCAAGTTTTACCTCTTCAGGCATATTTTTCAATGCAATGAGGCCTAAAACATTAGTAGAAATCTCGCTCCCTACTTACTAAATCTAACTACGGACTAAAAGCTCAGTACCGGAAAACTTACCCAGAGCTTCGCTACAGATTTTCCAGAGCTTCTCTCTCTAAAATCCTCTCTCTAGATTCGGTTGGAGCTCTTCAAATGTGAGAAAAATGAAGAGGAGGGGAGGGGGTATTTATAGATTAGGCTGCAGGATTTCGGCCGTCGGATCAACTTTGTGAGAAACGATCTAGACCGTCAAACACTACTTTTCAAAAAACCCCTTCTTCCCTTTTTGCTTTCACACTAGGCCGAAATCCAAGAGGGCTTGGCCAATGGGAGGTGGCCACATGTCACCTTCCAGAAGCTTCCGGTCCAATTTCCCCGTTCGGTACCCGATTCGAGTAATTTCGGAGAAATCTCAAAATTCTGGTTAACTAACTTTGAAGATCTTCTCTTCCTTACTAGAAATGTCTATTCTAATCTCAATCTTGATTTCATACAGGGCATTCCGTGTTCAAATTAAGTTTCTCGAAAACGTGTCCGTGCGGTCCTAGGTTCTTAAACGCGTTTTAATCACCAATCTCTAGAGAAAAATTCACTGATTCCAAATATGTCCATGAAAATTCCCAATTCTTTTCCAAATGTCACAACATAACCTTTTCGTCCTTTTGGCTATCTGGCATTTTCTCAGAATTTCCCAGCACAAACGGCTTCAGAGTTAACTTCCGTAAGAGTCTAACGGAAGATAAAATTCCACTATCAATATTCTACCCCGACTTTGGAAATCTCATTCCTAGATCTCCAGATAGGATCCGTTTCCTAATTTTCATTTTACTATTCACCTTTCTAATATTAAATTAGAGTTTATTATTTTTAAAACTCTTTATATAATATTTAAATGCATTTTCTTTTCTTTTTTCTTTTTTTTTCTGCCCTTTTTCTTTTAATTTCGTTTTTTTTAATTTAATTTAATTATTTAATTAATTATTTAATTAATTAATTAATTATTTTTACATAATTTTTTACAAAATTTTCCCATTGGTCCATTCTTGCATTTAGGCTTAAAAATACCTAAACTCATTCATTTTTCTCCAAAATCTCCAATTAATTAACAAATATATTTTTACTAATTTTAAGCCAAAAACCACTAATTTTAGGGTTTTACATAATTACTTGTGAATTTCCTTTGCTTATGCTTAAGTAATTAGCCAATAATTACCTAATTACTTTCTTATCAATAGTTGATAATTTTCTTAATTATAACACCTCATTACCTCATAACTTTTACACTGACACATTTATTTCCATGTGTTCTGTATTATCTTAGCATTTACGGGGTATTACGGTCATTTCCTTACTTTTTGAGTATTCTTCTACAATTTCTCCAAGTTTGTAACTTAATAAATTACCTAAATTAGGGACAATATCCTTTCCTATTTCAAATAGATTTTTACTTGCTTCTTTTATAGCTTTCACATGGTATTTATAACCCATAATGTGTTTAGGGACCTATTTACAAATTATCTAATTTCAAGAGAAATTACCCTAACAACAAGTTAAATTCAATACAAGGTGTTTGAGACCTCATATTCACCTATTTTCAAGAGAAGTTACCCTAAGTCAGATTTTAGGGTATTACACGCAATAACTTGATAACTTTAAATTTGGTTGCATGTTTTTTGTTTTGTTAATATTTACTTCGTTAAATTTTTTCATTAAATATGATTCATTTGTTATAATACTTATTATTTTTCATGTATTATCTCCTTTATCTGTGACTCTCTTCTCATGTTTTTTTTTTAATTATCCAGTTTCTTCTCGTGTATCTATTTAAATTATTTCACTTAGATTTGCTATTTTCTTTTATATTTAGATTTGCTATCTTTTTAAGTTATTTTCTTCTATGTCTTCTGCGACTTGGAGTTGCTTAATATGTTTGCATTATTTAAGTTAAATGTGCTATTTTATTTATATTTAAATGTGTCTCCCTCTTCAATTGTTTCTATTTGATTTTTTGTAATTCACTATTCCTCATGTTGTTGTTTTTTTATTATCCATTTTCTTCTGGTGTATCTATTTAAATTATTTCACTTAGATTTTCTATTTTCTTTTATATTTAGATTTTCTATCTTTTTAAGTTATTTTCTTCTATGTCTTCTGCGACTTGGAGTTCCTTAATATGTTTGCATTATTTAATTTTGTTTACCTGGTTTGTATTATTTAAGTTAAATGTGCTATTTTATTTATATTTAAATGTGTCTCCCTCTTCAGTTGTTTCTATTTGATTTTTGGTAATTCACTATTCCTCATTTGATATTATATTATGTTATATTAATTGTGTTCACTTTTTTCCATAGCGCCATAACTTGATAACTTTTATATTTGGTTGCATGTAATTTGTTTCGTTAATATTTACTTCGTTAATTTTTTTCATTAATTATTATTCATTTGTTGTAATACTTATTATTTTTCATGTATATGTACCAGTAAATTATCTCCTTTATCCGTGACTTTCTTCTCATGTTTTTTTTTTTTTGATTATCCAGTTTCTTCACATGTATCTATTTAAATTATTTCACTTAGATTTGCTATTTTCTTTTATATTCATATTTGCTATCTTTTTAAGTTATTTTCTTCTATGTCTTCTGCGACTTGTAGTTGCTTAATATGTTTGCATTATTTAATTTTTTTTACCAGGGTTGTATTATTTAAGTTAAATGTGCTATTTTATTTGTATTTAAATGTGTCTCCCTCTTCAGTTGTTTCTATTTGATTTTTCGTAATTCACTATTCCTCATGTTGCTGTTTTTTTATTATCCATTTTCTTCTGGAGTATCTATTTAAATTATTTCACTTAGATTTGCTATTTTCTTTTATATTTAGATTTGCTATCTTTTTAAGTTATTTTCTTCTATGTCTTCCACGACTTGGAGTTCCTTCATATGTTTGCATTATTTAATTTTGTTTACCAGGTTTGTATTATTTAAGTTAAATGTGCTATTTTATTTATATTTAAATGTGTCTCCCTCTTCAGTTGTTTCTATTTGATTTTTTGTAATTCACTATTCCTCACTTGGTATTATATTATGTTATATTAATTGTGTTCACTTTTTTCCCTAGTGCCATAACTTGATAACTTTATATTTGGTTGCATGTTTTTTGTTTTGTTAATATTTACTTCGTTAATTTTTTTCATTAAATATTATTCATTTGTTGTAATACTTATTATTTTTCATGTATTATCTCCTTTATCCGTGACTCTCTTCTCATATATTTTTTTGAATTATCCAGTTTCTTCTCGTGTATCTATTTAAATTGTTTCACTTAGATTTGCTATTTTCTTTTATATTTAGATTTGATATCTTTTTAAGTTATTTTCTTCTATGCCTTCTGCTGTAACGCCCGTCCTTTTGACGCCCTTATTTATCAGAGTTATAGCGCATAGGCATCGAAATAATTTGGACGACTTAATTGCGGAATAAAACTTTAACAAAATAACTTAGTTCGAAAACATGGGGATGAATTTTTCGAGATTCGAATCCATCCCATAGTGGGATGTTAATACATTATTCCATAATAGACAAATGATAAACGATAAAATACAATCCAACTACCATATTTTTCCAAAAGGTTCCTTCCGCTGTAACCCTTACAGGAACCCCAAGGGTAACAGATTAATCTCATATGCAGGTATTAAATATAAATCACAGTATAACACATGTATAAGCATTGAGTAATTCACAATAATCAAGTCACACTGTTAACCACAGCTAACAGCCAAGGACCGCAACCCTTTGGAACACGCAGCTCCATTTTAGGACACGCAGCCCCAATCCATAGCTAGGATACATACATGCAAATTATCTAGCAACCATGATCAGTCATACATGAATACATACATACAAGCTAACGACATAACAGTTACCCACCTCAAACTTGAATCCTTAACTTTGTCCGGAGTTGTTGGGATCGGTAGAGGTGTCAATATATGCCTATAAACGTTTATCATTGTCATTAGTCACTTCTTGCGACGCAAAGTAACTAACTCGTGAATTATTTTTAGAGGATTAAAAGTAGATTAATCCCTAAAAATTCTCTCACTAAAAATACCATTCTTAATAAATAATAATATTATTTATTATAATTTATTTATCTATTTTATCAAAAGTCATGTCATTTAAAAAAAATTGTTAAGAAGGTTTGTCCTTGTCACTTTAGAGTCTTTATAACTCTTAATAGACAAGTTATCCAAAAGAAGAACCTTTATTTTGAAGGTTATCCACAATTAATAAATTGCGTGATTATTTTAAGACTTATTAAAAACTCAACTTTTAACTTTTCTGAGAATTTAGAAAATTCATAACTTGACCGATACAACTCTAAATGGAGTGATTCCAATTCCTATTTAAACCTTGATAAGTCTATTTTCATAAACTAAAATCATCAAGTTGATCTATGACTGAGAAAATTTCCAACTTTTGAATAATACAAACAATGTCCAGAATTTTCCAGAATTTACTGATTAAACTTTGAAAATTCGTAATTAATTCTACAAAAATACAAATGAGGTGCTTCCGAAACCTTCGTGTTCCTTAGCATGTCTAATTTCACAGAAAAATAACACCAATATCCATAACACACTATATCATTCCCAGATTTCAAAAACATGATCATTGTCCAGATAACTTTCCAAAATTATGACTCAACTTCCAAAAATTATATCTTGAGCTACAGACCTCCGTTTACAGTGTTCCAAAGCTCGTTTTAAACCTTATTGAGTCTAATAATTACTGTAAAAATTTCAAGGAAAAAAGCAAAGCGTTTCCATTTCAAAATCAAGCCCGAAAATCACTGTTCACCGGAAGTGCAGAAAACGTTCCAGATTTTGGCTAAACTTTGGAAGATCATATCTCTCACTCTACACGTCCATTTTGTGTGTTCTTTGGCTCGTTGGAAATCTTGATATGTACAATATTTACTGTAAACATTTCAAGAAAAAACTCAAAGGTTTTCAATTTCAAAATCAAGCCCGAAATCGTTCTACTCTCTGGAAGTGCAGAAACGTTCCAGGTTTTTGGCCCAACTTTGGAAAATCATATCTCTCACTATACACGTCCATTTTGGGTGTTCTTTGGCTCTTTGGAAAGCTTGATATGTATAATATTTACTGTAAAAATTTCAAGGAAAAACTCAAAGTTTTACTGCATCCGAAATGCAACGTCATTCTGCTGCTCCTGAACTATACCGAAAATTTTACAGATTATTAGCTCAACTTTAAAAAATTCATATCTCGGGATATAGACCTCCGTTTAAAGTGATCCAAAGCTCATTTTAAAGATAATGATGTGTACTAAATCTCCACAAAATTTCAAGGTAAAAGGAGTTCGTTTGCATAGTTTTACCTTGCTCAAAGATCACTGTTTCAGCAGCAAGGTATAATTAAATCTGTGAAGCTTCCTACTTGTTTTGCTTTTTCCTTCCTGAGGCAGCGACAGATATATCTATATATATATAAGATGGTAAGTTTTTGTTTCTTTTTCTCATGTATAAGTATGTGTGTGTGTATTATGACAGTGAGTTCTTTTTTTTTTTTTTTTTTTTTAAGAAGTCAGCTTTGGTTTTCTACTATGGTAAAGCTAAGGAAAACCTCATATTGCACTTTAACAATCGGACTTGTAAAGTAGTCTGACTTTGATGGAGAAGCAACAGATGGAGAGGTTTTGGAATTAATGATAGATAGGATTTTAACAAACTTTTGGCTCTGTTGCACTTTAAAACTAAACCGTGACATACTTGTATATACGTACAAGCTTAACCTTCTCTGTTTTGAGACTCAAAATCAGAGCCAAAGCTTCACGTTGGAACTCATGAAACTAGGAGATGAAGAACTTGAGGACTCACCTCAGGTTGTCGGCTGGAACACTAGACTTCGTTGATCACCGCTGCCTCTGTTTTTGCTGGTTGAAACAGAGCACACCCACACACAGTTCCAACGCTCACTCTCTCTCTCAACTTCTCTCTCTCGGTTTCCTCTCAGCTAGAACTTTGACTGAGCAAAGTGATGGCATGGAAGACGCAGAGCAATGGTGATATATGTATATATAGAGTAGCTGGCGGGTCTGGTCCGAGAAAAAAAAAAAAGATCAAACCGAAAGAGAAGGACCATCGTGTAAGCGGCGCTGTGAGGCTCGAGAAGTATGGTGTTATACTCTTGCGTCATTTGATTTGCTGCAAACCCGTGATCTTTGCTGCTTGTGATCTAGTGTATTAGTTTTTGTCGTGTTTAGTTGAATGGGTAATAGAGAAATAGGCTCGCATAGCTTTAGTAGTCATGCTATTTGGGCCAAATGAATGCAGTTGAGGCATAATGTTCCTGATTGTACGTGTGGGCCGAGAGATGGGAGGGATAATGGGCTTGTGTGTGTTTTAATGAAGAATTCGTTTTGTTGTGCAATTCCATTGCTATCACGTATTGGGCCTAATGGTTCTTGTAGACTCAATAGGAGAATATGGACTAAAAGAATAATAAGGGAAATTGGTTTGAATGAGACTGTAAATTTATCCCACTTAATTCTCCACAAAGCTTTTATTTGCAATTAGATCCTTAGCTAATTCAATTGCAAACATTGAATAAAATTAATCTTTAATTCCATATAAGGATTCTTCTTTCCCAATGGATTTCTTTTGGCCTTAAACTATTATCTCGAAGATATTTATGCCAAAAATTATTCCCTAATTATTTGTCCTCAATTTATGGGAAAATATGTCTTAAATTCTGAATATTAATTTTAACATTTATTCAGAATATTTGCATATCCTTGAAATAATATTTCATAATCTTCCCAAATTTCCAAGGTCAAAAATAATCCTTAATAATTATCTTAAGCTTTTCCTCGTAAGCTTAAGATTTTTGACTCTATTGGCAAGAAGTCTTCTTATCTCAGTTTTATTTCCAACCTTCTGGTCCAAAAATTTGGGATGTTACATCTGCGACTTGGAGTTGCTTTATATGTTTGCATTATTTAATTTTTTTTACCAGGTTTGTATTATTTAAGTTAAATGTGCTATTTTATTTATATTTAAATGTGTCTCCCTCTTCAGTTGTTTCTATTTGATTTTTTGTAATTCACTATTCCTCATGTTGTTGTTTTTTTATTATCCATTTTCTTCTGGTGTATCTATTTAAATTATTTCACTTAGATTTGCTATTTTCTTTTATATTTAGATTTCCTATCTTTTTAAGTTATTTTCTTCTATGTCTTCCGCGACTTGGAGTTCCTTCATATGTTTGCATTATTTATTTTGTTTACCAGGTTTGTATTATTTAAGTTAAATGTGCTATTTTATTTTTATTTAAATGCGTCTCCCTCTTCAGTTGTTTGTATTTGATTTTTGGAAATTCACTATTCCTCATTTGGTATTATATTTGTTATATTAATTGTGTTCCCTTTTTTCCATAGCGTCATAACTTGATAACTTTATATTTGGTTGCATGTTTTTTGTTTCGTTAATCTTTTTCATTAATTATTATTCATTTGTTGGAATACTTATTATTTTTCATATATATGTACCAGTAAATTATCTCCTTTAGCTGTGACTCTCTTCTCATATATTTTTTTGAATTATCCAGTTTCTTCTTGTGTATCTATTTAAATTATTTCACTTAGACTTACTATTTTCTTTTATATTTAGATTTGCAATCTTTTGAAGTTATTTTCTTCTATGTCTTCTGCGACTTGGAGTTGCTTAATATGTTTGCATTATTTAATTTTGATTACCAGGTTTGTATTATTTAAGTTAAATGTGCTATTTTATTTATATTTAAATGTGTCTCCCTCTTCTGTTGTTTCTATTTGATTTTTGGTAATTCACTTTTCCTCATGTTGCTGTTTTTTTATTATCCATTTTCTTCTGGTGTATCTATTTAAATTATTTCACTTAGATTTTATATTTTCTTTTATATTTATATTTGCTATCTTTTTAAGTTATTTTCTTCTATGTCTTCCGCGACATGGAGTTGCTTAACATGTTTGCATTATTTAATTTTGTTTACCAGGTTTGTATTATTTAAGTTAAATGTGCTATTTTATTTATATTTAGATGTGTCTCCCTCTTTAATTGTTTATATTTGATTTTTGGTAATTCACTATTCCTCATTTGGTATTATATTATGTTATATTAATTGTGTTCACTTTTTTCCACAATGCCATAACTTGATAACTTTATATTTGGTTGCATGTAATTTGTTTCGTTAATATTTACTTCGTTAATTTTTTTTCATTAATTATTATTCATTTGTTGTAATACTTATTATTTTTCATGTATATGTACCAGTAAATTATCTCCTTTATCCGTGACTCTCTTCTCATGTTTTTATTATTATCCAGTTTCTTCTCGTGTATCTATTTAAATTATTTCACTTAGATTTGCTATTTTCTTTTATATTTAGATTTGCTATCTTTTTAAGTTATTTTCTTCTATGTCTTCCGCGACTTGGAGTTCCTTCATATGTTTGCATTATTTATTTTGTTTACCAGGTTTGTATTATTTAAGTTAAATGTGCTATTTTATTTATATTTAAATGCGTCTCCCTCTTCAGTTGTTTGTATTTGATTTTTGGTAATTCACTATTCCTCATTTGGTATTATATTATGTTATATTAATTTTGTTCACTTTTTTCCAAAGCGTCATAACTTGAAAACTTTATATTTGGTTGCATGTTTTTTGTTTCGTTAATATTTACTTCGTTAATTTTTTTCATTAATTTTTTTCATTTGTTGTAATACTTAATACTTTTCATGTATATGTACCAGTAAATTATCTCCTTTATCCGTGACTCTCTTCTCATGTTTTTTTTGAATTATGCAGTTTCTTCTCGTGTATCTATTTAAATTATTTCACTTAGATTTTCTATTTTCTTTTATATTCATATTTGCTATCTTTTTAAGTTATTTTCTTCTATGTCTTCTGCGACTTGCAGTTGCTTAATATGTTTGCATTATTTAATTTTATTTACCAGGTTTGTATTATTTAAGTTAAATGTGCTATTTTATTTATATTTAAATGTGTCTCCCTCTTCAGTTGTTTCTATTTGTTTTTTTTTGTAATTCACTATTCCTCATGTTGTTGTTTTTTTATTATCCATTTTCTTCTGGTGTATCGATTTAAATTATTTCACTTAGATTTGTTGTTTTCTTTTATATTTAGATTTGCTATCTTTTTAAGTTATTTTCTTCTATGTCTTCCGCGACTTGGAGTTCCTTCATATGTTTGCATTATTTATTTTGTTTACCAGGTTTATATTATTTAAGTTAAATGTGCTATTTTATTTAGATTTAAATGTGTCTCCCTTTTCAGTTGTTTGTATTTGATTTTTGGTAATTTACTATTCCTCATTTGGTATTATATTATGTTATATTAATTGTTTTCTCTTTTTTCCATAGCGCCATAACTTTATAACTTTATATTTGGTTGCATGTTATTTGTTTCGTTAATATTTAGTTTGTTAATTTTTTTGCTTTAATTATTATTGATTTGTTGTAATACTTACTATTTATCATGTATATGTACCAGTAAATTATCTCCTTTATCCGTGACTCTCTTCTCATGTTGTTTTTATTATTATTATCCAGTTTCTTCTCCAGTTTATTTGCCAGCATTTCTGTGACTCGAGCCAATTGTCTGTGATCTTAAAATAATTTCAAAAATATATCTCATTTGACTCGAGCCAGAGACTATTGACTCTAGCCAGAATTTTGACCGTTATATTTAAAACTTATCACCTCGAGTTAGAAAGGTCTCTTTCGAAAATGCCAAAGTGCTTTATTGCTTCTGACTCAAGCCAGGGTTTTGATGCCTCGAGTGTGGGCATAGACTTGAGCCACAGTTTTTCTTCCTCGAGGGTAAGAAGCTTCAGAAGCTAAGTGATCAATTGCAGATTGACTCGAGCCACCATTCTTAAGCCTCGAATTTGATCAAAGACTCGAGCCAAAGTTATTTGACTAGAGTTAATCAGCTTGATTCTTTTCTTCTCTGTATTTTCAAAAGCAAGTTGACTCGAGCCAAGAAATATTTGACTTGAGCCAAATGGTCTCTGTTTTTTAAAAGCTTCGTGTTCGAATCTTCCAACTCTTTAAGATTGTTTTTAGATTCTTCATATCATCTATCATCATTATTCTTAACTATGTTTAATCAATTTGTTAATGAGTTTTAGATAATTATAGTATGGATTAACGTTGTTATTGGATAAAGCAATCCTATGTGTCAGAGCATTAAATGCGCTTACCCATCCAAGATGCATTCTCAACAACCAAACCTTTGAGCAGACGAAAGACGTTTCTGGCAAGATATTCTTCATTCTTATTGTTGTGCCTCAACAGTTGGAATAAGAGAATTAAAGAATGTTGGAGACTGCGATTATTCCAGAGCATTAATGGTTCAACGCTTCATCTCTCCAACAGACATATTGAAGAGTCTTAACGGACAAATCATCAAGCTTCTACAACGGTCATAAATGTCATTAACTATAAATATCAGAAGCATTGAATTAGCCAACTACCGAAACGTTGTGTAATCAATTTGACTCAACTACAATTTACTGTTTCATTAATTTAGCTTAATATCTTCGGATATTCTTTCGTAATACTTCAGTGTTCATCATTTTATCTGCTCTGTGAGAGAGTTAAACACTTATCATTTTATTGTTCATTAGTCAAATCTTAAGGTTGTGGAACCTTAAGTGTGTGTGTACAATTATAGCTTGTAAGGGGGAGTGAGTCCTAGTGAGAGGATCATCCTGAGTACGAAGTGTGTAATTGTAATTGTGATTAAGAGATAGTGAAAATCCCAATGAGCTTGGGGACTGGACGTAGGTCGTGGAATTAGACAAAACCAGTATAATCTTGCTGTGTTCATTTCCTCTCTTTATCTCTGTGTCTTTGTGTTCTTAAGGCTCGAGCGAAAAGTTTTTATAATTACCTATTCACCCCCTCTAGGTGATATTCCACCTTCAAATAGTACATCGCTTATTGGATCACTCATCCCTAATATTTTTTCTCTAGAAGCTAAAAAAAATTACGCCAAAAATTGAAAAAAATGACTTCGATCAGAAGTCACTTTTTTTAAATAAGCTCTTCTGAGACCACCACTATCCCAAATGGTTCATTTTTCTCCATTGGCTCAAATAACTGTGAGTTGGGCTTTTTTCCTCCCTCACCACTATGCCAAACATTGTTCGATTCACAATGGGTTACATTTTCCCCGATTCAGAAACAGACCTAGATCGAACAAGTTGCCAGTTTGCCAGTATCCGATCTAAATCGGCCGGTCCAGTCTGGTATGCTTTTTGTACCATGAAAAATTGTGAGTTTTGAAATGTAGGAAGGAAAAATTTGAAGATTATATATTAATGGAAAAATTAAACATTTAGTCCTTCAACTTTTGACTTACTTGTAACTCCGTGCCTCAACTATGACACGGTACAACTCAGTCCCTGAATTTTAACTCATTTGTAACTCAGTTCCTAAACTTTTTACCTTTTTATATTATTATCCTTGTCAAGTTTTGAGTTATCCTATGTGGTAAAAATTAATTCGACCTCAGCTCCATGTGTTTTTCCTTAAATTTAAATAAGAAAAAGAAAGGCCATACCAAGAATCCGAAAAATGAAGTTTGCTGGATTATATTTGAGAAACCAGTGTAGTGAACTCGCCAAATCTGACCAACGCCCCTTCCTTCCTTGTGAACTTGCCAAATCCATTCCCTTTTCTTCCTTGTTAAACGTTTAGGTCATCAGAGGAATTGTCAAAAAAAATTCATAGTATATGAGCTCAATCTTTTTTACACAGGTTGCTTTCCCTCAAAGCAGCAAGAATATGGACTCAATCCCTTCTATGTATTTGATGCTCAAATATTTTGAAGCCACTACACTTTGCTTCAAGAGCCTTTGGAGCAATTGTTGGAGTAGTCCCTTTCTAATTATCTCGTTGCAAGTATGTTCTTCCTGAGGACCACTACTTATGCAACTATCACTACTACAAAAAGTAGCTTTTACTTCCCTAATTGGCGTCCTATTTTAGAAAAAGGAAGTAGAAAAAAAAGGCGGTGGCATTTTTGTAATTATATGAGAGAAAAGTTGACTTTTGGCGTCTAACTTTGGAAGTTAGACGTCAAAATTGATGTTTTTGGCGTCTAAGTTGAATATTTAGACGTCAAAAGTGGACCCTAGCGCCAAAAATTAGCGCCCAAAAATTGCCCTAGCGCCAAAAGTGTTACTTTTGGCGTCTAAGTTTCAAACTTAGACGTCAAAAGTGACGCTTTTGGCGTCTAAGTTTGAAACTTAGACGCCAAAATCATTTCAAATTCCTGTACTTTTTTTTTTTTTAGATCCTCCCCATTCCCCAAATTAAACCCGTGACTCATCAGCTCCTTTCTTTATTGTGTACGTTTCTTTCTCGGGCTTCACGCACAGACACCATACTTCTCCTCTTTTTTTTTTTTAGACCCTCCCCATTCCCCAAATTAAACCCGTGACTCATCCAGCTTTTCATCCTCAAATCATACTTCTCCTCTTTTCAAACTTTCCATCCTTAAATCGCAGAAGTTGAAAGGTGCATCACGACGGTGGACGGCAGACGGCGGATGGTGGAGGCAACTCGAATGGCGGACGGTGGAGGCAACGCGGACGGCGGACGGAGGAGGCAACGCGAACGGCGGACAGTGAGTCAATCTAAACTTTTTCAGCCCAGGGGTAGAGACTTCGACGGAGGGACTGAACCAAAGTGAGCCTGGTCTTGTGGCGATTCTTGGGTATTTTCGATTTTTCTTGTGGCGGACGGTGGTCGGTGGAGGCAACGCGAAAGGCGACGGCGGACACGGTGAGACTTCCGATTTTTCTGTAGATATGATGATTTCCAGATCTCTGTTCTGACTTTGTAGCTTGAAGACATATTTTGTTGTAGATTTGATTTTTCCTATTCTCCGATTCCTCTGTAATTTCATTTCAATTTGTAGATCTGATTTTTGGCTCATTTGATTTTTCTGATTCTCCAACTTTTCTGGTTTTTCTGATTTTTGGATGATTCTAGTTCTTGTAATCTTCTTTCTCCATGGTTGCTTTCCAGATCTATGGTGGTTGTTGGCGATTTCTATGGCTACCGGAGCCTCCCAACTTTGTTTGGGGGCTTTTTCTTTTTTTCTCTTTAAAAAACACCTATATGACGTCCTATAAAAAATTAGAAGCCTTAACCAAGACTTTCAACGTCCTAGAAATAAATAGGACGCCTTAACCCAAGATTTTCAACGCCCCCCTGATAGACGTCCCTGTAAAATTAGACGTAAAAAGGGGGAAAAATCGGACGCAAAAACGTCATTTTGTAGTAGTGTATATAAGTTCGAAATTCCTAACTCATGTTTCACTGTACTGGTTTATGAAGATACCATAGTGAGAGGAGGGATGATTGCTTCCTTGGGGAACTCACCCCTTCCTTCTCCGACCAACATTGCCTTTCCAAATTCTTAGCCTGGTCCTTCTTTTTTTATTTAAATTTTATTAAAAAAAACACATAAGGAGCTTAGGTGGAATTTATTTTTGCCACATAGGATAACTTGAAACTTGACTTGGATAATAATATAAAAAATTTAAAAGTTCAAGGACAGTCACAAACGAGTCAAAATTTAGGGATCGAGTTATAATTGAGTCAAAAATTGAAGGATTATAAGATTAATTTTCAAGATTAATCGGACTTTTGGTGCCTCAATATAAGCAAGCTTCTCTTCAATCAATGCACACATTCAAGATTTGTCTCTTTGCTTTTAAGTTCATTTTGGAAAGGTAACATATCACTCTCTGATTCATTGGAGTGATGTGGAAGTGATGACCAAGTATAAAGTCACTCGAGTGCTCACTTGAGTGATCTTGTTGAGAAAACATTGATCACTTCTTGAATCACTTGAGTGGGGTGAAAGTGATGTAACTTTGTTGGGTCACTTGAGTGCTTACTCGAATGATCAACTTAATTTTTTTTTAGAAACTTCTGATCACTTTTAAGATCACTTTAGTGATGTGGAAGTGATGACTCATTAATTCATCACTCGAGTGATCTTGTTAAAAATAGTGGATCACTTCCTGTGACTACCATAGTAAGGGAGCAATTTCAAAATACATTACTTGAGTGCTCACTGAAATGATATGTGTTAAAAGTGATCAAGTGATAAAGTTTGGACACATCACTCAAGTTCTCACTCAAATGATCAAGTGATCTAATCTTTTTCACATCACTTGAGTAATTAGTGTTACACCCCTACCGGCCTCGCCCTCTCGGGTGGCAGGTTAGAGGGATCCCTTTTAGTTATTACCTTTCCTTAGTTAATTAATCCCTTTAGCATACATCAGAGCGTTACGCAGCAAAGCATATGTTCGGTTTAGACGAATACTTTATACTGGTAAAAGTGCGAATAATAAGTAGTAAATAGTCCCCTTAGGGTTAAGGGTAACAATCATCCAAAGTAAATGCCGAGTAGTAAGTAAACTTATAAAGTAATCCAAAATAATAAGTACAAAATGAGATAGGGCATTCCCTATTTCTTCAACCCTCAACTCCATGCCCTTACCTTCAAACTCCTGAACAGCTCAACCAGAAACACCTGTATCTCTAGAACGATCTGGAGTTCAAAATTGAACTCCAGAGTAACTGTCAAATTCATATACAATAATCTAAGGATATATAACATAGATATTATAACTTATTTAGCTTCCTTAATCCCTCCAAAAAAAGTCAACGATGTCTTATATTTAAGACCGAAAGAAATATATACATATACACACATAGTGGTGGACCTTGGGATAAATATTTGGAGGGTCAAATGTATATTCATTAACTAATTAAAAAAATATTTGCGGGCCAAATGTATACATTTTTGGGACAGATAAATACATTTTTGGCCAAATGTATAAAAAAAAAAAATCCAATTTACATTACATATTTGGGACAACTTTTTTTTTAAGGACATTGTCTCCATAAAGATCGGACATTGTAATCACCACCAGCTTTGCATGAAAGCAACTTTTGACCATCGTATGGCCTTATGGCCTTATTAATGGGAGCTAGCTAGCTTCCTTTTAATAGCTAACTTTGTTTCAACTCCATCTTTAATATAACCTAAAAAAAACCTTATTTGATTCCTTTCATACCTACTGTGTATCACTGTATCTATACGTTTCTACTATAACTCCTCACCCGCAGCTATTTCATGTTCTTCCCCCTAAAAACCTACGTCATATAATGTTTGAAAACCTTTCTCAATTTAAAATATCTATAATCTCCATGATTTTTTTTTTTGTGTCACCACTTACAAAAAACCAAGTTTAATAAGTTTGTATCATAAATACATATACATATATATAATATACGTCTGTCCAATATCAACTTATAAAATGGATTGAATAATATTATTACTCCCTCTGAGCCTAAAATAATATAAAATAATTTTTTTTGGAGAGATTAAAAAACCTAATTAAATAGAGTATCTTTATTATTATTTTTTCAAACTAATTAGTTTGACCAATAAACCAATATATAATCTAAAGATACATAACATATGATATAGTTAAGTAACTTATTTAACTTCTTTAATCTCTAAAAAATTTAATTTAATTTTATATTTAGAAGGAGAGGGAGTGAGAAACCTCACAACATTTCATAAGGTTCTCTTGGATAAAGTCAAAGTCAATCTCTACCACCCCCCGATCTCTCTCTCTCTCTCTCTTTTAGGGAAATTTTTAACGGTCTCAAGAGACTAAGAAAATGTTAAAAAAGTCACAGAGAAAATTCCTATATCAAAAAAGTTTATTAACTACTCTTTCAATAAGGGATTAACAACCTTATAGGTGAGTTTTAACAACTTAAGATTTTTTGTCAGAATTTTCTCTGAGACTTGTTTGATATTTTTTTAGTCCCTAAGAACTTTAAAGGGATTTTCCCTTTTTTTTATTAGTTTTGTTGCAACGCTCAACTAGAGAACATGATGTGATCTCATGGAATCATACCACCCAGGCCCTTAGATCTATACCAAATCGATAAATAGCTTGTCGGGTTCCACACAAAAAAAAAAAGATAGGCGTGAACGATTGCAAGAAGCAGTGTGACACTGCTTGTTTTTGTTTGTCGACTTGCTGGAACTGCCTTCCGTATTTGTATTCCAGAGTATTTATAGTTTTATTTTTTAAAATTAATTAGTTTGAATAATAAATTAATATTTCACTCTGGTCCTATTTATAAGTCCCTTTTTACCAAAAAATTTGGTCCTATTTATAAGTCCACTTTCAGGTAATAAATGATATTATGACAATTTTGTCCATATTAACTGTACCAATGAAAATAAGGAGAGAATAAAGAGTTGAAAGATACTCATTTATACATGAGGGCAAAGTTGAAAATTTACACCATAATTATTGAGCTAACTACATCCCCTTGGTATGTGTGATTTAGTTAAAAGGGATTTATAAATAGGACCAAAGTGGTACTCCTTCTGATCTTTATTATAAAGCATTAACTAACAATTCTCACAAACCAATAAAAACAGTTAAAGTCAATAAAGTTGTCCTACAATTTAAATAACTTTCAATATTACCCCTACTAATTGTAGTAAACTCTAATATTATATTAGTTATTACTCTCATTCACTACCTTAATTAATTATGGACATACATGGAAAAAATAATTAATACGCTTTGGAAACAATCAAGTGCCTTATAAAAAAGATCAAATACAAATGCTAATCGGTGCCTTATAATAAGGACCAGAGGAAGTATAATTTAAGGATACACAATATGTGATATGATTAAGTAACTTATTTAGCTTCCTTAATTTCTCAAAAAAAAAAAAATCAACTATATTTTATAATTAGGACGAAGAGAATATTAGGATAATTACTTATTTAATAGAAATTGAGTTGAGGTTTTACTTTTAAAATCGAATTAATATATCGTTGAACGAATGAAATTATAGGAATAAGATGTTTGAGGAGGATGTTTTGGGGTGAAAATAAAAATAAACCATAACTAGACTTCAAGAGTATTCAATAAATTTAAAGAATTTTAAATTACATTAACAACCAAATAATTTAGTTTAGAGGAACGAATATTTCTTATGGACCAATCCATAAGAGACATGCATTTCATCAGATATACACCTTTTATTTTTTTAATTCCTCTTTAATTTCTTCCAATATTTTTTTTTTTCATACTAAAGATATTAAATCTCAAATTTTTTAAAAGAAAAAACCAACGTCAAAATAAACTAATTATTTGTTATGGGGTTTAAAACTTTTATGGAACTATGTGTATGAGTCAATCAAATCATTCATTGGATTAATTAAGAGGTGCGTCCCAAATCCTTCATACGCATAGAGGCTCCCGTCCTTAAAAAAACATAACTAAGGAGGTGTCATATGTCTCATAGCTCCAATGCAATCTCGGTGAAAACATGGAAGAAGGGACCTAACAAGTACCATATATTGTGCACCGAGTGATGACATAACACATGGTAAGAGATCTCACATGTAAATTCCTCATTACTCCAACGCATCACAACTCCACAACCATCCATATGCATCAATGACAAACAATCACAATATTAGCATATAAATAAAAGTTCTAAATCACAAGTATAGTTAGTTCCAATACATACAAAGCATGCTTGAATAGTTTGCAATCTCATTAGTAAAATATTAGTCAAATATATAATTCCAAATCAAGCCCTCCATAGGCACAACAAATCCCAAAACAGTTTAATATATAGGGTAAATGTGCAAAAATACACAAGTGGTTTTCCCTAAAGTGCACCCAACACCAAGTTTTTTGTGTGTGTAAAAGTGACTATGTGGTTATAAAAGTAGAGCAAAAGTATCAATTGACTGTCGGTTTGACTTTTTTTTGTACTAAAAATGATGATGGGGACGATGACTCAACTAAGTTTCATCCCAACTGGCAGTGTAGAATTTTTTTTAAAAAAAAAATCCGTCATTTTATTCCAGCACTCTTCCTCCAAATCCTCCACACCACCATCACGCCACTCTTCTTCCTTGCTGCCATTTTATTCAGAAGCAAGACTTAGAACCTATCAACTAGGAGAATTCAAAGGGGTTTAAACTTATTTAAGGAGAACTCACTTGGTCTGTATTTAAGGAGAACGATTTGTCAGTTTGGAGAAAACTGAAGGATTTAGAAGAGACAAAGATGTGAGTAAAGGAATAGATTATCTATGATTTTCGATGAGGCTGATGGTGAGAGATTCTAGAGAGATGAGAACAGAGGAAGGCCGAACAGTGGAATCTGGAAGTGGTGATGGTGTTTCAATGGTTGGTGGTTGTCGGTGCTCTAGAAGAAGAAAGAGAAAGGGGACGCTGATGGTGGTGGAATGAAAGAAGAGAAGAAGGTCGTTGGAAAACTTACTCAACGATGGTGAGTCAACTACTCTGTTATATGTCTTTTCTGCTCAAGCTCTGCAACATTGATGGTCAAAGAAGGAAGAGGTGATGGTATTTGAGAGAGGAAGGGACAGCGGTTTTCAAGCTCTCCGTTCTCACTCTCTGGTTTGAACCAGTATCCGTGGCGCCATCTTAGTTTTTGTGATGTCTAGCTGTGTTCGAGAGTCATCAGTGGCAATGGTGAGGAAGATGAAAACCGCCGGCGATAAAAGAAGAGGAAGGTGGAGGAAGGAAGGAAGAAGGGAAGAAGAAGAAGGTCATGGTCTCATGGTTCCGCGGTGCTGAAAATTGTCTTCTATAATGTCAAGGCGAGCAGGAGAAGACACTAAAATGAAAATTTCAAAAGTTCATGGAGGGACTATATTGAAATTTGTTGAAATGTGTTTGGGCTGAACTGTAATGCATAACAACTTTGAATCCATCAATCAGCAACTTTTACTTCCACTTGTCTCTACAACATCCACATCATCGGCTTTAGTACCAAAAAAGTCAAACTAACTGTCAATGAGTACTTTTGTAACTAAATAGTAATTTCTGCACCCAAAAAAGTGCTTGGTGTTGGGTACACTTTTGAGTAGGGTTGTCCAAAGACCGGGCTGGACCGGGTTGGAGGTCAACCCGAGGTCTGGCCCGATATGACCTCGGGTTGAAAAAATCAGCCCGAGGTCTGGGAAGCGCTTATACGACTGACTGCAGGGGTGAAGCATAGAACCGAAATCGAAGACTTAGAATCTCATTCACAGCCGATATGCGATAGAATTTTACCCTTCACACCGGATCTGCGACTACTTGTTCAAAAGATAAAGCTACCAACCCGAGCTCGGGCTGGACTGGACCGGCTGGACTGCCTGGACCAGTCCAGGGAGTCCAGCTTTTTGTTTTCCCAATTTTGTTCAGTTTTTTTTTGCCTTCTTGGGATGTAATATTTTAGCCCGGATTTCACCTAACTTTCTAAAATAATAAAAAGTGACATAGTGAAAAGTGATTCCTATAAATTAAAAAGCACATTAAGATGTCCAGACTCCAGTAAGTGGCTCAATGTAATGGTGATATACAAAAAAAAAAAAAAAGGACCTCGGGTCAAACCGGACCAGTCCAGGGGTCTAAGCCCTTGGACCGAAGTCCAGTCCAACTCGAGCAATTTACTTGCCTTAGACCGGGTCGGGTCGGGTCGGACCAGACCAGGCCAGACCAACCAGACCTCGAGTTTTTTGGACAACCCTACTTTTGAGAAAACTACATGTGTATTTTTACACCTTAACCCATTATAAAATAAACAAATAACATGTCTCATGAAAGATAGATTTGAGAAATTTAAATTGTTGCTCTTAATTATACAAGTTTTAAAAGAAATATAGTTTTCATATAATTCCAAAAAGAAAATATTTATAAAAAATAAAAAAAAATTATAGTTGGTAGAAAAAACTGAAAAATTGTAGCTAAATATGCTATAATCATTTAAGGTCTAGATATATATATTTTTTTTTTTACAATGTACATATGAAGTGTAGTCCTTTAAGGGTTTGTTTGGTATGAGCATGGTAGTTAAAAATGCGCTTTAAATCGTAAAAACGTCGTTTTTCCGTTGATATTTCTGCAAAACGTGTTTCGTTGCAGGAAAAAACGCAAACTGAGCACAAACGCAGTGAAAAAACGCAAAAGCGCAGGGAAAAGCACCAAAATAATAATTTTTAATAAAAAATATACCAGATTGGAGCACTTTTGAAAAGATTCACCAGACTAATGCTAACGTCATTAGTGGCGTGAGAAAGTACAACGCCACTGAGTTGTGGCGTTAATAATTCTCACGCCACTAATGACGTTAGCATTAGTCTGGTGAAACTTTCCAAAAATGCTCAAATCTGGTATATTTTTTATTAAAAATTATTATTTTGGTGCTTTTACTAAATCGCAACGTTTTTGAAAAAAGCAAAAGAAAAAAAAAACTTTCCCTAAATCCCCTAATCTCGTCGGCTGTCTCCAGACTCTAGAGTCTTTCATTTCTACTGGCAAAAAAAAAACTCCAGAGGAAGAGGCACTTAGGTCAGGCAGAGGAGTCCACTCAGTTGTCGTCTGATCGTCTGATAGTTCCTGTGAGTATCAAGCAACGTTTCTGGGGGTTTCTAATTCTTGAGGTTTGTTCAGTACTTCTCTCGCTTTGCATTCTTCTTGCAATATCACTCGGTTCTTGATTGGGTTTGCACTGATTAATTTTATTTCTTTGATTCTCATTATTGATTATGCCAATTACTCTTACTTCCGTGTCAATTATTATGCTATAATTGCTCTGATCCTTGGCGTCTCTCTGCTTACGAATCTGTTCTCTGTTATCGTCCTCGTGGGCTTGCTCACTTCTTGATTATGCCAATTACTCTTACTTCCGTGTCAATTATTATGCCAATTGATCTGTTCTTGTTTCGGCTCTCATGGTGGGTGTGGGCGTGTGGCCATTGTTTGCACTCACAGTGCAAACAATAGATTATATACTTCTCTCGCTTTGCATTCTTCCTGCAATATCACTCGGTTTTTGATTGGGTTTGCACTGATTCATTTTGTTTCTTTGATTCTCTTTATTGATTATGCCAATTAGTAATATAATTACTCATCAATCAATGCTTTGTGTCATCTGCCTTGATTTTTACTGAAAAAAACAGCAAAAACACTTCATAAGTGCTATACTTTGAAGTTGTATACTGATTTTGGTTAGCGGTCCCATTTTGCAGGTCTTTACTATTTAGCCAGGGAATCTACTACAAAGTTTTGATTTTTTTCTTATTAAGTTATTTTTCTTTCTTTTCATGAGAAGTGTGTTCACAAACGTGGATAGATAGAGAAATATTTTAATAAGCTTTGGCACTAAAAGTCCTTAATCACCTCTTGATGAATGAAGCTTTGGCACTAAAAGTTCAATGAATGAAGTTACTAGAAGCTAGAGTCTTAATCTTAAACTAGTGATGAATGAAGTTGTTAGAAGCTAGAGGTCTATATAGTTAAAGTGTGAAGTAGATTTCATCATCTTCTCACTATCCTATGTGACATTGTTGTGTTTGGATTACTAATTGAAAATTTTCTGTGGTGTTTTTATTTTCCTTCAAACTTGGCAGTTTAAAATGGCTGATGCTGAAGAGTTTCGCTGCTTTGTTGGTGGCCTTTCATGGTCAACATCTGATAGAAAGTTAAAAGATTCATTTGAGAAGTTTGGAAAGCTTCTTGAAGCCAGGGTAACTTGTTCTATGTTATTTTATTAGCATTATTATTATTGTTCTTTTAGTGTTACTGTTATTATTATTTTTAATGCTTAGTGGTTACAAAATTTTAATAGAAAGAAGATATAAGATAAAAGAGTATGAGAAATTAATTAAAAACTTTTAACCCCGATTTTCTCATTTTTTTTTTAAAATTTCAACTCAAATATTTTTTCCTTCGGTTAACTGTCCATCATCTCCCCTCATACCAAACAAACCCTAAAGATAAGATAAACTAGTAAAGTCCAATTATGCAAACTTCACTTTTAATAGCATTTTCTCTAAAAGTATTTACTCTCTAACAAAAGAAAATAAAATTATCAAAAAAGGGGAGATAGTCACTCTCTTTACATTTAGAGTAAAATACTCCGACTACCCTCCTGTTTTGCTTCAATTACACATTCCTCCTCTCTATTTTGAAAACATACACTTAAGTTCAAACAATTAACACCGTTAAGAATATTCCAAAAAGATTCCCAAAATATATTTTTTAAGTAAAGTTTACATAAAAATAAAATTTATCTACTATTTTACCCTTAATACTAAATCCCTAGTTTTACTTTTATCTTGCATGTATTTATTTTGTCTTGCACATTTTGACTAAAATTGTTTTAAAGGATTTAAGATTTTTTTATCTGTTCCTTAATATCTATTTTTATCTTTGCAAATAGTTATTTGTTTAATGATTTTAGCATTAGTTAATGTAAATATCACAAACGTTGAATTTCCAAGTAAGTTTTAAATAAACATGTGCTTGATCAACTATGTTTATAAATATTTGTAAAAAAATTTAAATTATAAATCTAAATGACACATACAATCTCAAACTTATATTGTTTATTATATTTGATGAAAATATATGTGTTTGATATATATTTTAAGTCAAAATTAATTTATAATATCAAAAATAATAAATTTTTATTAAATTAGAAAGTTAGAAAATATGTTAGAATAAATTTTTGGTTGTATAAAGTTTTAGTAGCCCTATATATATCTAATACTGAAGCGGGACATTTTGGTAAAAAAAAAATTTCAAAAGTCAAACTTAACGGTCAACTAATAGTTTGGGTGGATGAAAATAGAATTTTAAAATATAAGGGATGTTTATGTAATATACATTTTAATTTTGAGGGAGGTTTATAAAGGTTTCTAAAATAGAGAGGAGGTCTGTGTAATTAAAGCAAAGCAGGAGGGTAATCAGAGTATTTTACTCTTATATTTATTATGAAAAATATTCATTGTATTTCAATTTTCAATACTATTGATTCTTGAATGATCACATGTTCATGTAAAATTATTTTCAAACTGTAATAATGAGTTGATTTAAATTTGTTGCATTTATTATGAAGAAAAATTCTGTTGCACTCCATTTTGTAGTTGTTGCCTTCTAGGCTCCCCCTACCGACCGTTCTATTTCCAATTTAGTAGCCACTGCATTTATTATTTTATTTTTCTGTTTTTCTTCACCCCAGCCCAAGCCAAGCCCAAACTTATCAGAATTTATTCAGCCCGGTGTTCCTTCTTCAGTCGTTCCTTCTTCATCTGCTCGCGAAAGGTCACGCTCTACCAAACAAATCTGCTCGCGAAAGGGAGAACGCCTCAGAGAAGAGCCCTAGGTGTTCAAACTTCCAAGGCACGAGAAAGTTGTCATCTTCTCTCCGATTGGTAAGCAATAAGATGAATTAGCCAATTTTCCTCTCAGATTCTCAATGCTTTTCTTTTACTCTTTTGCTTCTTCTCCCTCGATTTTGTTTCTTTAGCATTCTGCTTTCTCTCCTCCTTACCACTCAACTCTCTGTCCCTCTAATCTCTCCAACTGTGGTCGCCATCTATTCTTGCAATCAGAGTTTGGCCAAAACCCTAGTTTGTTCCCCTGTCGGTTTCATATCTATATATGTATATAAAATCTCATCTCGTGGCTGACCTCCTCCATCACTTAGCAGTGTCTCTCCTCACAGATCATTGTAGCTAAGCCGTGTAGAACTCCTTTGGCTTCACGCCTGCTAGAAGTTAATGAAAAGTGAGTTTCCTCTGGACAACATTCAGCAACAATTTCCTTCTTTTGTGGTTGCTGACCCTTGAGGACAAGGGCTCCTAAGGGGGAGTATTGATATGTAGTCTGTAAAATATATTAGTAATTAGGTAATTAGGGTTAGTAATTACCTAATTAGGGTAAATATTTGGGGGAAAAGTGATGGCCCACGATCAATTCCATGAGGCCACATTTAGGGGATTAGTTAGTTAGTTAGTTAGAAATTAGTTACTAGCCGTTAATGGTTAGTAACCATTTGGGGGGATTGGCTAAAGTGTCTAAGTTCTGCATCCTATATATGTATATATATATAGGAGACCTAGACTAACGTTTGTTGTTGATCGATTAAAGCTGATGAATAAGAGTTTCCGAGTTCAGATTTTCTCTCTGCCTGCTCTGTTTCTTTCTCTCTTCTTCCTTTTCTTCCCAAATCCTCTAATTTCTCTACAATCTACCTATAATTAAGCTTTGATACCTTTTACTACATCGAAAATTATGCTTTGGAAATGTAGACTAGTAGTGGGATCATTTGGGTAATTAATTGGTCATTTAAATAAGTTCCTCTTGGTTCTCGTAAATATATTTTATGGGTATGTCATATATCCCCCACCTTGAAATCTCAAGGTACGTAGAACTGCAACTTCTGAAGTGATAAGTTTTAACTCAACTTCTATAAATTTTTGGTATTTATTTTCATAAATTTTGCTTCAAGCTTATGTTTATAGACTCTTAACTTCTTTCTTTGAAAGTGTTCTACTTTGGGAATTTGCTTTTGATGTCCAATACTTAATTGTTTTCTTAACTTTAAAACAAAAGTTTATTTAAAATATTAGCTATCATATAGTTTGATAAAATATTAGTTTATCTTATTCCTTTTCTCTTTCTAATATTGTCCTGTTGTGCTCTCAACTTACTTAATTGTCCTAAAATGTGGTTATCAAGTCATGTTCAGTATATGTGCAGCTTTTGAAATTTCAAATTTGTATGTTCTTATTGCTTCAGCAGTTTTCTTTTAGCAGCTAAGCTTAGCAGTTAATAAATTCACAGTTCTTTGGTGTTTGTTTGATGGATAAGAACTTTTTCATCATACCATCTTTTTTCCATTATGTTATAAAGAAACAAAAGATGTCTAATATGTGCATGTCTTTTTAGAAGTTAGAACAAATCTTTCATTTTGATACCAAACAGACTTGAGATCTTGGAAAGAAATAATGGGTATTTTATATATGCAGCGGAAGTTTGTATATATAGCATCTGCATTTTTTTAGTTTACTTGGAAGTAGAAATAATGGATGTATCTCGATGACTATGATTGATGGCATCATGTCAGTGTTTCTCTGCATTACTTCACAACCATTAAAGGGAAGACTATGGAAATGTATTTTTAATAAATCAATTTGTTGCTCGAGCCTTAGATTTCACTCAAACTGTTGGATATGATTAGTTTTGATGATGTCTTATATAGATGTCATTCTTAAGAGCAAAAATGTTGCATACTACATTTATCTTATACTTTGACTGATTCTTACATTTAATGTAGATGTAATGTTGATATGAAGAAGATGAAAGTTGAAATGGCTAAATTCGGAGTTAAAATAAGGAAATTCAAGCTTCCCGATGAATAAAAGTTGCTACAATTTAATTGCTACAGTCCTGTGCATGAATAGCTCTTCCTTGCGTTTGAATCTCGTCAATACTCAAGTGTCAAACGTGTACTCGTGAGTATCATGCTTCAATTATTCAATATGACACTTCAATACTCGAGTATGGTACTTGGCTATTCAAGTATGGTGCATAAAAAGCTGCTTCTGTGCTTAAAATCCGACAATACCCGAGTATGGATAATCAATACTCGAGTATGACACCACTTTGATCAGCTTTGTTTCACGTCCAGCACTGGCGACCTCTGGTAATTTGATGATATCTTCCTAACCAGAGATCAGATTAAGGTTAAACCAATTTTGTTGGAAACGAGACTTCCCACCGGTCCGCACAAAATTAAAGTCTAAAGGAGGTCAGATGAGAGATATATGAATTGTTGAAGATGACAGTGACATCACTGTCACACTGCTGACCAAGCCTCAATGTTTTGAGTATATCTCACAAACTACAAATCCAATGAAGCTGAAATTGGTGCCATTTGAAAGAAGACTCAAAGGGATTTCCATCAAGTCTTGAACCAACCTAAACAGAGTTCATACCAGAATGTTATGATCTTCGAAAGTGAACACTAGAAATACTGGAAGCAACAGAGTTTGAATCAAAGACTTCCGATATAACTGAACAACATAGATACCCGAGTATAAGCATTGAATACTCGAGTATGGTCGAGTTAGAAGCGTCTGACATATCTGAATCACAGAGATACTCGAGTATGAGTATGGGATACTCGAGTACGTTCGGTAATCATACTTCTGCTGTGTCGAAGACTTCAGATTCCGATTATGGAATTCAATGATATTATTATTGATCTTTAATGCTATGTTTCTAACCGTTGAACTCAGAGATTTTTGAATATTGGAATTATAGTGCAGGATCATGTGAAATCAGATTGGGTCGTGTGATATTCTATAATCAACGCAATATCAGAAAGTTTGCTGTAATTATGGAATATATATTCAAAATGAACCAGGAATGATGATACAAGACGCGTCGAAGTTATATTCAGCAAAACGAAATCATGGGCTGACATTATGACCATCATCAAACTTCCAAATTCTTCAACGGAATGAAATCTGATTATGCAGCAAGAATGGAATGTTTTTGAATTCAAAAAGAGAAGCTACAACAGTTATCACAACTAGTATAAATAGGAGAAGGGTCAGCAGCTAAATACACCCAAGTACACAGCAAAGAAAGAAATCGCTCAAAACTGAAAGATACTTTCAAGAGATTAGTTCCGCTAAGCTCTTGTGAGATACTTTCTGAATACTTCCTGCCAATACTTTCGAATACTTCCGGCTGAGACTGTGTAATATTTTGTTCTTCAGTGCTTCTGGTTATCTGCTCTTAGAGAGAGTCATTCATCTATTATTATTTCTTGTAAGAATCTCAGAGTATTGGAACTTTGAAATTGGGTCATTTGATTGCAACTTGTAAGGGGGAGTGTAATTCGAGAGAGAGAATTGCTCCGAGTGTTACAGAGGGTGTAATCATTTGATCGTAAGTTAGTGAAATCCCGGAGTGTTTCTGGGGACTGGACGTAGGTCAAGAGTTGGACCGAACCAGTATAAATTCTCTGTGTCAATCTCCTCTTCCCTATCTTTACTTTGCCTTGATTTACATCTGTTGTGTGGGTGACTGTGTTATTGAGCTAACAGCGAAATAATTTTGTAATCACCTATTCACCCCCCCTCTAGGTGATATTTCACCTTCACAAACATCATGTGCATGATTGACTTCTACGTTCACAATATAAGTGCTTTAAGATAGTCGTTGTGTGTGGCATGGTCTCTCGGACTTGTTTGAAGAATCATAAATTAGGATTAGGCATGTTCTTGTTCGTAACTTTGAGACTGTGGTCATACATGATAGATGTAAGAAAATTGGATTGCATATTTTAATCAGCTCCAATATTTGAATAGTGATTTTTTATTTCTTATATTTATATATATAATACTCTTAAATATGCTACTTAATAATGCAATCTGAACAAATTTATTTATGGTGCAATTTGAACACAATAATGCTTTATATATATAATACTCTTAAATTCATTTCTTCTTTACTTATGCATTGAATTTGATTTTATACATGAGTCCCGATTTCGTATTTGATAGAATTTCCTTTGAGATGAAAATAATTGGATACTGATACATTTTTGTAATTTTTGGTACTTGGTTAACATTGATGATGTCATTTATTGAGTTTGATATGGCTGATTAGTTGTTCCTAGAGAGAGAAAAGGAAAATATATATGAGTGTATAGAAAAAAAGAAAGAAAAAAGAAAAAGCCAGGAAGAAAAAAAATATGAAACAAAAAAAAAACGGAGAAAAAGGCAAGGAAGAGAAAGGAAAAGCCTTATGTATAGAAATAAGAAAAGAAAAAAAAAGGCAAAGAAGGCAGAACAAAAATGTCTTTAAAAGAACAGAAAAAAAATAGAGAAAAGGAAAAGGGTAGAACAAATTGTCCAAATGAGCTTATGAATATAATTTGAACCAATAGATTTATGCTTAAACATTGATGTACATGACGGAAAATGCTGAAGTTTCAGCCATTTGTTTGATTGTCTAATTATCGCTCATCACTTGCGTATATTTCGGATGAAGTCAGGGGAAACCATTGCTGAATTCCAACTTCGTTACACACACCTAACAAATCAATTGGCTGCCCTGGGTAAGGTCTATGATCAACGTTACCAAGTCAGAAAGATTCTTAATGTCCTAACAAAAGATTGGGAGGCAAAGGTCACAGCAATAGAAGAGGCACGAGGTGAATCAATGACCTCAGTTGCAGCTTTGTTCGGCAGTCTATCCGAATATGAAAGCAAGTTGAAATTCAGAAAGGGACTAGAAGAGATCAACAGTAGCAAGAGCAAGGACGTCGCTCTTAATGCTGAAAAGGAGAAAGAGGTGAAGGAAGATGATATTGATGATGATGCGATGAAGAATTAGGAATGATGGTCCGAAGATTCAAAAGGTTATATAAGAGGGATCAAGGCTTCAGAAACAGGTTTCAAAGAGGAGGAAGCTCAAGTAACAGAGGAGAATAAAAGAATAAAGATCAAATCATCTGTTATGAATGCGATAAACCAGGCCATTACAAATCTGAATGTCCACAACTGAAAGGTAATGAGAAAGAGAAAAAGAAGAAATTCAACCATTTCAGAAAGAAAGCCTATGTGTCTTCCATCTGGGGAGATGAATCTTCAGAAGAAGAGAGTGAAAATGAGGAAGAATCGGCAAACGTTTGTCTGGTGGCAGAGGAAGAAAAGTTCAACAATGATAAAGAGGTAACTGACTTACAACCCTCATATGATGAATTGTTTAATGAATATAATGTTATACAATCTAAATATGAAATACTTGCTGAAAAATATGTGAATTTGAAAAGAAGAAATATTACTCTTGAGCAGCAAGTCAAAAATCTGTCGTCCACTAATATTGATTGTGATGACTGCTTAGATTTAGAGAAAAGAAATCTACACCTAACAAAAACTCTTGAGAAATTCACTAAGGGAAGTGAAATGCTCAGTGTAATTTTGAAAGCCCAAAGATTTACAAATGATCGTTCTGGTATAGGATATAATCCTATTTTTGATAAGACGAAAGGCAGAAAGAAAACGGGTGAAAAGTCATATTTGAAATATTTCCAGAAAACTGTTCATACTTCTAATCTGTTTGCACATTGTAATTATTGTTGTAACAACCCAATTCCCAAAAGCAGTATAATTTTTTTTCATTAAGACATCATTTTAAATAATCAGAGTAGAGCATCGGAGCATTGAGTAACTGATATGTACATATAAAATGCCGTAAGTCTGGCTGGATACAACAGCGGTACAAAAACCCATGTGGTTCAAAGGTAATATACAACAGGAAGAAATCTTCAACCGGATCTTCTACGTGACCTGCTTGCTCCTCTTCTCGGCTCTCTGGTCCTCCGAACCCTGAAGCCATAGCTGAGATCCAATTTAGCGCATTGGATCTCAGGTAACGGTTAACCTCATGCTTATAAACAGTATATGTCCAACAGGTATTGCAAATTTTACAACATCGATTGTAACATCCTCAATTTTCATGCAAATGAAATATATGAATTTTTTCACCAAGTGGTCCTGGGGGTAAATTAATTATTGGGAAAATAATATGGAATTATTTGAAATATGATTAATAAATTTGGTTATAAATAAATTGAGGTAAATAATGTCAAAGAAGCTAAATATGTATTTTACCTCATTATTTATTTATTATTTTCGACCACAAGAAGAGAAATATAACACTATGTTATGATACAACATAAGGACTTAAAGAGAGAGGGTTGCACTTGAAGATAGGATTTGAAAGCCGGAATATTACCAAGAGGGGGGGGGTGAATTGGGGATATTAAATTTTCTTGCAAGTTAAACAAAAATAGCAAAGGAGGAAGAAGGAGATGGACACAAGGCAATTTATACTGGTTCGGTCCTAATCCTTGACCTACGTCCAGTCCCCTGACACACTGGGATTCTACTATCTTTCAAGAACAATTACACACTTTGTAAACGAAGGATGGTCCTCTCACTCTCGGACTCCACTCCCCCATACAAGTTGTAATTGATACACCCGCTTGATCACACACTTTGTAACTCTTGGAGCAATTCCTCTCTTTTGAATAACACTCCCCTTACAAGTTGCAATCAAATGACCCAGTCTCAAAGTCCCAATACTTTGAGTTCCTTACAAGAAATAACAATAGATGAATGACTCTCTCTAAGAGCAGATAAACATAAACACCGAAGAACAATATGTGACACAGCCTTAGAAAGTATTCGAAAGTATTGTCTGAAAGTATTCAGAAAGTATATTTACAAGAGCTTAGCGGAACTAATCTCTTGCAGAGTTTATTTCTGTTTCGTGTGATTTCTTTGTTGTGTGCTTGGGTGGTTTTTAACTGGTGATCCCTTCCTCTATTTATACTGGTTGGATGAAGGTGTCCGTTGAGGAGCTCCACCATTTGAATTCAAAAATCTTTCCATTTCTCTGCATGATCACACTTCAATTCGTTTGAGGATTCTTTGGCAATATCATAATGGTCATAATGTTAGCAATGAATTCGTTTTTGCTGTGTATGAATTCTACGCGTCTGTTTCATGATTCCCGCATCATTTCGTTTGAGAATTCTATTTTCGCAGAGATATTATCAAAAACGCGTAAATCACTTTGCCCAATCTGATCCCTCATTATCCTGCACTTTAATATCAGTAATTGCAATTCTATATGGTCAATGGTTAATAATCAAATCATTAAAGATTGAATCAAACTGAATTGAATACCAAAATCATCATCTGATATTTCGACAGTGCGAACTGGTTTTTCTGCGTCAATACTCGAGTATATGAATGCTCATACTCGAGTATAACTTATCCTGCGTGAGTGTCCACTTTCGAAGATCATAACTTTCTGGTATGAACTCCGATTTGATTGGTTCAAGTCTTGTTGGAAAGCCCTTTGAGTCTACTTTCAAATGGCACCGGTTTCAGCGTCATTGGATTTCTATTTTGGGAGATATACCCAAAACATTGAGGCATGGTCAGCAGTGTGACGGTGATGTCACTTTTATCTTAAACAATTCATATCTCTCTCATATCACCTCAGTTGGACTTGAATCCTGTGCGAATAGAACCTTTTGGATGTCTAGTTTCCAACAAAATTGGTTTCATCTTAATCCGATCTCTGGTTTGGGAGATATTGTCGATTTACCAAAGGTTGGCCGAAGCTGAACGTAGAACAGAGCTGAACAGTGTGTCATACTCGGGTATATAGGTTACATACTCGAGTATTGATGCTTGATACTTGAGAATGGGAGCCTGATACTCGAGTATCAATGGGAATTAGAGGCAATTCATCCTGAAGCTCGTATTTGATCATTTTAACTTCGATTTGAGTCATTCCAACTTCCATGTCACCGTGGAGACTTGTAGAATCTAATTTAACAACTTGTATGATGATTTTATCATTTATCAAGTCTTATTTCTTTCTTCTTCTCTTAATTATATTACGTTCTTCAAATATGTCATCTTCTTCTTGAACTTGATATCTTCTTTAATTTATTCTTTCTAAAGTCTCTTATCTCCTTCTTGAGCTATAATTCAACTTGAACTAATCTACATTAAATATAGTAGTTAGTCAATATAAGAGATAAATATATCATACAATCTTTTTGCTCTTTAAGAATGACATCTATAAGACATCATCAAAACTAGTCGAACCCAACATTCTCCCCTTTTTGATGATGGCAAATACTTTAAGAAAAATATGTATGAATATGAAAAACTAATAAACCCAGCATATTTTTCTTGCCATTCTCTCCCCCTTATTTGTCATTAGCAAAAAGTTGAGTTAAAGAAGAATTGTTTGTAGAGACAAATAAGAAATTAAATTATAGTAAGTTGAGGAATTTATTTTCTCTTTCCGATTTGAAATTGTTTTCATTTTTAATATGCTGCAATTTGAAATGTTTTTATGAAAACAAATTTGATAGAATTTGGAGAAGTTTTCAAAACATCTTTCACAATTAAAGCATATAAATACCAAACATGTGCAAAGTTTACTGAATATAAAAGGGTAAAGTTTAGAAATGCTCATGTAGGTTCTGCAAATTGATGAATGATCAATGAAGGCTATTTGCTTGCTTTCTTCTTGTATGAGATCATTTCCATCCTTTATATAGCTCGTCTGCTGAATATATCTCAGTTGGCTTCAAGAAGTTTTCTTCTACTTTGTAGAATATATGGCAGCTAGCATCAAGAAGTTTTCCTCCTCCTTTTTAGAGCTTAGTGTAGCTTCAAAGTGATTGATCATCAAAGCATCTTTCCTTAATTTAGAGTTGCTCTTTGTAGCACATTAAGGAATGTCCTAGTACATAACAGATTCTCCCGCCACATAAAAACTTTCTTTGCAAAAGAGATTTGTTAGTACATACCAAATGTAATTCCGTAGTGATACCTCTATTACATGGTATCTCGCTTCCTAATTTTATGCATTGCCTCACGCCTTGTGCATTCAACTATCAAAATATCTCCCTTTCTATATGATATTTTCAAATTAAGGTATTGAAAGGAAAATATGATAATAACTCATCATCAAAACTAATAAATCATAGTGAGTGCGGATGAGCATTATTTATAGATAATTTTCTTCAAATCAAGGAGATGAGCTTTTAAGATAAAACACATGTTAATGTGAAACTCCCCTTAATGAATGCATTATCTCTAGTAATACCAAATAATAATGTGATGAAGATTAAGCATAGTGAAAGCATTCTTAGGGAAAATGACATTATTAAAGAGAACTTTGTTGTTAAGTGAATGACACACAGTATTCACGCATCTTTCCCAATTGGAATAGAATACTTGTTGATTTAAGTGATGCACATAGAAGAGAATTGCATTGAATGAACCACTTTTTGAAATGATGCAGTGATCTTTAAAATACATAACAAGCACGCACAAGTACTAGAGAAAGATGAAGCAATGCTAGCTTTTGTAAGATCTACAAAATAGTGCAGCATGATTTTTGAATGAATAAATGACACACAACTTTGTCAAATGCTGCATTAAATCGAGAGGCATTCGACAAGATTTGAGTACTCCACTTGAATACTTGAGTATTGCCCCGCTACTTGTATAACAACAGTTAATACTCAAGTATGCAGTACTTAGATATTTTAATTAATTAAAATAAGTACTGAAATACCTCATTTCAAGTGTGTATTGTGAACACTTGAATTTATATGATGTGCAAATTGATCATTAAGCATCAGGTGGATGATTCAGGATGATTTTCGAAGATGATAGTGTACAGTACTCAAGTATTGCACTTACCTACTTGAGTATGATCCATCAGCAATAGCTTCCTTAGTTCGTCAGTACTCGAGTATTGCTTGAGGGTGCTCGAGTATCATCGCTTATCTCGCTTATTGCATTTAGTCTCGCCTTGACAAGACTCAAGTATGAATCCAGGATACTCAAGTATTGGTCTATTTCCCTTTCTAATGATATGAAAATCCCGATATTACTTGAGTATTGCTACATATACTCGGGTATTAGCAGATCAAAGCTACTTGTTGAACATCCCGCAAAACAAAGTACTAGACACTCCTTGCTACCCAATATCTCTTTGAATGCACATAAGATTAATCACAACAACTCTTGTGCTATTATAATTTAACTATATAATATTTGAGCAAAGAGCAAAACACTTCAAAGATCAAAAAGCATAATTTTTATCAAATCAAATAAGTT
Source organism: Acacia pycnantha (assembly GCA_025563575.1). Lineage (NCBI taxonomy): Eukaryota > Viridiplantae > Streptophyta > Magnoliopsida > Fabales > Fabaceae > Acacia > Acacia pycnantha. The sequence goes on along the minus strand of JAMWYP010000005.1, from coordinate 971,904 downwards.
TAGGCCAATGATTCAAGAGGGTAATAATCATGTCAAGAATGTCATTCCTCAATGACAATTTGGAAATACACTTTAAGTAGAAAAGATGTCATTGAAATGAATCTCATGTAATCCATGGATAAGATTAAAATTTCAAAAATGATAATGAAACATGCAGATTGTTTCAAATCTTGAATGTTCTTTCAAACTAAAATAATGCATCAAAACTTTCATGAGTGAAAGATTCATTTTGAAGTATATTTGAAAATCAGTGCATACTAAAAACGAAAGTCAATAGTTTGAATATATCAGTATGCTTGATTAGAGAACATGTTGAACATTGCGCTTAGCATGTAGAAGAATTTTTCTCAAAAGCAAAAGTCATGAAGGAGAGTACTAAAGAAACATTCTTAGCACAACAAAACATATGTAAGCACAATGACTTTGCTATTGACCGTAAGATAATCTTGCATCTTAGAATTAGAAATGAATGATCAAGGCAAGACTATGAATACAGATTACTCAAAATAAGGATGGAAGACAAATGCTGATGTACTTGAGCAACTAAGAGAATACCATGATTCTTGAAAGATGAAGTACATATTAATCCAAATGATTTGGCTTTGAAGATTATCCTAGTAGGTTAATTATTCCATTAAAGGTTAATGCATTATCATTCAATGCACTAATAAACATTTATAAAGTCGGGAATAACTAGGCCTTTGAAAAATTTATGAATTAAGCATAATGATTCATAAATCGAATTCTTTTCTTGAAGATAGGCTTGAAACTCGATATATGAATAACTTAATAGATATGAAGTCCAACTAGTTCAAGAGTGAAACTAGACAGTTCAATCAATACATTGAATTCTAAAGATGAATATGTGAGGGATAGAAAATGTTTATTTTAAACAAATTTGAAGCATATCTCATTAGTCAAGATACAACATTAACTTCCAATTTGAAACATCATTTGAATGCCCTCAAAGTATGAATATTTCAAAATGTTTGTTTGCATTTTCACAAAACAAGGTGAATCAAACCATTTTTAGAATTGTACATTTCAAACACATGAAATCAATTCATTACCCAAATATTAATCTCATATAAGCATAGAATAGGGTAAGAGTTAGATATCACCGTAATTCCCTTTGTCCTTGTAGAAGCTTGCTTGATTAAGGTAGATTGATGTAGACGTCTCCTTTCACCATTAACATCAAGCATAGCCTATTTTAGCTTCCTCAAGACTTGAATTATTTCTCTATGTTGCATTCTTGAGAGGCTTTTTCTTATCCTACAAAACCATATAAGTCTTTTTCTTTCTTGGTATCCAACCTTACTTGGATCCAATTAATGTTAGCTTGTAGGAACCAAAATTCACATGCTTTTAGGAATATGATCAATTCAATATAATTGAGCATAATGAACTAAACATGATTTTATGCATAAAAGAGATACTTTCTTTTCAAATCATCATGTATGCATAAAGAATTAAGCTATTGAGTATTGCAATCTCTTTATAAACTTACTAAGTGGATTTTTAAGGGATAAAAAAAATGATTTCAAAATAGTTTGCAATGCTCATTTCTAAAGCTACAAAAGTAAAACCTCAATGAATATTTCAGATGATAGGAGATGAGGTTTTATCATTGTATACCTTTACCTTAGATACTTGGGGGATCAATTTTGCTTACCCATTGCCTCTTATGTCTTTCGATGGGTTTCTGCAAAGTTCTCTTAAAGGGTATAGACTTCATGTGTCTTTTGCTTGGCACTTGAGAGGATCTCCTTTTCGGTTCATAAGAAACTCTTTGATTCCTCATCTTCTCTGCACCTTTGTGTCTATTATTTTTGAAATTAGTCTGCACACACAAGGCAATAGATGGACATTTTGGTACCCACTTATACTTGGGTCCTTCACTGTTAGTTTGAACCTTAGGGAAAACATAAGTTCCCTTTGGTACCCATTGATAGTTACCAACAGGTTTATCTCTTCTATCACTCCTATGAAAGCAAGATGAAGTACTATGTCCCTTTCGGTTACAGTAATTACAATGAGCAAATGGATTTGAGGTATGAACTGATTTCTAAAAATAATTTAAATAATATTTTCCACCAGTTTTCTTTTTTTCTTTTTATCAAAAGTAGGATTATATCCTATGCCTGATCGGTCATTAGTAAACCTTTGAGCTTTCAAAATAACATTTAGCATTTCACTACCTTTTGTGAATTTCTCAAGAGTTTTTGTAAGACACTCATTCTTTTTCTTCAAAATAAGGCATTCATCACAAATGTTATTTTCAGGGGTAGAGAGATTTTCTACTTGCTGTTCAAGAGTTGTATTCTTCTTTTTCAAAACAATATATTTTTCAGCAAGTTTTTCAAACTCATTTTGAACAAGATTGTATTCAACAAACAATTCATCATAAGTGGGCTTTGCATCATTATCAGGCAATTTGGGTAAACCGAATTTTCACAAGAAGTTGATGGTGAATTCTTTGTTTGTTGTTTAAGCGCTTTGTTTTCCTTTCTCGTAGTAATAAGTTCTTTTGCAATCTTTTTGAATGCAGAATGTAAATCATTATATTCGAAAGTAACTCATCATAAGTGGGTTCAGAATCACATACCTCTTTGTCGCTATCTGAATGTTCCTCTTCTGCAACCAAACATATATTTGTAATTTCTTCTTCTTCTATGCCGGAGATTCCTTCGTATGAAGTTTCTAAGACTTTCCTCATCTCCTTGGCAGTAGATAGATTGCAGATGCGGGAATACTCCTTTTGACCCTCTCACTCTCGAGACTCCACTCCCCTTACAAGTTGTAATTGATACACCCGCTTGATTACACACTTTGTAACTCTTGGAGCAATTCCTCTCTTTTGAATAACACTCCCCCTTACAAGTTGCAATCAAATGACCCAGTCTCAAAGTCCCAATACTTTGAGTTCCTTACAAGAAATAACAATAGATGAATGACTCTCTCTAAGAGCAGATAAACATAAGCACTGAAGAACAATATGTGACACAACTTCAGAAAGTATTCGAAAGTATTGTCTGAAAGTATTCAGAAAGTATATTTACAAGAGCTTAGCGGAACTAATCTCTTGCAGAGTTTATTTCTGTTTCGTGTGATTTCTTTGCTGTGTGCTTGGGTGGTTTTTAACTGGTGATCCCTTCCTCTATTTATACTGGTTGGATGAAGGTGTCCGTTGAGGAGCTCCACCATTTGAATTCAAAAATCTTTCCATTTCTCTGCATGATCACACTTCAATTCGTTTGAGGATTCTTTGGCAATATCATAATGGTCATAATGTTAGCAGTGAATTCGTTTTTGCTGTGTATGAATTCTACGCGTCTGTTTCATGATTCCTGCATCATTTCGTTTGAGAATTCTATTTTCGCAGAGATATTATCAAAAACGCGTAAATCACTTTGCCCAATCTGATCCCTCATTATCCTGCACTTTAATATCAGTAATTGCAATTCTATATGGTCAATGGTTAATAATCAAATAATTAAAGATTGAATCAAACTGAATTGAATACCAAAATCATCATCTGATATTTCGACAAAGCGAACTGGTTTTTCTGCGTCAATACTCGAGTATATGAATGCTCATACTCGAGTATAACTTATCCTGCGTGAGTGTCCACTTTCGAAGATCATAACTTTCTGGTATGAACTCCGATTTGATTGGTTCAAGTCTTGTTGGAAAGCCCTTTGAGTCTACTTTCAAATGGCACCGGTTTCAGCGTCATTGGATTTCTATTTTGGGAGATATACCCAAAACATTGAGGCATGGTCAGTAGTGTGACGGTGATGTCACTTTTATCTTAAACAATTCATATCTCTCTCATATCACCTCAGTTGGACTTGAATCCTGTGCGAATAGAACCTTTTGGATGTCTAGTTTCCAACAAAATTGGTTTCATCTTAATCCGATCTCTGGTTTGGGAGATATTGTCGATTTACCAAAGGTCGCCCAAAGCTGAACGTAGAACAGAGCTGAACAGTGTGTCATACTCGGGTATATAGGTTACATACTCGAGTATTGATGCTTGATACTTGAGAATGGGAGCCTGATACTCGAGTATCAATGGGAATTAGAGGCAATTCATCCCGAAGCTCGTATTTGATCATTTTAACTTCGATTTGAGTCATTCCAACTTCCATGTCACCGTGGAGACTTGTAGAATCTAATTTAACAACTTGTATGATGATTTTATCATTTATCAAGTCTTCTTTCTTTCTTCTTCTCTTAATTATATTACGTTCTTCAAATATGTCCTCTTCTTCTTGAACTTGATATCTTCTTTAATTTATTCTTTCTAAAGTCTCTTATCTCCTTCTTGAGCTATAATTCAACTTGAACTAATCTACATTAAATATAGTAGTAGTTAGTCAATATAAGAGATAAATATATCATACAATCTTTTTGCTCTTTAAGAATGACATCTATAAGACATCATCAAAACTAGTCGAACCCAACAGGATTAAATCAAATCAAATTATCCTCTCCCCTAGCTATTTCGTGTGTCCCAAGAGAAGAGGGAGTAAGTAAAGTAATGATGACCTATTTAGAGTGCAATTAGCCTAAGGAAATGTGAAAAGTTGGACAAGTCATACTTATGAAGGAGGAGAGGAGGACGCATGCATTAATGGAGAAAGAGAAGAAACATTGATTAAAGGGGCTCATTGATTAATTCCCAACGTATGAAAGAAGCAAAAGGCAATAATAATAAATATATATATATATATATATATATATATATATATATATATATATATATATATATATATATATCACACAATTTCCCTTCCTTTTAGACCACCGGTGAGAGAAAGAAAGAAGCAATGGATATGACACAATGAACAAGTAATGAAGTAAGGATGTTGTACGAATAAGGAATGAAGAAAAGATAAATCAAATCACACCAACTCCTCTATAATTCCCATGATGCCTGACGCGTGGAGAAAGAAAGAAAAAAAAAAATAAGACAATGGAGAAAAGATTTCAGCATTATTGATTACTTATTTTGGCACATTGAATGGGAAAAAAATCATAGCAATATAGCCTTTCCCAACAGCCCCTCTTCGGCTTGCACAAAGAGAGAGGAGGAAAGAAGAGCTTTCATGAAATATGTGGAATTATCTAGAGAAGTTATGGGCAAAAAGGTAATTCATCATAACACAACAATTGATCATTTTAAAAGGACCAACTCCCCTCAATTTGGCTGCCTATTCGGTGGAAAAGAGAGGAAAAGAGAGAGCAAGTAGTTCCATTCATGAGAGCATAAGAGTGCTTGAGCAAGAAGAGGAAAGTTGAAGCAAAGGTAAGTATCATGGTCTTAGAACTCCAATTTACTCTCTACTATTTTTCTAAAGTGGTGAAGTTACTAAAGTTCATCCTCTTCTTGATGATTTAAGGAAAAGGTTAAGTGTATTGGGTGTTTAAAACAAAGAATGAAAGGAGCAAAGATCAAAGGAAGTTTGGGTCCTAAGACAAGTAAGTTATCTATGAACCTTCTTATGTTTCCCTTTGGTGGTAAAGCTTCAAAATAAATGTTTCTATAAGCATGCATATTTATTTTTGGGTCTGATTGAATAATGAAAATATGAACAAAGGTTTGAAGTTAAAGTTTATGGACTGAAATGGTAGATTAAAGCTAGTATATGGAGAATACGAGGTTAGAATGAAAGTTTAGTATTTTGTGGATTAAATAAGGAATTTTCGTGCAGGTGTTTTTCTTGATGATATGACTTGATTTTAGTATTTTTGAGGGTTCTAAAATGTTTAAAATGAGATTTTGTATAAGGATGAACTTGGATCAAAATTTTGGAACCCTAGATGAAAGTGTAAGAAAAACGTTGGTGGCAGATTTGTGAAATTTCTGGGAACCAGTCGAATATTTCATGGATTTTGACTTAGTAAATGGACTTAGAAAATTATGAAATTTTACAGGGAGAAATTAGACATCTCAAGGATTATTTTGATATATAATATGTAATTTTTCAAGTTCTGGACTATGAGAAATTAAGTTTTGAAAATGACCCTCTGATCCTGGACTTGATTTCGGACAGCAGAGACATTTTGAGCTATAAATGGATTTTCGATTAAGTCTGGCCCAAGAAAGTATTTTTGGTTGAAGATAGACATATTAAGGGTCATTTGGGCTTTGGAATCAACCCAAAATGAATTTTCTATATTTAATTATGAATTTTTGAAAATCAGTCTTTCATTGCTGAAAGTTTCTGAATAGTGACGAAAATAGAGGATTTTAGGCCCATATTAAATTCCTTAATAAGAAAAGGGATCTAGTAAATATGGACATATGGATTGGGCCTATCTTAGATCATCAAAGGAAATATTTAGTGAGGTGAATTTTAATTATATTTATATTTTATTATTTTAGGTCTAATTGTATCTTGCACCGGAGAAAATAATTTTTAGATGTAGTACGTCGACTACCAGGTAGTAACCTTAATCTTCATATACTCTGTGTGACTTGTGTATGTATGTTTTACCATGTATATTGCATACATTCGGTTATCATCCATTTTTCTTCCAAGCGCTATGGAACCGGAACATGCTGTGTGCATAAACGGGCCTTGCTGTGTGCCGTGCCCGGCAGTCTGTGCTGTGTGCTATTAGGACTGCTGCAGTCTATGCTGTGTGCTATTAGGACTGCTAGTTCCGTATTGGCTGTGTGCCTTGCTGTGTGCATGATACTGAATGAGATGTGGTTTGAATTTTTGTTCGTGGTTGCCTACATGCTTTGTTATACATTTTATATGAAATTAACGGTTACTCTGGGATTCAATTTTGAATCCCAGCCCCTTTTAAGCCCTCTGGCAGTTTATCTAGATCGGAGCAGGGAGACAGAGGTAAGGCTCCGGAGCAAGACTAGAGTGGTGGTAGATGTTGGTGATTTATTTTGGATACATGTTTATTTTGGTTACCGGATGACTGTAGTATATTCTTTTGGCCTGTTCGGGCACTAATATCCGGATGACTGTATGTTAAACCCTCTAGGGTAAACTTATCTTTTTGTATCTTTATTTTATCGCATATTATTGTCCAAACCGATGAATGCTCTGCTGCTGATACTCTGATGTGTAACGTAAATTAGCCTGGGATAAATAGTTTAAATTTGAATATAAGTAAAGGATCACACTACCCGCCACCCGAAAGGGCGAGGCCGGTAGGGGTGTTACATCGATCAAGCCGGTACATGATCATTTAATAACAACATAAAAACTGTAATAGTGATCTAAGTACGATACCTTAATCACAGTGTGTCTAAGTACGGTTCCATAGACATGGTGCATCTAAGTTTGGTTCCATAGACACGATGCATCTAAGTGTTGTTCCATAGACACGGTGCATCTAAGTACGGTTCCATAGACACGGTTCATATAGCACTGAATAGCATGACCAGGTAAGTGTCTATCATGGGGGCCTCACTGACTTTACTGCGACTATTTGGCTTACCCACATAGACTAGCCTTGCCTTCGGCATCAAACTATTTACACAACATATCAATGCATATATACATTCAATAATCATCAGCGTTAGTGTTACAGTACGCGAACATACCTCCGTTGACGAATGTTGGCAATTCTGGCGGAAACGGTACGTTTTACTTAAAACAATAAACGTCCAACAATGCACGCGTCGGACAACGTAACGGCAGCGAGATCAAAGTTTCGATGTCCTATAAGAGTAATATCACTTTCGTTAGTGATTTGACATCATAACTGGCATTTTAGGTAAAAATTACCATTTTGCCCCTATACCCCTAATTGGCGGAATTTCGCCAGCACTTCGTTACTTTGACTACTTTTCTTCCCAAAATTTCGTCAGAACTTCGACGCCATTTTGATTTTCAAAAATAAAGACTAAAATAGCCCTCCCATATGATATCCAATCATACTTGAAAAATTAAAGGCTATTCTAGCATTACAACCCCTATTTTTGAAAGAGCTACAAAAGCTTCAACTTTTCAGGTACTCGATCCCTACCAAGTTTTTTACCTCGTCGCATTTTTCAATGCAATGAGGCCTAAAAAAATAGTAGGAATCTCATTCCCTACTTCCTAAATCTAACCAACAATTCTACTAACTACCGAACTAAAACTCGAACTTAAAAACTAAAGCCCGAAAGACTTACCCGTTGAAGAACTTCCGGACAATTTTTCCAGAGCTTCTCTCTCTTCTTTCTCCCTCTAGGATTTCGGCCAAAGGAGCTCTTCAAAATGGTGTGAAGATTTCAAGAGCATGGCATGCCTATTTATAGAAATTTCTAAGGACATGAATGGCATTTTCCAACTTGTTTCAACCATGGAAATTCAAACTCAAAATGGTGTTTAATCCTTGTCCATGGGAGCATGTTGGCCGAAATTCAAGGGTGATGTGGCTGCTTTGGAGTGGTCCAAAAATGGTGACTTGGGTTGCTTTAAACCCGGTCTAATAGAATTTCCCCGATCGGTACCCGATTCGCGTGATTTCGGAGAAATCTCAAAATTCTGGATTTACAACTTTGAAGACAAATTCTCACTTACTAGAAATGTCCAAGTTAACCTAAATTTTGATCCCATATAGGGCTCCAACAGTCCAGTTGAAGTTTTCTCGAAAAACGTGTCCGAACGCGTCCGGTTTCAGAACGCATTTCTGAAATCATCAACTTCTTCAGAAAAATCCACTGATTCCAAATATGTTCATATAAATTCAAACTCATTCCTAGATGTTGAGTTAGAATTTATTTCCTTCATATCCAAAAATGTGCCTATCTGCATTTTTCCATATTTCGTCTTATTAGGAAAATGCACAAACGGCTTCAGAATTAACTTCCGTAAGAGTCTAACGGAAGATAAAATTCCACTGATCAATATTCTACCCTGACTTTGGAAATCTCATTCCTAGATCTCCAGATAGGATCCGTTTCCTAAATTCTAAATTACTATTCATCATTTTTACTTTAATTAATTATAATGTTAAAATAATAGCAACTTGCACAAATTTATTTTTCATTTCATTTTTTATTATTATTATTTTCTTTTCTTTTTTTTTTCTTTTCTTTTTTTTCTGCACTCTTTTTTTTTCGTTTTTTTTATTTAATTAATTAAATAATTATTTTTACATAATTTTTACAAAATTTTCCCATTGGTCAATACTTTGATTTAGGCTTAAAAATACCTAAAATCAACTATTTTTCTCCAAAATTTCCAATTAATTAGTAAACATATTTTTACTAATTTTAAAACAAAAACCACTAATTTCATTCCTTTACTTAAGCTTAAGTAATTAGCCAATAATTTCCTAATTACTTTCTTATCAATAGTTGATAATTTTCTTACTTAGGATGCTTCATTACCTCATAACTTCGTATTGACATTTTTGCTTTCATGTCTCTTGCATTATCTTAGCACCTACGGGGGTATTACGGTCATTTCCTTACTTTTGAGTATTCTTCTACATTTTCTCCAAGTTTGTAACTTATTAAATTACCTAAATTAGGGACAATATCCTTCCCTATTTCAAATAGATTTTAACTTGCTTCTTTTATAGCTTTCACAATTTTCCTAAGTATTTATGTCCCTTAGGGGCATTTCCGTCATTTGACACTTTGGCCCTTAGATTCTCTAATTTCCAAGAGATTTTCCTTTAGAAAATAAAATAATTATAACTTAATATTTGATATCCCATATTCACCTACTTTCTATAGGTATAATTTTACCAAATTATGATACGTATTTTTGGGGTATTACAATTGTAATCACAAGGGCCATAGCACTTCATCTTGTTTTCATAGAAAGGATAGAAGAGATAGGCCTGTAGGAAATTATCAGTGGGTACCTAAAGGAACTTATGTTCCTCAGGCCCAAACTAACCTCAAAGGACCCAAGAAAAAATGGGTACCTAAGGCCTAATCTTTCTTGATTTGCAAGTTTGTCTGAGAGCATCAAAAACCAATAAATGGTATATTGATAGTGGATGCTCGAGACACATGACGGGAGATCAAGCTAAGTTTGTGGCAATGAGATCAAAGGATGGTGGTAGAGTCACTTTTGGAGGAAACCAATCCGGCAAGATCACTGGAGTTGGAGAAATTGGCATAAAGGATGGACCACTAATCAAGGATGTTTATCTGGTAGAAGGACTCTGTCACAATCTCCTAAGTGTTAGCCAAAGTGCGGACAAAAACAATTGGATCCTTTTTGACTCAAAAGAATGTCTTATTGTCAGTAAGGATGATCTTCCAATAGATAAAGGTAAAGTAAGAACATTGTTCAGGGCTCCGAGAGAAGGTAACTGCTACACATTAGAATTTCGTAAAGTAAATTCCAAAAAATGTTTTGTTAGCAACTTGGATGAAAGTGGCTGTGGCATAAGCGGCTGGCTCATGTTAACATGTTACAATTAGATAAGTTGATAAGAAAAGATTTAGTTATTGGTTTGCCCAAAATTCGTTTTGAAAATAATATGATATGTGATGCGTGTCAAAAGGGCAAACAAACCAAATCCTCTTTCAAAAACAAATTTGAAATATCAACTAATTGTCCTCTTCAATTACTTCACATGGACTTAGTTGGACCTGCCAGGGTTAGAAGTCTTGGTGGTAACTTATATTTATATTTAAATGTGTCTCCATGTTCGGTTATTTGTATATTATTTTTGGTAATTCACTATTCTTCATTTGGTATTATATTATGTTATATTAATTATTTTCTCTTTTTTCTATAGCGCCATAACTTGATAACTTTATATTTTGTTGCATGTTATTTGTTTCGTTGATATTTACTTAGTTTATTTTTTTCCTTTGATTATTATTTATTTGTTGTAATACTTATTATTTATCATGTATATGTACCAGTAAATTATCTCCTTTATCCGTGACTCTCTTGTCATGTTTTTATTATTATCCAGTTTCTTCTCGTGTATCGATTTAAATTATTTGATGTAGATTTGCTATTTTCTTTTATATTTATATTTGCTATCTTTTTAAGCTGTTTTCTTCTATGTCTTCCGCGACTTGGAGTTGCTTGATATGTTTGCATTATTTAATTTTATTTACCATGTTTGTATTATTTAAGTTAAATGTGTTATTTTATTTATATTTAAAAGTGTTTCCCGTTAGTTCTCAAATGGTTTTGATGATAACGGACAATTGTAAACACAGAAGAAGTTTGTCTTTGTAAGTTGAAAAACTTACTGTCTAAGGCAAACTCGAGTTTCAGCTTGGAAACTCGAGTTTTGGCCTGACAGAGAAATGCTTGAATTTTTGTAAACATTGACAAACTCGAGTTTGGGTTTGAAAACTCGAGTTTTGGCCATACAGAGAGCATTCGAGTTTTTCCACAGACAAAGAAAACTCGAGTTTGATTTTGAAAACTCGAGTTTTGACAAGACAGAGAGCAACCAAGTTTTTCAAAGAAACCAAAACTCCAGTTTCCATTTGAAAACTCGAGTTTGGGTTATACAGAGAGTTCTCTAATTTTCCAATGTTTTCTGGAAACTCGAGTTTCGTTTTGAAAACTCGAGTTTACCTCATCTGAGAACAATGCTCGTATCTGACCTTGTGAAAACTTCCATGATTGAATCGACCAAAGCTTTTGACGTTTTTCATAAAAGAGAAAACTCGAGTTTCCATTTTGAAACTCGAGTTTCGAACTTCCAGAGTAGTTTCCAAAGTTTTCAAAGAAGATGAAAACTCGAATTCTGTTTTGAAAACTCGAGTTTTGGTCAGGCAGAGAACTCTACCAATTTTGAGCCTTTGAAAACTCGAGTTATGTTTTGGAAACTCCAGTTTTAAACTTTTGGACTAAAACATGATTTTTCATTTAAGAGTCCAAAACTCGAGTTTGTCATTAATTGACTTGAGTTTTTCACTATTCACCAACATGTCCAAAATGCCAAATCGCGATGTTTGTCTCTATAAAGAGAAAACTCGAGTTTATATTGAAAACTCGAGTTTCGGTATTTCGTTAAAAATTCTCTGAGACATGAAAACTCGAGTCTCGAAGAACCAACTCGAGTTTCCATCGCAGAATTTGAAATTTCGATTTGAACGAATTCATGAAATGTTTCTGTTTGATCTCAATACTCTTTACCATTACTCATAACTATTCTTAACTATGTTTAATCAGTTTGTTAGTGAGTTTCAGATGGTTAAAGACAGGTTTAAATGAAGATTAAGCAAAAGGCAAAAAGCATGTCAGCACATTAAATGTAAAAGTGCAGAAACTTGCATGCTTTTAGGAAAACATTTTCCACACGTTTTGGAGAAGTTAATGCTTGCCTTCTACATTCAGTAAACTACTCTTCCAACGGATTAAAAGTCAGAATGTCAACTCTAATTATCTGCAAAACTGGATTAACCAGAATGTAGAGAGAGAAGAAGACTAAAGCTTCATCTAATCAGCTCCCAACATCACCAACGGTTATGAGAGGGATTCCAACGGTCAATTAATGATCTCTACCTATAAATAGAGATGCATTCAAGTCTTCTCAACAACCAACCTGTGCAAGAACGAAAATTAAGATAGTTTCATTTACTCTTTGAGTTTTCTTGTGAAAGTATCTGTTGATACATTTATTCTTCAGTGATTATCATATCTACTCTTAGAGAGTTTTTCTTGATTGTAAATCATTCTTGTAAGTTATCTCAAGTCAAGGGGACTTGGAGATTGGGTTTATTGATTACAACTTGTAAGGGGGAGTAAGTTCTAGAGAGAGAATTACTCTTGAGTGCAGAGTGTGTAATCAATCTTGATAGTGAGAAATCCCATAGAGTCTGGGTACTGGACGTAGGTCAGGTTGTTGGACCGAACTAGTATAAATTCTTGTGTCTTGCTTTCTCTTCCTTCACTCTGTTTATCTTCAGTTTCACATTCCAAAACAGAGTAATCGAAATTTTTTTTTTTGAGAATCCCCAATTTACCCCCTCTTGGTGATTCAAGCTCCACTTTCATTTGGTATCAGAGGAAGGTCTTCTCCTAAGAGCTTAACATCTCGAGAAGGATCCAATGGAAGGTATTCTACCTGATGGAGCTTCGATCAACTGTCCTCCCGGGTTCAGTGGTCAACACTACTCTTTCTGGAAAGCAAAATTTAAAGTGTTTTTCATGGCCAGTTACTACGGTCTATGGAGGGTGTTCGAAATAGGCAACTACAATCCAACCATCTTGGAGAATGGGCTTCGAGTTCCTAAGCCAGAAGATACATATGATGAGAATGACAGAAGAAATGTCACTCTCAATAGCAAGGCCATTCTCATGCTCAAGAGTGCTCTAAGTCAACAAGAGTACTTCCGCATATGCACTCTACCAACTGCAAAAGCTATGTGGGATGCCTTGGAGATTGCTCATGAAGGAACAACCGGATTCAAATAAAATAGAGTAAATAATCTAATGACCAAATATGATCTTCTTCGAATGAATCCTGGTGAATCCATCATTGACTTCTAGCTAAGATTCACTCATCTGATCAACCAGCTTGCTGCCTTGGGGAAAACATACGAACAACCCGCTCAAGTAAGAAAGATTCTGAATATTTTGAGCAAAGAGTGGGAAACCAAGGTCACAGCCCATTGAAGAAGCTCGTGGGGAATCAATGAGCTCCGTAGCAGCATTATTTGGTAGTCTATCCGAGTATGAAGGTAAGCTCAAGTTCAAAAAGGGACTTGATGAGACAAATGTCAAAAATAAAGGCATTGCTCTCAAGGCAGACAAAGAAGCCAAGGAATCCGATGATGGTGAAGAAGATGAAGAAGAAGAGCTAGGCATGATGGTCCGAAGATTCAGAAAGTTCTTTCGGAAGGACCATGGGCATAAAAGATTCAACAGAGGCAGCACCAGCAATGAAGAAAGAAAGCCTATTATCTGCTATGAATGCCAAAAGCCCGGTCACATCTGTTAGTTCTCTATGTGTTTTGATGATTAATAACAAATGTAAACAAGTACGAATGCTTTTAAAATGACAAAAGAGTCAAAATCACTCTGTCACCGCAAAACTCGAGCCTAACTAAGCAAACTCGAGTTTTCTGCAAACAGAGAGCTCATCAGGATATTTTCAGCATAACGAACTCGAGCCCGAGTAAATAGACTCGAGCCTAAACCCTCATGATATAATAATAAAGAGTTTACAAACAAGTAAACTCGAGCACTGTATAGACAAGCTCGAGTTTTCCCATGGCGGAAGTTTTCTAATTAAATTGTATCTCTTTAAACTCCAGAGTTTATTCTTTTTGAGTAGAGTTCACTTGTTTCTATGGCTATAAATTAATGAACACTCGAGCCCAAGTATATGGACTCAAGCCTAATGCTTTTGTGTAGAGTTTACTCTATGGTTTGACAAACGAAGAAGAGTTTACAAAATAGGTAAACTCGAGCCTGTTATTACAAGCTCGAGTTTTCCCTTGTGAAGAGCTCCCAAGTTTTTCCTTCTTTTCAAACTCCGAGTTTAAGCTCAAACCTCCAGTTCACTTCAATAAGTCATGGAATAAATTAAGTTGAACTCGAGCCTAAGAATAATGAACTCGAGCCCTTCATCGAAGAAAGAAAAGCAAGTGTACAAACTCCGAGTTTATACTCGTGCTCCAGTCCACTCTAATCGAGCAACCAAAACTCTTAGGCATGAATAGTGTTAAACTCGAGCCTAATCACTAATGGACTCGAGCACGCTTATCTTGTGAGATATTACTCCAGTGTTCATTCGACAAAAGCTTAGAGAGTATTCGAACTCGAGCCTACCTTTGTGAACTCGAGTTCACATGGTGAAACAAAATACAAACTCCAGAGTTTACATCAAACTCCAGAGTTTGCTCTCTCAGAAGATAAACCAGATACTCTAAAGAGTCTTACGAACTCGAGCCTGACTTAGAGAACTCGAGTTTAAGATGGAAGCAAATATGATCGTTACTGATTTCATCCTGATTCTTTTGAACTGCAAAACTTACCATGTTTATACGAATTGATTGCATTCATTTAGTATATTCAAACGTATTTAACTACTCTATATTGAGAATGTTTCGGTATTAAATTGGATCAAACGAATCATTGAATAAACGCGAAGAATCGAAGGCGAGAATGATTTCACGCGTCCAGAATTGAATCGGCCGAAATTCGGGACCCAACGGCTATAATCCTCATCAAACTGAATTTCAAATGAAGAACATGCTAAGTTGAGAAGTAACGGTCACATAGCAACTCAACACTATATAAGGAGCTGATTACAAACTTCAAAAGATACGAAAGATTAAGCAGAAACGAAAAGCAAGCTCAAGAGTTCTTATACATTCAGTTTTCTTTACGTATTGTATTTTGATATACAAAGAGCCTCAGTGTTTATCATTATCTTCTCTGTGAGAGAGATTTTATTCAAATTATTCATTCATTGTAAAAGATCTCAAGTCAAGGGGACTTGGAGATTGGGATTTGAGTACAACTTGTAAGGGGAGTGTATCCTAGAGAGGATAATCCTTGAGTACGAGTGTGTATCCGAGTTAAGTGATAGTAGAAAAACCCGGAGAATCTGGGACCGGACGTAGGTCAAGAATTTAGACCGAACCAGGATAAACTTTCGTGTCAAGCTCTTCTTCCCTATCTCTTTACGTTTAGCTTCAGCTTGGGAGCAAAGTTATTATAAAAGTTTTAAAATCCCCAATTCACCCCCCTCTTGGTGATTTCCTTTCGTTTTCATTTGGTATCAGAGCCTCGTTGTCAATTTGAAGGATTAACATCCTAGACACAAAGATCCAATGGAAGGAATTCTACCAGATGGAGCCTCAATCAACCGACCCCCAGGTTTCAATGGAGAACACTACTCATTCGGAAGGCTAAGTTCGGGGTCTATGTAATGGCCTCGAGTTTGGTTTGTGGAGGGTCTTTGAAAAAGGAAACTATGTTCCTTCCTCTGTTGTAGCTGACATCAGAACTCCCAAGAAAGAAGAAGAGTACGATGACAATGATAAGAAACAAGTCACTCTCAACATGAAGGCAATTCATATGCTCCAAAGTGCTCTTGGCCAAAAGGAGTATTTCAGAATCTGCACTTTGCCATCTGCTAAGCAAATGTGGGATGCTCTTGAAATAGCTCATGAAGGAACAGCTGCGATCAAAGAAAATCGTATCAATACTCTCATGACTGAATACGATCTATTGCAGATGAAGACCGGAGAATCTATTGGTGAATTTCAACTCAGATTCACTCACCTGATCAATCAACTCATTGCCTTGGGAAAAGAATATGAACAACCTGCCCAAGTGAGGAAAATACTAAATATTCTCACCAAGGAATGGGAAGCCAAGGTCACCGCAATTGAAGAATCTCGAGGCGAATCAATGGCCTCCGTGGCGGCACTATTTGGCGGCCTTTCGAATATGAGGGAAGATCAAATTCAAAAAGGGACTAAATGATATCAATGTCAAGAACAAGGGAATAGCTCTTAAAACCATCAAAGAAGTTAAATCGGATGACGATGAAGAAGATGAAGATGAAGATGGTGAGCTAGGAATGATGGTCCGAAGATTCAAGAAATTCTACAAAAAGGACCAATCTCACGAAGGTTTCACAAAGGAAATTCTAGCACGAAACTAAGAAACCAATTATATGCTATGAATGTGAGAGACGACGAAGAGGTAAGTAATTCTGATTTACCTTATAATGAATTATCTTCAACATATGATTCTCTTTATACTGAATTTAAGAAAACTGCAAAAGAGCTCTTATTTTCAAAAAGAAAAATCAAACTATTAGAAGAACAAGTACAAAAGATTTCTACGCCTATCCCTGCTTGTGAAAAGGATGCAAAACCAACTTATAATGAATTGTTTACTGAATACGAACTTGTTCAAAATGAATTTGAGGAACTTGCTGAAAAATATTCTGTTTTAAAAAGGAAGAATACAACACTTGAACAACAAGTAGAAAATCTTTCAGTTCTGAAAATATCATATGTGATGAATGTTCTATTCGAAAAAGAAAAATGAATACCTTACAAAGACTCTTGAAAAATTCACTAGAGGAAGTGAAATGCTTGAGGTAATTTTAAAACAAAGAAAGATTTACAAATGACAAATCGGAATTGGTTACAAGCCCGATTATGACAAAAAGAAAGGCAAAAAGAAACATGGACAAAGATCCTACATGAATTATTTTCAAAAATCTGTTCATACCTCAAATCCTTTTGCACATTGCAACTATTGTAATAGAAAAGGTCATACTACTTCTTCATGTTTTCATAAGAAAGATAGATCAATTAAACCTATAGGAAATTATCAATGGGTGCCTAAGGGATCCTATATGACCCCTAAGACACAAACTAACCCAAAAGGACCCAAAGAATATTGGGTACCTAAAAGATAATATCTCTTCTTATGCAGATTTGTCTTAGAGCATCAAATCCCAATAAGTGGTACATAGACAGTGGATGCTCAAGACATATGACTGGAGACCAATCCAAATTTGCTTCAATCAAACATAAGGAAGGTGGCAAGGTAACATTTGGAGGAAATGAGTCCGGAAGAATTGCTGGCATTGGCAAAATTGGAAATAGCAATGGACCTCAAATCAAAGATGTTTATCTTGTGGATGGGTTATGTCACAACCTCCTCAGTGTGAGTCAAAGCACGGACAAAGGAAACCTAGTCATCTTTGATTCGAAGAATGTTTGATTGTAAGTAAGGATGCTCTCTCTTTAGATAGTATTAAATCCAAAGCATTATTCAGAGCTCCAAGAGAAGGTAATTGTTATACTCTTAATCTGTCTAAAAACAATTCGATTCGAAAAATGTTTTGTTGGTAACTTAGATGAAAGTTGGTTATGGCATAAACGTTTAGGACATGTCAATATGATTCAACTTGATAAACTACGAAAAAGGAATTGGTTATTGGTTTACCAAAACTGTCTTTTAAAAATGATCTAATTTGTGATGCATGTCAAAAAGGTAAACAAACTAAATCATCTTTCAAGTCGAAAACGGAATTATCAACTAATAGACCTCTCCAATTACTCCATATGGACTTAGTTGGACCAACTAGAGTAAAAAGCCTTGGCGGCAATCTTTATACATTGGTCATAGTAGATGATTTCTCAAGATTCACATGGGTCATTCTTTTATCATCAAAAGATAAAACATTTGATCAATTTATTGTGTTTGCCAAGAAGGTCCAAAACGAGAAAGGATTCTCTATTGCAGGTATTCGTACGGATCATGGTGGAGAATTTGAGAATCATGCCTTTGGAGAATTCTCGTGATAGTATGGGAATTAATCATAACTTCTCGGCTCCAAGAACCCCACAGCAAGATGGAGTTGTTGAAAGAAAGAATAGAGTGCTTACTGAAATGGCAAGATCAATGCTAAATGAGAACCAAACATCTCAAGTGTTTTGGGCTGATGCTATGAGCACTGCTTGTTACATATCAAACAGGGCATATCTCCGGAAGAAGTTGGACAAAACTCCCTATGAACTCTACAAAGGAAGAAAACCCAACTTAGCTCACTTGCATATCTTTGGATGTAAGTGCTTCATCCACAATAATAAGGACAGCGTTGAAGAATCTATGCATATTGTTTTCTCGTGAAACCAAATCTAACAAGTCCTTGGATGATGATGATGATTTTCTGTGACAAACCAAACTTCTGTTTCAACAAATACGGAAAAGATTTGCAAGATGATTCTCAAACCGAAAAACATTGTGAAAATGCTTATGAAAACAAGTGTTCAAACTCAACCAAAATCATGGAGATACGGTAGGAGTCATCCTCTGGATCAAGTGATAGGTGATGCAAATCAAGGAGTAAGAACCAGAAAAAGCACTTTGAATGAAGTTACTTTTTCAGCTTTCATTTCGAAAATTGAACCCTCTAAGATTGATGAAGCCCTTTCAGACAATGATTGGGTTATAGCAATGCAAGAGGAATTACATCAATTTGAAAGAAACCAAGTTTGGGACTTGGTGCCCAGACCTAAAGACCATCCGGTCATTGGTACTAAATGGGTATTCAAAAATAAATGTGATGAATCCGCCATAATCATTCGAAATAAAGCAAGGCTAGTTGCAAAAGGCTATAATCAAGAAGAAGGAATTGATTATGAAGAAACTTATGCTCCACTAGCAAGATTGGAAGCTATAAGAGTTCTTCTAGCCTTTGCTTGTGTTAAAGGATTCAAACTTTTTCAAATGGATGTAAAATCCGCCTTTTTAAATGGTTTTATACAGGAGGAAGTTTATGTTGAACAACCTCCAGGTTTTCAAAATGAACATCATCCAGATCATGTTTATCACCTCAAGAAAGCCTTATATGGTCTTAAGCAAGCTCCTAGAGCTTGGTATGAGAGGTTAAGCACTTTCCTTCTTGATCAAGGATTTGTTAGAGGAAAAGCGAGATACAACTCTCTTTATAAAGAAGAATAAACTTGGTGATGTTTTAATAGCTCAAATTTATGTTGATGATATTATTTTTGGTGCTACTAATGATACTATGTGTGAAGAATTTGCCAAGACAATGCGGGAGAATTTGAAATGTCCATGATGGGAGAACTTAATTACTTCCTTGGACTTCAAATCAAGCAACGCCATGATGGAATCTTCATTTCCCGGACCAAGTATCTCGAAAGATCTATTAAAAAATATGGTCTAGCTGATTGTAATGGAGCGAGATACTCCAATGAGTTCAACCGCAACTCGGATGCCGATGAAAAGGGGACTAACTTCAACATCACTAAGTATAGAGGAATGATTGGATCATTACTCTATCTTACGGCAAGTCGTCCGGACATTCAATTCGGTGTTGGAATGTGTGCTAGATTCCAATCGCCCCATGGAGTCCCATCTTTGAACATGTTAAAAGAATTTTTAGATATCTTGCTGATACAAAGACTCTTGGATTATGGTTTCCCAAAGATCAACATGAACACTTAGTAGCCTATACCGATTCAGATCATGCAGGATACAAGACGACGAGAAAAAGCACAAGTGGTCAATGTGAGTTCTTTGGAGGATCATTAGTGTCTTGGTTCAAAGAAAAAGCGCACCACGTTGGCCGTGTCATCCACTGAAGCCGAGTATGTTGCTGCCTCAAGTTGCTTGTGCTCAAGTTCTTTGGCTCAAACAACAATTGTGTGATTTGGGAGTTCATCTCAAAGAAATCCCAATTCTTTGTGACAACACAAGCACAATAAGTTTGGCAAAGAATCTGTTCAACACACTAGAACCAAACATATTGATGTCGGACATCACTTCATAAGAGATCATGTTCAAAAGAAGGATGTCAAAGTCATGTTCATCCCAACTCACTTGCAACTCGCCGATATCTTCACCAAGCCACTAGCAAAAGAACAATTTGTGTTCATAAGAAGAGAATTGGGAATGGTAAATCCCAATGAGTTGTAAGTAATTCAAATGTTAGTTATGTTTTTTAATGATTATTGTCCACTAACTTAAGCATCGGAGTATGTAGATATGTTTTGTGCAGGATGTATATTGAAATCAAAATCCCAAACAATCGTGTGCAAGTAAAGCTGTCACAAACTCGAGCCTACCAAAGACAGACTCGAGCTCGAAAGAACCAGCGAGAAATGCAACTATCAGGTCGCCAAACTCGAGCCTATTAGTGAACGGACTCGAGTTCGCGAGAGACAGAGAGCAACTCATCTCAGAGATTTTGACAGACTCGAGCCTATTAGTGAACGGACTCGAGTTCGCGGGAGACAGAGAGCAACTCATCTAAGAGATCTTGACAGACTCGAGCCTATTAGTGAACAGACTCGAGTTCGAGGGAGACAGAGAGCAATCCACCTCAGAGAACCATTCTTTAAATACCTGTCTTTTCGTCTTCACTCTATCTCACCCTCGAGCGTAAACCTAAATTCTCCCAAAAATTTCTCTCAATCTCCTCAAACGAAAACCAGAGAACATGGCGTCCAAACGATCTGCAACCCAAGATTCCAAATCCTCTGATCCTCAAGAACCCCAAACCGATCATACACAAATCTCTCAACGTCCTCCCGAAGAAAATCGTTTCCCAAACGATTCAAGCATGGAATTGACAAGCAAATTCCTGGTATTCCTATTACCCAAGCCACTCCAATAACCACGGTCAAGATGAATACCTCAAAGAAAGCTTCAACTGCTGACACACCACCTCGAAGGGGCAAAGAACAGATACACAAGTCTCGAAAGACCACAACTAGTCAAGCTAGCTCTCAAGCTCAATCATCCTCCCATCACCAACAACACTCTGTTCCTCAGGTATCTAGAGAAAACCCAGCCTTATTTGAAATTTACAATCATTCCTCCATCCCTAAAGGATTCTCTAGTGAGGATGTCACTCTATATGGTGAGGATGCCATACGATTCCAAGAAAACTATGAGGCTAAGAGTTTTTGCCCTTACGTGTATGTCAATCTAGATGCTTTAAAAGAGGAATGTAACCTTGATCTTACCCACTGGCTTAGACAATTTGAACCTCTCATATCCATTAGAGCCTCATATAGTCCATCCTTTGTTAAAACCTTTTACTATTGTATGCAAAGTGACAATTTATTGGATGCGGATAGAAATTTGGTTGAGGAAAGGATTACCACATCCATTAGAGGAAAACAGATAACCATCACTGCTGCATACCTTAATTCCCTCCTCCAAATCCAAAATCCTCCTCCTGTTGCTTCTCCAAATTATACGAATAGGCAAATTTTTCACTCCTCGGACCCGATGAGCCTATACACGATCTTGTAGAGATTCGGATTTCACTCGATATCGATGCCTCCTAAGCAAAGAGCTGCTTGGTATATATACACTAGAAACTTAGTACAAAAGGGAGGCAATTTCACTCACTTTGCCAAAAAGGACTTCCCTATTTTTGCCTCTATCATAGATCAAGTCCCTCATAACATAGGAGATTGGATCTTTAAAGAGATGTTCAAATTTCGTTTCCATGGAAGAAAAACATCCCGATACCCTTTTCCAGTCTCATCTCGGTGATTATGTTTCATGAAAGGGTCTGGTATTTACCACCAATGAGAAACTGAAAAACCAGCCAAATTTGGCGGCGTATCCTAAATTTGATGAGGATAAGCTTTGATCAAGGAAGTGATCATTCCGAGCACCCTCAAGACCTACTAGAACCAGAGCTACTCAATCTAGAGTTCAAGAAGCTCAAAGTGCACCACCTCCACCACAATCCTTTCCCTCTGATTTGGATGAAAGAATAAAGACTTACATTGCCCAAGTTGTTTATGATCTTTCTTCCAAGATAGAATCGAGATTCACCACGATCAAGAAAGGATATGAGGAGTTCTCGATGCACAATGAACCAATCCCAACCTCCATAGCCCCTGAACCATCTACCCATGATCCTATTCTTCAGTCAACCTCTATCTCATCTCATCCTCCACTTTTCGATGATACCAAAGGGGGAGAAGAGTTGAAGTAAAGAAGGAGAAGTCAAGTTGTCAAGTTGTCAAGTTTTTTTTTTTGAGATATATGTATGCTTGAAACTTTAAATGTCATTTTGTAAACCATTGAATGTTTTAGCTTATGCAATGACAATATGTGTTATGATTTATGTTAAGCTGCTAACTCTGATAGAATCAAAGTTTAAATGTTAAAATCTAAAAAAGGGGGAGAATGTTAGTTCTCTATGTGTTTTGATGATTAATAACAAATGTAAACAAGTACGAATGCTTTTAAAATGACAAAAGACTCAAAATCACTCTGTCACCGCAAAACTCGAGCCTAACTAAGCAAACTCGAGTTTTCTGCAAACAGAGAGCTCATCAGGATATTTTCAAGCCTGTTATATTTTGTTGCATGTTATTTGTTTTGTTGATATTTACTTAGTTTATTTTTTTCCTTTAATTATTATTTATTTGTTGTAATACTTGTTATTTATCATGTATATGTTCTAGTAAATTATCTCCTTTATCCGTGACTCTCTTGTCATGTTTTTTTTATTATCCAGTTTCTTCTCGTTTATCGATTTAAATTATATGACGTAGATTTTATATTTTCTTTTATATTTATATTTGCTATCTTTTTAAGTTATTTTCTTCTATGTCTTCCGCGACTTGGAGTTGCTTAATATGTTTGCATTATTTAATTTTGTTTACCTAGTTTGTATTATTTAAGTTAAATGTGATATTTTATTTATATTTAAAAGTGTTTCCTTCTTGATTGTTTCTATTTGATTTTTGGTAATTCACTATTCCTCATTTGGTATTATATTATGTTATATTAATTGTTTTCTCTTTTTTCTATAGCGCCATAACTTGATAACTTTATATTTGGTTGCATGTTATTTGTTTCGTTGATATTTACTCAGTTAATTTTTTCCTTTAATTATTATTTATTTGTTGTAATACTTATTATTTATCATGTATATGTACCAGTAAATTATCTCCTTTATCCGTGACTCTCTTGTCATGTTTTTATTATTATTATCCAGTTTCTTCTCGTGTATCGATTTAAATCATTTGACGTAGATTTTCTATTTTCTTTTATATTTATATTTGCTATCTTTTTAAGTTATTTTCTTCTATGTCTTCCGTGACTTGGAGTTGCTTAATATGTTTGCATTATTTAATTTTGTTTACCAGGTTTGTATTATTTAAGTTAAATGTGTTATTTTATTTATATTTAAAAGTGTTTCCTTCTTCATTGTTTCTATTTGATTTTTGGTAATTCACTATTCCTCATTTGGTATTATATTATGTTATATTAATTGTTTTCTCTTTTTTCTATAGCGCCATAACTTGATAACTTTATATTTGGTTGCATGTTATTTGTTTCGTTGATATTTACTTAGTTAATTTTTTCCTTTAATTATTATTGAGTCCTAGGGAAAGGATCATCTCTAGTACAGAGTGTGTAATTGTTTGTATCTTTGATTACAACTTGTAAAGAGGGGTAAGTCCTAGAGAGAGGATTACTCAATAGTTACAGAGTGTAGTCAAAAGTGAAAATTCCTAGAGTGTGTCTAGGCAGTGAAAAGTCCTAGAGTGTTTCTAGGCAATTGTAAAATCCTAGAGTTTCTAGGTGAGTTAGTGAAATCTCGGAGTTTTTAAGGGACTGGACGTATGATGAGGGCCTTTTCGTCTTTAGCCTTGGGGTCCACAATCAATAATAACCAAGGATTGCGTATAGGCAAACCTAGGATCGTTCTCTCTCTCGAGGAGCCTTTTATTGAATCCTAAGTAATCTAAATGACATGTAAATGCAATTAAAACAAGGGAAAATCGGTTTTGGATTTTTGAATTGATGAACTAAAATAAGAATGCAATGAAATTAAATGCTAAACTATTATTTTTTTTTGGTATTTTCTTTATAAAATGAAATGGAGTATGAAAATGAGTATGAATGCTCTTGGAGATGGAATATTGGCTATCATAGTTCAATTAAATATGGGAGTAAATTTTCACCAAGTCTAGATGAAAAACCTCAAGATACCACTTGAGTCCAATATTCCCAATTAATAGTAGCTCCTACTACCGTAGCTAACTACTATCTCTTGAGATATTGTTTAAAACCACTTAGTGTGTGATTAGGATCAAATTAATGCAACTTGGTTCCTCTTCATATGAATGCGATACCACGCCACTCAATTAATCCAATTCAATCATACTATCTAACAATACCACGTAGAAAGCACAATATCATTGAATCAATAAGGAAATACATATATATATATATATATCCAACAAACTACCAAAATTAAATCCAATCACATAGGTTCAATCCACAAAGTTATCCAAACGGGTAAACTAACTCTCAACAATACAAACCAACATCCCTAAAACTAGGAAATCCAAATATAATTAGAGAAAATAGATTGAACAAAATAAACTCCCTTTGAAGCTTTGAACTCAAGTCAATATCCACTACCAAGAAGCAAAGAAATCAGCCCCTCATTGCAATCTGAGAACTCGCCGGAAACTGGGAATAAGTCGCCGGAAAATTCAAAGCTCGCCGGAAAACTCAGAATGGAGGTCGATGGTGATGGAGAAGGATGAAGTCGACGGTGTTCAGTTTTCAGATCGAAGGTCCGCTGGTTCTGGTTTTCTCCCCGCGGCGCTGGCTCTTTTCTTCGTCCAAAAATGTCTCCAGCTCTCAGGTCTGTATCTCCCTCCGTTACGGTTTTTCGCCGGCAGCAGAATGGAGGAACTATGGTCGCCGGCGACGGTGGGGATGATGGCAATGGTCGCCGGCGACGGTGGGGCGAGTGGAGGAGGATGAATCGGATTGAAGTTCTCGTTCTCTCAGCTCTCTCTGGTCTGTTCGTTCTGTTTCTGTCGTCCCCCTCTATTCCGCGGCTCTCCCTCACAGTGAAGGTGGTGGTGGCTCGCCGGCGGACTTGGGTGTGGAGATGCCGCCGGCGAGATAGGAGGAAGAAGGGAGGGAAGGTGGAGGTCGAAGGTGATTCCAGGAGGTTCTCGTTTTTCTTCGCGGTGAACACACTCCCTCTTTTCCTCGTTTCTGCCTTTCTTAATAATCCTCGGCTCATCTGCTAGGTCAAGTGTCCCTGGTCAAAACGCGAGTTTTGACCAGGGGACCTAAGTGCAAAGAGTGAAAGTTTGGAAGAAGGGACTTAAGTGCGAATATTCAAAATATTTTTGGGGCAGAACTGAGATTTCCGAAAGTAACTGGGTCATTTTACGTAATTTGTCTCTTAATCCGAAAAACCATATAAAAATATGGTTAGATCAATTCCCCCACACTTAGACCTTTGTACTCCTGAACAAAGGCAATTGAGTACACAATTCCAAGTCCAAATCACTAATGCATTTGAAATATGAGCAATTTCATAATTTGAAAGCAATGAATTAATCAATCAAATTCTTCAAGCCAACACTAGTCATAATCAAGTGATGCAAATAAATTAGTTGACCATACAATCCTAAATAGTAAAATGAAGCACAAGAGAACTCTCAAGGTATTATCAGTGTTTCAATCATCTCACCTCATTGATTGGGGTAATTTCACTCTAGTTCACTTAATCAATCCCTTACCATAGGCTTGTAACAACTCTAACATCTCCACCGTTAATAGCAATTAATGTGATGAATCAAGAGGACTTAAAGGCTTGTAATGATGGATGAAGGCTAAATGGAATGAATTAATGAGAAGAAAGAAAATAGTTTATATGCAAATCACAATTAATAACCAAGTTCATAGCATCTAAATAACTTTACAAACTTTTGCCAATTCTTTTGAAAATCATGAATTGTGCCTTCTTGATATTTCTTTTGCTTTTATTTTTTTATCTACCAAATACTTTTTATTTTCAAACTATACTCACTTTTTTCTTTTCTTTTTTCTTTTCTTTTTCTTTTCTTCTTTTTTTTTTATACATGGCATTTCAATTTCTTTTTTGGCAATTCTCTTTTGATTTTTAGAATACTGTGAACACTATGAGTAATGACATGCATACAACATAGGAATGGCTCAAAAAGGGAAGCAAATGGTAGATGAATGTAGGTTTGTGTTTGGGTGACAATGGTTTAGAATTGAATGCCTCTTTCATTTTCATCACAATAACGCAAATCTTGTTTCAAAAAGAGTGGAAACAAGTTCTAGAAGGTGAAAAACTAAGCGAACATGCTCACATGGAAAGAATTTAAGGCTCAGATATCCTTCCAACAAGGTTTTTCTTCAATGCTCACTTCAACATAATCAATTGCATAGTAAACTAACCACAAAGCATGTACTTAACTATTCCAAGTGCTAACCTTACAAACACAACCAATCAAAACATTGCAATCAGTTAAAATAATTCTCAACTCTTAAATGCACAAATGATATATAAACTCTTTTTTTCAAAATGAAGAGTAACCAAAAATCCAATTGTGGGCTCACTTCTCTTCCCATTCACTTGAAAAACAAGACATGGTTTTATGAAGTTGCCAAAACACTAGATCTCATGAAAGCTCAAAGAATTACCCACAAATTATACACTTCCAAAGTGGCAAATGCGACCATTTACCACTTAGAACATGCATTAAAGCAAGTCATTCTACAAAAATTTTTGAAATTTTTTTTCTAGTTTTAGGCATTTTTTCATTTAAAAGCAACCAATTAATTGGGATTCAAAATGTATTCCCCTCCCCCATACTTAATCAACACATTGTCCTCAATGTGAAAAATCACTCTAAAGAGAATGATAAACAAGGTAAAATTCAAGGCACAATGGTAATTAAGTAAAGAGTGACCAAGAGAATGCAAAGCAAACATAGGGGATTCTTATTCTACTTACTCAACTACATTATTTCTACTTTTTCTACTGGATTGTGTCCCTCCCCCACACTTATCTTCCTTACACAACATTTAAGCCCAAATAATCATAGGAATTAGGAAGAAAATAAGTGAGGAAAGAGACAACCTGTGTTAGAGTATCTTGAGTTGCTTAAAGGAGAAATTCTCATCCATGATGAGAGTCATGCATTTGTCTTTAAAAACATTTTCTCCCGCATTGAATTTCCTTGGTGGAGGTGGTTCAGGATCAACTGGAAGAGGTCCAAGAATGTACGGTGGATGTTGGTTCCATTGAGGACCTTTCCAAGAATGTGCACAGTAAAGAAGACAAGCAACCAGTACCCCATCCAAAAATAGAAACATGGAGAGATTTCAAGTGAATTAAGAATACTTTAGGAATCAAACTCTCCAAGTAACTATCACATCCAAGGAAATCAATGCTACTCCCATCAGTAGGAGTCAAACAAACAGTTTTATTTTGAAAATTCTCTTGTGTTTGCAAAGTGGAAAGTGCGGAATCCAACTTAGTGTTGGGGTACACCACATCAGCATTGCAATCACAAGAGATGGAAGGCAAAAGAATGGAAGAAGAAAGAGAATTTTTCAAATCATCACCACCTTGAGCCTTTAAAGATTCAAAACAATTATTTTTCTTTTCTAAGTCAGGTGGTAAGTCACAAGAAAGCACTTGTTGGAAAGATTCATCAACATCCAGAATTTTATTAATCAAAATTTCAGAATCTTTGTCACCAACAAGGCTACAGGGAAGTAATCCAATGGGAATTTCATGCAATTGGCATTCTAGGCTATGATAATGAAACATGCAGATTGTTTCAAATCTTGAATGTTCTTTCAAACTAAAATAATGCATCAAAACTTTCATGAGTGAAAGATTCATTTTGAAGTATATTTGAAAATCAGTGCATACTAAAAACGAAAGTCAATAGTTTGAATATATCAGTATGCTTGATTAGAGAACATGTTGAACATTGCAGTTAGCATGTAGAATAATTTTTCTCAAAAGCAAAAGTCATGAAGGAGAGTACTAAAGAAACATTCTTAGCACAACAGACATATGTAAGCACAATGACTTTGCTATTGACCGAAGATAATCTTGCATCTTAGAATTAGAAATGAATGATCAAGGCAAGACTATGAATACGATTACTCAAAATAAGGATGGAAGACAAATGCTGATGTACTTGAGCAACTAAGAGAATACCATGATTCTTGAAAGATGAAGTACATATTAATCCAAATGATTTGGCTTTGAAGATTATCCTAGTAGGTTAATTATTCCATTAAAGGTTAATGCATTATCATTCAATGCACTAATAAACATTTATAAAGTGGGAATAACTAGGCCTTTGAAAAATTTATGAATTAAGCATAACGATTCATAAATCGAATTCTTTTCTTGAAGATATGCTTGAAACGATATATGAATAACTTAATAGATATGAAGTCCAACTAGTTCAAGAGTGAAACTAGACAGTTCAATCAATACATTGAATTCTAAAGATGAATATGTGAGGGATAGAAAATGTTTATTTTAAACAAATTTGAAGCATATCTGTTAGTCAGTATACAACATTAACTTCCAATTTGAAACATCATTTGAATGCCCTCAAAGTATGAATATTTCAAAATGTTTGTTTGCATTTTCACAAAACAAGGTGAATCAAACCATTTTTAGAATTGTACATTTCAAACACATGAAATCAGAATCATCATGTATGCATAAAGAATTAAGCTATTGAGTATTGCAATCTCTTTATAAACTTACTAAGTGGATTTTTAAGGGATAAAAAAAATGATTTCAAAATAGTTTGCAATGCTCATTTCTAAAGCTACAAAAGTAAAACCTCAATGAATATTTCAGATGATAGGAGATGAGGTTTTATCATTGTATACCTTTTACCTTAGATACTTGGGGATCAATTTTGCTTACCCATTGCCTCTTATGTCTTTCGATGGGTTTCGCAAAGTTCTCTTAAAGGGTATAGACTTCATGTGTCTTTTGCTTGGCACTTGAGAGGATCTCCTTTTCGGTTCATAAGAAACTCTTTGATTCCTCATCTTCTCTGCACCTTTGTGTCTATTATTCTTGAAATTAGGCTGCACACACAAGGCAATAGATGGACTTTTTGGTACCCTTTTACACTTGGGTCCTTCATTGTTAGTTTGAACCTTAGGGAAAACATAAGTTCCCTTTGGTACCCATTGATAGTTACCAACGAGGTTTATCTCTTCTATCACTCCTATGAAAGCAAGATGAAGTACTATGTCCCTTTCGGTTACAGTAATTACAATGAGCAAATGGATTTGAGGTATGAACGATTTACGAAAATAATTTAAATAATATTTTCCACCATTTTTCTTTTACCTTTCTTTTTATCAAAAGTAGGATTATATCCTATGCCTGATCGGTCATTAGTAAACCTTTGAGCTTTCAAAATAACATTTAGCATTTCACTACCTTTTGTGAATTTCTCAATAGTTTTTGTAAGACACTCATTCTTTTTCTTCAAAATAAGGCATTCATCACAAATGTTATTTTCAGGGGTAGAGAGCGAATTTTCACAAGAAGTTGATGGTGAATTCTTTGTTTGTTGTTTAAGCAGTTTGTTTTCCTTTACGGTAGTAATAAGTTCTTTTGCAATCTTTTTGAATGCAGAATGTAAATCATTATATTCGAAAGTAACTCATCATAAGTGGGTTCGAATCACATACCTCTTTGTCGCTATCTGAATGTTCCTCTTACGCAACCAAACATATATTTGTAATTTTTCTTCTTCTATGCCGGAGATTCCTTCGTATGAAGTTTCTAAGACTTTCCTCATCTCCTTGGCGGTAGATAGATTGCAGATGCGGGAATACTCCTTTTGGTAGAGCAATTTCAGGTAATATTCCTTCCATGATCTTATCTCGGGATGTTAAGCCCAACTGAGAAACCAGGCTCTGATACCAAATGAAAGCCGGAATATTACCAAGAGGGGGGGTGAATTGGGGATATTAAATTTTCTTGCAAGTTAAACAAAAATAGAAAAGGAGGAAGAAGGAGATGGACACAAGGCAATTTATCTTGGTTCGGTCCTAATCCTTGACCTACGTCCAGTCCCAGACACACTCGGGATTCTACTATCTTTCAAGAACAATTACACACTTTGTAAACGAAGGATGGTCCTCTCACTCTCGAGACTCCACTCCCCTTACAAGTTGTAATTGATACACCCGCTTGATTACACACTTTGTAACTCTTGGAGCAATTCCTCTCTTTTGAATAACACTCCCCTTACAAGTTGCAATCAAATGACCCAGTCTCAAAGTCCCAATACTTTGAGTTCCTTACAAGAAATAACAATAGATGAATGACTCTCTCTAAGAGCAGATAAACATAAGCACGAAGAACAATATGTGACACAACCCTTAGAAAGTATTCGAAAGTATTGTCGAAAGTATTCGAAAGTATATTTACAAGAGCTTAGCGGAACTAATCTCTTGCGAGTTTATTTCTGTTTCGTGTGATTTCTTTGCTGTGTGCTTGGGTGGTTTTTAACGGTGATCCCTTCCTCTATTTATCTTGGTTGGATGAAGGTGTCCGTTGAGGAGCTCCACCATTTGAATTCAAAAATCTTTCCATTTCTCTGCATGATCACACTTCAATTCGTTTGAGGATTCTTTGGCAATATCATAATGGTCATAATGTTAGCAATGAATTCGTTTTTGCTGTGTATGAATTCTACGCGTCTGTTTCATGATCCTGCATCATTTCGTTTGAGAATTCTATTTTCGCAGAGATATTATCAAAAACGCGTAAATCACTTTGCCCAATCTGATCCCTCATTATCCTGGACTTTAATATCAGTAATTGCAATTCTATATGGTCAATGGTTAATAATCAAATAATTAAAGATTGAATCAAACTGAATTGAATACCAAAATCATCATCTGATATTTCGACAGTGCGAACTGGTTTTTCTGCGTCAATACTCGAGTATATGAATGCTCATACTCGAGTATAACTTATCCTGCGTGAGTGTCCACTTTCGAAGATCATAACTTTCTGGTATGAACTCCGATTGGATTGGTTCAAGTCTTGTTGGAAAGCCCTTTGAGTCTACTTTCAAATGGCACCGGTTTCAGCGTCATTGGATTTCTATTTTGGGAGATATACCCAAAACATTGAGGCATGGTCAGTAGTGTGACGGTGATGTCACTTTTATCTTAAACAATTCATATCTCTCTCATATCACCTCAGTTGGACTTGAATCCTGTGCGAATAGAACCTTTTGGATGTCTAGTTTCCAACAAAATTGGTTTCATCTTAATCCGATCTCTGGTTTGGGAGATATTGTCGATTTACCAAAGGTCGCCCAAAGCTGAACGTAGAACAGAGCTGAACAGTGTGTCATACTCGGGTATATAGGTTACATACTCGAGTATTGATGCTTGATACTTGAGAATGGGAGCCTGATACTCGAGTATCAATGGGAATTAGAGGCAATTCATCCTGAAGCTCGTATTTGATCATTTTAACTTCGATTTGAGTCATTCCAACTTCCATGTCACCGTGGAGACTTGTAGAATCTAATTTAACAACTTGTATGATGATTTTATCATTTATCAAGTCTTCTTTCTTTCTTCTTCTCTTAATTATATTACGTTCTTCAAATATGTCATCTTCTTCTTGAACTTGATATCTTCTTTAATTTATTCTTTCTAAAGTCTCTTATCTCCTTCTTGAGCTATAATTCAACTTGAACTAATCTACATTAAATATAGTAGTAGTTAGTCAATATAAGAGATAAATATATCATACAATCTTTTTGCTCTTTAAGAATGACATCTATAAGACATCATCAAAACTAGTCGAACCCAACAGGATTAAATCAAATCAAATTATCCTCTCCCCTAGCTATTTCGTGTGTCCCAAGAGAAGAGGGAGTAAGTAAAGTAATGATGACCTATTTAGAGTGCAATTAGCCTAAGGAAATGTGAAAAGTTGGACAAGTCATACTTATGAAGGAGGAGAGGAGGACGCATGCATTAATGGAGAAAGAGAAGAAACATTGATTAAAGGGGCTCATTGATTAATTCCCAACGTATGAAAGAAGCAAAAGGCAATAATAATAAATAAATATATATATATATATATATATATTCACACAATTTCCCCTTCCTTTTAGACCACCGGTGAGAGAAAGAAAGAAGCAATGGATATGACACAATGAACAAGTAATGAAGTAAGGATGTTTTACGAATAAGGAATGAAGAAAAGATAAATCAAATCACACCAACTCCTCTATAATTCCCATGATGCCTGACGCGTGGAGAAAGAAAGAAAAAAAAAATAAGACAATGGAGAAAAGATTTCAGCATTATTGATTACTTATTTTGGCACATTGAATGGGAAAAAAAATCATAGCAATATAGCCTTCCCCAACAGCCCCTCTTCGGCTTGCACAAAGAGAGAGGAGGAAAGAAGAGCTTTCATGAAATATGTGGAATTATCTAGAGAAGTTATGGGCAAAAGGTAATTCATCATAACACAACAATTGATCATTTTAAAAGGACCAACTCCCCCTCAATTTGGCTGCCTATTCGGTGGAAAAGAGAGGAAAAGAGAGAGCAAGTAGTTCCATTCATGAGAGCATAAGAGTGCTTGAGCAAGAAGAGGAAAGTTGAAGCAAAGGTAAGTATCATGGTCTTAGAACTCCAATTTACTCTCTACTATTTTTCTAAAGTGGTGAAGTTACTAAAGTTCATCCTCTTCTTGATGATTTAAGGAAAAGGTTAAGTGTATTGGGTGTTTAAAACAAAGAATGAAAGGAGCAAAGATCAAAGGAAGTTTGGGTCCTAAGACAAGTAAGTTATCTATGAACCTTCTTATGTTTCCCTTTGGTGGTAAAGCTTCAAAATAAATGTTTCTATAAGCATGCATATTTATTTTGGGTCTGATTGAATAATGAAAAATATGAACAAAGGTTTGAAGTTAAAGTTTATGGACTGAAATGGTAGATTAAAGCTAGTATATGGAGAATACGAGGTTAGAATGAAAGTTTAGTATTTTGTGGATTAAATAAGGAATTTTCGTGCAGGTGTTTTTCTTGATGATATGACTTGATTTTAGTATTTTTGAGGGTTCTAAAATGTTTAAAATGAGATTTTGTATAAGGATGAACTTGGATCAAAATTTTGGAACCCTAGATGAAAGTGTAAGAAAAACGTTGGTGGCAGATTTGTGAAATTTCTGGGAACCAGTCGAATATTTCATGGATTTTGACTTAGTAAATGGACTTAGAAAATTATGAAATTTTACAGGGAGAAATTAGACATCTCAAGGATTATTTTGATATATAATATGTAATTTTTCAAGTTCTGGACTATGAGAAATTAATTTTTGAAAATGACCCTCTGATCCTGGACTTGATTTCGGACAGCAGAGACATTTTGAGCTATAAATGGATTTTCGATTAAGTCTGGCCCAAGAAAGTATTTTTGGTTGAAGATAGACATATTAAGGGTCATTTGGGCTTTGGAATCAACCCAAAATGAGTTTTCTATATTTAATTATGAATTTTTGAAAATCAGTCTTTCATTGCTGAAAGTTTCTGAATAGTGACGAAAATAGAGGATTTTAGGCCCATATTAAATTCCTTAATAAGAAAAGGGATCTAGTAAATATGGACATATGGATTGGGCCTATCTTAGATCATCAAAGGAAATATTTAGTGAGGTGAATTTTAATTATATTTATATTTTA
The DNA here is from genome assembly GCA_025563575.1 of Acacia pycnantha. Lineage (NCBI taxonomy): Eukaryota > Viridiplantae > Streptophyta > Magnoliopsida > Fabales > Fabaceae > Acacia > Acacia pycnantha. Next base: position 937,905 of record JAMWYP010000005.1, on the reverse strand, counting down.
TTATTTTAGGTCTAATTGTATCTTGCACCGGAGAAAATAATTTTTAGATGTAGTACGTCGACTACCAGGCAGTAACCTTAATCTTCATATACTCTGTGTGACTTGTGTATGTATGTTTTACCATGTATATTGCATACATTCGGTTATCATCCATTTTTCTTCCAAGCGCTATGGAACCGGAACATGCTGTGTGCATAAACGGGCCTTGTTGTGTGCCGTGCCCGGCAGTCTGTGTTGTGTGCTATTAGGACTGCTGCTGCAGTCTATCTTGTGTGCTATTAGGATTGCTAGTTCCGTATTGGTTGTGTGCCTTCTTTGTGTGCATGATACTGAATGAGATGTGGTTTGAATTTTTGTTCGTGGTTGCCTACATGCTTTGTTATACATTTTATATGAAATTAACGGTTACTCGGGATTCAATTTTGAATCCCGGCCCCTTTAAGCCCTCGCGGTTTATCTAGATCGGAGCGGGAGACAGAGGTAAGGCTCGGAGCAAGACTAGAGTGGTGGTAGATGTTGGTGATTTATTTTGGATACATGTTTATTTTGGTTACCGGATGACTGTAGTATATTCTTTTGGCCTGTTCGGGCACTAATATCCGGATGACTGTATGTTAAACCCTCTAGGGTAAACTTATCTTTTTGTATATTTATTTTATCAGTATATTATTGTCCAAACCGATGAATGCTCTGCTGCTGATACTCTGATGTGTAACGTAAATTAGCCTGGGATAAATAGTTTAAATTTGAATATAAGTAAAGGATCACACTACCCGCCACCCGAAAGGGCGAGGCCGGTAGGGGTGTTACATCGATCAAGCCGGTACATGATCATTTAATAACAACATAAAAACTGTAATAGTGATCTAAGTACGATACCTTAATCACAGTGTGTCTAAGTACGGTTCCATAGACATGGTGCATCTAAGTTTGGTTCCATAGACACGATGCATCTAAGTGCTGTTCCATAGACACGGTGCATCTAAGTACGGTTCCATAGACACGGTTCATATAGCACTGAATAGCATGACCAGGTAAGTGTCTATCATGGGGGCCTCACTGACTTTACGGCGACTATTTGGCTTACCCACATAGACTAGCCTTGCCTTCGGCATCAAACTATTTACACAACATATCAATGCATATATACATTCAATAATCATCAGCGTTAGTGTTACAGTACGCGAACATACCTCCGTTGACGAATGTTGGCAATTCGGCGGAAGCAGTGACGTTTTACTGAAAAGCAATAAACGTCCAACGGCGGCACGTCGGACGGCGTAACGGCAGCGAGATCAAAGTTTCGATGTCCTATAAGAGTAATATCACTTTCGTTAGTGATTTGACATCATAATCGGCATTTTAGGTAAAAATTACCATTTTGCCCTATACCCCTAATTGGCGGAATTTCGCCAGCACTTCGTTACTTTGACTACTTTTCTTCCCAAAATTTCGTCAGAACTTCGACGCCATTTTGATTTTCAAAAATAAAGACTAAAATAGCCCTCCCATATGATATCCAATCATACTTGAAAAATTAAAGGCTATTCTAGCATTACAACCCCTATTTTTGAAAGAGCTACAAAAGCTTCAACTTTTCAGGTACTCGATCCCTACCAAGTTTTTTACCTAGTCAGGCATTTTTCAATGCAATGAGGCCTAAAAACAATAGTAGGAATATCATTCCCTACTTCCTAAATCTAACCAACAATTCTACTAACTACCGAACTAAAACTCGAACTTAAAAACTAAAGCCCGAAAGACTTACCCGTTGAAGAACTTCCGAACAATTTTTCCAGAGCTTCTCTCTCTTCTTTCTCCCTCTAGGATTTCGGCCAAAGGAGCTCTTCAAAATGGTGTGAAGATTTCAAGAGCATGGCATGCCTATTTATAGAAATTTCTAAGGACATGAATGGCATTTTCCAACTTGTTTCAACCATGGAAATTCAAACTCAAAATGGTGTTTAATCCTTGTCCATGGGAGCATGTTGGCCGAAATTCAAGGGTGATGTGGCTGCTTTGGAGTGGTCCAAAAATGGTGACTTGGGTTGCTTTAAACCCGGTCTAATAGAATTTCCCCGATCGGTACCCGATTCGCGTGATTTCGGAGAAATCTCAAAATTCTGGATTTACAACTTTGAAGACAAATTCTCACTTACTAGAAATGTCCAAGTTAACCTAAATTTTGATCCCATATAGGGCTCCAACAGTCCAGTTGAAGTTTTCTCGAAAAACGTGTCCGAACGCGTCCGGTTTCAGAACGCATTTCTGAAATCATCAACTTCTTCAGAAAAATCCACTGATTCCAAATATGTTCATATAAATTCAAACTCATTCCTAGATGTTGAGTTAGAATTTATTTCCTTCATATCCAAAAATGTGCCTATCTGCATTTTTCCATATTTCGTCTTATTAGGAAAATGCACAAACGGCTTCAGAATTAACTTCCGTAAGAGTCTAACGGAAGATAAAATTCCACGATCAATATTCTACCACGACTTTGGAAATCTCATTCCTAGATCTCCAGATAGGATCCGTTTCCTAAATTCTAAATTACTATTCATCATTTTTACTTTAATTAATTATAATGTTAAAATAATAGCAACTTGCACAAATTTATTTTTCATTTCATTTTTTATTATTATTATTTTCTTTTCTTTTCTTTTTCTTTTCTTTTTTTTTCTGCACTCTTTTTTTTTCGTTTTTTTTATTTAATTAATTAAATAATTATTTTTACATAATTTTTACAAAATTTTCCCATTGGTCAATACTTTGATTTAGGCTTAAAAATACCTAAAATCAACTATTTTTCTCCAAAATTTCCAATTAATTAGTAAACATATTTTTACTAATTTTAAAACAAAAACCACTAATTTCAGGGTTTTACATAACTACCTGTGAATTTCCTTTACTTAAGCTTAAGTAATTAGCCAATAATTTCCTAATTACTTTCTTATCAATAGTTGATAATTTTCTTACTTAGGATGCTTCATTACCTCATAACTTCTGTATTGACATTTTTGCTTTCATGTCTCTTGCATTATCTTAGCACCTACGAGGGTATTACGGTCATTTCCTTACTTTTGAGTATTCTTCTACATTTTCTCCAAGTTTGTAACTTATTAAATTACCTAAATTAGGGACAATATCCTTCCCTATTTCAAATAGATTTTAACTTGCTTCTTTTATAGCTTTCACAATTTTCCTAAGTATTTATGTCCCTTAGGGGCATTTCCGTCATTGACACTTTGGCCCTTAGATTCTCTAATTTCCAAGAGATTTTCCTTTAGAAAATAAAATAATTATAACTTAATATTTGATATCCCATATTCACCTACTTTCTATAGGTATAATTTTACCAAATTATGATACGTATTTTTGGGGTATTACAATTGTAATCACAAGGGCCATAGCACTTCATCTTGTTTTCATAGAAAGGATAGAAGAGATAGGCCTGTAGGAAATTATCAGTGGGTACCTAAAGGAACTTATGTTCCTCAGGCCCAAACTAACCTCAAAGGACCCAAGAAAAATGGGTACCTAAGGCCTAATCTTTCTTGATTTGCAAGTTTGTCTGAGAGCATCAAAAACCAATAAATGGTATATTGATAGTGGATGCTCGAGACACATGACGGGAGATCAAGCTAAGTTTGTGGCAATGAGATCAAAGGATGGTGGTAGAGTCACTTTTGGAGGAAACCAATCCGGCAAGATCACTGGAGTTGGATAAATTGGCACAAAGGATGGACCACTAATCAAGGATGTTTATCTGGTAGAAGGACTCTGTCACAATCTCCTAAGTGTTAGCCAAAGTGCGGACAAAAACAATTGGATCCTTTTTGACTCAAAAGAATGTCTTATTGTCAGTAAGGATGATCTTCCAATAGATAAAGGTAAAGTAAGAACATTGTTCAGGGCTCCGAGAGAAGGTAACTGCTACACATTAGAATTTCGTAAAGTAAATTCCAAAAAATGTTTTGTTAGCAACTTGGATGAAAGCTGGCTGTGGCATAAGCGGCTGGCTCATGTTAACATGTTACAATTAGATAAGTTGATAAGAAAAGATTTAGTTATTGGTTTGCCCAAAATTCGTTTTGAAAATAATATGATATGTGATGCGTGTCAAAAGGGCAAACAAACCAAATCCTCTTTCAAAAACAAATTTGAAATATCAACTAATTGTCCTCTTCAATTACTTCACATGGACTTAGTTGGACTGCCAGGGTTAGAAGTCTTGGTGGTAACTTATATTTATATTTAAATGTGTCTCCATGTTCGGTTATTTGTATATTATTTTTGGTAATTCACTATTCTTCATTTGGTATTATATTATGTTATATTAATTATTTTCTCTTTTTTCTATAGCGCCATAACTTGATAACTTTATATTTTGTTGCATGTTATTTGTTTCGTTGATATTTACTTAGTTTATTTTTTCCTTTGATTATTATTTATTTGTTGTAATACTTATTATTTATCATGTATATGTACCAGTAAATTATCTCCTTTATCCGTGACTCTCTTGTCATGTTTTTATTATTATCCAGTTTCTTCTCGTGTATCGATTTAAATTATTTGATGTAGATTTGCTATTTTCTTTTATATTTATATTTGCTATCTTTTAAGCTGTTTTCTTCTATGTCTTCCGCGACTTGGAGTTGCTTGATATTTTTGCATTATTTAATTTTATTTACCATGTTTGTATTATTTAAGTTAAATGTGTTATTTTATTTATATTTAAAAGTGTTTCCCGTTAGTTCTCAAATGGTTTTGATGATAACGGACAATTGTAAACACAGAAGAAGTTTGTCTTTGTAAGTTGAAAAACTTACTTTGTCTAAGGCAAACTCGAGTTTGACTTGGAAACTCGAGTTTTGGCTGACAGAGAAATGCTTGAATTTTTGTAAACATTGACAAACTCGAGTTTGGGTTTGAAAACTCGAGTTTTGGCCATACAGAGAGCATTCGAGTTTTTCCACAGACAAAGAAAACTCGAGTTTGATTTTGAAAACTCGAGTTTTGACAAGACAGAGAGCAACCAAGTTTTTCAAAGAAACCAAAACTCCAGTTTCCATTTGAAAACTCGAGTTTGGGTTATACAGAGAGTTCTCTAATTTTCCAATGTTTTCTGGAAACTCGAGTTTCGTTTTGAAAACTCGAGTTTACCTCATCTGAGAACAATGCTCGTATCTGACCTTGTGAAAACTTCCATGATTGAATCGACCAAAGCTTTTGACGTTTTTCATAAAAGAGAAAACTCGAGTTTCCATTTTGAAACTCGAGTTTCGAACTTCCAGAGTAGTTTCCAAAGTTTTCAAAGAAGATGAAAACTCGAATTCTATTTTGAAAACTCGAGTTTTGGTCGAGCAGAACTCTACCAATTTTGAGCCTTTGAAAACTCGAGTTATGTTTTGGAAACTCCAGTTTTAAACTTTTGGACTAAAACATGATTTTTCATTTAAGAGTCCAAAACTCGAGTTTGTCATTAATTGACTTGAGTTTTTCACTATTCACCAACATGTCCAAAATGCCAAATCGCGATGTTTGTCTCTATAAAGAAAAACTCGAGTTTATATTGAAAACTCGAGTTTCGGTATTTCGTTAAAAATTCTCGAGACATGAAAACTCGAGTCTCGAAGAACCAACTCGAGTTTCCATCGCAGAATTTGAAATTTCGATTTGAACGAATTCATGAAATGTTTCTGTTTGATCTCAATACTCTTTACCATTACTCATAACTATTCTTAACTATGTTTAATCAGTTTGTTAGTGAGTTTCAGATGGTTAAAGACAGGTTTAAATGAAGATTAAGCAAAAGGCAAAAAGCATGTCAGCACATTAAATGTAAAAGTGCAGAAACTTGCATGCTTTTAGGAAAACATTTTCCACACGTTTTGGAGAAGTTAATGCTTGCCTTCTACATTCGATAAACTACTCTTCCAACGGATTAAAAGTCGAATGTCAACTCTAATTATCTGCAAAGCTGGATTAACCAGAATGTAGAGAGAGAAGAAGACTAAAGCTTCATCTAATCAGCTCCCAACATCACCAACGGTTATGAGAGGGATTCCAACGGTCAATTAATGATCTCTACCTATAAATAGAGATGCATTCAAGTCTTCTCAACAACCAACCTGTGCAAGAACGAAAATTAAGATAGTTTCATTTACTCTTTGAGTTTTCTTGTGAAAGTATCTGTTGATACATTTATTCTTCAGTGATTATCATATCTACTCTTAGAGAGTTTTTCTTGATTGTAAATCATTCTTGTAAGTTATCTCAAGTCAAGGGGACTTGGAGATTGGGTTCATTGATTACAACTTGTAAGGGGAGTAAGTTCTAGAGAGAGAATTACTCTTGAGTGCGAGTGTGTAATCAATCTTGATAGTGAGAAATCCCATAGAGTCTCGGAGTGCTGGGACGTAGGTCGAGTTGTTGGACCGAACTAGTATAAATTCTTGTGTCTTGCTTTCTCTTCCTTCACTCTGTTTATCTTCAGTTTCACATTCCAAAACAGAGTAATCGAAATTTTTTTTTTTGAGAATCCCCAATTTACCCCCTCTTGGTGATTCAAGCTCCACTTTCATTTGGTATCAGAGGAAGGTCTTCTCCAGCAAAATTTAAAGTGTTTTTCATGGCCAGTTACTACGGTCTATGGAGGGTGTTCGAAATAGGCAACTACAATCCAACCATCTTGGAGAATGGGCTTCGAGTTCCTAAGCCAGAAGATACATATGATGAGAATGACAGAAGAAATGTCACTCTCAATAGCAAGGCCATTCTCATGCTCAAGAGTGCTCTAAGTCAACAAGAGTACTTCCGCATATGCACTCTACCAACTGCAAAAGCTATGTGGGATGCCTTGGAGATTGCTCATGAAGGAACAACCGGATTCAAAGAAAATAGAGTAAATAATCTAATGACCAAATATGATCTTCTTCGAATGAATCCTGGTGAATCCATCATTGACTTCTAGCTAAGATTCACTCATCTGATCAACCAGCTTGCTGCCTTGGGGAAAACATACGAACAACCCGCTCAAGTAAGAAAGATTCTGAATATTTTGAGCAAAGAGTGGGAAACCAAGGTCACAGCCATTGAAGAAGCTCGCGGGGAATCAATGAGCTCCGTAGCAGCATTATTTGGCAGCCTATCCGAGTATGAAGGTAAGCTCAAGTTCAAAAAGGGACTTGATGAGACAAATGTCAAAAATAAAGGCATTGCTCTCAAGGCAGACAAAGAAGCCAAGGAATCTGATGATGGTGAAGAAGATGAAGAAGAAGAGCTAGGCATGATGGTCCGAAGATTCAAAAAGTTCTTTCGGAAGGACCATGGGCATAAAAGATTCAACGGAGGCAGCACCAAAGCAATGAAGAAAGAAAGCCTATTATCTGCTATGAATGCCAAAAGCCCGGTCACATCTGTTAGTTCTCTATGTGTTTTGATGATTAATAACAAATGTAAACAAGTACGAATGCTTTTAAAATGACAAAAGAGTCAAAATCACTCTGTCACCGCAAAACTCGAGCCTAACTAAGCAAACTCGAGTTTTACGCAAACAGAGAGCTCATCGGGATATTTTCAGCATAACGAACTCGAGCACGAGTAAATAGACTCGAGCCTAAACCCTCATGATATAATAATAAAGAGTTTACAAACAAGTAAACTCGAGCACATATAGACAAGCTCGAGTTTTCCCATGGCGGAAGTTTTCTAATTAAATTGTATCTCTTTAAACTCCAGAGTTTATTCTTTTTGAGTAGAGTTCACTTGTTTCTATGGCTATAAATTAATGAACACTCGAGCCCAAGTATATGGACTCAAGCCTAATGCTTTTGTGTAGAGTTTACTCTATGGTTTGACAAACGAAGAAGAGTTTACAAAATAGGTAAACTCGAGCTGTTATTACAAGCTCGAGTTTTCCCTTGTGAAGAGCTCCCAAGTTTTTCCTTCTTTTCAAACTCCGAGTTTAAGCTCAAACCTCCAGTTCACTTCAATAAGTCATGGAATAAATTAAGTTGAACTCGAGCCTAAGAATAATGAACTCGAGCCCTTCATCGAAGAAAGAAAAGCAAGTGTACAAACTCCGAGTTTATACTCGTGCTCCAGTCCACTCTAATCGAGCAACCAAAACTCTTAGGCATGAATAGTGTTAAACTCGAGCCTAATCACTAATGGACTCGAGCACCTTATCTTGTGAGATATTACTCCAGTGTTCATTCGACAAAAGCTTAGAGAGTATTCGAACTCGAGCCTACCTTCGTGAACTCGAGTTCACATGGTGAAACAAAATACAAACTCCGAGTTTACATCAAACTCCGAGTTTGCTCTCTCGAAGATAAACCGGATACTCTAAAGAGCCTTACGAACTCGAGCCGACTTAGAGAACTCGAGTTTAAGATGGAAGCAAATATGATCGTTCTTGATTTCATCCCGATTCTTTTGAACTGCAAAACTTACCATGTTTATACGAATTGATTGCATTCATTTAGTATATTCAAACGTATTTAACTACTCTATATTGAGAATGTTTCAGGTATTAATTTGGATCAAACGAATCATTGAATAAACGCGAAGAATCGAAGGCGAGAATGATTTCACGCGTCCGGGAATTGAATCGGCCGAAATTCGGGACCCAACGGCTATAATCCTCATCAAACTGAATTTCAAATGAAGAACATGCTAAGTTGAGAAGTAACGGTCACATAGCAACTCAACACTATATAAGGAGCTGATTACAAACTTCAAAAGATACGAAAGATTAAGCAGAAACGAAAAGCAAGCTCAAGAGTTCTTATACATTCAGTTTTCTTTCTGTATTGTATTTTGATATACAAAGAGCCTCAGTGTTTATCATTATCTTCTCGTGAGAGAGATTTTATTCAAATTATTCATTCATTGTAAAAGATCTCAAGTCAAGGGGACTTGGAGATTGGGATTTGAGTACAACTTGTAAGGGGAGTGTATCCTAGAGAGGATAATCCTTGAGTACGAGTGTGTATCGAGTTAAGTGATAGTAGAAAAACCCGGAGAATCTGGGACCGGACGTAGGTCAAGAATTTAGACCGAACCAGGATAAACTTTCTCGTGTCAAGCTCTTCTTCCCTATCTCTTTACGTTTAGCTTGACTTGGGAGCAAAGTTATTATAAAAGTTTTAAAATCCCCAATTCACCCCCCTCTTGGTGATTTCCTTTCGTTTTCATTTGGTATCAGAGCCTCGTTGTCAATTTGAAGGATTAACATCCTAGACACAAAGATCCAATGGAAGGAATTCTACCAGATGGAGCCTCAATCAACCGACCCCGTGTTTCAATGGAGAACACTACTCATTCGGAAGGCTAAGTTCGGGGTCTATGTAATGGCCTCGAGTTTGGTTTGTGGAGGGTCTTTGAAAAAGGAAACTATGTTCCTTCCTCGGTTGTAGCCGACATCGAACTCCCAAGAAAGAAGAAGAGTACGATGACAATGATAAGAAACAAGTCACTCTCAACATGAAGGCAATTCATATGCTCCAAAGTGCTCTTGGCCAAAAGGAGTATTTCGAGAATCTGCACTTTGCCATCTGCTAAGCAAATGTGGGATGCTCTTGAAATAGCTCATGAAGGAACAGTGCGATCAAAGAAAATCGTATCAATACTCTCATGATGAATACGATCTATTGCGGATGAAGACCGGAGAATCTATTGGTGAATTTCAACTCGATTCACTCACCCGATCAATCAACTCATTGCCTTGGGAAAAGAATATGAACAACCTGCCCAAGTGAGGAAAATACTAAATATTCTCACCAAGGAATGGGAAGCCAAGGTCACCGCAATTGAAGAATCTCGAGGCGAATCAATGGCCTCCGTGGCGGCACTATTTGGCGGCCTTTACGAATATGAGGGAAGATCAAATTCAAAAAGGGACTAAATGATATCAATGTCAAGAACAAGGGAATAGCTCTTAAAACCATCAAAGAAGTTAAATCGATGACGATGAAGAAGATGAAGATGAAGATGGTGAGCTAGGAATGATGGTCAGAAGATTCAAGAAATTCTACAAAAAGGACCAATCTCACGAAGGTTTCACAAAGGAAATTCTAGCACGAAACTAAGAAACCAATTATATGCTATGAATGTGAGAAACCAGGCCACATCAAATCGAATGTCCGCAAACTGAAAAACAAAGAAAAGAAATTCAATAAGTTCAAGAAAAGAGCTTATGTATCGGCTATATGGGGCAACGGCTCGTCGATGAAGATGAGGCGAAGAGGAACAAAGTGCCAATCTCGCCTTGTGGCTCAAGAGGAATCAGACGACGAAGAGGTAAGTAATTCTGATTTACCTTATAATGAATTATCTTCAACATATGATTCTCTTTATACTGAATTTAAGAAAACTGCAAAAGAGCTCTTATTTTCAAAAAGAAAAATCAAACTATTAGAAGAACAAGTACAAAAGATTTCTACGCCTATCTCTGCTTGTGAAAAGGATGCAAAACCAACTTATAATGAATTGTTTACTGAATACGAACTTGTTCAAAATGAATTTGAGGAACTTGCTGAAAAATATTCTGTTTTAAAAAGGAAGAATACAACACTTGAACAACAAGTAGAAAATCTTTCGGTTCTGAAAATATCATATGTGATGAATGTTCTATTCGAAAAAGAAAAATGAATACCTTACAAAGACTCTTGAAAAATTCACTAGAGGAAGTGAAATGCTTGAGGTAATTTTAAAACAAAGAAAGATTTACAAATGACAAATCGGGAATTGGTTACAAGCCCGATTATGACAAAAAGAAAGGCAAAAAGAAACATGGACAAAGATCCTACATGAATTATTTTCAAAAATCTGTTCATACCTCAAATCCTTTTGCACATTGCAACTATTGTAATAGAAAAGGTCATACTACTTCTTCATGTTTTCATAAGAAAGATAGATCAATTAAACCTATAGGAAATTATCAATGGGTGCCTAAGGGATCCTATATGACCCCTAAGACACAAACTAACCCAAAAGGACCCAAAGAATATTGGGTACCTAAAAGATAATATCTCTTCTTATGCAGATTTGTCTTAGAGCATCAAATCCCAATAAGTGGTACATAGACAGTGGATGCTCAAGACATATGACTGGAGACCAATCCAAATTTGCTTCAATCAAACATAAGGAAGGTGGCAAGGTAACATTTGGAGGAAATGAGTCGGAAGAATTGCTGGCATTGGCAAAATTGGAAATAGCAATGGACCTCAAATCAAAGATGTTTATCTTGTGGATGGGTTATGTCACAACCTCCTCAGTGTGAGTCAAAGCACGGACAAAGGAAACCTAGTCATCTTTGATTCGAAGAATGTTTGATTGTGAGTAAGGATGCTCTCTCTTTAGATAGTATTAAATCCAAAGCATTATTCAGAGCTCCAAGAGAAGGTAATTGTTATACTCTTAATCTGTCTAAAAACAATTCTGATCCTGAAAAATGTTTTGTTGGTAACTTAGATGAAAGTTGGTTATGGCATAAACGTTTAGGACATGTCAATATGATTCAACTTGATAAACTACGAGAAAAGGAATTGGTTATTGGTTTACCAAAACTGTCTTTTAAAAATGATCTAATTTGTGATGCATGTCAAAAGGTAAACAAACTAAATCATCTTTCAAGTCGAAAACGGAATTATCAACTAATAGACCTCTCCAATTACTCCATATGGACTTAGTTGGACCAGCTAGAGTAAAAAGCCTTGGCGGCAATCTTTATACATTGGTCATAGTAGATGATTTCTCAAGATTCACATGGGTCATTCTTTTATCATCAAAAGATAAAACATTTGATCAATTTATTGTGTTTGCCAAGAAGGTCCAAAACGAGAAAGGATTCTCTATTGCGGTATTCGTACGGATCATGGTGGAGAATTTGAGAATCATGCCTTTGGAGAATGCAGTGATAGTATGGGAATTAATCATAACTTCTCGGCTCAAGAACCCCACAAAAAATGGAGTTGTTGAAAGAAAGAATAGAGTGCTTACTGAAATGGCAAGATCAATGCTAAATGAGAACCAAACATCTCAAGTGTTTTGGGCTGATGCTATGAGCACTGCTTGCTACATATCAAACAGGGCATATCTCCGGAAGAAGTTGGACAAAACTCCCTATGAACTCTACAAAGGAAGAAAACCCAACTTAGCTCACTTGCATATCTTTGGATGTAAGTGCTTCATCCACAATAATAAGGACAGCTTGGGAAAATTTGATTCCAAAGCTGATGAAGGTATATTCTTGGGTTATTCAAGTAGAAGTAAAGCATATAGAGTTTATAATACTCGTAATCACACCGTTGAAGAATCTATGCATATTGTTTTCGTGAAACCAAATCTAACAAGTCCTTGGATGATGATGATGATTTTCTGTGACAAACCAAACTTCTGTTTCAACAAATACGGAAAAAGATTTGCAAGATGATTAAACCGAAAAACATTGTGAAAATGCTTATGAAAACAGTGTTCAAACTCAACCAAAATCATGGAGATACAGTAGGAGTCATCCTCTGGATCAAGTGATAGGTGATGCAAATCAAGGAGTAAGAACCAGAAAAAGCACTTTGAATGAAGTTACTTTTTCAGCTTTCATTTCGAAAATTGAACCCTCTAAGATTGATGAAGCCCTTTCAGACAATGATTGGGTTATAGCAATGCAAGAGGAATTACATCAATTTGAAAGAAACCAAGTTTGGGACTTGGTGCCCAGACCTAAAGACCATCCGGTCATTGGTACTAAATGGGTATTCAAAAATAAATGTGATGAATCCGCCATAATCATTCGAAATAAAGCAAGGCTAGTTGCAAAAGGCTATAATCAAGAAGAAGGAATTGATTATGAAGAAACTTATGCTCCACTAGCAAGATTGGAAGCTATAAGAGTTCTTCTAGCCTTTGCTTGTGTTAAAGGATTCAAACTTTTTCAAATGGATGTAAAATCCGCCTTTTTAAATGGTTTTATACAGGAGGAAGTTTATGTTGAACAACCTCCGTGTTTTCAAAATGAACATCATCCGGATCATGTTTATCACCTCAAGAAAGCCTTATATGGTCTTAAGCAAGCTCCTAGAGCTTGGTATGAGAGGTTAAGCACTTTCCTTCTTGATCAAGGATTTGTTAGAGGAAAAGCGGATACAACTCTCTTTATAAAGAAGAATAAACTTGGTGATGTTTTAATAGCTCAAATTTATGTTGATGATATTATTTTTGGTGCTACTAATGATACTATGTGTGAAGAATTTGCCAAGACAATGCAGGGAGAGTTCGAGATGTCCATGATGGGAGAACTTAATTACTTCCTTGGACTTCAAATCAAGCAACGCCATGATGGAATCTTCATTTCCCAGACCAAGTATCTGAAAGATCTATTGAAAAAATATGGTCTAGCTGATTGTAATGGAGCATATACTCCAATGAGTTCAACTGCAACTCGGATGCCGATGAAAAGGGGACTAACTTCAACATCACTAAGTATAGAGGAATGATTGGATCATTACTCTATCTTACGGCAAGTCGTCCAGACATTCAATTCGGTGTTGGAATGTGTGCTAGATTCCAATCTGCCCCATGGAGTCCCATCTTGAACATGTTAAAAGAATTTTTAGATATCTTGCTTGATACAAAGACTCTTGGATTATGGTTTCCCAAAGATCAACATGAACACTTAGTAGCCTATCTTGATTCAGATCATGCGGGATACAAGGCCGACGAGAAAAGCACAAGTGGTCAATGTGAGTTCTTTGGAGGATCATTAGTGTCTTGGTTCAGCAAAAAGAGACCACGGTGGGTGTGTCATCCACCTGAAGCCGAGTATGTTGCTGCCTCAAGTTGTTGTGCTCAAGTTCTTTGGCTCAAACAACAATTGTGTGATTTGGGAGTTCATCTCAAAGAAATCCCAATTCTTTGTGACAACACAAGCACAATAAGTTTGGCAAAGAATCTGTTCAACACACTAGAACCAAACATATTGATGTCAGACATCACTTCATAAGAGATCATGTTCAAAAGAAGGATGTCAAAGTCATGTTCATCCCAACTCACTTGCAACTCGCTGATATCTTCACCAAGCCACTAGCAAAAGAACAATTTGTGTTCATAAGAAGAGAATTGGGAATGGTAAATCCCAATGAGTTGTAAGTAATTCAAATGTTAGTTATGTTTTTTTAATGATTATTGTCCACTAACTTAAGCATCGGAGTATGTAGATATGTTTTGTGCGGGATGTATATTGAAATCAAAATCCCAAACAATCGAGTGCAAGTAAAGTTGTCACAAACTCGAGCCTACCAAAGACAGACTCGAGCTCGAAAGAACCAAAGAGAAATGCAACTATCAGTCGCCAAACTCGAGCCTATTAGTGAACGGACTCGAGTTCGCGAGAGACAGAGAGCAACTCATCTCGTAGATTTTGACAGACTCGAGCCTATTAGTGAACGGACTCGAGTTCGCGGGAGACAGAGAGCAACTCATCTAAGAGATCTTGACAGACTCGAGCCTATTAGTGAACGACTCGAGTTCGAGGGAGACAGAGCAATCCACCTCAGAGAACCAGACAGACTCGAGCCTATGATGTGATCGACTCGAGCCTAGCAAGAAATTTCAAGGGTTCACACATACACTCTTGAATTCCGGGTAAGTAACGTTACACAAACTCGAGCCTACACTTAAGAACTCGAGTTTGCGTCGGTAAAATTTCTTTAAAACCTGTCTTTTCGTCTTCACTCTATCTCACCCTCGAGCCTAAACCTAAATTCTCCCAAAAATTTCTCTCAATCTCCTCAAACAAAAACCGAGAGAACATGGCGTCCAAACGATCTGCAACCCAAGATTCCAAATCCTCTGATCCTCAAGAACCCCAAACCGATCATACACAAATCTCTCAACGTCCTCCTCGAAGAAAATTGTTTCCAAAACGATTCAAGCATGGAATTGACAAGCAAATTCTGGTATTCCTATTACCCAAGCCACTCCAATAACCACAGTCAAGATGAATACCTCAAAGAAAGCTTCAACTGCTGACACACCACCTCGAAGGGGCAAAGAACAGATACACAAGTCTCGAAAGACCACAACTAGTCAAACTAGCTCTCAAGCTCAATCATCCTCCCATCACCAACAACACTCTGTTCCTCAGGTATCTAGAGAAAACCCAGCCTTATTTGAAATTTACAATCATTCCTCCATCCCTAAAGGATTCTCTAGTGAGGATGTCACTCTATATGGTGAGGATGCCATACGATTCCAAGAAAACTATGAGGCTAAGAGTTTTTGCCCTTCGTGTATGTCAATCTAGATGCTTTAAAAGAGGAATGTAACCTTGATCTTACCCATCGGCTTAGACAATTTGAACCTCTCATATCCATTAGAGCCTCATATAGTCCATCCTTTGTTAAAACCTTTTACTATTGTATGCAAAGTGATAATTTATTGGATGCGGATAGAAATTTGGTTGAGGAAAGGATTACCACATCCATTAGAGGAAAGCAGATAACCATCACTGCTGCATACCTTAATTCCCTCCTCCAAATCCAAAATCCTCCTCCTGTTGCTTCTCCAAATTATACGAATAGGCAAATTTTTCACTCCTCGGACCCGATGAGCCTATACTCGATGCTTAGAGATTCTGGATTTCACTCCGATATCGATGCCTCCTAAGCAAAGAGCTGCTTGGTATATATACACTAGAAACTTAGTACAAAAGGGAGGCAATTTCACTCACTTTGCCAAAAAGGACTTCCTATTTTTGCCTCTATCATAGATCAAGTCCCTCATAACATAGGAGATTGGATCTTTAAAGAGATGTTCAAATTTCGTTTCCATGGAAGAAAAACATCCCAGATACCCTTTTCCAGTCTCATCTCAGTGATTATGTTTCATGAAAGTGCAGGTATTTACCACCAATGAGAAACCCGAAAAACCAGCAAATTTGGCCAAAGATATCCTAAATTTGATGAGGATAAGCTTTGATCAAGGAAGTGATCATTCCAGAGCACCCTCAAGACCTACTAGAACCAGAGCTACTCAATCTAGAGTTCAAGAAGCTCAAAGTGCACCACCTCCACCACAATCCTTTCCCTCTGATTTGGATGAAAGAATAAAGACTTACATTGCCCAAGTTGTTTCTGATCTTTCTTCCAAGATAGAATCTGGATTCACCACAGTCAAGAAAGGATATGAGGAGTTCTCGATGCACAAGAAGATCTCATTCTTGAACATGAGATTATCAAAGATAAAGTGCAAGGTCTCGGGGATCAAATTGGAGATCACTCGGAAGCATCTCCACTCTTTTGGTGTCTATGTCCAGCCTCCATGACAAAATGGACAAAATTTTAGAAAATCAGTCCATCAATTCCGCTGGACCTAGCTCTTCGGCACCTCCACCCTCTTCCGAACCAATCCCAACCTCCATAGCCCCGAACCATCTACCCATGATCCTATTCTTCATCAACCTCTATCTCATCTCATCCTCCACTTTTCGATGATACCAAAGGGGGAGAAGAGTTGAAGTAAAGAAGGAGAAGTCAAGTTGTCAAGTTGTCAAGTTTTTTTTTTTGAGATATATGTATGCTTGAAACTTTAAATGTCATTTTGTAAACCATTGAATGTTTTAGCTTATGCAATGACAATATGTGTTATGATTTATGTTAAGTCGCTAACTCGATAGAATCAAAGTTTAAATGTTAAAATCTAATTCGATGCATTTACACTGAACACTTATGCTTCAATGATTTCAAATGATCAAACCAGTGTTCTTAAAGGAGTTAATTGTTTACAAGTGTTGTCATCATCAAAAAGGGGGAGAATGTTAGTTCTCTATGTGTTTTGATGATTAATAACAAATGTAAACAAGTACGAATGCTTTTAAAATGACAAAAGAGTCAAAATCACTCACACCGCAAAACTCGAGCCTAACTAAGCAAACTCGAGTTTTACGCAAACAGAGAGCTCATCAGGATATTTTCAGCATAACGAACTCGAGCCCGAGTAAATAGACTCGAGCCTAAACCCTCATGATATAATAATAAAGAGTTTACAAACAAGTAAACTCGAGCCTGTATAGACAAGCTCGAGTTTTCCCATGGCGGAAGTTTTCTAATTAAATTGTATCTCTTTAAACAGAGTTTATTCTTTTTGAGTAGAGTTCACTTGTTTCTATGGCTATAAATTAATGAACACTCGAGCCCAAGTATATGGACTCAAGCCTAATGCTTTTGTGTAGAGTTTACTCTATGGTTTGACAAACGAAGAAGAGTTTACAAAATAGGTAAACTCGAGCCCGTTATTACAAGCTCGAGTTTTCCCTTGCAGAGAGCTCCCAAGTTTTCCTTCTTTTCAAACTCCGAGTTTAAGCTCAAACCTCCAGTTCACTTCAATAAGTCATGGAATAAATTAAGTTGAACTCGAGCCTAAGAATAATGAACTCGAGCCCTTCATCTGAAGAAAGAAAAGCAAGTGTACAAACTCCGAGTTTATACTCGTGCTCCAGTCCACTCTAATCGAGCAACCAAAACTCTTAGGCATGAATAGTGTTAAACTCGAGCCTAATCACTAATGGACTCGAGCCTCGCTTATCTTGTGAGATATTACTCCGGTGTTCATTCGACAAAAAGCTTAGAGAGTATTCGAACTCGAGCCTACCTTCGTGAACTCGAGTTCACATGGTGAAACAAAATACAAACTCCGAGTTTACATCAAACTCCGTGAGTTTGCTCTCTCGAAGATAAACCGGATACTCTAAAGAGCCTTACGAACTCGAGCCCGACTTAGAGAACTCGAGTTTAAGACGGAAGCAAATATGATCGTTCTTGATTTCATCCCGATTCTTTTGAACTGCAAAACTTACCATGTTTATACGAATTGATTGCATTCATTTAGTATATTCAAACGTATTTAACTACTCTATATTGAGAATGTTTGGTATTAAATTGGATCAAACGAATCATTGAATAAACGCGAAGAATCGAAGGCAGAATGATTTCACGCGTCCAGGAATTGAATCGGCCGAAATTCAGGACCCAACGGCTATAATCCTCATCAAACTGAATTTCAAATGAAGAACATGCTAAGTTGAGAAGTAACGGTCACATAGCAACTCAACACTATATAAGGAGCTGATTACAAACTTCAAAAGATACGAAAGATTAAGCAGAAACGAAAAGCAAGCTCAAGAGTTCTTATACATTCAGTTTTCTTTCTGTATTGTATTTTGATATACAAAGAGCCTCGTTGTTTATCATTATCTTCTCTGTGAGAGAGATTTTATTCAAATTATTCATTCATTGTAAAAGATCTCAAGTCAAGGGGACTTGGAGATTGGGATTTCGAGAGTACAACTTGTAAGGGGAGTGTATCCTAGAGAGAGATAATCCTTGAGTACAGAGTGTGTATCCGAGTTAAGTGATAGTAGAAAAACCCGGAGAATCTGGGACTGGACGTAGGTCAAGAATTTAGACCGAACCAGGATAAACTTTCTGTGTCAAGCTCTTCTTCCCTATCTCTTTACGTTTAGCTTCAGCTTGGGAGCAAAGTTATTATAAAAGTTTTAAAATCCCCAATTCACCCCCTCTTGGTGATTTCCTTTCGTTTTCAACATCAAGTCGGAGTGTCCCCAACTGAAGAACAAGGACAAAGAAAAGAAGAAGTTCAATAAGTACAAGAAGAAAGCCTATGTCTCAGGAATTTGGGGAGATAGCTCATCCGATGGAGATGAAGCTGAAGAGGAAGAAACAGCAAATATATGTCTGGTTGCTCAAGAAGAGCAACAAGAGGATGATAAAGAGGTATATGACTCCCAACCCTCTTATGATGAAGTATTGCTTGAATATAATACTGTTCAAAACGAATTTGAAAAACTTGCTGATAAATACATTGCTTTAAAAAGGAAAAATACTTCTCTTGAACAAAGAAGTAGAAAACTTCTCTTTTCCTGAAAATTTCATTTGTGATGATTGCATTGAGTTAAAGAAAAAGAATTCTTATCTTACGAAAACTCTTGAAAAGTTTACTAAAGGCAGTGAAATGCTAAATGTGATTTTAAAAGCACAAAGGGTAATTATCAATGGGTGCCTAAAGGAACCTATGTTCCTCAGGCCCGAACTAACCACAAAGGACCCAAGAAAAGATGGGTACCTAAGACTTGATCTCTTTTGATTTGTAGGTGTGTCTAAGAGCATCAAAAACCGACAAATGGTTTATTGACAGTGGATGCTCAAGACATATGACGGGAGATCAATCCAAATTTGCTACAATCAAGCATGAAGATGGTGGCAAAGTAATCTTTGGTGGAAATCAATCAGGAAGAATTTCTGGAATTGGTAAAGTTGGTAACACCAATGGTCCACAAATCAAAGACGTTTATCTTGTGGAAGGACTTTGCCATAATCTCCTCAGTGTAAGCCAAAGTACTGATAAAGGTAACTTGGTTATCTTTGATTCTGAAGAATGCTTGATAGTTAGCAAGGATGTTCTTTCATTAGATAATATCAAATCAAAAGCAATCTTTAGAGCTCCTAGAGAGGTAAACTGTTATACTCTTAGTCTCTCTAGAGATGGATCTACATTTGAAAAATGCTTTGTAAGTAATTTGGATGACAGTTGGTTATGGCATAAGCATTTGGCTCATGTCAATATGATTCAATTAGACAGATTACTCAAAAAGGATTTAGTTATTGGCATTCCTAAACTGCGTTTTAAAACTGACATGATTTGTGATGCATGCCAAAAAGGAAAACAAACTAAATCTTCTTTCAAACTGAAAAATGAGATTTCAACTTCTAGACCTCTTCAATTACTTCACATGGATTTGGTTGGTCCAACAAGAGTTAGAAGTCTTGGTGGAAATCTCTATACCTTAGTTATAGTTGATGACTACTCTAGATTTGCATGGACCATATTTTTGTCATCTAAAGATGAAACCTTTGATCAGTTTGTCGTTTTTGCCAAGAAGGTCCAAAACGAGAAGGTTTTGCAATTTCGGGTATTCGCACCGATCATGGTGGAGAATTCGAGAACCATGCCTTTGCTGAGTTCTCGTGACAACATGGGAATTGATCACAATTTCTCAGCCCCGAGGACTCCTCAACAAAATGGTGTTGTAGAGAGGAAGAATCGAGTTCTTCTTGAGATGGCTAGATCAATGCTGAACGAGAATCATACATCACAAGTATTCGGGGCGATGCAATGAGTACTGCGTGTTACATTTCGAATCGTGCATATCCCGAAAAAGAAGCTCAACAAGACTCCATATGAGCTATACAAAGGAGAAAGCCAAATCGAGTCATCTACATGTATTTGGATGTAAGTGTTTCATCCACAACAATGGTAAGGACAATTTGGGAAAATTTGATGCCAAAGCGGATGAAGGTATATTTTTAGGCTATTCTAATAGAAGTAGAGCCTATAGAGTTTTCAATATACGTACTCGTATTGTAGAAGAATCTATACATGTTGCTTTCTGCGAATCTAAATCTGACAAATCCAAGGATGATGATGATGAGGAAAATGTTTTGAAAAACCAATTCTTTTGAAAACCACTCCTGCCTCTATTGAAAATCCAAAAAATGTTTTCGAGGCTGACCCTCAAAATAATTTGGAAAATCCTGATCAACAACAACCTAGAGCTTGGAAATTTATAAGGAATCATCCTTTAGACCAAGTTATAGGTGATGTTAATCAAGGTGTGAGGACAAGAAGCAGCACTTTGAATGAAGTCACTTTTTCGCTTTTATTTCAAAGATAGAACCCTCTAAAATTGATGAAGCCCTTTCAGACAATGATTGGGTGATAGCAATGCAAGAGGAGTTACATCAATTTGACAGAAACCAAGTTTGGGACTTGGTACCTAGGCCTAAGGACCATCCGGTCATTGGCACCAAATGGGCATTCAAGAACAAACGGGATGAGTCTGCAATTATTGTCCGAAACAAGGCAAGACTAGTTGCAAAATGTTATAATCAAGAAGAAGGAATTGATTATGAAGAAACTTATGCTCCAGTGGCAAGATTGGAGGCCATAAGAGTTCTTCTAGCCTTTGCTTGTGTCAAAGGATTTAAACTTTTTCAAATGGATGTTAAAAGTTCCTTCTTAAATGGTTTTATTCAGGAGGAAGTGTATGTAGAACAACCTCCTGGTTTTCAAAATGAACATCATCCTGATCATGTTTATCGTCTCAAGAAAGCTCTTTATGGACTTAAGCAAGCTCCTAGAGCTTGGTATGAGCGATTAAGCAAATTCCTTATTGATCAAGGATTTGTTAGAGGAAAAGCAGATACAACATTGTTTATCAAAAGTAATAAAATTGGAGAAATTTTAGTTGTACAAATTTATGTTGATGACATTATATTTGGTGCTTCTAATGATGTCTTGTGTGAAGAATTTGCAAAGAATATGCAGGGAGAATTTGAGATGTCAATGATGGGAGAACTCAATTATTTTCTTGGTCTTCAAATCAAGCAAAGATCAAATGGGATCTTTATTTCTCAGACCAAGTACCTAAATGACCTGCTGAATAAGTTTGGAATGGACCAATGCAATGGTGCTGATACACCAATGAGTTCAACCACATCCTTGGATGCTGATGAGAAGGGCACTGATTTCAACATCACAAGATATAGAGGAATGATTGGATCATTACTTTATCTCACTGCAAGTCGCCCAGACATCCAATTCAGTGTCGGAATGTGTGCAAGGTTTCAGTCTGCTCCCAAAGAGTCGCATGCTGAAAATGTGAAGAGAATCTTCAGATACCTTGCTGACACGAAAACTCTTGGACTCTGGTTTCCCAAAGGTCAACCTGAACATTTGGTAGCATATTCAGATTCAGACCATGCTGGATATAAGACGGATAGAAAGAGTACAAGTGGCCAATGTCAATTCCTTGGTGGCTCACTTGTGTCTTGGTTCAGCAAGAAGCAAACGACCGTCTCAGTATCTTCAACTGAAGCTGAATACATTGCCGCCTCAAGTTGCTGTGCTCAAGTATTATGGCTCAAGCAGCAGCTCTCAGACTTGGGAATCAATCTGAAGGAGATCCCAATTTTGTGTGACAACACAAGCACAATAATCTTGGCCAAGAATCCAGTTCAACACACAAGAACCAATCATATTGATGTGAGGCATCACTTCATAAGGGATCATGTTCAGAACAAAGATGTCAAAGTAATGTTCATCCCAACACACCTTCAACTTGCTGACATCTTCACCAAGCCATTAGCAAAAGAGCAATTTAATTTCATAAGGAGAGAATTGGGAATAGTAAATCCCAATGCATTGTGAGTAATTCTTTCCATCTTAATGTTAATTATGGTTTTGATGAATATTTGATACTAACTTAAGCTTCGGAGTACATAGAAGTGTTTAATGCAGGATATTCGAATCCTAAAGTTTGCTGTCAAAGGACGTAAACTCGAGTTTTGATATCAAAACTCGAGTTTTATCGGGCTCCAATCGAGAATGAGTTGCTGAGCAAAATGGAAACTCGAGTCGATTAATGAGTAACTCGAGTTTCGGAGAGACAAAAAGCAAGCTCTGAGTTTTCACGAACTGGAAACTCGAGTCATCAAAGGAGAACTCGAGTTTCGGGCAGACAGAGAGCGGCACACTTGTTCAAGTATCCACAAAACTCGAGTCAGTAAGTGGAAACTTGAGTTTTGGTCGCGGAATTTCAAAAGTTCACTTTACACTTTTGAATCCAGGTCAGTGATTTCGCGCCCTATTTAAGTCTAAATGTTCTTTGTTCGTCTAAACTCGCCCTAAAACTCGAGTTTTCCCTAGAGTTTTCTCTTGCTCTCTTCATCTTCTTCGATCATTCTTCGATTTTCAAGCCATTTTCGAACCCTAAACCTTTCTCTCATCTTAAATCGCTATGGCTCGCACCAAATATGCCCCAAAAGATGCCGATAATGAAGCTTCTACCGAATCACCTCCACCACCTCCTCCCTCTCGACCTCTGAGGGTAAAACACTTCCCAAACAAATACCACTATGGAGTCGATAAACGAATCCCTGGGGTACCGAAAACTCAATAATCTTCGCATCAATCTAAAGGAATTTCAATTCAAGAACCCTCTCAGACTGGATCTAAACGTGCTTCTGAGTCTGTACACGAAGATCCAAAAGGCAAGCAACCAGAAGTTGTACCACCTCAGCCTCGCAAAAAGCTTCGAGCTCAGAAAGGAGAAGGATTTTCCAAGGGAACTTCCAATCCACCTCAGGATCCTCACGAGTCGACTACAATTCCAAATGCTCTCTCAGAGATTTATCTCCATAACTCTGCACCTTCGGATTTTACAACTGAAAGTCAACTTCTTACTGGTAAAAGGGCTGAAACATTCAAGGAAACATATTCGAACAAATCTTTTTGCCCTATAGTCTCTGTTGACTTAGATAAGCTTAGGGAAACCTGCAATGTAGATCTTTCCCCTTGGCTAAAACCATATGAATCCTTTCTATCTATATCTGCCCAATATAGTTCCAATGTCACCAAAGTATTTTATTTCAATATGGAATGGGACAATTTAGAAGATAAGGATCATATCTTAGTAGAAGAAAGAGTCTCCACTCAGGTTAGAGGAGTCAAGTTCACCTTGTCTGCCTCTATTATAAATTCAATTCTTCAAATCCCCAATCCTCCTCCTCCTCCTTCAGTTCAATATTCCAACAAAGAGATTTTTGAAATCCTTCGGCCAAATGAACCCATTCCTGACGATCAACTAGTCAAGTTGACCTTCACTCCTATGTCTATGCCTCCTATTCATCGTGTCCTATGGTATATTTACTCTAGGAACATGATTCAAAAGGGTGGCAATTTCACTCATTTTGCCAACAAAGACTATCCCAAGTTTGCTACCCTGGTCAACAAAGTTCCTATCAATTTAGGTCATTGGCTATTCCAGGAAATGGTCAATTTCAGATTCTCCTCTAGAAAAGCTTCATATATTCCCTTTCCCTCTCTTGTATCTGTAATCCTTTTCTACCACAAAATCTGGTATGTGGGTACACCGGACTCTATGACTCCCCCCACGGTATTTGGGAGAGCTCAGATTAATTTGATGAGGCTCACCTTTGACGCTGAAGGATCAGGCGAATCTCGGACTCCTCCTCGATCCAGAACTCAGGAAGCTCAATCTGCTCCTCCACGATCATCTATTCCACCTGATTTTGATGCCAGATTTCAATCCATGTTGGATCAAGCTGTTGATCATATGTCCGCTGGTGTTCAAGATGAAGTCAACCAATTGTGCACTGAGATGATGAAGAGCAATACAGCAATGATTGCAGTTCAGGATGCAATGAGGGTCGAACTATCCGATATGCAAAATCACTTAATCAATCACGATGCTTCATTGGCTACCTTACTAGTATCTCAGGCGCAAATGAATGATTGCTTGACTGCCTTTATCAACAAGGCTAACATTGGGTCTACATCTGGAGTTGCATCTACCTCTGGCATGAATACTGAATCCTCCTCCCCTCCTCTTTCACCTTCCTTTGCCTTCACCACTCCAATAGCACCCCCTTCTGACCCTGTCTCTTCCCCAACCACTGAGATTCTCCATACTCCACTTGCTTCTCCCATCCCAACTCCATCCCCTGCAACCACTGTCAAAATCTCTACCCCTTCCTCTGAACCCTCGATCTCAACTCCATCCTCTTTTGTTGATGATAAAGGGGGAGAAGAACCAGAGAAAGAAGTTGAACCAAAGGAGAAATCTTGAGTTAAAGGAAGGAGTTTAGATTTTAGGTGTTTAGATTATAGATTAGATGTTTTAGTTCTGTTGTTTTAGTTTTGTTTGCACTTTTGTGGTTTGAAGCTTCTGTATTCTTGCATTTCTGTTTTGTATATTGCTGTTATGCATATCTTGTTGAATGAAATGCAATAGTTCAATTATGAATCGCTTCTTCTATATCTCTGTGTTAAGTTTATTCAAATACAGAACTTTCATGATATGCTTCAAAAACAACTTGTGAAAATTTTTCCTTAAAACTCAAAATTCTTAAAAATGAAGGATCTCTGGTTTACAAGTGTTGTCATCATCAAAAAGGGGGAGAATGTTAGTTCTCAAATGGTTTTGATGATAACGGACAATTGTAAACACAGAAGAAGTTTGTCTTTGTAAGTTGAAAAACTTACTGTCTAAGGCAAACTCGAGTTTCAGCTTGGAAACTCGAGTTTTGGCCTGACAGAGAAATGCTCGAATTTTTGTAAACATTGACAAACTCGAGTTTGGGTTTGAAAACTCGAGTTTTGGCCATACAGAGAGCATTCAAGTTTTTCCACAGACAAAGCAAACTCGAGTTTGATTTTGAAAACTCGAGTTTTGACAAGACAGAGAGCAACCAAGTTTTTCAAAGAAACCAAAACTCCAGTTTCCATTTGAAAACTCGAGTTTGGGTTATACAGAGAGTTCTCTAAGTTTCCAACGTTTTCTGGAAACTCGAGTTTCGTTTTGAAAACTCGAGTTTACCTCATCTGAGAACAATGCTCATCTCTGACCTTGTGAAAACTCCATGATTGAATCAACCAAAGCTTTTGATGTTTTCTCATAATAGAGAAAACTCGAGTTTCCGTTTTGAAACTCGAGTTTTGAACTTCCAGAGTAGTTTCCAAAGTTTTCAAAGAATATGAAAACTCGAATTCTGTTTTGAAAACTCGAGTTTTGGTCAGGCAGAGAACTCTGCCAATTTTGAGCCTTTGAAAACTCAAGTTATGTTTTGGAAACTCCAGTTTTAAACTTTTGGACTAAAACATGATTTTTCATTTAAGAGTCCAAAACTCGAGTTTGTCATTAATTGACTCGAGTTTTGCACTATTCACCAACATGTCCAAAATGCCAAATCGCGATGTTTGTCTCTGTAAAGAGAAAACTCGAGTTTAGTTTGAAAACTTGAGTTTCGGTATTTTGTTAAAAATTCTCTGAGACATGAAAACTCGAGTCTCGAAGAACCAACTCGAGTTTCCATCGCAGAATTTGAAATTTCGATTTGAACGAATTCATGAAATGTTTCTGTTTGATCTCAATACTCTTTACCATTACTCATAACTATTCTTAACTATGTTTAATCAGTTTGTTAGTGAGTTTCAGATGGTTAAAGACAGGTTTAAATGAAGATTAAGCAAAAGGCTAAAAGCATGTCAGCACATTAAATGTAAAAGTGCAGAAACTTGCATGCTTTTGGGAAAACATTCTCCACACGTTTTGGAGAAGTTAATGCTTGCCTTCTACATTCAGTAAACTACTCTTCCAACGGATTAAAAGTCAGAATATCAACTATGATTATCTGCAAAACTGGATTAACCAGAATGTAGAGAGAGAAGAAGACCAAAGCTTCATCTAATCAGCTCCCAACATCACCAACGGTTATGTGAGGGATTCCAACGGTCAATTAATGATCTCTACCTATAAATAGAGATGCATTCAAGTCTTCTCAACAACCAACCTGTGCAAGGATGAAAATTAAGATAGTTTCTTTTACTCTTTGAGTTTTCTTGTGAAAGTATCTGTTGATACATTTATTCTTCAGTGATTATCATATCTACTCTTAGAGAGTTTTTCTTGATTGTGAATCATTCTTGTAAGTTATCTCAAGTCAAGGGGGACTTGGAGATTGGGTTCATTGATTACAACTTGTAAGGGAGAGTAAGTTCTAGAGAGAGAATTACTCTTGAGTGCAGAGTGTGTAATCAATCTTGATAGTGAGAAATTCCAGAGAGTCTGGGTACTGGACGTAGGTCAGGTTGTTGGACTGAACCAGTATAAATTCTTGTGTCTTGCTTTATCTTCCTTCACTCTGTTTATCTTCAGTTTCACATTCCGAAACAGAGTAATCGAAAAGTTTTTGTTTTGAGAATCCCAAATTCACCCCCTCTTGGTGATTCAAGCTCCACTTTCATTTCCTTCTTCAGTTGTTTCTATTTGATTTTTGGTAATTCACTATTCCTCATTTGGTATTATATTATGTTATATTAATTGTTTCCTCTTTTTTCTATAGCGCCATAACTTGATAACTTTATATTTGGTTGCATGTTATTTGTTTCGTTGATATTTATTAGTTAATTTTTTCCTTTAATTATTATTTATTTGTTTTAATATTTATTATTTATCATGTATATGCACCAGTAAATTATCTCCTTTATCCGTGACTCTCTTCTCATGATTTTTTTTATTATCCAGTTTCTTCTTATGTATCTATTTAAATTATTTGACTTAGATTTGCTATTTTCTTTTATATTTAGATTTGCTATATTTTAAAGTTATTTTATTATTTGTCTTCCACGACTTGGAGTTGCTTAATAAGTTTGCTTTATTTAATTTTGTTTACCAGGTTTGTATTATTTAAGTTAAATGTACTATTTTATTTATATTTAAATGTGTCTCCATGTTCGGTTATTTGTATATTATTTTTGGTAATTCACTATTCTTCATTTGGTATTATATTATGTTATATTAATTGTTTTCTCTTTTTTCTATAGCGCCATAACTTGATAACTTTATATTTTGTTGCATGTTATTTGTTTTGTTGATATTTACTTAGTTTATTTTTTTCCTTTAATTATTATTTATTTGTTGTAATACTTGTTATTTATCATGTATATGTTCTAGTAAATTATCTCCTTTATCCGTGACTCTCTTGTCATGTTTTTATTATTATCCAGTTTCTTCTCGTTTATCGATTTAAATTATATGACGTAGATTTTATATTTTCTTTTATATTTATATTTGCTATCTTTTTAAGTTATTTTCTTCTATGTCTTCCGCGACTTGGAGTTGCTTAATATGTTTGCATTATTTAATTTTGTTTACCAGGTTTGTATTATTTAAGTTAAATGTGTTATTTTATTTATATTTAAAAGTGTTTCCTTCTTCAGTTGTTTCTATTTGATTTTTGGTAATTCACTATTCCTCATTTGGTATTATATTATGTTATATTAATTGTTTTCTCTTTTTTCTATAGCGCCATAACTTGATAACTTTATATTTGGTTGCATGTTATTTGTTTCGTTGATATTTACTCAGTTAATTTTTTCCTTTAATTATTATTTATTTGTTGTAATACTTATTATTTATCATGTATATGTACCAGTAAATTATCTCCTTTATCCGTGACTCTCTTGTCATGTTTTTATTATTATTATCCAGTTTCTTCTCGTATATCGATTTAAATTATTTGACGTAGATTTTCTATTTTCTTTTATATTTATATTTGCTATCTTTTTAAGTTATTTTCTTCTATGTCTTCCGTGACTTGGAGTTGCTTAATATGTTTGCATTATTTAATTTTGTTTACTGTGTTTGTATTATTTAAGTTAAATGTGTTATTTTATTTATATTTAAAAGTGTTTCCTTCTTCGATTGTTTCTATTTGATTTTTGGTAATTCACTATTCCTCATTTGGTATTATATTATGTTATATTAATTGTTTTCTCTTTTTTCTATAGCGCCATAACTTGATAACTTTATATTTGGTTGCATGTTATTTGTTTCGTTGATATTTACTTAGTTAATTTTTTCCTTTAATTATTATTGAGTCCTAGGGAAAGGATCATCTCTAGTACAGAGTGTGTAATTGTTTGTATCTTTGATTACAACTTGTAAAGAGGGGTAAGTCCTAGAGAGAGGATTACTCAATAGTTACAGAGTGTGTAGTCAAAAGTGAAAATTCCTAGAGTGTGTCTAGGCAGTGAAAAGTCCTAGAGTGTTTCTAGGCAATTGTAAAATCCTAGAGTTTCTAGGTGAGTTAGTGAAATCTCGGAGTTTTTCTGGGGACTGGACGTATGATGAGGGCCTTTTTCGTCTTTAGCCTTGGGGTCCACAATCAATAATAACCAAGGATTGCGTATAGGCAAACCTAGGATCGTTCTCTCTCTCGAGGAGCCTTTTATTGAATCCTAAGTAATCTAAATGACATGTAAATGCAATTAAAACAAGGGGAAAATCGGTTTTGGATTTTTGAATTGATGAACTAAAATAAGAATGCAATGAAATTAAATGCTAAACTATTATTTTTTTTTGGTATTTTCTTTATAAAATGAAATGGAGTATGAAAATGAGTATGAATGCTCTTGGAGATGGAATATTGGCTATCATAGTTCAATTAAATATGGGAGTAAATTTTCACCAAGTCTAGATGAAAAACCTCAAGATACCACTTGAGTCCAATATTCCCAATTAATAGTAGCTCCTACTACCGTAGCTAACTACTATCTCTTGAGATATTGTTTAAAACCACTTAGTGTGTGATTAGGATCAAATTAATGCAACTTGGTTTCTCTTCATATGAATGCGATACCACGCCACTCAATTAATCCAATTCAATCATACTATCTAACAATACCACGTAGAAAGCACAATATCATTGAATCAATAAGGAAATACATATATATATATATATATATATATATATATATATATATATATATATATATATCCAACAAACTACCAAAATTAAATCCAATCACATAGGTTCAATCCACAAAGTTATCCAAACGGGTAAACTAACTCTCAACAATACAAACCAACATCCCTAAAACTAGGAAATCCAAATATAATTAGAGAAAATAGATTGAACAAAATAAACTCCCCTTTGAAGCTTTGAACTCAAGTCAATATCCACTACCAAGAAGCAAAGAAATCAGCCCCTCATTGCAATCGAGAACTCGCCGGAAGCCGGGAATAAGTCGCGGAAAATTCAAAGCTCGCCGGAAAACTCAGAATGGAGGTCGATGGTGATGGAGAAGGATGAAGTCGACGGTGTTCAGTTTTCAGATCGAAGGTCCGCTGGTTCTGGTTTTCTCCCCGCGGCGCTGGCTCTTTTCTTCGTCCAAAAATGTCTCCAGCTCTCAGGTCTGTATCTCCCTCCGTTCTGGTTTTTCGCCGGCAGCAATGGAGGAACTATGGTCGCCGGCGACGGTGGGGATGATGGCAATGGTCGCCAGCGACGGTGGGGCGAGAGTGGAGGAGGATGAATCTGGATTGAAGTTCTCGTTCTCTCAGCTCTCTCTGGTCTGTTCGTTCTGTTTCTGTCGTCCCCCCTCTATTCCGCGGCTCTCCCTCACAGTGAAGGTGGTGGTGGCTCGCCGGCGGACTTGGGTGTGGAGATGCCGCCGGCGAGATAGGAGGAAGAAGGGAGGGAAGGTGGAGGTCGAAGGTGATTCCAGGAGGTTCTCGTTTTTCTTCGCGGTGAACACACTCCCTCTTTTCCTCGTTTCTGCCTTTCTTAATAATCCCTCAGCTCATCTGCTAGGTCAAGTGTCCCTGGTCAAAACGCAGAGTTTTGACCAGGGACCTAAGTGCAAAGAGTGAAAGTTTGGAAGAAGGGACTTAAGTGCGAATATTCAAAATATTTTTGGGGCAGAACTGAGATTTCCGAAAGTAACTAGGTCATTTTCTGTAATTTGTCTCTTAATCCTGAAAAACCATATAAAAATATGGTTAGATCAATTCCCCCACACTTAGACCTTTGTACTCCTGAACAAAGGCAATTGAGTACACAATTCCAAGTCCAAATCACTAATGCATTTGAAATATGAGCAATTTCATAATTTGAAAGCAATGAATTAATCAATCAAATTCTTCAAGCCAACACTAGTCATAATCAAGTGATGCAAATAAATTAGTTGACCATACAATCCTAAATAGTAAAATGAAGCACAAGAGAACTCTCAAGGTATTATCAGTGTTTCAATCATCTCACCTCATTGATTGGGGTAATTTCACTCTAGTTCACTTAATCAATCCCTTACCATAGGCTTGTAACAACTCTAACATCTCCACTGTTAATAGCAATTAATGTGATGAATCAAGAGGACTTAAAGGCTTGTAATGATGGATGAAGGCTAAATGGAATGAATTAATGAGAAGAAAGAAAATAGTTTATATGCAAATCACAATTAATAACCAAGTTCATAGCATCTAAATAACTTTACAAACTTTTGCCAATTCTTTTGAAAATCATGAATTGTGCCTTCTTGATATTTCTTTTGCTTTTATTTTTTTATCTACCAAATACTTTTTATTTTCAAACTATACTCACTTTTTTCTTTTCTTTTTTCTTTTCTTTTTCTTTTCTTCTTTTTTTTTTATACATGGCATTTCAATTTCTTTTTTGGTAATTCTCTTTTGATTTTTAGAATACTGTGAACACTATGAGTAATGACATGCATACAACATAGGAATGGCTCAAAAAGGGAAGCAAATGGTAGATGAATGTAGGTTTGTGTTTGGGTGACAATGGTTTAGAATTGAATGCCTCTTTCATTTTCATCACAATAACGCAAATACTGTTTCAAAAAAGAGTGGAAACAAGTTCTAGAAGGTGAAAAACTAAGCGAACATGCTCACATGGAAAGAATTTAAGGCTCGATATCCTTCCAACAAGGTTTTTCTTCAATGCTCACTTCAACATAATCAATTGCATAGTAAACTAACCACAAAGCATGTACTTAACTATTCCAAGTGCTAACCTTACAAACACAACCAATCAAAACATTGCAATCAGTTAAAATAATTCTCAACTCTTAAATGCACAAATGATATATAAACTCTTTTTTTCAAAATGAAGAGTAACCAAAAATCCAATTGTGGGCTCACTTCTCTTCCCATTCACTTGAAAAACAAGACATGGTTTTATAAAGTTGCCAAAACACTAGATCTCATGAAAGCTCAAAGAATTACCCACAAATTATACACTTCCAAAGTGGCAAATGCGACCATTTACCACTTAGAACATGCATTAAAGCAAGTCATTCTACAAAAATTTTTGAAATTTTTTTCTAGTTTTAGGCATTTTTCATTTAAAAGCAACCAATTAATTGGGATTCAAAATGTATTCCCCTCCCCCATACTTAATCAACACATTGTCCTCAATGTGAAAAATCACTCTAAAGAGAATGATAAACAAGGTAAAATTCAAGGCACAATGGTAATTAAGTAAAGAGTGACCAAGAGAATGCAAAGCAAACATAGGGATTCTTATTCTACTTACTCAACTACATTATTTCTACTTTTTCTACTGGATTGTGTCCCTCCCCCACACTTATCTTCCTTACACAACATTTAAGCCCAAATAATCATAGGAATTAGGAAGAAAATAAGTGAGGAAAGAGACAACCTGTGTTAGAGTATCTTGAGTTGCTTAAAGGAGAAATTCTCATCCATGATGAGAGTCATGCATTTGTCTTTAAAAACATTTTCTCCCGCATTGAATTTCCTTGGTGGAGGTGGTTCAGGATCAACTGGAAGAGGTCCAAGAATGTACGGTGGATGTTGGTTCCATTGAGGACCTTTCCAAGAATGTGCCTGTAAAGAAGACAAGCAACCAGCAGTACCCCATCCAAAAATAGAAACATGGAGAGATTTCAAGTGAATTAAGAATACTTTAGGAATCAAACTCTCCAAGTAACTATCACATCCAAGGAAATCAATGCTACTCCCATCAGTAGGAGTCAAACAAACAGTTTTATTTTGAAAATTCTCTTGTGTTTGCAAAGTGGAAAGTGCGGAATCCAACTTAGTGTTGGGGTACACCACATCGCATTGCAATCACAAGAGATGGAAGGCAAAAGAATGGAAGAAGAAAGAGAATTTTTCAAATCATCACCACCTTGAGCCTTTAAAGATTCAAAACAATTATTTTTCTTTTCTAAGTCAGGTGGTAAGTCACAAGAAAGCACTTGCTGGAAAGATTCATCAACATCCAGAATTTTATTAATTAAAATTTCAGAATCTTTGTCACCAACAAGGCTGCAGGGAAGTAATCCAATGGGAATTTCATGCAATTGGCATTCTAGGCTATGATCTTTTTCACTCAAATCACCCACATTATCATCCATGCAAGAGTCAACATGTTCACAATTGTCATGCTTAGAATCATTCATAGTACAAGAGAGTGCATTATGATCAATAGTAGAATCAACCACTTTACTAAATGCTTTCTTTCGAAACTCAACTAGTAAGTGGCATTTTCCATGATAACAGTCTACACATATTTGATCTTCCGCACAAGTACATGAAAATATTTCATTCAATTTTTCACAATCATCCCTAGTACTATGAAGAGAAGCATTTTCAACAATTACAACATCACATAAAGAAGTAGGAGCACACTCATCAACAAGTACAATTGAATTGCTACTACTAGAACTAATGAGTTGAGCAATTACTTTTTCAAACATTGGAGGGAATTCAACAATAATTTGCTCATCCACCTCATCATCACTCAACTCATTAATTGCTTCACTAGTTAAAGTAGTAGGAGAGTCTACTTTTATAAGGATAGGATCATTACCAAATGGTAGTGAAGACTCTTCAATGCTCTTTTGTACTTGCTGCACCTCTTGTGCTTGTGTGGGAATAGGTACCGAAGGATTGGAAACTTCAACTTGTGAAGTGGCATTTAGGTGTTGCTCTTCGGTTTTCCCATCATCATTAGAGGTACATGACCATGGAGCTCCTTCTTCTCCTTCGGTTTTAATCCATAGCACATGGTGAACAAATGCCTTGTTGAATTTTTCAATGTTCTCCATTTCCTCTTCTATTTCCTCAAAGAATTCACGAGGAAGTACCTCTTTGAGATTGAATAAATGTAGATGCCAAACCTTTAGTTCGTCATACATTCTTCTTAGGGCAAGGGTTTGAGCATCCATATATGGCAAAGTGAGGAAAGGATCAAGTTCAGAAGGTTGAAGAGTAGAGGGTTGGGATGGATGTTCGGGGCATGGTGGAGTGGGTGGCTCATGTGGAAGTGTATGTGATGAGCAAGCCTCTTGTGGAGTATGACACGTAGAAGGCTCTTGTGTATGCCACTCCATTCCTTTCTCCAACTCCTCATTTTCTTTCTTCAATTGCTCCGCTTCTTGTGTATGTGTGAACATGGGAAGAGGATTTTCTTGGAAATCGAGTCTTCAACACTTGTGATTCTTGAGTGAGACGCTCAATTTCCTTTTCCATTCTCTCATTCTCATTCTCTTGATGTTCCATTCGTCTCATTATCAAGTCCATTTGATGGTCAAAGTTGGCCTTGTATGACCGCTCCTCGTCTACCGTTTGAGTCACTTGATTTTGCAATTTTCTATAGACTTCACTAGTGGTAGGTTCTTGGTTTGGCACACAAGGTTGAGAATGGGGTCCATAAGGTGGCTGAAATGGATATGGGGATTCATGAGATGGATGACATGGTCGGGAAGTGGTATAGAATGAAGGAGGAGGTTCATGGTATGGCATGCGGTTGTATGGTAAAGGATTATGAGAAGGCTCATAATATGGGTTGTATGGTGGTGGAGAAGGCTCATGATATGATCTATAGGGTAGGTGTGGTGAGTGATTTGGTTGAAATGGAGGTTGGGGGTAAGGTTCATGATATGGGTGGTGGAATGGACCATGACATTCTTGACCAATTGGACTCTTATCTTGAGTTCCCAAGTTAGCTTGAAGAGCCCGTATTGTTTGTAGCATGGAATCGATGCTTTGAGAGATAGACTCTTCCCTTCGGATCGAATCTCCTACAAAAGAGTGGGATTGAATGGGTGAATCTTGATTACCATTAAACCAAGCCATAACAGTTCAATTCAATTAATTCCCAAATGAATTACAAGTATTAATCTTTATGAACAGGCGGATACGCCACTGTTATTGTTATAATCAGTTACTCAATGTTTTTATTCCGATGCTCTACTCTGATTGAAAAAAAAAAATTTGGCTCTGAAATTGGGATGTTACACTATGTCTTCCGCGACTTGGAGTTTCTTAATATGTTTGCAATATTTAATTTTGTTTACCAGGTTTGTATTATTTAATTTAAACTGCTATTTTATATATATTTAAATCTGTCTTCGTCTTCAGTTGTTTATATTTGATTTTTGGCAATTCACTATTCCTCATTTGATACGATATTATGTTATATTAATTGTTTTCTATTTTTCCATTGCGCCATAACTTTATAACTTTATATTTGGTTGCATTTATTTGTTTTGTTAATATTTACTTAGTAAAGTTTTTTTCCGTTAATTATTATTTATCTGTTGTACTAATTATTTATCATGTATATGTACCAGTAAATTATCTCCTTTACACGTGCCTCTCTTCTCATGTTGTTTTTTGTTATTATCCTGTTTCTTGCAGTGTATCTATTTAAATTATTTGACTTAGATTTGCTATTTTCTTTTTTATTTATATTCACTATCTTTTTAAGTTTTGTTCTTCTATGTCTTCCGCGACTTGGAGTTGCTTAATATGTTTGCATTATTTAATTTTGTCTACCAGGTTTGTATTTTTTAAGTTAAATGTGCTATTTTATTTATATTTAAATGTGTGTCCGTCTTCAGTTGTTTCTATTTTATTTTTGGTAATTCAGTATTCCTCATTTGGTATGATATTATGTTATATTAATTGTTTTGTCTTTTTCCATAGCGCCATAACTTTATAACTTTATATTTGATTGCATTTATTTGTTTTCTTAATATTTACTTAGTTAAGTTTTTTTCCGTTAATTATTGTTTATCATTGTACTAATTATTTATCATGTATATGTACCAGTAAATTATCTCCTTTATTCGTGACTCTCTTCTCTTGTTTTTTTTTTTTTTGTTATTAAGCAGTTTCTTCTGGTGTATCTGTTTAAATTATTTGACTTAGATTTGCTATTTTCTTTTTTATTTATATTCGCTATCTTTTTAAGTTATTTTCTTCTATGTCTTCCGCGACTTGGAGTTGCTTCATATGTTTGCATTATTTAATTTTGTTTTCCAGGTTTTTATTATTTAAGTTAAATGTGCTATTTTATTTATATTTAAATGTGTCTCCTTGTTCGGTTATTTGTATATTATTTTTGGTAATTCACTATTCTTCTTTTGGTATTATATTATGTTATATTAATTGTTTTCTCTTTTTTCCATAGTGCCATAACTTTATGACTTTATATTAGGTTGCATGTTATTTGTTTCGTTATTATTTAGTTAGTTAATTTTTTCCTTTATTTATTATTTATTTGTTTTAATACTTATTATTTATCATGTATATGTAGCAGTAAATTATCTCCTTTATTCATGACTCTCTTCTCATGTTTTTTTTGTTATTATCGTGTTTCTTGCAGTGTATCTATTTAAATTATTTGACTTAGATTTGGTATTTTCGTTTTTATTTATATTCGCTATCTTTTGAAGTTATTTTCTTCTATGTCTTCCGCAACTTGGAGTTGCTTAATATGTTTGCATTATTTAATTTTGTTTACCAGGTTTGTATTATTTAATTTAAATTGCTATTTTATTTATATTTAAATGTGTCTACGTCTTCAGTTGTTTCTATTTGATTTTTGGCAATTCACTATTCCTCATTTGGTATGATATGATGTTATATTAATTGTTTTCTCTTTTTCCATAGTGCCATAACTTTATAACTTTATATTTGGTTGCATTTATTTGTTTTGTTAATATTTACTTAGTTAAGTTTTTTTCCGTTAATTATTATTTATCTGTTGTACTAATTATTTATCATGTATATGTACCAGTAAATTATCTCCTTTAAATGTGCCTCTCTTCTCATGTTGTTTTTTTGTTATTATCATGTTTCTTGCAGTGTATCTATTTAAATTATTTGACTTAGATTTGCTATTTTCTTTTTTATTTATATTCACTATCTTTTGTAGTTATTTTCTTCTATGTCTTCCGCTACTTGGAGTTGCTTAATATGTTTGCATTATTTAATTTTGTTTACCAGGTTTGTATTATTTAAGTTAAATGTGATATTTTATTTATATTTAAATGCGTGTCCGTCTTCAGTTGTTTCTATTTTATTTTTGGTAATTCAATATTCCTCATTTGGTATGATATTATGTTATATTAATTGTTTTCTCTTTTTCCATAGCACCATAACTTTATAACTTTATATTTGGTTGCATTTATTTGTTTTTTTAATATTTACTTAGTTAAGTTTTTTTCCGTTGATTATTATTTGTCTATTTTACTAATTATTTATCATGTATATGTACCAGTAAATTATCTCCTTTATTCGTGCCTCTCTTCTCATGTTTTTTTGTTGTTATTATCTTGTTTCTGGCATTGTATCTATTTAAATTATTTGACTTCGATTTGCTATTTTCTTTTTTATTTATATTCGCTATCTTTTTAAGTTTTTTTCTTCTATGTCTTCCACGACTTGGAGTTGCTTAATATGTCTGCATTATTTAATTTTGTTTACCAGGTTTTTATTATTTAAGTTAAATGTGCTATTTTATTTATATTTAAATGTGTGTCCGTCTTCAGTTGTTTCTATTTTATTTTTGGTAATTCAGTATTCCTCATTTGGTATGATATTATGTTATATTAATTGTTTTGTCTTTTTCCATAGCGCCATAACTTTATAACTTTATATTTGATTGCATTTATTTGTTTTCTTAATATTTACTTAGTTAAGTTTTTTTCCGTTAATTATTGTTTATCTGTTGTACTAATTATTTATCATGTATATGTACCAGTAAATTATCTCCTTTATTCGTGACTCTCTTCTCTTGTTTTTTTTTTTGTTATTAAGCAGTTTCTTCTGGTGTATCTGTTTAAATTATTTGACTTAGATTTGCTATTTTCTTTTTTATTTATATTCGCTATCTTTTTAAGTTATTTTCTTCTATGTCTTCCGCGACTTGGAGTTGCTTCATATGTTTGCATTATTTAATTTTGTTTACCAGGTTTTTATTATTTAAGTTAAATGTGCTATTTTATTTATATTTAAATGTGTCTCCTTGTTCGGTTATTTGTATATTATTTTTGGTAATTCACTATTCTTCTTTTGGTATTATATTATGTTATATTAATTGTTTTCTCTTTTTTCCATAGTGCCATAACTTTATGACTTTATATTAGGTTGCATGTTATTTGTTTCGTTATTATTTAGTTAGTTAATTTTTCCTTTATTTATTATTTATTTGTTTTAATACTTATTATTTATCATGTATATGTAGCGATAAATTATCTCCT
Source organism: Acacia pycnantha (assembly GCA_025563575.1). Lineage (NCBI taxonomy): Eukaryota > Viridiplantae > Streptophyta > Magnoliopsida > Fabales > Fabaceae > Acacia > Acacia pycnantha. The sequence goes on along the minus strand of JAMWYP010000005.1, from coordinate 899,925 downwards.
TTATTCATGACTCTCTTCTCATGTTTTTTTGTTATTATCGTGTTTCTTGCAAGTGTATCTATTTAAATTATTTGACTTAGATTTGGTATTTTCGTTTTTATTTATATTCGCTATCTTTTGAAGTTATTTTCTTCTATGTCTTCCGCAACTTGGAGTTGCTTAATATGTTTGCATTATTTAATTTTGTTTACCAGGTTTGTATTATTTAATTTAAATTGCTATTTTATTTATATTTAAATGTGTCTACGTCTTCAGTTGTTTCTATTTGATTTTTGGCAATTCACTATTCCTCATTTGGTATGATAAGATGTTATATTAATTGTTTTCTCTTTTTCCATAGTGCCATAACTTTATAACTTTATATTTGGTTGCATTTATTTGTTTTGTTAATATTTACTTAGTTAAGTTTTTTTCCGTTAATTATTATTTATCTGTTGTACTAATTATTTATCATGTATATGTACCAGTAAATTATCTCCTTTAAATGTGCCTCTCTTCTCATGTTGTTTTTTTTGTTATTATCATGTTTCTTGCAGTGTTTCTATTTAAATTATTTGACTTAGATTTGCTATTTTCTTTTTTATTTATATTCACTATCTTTTGTAGTTATTTTCTTCTATGTCTTCCGCTACTTGGAGTTGCTTAATATGTTTGCATTATTTAATTTTGTTTACCAGGTTTGTATTATTTAAGTTAAATGTGATATTTTATTTATATTTAAATGTGTGTCCGTCTTCAGTTGTTTCTATTTTATTTTTGGTAATTCAGTATTCCTCATTTGGTATGATATTATGTTATATTAATTGTTTTCTCTTTTTCCATAGCACCATAACTTTATAACTTTATATTTGGTTGCATTTATTTGTTTTGTTATTATTTACTTAGTTAAGTTTTTTTCCGTTGATTATTATTTATCTGTTTTACTAATTATTTATCATGTATATGTACCAGTAAATTATCTCCTTTATTCGTGCCTCTCTTCTCATGTTTTTTTGTTGTTATTATCTTGTTTCTTGCAGTGTATCTATTTAAATTATTTGACTTCGATTTGCTATTTTCTTTTTTATTTATATTCGCTATCTTTTTAAGTTTTTTTCTTCTATGTCTTCCACGACTTGGAGTTGCTTAATATGTCTGCATTATTTAATTTTGTTTACCAGGTTTTTATTATTTAAGTTAAATGTGCTATTTTATTTATATTTAAATGTGTGTCCGTCTTCAGTTGTTTCTATTTTATTTTTGGTAATTCAGTATTCCTCATTTGGTATGATATTATGTTATATTAATTGTTTTGTCTTTTTCCATAGCGCCATAACTTTATAACTTTATATTTGGTTGCATTTATTTGTTTTTTTAATATTTACTTAGTTAAGTTTTTTTCCTTTAATTATTATTTATCTGTTGTACTAATTATTTATCATGCATATGTACCAGTAAATTATCTCCTTTAAACGTGCCTCTCTTCTCATGTTGTTTTTTTAATTAAGCAGTTTCTTCTGGTGTATCTATTTAAATTATTTGACTTAGATTTGCTATTTTATTTTATATTTAGATTTGTTATCTTTTTTAAGTTATTTTCTTCTATGTCTTCCGCGACTTGGAGTTGCTTAATATGTTTGCATTATTTAATTTTGTTTACCAGGTTTGTATTATTTAAGTTAAATGTGCTATTTTATTTATATTTAAGTATGTCTCCATGTTCAGTTGTTTCTATTTGATTTTTGGTAATTCACTATTCCTCATTTGATATTATATTATAATATTAATTTTTTTCTCTTTTTTCCATAGCGCCATAACTTTATAACTTTATATTAGGTTGCATGTTATTTGTTTCGTTAATATTTAGTTAATTAATTTTTTCCTTTAATTATTATTTATTTGTTATAGTACTTATTATTTATCATGTATATGTACCAGTAAATTATTTTATTTATCCGTGACTCTCTTCTCATGTTTTTTTTTTATTATCCAGTTTCTTGCCGTGTATCTATTTAAATTATTTGACTTAGATTTGCTATTTTCTTTTATATTTAGATTTGCTATCTTTTAAGTTATTTTCTTCTATGTCTTCCGCGACTCGGAGTTGCTTAATATGTTTGCATTATTTAATTTTGTTTACCAGGTTTGTATTATTTAAGTTAAATGTGCTATTTTATTTATATTTAAATGTGTCTCCGTCTTCAGTTGTTTGTATTTGATTTTTGGTAATTCACTATTCCTCATTTGGTATTATATTATGTTATATTAATTGTTTTCTCTTTTTTCCATAGCGCCATAACTTTATAACTTTATATTTGGTTTCATTTATTTGTTTTGTTAATATTTACTTAGTTAATTTTTTTTCTTTAATTATTATTTATTTGTTGTACTACTGATTATTTATCATGTATATGTACCAGTAAATTATCTCCTTTAAACGTGACTCTCTTCTCATGATGTTTTTTTTTATTATCTTGTTTCTTCTCATGTATCTATTTAAATTATTTGACTTAGATTTGCTATTTTCTTTTATATTTAGATGTGCTATTTTTTTAAGTTATTTTCTTCTAACTTGGTGTTGCTTAATATGCTTGCTTTAATTAATATTGTTTACCAGGTTTGTATTATCAAATATATATATATCTAAACATTGTGGCGCATAGATTAATGGTACACCGTGTCATCCCACCTGGAAATAAGTCACAACAATACTGGTCATCATCCCAGGCCACCAATTAAGAGAAGAGAAGGAAGATGGAAGAACTTGCTAAATGGAATGAGAATATCTTCATTCAAGTCCCTAGATTGATGCTACAAGCCTCCAAGATCATATGGAAGTTGAAATGGATCAATTCGGAGTTAAAACAAGCAAAATCAAGGTCCAGGAAGTCAAAACTCGAGCCACAGGAAGCCCAGACTCGAGCCAGGCAGTTTAAGCTCGAGTTCGCCTCTAAACTCGAGCCAGTCAAGATTGACTCGAGCCAAAAGTGGTTTTTCAGCACCTCTCTTCTACTTTGTTTCATGTTTCACTCGGGCGACGTCTGATAATTTGATGATATCTCCCAAACCAGACATCGGATTGAAGTGAAACCAGTGGCATATGAAACTATACTCCCAATGCGTCATTTGGATATAAAATTAAAGCCAAAAGGAGTTCAGATGAAGGAGCTATGAATTGTAGAATTGACAGTGAAATTCAAGCTATACAGAAAACCAAACTTCAATGTTTTGAGTATATCTCACAAATTACAAGTCCGATTGAGCTGAACATGGTGGCATATGAAAGAAGACTCAAATGGATTTCTACCAAGCTTTGAACGGAGCAAAAGGAGTTCATACCAGAGAGATATGGCCCTCGAAAGTTGACTGTTTATTCACAATGTTGTTCAGTTTTCTATCAAATGAAGCAAACTCGAGTCATTAAGTTAGAACTCGAGTTTGTCGGGGACAGAGAGCAAAATCTGATTTCTGGGAAAGACCGAAACTCGAGTCATTAAGTTGGAAACTCGAGTTTCCATCAGAGCAACCAACGTCAGAGCATCTTCAAAACTCGAGTTTGTGATTCAAAACTCGAGTTTGCACCTCTCTTCAAAAATCGGCGTTTCGAAAATCTCATTTTTCATCAAGAACATCCAGATGATTACCCAAATGATCTATAATACTTCCTAACATCATTTATATCATTTGTGTACATGTTTCAGATGATTAAAACGAAGGATTAGAAGCAAATCTCAAAATCTCAGATTTGGGTCAGAACATCAAAAGCTGTGCAAAAGTTCTAACGACTAGTTTCATCTGAGTCTAACGGCTATATTTCTTTACCCAACAGTCATTGGATCTTCTCAACAGCTATATTTCCAACAGCTATATTTCTCCAACTGTCATCAAGCTTCAATCTATATAAATACCCAGAGGTTTGAAGGTTCCAAAGAGATGAGAGAAAACAGAGATAAGAGAAAAACGCAGAGATACAAGCTCCCATATTCAACATGCTAATACTCTGATGTTCTCATCATTTACTATCTGTTTTCAATGTCTACATAGCTTATCATAGAGAGTGAAATGAGTTGTATTGTGCTTCAGTGTTTATCTATTCCCTTCTAAGAGAGAGAAGATTTATTTGTAACCATTCTATCTTTCTATCTGTGAGTTACTCAAGATTGGGTGATCTTGAGTGGGAAACCATTGTATTGATTACAGCTTGTAAGGGGAGTGAATTCTAGTGAGAGAATTACTTCAAGTACAGAGTGTGTAATCAAGTGGGTGTATTGATTTCAGTTTGTAAGGGGGAGTGAATCCTAGTGAGAGGATTACTTCAAGTGCAGAACGTGTAATCAAGTTGAAAGAAGATAGTGGATTGAAAATCTCAAGTGGAAGCTTGGGGACTGGACGTAGGTCAAGGATTGGGCCGAACCAGTATAAATCACAGTTTGCATATTCTCTTCCCTTATTCTTACATTCCAGCATATATGTTTTGAATGATTGTACATCTCTTTATAAGTTATTATTGTCATTCAAACCACTTTCAATAAGTTGCTAAAAGTTTTTTAAAGTTCTAAGTTTTAATCAAACACCCAATTCATAGCCAAGTCTTTCATTTGGTATCAAAGCTAGGCTCTTGTTTAAAGGACTTAACAGTCTCAAGAGTTATCAATGGCTAATTTTGGGTGCTGCTCATTTTTAGAAGGTTTTGATTATACGGTTCCACCGTTTTTCAAAGATATTGATTTTTGGTTTTGGAAAGCTAGAATGACTAGTTTTATCAAAGCAACTGATTTTGATATGTGGAATGTTTTTATAAATGTCTTTGATTTCAAACCAAGAAATGATTGGATAGAAAAGGAAAAGAAAATGTTTTCCTTGAACATTAAAGCAATGAAAATCCTTTATTGTGCTTTAATCGAACATGATTTTCAGAAAATCAAGTTTTGCTCTAGTGCTAAAGAAATATGGGATACTCTTGATTTTATATATGCTTCTAACAATTGTGTTGAAGTTGATAGTTCATCAGAATTTATAAATTGCATATCTATAACTGATGAACAACTGGAGATTGAAGAAGGAGAAATCATTGAATACTCCCATAATCCAGTCAACACAAAAAAACAAGAGGAAGAGGATTCCCAAGAAGAGCTCATGGATGATTATGATCAATCATTATCTGAAGCTCAAGATGCACATGTGGTAAACAATTCCAACTCTTCTTGTGTATTTAAGAAAGATGATTTTGAAAGTTTGCATAAAATTATTTCTCAACCAATTACTGATTCTATTTTGAAAAGCAAAAACGTTTTCAATCTTGCTGGAAAATCATGTGGGAAGAAAGAACTTACAAATATGAGTGATTTGAAATTACATCCACTTAACCGACCCAATGCTTGCATAAAATCTCATGATGTATATCATTCTATTATTTGCAATTATTGTGGAAAGTCTGGTCATATTTCTAGTACATGCTATATTAAGAAAAATTCTAATGTGAGAAATAAATTTGTTTGGGTTCCTAAAGGACAAGCAAGGTCCAATACTAATCGACAAGGACCCAAGTATGAGTGGGCACCAAAATGTCCATCTAGTGCTTTATGTGTACAAGATGATTTTGAAATCAATGGACATCAAGGTACAAAGAAGAGGAAGAAAAGTCCAAGAGTTTCTCATGAACCTAAAAGGAGATTCACATCCGCTAGGAGAACTCGTGGAGAAGCCATTGCTGGATTTACAAAGTCAACTCACAAAGAGAAGCAATGGATACAAGCAAGAAGAGTATCATTCAACTATCTTGAGGAGAACAAGAAGAGAATCTCTCAAGTATCAAATAGAAGACTCTTGAGGTCTATATCTTTTGAGAGAGCTTTACCGACAACCACAAGAAAATATATGAAGAATCAGTGGGTAAGCAAAGTCAATCCTCCAAGTGCTTAAAGGAAACGTATCCAATGGTAAAACCTCCTATGCTATTATCTGTGATATTTATTGAGGTTTTATATTTTGGAATCTTAGGAATAAACATTGCAAACTATTTTGAAAATGAGTTTTTCACATCCCTTAAAAATTCACTTAATAAGTTTATAAAGGGATTGCAATGTTTAATAGTTTATTCTTTATGCATACATGATGATTTGAAAAGAAAGTATCTCTTTTATGCATAAAGTCATGTTTAGTTCATTATGCTCAATTTCCTCTTCATAATTATATTCATAAGAGCATGTGAATCTTGTTTCTACAAGCTAACGATGATTGGATCCAAGTAAGGTTGGATACCAAGAAAGAAAGAGATTTATACGGTTTTGTAGGATCAAAGAAAGCTTCTCAAGAATGCATTATAGAGAAATGATCAAGACTTGAGAATGCTAAACAAGTTATGCTTGATGTTGATAGTGAATGTCAAAAAGGGAGACATCTACATCAATCCACCTTAATCAAGCAAGCTTCTACAAGGACAAGAGGCATTACGGTGATATCTAACCTTTACCCCATACTATGATTATATGAAATTCATTTTCGGTTTGTCTTTAGTTAAGTTAAAAGGTTTTGAAACTTATTCAATTTCAATCAGCAATTTTACTGTCATATGCAAACTCCAGTTTTGATTTGAAAACTCCAGTTTTCAGTTTGCCATGAGTTTTCTAAGTTTTTCAAAGTTTTGAGAAAACTCGAGTTTTACTTTGAAAACTCGAGTTTTGACAAGACAGAGAGTTCTCTAAGTTTCCAACGTTTTATGGAAACTCGAGTTAAGTTTGAAAACTCGAGTTTTGCATCATAAGAGAACAAAGCTTGATTCTGACCTTGTGAAAACTTCATCTTTCAATTCGACAAAAGCTTTCAATGTTTTCTCATAAACGAGAAAACTCGAGTTTCATTTTGGAAACTCGAGTTTCGGCCTTACAGAGAAGATTGCATAGTTTTCAAATAAAATGAAAACTCGAGTTAAGTTTTGAAAACTTGAGTTTTGACAAGGCAGAGAGCTTTGTCAAATTTGAACGTTTTGAAAACTCCAGTTTTGTTTTGGAAACTCTAGTTTTGAGATTTTGGACTAAAACATGATTTTTCATCGAAAGTCCAAAACTCGAGTTAGTCACTTAATGACTCGAGTTTTGCACTGTGCACTTAACTTGTCCAAATGCCAAATCACGATGTTTTCCTTTAAAATAAGAAAACTCGAGTTAAGATTTTAAAACTCGAGTTTAGGATCTTAACTGAAAATGAAAACTCAAGTCTTAAAGAACAAACTCGAGTTTGCATCGCTGGATTTGAATTTCAAGTTACACGAATTTGCAAAATCTTTATGATTGATCCCAATACTTTATATCATCACTCATTAATATTCCTAACTGTGTTTAATCAATTTGTTAGTGAGTTTTTGATGATCAAACAAGTGAATTTGTGTATAATTTTTATGAGTTTATGTTTTTCAAATGCACAAGTTTAAAACTTGTTTGGATTTAAATTCACTCTGTTTTGTGAAGATGCATACAAATCTTTTGAAAAATATTCATACTTTGAAAGCATTTAAGATAGATTTGAAAAATACTTTGATCGCATTCAAATGATGTTTCAAATTGGAAGTTAATCTTGTATACTGAATGTTAGATATGTTTCAAATCTATTTGGTAGAACTATCCCTATCCATCACATATTGATCTTTGATATTCAATGTGTTGCTTGAACCTCTCATTCGTTATTCTAGTTGGATCTCATGTCTAACAAGTTGATCATATATGAGTTTCAAGTTTATATCCTATAAAAGAATTCAATTTGTGAGTGTTATGCCTACTGCATAAATTCTTACTGGCCAAGTTATTCCAAGCATTATAAATGTTCATTAATGCATTGAATCTTAATACATTAACCATTAGTGGAATATCTTACTAGGATAATATTCTGGAACTCTAGTCACTTGGACTAATGAGTTTGTGCTTCATCATTCATGAATCCTAGTAGTCATGTTGTTACTCAAATACATAAACTTTGTCTACATCCATCCTTGAGTAACTATATTCAAATTCTTGCTTTGAATGTTCACATACTTTCAAGATTCTTTTCTAAGAAGCAAGATTATCTCTTGGTCATAGCAAATTCATTATGCATATATATCTTTGTTGTGCTAAGCATGTTTCGATAATGCTCTACCTTCATGACTTTTGCTTTTGAGGAAATTCTTCAACATGTTAACTTCATTGTTTGACATGTTCTCCAAAACCGAAGCATTCTGATATATTCATTAAACATGTTGACTTCCACCATGTTTAGAGTGAGCATTGATTTTAAACATGTTTCAAAAATGAATATTTCATAGAATTTCTTAATACTTCATCAATGTTTGAAAGAAAATTTGAGATTTGAAACTATTTACATATTTCATTCTTGGAAAATCTGATCTCATTCATAAACTATTAGTTGATAAATGCTTATCTTTATGGATAAGATTTTCTATGATCAAACTTACATGCATTATTATCAATGACATCTTTTCTACATAAAGTTCATTGACAAATTGTCATTGAGAAATAACTGTTTTGGTATCATTTATTTGTTACCCTTTATGATTCATTGGCATGAACTTATTTGATTGGGTAAAATTATGTTAGCTTATTATGCTCTTTACTTAAATATCATATGATTTAATCTTTCAAGAGCATAAAAATTGTCATGTCTAATCATCTGTGGACTCAAGATTCATTGAGTACCAAAGAATATATATTTTTGCAGGGTTTGACCAAAATGTTCTGTTGTGAGGTACAAAGAACATAGGCAAACAGAATAGACCATTTCAGTGGCTATGTCTGCAAATTCTGTGACATCACTTGAGTGACATCCCATCACCAGCAAGAGGCTTAGACCAAGAGCAATTGATAATGGCTAGTCAGCAATGCATTTATGGATTACAGATGATTATGACTCAAGTAATTACGATATAACTTGAGTGAGGTATTGTAATATGCATATATCATAATCATGCTAGGCTAACTTGATTTTATTCCATTTTATTTCATGAATCTTAGCATGAGCATGCTCATTTGTTTAAAATGATCCTTGTGTTTTAAACCCTTTTATCATCTTAAAAATCATAAGTGATTTCTTTATACCAAATTCAAGTCCACCCATGTGAACTTGAAAGTTCTTAATTCTGAGATGCCGTGTTATGTCTATTTCATAACATTTGGTGTCATATTATTATTTGGTATCATTAAAGGGAGCATCAAATTTTAGTCATGCATTCATTAAGGGGGAGCTTCACATTCACATGTATTTGATATCTTAAAAGCTCATCTCCTTGATTTGAAGAAAACCCTTTTTAAGCTTTCTCATCTGCATTTACTATGCCTTATTAGTTTTGATGATGAGTTAATCATATATTTGAAAATATATCATATTCTCCTTTCATTATCTTTATTGGAAAAATTCATTTAGAAAGGGAAAATTTGATATCTGGTTGCACTAATAATTCTCCCTTGCAAGATTTTTTTTTTACAATTGTCGCAGGAGAATTCGGTCTATGCAAAAATCTTTCTTAATGCTCTACAAGGACAAAGTATTACATTGAGGAAAGATGTTTTGATGCTCAATCACACTGAAGCTGTGATATGCTCCACAAAGTAGAAGAAGATCTCTTGGAGTCAGCTGATTTATGCTCTATAGAAGAGCTCTGTGAAGAAAAAGAGCAGATAACGGATCCAAAGCTAGCAAATGGACTTCATTGATCATTCATCAATTTGCAGAACCTACATGAGCATTTCTAATCTCTATCTTTTTATATTCAGAGACATTTTGCACATGCTTGGTATCTATATGTCTTAATTGTGAAAGATGTTTTGAAAACCTCTCCAAATTCTCTCAAAATTGTTTTCATAAACACATTTCAACTTGCATCATATTAAGAATGAAAACAATTTCAAATCGGGGAGAGAAAATCAGTTCTTTGACTCTGTCTGATTCTTTCTAATTTGGTTTTATATCTGCATCTACGAACATCTCTTCTTTACTTCAACTTTTTGCTAATGACAAATAAGGGGGAGAGAATGGCAAGAAAAGTATGCTGGGTTTATTAGTTTTTCATATTCATACATATTCTTCTTAAAGTATTTGCCATCATCAAAAAGGGGGAGAATGTTGGTTTTGATTAGTTTTGATGATGTCTTATATAGATGTCATTCTTAAGAGCAAAAAGGTTGCATACTACATTTATCTTCTACTTTGACTAATTCTTATATTTAATGTAGGTGAAAAGTTTAATAATGAAGAATGATCAAGAAAGGAGACTAAAGAAAGAAGAAGATGGGATATTGAAGAAGGCAGAAGGTTGAGAATGTCAAGTTCAAGAAGAAGATGAGATATTGAAGAAGATAGAACTTGTTGAGAATGATAAGTCCAAGTCAAATGATAAAGAATGATCAAGAGAAGAGAAGAAAGAATTGAATTGTAAAACATGATCAAGAGAAGAAGAGAAGATTAGAAAGAAAGAATTGAATTGTGGAACATGACTAAGAGAAGAAGAGAAGATAAGTAAGAAATAGTTGAATTATGAAGAATGATTAAGAGAAGAGAAGGAAGATGGAAGAACTTGCTAAATGGAACGAGAATATCTTCATTCAAGTCCCTAGATTGATGCTAGAAGCCTCCAAGATCATATGGAAGTTGAAATGGATCAATTCGGAGTTAAAACAAGCAAAATCAAGGTCCAGGGTCTGGTAATTTGATGATATCTCCCAAACCAGACATCGGATTGAAGTGAAACCAGTGGCATATGAAACTATACTCCCAATGCGTAATTTGGATATAAAATTAAAGCCAAAAGGAGTTCAGATGAAGGAGCTATGAATTGTAGAATTGACAGTGAAATTCAAGCTATACAGAAAACCAAACTTCAATGTTTTGAGTATATCTCACAAATTACAAGTCCGATTGAGCTGAACATGGTGGCATATGAAAGAAGACTCAAATGGATTTCTACCAAGCTTTGAACGGAGCAAAAAGGAGTTCATACCAGAGAGATATGGCCCTCGAAAGTTGACTGTTTATTCACAATGTTGTTCAGTTTTCTATCAAATGAAGCAAACTCGAGTCATTAAGTTAGAACTCGAGTTTGTCGGGGACAGAGAGCAAAATCTGATTTCTGGGAAAGACCGAAACTCGAGTCATTAAGTTGGAAACTCGAGTTTCCATCAGAGCAACCAACGTCAGAGCATCTTCAAAACTCGAGTTTGTGATTCAAAACTCGAGTTTGCACCTCTGCTTCAGAAAATTAGCGTTTCGAAAATCTTGTTTTTCATCAAGAACATCCAGATGATTACCCAAATGATCTATAATACTTCCTAACATCATTTATATCGTTTGTGTACATGTTTAAGATGATTAAAACGAAGGATTAGAAGCAAATCTCAAAATCTCAGATTTGGGTCAGAACATCAAAAGCTGTGCAAAAGTTCTAACGGCTAGTTTCATCTGAGTCTAACGGCTATATTTCTTTACCCAACAGTCATTGGATCTTCTCAACAGCTATATTCCCAACAGCTATATATCTCCAACTGTCATCAAGCTTCAATCTATATAAATACCCAGAGGTTTGAAGGTTCCAGCAGATGAGAGAAAACAGAGATAAGAGAAAAACGCAGAGATACAAGCTCCCATATTCAACATGCTAATACTCTGATATTCTCATCATTTACTCTCTGTTTTCAATGTCTACATAGCTTATCATAGAGAGTGAAATGAGTTGTATTGTGCTTCAGTGTTTATCTATTCCCTTCTGAGAGAGAGAAGATTTATTTGTAACCATTCTATCTTTCTATCTGTGAGTTACTCAAGATTGAGTGATCTTGAGTGGGAAACCCATTGTATTGGTTACAGCTTGTAAGGGGAGTGAATTCTAGTGAGAGAATTACTTCGAGTACAGAGTGTGTAATCAAGTGGGTGTATTGATTACAGTTTGTAAGGGGGAGTGAATCCTAGTGAGAGGATTACTTCAAGTGCAGAACGTGTAATCAAGTTGAAAGAAGATAGTGGATTGAAAATCTCAAGTGGAAGCTTGGGACCGGACGTAGGTCAAGGATTGGGCCGAACCAAGATAAATCACGTTTGCATATTCTCTTCCCTTATCTCTTACATTCCAGCATATATGTTTTGAATGATTGTTCATCTCTTTATAAGTTATTATTGTCATTCAAACTACTTTCAATAAGTTGCTAAAAGTTTTTTAAAGTTCTAAGTTTTAATCAAACACCCAATTCACCCCCCTCTTGGGTGATAGCCAAGTCTTTCAAATCGAACTCTCTATATAACCCCAATTCATGGATGTTTCAGCACCTAGTTGTGGACTGTGGAGTCTAAAAATATTGAAACATTTTTCCTGTTTAAAATGTCATCTGCTAGATCATTTTTAACCGAAATGACACCAACAAGAGTTGTGTCTCTCCTTCAGTGTGACTGCAGATCCAACAATTGGTCAATTTGTGTGAAGGTTATAGGCCATTTCTGGGATATCCCATCCCAGAGGAGGCATAAGCATTTGACGTATAATGATGTTATTTCTGACGCTGAGGTAATAATGTCTTCTGTTGATGGAGATGTTTGGTCGAGCCTTTAAGTCGTACTTTGTCACTAACATAGTCTTCATAATTGTTTAACTTGCGTGAGATAGTTTTACATTTTGTGTCTGGTCCCTTTTGGTGTAGGGATATGTCGCGTTGGCTGTTGTGCGTCGCAGAGATTTGATTCGTAGATTTGCGGGCGTCCTTACACCTGGATTATGGTTCATTTTAAGGAAATTTTCTGTTGAACGTGGGCAAAATTTAATCAACCCGGACATGACGGTTGTGTTGGATACCTTTACTCAAGTTGAGCTTGTGGGGGATATCATTATAACTCCAGGCACTATGTTCCAACCACTTCTGCCGTTTGCTGCAACAACTTTTACTGAACCATCTCTGATCACTAAAAAAAATGCATTCCCTTCTTCTTCCTTTTAATTGTTTTAATGTTTGTAACATTATTTCCCCATTTCACAGATGTCATAGTTTTGGTAACCTCAGTTTATGGCATGGCTGATATCGTTGTGGACGGGGAGACAGAAAGTCAATTCAATTTCGAAATTATGGACGAGAGGTCTGCTTTATAGAATTTTCAGATCTATTCATTACATCAATTCTACATTTGTCATTTTCTTTCGTCTCATTCTTCTCCAGTGGCAATGCCTTCTACTGCTGTTTTAGAGGGTCTGCGGCTTTTTGGGCACTTGACAGTTATTCGCGTATAGGAGACAAAGATGATGTTGTAGTAGCTCTTTTTTGGGTTAAGATGAAGAGGCTAAGCGGTTTGCTTGAATTTACTTAGTCATTATGGTTTTGAAAATGAAGAATGAAGTTTGTTAATTGGAAGGACTAGCATGATCCCTGAAGACATTTTGTAATAAACGTAGTCTTTTAGTTGTTTTTTACAAGTATTTCCCAGTATTATGTTTCAGGCCACCTTTTATGGTTTAGTTTCTTGGACTTTCCCTCCACCAGTAGTTGTCAGTTGTATGTTTCCTGTTTCTTAAAACTTCTTCGTGTGTATACCGTCCCGTGGGATGGTATAGAACCCTATGATCCACATCTATAACCCATGTGCTTCAATATTTTGGTTAATTTAAAAAACCTTTTGCAGTTACAAACCATTAATACACCTCTTGGTATTGAAGCGACGTTTCAACTCATATCCAAGTGAACTAATGGCGGTAATGAACACGACCTAACTTTGTAAACGAGCGGCGTGTTTCTTAGCCAATAACTACGTCAACTCACTGTTATAAATAACTATTCGACTTTCAGTAACTCCTTTTAACCAAACACCAAAACCAAAAGAGCAAACACAAGCAAAAAAGCAATGCCTTTTTCGACTGCATCCATGGATAATCCTTTGTAGATTTTGGTAGAAGGGATTACAAACGACACTGTAACTGTTAGGCTAGATAGAATCATTCAAAGGTTCGTTCAATGCTCTTCCCCAATGCACCGACGCCCGAGCATGGACCTTGAATCTGTAGACCTCATCGTTTTTGATACAACGGTTAGTCCTTGAGTTTATTTCATGTTTTTTCCTCATGCATGCATGACACCCCACCAATAACGGGTGTGAATAATTTTCCATTGTTTACCAGTTTCACACACGAATGATGGTCAGAATAAAATCCGTCGCGTTGATGGATAAACTGTAACATCCCAAATTTTGGGATTTGGAATTTGAATATTTTATGGGAAAATTAAACAATTTAATTTTCCCTAAAATAATGTTAAAATTAGTTATTGGAGTTTAAAGCATATTGTCCTGTAAATTAAAGGCAATCAAGTTGGGAATAAGTATTGGCGAATATTTTGGGGATGATATTTTATGGCTAAAATAAATTAATTTGAGGAAAGAATAAATTCAAGGAATATTTAGAAGGGATAATTTATGGCCTAAAATAATTATTAAAAGTCAATGCCTATTTTCCTTGAATTTTGGGAAAATAATTATCGAAGTTTAATAGCTTAAATTAGCTTAAATAATTATTAGAAATCAATGCCTATTTTATGGGATGATTTTTTTATTTTTATTTTTTTTGGTCCCACAACACTCACCTCCCATAATCTCATGCAAACCAACACATAGGGACGAAATTATTTGGATAAAGAAGTCATGGGCCCCTTCTGTACAACGTTTCAATTTAATATCAAATTGTTAAATGGATACTCCATTCATTAATTCTTCATCAGCCCATATACAACCCAACCCATTACTCCATTTGTATTATTCTTCTCTTGAGCCCAAAACCGTGATAGATAGGCAGAGAGGCAATGGATATTCATATTCATACTTTTCTAATCAGCTGAGCACGTTAAGCAGCAGAGCAGCAAATCATATTTTTCTTTCCTTCCATATCTCACCTTCTAATTGTTCACGCAAAATCAGAGGAGATTACAACAGCACTCTTCATTTCATGCTTTTCGGCCACCGACTGAGCACGCAACAGCAGACTCCACCATACCCATCGAGACCCACGTAGAATGTCTCCTGGTCCATTCCTCGGACCGGACCCTCCCCTCTCCATATAACCCATGCCCCCCTTTGCTTCCATTCAGTCCTGTTAAGCTCAACAGAACCAAAGACCGAAGTCAGGAGGAACGAAAGCAGAGTGTCTTTCGCTGGTCAGTTTCATAGGCAAACGTAAGAGTATTTCCTTGAAATTTTGGCATAAAATAATAGACACAATAAGCTTTCCAACGAGCCAAATAACACGAAAAACGGACGTGTATATTGAGAGATACGATTTTCCAAAGTTGAGCCAAAAACCTGGAACGTTTCTGCACTTCCAGAGAGTAGAACGATTTCGGGCTTGATTTTGAAATTGAAAACCTTTGATTTTTTTCTTGAAATTTTTACAGTAATTAGTAGACTCAATGAGGTTTAAAACGAGCTTTGGAACACTGTAAACGGAGGTCTGTATGTGGAGATATGATTTTCGGAAGTTGAGCTAAAAATTCTGGAAAGTTTCAATATGATTCTGGAGGAACAAAGTGACGTTGCATTTCGGACAAAGTAAACAAATTTAAAAAAATGTGAAATTTTCCAGATAAATAGTAGACACAGAGAGCTTTAATTTGATAGGTAATTTGTCGAATTTCGATAAGTATTGAGGGAGTTATGAGTTTTCAAAGTTTTGTTCAGGAAACCTGGAAAATCCTGTTCCAGATTTGGGTAACGTCTATTTTTTGAATTTCTGGGAATGATACAGTCTTGAATTGGTTTGATGACTATTTTTCCTTAAATTAGGCTTATATAGATTTGTATAGAAATTGGAATCACCCCAATCGGAGACCTAGAGAATTAATTATGAATTTTCAAAGTTTAATGAAAATTCTGAGAAGTTAAGGTTAAGTCTTAAAGTAAGGAAATTATGGGAATTTTAGGGATTAATAACTACTTTTAATCCTCTAAAATAATTCGCGTATTTAGTTACTCTGTGACGCAAGTAGTGACTAATGACAATGATAAACTTTTATAGACATACCTAGACACCTCTACTGATCCAAGCACCTTCGACGAAATAAGGATTCAAGTTTGAGGTGGGTAACTGTTATCTCGTTAGCTTGTATGTATGTATTCTGTATGATGATCATGGTTACTAGATAATTTGCATGTATGTATCCTAGCTATGGATTGGGGCTGCGTGTCCCATAGGGCTGCGTGTCCTAAAATGGAGCTGCGTGTTCCAAAGGGCTGCGGTCCTTGGTCATTAGCTGCGGTTAACAGTGCGACTTGTTTATTGTGAATTACTCTATGCTTATACATGTGTTATACTGTGATTTATATTTCATATCTGCATATGAGATTAACTGTTACCCCTGGGGTTCATTCATTTGAACTCCGGACCGCACAAAAGAAACAGCGGTGGATCGGGATCAAGAGGAAAGCGCAAGTGTAAGGACGCAAGCTAAGGAGTTTTTTTGGGAAATTATAAATAGTTGGACTATATTAGTTCGTTTATCATTTGTCGACTATTTTGGATTACTGTATTAACATTCCGCTATGGGATGGATCTGAACCGCGAAAAATTCATCCTCATGTTTTCAAACTAAGTTATTTTGTTGAAGTTTTTATTCCGCAATTAAGTCGTTCAAATTATTTCGATGCCTGTGCGCTTTAATCTCTGATAAATAAGGGCGTCAAAAGGACGGGCGTTACAGTTTGGTATCAGAGCCAGGTTTGAACAAGTTTTTGAAAAAAGGATTTAACAAAACTTAGTTATTTTGAAAACAGGATGAGGATTTACGAGGGAGAATTACCCCCTAATGTACAGCACGGGTTCTATCGTACGCGCGGAGGACAGTTGAGAGGGCGAACCGCTAGGAAGCGAGTACCACCCGTACACGAGCCCATAAAACTACATCAAAAGCGAAAAGCCGATGAACTTGCGGATCATCCATCCGTAGGAGACCACGACGTTGGACCTTCCAATGCTAAGAAGCCTACGGTGTTCCAACTCACGAATCTTGATTTGTGGGATCACATTGATGAACTTCATTCGCAAGCTCTTTGGGAGGCAACCGACCAAGCCGGTCCAAATGTGCCACACCTAGAGATCCTAGCTGACATATATAGGATATACCTAAAGAAGGTCAACCGCCTGTATGCCAAAAAGAAACAGCATGGCTATGAGGATTATGACCTTGATACATGGATACAGATAACCATATTCAACTTTCCCCACACTGAAGCCTGGTGTGATAGGATAGAGGCCATATTTGAGAAGTATGAGTTCGCTGACTTTGAATCCTTCATAGAGTACATGGACGAGTACGTAGCAGCTTATATGTAGATGAGGCTTAGGTGATGAAGGAAAACCAACTTAGTACTAGACTAAGTGTAGTAGACATGTATCAACTATCCCTAAAGTCCTAGGGAAGTTATATTAAAGAATGGCATTTTGAAAAGTTAAGTACTTTAACGGCTTAGTAAGATTACGAAACGTTAGTAACATGTATGATTTATGCTTTTAAATGCATATCAATGTTGCGAATAACTATTATGCCTCATTATTAACGACTAATCTTCTTGACATATAGTACAAAAGAGCTACAATGATTAACACTAGGGCAAGACGAAGGCCGATTCCTGAGCAGGTTCCCCAACCGGAAGTAAATCCACCTGCACGTGGAAGGGGCAGAGGCCGAGGCCGAGGCAGAGGAAGGCACAACCAACAAGTACCTCCAGCCCAGAATCCCATTCAACAAGAACTAAATGAACATCGAGATGCATTAAGAGAACTCAGGGAGGAAGTATTTTTGTTGAGAACTGAGAGAAACGAAGAAAGACAACGTCTTTGAAGGCTGCGGAGGCACGACTAGCCCATAGGGTGGAGACAGAAGAAGAAGAACAAGAACAAGAAGTTAACCCTCCACCGTTAGAGGCTCCACCTCCTGCTCGACCGCAACGACGAGGGCAGTCGGAGAGTCCCGATTCGGACTGTCCGATTACGCAGCACTGACCGCCATCATTCACTGGCGAGATTAATGTAGAGGCTGCTGAGAATTGGCTACTCAGACTGGAGAAAATCTTTGAAGTCATGGAGTGCCCTGAAGAGCGAAAGGCACAGTTGGCTATATATAAGCTGGAAGGTGATGCAGACCAGTGGTGGAAGAGTGTGGCCAAGGCTATGGGTGCCCAATATAGACCAATTACTTGGGAGTTGTTCCAAGAGAAGTTCAATGAGAAGTACTTTCCACACTCAGTCAAGTGGAGATGGAGCATGAATTCATCACCATCAAACAAAAACCAGGAGAATCTTTTGACAAGTATATAGTGAGATTCGTCAACTTGTCCTGCTACTCTTCCTACCTATGAGGAAGAATGTAGGATAATTGAACGTAACCTGAAGGAGCTACATGCAAGCAGAATGGAGATGACCCACGGTGGGAATAGCCGTGGGAATCCCACAAGTAATCATAAGAGGAAAGGGAACTGGTCTGGTTACAAGGGTGTGAACAAGAAGCCCAATCACTTCAGGCAGAACAACCCAAGACCACCAATGCCCCGACCTTGTGAGAAGTGTGGGAAGAGTCACCCGGGGACGAGATGTGATGGGAAGCTGATCTGTTTCAAGTGTAACCAACCGGGACACTTCAGCTTTAACTGCCCACGACGCGCCGGAGACAAGAGGCCGCAAAATCATGGAAGGGTCTTTGCTTTAACCCATGAAGAAGCCGAGAAAATCTCGACATGATCCAAGGTACAATCTCATTAAATGGCAATTCTTTGCAAGCATTATTCGATTCAGGTGCTAGCCATTCTTTCATTGCTTGTGATTGTGCTAAAAGGCTAGGGATGAACACCCATAGGTTACCATATGATTTGATTGTGAATACACCGCTTGGTGTTAAGTCTGTAGTATCTGATGCATGTTTGAATTGTGTATTGATTGTAAATGGACATGAGTCCACATTAGATTTAATTTGTCTGCCGTTGGTTGATATTGACGTCATAATGGGATTGAATTGGTTGACGGCCAACAACGCTCTGATCGACTGCGGTAACAAGAAAATCCTGTACTCACAGTCAACAGCGGATACTACGGCAAATAGTTTGAACCTCCTCACTGCTCAAGAAGCGAAGAAATGCTTGAATCAAGGTTGCCTAGGGTACATGGTATTCTTCTCAGTGCGAGCGGAGATCGAACCATCACCATCGGATATACCGGTAGTGAACGAATTCCTGAAGTATTTCCGAGAAGACCTTAGTGAGATGGCAGAATTGAAGAAGCAAATAGAAGAGTTACTGGAGAAAGAATTCATCCGACCCAGTGTGTCACCCTGGGGAGCTCCAGTACTATTCGTGAAAAAGAAGGATGGGAGTCTTCGACTTTGCATTGATTACAGGGAGTTGAATAAGGTGACAATCAAAAACAAATACCCACTCCCAAGAATTGATGATTTGTTAGACCAATTATCTGGTTCCTGTGTTTTCTCGAAGATTGATTTGCGCTCGGGATACCATCAGTTACGTGTAAGAGCTGAGGATGTTCCGAAGACCGCTTTCAGACCGAGATATGGGCACTATGAGTTCATGGTGATGCCCTTTGGTTTGACTAATGCACCTGCAGTATTCATGGACTATATGAATCGAATCTTTCGTGAGTATCTAGATCGGTGTGTGGTAGTCTTCATTGATGACATTCTGATCTACTCCAAGAATAAAGTGGAACATGAGCACCATCTACGACAAGTGCTTAAGGTACTGAAAGAGAAGCAACTCTATGCTAAGCTGAGCAAGTGTGACTTTTGGCTTTCAGAAGTTAAATTTCTGGGCCATGTGATATCACGAGAAGGGGTCGCTGTTGATCCTAGTAAAGTGGAAGCAGTACTAGACTGGAAGAGACCAGAGACGGTAACTGAAATACGGAGTTTCTTGGGTCTGGCGGGATATTACCGCAGATTCATAAAGGATTTCTCCAGACTTGCCTTGCCATTAACCAAGCTGACGCGAAAGAACCAATCATTTGTTTGTGATGAGCGTTGTGAGGGTAGTTTCAGAGAACTGAGGGAGAGATTGACTACAGCACCCGTATTGATTATCCCAGATCCGGGGGAGACATATGTTGTCTATAGCGATGCTAGTAAGCATGGATTGGGATGTGTCCTGATGCAGGGCAGAGTGGTAGCTTATGCCTCTCGACATCTGAAACCTCACGAGTCAAACTATCCAACTCATGATTTGGAGCTCGCGGCTATTGTTTTTGCATTGAAAATTTGGCGGCATTATTTGTATGGCAATATCGTGGAACTGTACTACGACCACAAGAGTCTCAAATACCTCTTTGATCAGAGAGAGCTAAATATGAGACAGCGTAGATGGATGGAGTTGCTAAAGGATTACAACCTGGAAATCAAATACCACCAGGGAAAGCTAATGTTGTCGCAGATGCTTTGAGCGAAAAGTAGTACAAACGGCATTTATGATGATCCACGAACGAAATTACTAGAAGATTTCAGGGATTTGAACATGTCCAATCAAATTGCTATAAAACCGAAAGAGCCTCATGAGGTGTATCTTGCAAGTCTTCTTGTTAGCCAAGGAGAGTATGATTTGAGGGATGAAATTGAAGAAGCTCAGAAGCAAGACGAACAAGCAAATGCTATACGAGATGATCTCTCGAAACGAGACTCAAGATCACGATCTATCACCCAAAGGATTAGTAAGGTATAAGAAGAGAATTTATATACCGCGAACGATGAGTTGAGGCGAAAATACTAGATGAAGCCCACAAGAGAAAATACACCTTACATCCGTGCATGGTCAAAATGTACAGAATCAAATCGAGGTCCGGTGGTGGGGTTGAAGAAAGATGTAACCGAGTATGTGGCGAAATGCCTAACTTGTCAGAAAGTGAAACTTGAACATCAACGGCCGCCAGGACCACTACAGAAGAATTGAAATTCCGAATGGAAGTGGGAGGAAGTTACCATGGACCTAGTAGTGGGATTGCCCAAGATCGGGCATATTGATGCGATGCAGGTAATTGTTGATCGCTTTACTAAGTCGGCACATTTTATTCCCATCAGTGCTTGTTATTCTCCTGAGAAATTGGCTGAGGTCTACATCAAGGAGATAGTGAGACTCCATGGTATACCAAAGAGTATTATCTCTGATAGAGATCCTCGATTCATGTCTCGATTCTGGCAAGCTTTACATGAAGCTTTGGGGACAAAGTTAAAGTTCGATACGGCTTATCACCCCGGCATCGACGGTCAATCCGAACGAACCATACAAACACTAGAAGACATGTTGAGAGCTTGTGTACTAGACTTCAAAGGAAATTGGGACCAATATCTCCCATTGGCAGAGTTTGCATATAATAACAGTTATCGTTCGAGCATACAGATGGCTCCATTTGAAGCACTATACGGCAGGAAATGTCAATCACCCATTTGAGTCCTCGATATGTTGGTCCATTTGAAGTATTGGCGAACGTGGACCGGTAGCCTACCAGCTAGCCCTACCCCCAAATATGGGTAAACTTCATGATGTATTCCATGTTTCTCAGCTGAAAAAGTATCAACCAGACCCTAGGCATGTCATAGAGTATGAGGATGTTGAACTCCGACATGATAATACCTTTGTGGTTGAGCCAGCACGAATCATTGATCATCGGGAAAAGCAGCTTAGGCGCAAGAGTATCCCATTTGTGAAAGTAGTCTGGAAGGGTTTATCCCCTGGAGAGGCAACATGGGAAACAGAGGAAAGCATGAAGGAGAAGTACCCGGAATTTATGGCTCAGAGTTTACAAAACGTGTAGCAAATTTCGGGGTCGAAATTTAAATTAACGGGGGGAGAAATGTAACATCCCAAATTTTGGGATTTGGAATTTGAATATTTTATGGGAAAATTAAACAATTTAATTTTCCCTAAAATAATGTTAAAATTAGTTATTGGAGTTTAAAGCATATTGTCCTGTAAATTAAAGGCAATCAAGTTGGGAATAAGTATTGGCCAGAATATTTTGGGGATGATATTTTATGGCTAAAATAAATTAATTTGAGGAAAGAATAAATTCAAGGAATATTTAGAAGGGATAATTTATGGCCTAAAATAATTATTAAAAGTCAATGCCTATTTTCCTTGAATTTTTGGGAAAATAATTATCGAAGTTTAATAGCTTAAATTAGCTTAAATAATTATTAGAAATCAATGCCTATTTTATGGGATGATTTTTTTATTTTTATTTTTTTTGGTCCCACAACACTCACCTCCCATAATCTCATGCAAACCAACACATAGGGACGAAATTATTTGGATAAAGAAGTCATGGGCCCCTTCTGTACAACGTTTCAATTTAATATCAAATTGTTAAATGGATACTCCATTCATTAATTCTTCATCAGCCCATATACAACCCAACCCATTACTCCATTTGTATTATTCTTCTCTTGAGCCCAAAACCGTGATAGATAGGCAGAGAGGCAATGGATATTCATATTCATACTTTTCTAATCAGCTGAGCACGTTAAGCAGCAGAGCAGCAAATCATATTTTTCTTTCCTTCCATATCTCACCTTCTAATTGTTCACGCAAAATCAGAGGAGATTACAACAGCACTCTTCATTTCATGCTTTTCGGCCACCGACTGAGCACGCAACAGCAGACTCCACCATACCCATCGAGACCCACGTAGAATGTCTCCTGGTCCATTCCTCGGACCGGACCCTCCCCTCTCCATATAACCCATGCCCCCCTTTGCTTCCATTCAGTCCTGTTAAGCTCAACAGAACCAAAGACCGAAGTCAGGAGGAACGAAAGCAGAGTGTCTTTCGCTGGTCAGTTTCATAGGCAAACGTAAGAGTATTTCCTTGAAATTTTGGCATAAAATAGTAGACACAATAAGCTTTCCAACGAGCCAAATAACACAAAAAACGGACGTGTATATTGAGAGATACGATTTTCCAAAGTTGAGCCAAAAACCTGGAACGTTTCTGCACTTCCAGAGAGTAGAACGATTTCGGGCTTGATTTTGAAATTGAAAACCTTTGATTTTTTTCTTGAAATTTTTACAGTAATTAGTAGACTCAATGAGGTTTAAAACGAGCTTTGGAACACTGTAAACGGAGGTCTGTATGTGGAGATATGATTTTCGGAAGTTGAGCTAAAAATTCTGGAAAGTTTCAATATGATTCTGGAGGAACAAATTGACGTTGCATTTCGGACAAAGTAAACAAATTTAAAAAAATGTGAAATTTTCCAGATAAATAGTAGACACAGAGAGCTTTAATTTGATAGGTAATTTGTCGAATTTCGATAAGTATTGAGGGAGTTATGAGTTTTCAAAGTTTTGTTCAGGAAACCTGGAAAATCCTGTTCCAGATTTGGGTAACGTCTATTTTTTTGAATTTCTGGGAATGATACATTATTGAATTGGTTTGATGACTATTTTTCCCTTAAATTAGGCTTATATAGATTTGTATAGAAATTGGAATCACCCCAATCGGAGACCTAGAGAATTAATTATGAATTTTCAAAGTTTAATGAAAATTCTGAGAAGTTAAGGTTAAGTCTTAAAGTAAGGAAATTATGGGAATTTTAGGGATTAATAACTACTTTTAATCCTCTAAAATAATTCGCGTATTTAGTTACTCTGTGACGCAAGTAGTGACTAATGACAATGATAAACTTTTATAGGCATACCTAGACACCTCTACTGATCCAAGCACCTTCGACGAAATAAGGATTCAAGTTTGAGGTGGGTAACTGTTATCTCGTTAGCTTGTATGTATGTATTCTGTATGACCGATCATGGTTACTAGATAATTTGCATGTATGTATCCTAGCTATGGATTGGGGCTGCGTGTCCCATAGGGCTGCGTGTCCTAAAATGGAGCTGCGTGTTCCAAATGGCTGCGGTCCTTGGTCTGTTAGTCATGGTTAACAAGCGACTTGTTTATTGTGAATTGCTCTATGCTTATACATGTGTTATACTGTGATTTATATTTCATATCTGCATATGAGATTAACTGTTACCCCTGGGGTTCATTCATTTGAACTCCAGACCGCACAAAAGAAACAGGCAGTGGATCAGGATCAAGAGGGAAGCGCAAGTGTAAGGACTGCAAGCTAAGGAGTTTTTTTGGGAAATTATAAATAGTTGGACTATATTAGTTCGTTTATCATTTGTCGACTATTTTGGATTACTTGTATTAACATTCCGCTATGGGATGGATCTGAACATGAAAAATTCATCCTCATGTTTTCAAACTAATTTATTTTGTTAAAGTTTTTATTCCGCAATTAAGTCGTTCAAATTATTTCGATGCCTGTGCGCTTTAATCTCTGATAAATAAGGGCGTCAAAAGGACGGGCGTTACATAAACACTGCTGGAAGTTGATTGAGGGTGGATGTTATGACATTTCCAAGTTCATGGTACGAGAGCCTGGCGAGGGCGTTCACCAGTTCATTCACATACTAATTACTGAAGCTTCAACCATTGCTCTTGTTTTGAACGATGAAATCCCTAAACGGTTCTTCAGTCTGTATTTTGTGGACGAGTGCAACTGGTGGGGTGTCCAGCATAACAGATCAGCCATTGGTATTGTCTTTGTTTGTTTGTTAAACTTTTTTCCTATACAATGTACACAGTATTGTTCGGCGTAAATAATTTTATCACTATTCAGATGTATGTGACTTATTGCGTTCCTACTATCTATCTGCAAACTACAAATTTAGGGGTGTTTATTCGATGGGGCTGATATTGGAGTTATCTGCAAACTACAAATTCAGGGGTGTTTATTCGATGGGGCTGATATTGGAGTTAGAGGATGCTAGGTACAGATAATGTTAATAGTCATTTCATTTGCAGCACACGTATCTCTTACTTGTGTGGCGACTTATACGTTATCGGTTATTACCCGCAAGAAACGGTTTTTGGTCAGATGTATATTGCACGGTGATGTTGTAACATGTTTTACAGATATGCTAGAAAACATCACGGATGGTTCCAGTACTTTCGTTGTTGTTCAGTATGTCCAGGGCAATCGGCAAATTGAAAGAGGTACGGCTATCATGGAGTCGTGGGAGTATTTTTATGTTTCGATTAACACACTAATTGTCGACTTATGGTTTTTTCATGGCTGTGTAGGCGTCGAGTTAGTCGGATTTCTTGGAGCTGCTCGTGTGTATGTGAACCCTGATTTCGTGGAGGTGTCAGCTGCGAGAAGGAGGGTGTTGGAGAATTGACTTCGTTTGTCCTTAGATGGTTCAGACTAAACCATAATAGGATGATGCTTTAGTTTTTTTGATGAACGATTGTATCTGAAGTTGGATGCTTCGAAACTTATCTGATGTACTGATGATTTAAGATGCATTGTGTTAAGTTTGTTTGGTTAGTTTCTTTGTATTACCCTTTGCTTACAATCAACTAAGTTAAATTTATTTTGGCCTCACGCATCTTCAAAAGTGTTACTTGATCAAAGTAGTGTTTCATAATTATAGTATCTTCTGCTTCTCTGTTAATCAGTACAGCTTCTAGCTTTACTGAATATTTCCAGTCAATACGATCAATTATAACAGACTCCTATATGTTTAGAGGAAAAAAGTTGGTGACTTTATTTGAAAACCCCAAACACTTCTATTATCATAAGACATCGGATTAAGGAGTTTTACCAAACGATATTCCAAAAGACATCTACCAATTCTATTTATGCAAAACCCAAATAAGGGTTCACACATAATTCCAAGTCCTTTTGTGTTGTTTTCCAAATATGTAGTTATATTAATAGCTCTTCGTAGCTTTTTTTTCACCCAACCAGTCTGCATCCATGTTGGGAAGTGTTGAAGCTATTGATTGTAAAAGATGACGGGTGGTGGAGCATTTTTCCACCTTCATTAAATGATATTCCCAGATATCATAACTCTCTTTTCTTTTACGAGGGTACCTGCTTCACCTTACTGTTGATGGACTTTTTCCTGATTGTTCTATGTGTCCTTGACCTTTATTTTTTTGTATCACGTCAACATTTAAATGCAAGCTGTATCTTCGTTTCCAAGGCCTATATTTCTTTCCTTTATAGGGTACATTTTGATCAACCAATGCTTATTCGAATAAACACCCTTACCGATGCAAGTATGTTTATTGCTTTCTCGAAATACACAGTCAAGTTGCTGCACTTGTATTGAATGACCTAGTGTGTAAAACCCGTCCTTAATACGCATATATTCATCAGAGTTATAGGGTACAAACTTCAAAATGATTTGGGCGACTTATTAGCGGAATAAAATTTAACAAAATAACTAAATTCGAAAACATGAGGATAAATGATTTTGTGATTCGTATCAATCTCTTACGGAAAACTTAATACATTAATCCAAAATAGACAAATGATAAACGAACTGGTACAATCCAACTACTTGTACCATCACAAAATTCCCTTCTGATGTATCTCTACAGCTGCAACTTTCCTCTTGATCCCGATCCACGTCCTGCTTCTTTCATGCGTTCTGGAGTTCAAATGAATGAACCCCAGGGGTAACAGTTAATCTCATATGCAAATATGAAATGTAAACAACAACACAACACATGTATAAGCATAGAATAATTCACAGTAAAACAAGTCGCACCATTAACCGCAGCTAACAGCCAAGGACCGCAGCCCTTATGAGACACGCAGCCTCAAATTCATAGCTAAGAAATAAACATGTAAATCATCTAGCAATTAAACATGATCAGTCATACATGCATACATACATACAGGCTAACAAGATAACAGTTACCCACCTCAAACTTGAGTCCTTAAATTTCCGTCCGGCAAATGTTGGGATCAGTAGAGATGTCTAAGTTTGCCTATAAACGTTTATCATTGTCATTAGTCACTTCTTCACGTTAAACAACACTATATAAACTGTTTTAATTAATGCTTCTCATAGTTTTCCAATCCATCAACATTTCCCTTTCTAAATTGCAAGGTATTATTTTAAATACCATTTTCAAAACTTTGGAAAACTTCTACGGATGCTACAGTACCGTATACTGCTACGGTACCGTATTCCACTACAGTGATACTATTTCCACAGTAACACTATTGCTACAGTGATACTATTTCAACAGTAACACTATTGCTACAGTGACACTATTTCAACAGTACTCCATATACATGAATAGTACCGTATTCATGAATAGTGACGTATACATGAATAGTGTCGTATTCATGAATAGTAATTTACTATTGAATTACTACCCCGGTAAATAATATTCACTATGCCGGTAAATAATATTTACTTTGACGGTAAATAAATATTTACTGCATTAGTAAATAAATTCATGGTAGCAAATTTACCATTATTTCCAAAAGCGTAAATTACTATAATAACTTGCATTTTCCATCCAATTTCCATCAAATATGCTTCCTAATCCTTAGAAAATGCATAATACCAAACTAAAAAGAGTTTTACAAGCTTTACCTTAATCCTTCTTCAGTAAATCTTGCAGATCTCACTCTTTTCCATAACCTCTTTAACCTTTGGCCATATCTTCCCAAAAATACTAAACAGAAGAGTTTTCTACAATTAAGGAGTAGAAATGGAGAAGAACTAGGGATTACAAATCCATAACTTAAGAGATTACCTTACTCTTACAGATCTTGCATCATCTTCTTCCATTTCCTTCTTCTGCCTCTCACTCTTCCCTCTCTCTTCCTTCTCTCCCTTCTGCATCGTTCTTAATGAAAGAACGAAATGAAAGAATGAAGGACCGTCTGCGTTTTTGAGAAGAAGAGGAAAATAATGCCGTGGGTCCCACACCTTTAAATATTATAATATTTTTCCAAATAGTAATTCACTATGCATGACACTATGCACAAATAGTAAATCACTATGCGCAAATAGTAAATTACTATTGTGTGGGTCCCGCGTGACTTTTTCAAACTTCACGCGTGAAACTGTCGGCAGATCAATCGAAATAATTCGACGTGGGTCCCGCATGAATAGTAAATACTATACATAAATAGTAAAATACCATTCATGGGTCTCAATCCCAAATTGACCTTTGCAAGGCTTTTATTTGCACCCACGTATTTTACTTGACTAAGTTGCAAATTCAGATGAGTGATAGGGATAACTTCCTAATCCCATATAGGATACTTCTTCCCATAAAATATTGACATTAGTATTACTACGCCAATATTAAGCCTCTTAATGACTGGAAAAATAAACCTTAAATTCCAGTAATCACTCATATATTCAGACCAAATTTTCATAATGTATACATGAATAGTATCGTATACATGAATAGTGACGTATATGTGAATAGTGCCGTATACGTGAATAGTGACTTCACGTATTTTTTTGAAAGGACGCATTCATGCACGTACTAAATGAAATATTTAAGGCGGTTATTTCAAATTCCATAAATTTGGGATGTTACACAGTGCATATGAATGGCTCAGGTTTTTTTGACTATCATTGTATTCTTCCCAAAAAAATTTATCCCGATCTTGATTTCCCACTATCTATTTGCCCTTTTTGTTGATGTATGATCTTTGTTTCCATAACGTGTTCCAATGCTATTGGCGTTGAATTTTTGGGATATATGTGGTTGGGGTATGAGAAATGCAATTGGTTTTCCACGTTAGGACTTCTACACAAAGACATTAATGTCCTCCACAGTTCTTCAAAGGCAAATTGATGTTATATATGCGAGTGAGTAGCTTCAACTTTCTAACAGACCATATTTGAACATCAAAACTTTATTTCGATCCACAGCCAAAAGTAAGGATACATGATGTGCAATGTCCTCCGCCTTTTCTTCTTTCTTAATTTGTGCCCCATACAACTTCAAATATTGTTTCAAAACTATCTAACACAATTCTGGCAGGAGATGAAGGCCTTATTTTCTGACGTCAACGATAGCAAGGACACATGGACAGTTCATGCAAAAGTCCTTAGGAAATGGGTTGTAAGAAGGAAGGCGACTCCTTATGCTGTATGGAAGATAGGCATGCTCTTGGTTGATGAAGAGGTTGCGGTTCATTCAAAGCTTGCCAGCATTAGTTTGTGATTTTTTAAACTGAGGTTACCGACATAACATTTATGAGTGTTCGATTATTCTGACTAATGATTCTTTATCCTGTATAGCTTACAATGATAGAGGTTACAGCTACTCACAAGACTCTGATTGAAAGGTGGATTGATGAACCCAAGGAAGGTGCTGTTTACAAATTCCAAAATTTCCAAGTTCTGGAAAATGACGATAAGTATAGAGTAACAATACATCAATGGAGTTCAACTTCCACACCTACACGTATTTTGAAGACTTTGATTTGGTCATCTCGGGTGAGGCCTATAACTTCATGTCCATTACAGACATTCAACATTGCAATGTAACTGATGGTGGACTGATAGGTTAGCAACATTTATGAAATCCGTATCTTTTTAAAATGCTTCGTGGTACTATAACCTAACGACACATCCATCATTCTTCATACGTTGGACATTTTGTTATATACGTCAATGTAGATGTCATTGGGTTTCTGCAAGCTTTTGGACGTTTACAAGATCAGAAAAGGGAATATGATATAGTAAAGAGACTTAACTTCAGCATTGCAGATGAAAGGTACTCGAAATATGCCAAAATTTTTTGATAAGTTTATTCTTTCTGGATAATTCTTGAACGATCTTTTGTCAGTTTGTATATTTAATTTATACATGTTTGTGCTTACTTTTAGTGAAAACTTAATCAACATCAATCTTTGGGGTGAGTGTGCGGAAAAGACATATGCCAAGAAAAAAGAGGACATGGAACCCCCAATTATTGTGCTTGTATGTTTTGCGAGATTAAACAGGAATACAGGTTCTTCCCTTGGTCTGTAGTGCTTCGATAATTGACTTTAATCAAATTTACTGATACATATACTGGTCATACTTTTTCCGACCCCATTTTTTAAGAGTACTGACATTTGAGCAATGCCTTCAATGCTACTTTGGTTACTCTAAATCCACAAATTCCAGTGGCCAGTCTGTTGAAGGAAAGGTAAGACATCTCTTGAATCTTTCTGCCTTGCATTAAATATAATATAACATTTCATTCGCAGAAGCTTGATCACGATATATATGTACAAAAAAATTCCGTTACCAGACTTAGTCAAGACTCTGTTGATAGTCAGCTATTTACCAGATATCGAGTGTTGATCATCTTACATATTCCTCTGAATCTCTTCTAACATTTCGCAAAAGGCTTCCATTGTCTGAGATTGCAAAGATAGAGCAAGTTAGCTAACGTTATAGCTTTTGGTCATCCCAACTACTACTTTGAATGTACTGCACCATCAATTTCGAGTTGTTGATGATGTCATTCATTCATGATTTGTTTGCAGGAGTGTGATGTGGTTATGAAAGTCACCATTCAAAAGGTTGAAACATTGTATGGTTGGTCTTACGATACATGCCCATGTGACAAGAAGCCGGAATACCATGCAAATGGTACCCTTAGATGTTTGAAGTGTGACAAAGATGTATTAATGACAGTACCTAAGTATGACGTTGGATTTTCTTACCCATTTCCTGATAGAAAATGTTTTTAATCTTTTGCGCCTACATTTATTCTGCCATGTACACTTAATTTTGTAGATATAAGATCCATTACAAGGTGTACGACGACACTGGGAAAAGTTCTATAATATTCTTTGATAGGCATGCAACTGAGCTATTGGGAAAATCTGCATCGAAGATCAAGGAAGAAATGCACAAGGTAGTTCCTTTGTTCATTGTCTTATTTAAATGGACGTATATGATAAACATATTATCAATACGTCATTAATTTAAATCGCAAGGTAACTTTTTTATTGTCTGCGGTTTTGCTAAAATAGGAGGGTCGGAATTCAACGGTTCCAGAAGAGCTTGATAAAGTTTCAGGGAAGGTTGCCATTGTCAAACTGAAAATTAAAAGTCACAATATCAAGCATAGGACAAGCAGCATTGGTGTGACTCAATTTTGTGGTGATACTCACCTGATTGAACAGTTTCAATATTCAAATTTGGAGGTTCATGCTTGTCTTAATTTTAAATAACTCTCAGACACTATTGTTGAAATTTGAATTCAACTTCGCTATTATTCTTTCTGAATAGGTTTTTACTTTTGACTTTGTAGGCCCAATTTGAAAATGTAGTGGAGGTATAATTCTTTACTCTTTTTCCACCAGTTTAAACTCCCTTTTTTTAATACAACGTATGCATACATTCAATCAATCAGGAATCGACGGCCTCAAAGGACTCTCAAACAATAGCCGTCGAGGATGATGGTAATTCCATGGCACAGCTGATAACACCACCGGAAGGTAACATAAAAGGAAGACACTCACTTCTGATATCATGGACGTTAGTGAAGATCTTGGACTCTCACAATTGTCTACACCGAAGTTGAGCGCTACCAAACCTGTGAAAAACATCAAGAAGGAGAAAAACTAATTAGACACGTAGTTGTACTTTATTTTTTAATAGTCATTTGGTTCATCGTCTGGATGTTCTTTTGGTTAGACAGCACTACTACATGAATGTTGATGTCATTCATTTCCGTCAAGTTGATCTTTTCCAATATTACAACGTTTTTATCTATGCATTCTCCCGTGGAGTTTGAAATTTTTTAATTCATACATTAGTACCTGTTCGAACATAATGATTCTAATACAACATCACTGTAAACTGAGCACGGGGTGCTTTCCCTCACCATTGAAAAAATCCGTCCAGTCATGAATGCCTGACTCAACCTTGAAAGTGACCGGTCGATTGGTGAGACCACATGTTTTAGGCCATGTTTGTAAAATTTAGCATTACGTGCAACAATTACTTGACAGCACATGGGTTGTACTCAACTTCTTTGAAGGAGCTTGATTATTTGGATTTACGGATAATTTCAAACGAACTTTACATGACTAGACAAATACTAATTGCACAATGATAGAGCACTTCAAGTTCATGAATTATGGAAGAAGGTATAAAGGTTTAATTGTTCTTTACACAACTTTGGGGCGCCAGAATACTAAATTAAAACTGTAATTCAAATATGAAATAGTCAGGTTGACATAAGTTTTTCACCAGTATGTTACTCAGTCACTCACTATCTCAACCTGCGTTTGTTTGGGAAAAAACCAAAACCAGTATGTGTGAGGATCTACTACAAATCAACAAAGCTACTTCACAAAGTACAGGTATTTTATACTTTGCAAACGTTTAAAATATATACAATATGGGGAGACCTGAAAAAAAATTGCCAGGTTTATTAATACAAACCGATGCATTTGTATAAAAACAAAAACACTTATGATTTATAATTTCTTATGTTATAGATGGGGGAGTTACAACTGCACATAGGGAAGCCACAGGTCTATCTCAAATTGAACAAATGTTGCTATGGAATGGGAAAAGCCTTCGTGATTATCCATCAATGCCAACCCCAGATGAAGGAAACATAATTGATACCTCATGTATGCTAATTTTGCAAGAGATGAATTACAACAAGCATAAGGAGATTGAAGAATCTAAAAGGCTGCAAACAATGATGACTGAGGAGCAGAAGGTAGTGTTTGATGAGATCATGGATGCGGTTTCCTCAAAAAAGGGGGGTTTCTTTTTTGTTCATGGTTTTGGTGGAACTGGCAAAACGTTTATATGGAATGCGTTGACATCTTCCATACGTGGGAAAGGCGGAATCGTACTCAATGTAGCTTCAAGTGGAATAGCAGCAACGCTCCTTCCCTCGGGTAGAACTGCACATTCAAGGTTTTGTATTCCCATTGACGTTAATGAAGATTATTTCTGTTCAATAAGTCATAACTCGCCAAGTGCAAAACTTATCACAGCAACGAATCTCATCATCTGGGATGAAGCTCCAATAATTAAGAGACACTGTATTGAGGCCTTTGATCGAACATTGAAGGACTTAATGAGATGCAGTTTGATTTTCGGGGGCAAATGTATTGTTATGGGTGGTGATTTCAGGCAGATTTTACCGGTGATCCCCAAGAGTGGTAGGGCTGAAATTGTTGATGCAGCAATCAATGCTTCTCATCTATGGAAAGAATGCAAATTGCTTCGGCTTACAAAAAATATGAGGCTTAAAACTTCGTCCGATCCAGTTGAACAAAACCAACTTAAAACATTTTCAGAATGGTTGTTAGAGGTTGGAGATGGAAACCTAGGATTACCACATGATGGTATTGCAGACATTTCAATACCGCACGAGCTATTGCTAAATGATGCCTGTGATCCAATAAAGTCCATCGTAAGATCGACTTATCCAAATTTAGTCGAAAATGTGGCTGACGTTGAATACCTCAACAGTAGGACTATACTAACACCTTTAACAGAAAATGTTGACGCTCTGAATGAATACATTTGTTCTTTGTTGCCAAGTGAACCGGTTGAGTACTTCAGCTCAGATTACATAAGTTGAACCGATCACTCTTGGCTAGGCTGAGTACAAGGACTATTGGATTTGCATTTGTAGACTTTGCTTGTGATATTAGTTGATGTATGATGTACTACTATGCTTGCATATTTTGATTTAAGCTTGCTACATTCTCACTTATATATCTATTCGGTTTTGTATTGGATTTCCTTGATTGAATCTTTTTCTTGGGATTGCATAAGTGCAAGTGTGGAGCAATTTGATAAAACCATTATTTTTATATGGTTAACTGAGCATTTTTATGGGATTTTAGTAAAAATATTGAGTATTTTTTTTCATAATTAGACGTGAATAAGATAAATGCATATAGTTAGGAGATTTTGATTAAAATTGTTATTTTAGCAGCAATTTAGTCGAATTTCCAGATTTGGACACTGGCTATTTGGTTTTTGTTTGTATTGCAAGTGTAATTCGATATTAGTGTGGTGGAAAGAAATTCCAACCAGGAGGAAAGCTGAATCCAAAGGAACTCATTTCCATTACTAATGGAATTTGGCTTCCACAAATTATTGAGGAGGCAAGAGGTTGCTATTAAATATGAGAGAGCAATAACTTATACCACCTCTTGTTTGATTTTGCATTTCAGAACCAAATTATCTTTATCGTTTGAGATATATTTCCATACTTGAAGATGCATCTTAACCCTTTATAGTTTGATGTATTGATTTTATCTTTTCACATGAACTTATAGTTGTTTATAAATATTATTTATAATCCTTAATTATTCATGTTGTTTATCAATGTCTTCTTTCAAATATTGTATAGTTTCTTTATCAATAATTTAGCATTCATTATTTTTTTGCCTGAAGATGTTTATTTGTCGGTGAAGCCTAACCGATGACCTTTTAATATGATGGCTATCTTCATGATTTGTTGGATTACAGAGAGTTGTATTAGACAAATGGGGAGGACATTGCAGGTTGTTATTGCCGAGTGGATAGCAAAGCTCAACAGCTGAGAAATTGGTAGGGTGATATAATTGACCAATAATCGTTTATTCGATGTTGAGTTTGCGTTTTAAACGTTCTTGTTTAAATTATTATGCTCAATCATATAACTTCTTTCCCTTCATATTTTCTAGTTGGTAGCTGCTTGGTTCTTCTATATATATTAGTTCATTTTCATGTAGAGTAATCTAAATTAGAAAAATATTGTGTTCTTGTTAGGTAGAACAAGGTTGCCACTGAATCACTCTAAGATGATAACTTCTAGGACACTTGTATGCTGGTAAGTTTCATAGTTAATCTGAAGTGGATTTATGTAGATATTTATCAGGTCAACTTCTATCATTTTAAACTATGTTGCATTACATCTGAGGAGCTTGTGATGGACAAAACCTGTGGCTTATGCTGTATATTTGACTATATTAGTTATTATTGAATATTGTTGTTTGAGAATGTGAGCCTACTCTTGTATTGTTGCTGTGTAGTACTATTTTGAGCTGCCTCCGCGTATTTTTATCTTGCTATAGTTTAGAAATGGGTATTCTATATAGCCTCTCTAGGTTCTTCTTTTAACTACAGTAATCTTCATGGTGTTTGAATTTGGTCATACATGTGTAGTGATGCTCAGTTTTCACGTCCCCTTTTTCTTGTTTGAATTGGATTTCTTCGGGAAAGGGAAATTGTTTCTCTTTAAAAGCTGCTTACAACTCGAATTCCACTGCAGTAGGATGTTCGATTTGGAATTTATCTCCAGATTTGTCTATTTTAGGAATGATGAACTTGTGTCTATTTCTTGATTTAATTTGGTTTTCAATCATATTGTGAGTAGGCTTGATTGGCTTTCTTAGGATTGTTGATGAAGTTGATAGATTTATGACTCATGTTGTCGC
This sequence comes from Acacia pycnantha, assembly GCA_025563575.1. Classification (NCBI taxonomy): domain Eukaryota; kingdom Viridiplantae; phylum Streptophyta; class Magnoliopsida; order Fabales; family Fabaceae; genus Acacia; species Acacia pycnantha. The sequence goes on along the minus strand of JAMWYP010000005.1, from coordinate 864,660 downwards.
CTTTATGTTGATTGATTGCATTTAGAATTAATTTCTACCTTTGATTCATTATCAAATCTGAACCTTGTTTAGATTTATCTAGAAAGAGGTTCTTATCTCGTAAAATTCTGAGAAGGTGATATTCAAGAACATTTTTAATTGCAAATTCTACATTTCTACTTTCTGATTCTCTTATTCATAGAAATAGTTGCTTCAATTCATTAGAAATATAGTGACCTCAATTCCTTCTCTGTTTCACCTCCTAATTTTTCTTACACTTCATTAACTGAATTTCCTAAGTGGCTAGATGACCAAGAGATGATACCTAGGGTGAAGACCAGCTGGTACATCCTATTGAAGCAAGTTCATCTGGACCGGACTCATGCAGAACGAAGGAGCTACTACAAGTAATGGTGTTGTCCAAAATTCTGTACTTATCTCTTTGTGATGAAAATTGCATGAAAATTCCTAAAAGCAAACAAGTGGTCGTAAACCGGATGCACGAAGTGAAGGTAAAAGAACCTAATCTGAAAGAACTTCCATTTCCTAAATCATATCTGTTAGGCAAAAAGAAGATGAATGGTGGTGTGATAGAAAAAGAGATGGTGAATCTGTTTAGCAAATGTGCTTATGCTTGTTTTAATTGAACAAAATGCCTAGCTATGAAAGTATCTAAAGGAAATATGCCCTCATAAAAGAATACGCAGACTTCAACTTGGTTCAAATGTTTCGCCTTCTCAAACCCCAAATTTCCATAAAATGTGCTGATCCAGGTTCGTTTACTGTTCCATGCCAAATTGGAGTACTTCTTTAATTATAGTTACTATTGGTTGTCAAAAAATCACAAACCCAAAGGAGATGTTTAAAACATTTTGTATGATTTTAGTTGTTTTCTCCTTTGTATAATTGGGCTTACTATGTGTTTTAAGCTCTTTACTATGTGTTTATATTTAAATGGATTTTGTTTTCATAATTTTTTTTTTTTTTGCGATCCATTATCTATTACTACTTACTTACTCTGTCCGGTCCAGTTATAAGACTATTTAAGAGTTTGTTTTGGTCCTAATTATAAGACTAACATTCTAATTTTTGGAAATATCTTCCTAAAATACCCTTATTCATATGAGTGAGGGATTATGTGAAATCAATAAGGTAATTGAAGTGTGAAATTTATATAAGGATATTTTAAGAAAATGAGTAAAATTAAGTAATTTAACTCCTATCCTTAATCCTTCCAAAATCGGTTAAATATGACTTATAATTAGGACCGGAGGGAGTATTATTTATAATATTTATTATTCAAGAATATTTCTATTATTTAATAATTAATAATATTTATAATTGTTATATAAAAATTGATAATTATTTTTTTCTTCTACTTTTTTCACGACCCTCTTGTCGTTTCTTCTAATTTTTATTTTCACGTTAAGTCAGCATTCCTCAATTGGTATTATATTTGTTTCGAGTGTTTGTATTATTTAAATCTATATTTAAATTTAGATGTACTATTTTGTTAGATGACAATACTTATTTTCTTCTTCTATTTCTTGGCGACTTGGAGTTGCTTAATATGTTGGCATTATCTAATTTTTTGTTGTTGCCAGGTTTGTATTATTTAAATTACTTTAGTTAAATGTGCTATTTTATGTTTATTTAAATTTGATGATTCCAAATAATTCCTTCTATTTAATTAGTTAAATTTGTCCCTTTATTAAGTTGCTCATTATTCGATATGTTATATTTAATTAGTTAAATTTGTTTCTTTGCCTTTAATTAAAGTTCTTTCTTTTATCCAGGACTCTCTTCTTTTCCTGTGTTTTTCTTTTTTTTTTCTCCGGTTTCTTTTCTCAAGTGTATCTATTTAAATTATTTGATTTTGATTTTCTATTTCTTTGTCATATTTGGTTTTTGGATTACTATAGTTCTATCATATTTGACTTAAATTATTTGTTAGTATTTTTTGTTATGTTTGTACTATTTAAATTATTTGATATTAAATTAGTTATCGTTTAATAGTTAATAGATATTTATAATTTATAGTTATTACCTAACTTTATAATATGAAGGACTTTCGAGTAGTTTCAAGTAATTCAAGTTGTTCAAATTGTTTGTACTTATTTACGTTGTTAATATTTTTGTGGTTTTTCATTTAGATGAGCTATTTTTTTGTTGTTGTCCTGTTTGAGATTGTTTATTACGTTAAGAATTAATTAGTTAAATTTATTTTTTCCCCTTTAATTAGTTAATTTTTTAAATTATCATATTTATTATTCATTTGTTTCTATTTAATCTTTTTATTGTCATGCTAGTTCATCATTCCCCATTCCTCATTCGTATTATATTAATTTGTCATTATATTAATTGCTTCTCTCTTTTTCGGTAAGACAAAAATTTAAAATCCATGTTAAGGAATAATTAGACGGTGAATTATAGTTCCTATTGAAAAATCACATACCCAAAGGAGATGATGCTTAAAATATTTTGTAGTTTTCTCTTGTGTATAAATGGATTTATGGGTGGTTTAAGTTTTTCTTACTATGTGTTTATAATTAAATTATTTTTTTTCATAATTTTCTTTTTTCGCCATCCAGTATCTATGTTTTTTTTTTGTTATTATTCAGTTTCTTGCCGTGTATCTATTTAAATTATTTGACTTAGATTTGCTATTTTCTTTTATATTTAGATGTGCTAATTTTTTAATTTATTTTCTTCTAACTTGGAGTTGCTTAATATGCTTCCTTTATTTAGTTTTGTTTACCAGGTTTGTATTATTTAAGTTAAATGTGCTATTTTGTTTATATTTAAATGTGTCTCCCTCTTCAAATGTTTGTATTTGATTTTTGGTAATTCACTATTCCTCATTTGGTATTATATTATGTTATATTAATTGTTTTCTCTTTTTTCTATAGCACCATAACTTGATAACTTTATATTTGGTTGCATGTTATTTCTTTCGTTGATATTTATTTAGTTAATTTTTTTCCTTTAATTATTATTTATTTATTGTAATACTTATTATTTATTATGTATATGTACCAGTAAATTATCTCCTTTATTCGTGACTCTCTTGTCATGTTTTTTTTATTATCCAGATTCTTCTCGTGTATCGATTTAAATTATTTGACGTAGATTTTCTATTTTCTTTTATATTTAGATTTGCTATCTTTTTAAGTTATTTTCTTCTATGTCTTTCGCGACTTGGAGTTGCTTAATATGTTTGCATTATTTAATTTTGTTTACCAGGTTTGTATTATTTAAGTTAAATGTGCTATTTTATTTATATTTAAATGTGTCTCCCTCTTCAGTTGTTTCTATTTGATTTTTGGTAATTCACTATTCCTCATGTTTTTTTTATTATCCAGTTTCTTCTGGTGTATCTATTTAAATTATTTGACTTAGATTTGCTATTTTCTTTTATATTTAGATTTGCTATCTTTTTAAGTAATTTTCTTCTAGGTCTTCCGCGACTTGGAGTTGCTTCATATGTTTGCATTATTTAATTTTGTTTACCAGGTTTGTATTATTTAAGTTAAATGTGCTATTTTATTTATATTTAAATGTGTCTCCGTCTTCAGTTGTTTCTATTTGATTTTTGGTAATTCACTATTCCTCATTTGGTTTTATATTAGATTATATTAATTGTTTTCTCTTTTTCCATAGCGCCATAACTTTATAACTTTATATTAGGTTGCATGTTATTTGTTTTGTTAAAATTTACTTAGTTAAGTTTTTTTCCTTTAATTATTATTTATTTGTTGTACTACTTATTATTTATCATGTATATGTACGAGTAAATTATCTCATTTAAATGTGACTCTCTTCTCATGTTTTTTTTAATTATGCAGTTTCTTCTGGTGTATCTATTTAAATTATTTGACTTAGATTTGCTATTTTCTTTTATAATTAGATTTGCTATGTTTTTAAGTTATGTCTTCCGCGACTTGGAGTTGCTTCATGTGTTTGCATTATTTAATTTTTTTTTCTAGGTTTGTATTATTTAAGTTAAATGTGCTATTTTCTTTATATTTAAATGTGTCTCCCTCTTCACTCTTCAGCTGTTTGTATTTGATTTTTGGTAATTCACTATTTCTCATTTGGTATTATATTATGTTATATTAATTCTTTCTCTTTTTTCCATAGCTTTCATTTATTTGTTTTGTTAATATTTACTTAGTTAATTTTTTTCCTTTAATTATTATTTATTTGTTCTACTACTGATTATTTATCATCTATATGTACCAGCAAATTATCTCCTTTAAACGTGACTCTCTTCTCAAGCTGTTTTTTTTATTATCTAGTTTCTTCTCGTGTATCTATTTAAATTATTTGGCTTAGATTTGTTATTTTCTTTTACATTTAGATGTGTTATTTTTTTAATTTATTTTCTTCTAACTTGGAGTTGCTTAATATGCTTGATTTATTTAATTTTGTTTACCAGGTTTGTATTATTTAAGTTAAATGTGCTATTTTATTTATATTTAAATGTGTCTCTGTATTCAATTGTTTCTATTTGATTTTTGGTAATTCACTATTCCTCATTTGGTATTATATTATGTTATATTAATTGTTTTCTCTTGCTTCTATAGCGTCATAAATTGATCACTTTATATTTGGTTGCATGTTATTTGTTTCGTTGATATTTACTTAGTTAATTTTTTTTACTTTAATTATTATTTATTTATTGTAATACTTATTATTTATCATGTATATGTATCAGTAAATTATCTCCTTTATCCGAAACTCTCTTTTCATGTTTTTTTTATTATCCAGTTTCTTCTCGTGTATCGATTTAATCTATTTGACGTAGATTTGCTATTTCTTTTATATTTAGATTTGCTATGTTTTAAAGTTATTTTCTTCTATGACTTCCGCGACTTGGAGTTGCTTAATATCTTGGCATCATTTAATTTTGTTTACCAGGTTTGTATTATTTAAGTTAAATGTGCTATTTTATTTATATTTAAATGTGTCTCCATGTTCGGTTATTTGTATATTATTTTTGGTAATTCACTATTCTTCATTTGATATTATATTATGTTATATTAATTGTTTTCTCTTTTTTCCATAACTTTATAACTTTATATTAGGTTGCATGTTATTTGTTTCATTAATACTTAGTTAGTTAATTTTTTCCTTTAATTATTACTTATTTGTTTTAATACTTATTATTTATCATGTATATGTACCAGTAAATTATCTACTTTATCCGTGACTCTCTTCTCATATTTTTTTTATTATCCAGTTTCTTCTTGTGTATCGATTTAAATTATTTGACGTAATTTTTGCTATTTTCTTTTATATTTATATTTGCTATCTTTTTAAGTTATTTTCTTCTATGTCTTCCGCGAATTGGAGTTGCTTGATATGTTGGCATTATTTAATTTTGTTTACAAGGTTTGTATTATTTAAGTTAAATGTGCTATTTTATTTATATTTAAATGTGTCTCAATGTTCGGTTATTTGTATATTATTTTTGGTAATTCACTATTCTTCATTTAGTATTATATTATGTTATATTAATTGTTTTCTCTTTTTTCCATAGTGCCATAACTTTATAAATTTATATTAGGTTGCATGTTATTTGTTTGTTCATATTTAGTTAGTTAATTTTTTCCTATAATTATTATTTATTTGTTTTATTACTTATTATTATCATGTATATGTACCAGTAAATTATCTCCTTTATACATGAGTCTCTTCTCATATTTTTTATTTTTGTTATTATTCATTTTCTTGCCCTGTATCTATTTAAATTATTTGACTTAGATTTGCTATTTTCCTTTTTATTTAGATTTGCTATCTTTTTAAGTTATTTTCTTCTACGTCTTCCGCGACTTGGAGTTGCTTAATATGTTTGCATTATTTAATCTTGGATACCAGGTTTGTATTATTTAAATTAAATGTGCTATTTTATTTATATTTAAATGTGTCTCCCTCTTCAGTTATTTCTATTTGATTTTTGGTAATTCACTATTCCTCATTTGGTTTTATATTTTGTTATATTAATTGTTTTCTCTTTTTTCTATAGCGCCATAACTTGATAACTTTATATTTGGTTGCATGTTAGTTGTTTCGTTGATATTTACTTAGTTTCTTTTTTTCCTTTAATTATTATTTTGTTGTTGTAATACTTATTATTTATCATGTATATGTACCAGTCAATTATCTCCTTTATCCGTGACTCTCTTCTCATATTTTTTTATTATCCAGTTTCTTCTCATGTATCTATTTAAATTATTTGACTTAGATTTTCTATTTTCTTTTATATTTAGATTTGCTATATTTTTAAGTTATTTTATTCTTTGTCTTCCGCGACTTGAAGTTGCTTAATAAGTTTGCTTTATTTAGTTTTGTGTACCAGGTTTGTATTATTTAAGTTAAATGTGTTATTTTATTTATATTTAAAAGTGTTTCCTTCTTCAGTTGTTTCTATTTGATTTTTGGTAATTCACTATTCCTCATTTGGTATTATATTATGTTATATTAAATTTTTCTCTTTTTTCCATAGCGCCATAAATTCATAACTTTATATTTGGTTGCATGTTATTTGTTTTGTTGATATTTACTTAGTTAATTTTTTCCTTTAATTATTATTTATTTGTTGTAGTACTTATTATTTATCATGTATATGTTCCAGTAAATTATCTCCTGTATCCGTGACTCTATTGTCATGTGTTTTTTATTACCCAGTTTCTTCTCGTGTATCGATTTAAATTATTTGACGTAGATTTGCTATTTTCTTTTATATTTATATTTGCTATCTTTTTAAGTTATTTTCTTCTATGTCTTCCGCGACTTGGAGTTGCTTGATTTGTTTGCATTATTTAATTTTGTTTATCAGGTTTGTATTATTTAAGTTAAATGTGCTATTTTATTTATATTTAAATGTGTCTCCATGTTCGGTTATTTGTATATTATTTTAGGTAATTCACTATTCTTCATGTGGTATTATATTATGTTATATTAATTGTTTTCTCTTTTTTCCATAGTGTCATAACTTTATAACTTTATATTAGGATGCATGTTATTTGTTTCGTTCATATTTAGTTAGTTAATTTTTTTCCTGTAATTATTATTTATTTGTTGTACTACTGATTATTTATCATGTATATGTACCAGTAAATTATCTCCTTTATCCGTGACTCTCTTATCATGATTTTTTTTATTATCCAGTTTATTCTCATGTATCTATTTAAATTATTTCACTTAGATTTGCTATTTTCTTTTATATTTAGATTTGCTATTTTTTTAAGTTATTTTATTCTTTGTCTTCCGCGACTTGGAGTTGTTTAATAAGTTTGCTTTATTTAATTTTGTGTACCAGGTTTGTATTATTTAAGTTAAATGTGTTATTTTATTTATATTTAAAAGTTTTTCCTTCTTCAGTTGTTTCTATTTCATTTTTGGTAATCCACTATTCCTCATTTGGTATTATATTATGTTATATTAATTGTTTTCTCTTTTTTCTATAGCGCCATAACTTGACAACTTTATATTTGGTTGCATGTTATTTGTTTCGTTGATATTTACTTAGTTAATTTTTTTCCTTTAATTATTATTTATTTGTTGTACTACTGATTATTTATCATGTATATGTACCAGTAAATTATCTCCTTTATCCGTGACTCTCTTCTCATGATTTTTTTTATTATCCAGTTTATTCTCATGTATCTATTTAAATTATTTCACGTAGATTTGCTATTTTCTTTTATATTTAGATTTGCTATTTTTTAAGTTATTTTATTCTTTGTCTTCCGCGACTTGGATTGTTTAATAAGTTTGCTTTATTTAATTTTGTGTACCAGGTTTGTATTATTTAAGTTAAATGTGTTATTTTATTTATATTTAAAAGTATTTCCTTCTTCAGTTGTTTCTATTTCATTTTTGGTAATTCACTATTCCTCATTTGGTATTATATTATGTTATATTAATTGTTTTCTCTTTTTTCTATAGCGCCATAACTTGATAACTTTATATTTGGTTGTATGTTATTTGCTTCGTTGATATTTAGTTAGTTAATTTTTTCCTTTAATTATTATTTATTATTTGTACTACTTATTATTTATCATGTATATGTACCAAGAAATTATCTCCTTTATCCGTGACTCTCTTCTCATGATTTTTTTTATTATCCAGTTTATTCTCATGTATCTATTTAAATTATTTCACTTAGATTTGCTATTTTCTTTTATATTTAGATTTGCTATTTTTTAAGTTATTTTATTCTTTGTCTTCCGCGACTTGGATTGTTTAATAAGTTTGCTTTATTTAATTTTGTGTACCAGGTTTGTATTATTTAAGTTAAATGTGTTATTTTATTTATATTTAAAAGTTTTTCCTTCTTCAGTTGTTTTCATTTCATTTTTGGTAATCCACTATTCCTCATTTGGTATTATATTATGTTATATTAATTGTTTTCTCTTTTTTCTATAGCGCCATAACTTGACAACTTTATATTTGGTTGCATGTTATTTGTTTCGTTGATATTTACTTAGTTAATTTTTTCCTTTAATTATTATTTATTATTTGTACTACTGATTATTTATCATGTATATGTACCAGTAAATTATCTCCTTTATCCGTGACTCTCTTCTCATGATTTTTTTTATTATCCAGTTTATTCTCATGTATCTATTTAAATTATTTCACTTAGATTTTCTATTTTTTTTTTATATTTAGATTTGCTATTTTTTTAAGTTATTTTATTCTTTGTCTTCCGCGACTTGGATTGTTTAATAAGTTTGCTTTATTTAATTTTGTGTACTAGGTTTGTATTATTTAAGTTAAATGTGTTATTTTATTTATATTTAAAAGTTTTTCCTTCTTCAGTTGTTTCTATTTCATTTTTGGTAATCCACTATTCCTCATTTGGTATTATATTATGTTATATTAATTGTTTTCTCTTTTGTCTATAGCGCCATAACTTGACAACTTTATATTTGGTTGCATGTTATTTGTTTCGTTGATATTTACTTAGTTAATTTTTTCCTTTAATTATTATTTATTTGTTGTACTACTGATTATTTATCATGTATATGTACCAGTAAATTATCTCCTTTATCCGTGACTCTCTTCTCATGATTTTTTTTATTATCCAGTTTATTCTCATGTATCTATTTAAATTATTTCACGTAGATTTGCTATTTTCTTTTATATTTAGATTTGCTATTTTTTAAGTTATTTTATTCTTTGTCTTCCGCGACTTGGATTGTTTGATAAGTTTGCTTTATTTAATTTTGTGTACCAGGTTTGTATTATTTAAGTTAAATGTGTTATTTTATTTATATTTAAAAGTATTTCCTTCTTCAGTTGTTTCTATTTCATTTTTGGTAATTCACTATTCCTCATTTGGTATTATATTATGTTATATTAATTGTTTTCTCTTTTTTCTATAGCGCCATAACTTGATAACTTTATATTTGGTTGTATGTTATTTGCTTCGTTGATATTTAGTTAGTTAATTTTTTCCTTTAATTATTATTTATTATTTGTACTACTGATTATTTATCATGTATATGTACCAGTAAATTATCTCCTTTATCCGTGACTCTCTTCTCATGATTTTTTTTATTATCCAGTTTATTCTCATGTATCTATTTAAATTATTTCACTTAGATTTTCTATTTTCTTTTATATTTAGATTTGCTATTTTTTTAAGTTATTTTATTCTTTGTCTTCCGCGACTTGGATTGTTTAATAAGTTTGCTTTATTTAATTTTGTGTACCAGGTTTGTATTATTTAAGTTAAATGTGTTATTTTATTTATATTTAAAAGTTTTTCCTTCTTCAGTTGTTTCTATTTCATTTTTGGTAATTCACTATTCCTCATTTGGTATTATATTATGTTATATTAATTGTTTTCTCTTTTTTCTATAGCGCCATAACTTGATAACTTTATATTTGGTTGTATGTTACTGATTATTTATCATGTATATGTACCAGTAAATTATCTCCTTTATCCGTGACTCTCTTCTCATGATTTTTTTTATTATCCAGTTTATTCTCATGTATCTATTTAAATTATTTCACTTAGATTTGCTATTTTCTTTTATATTTAGATTTGCTATTTTTTTAAGTTATTTTATTCTTTGTCTTCCGCGACTTGGATTGTTTAATAAGTTTGCTTTATTTAATTTTGTGTACCGGGTTTGTATTATTTAAGTTAAATGTGTTATTTTATTTATATTTAAAAGTTTTTCCTTCTTCGATTGTTTCTATTTCATTTTTGGTAATCCACTATTCCTCATTTGGTATTATATTATGTTATATTAATTGTTTTCTCTTTTTTCTATAGCGCCATAACTTGACAACTTTATATTTGGTTGCATGTTATTTGTTTCGTTGATATTTACTTAGTTAATTTTTTCCTTTAATTATTATTTATTATTTGTACTACTGATTATTTATCATGTATATGTACCAGTAAATTATCTCCTTTATCCGTGACTCTCTTCTCATGATTTTTTTTATTATCCAGTTTATTCTCATGTATCTATTTAAATTATTTCACTTAGATTTTCTATTTTTTTTTTTATATTTAGATTTGCTATTTTTTTAAGTTATTTTATTCTTTGTCTTCCGCGACTTGGATTGTTTAATAAGTTTGCTTTATTTAATTTTGTGTACTAGGTTTGTATTATTTAAGTTAAATGTGTTATTTTATTTATATTTAAAAGTTTTTCCTTCTTCAGTTGTTTCTATTTCATTTTTGGTAATCCACTATTCCTCATTTGGTATTATATTATGTTATATTAATTGTTTTCTCTTTTGTCTATAGCGCCATAACTTGACAACTTTATATTTGGTTGCATGTTATTTGTTTCGTTGATATTTACTTAGTTAATTTTTTCCTTTAATTATTATTTATTTGTTGTACTACTGATTATTTATCATGTATATGTACCAGTAAATTATCTCCTTTATCCGTGACTCTCTTCTCATGATTTTTTTTATTATCCAGTTTATTCTCATGTATCTATTTAAATTATTTCACGTAGATTTGCTATTTTCTTTTATATTTAGATTTGCTATTTTTTAAGTTATTTTATTCTTTGTCTTCCGCGACTTGGATTGTTTAATAAGTTTGCTTTATTTAATTTTGTGTACTGTGTTTGTATTATTTAAGTTAAATGTGTTATTTTATTTATATTTAAAAGTATTTCCTTCTTCGATTGTTTCTATTTCATTTTTGGTAATTCACTATTCCTCATTTGGTATTATATTATGTTATATTAATTGTTTTCTCTTTTTTCTATAGCGCCATAACTTGATAACTTTATATTTGGTTGTATGTTATTTGTTTCGTTGATATTTAGTTAGTTAATTTTTTCCTTTAATTATTATTTATTATTTGTACTACGATTATTTATCATGTATATGTACCAGTAAATTATCTCCTTTATCCGTGACTCTCTTCTCATGATTTTTTTTATTATCCAGTTTATTCTCATGTATCTATTTAAATTATTTCACTTAGATTTTCTATTTTCTTTTATATTTAGATTTGCTATTTTTTTAAGTTATTTTATTCTTTGTCTTCCGCGACTTGGATTGTTTAATAAGTTTGCTTTATTTAATTTTGTGTACCGGGTTTGTATTATTTAAGTTAAATGTGTTATTTTATTTATATTTAAAAGTTTTTCCTTCTTCGATTGTTTCTATTTCATTTTTGGTAATTCACTATTCCTCATTTGGTATTATATTATGTTATATTAATTGTTTTCTCTTTTTCTATAGCGCCATAACTTGATAACTTTATATTTGGTTGTATGTTATTTGCTTCGTTGATATTTAGTTAGTTAATTTTTTCCTTTAATTATTATTTATTATTTGTACTACTGATTATTTATCATGTATATGTACCAGTAAATTATATCCTTTATCCGTGACTCTCTTCTCATGATTTTTTTTATTATCCAGTTTATTCTCATGTATCTATTTAAATTATTTCACTTAGATTTGCTATTTTCTTTTATATTTAGATTTGCTATTTTTTAAGTTATTTTATTCTTTGTCTTCCGCGACTTGGATTGTTTAATAAGTTTGCTTTATTTAATTTTGTGTACCAGGTTTGTATTATTTAAGTTAAATGTGTTATTTTATTTATATTTAAAAGTTTTTCCTTCTTCAGTTGTTTCTATTTCATTTTTGGTAATCCACTATTCCTCATTTGGTATTATATTATGTTATATTAATTGTTTTCTCTTTTTTCTATAGCGCCATAACTTGACAACTTTATATTTGGTTGCATGTTATTTGTTTCGTTGATATTTACTTAGTTAATTTTTTCCTTTAATTATTATTTATTATTTGTACTACTGATTATTTATCATGTATATGTACCAGTAAATTATCTCCTTTATCCGTGACTCTCTTCTCATGATTTTTTTTATTATCCAGTTTATTCTCATGTATCTATTTAAATTATTTCACTTAGATTTTCTATTTTTTTTTTATATTTAGATTTGCTATTTTTTTAAGTTATTTTATTCTTTGTCTTCCGCGACTTGGATTGTTTAATAAGTTTGCTTTATTTAATTTTGTGTACTAGGTTTGTATTATTTAAGTTAAATGTGTTATTTTATTTATATTTAAAAGTTTTTCCTTCTTCAGTTGTTTCTATTTCATTTTTGGTAATCCACTATTCCTCATTTGGTATTATATTATGTTATATTAATTGTTTTCTCTTTTGTCTATAGCGCCATAACTTGACAACTTTATATTTGGTTGCATGTTATTTGTTTCGTTGATATTTACTTAGTTAATTTTTTCCTTTAATTATTATTTATTTGTTGTACTACTGATTATTTATCATGTATATGTACCAGTAAATTATCTCCTTTATCCGTGACTCTCTTCTCATGATTTTTTTTATTATCCAGTTTATTCTCATGTATCTATTTAAATTATTTCACGTAGATTTGCTATTTTCTTTTATATTTAGATTTGCTATTTTTTAAGTTATTTTATTCTTTGTCTTCCGCGACTTGGATTGTTTGATAAGTTTGCTTTATTTAATTTTGTGTACCAGGTTTGTATTATTTAAGTTAAATGTGTTATTTTATTTATATTTAAAAGTATTTCCTTCTTCAGTTGTTTCTATTTCATTTTTGGTAATTCACTATTCCTCATTTGGTATTATATTATGTTATATTAATTGTTTTCTCTTTTTTCTATAGCGCCATAACTTGATAACTTTATATTTGGTTGTATGTTATTTGCTTCGTTGATATTTAGTTAGTTAATTTTTTCCTTTAATTATTATTTATTATTTGTACTACTGATTATTTATCATGTATATGTACCAGTCTATTTAAATTATTTCACTTAGATTTTCTATTTTCTTTTATATTTAGATTTGCTATTTTTTAAGTTATTTTATTCTTTGTCTTCCGCGACTTGGATTGTTTAATAAGTTTGCTTTATTTAATTTTGTGTACTGGTTTGTATTATTTAAGTTAAATGTGTTATTTTATTTATATTTAAAAGTTTTTCCTTCTTCAGTTGTTTCTATTTCATTTTTGGTAATCCACTATTCCTCATTTGGTATTATATTATGTTATATTAATTGTTTTCTCTTTTTTCTATAGCGCCATAACTTGATAACTTTATATTTGGTTGCATGTTATTTGTTTCGTTGATATTTACTCAGTTAATTTTTTCCTTTAATTATTATTTATTATTTGTACTACTTGATTATTTATCATGTATATGTACCAAGAAATTATCTCCTTTATCCGTGACTCTCTTCTCATGATTTTTTTTATTATCCAGTTTATTCTCATGTATCTATTTAAATTATTTCACTTAGATTTGCTATTTTCCTTTATATTTAGATTTGCTATTTTTTAAGTTATTTTATTCTTTGTCTTCCGCGACTTGGATTGTTTAATAAGTTTGCTTTATTTAATTTTGTGTACTAGGTTTGTATTATTTAAGTTAAATGTGTTATTTTATTTATATTTAAAAGTATTTCCTTCTTCAGTTGTTTCTATTTCATTTTTGGTAATCCACTATTCCTCATTTGGTATTATATTATGTTATATTAATTGTTTTCTCTTTTTTCTATAGCGCCATAACTTGACAACTTTATATTTGGTTGCATGTTATTTGTTTCGTTGATATTTACTTAGTTAATTTTTTCCTTTAATTATTATTTATTTGTTGTACTACTGATTATTTATCATGTATATGTACCAGTAAATTATCTCCTTTATCCGTGACTCTCTTCTCATGATTTTTTTTATTATCCAGTTTATTCTCATGTATCTATTTAAATTATTTCACGTAGATTTGCTATTTTCTTTTATATTTAGATTTGCTATTTTTTAAGTTATTTTATTCTTTGTCTTCCGCGACTTGGATTGTTTAATAAGTTTGCTTTATTTAATTTTGTGTACCGGGTTTGTATTATTTAAGTTAAATGTGTTATTTTATTTATATTTAAAAGTATTTCCTTCTTCAGTTGTTTCTATTTCATTTTTGGTAATTCACTATTCCTCATTTGGTATTATATTATGTTATATTAATTGTTTTCTCTTTTTTCTATAGCGCCATAACTTGACAACTTTATATTTGGTTGCATGTTATTTGTTTCATTGATATTTACTTAGTTAATTTTTTCCTTTAATTATTATTTATTATTTGTACTACTGATTATTTATCATGTATATGTACCAGTAAATTATCTCCTTTATCCGTGACTCTCTTCTCATGATTTTTTTTATTATCCAGTTTATTCTCATGTATCTATTTAAATTATTTCACTTAGATTTGCTATTTTCTTTTATATTTAGATTTGCTATTTTTTTAAGTTATTTTATTCTTTGTCTACCGCGACTTGGATTGTTTAATAAGTTTGCTTTATTTAATTTTGTGTACCAGGTTTGTATTATTTAAGTTAAATGTGTTATTTTATTTATATTTAAATGTGTCTCCCTCTTCAGTTGTTTCTATTTCATTTTTGGTAATTCACTATTCCTCATTTGGTATTATATTATGTTATATTAATTGTTTTCTCTTTTTTCTATAGCGCCATAACTTGATAACTTTATATTAGGATGCATGTTATTTGTTTCGTTAATATTTAGTTAGTTAATTTTTTTCCTTTAATTATTATTTATTTGTTGTAGTACTTATTATTTATCATGTATATGTACGAGTAAATTATCTCCTTTATCCGTGACTCTCTTCTCATGTTTTTTATTTTTGTTATTATTCATTTTCTTCTCATGTATCTATTTAAATTATTTCACTTAGATTTGCTATTTTCTTTTTTATTTAGATTTGCTATCTTTTTAAGTTATTTTCTTCGATGTCTTCCGCGACTTGGAGTTGCTTCATATGTTTGCATTATTTATTTTTGTTTATCAGGTTTGTATTATTTAAGTAAAATGTGCTATTTTATTTATATTTAAATGTGTCTCCCTCTTCAGTTTTTGTATTTCATTTTTGGTAATTCACTATTCCTCATTTGGTATTATATTAAGTTATATTAATTGTTTTCTCTTTTTTCTATAGCGCCATAACTTGATAACTTTATATTTGGTTGCATGTTATTTGCTTCGTTGATATTTAGTTAGTTAATTTTTTCCTTTAATTATTATTTATTATTTGTACTACTCATTATTTATCATGTATATGTACCAGTAAATTATCTCCTTTATCCGTGACTCTCTTCTCATGATTTTTTTTATTATCCAGTTTATTCTCATGTATCTATTTAAATTATTTCACGTAGATTTGCTATTTTCTTTTATATTTAGATTTGCTATTTTTTAAGTTATTTTATTCTTTGTCTTCCGCGACTTGGATTGTTTAATAAGTTTGCTTTATTTAATTTTGTGTACGAGGTTTGTATTATTTAAGTTAAATGTGTTATTTTATTTATATTTAAAAGTATTTCCTTCTTCAGTTGTTTCTATTTCATTTTGGGTAATCCACTATTCCTCATTTGGTATTATATTATGTTATATTAATTGTTTTCTCTTTTTTCGATAGTGCCATAACTTTATAACTTTATATTAGGATGCATGTTATTTGTTTCGTTAATATTTAGTTAGTTAATTTTTTTGTTTATTCTCATGTATCTATTTAAATTATTTCACTTAGATTTGCTATTTTCTTTTATATTTAGATTTGCTATTTTTTTAAGTTATTTTATTCTTTGTCTTCCGCGACTTGGAGTTGTTTAATAAGTTTGCTTTATTTAATTTTGTGTACCAGGTTTGTATTATTTAAGTTAAATGTGTTATTTTATTTATATTTAAAAGTTTTTCCTTCTTCGATTGTTTCTATTTCATTTTTGGTAATTCACTATTCCTCATTTTTGTATTATATTATGTTATATTAATTGTTTTCTCTTTTTTCTATAGCGCCATAACTTGATAACTTTATATTTGGTTGCATGTTATTTGTTTCGTTCATATTTAGTTAGTTAATTTTTCCTTTAATTATTATTTATTTGTTGTAGTAATTATTATTTATCATGTATATGTACGAGTAAATTATCTCCTTTATCCGTGACTCTCTTCTCATGTTTTTTATTTTTGTTATTATTCATTTTCTTTCCCTGTATCTATTTAAATTATTTGACTTAGATTTGCTATTTTCTTTTTATTTAGATTTGCTATCTTTTTAAGTTATTTTCTTCGATGTCTTCCGCGACTTGGAGTTGCTTCATATGTTTGCATTATTTATTTTTGTTTATCAGGTTTGTATTATTTAAGTAAATGTGCTATTTTATTTATATTTAAATGTGTCTCCTCTTCGCTTTTTGTATTTCATTTTTGGTAATTCACTATTCCTCATTTGGTATTATATTATGTTATATTAATTGTTTTCTCTTTTTTCTATAGCGCCATAACTTGATAACTTTATATTTGGTTGCATGTTATTTGCTTCGTTGATATTTAGTTAGTTAATTTTTTCCTTTAATTATTATTTATTATTTGTACTACTCATTATTTATCATGTATATGTACCAGTAAATTATCTCCTTTAACCGTGACTCTCTTCTCATGATTTTTTTTATTATCCAGTTTATTCTCATGTATCTATTTAAATTATTTCACGTAGATTTGCTATTTTCTTTTATATTTAGATTTGCTATTTTTTAAGTTATTTTATTCTTTGTCTTCCGCGACTTGGATTGTTTAATAAGTTTGCTTTATTTAATTTTGTGTACTAGGTTTGTATTATTTAAGTTAAATGTGTTATTTTATTTATATTTAAAAGTATTTCCTTCTTCAGTTGTTTCTATTTCATTTTTGGTAATCCACTATTCCTCATTTGGTATTATATTATGTTATATTAATTGTTTTCTCTTTTTTCGATAGTGCCATAACTTTATAACTTTATATTAGGATGCATGTTATTTGTTTCGTTAATATTTAGTTAGTTAATTTTTTTCCTGTAATTATTATTTATTTGTTTTAGTACTTATTATTTATCATGTATATGTACCAGTAAATTATCTCCTTTATCCGTGACTCTCTTATCATGATTTTTTTTATTATCCAGTTTATTCTCATGTATCTATTTAAATTATTTCACTTAGATTTGCTATTTTCTTTTATATTTAGATTTGCTATCTTTTTAAGTTATTTTCTTCGATGTCTTCCGCGACATGGAGTTGCTTCATATGTTTGCATTATTTATTTTTGTTTATCAGGTTTGTATTATTTAAGTAAAATGTGCTATTTTATTTATATTTAAATGTGTCTCCTCTTGAGTTTTTTCTATTTCATTTTTGGTAATTCACTATTCCTCATTTGGTATTATATTATGTTATATTAATTGTTTTCTCTTTTTTCTATAGCGCCATAACTTGATAACTTTATATTTGGTTGCATGTTATTTGTTTCGTTGATATTTAGTTAGTTAATTTTTTCCTTTAATTATTATTTATTATTTGTACTACTCATTATTTATCATGTATATGTACCAGTAAATTATCTCCTTTATCCGTGACTCTCTTCTCATGATTTTTTTTATTATCCAGTTTATTCTCATGTATCTATTTAAATTATTTCACTTAGATTTGCTATTTTCTTTTATATTTAGATTTGCTATTTTTTAAGTTATTTTATTCTTTGTCTTCCGCGACTTGGATTGTTTAATAAGTTTGCTTTATTTAATTTTGTGTACCAGGTTTGTATTATTTAAGTTAAATGTGTTATTTTATTTATATTTAAAAGTTTTTCCTTCTTCAGTTGTTTCTATTTCATTTTTGGTAATTCACTATTCCTCATTTTGTATTATATTATGTTATATTAATTGTTTTCTCTTTTTTCTATATCGCCATAACTTGACAACTTTATATTTGGTTGCATGTTATTTGTTTCGTTGATATTTACTTAGTTAATTTTTTCCTTTAATTATTATTTATTATTTGTACTACTGATTATTTATCATGTATATGTACCAGTAAATTATCTCCTTTATCCGTGACTCTCTTCTCATGATTTTTTTTATTATCCAGTTTATTCTCATGTATCTATTTAAATTATTTCATGTAGACTTGCTATTTTCCTTTATATTTAGATTTGCTATTTTTTTAAGTTATTTTATTCTTTGTCTTCCGCGACTTGGATTGTTTAATAAGTTTGCTTTATTTAATTTTGTGTACTAGGTTTGTATTATTTAAGTTAAATGTGTTATTTTATTTATATTTAAAAGTATTTCCTTCTTCATTGTTTCTATTTGATTTTTGGTAATTCACTATTCCTCATTTGGTATTATATTATGTTATATTAATTGTTTTCTCTTTTTTCCTTAGTGCCATAACTTTATAACTTTATATTAGGTTGCATGTTCTTTGTTTCGTTAATATTTAGTTAGTTAATTTTTTTCCTTTAATTATTATTTATTTGTTGTAATACTTATTATTTATCATGTATATGTACGAGTAAATTATCTCCTTTATCCGTGACTCTCTTCTCATGTTTTTATTTTTGTTATTATTCATTTTCTTGCCATGTATCTATTTAAATTATTTGACTTAGATTTGCTATTTTCTTTTTTATTTAGATTTGCTATCTTTTTAAGTTATTTTCTTCGATGTCTTCCGCGACTTGGAGTTGCTTCATATGTTTGCATTATTTATTTTTGTTTTTCAGGTTTGTATTATTTAAGTAAGATGTGCTATTTTATTTATATTTAAATGTGTCTCCCTCTTCAGTTTTTTGTATTTCATTTTTGGTAATTCACTATTCCTCATTTGGTATTATATTAAGTTATATTAATTGTTTTCTCTTTTTTCTATAGCGCCATAACTTGATAACTTTATATTTGGTTGCATGTTATTTGCTTCGTTGATATTTAGTTAGTTAATTTTTTCCTTTAATTATTATTTATTATTTGTACTACTCATTATTTATCATGTATATGTACCAGTAAATTATCTCCTTTATCCGTGACTCTCTTCTCATGATTTTTTTTATTATCCAGTTTATTCTCATGTATCTATTTAAATTATTTCACGTAGATTTGCTATTTTCTTTTATATTTAGATTTGCTATTTTTTAAGTTATTTTATTCTTTGTCTTCCGCGACTTGGATTGTTTAATAAGTTTGCTTTATTTAATTTTGTGTACTAGGTTTGTATTATTTAAGTTAAATGTGTTATTTTATTTATATTTAAAAGTATTTCCTTCTTCAGTTGTTTCTATTTCATTTTTGGTAATCCACTATTCCTCATTTGGTATTATATTATGTTATATTAATTGTTTTCTCTTTTTTCGATAGTGCCATAACTTTATAACTTTATATTAGGATGCATGTTATTTGTTTCGTTAATATTTAGTTAGTTAATTTTTTTCCTGTAATTATTATTTATTTGTTTTACTACTGATTATTTATCATGTATATGTACCAGTAAATTATCTCCTTTATCCGTGACTCTCTTATCATGATTTTTTTTATTATCCAGTTTATTCTCATGTATCTATTTAAATTATTTCACTTAGATTTGCTATTTTCTTTTATATTTAGATTTGCTATTTTTTTAAGTTATTTTATTCTTTGTCTTCCGCGACTTGGAGTTGTTTAATAAGTTTGCTTTATTTAATTTTGTGTACCAGGTTTGTATTATTTAAGTTAAATGTGTTATTTTATTTATATTTAAAAGTTTTTCCTTCTTGATTGTTTCTATTTCATTTTTGGTAATTCACTATTCCTCATTTTTGTATTATATTATGTTATATTAATTGTTTTCTCTTTTTTCTATAGCGCCATAACTTGATAACTTTATATTTGGTTGCATGTTATTTGTTTCGTTCATATTTAGTTAGTTAATTTTTTCCTTTAATTATTATTTATTTGTTGTAGTAATTATTATTTATCATGTATATGTACGAGTAAATTATCTCCTTTATCCGTGACTCTCTTCTCATGTTTTTATTTTTGTTATTATTCATTTTCTTGCCCTGTATCTATTTAAATTATTTCACTTAGATTTGCTATTTTCTTTTATATTTAGATTTGCTATCTTTTTAAGTTATTTTCTTCGATGTCTTCCGCGACTTGGAGTTGCTTCATATGTTTGCATTATTTATTTTTGTTTATCAGGTTTGTATTATTTAAGTAAATGTGCTATTTTATTTATATTTAAATGTGTCTCCCTCTTCAGTTTTTTGTATTTCATTTTTGGTAATTCACTATTCCTCATTTGGTATTATATTAAGTTATATTAATTGTTTTCTCTTTTTTCTATAGCGCCATAACTTGACAACTTTATATTTGGTTGCATGTTATTTGCTTCGTTGATATTTAGTTAGTTAATTTTTTCCTTTAATTATTATTTATTATTTGTACTACTCATTATTTATCATGTATATGTACCAGTAAATTATCTCCTTTATCCGTGACTCTCTTCTCATGATTTTTTTTATTATCCAGTTTATTCTCATGTATCTATTTAAATTATTTCACGTAGATTTGCTATTTTCTTTTATATTTAGATTTGCTATTTTTTTAAGTTATTTTATTCTTTGTCTTCCGCGACTTGGATTGTTTAATAAGTTTGCTTTATTTAATTTTGTGTACTAGGTTTGTATTATTTAAGTTAAATGTGTTATTTTATTTATATTTAAAAGTATTTCCTTCTTCATTGTTTCTATTTCATTTTTGGTAATCCACTATTCCTCATTTGGTATTATATTATGTTATATTAATTGTTTTCTCTTTTTTCGATAGTGCCATAACTTTATAACTTTATATTAGGATGCATGTTATTTGTTTCGTTAATATTTAGTTAGTTAATTTTTTTCCTGTAATTATTATTTATTTGTTTTACTACTTATTATTTATCATGTATATGTACCAAGAAATTATCTCCTTTATCCGTGACTCTCTTATCATGATTTTTTTTATTATCCAGTTTATTCTCATGTATCTATTTAAATTATTTCACTTAGATTTGCTATTTTCTTTTATATTTAGATTTGCTATTTTTTTAAGTTATTTTATTCTTTGTCTTCCGCGACTTGGAGTTGTTTAATAAGTTTGCTTTATTTAATTTTGTGTACCGGGTTTGTATTATTTAAGTTAAATGTGTTATTTTATTTATATTTAAAAGTTTTTCCTTCTTCATTGTTTCTATTTCATTTTTGGTAATTCACTATTCCTCATTTTGTATTATATTATGTTATATTAATTGTTTTCTCTTTTTTCTATAGCGCCATAACTTGATAACTTTATATTTGGTTGCATGTTATTTGTTTCGTTCATATTTAGTTAGTTAATTTTTTCCTTTAATTATTATTTATTTGTTGTAGTAATTATTATTTATCATGTATATGTACGAGTAAATTATCTCCTTTATCCGTGACTCTCTTCTCATGTTTTTTATTTTTGTTATTATTCATTTTCTTTCATGTATCTATTTAAATTATTTGACTTAGATTTGCTATTTTCTTTTTATTTAGATTCGCTATCTTTTTAAGTTATTTTCTTCGATGTCTTCCGCGACTTGGAGTTGCTTCATATGTTTGCATTATTTATTTTTGTTTATCAGGTTTGTATTATTTAAGTAAAATGTGCTATTTTATTTAGATTTAAAAGTGCCTCCTCTTCAATTGTTTCTATTTTATTTTTGGTAATTCACTATTCCTCATTTGGTATTATATTATGTTATATTAATTGTTTTCTCTTTTTTCTATAGCGCCATAACTTGATAACTTTATATTTGGTTGCATGTTATTTGTTTCGTTGATATTTACTTAGTTAATTTTTTCCTTTAATTATTATTTATTTGTTGTATTACTTATTATTTATCATGTATATGTAACAGTAAGTTATCTCCTTTATCCGTGACTCTCTTCTCATGATTTATTTTATTATCCAGTTTCTTCTCATGTATCTATTTAAATTATTTGACTTAGATTTGCTATTTTCTTTTATATTTAGATTTGCTATATTTTTAAGTTATTTTATTCTTTGTCTTCCGCGACTTGAAGTTGCTTAATAAGTTTGCTTTATTTTGTTTTGTGTACCAGGTTTGTATTATTTAAGTTAAATGTGTTATTTTATTTATATTTAAAAGTTTTTCCTTCTTCAGTTGTTTCTATTTCATTTTTGGTAATTCACTATTCCTCATTTTGGTATTATATTATGTTATATTAATTGTTTTCTCTTTTTTCCATAGGGCCATAACTTTATACCTTTATATTTGGTTGCATGTTTTTTTTTTCGTTCATATTTAGTTAGTTTATTTTTTCCTTTAATTATTATTTATTTGTTGTAGTACTTATTATTTATCATGTATATGTACGAGTAAATTATCTCCTTTATCCGTGACTCTCTTCTCATGTTTTTTATTTTTGTTATTATTCATTTTCTTGCCCTGTATCTATTTAAATTATTTGACTTAGATTTGCTATTTTCTTTTTTATTTAGATTTGCTATCTTTTTAAGTTATTTTCTTCGATGTCTTCCGCGACTTGGAGTTGCTTCATATGTTTGCATTATTTATTTTTGTTTATCAGGTTTGTATTATTTAAGTAAAATGTGCTATTTTATTTATATTTAAATGTGTCTCCCTCTTCAGTTTTTTGTATTTCATTTTTGGTAATTCACTATTCCTCATTTGGTATTATATTAAGTTATATTAATTGTTTTCTCTTTTTTCTATAGCGCCATAACTTGATAACTTTATATTTGGTTGCATGTTATTTGCTTCGTTGATATTTAGTTAGTTAATTTTTTCCTTTAATTATTATTTATTATTTGTACTACTCATTATTTATCATGTATATGTACCAGTAAATTATCTCCTTTATCCGTGACTCTCTTCTCATGATTTTTTTTATTATCCAGTTTATTCTCATGTATCTATTTAAATTATTTCACGTAGATTTGCTATTTTCTTTTATATTTAGATTTGCTATTTTTTAAGTTATTTTAATCTTTGTCTTCCGCGACTTGGATTGTTTAATAAGTTTGCTTTATTTAATTTTGTGTACTAGGTTTGTATTATTTAAGTTAAATGTGTTATTTTATTTATATTTAAAAGTATTTCCTTCTTCAGTTGTTTCTATTTCATTTTTGGTAATCCACTATTCCTCATTTGGTATTATATTATGTTATATTAATTGTTTTCTCTTTTTTCGATAGTGCCATAACTTTATAACTTTATATTAGGATGCATGTTATTTGTTTCGTTAATATTTAGTTAGTTAATTTTTTTCCTGTAATTATTATTTATTTGTTTTACTACTGATTATTTATCATGTATATGTACCAGATTATCTCCTTTATCCGTGACTCTCTTATCATGATTTTTTTTATTATCCAGTTTATTCTCATGTATCTATTTAAATTATTTCACTTAGATTTGCTATTTTCTTTTATATTTAGATTTGCTATTTTTTTAAGTTATTTTATTCTTTGTCTTCCGCGACTTGGAGTTGTTTAATAAGTTTGCTTTATTTAATTTTGTGTACCAGGTTTGTATTATTTAAGTTAAATGTGTTATTTTATTTATATTTAAAAGTTTTTCCTTCTTCAGTTGTTTCTATTTCATTTTTGGTAATTCACTATTCCTCATTTTTGTATTATATTATGTTATATTAATTGTTTTCTCTTTTTTCTATAGCGCCATAACTTGATAACTTTATATTTGGTTGCATGTTATTTGTTTCGTTCATATTTAGTTAGTTAATTTTTTCCTTTAATTATTATTTATTTGTTGTAGTACTTATTATTTATCATGTATATGTACGAGTAAATTATCTCCTTTATCCGTGACTCTCTTCTCATGTTTTTTATTTTTGTTATTATTCATTTTCTTGCCCTGTATCTATTTAAATTATTTGACTTAGATTTGCTATTTTCTTTTTTATTTAGATTTGCTATCTTTTTAAGTTATTTTCTTCGATGTCTTCCGCGACTTGGAGTTGCTTCATATGTTTGCATTATTTATTTTTGTTTATCAGGTTTGTATTATTTAAGTAAAATGTACTATTTTATTTAGATTTAAAAGTGCCTCCCTCATCAATTGTTTCTATTTTATTTTTGGTAATTCACTATTCCTTATTTGGTATTATATTATGTTATATTAATTGTTTTCTCTCTTTTTCTATAGCGCCATAACTTGATAAATTTATATTTGGTTGCATGTTATTTGTTTCGTTGATATTTACTTAGTTAATTTTCTTCCTTTAATTATTATTTATTTGTTTTATTACTTATTATTTATCATGTATATGTACCAGTAAGTTATCTCCTTTATCCGTGACTCTCTTCTCATGATTTATTTTATTATCCAGTTTCTTCTCATGTATCTATTTAAATTATTTGACTTAGATTTGCTATTTTCTTTTATATTTAGATTTGCTATTTTTTTAAGTTATTTTATTCTTTGTCTTCCGCGACTTGAAGTTGCTTAATAAGTTTGCTTTATTTAGTTTTGTGTACCAGGTTTGTATTATTTAAGTTAAATGTGTTATTTTATTTATATTTAAAAGTGTTTCTTCCTTCTTCAGTTGTTTCTATTTGATTTTTGGTAATTCACTATTCCTCATTTGGTATTATATTATGTTATATTAAATTTTTCTCTTTTTTCCATAGCGCCATAAATTCATAACTTTATATTTGGTTGCATGTTATTTGTTTTGTTGATATTTACTTAGTTAATTTTTTCCTTTAATTATTATTTATTTGTTGTAGTACTTATTATTTATCATGTATATGTTCCAGTAAATTATCTCATTTATCCGTGACTCTCTTGTCATGTGTTTTTTATTACCCAGTTTCTTCTCGTGTATCGATTTAAATTATTTGACGTAGATTTGCTATTTTCTTTTATATTTATATTTGCTATCTTTTTAAGTTATTTTCTTCTATGTCTTCCGCGACTTGGAGTTGCTTGATTTGTTTGCATTATTTAATTTTGTTTACCAGGTTTGTATTATTTAAGTTAAATGTGCTATTTTATTTATATTTAAATGTGTCTCCATGTTCGGTTATTTGTATATTATTTTTGGTAATTCACTATTCTTCATGTGGTATTATATTATGTTATATTAATTGTTTTCTCTTTTTTCCATAGTGCCATAACTTTATATTTGGTTGCATGTTATTTGTTTTGTTGATATTTACTTAGTTAATTTTTTCCTTTAATTATTATTTATTTGTTGTAGTACTTATTATTTATCATGTATATGTACCAGTAAATTATCTCCTTTAACCGTGACTCTCTTCTCATGATTTTTTTTATTATCCAGTTTATTCTCATGTATCTATTTAAATTATTTGACTTAGATTTGCTATTTTCTTTTATATTTAGATTTGCTATTTTTTTAAGTTATTTTATTCTTTGTGTTCCGCGACTTGGAGTTGTTTAATAAGTTTGCTTTATTTAATTTTGTGTACCAGGTTTGTATTATTTAAGTTAAATGTGTTATTTTATTTATATTTAAAAGTTTTTCCTTCTTCAGTTGTTTCTATTTCATTTTTGGTAATTCACTATTCCTCATTTGGTATTATATTATGTTATATTAATTGTTTTCTCTTTTTTCTATAGCGCCTTAACTTGATAACTTTATATTTGGTTGCATGTTATTTGTTTCGTTGATATTTACTTAGTTAATTTTTTCCTTTAATTATTATTTATTTGTTGTACTACTGATTATTTATCATGTATATGTACCAGTAAATTATCTCCTTTATCTGTGACTCTCTTTTCATGATTTATTTTATTATCCAGTTTCTTCTCATGTATCTATTTAAATTATTTGACTTACATTTGCTATTTTCTTTTATATTTAGATTTTCTATATTTTAAAGTTATTTTATTCTTTTTCTTCCGCGACTTGGAGTTGCTTTATTTAATTTTGTGTACCAGGTTTGTATTATTTAAGTTAAATGTGCTATTTTATTTATATTTAAATGTGTCTCCATGTTTGGTTATTTGTATATTATTTTTGGTAATTCACTATTCTTCATTTGGTATTATATTATGTTATATTAATTGTTTTCTCTTTTTTCTATAGCGCCATAACTTGATAACTTGATATTTTGTTGCATGTTATTTGTTTCGTTGATATTTACTTAGTTTATTTTTTTCCTTTTATTATTATTTATTTGTTGTAATACTTATTATTTATCATGTATATGTTCTAGTAAATTATCTCCTTTATCCGTGACTCTCTTGTCATGTTTTTATTATTATCCAGTTTCTACTCGTGTATCGATTTAAATTATTTGACGTAGATTTTGTGATAACAAAGAATTAAGAGATTTAAAGAACTTAAATATGAAAAGAATAATCAAACCTAATCAGAAACAATCTTTTGTAAAAGACCTTGTGATTCTCGAGAATAAGGATTGAATTCTCGAGAATTGACATAATGCTCGGGCACTCAGGAATGCTTCTCGAGAAGGATCTTTGTGATTCAAAGTATCATATGCGAGTATTCTCGAGAATATGTAATTGATTCTCGAGATTAGGTGCTGTGCTCGAGCACAGATAAGTAGTTCTCGAGTATGTCTAAAAAGAGATATAAGATCAAACTTGCCGTATGTGATTCCCGAGAATAGGAAGAGAATTCTCGTGAATAAGAGTAATTCTCGAGAATGGGTCATAGATTCTCAAGAATATCGGATGAAATCTCAATTATCTTCTGACTAAGGCTCTCGAGAATACTAATAGGATTCTCGAGAATAATGGTAATTCTCGAGAATAAGAATGTGATTCTCGAGAATTCCAAGTGAAGAAGAATAATTAATCAATCAATTTCATGGTTCTTGGTTCTCGAGTAAGACCAAATAATTCTCGAGAATAAAGGAAATTCTCGAGAATGAAGTACCAATTCTCGAGAACTCCATGGTTCTACGGAAAATAATTAACGCCTGATTCTCGAGTATAATGAAATGATTCTAGAGAATGTTCTCAGAAGTTCCTCACGATATAAACTTTTGTGTGTATACTTCTCGAGAGTAATAAACATTCTCGAGAACCTCTTCAGATTCTCTCCAATTCTAGATTCAATTCTCGAGAACACCTAAACAATTCTCGAGAATACCATTTCTGGGAAATATACGAAGAACTCAGAAAACTTGAATCCGCTCTGAAAAATTGTGGGTTATGTCTCATTGTTTATTATTCTCATCTAAACTCATTTATATCATATCTAATCACTTCTTAGTTGAGTTTCAAAGTGATAAACCAGGTGATATTTGAATTCATGCGAAAAGCAATCCAACGTGACAAGGCATTAAATGAAAGTCAGAGAAACAGAGCTACATTCGGAATAAGAAATTACAGCAGTCGAACAACATTCTCCGAGGATGACTTATTCCAGCTTGCCTCTGATTATCTCTCTGCACAAGAACATCATCACTGAAGAACATTTATGAAGCAACGTTCAAAATACCTCATCACTCTGCTTCTAAGTCTAACGGAAGAAACAGAGGTCACAACGGCTCTTTGCTTAGTCTCTCAACGGCACAAATGAAATACATTATAAAAGGAGACAGCATTCAATTTCGCCAACCACCGAAACATCTTGCGCATTGAATTCGAGTCAACAAAACTTATTGTTTCTACTGTTTCATTAATATCTCCGGATATTTTCAGTACTTCAGTGGTTATCTATTGTCTACTCAGTGAGGAGTCTTTTGTTCTTGTAAGCAATTATTACATTTCTGATTGTGTAACTTAAGGTTGTGGAACCTTAAGAGAGGGTGTACGTTTACAACTAGTAAGGGGTAGTGAGTCCAAGAGTGAAAGGATCATCCTTGTGTTGTAATCGTGTTTGTTAAGGTTAGTAGAAATCCCAAGGTGTTCTTGGGGACTGGACGTAGGCCAAAGCTTTGGGTCGAACCAATATAAAATTCACTGTGTTTATTTACAATTCTCTCATAGTTCTCGTTTGGTATTCGTAAGCATCCTTTGAAGAAAAATTAGAATTCACCTATTCACCCCCTCTAGGTGATATTCCTCTTTCATTTGGTATCAAAGCTTTGGTGTCTCAGGCGGGATTAACATCACGAGAAAAAGATCATGGAAGGAATATTACCTGATGGTGCTTCAATCAACCGACCACCGGGCTTCAATGGCGAACATTACTCGTTCTGGAAAGCAAAGTTACGTTTAAAGTGTTTGTGCTAGCAACCGAATATGGTCTCTGGCAAGTGATAGAAAATGGTGACTATATTCCCACAAGGAATGAAGGCGGTTTCCTCATACCAAAGACAGAAGACGAGTTCGATGATAATGATCGAAGGAAAATCACGCTCAACAGCAAGGCCGTTCTACTGCTTCAAAGTGCTCTCAGTCAGAAGGAGTATTTTCGTATATGCAACCTGACAACAGCAAAAGAAATGTGGAAGGCTTTGGAGATCGCATATGAAGGAACCTCCGGCATCAAAGAAAATCGAACCAATACTCTCACTGCCGAATATGATTTATTTCGGATGAAGTCAGGGGAAACCATTGCTGAATTCCAACTTCGTTACACACACCTAACAAATCAATTGGCTGCCCTGGGTAAGGTCTATGATCAACGTTCCCAAGTCAAAAAGATTCTTAATGTCCTAACAAAAGATTGGGAGGCAAAGGTCACAGCAATAGAAGAGGCACGAGGTGAATCAATGACCTCAGTTGCAGCTTTGTTCGGCAGTCTATCCGAATATGAAAGCAAGTTGAAATTCAGAAAGGGACTAGAAGAGATCAACAGTAGCAAGAGCAAGGGCGTCGCTCTTAATGCTAAAAAGGAGAAAGAGGTGAAGGAAGATGATATTGATGATGATGCCGATGAAGAATTAGGAATGATGGTCCGAAGATTCAAAAGGTTATATAAGAGGGATGAAGGCTTCAGAAACAGGTTTCAAAGAGGAGGAAGCTCAAGTAACAGAGGAGAATACAAGAATAAAGATCAAATCATCTGTTATGAATGCGATAAACTAGGCCACTACAAATCTGAATGTCCGCAACTGAAAGGCAATGAGAAAGAGAAAAAGAAGAAATTCAAATTTGACTTAGATTTGCTATTTTCTTGTATATTTAGATTTGCTATATTTTAAAGTTATTTTATTCTTTCTCTTCCGCGACTTGGAGTTGCTTTATAAGTTTGCTTTATTTAATTTTGTTTACCAGGTTTGTATTATTTAAAATAAATGTGCTATTTTATTTATATTTAAATGTGTCTCCATATTCGGTTATTTGTATATTATTTTTGGTAATTCACTATTCTTCATTTGGTATTATATTATGTTATATTAATTATTTTCTCTTTTTTCTATAGCGCCATAACTTGATAACTTTATATTTTGTTGCATGTTATTTGTTTCGTTGATATTTACTTAGTTTATTTTTTTTTCCTTTAATTATTATTTATTTGTTGTAATACTTATTATTTATCATGTATATGTTCCAGTAAATTATCTCCTTTACCCGTGACTCTCTTGTCATGTTTTTTTTATTATCTAGTTTCTTCTCGTGTATCGATTTAAATTATTTGACGTAGATTTTCTATTTTCTTTTATATTTATATTTGCTATCTTTTTAAGTTATTTTCTTCTATGTCTTCCGCAACTTGGAGTTGCTTCATATGTTTGCATTATTTAATTTTGTTTACCAGGTTTGTATTATTTAAGTTAAATGTGTTATTTTATTTATATTTAAAAGTGTTTCCTTCCTCAGTTGTTTCTATTTGATTTTTGGTAATTCACTATTCCTCATTTGGTAATTATATTATGTTATATTAATTATTTTCTCTTTTTTCTATAGCGCCATAACTTGATAACTTTATATTTGGTTGCATGTTATTTGTTTCGTTGATATTTACTTAGTTAATTTTTTCCTTTAATTATTATTTATTTGTTGTAATACTTATTATTTATCATGTATATGTACCAGTAAATTATCTCCTTTATCCGTGACTCTCTTGTCATGTTTTTATTATTATCCAGTTAATTCTCGTGTATCGATTTAAATTATTTGACGTAGATTTTCAATTTTCTTTTATATTTTTATTTGCTATCTTTTTAAGGTATTTTCTTCTATGTCTTCCGCGACTTGGAGTTGCTTCATATGTTTGCATTATTTAATTTTGTTTACCAGGTTTGTATTATTTAAGTTAAATGTGTTATTTTATTTACATTTAAAAGTGTTTCCTTCCTCAGTTGTTTCTATTTGATTTTTGGTAATTCACTATTCCTCATTTTGTATTATATTATGTTATATTAATTGTTTTCTCTTTTTTCTATAGCGCCATAACTTGATAACTTTATATTTGGTTGCATGTTATTTGTTTCGTTGATATTTACTTAGTTAATTTTTTCCTTTAATTATTATTTATTTGTTGTAATACTTATTATTTATCATGTATATGTACCAATAAATTATCTCCTTTATCCGAGACTCTCTTCTCATGATTTTTTTTATTATCCAGTTTCTTCTCATGTATCTATTTAAATTATTTGACGTAGATTTGCTATTTTCTTTTATATTTACATTTGCTATCTTTTTAAGTTATTTTCTTCTATGTCTTCCGCGACTTGGAGTTTCTTAATATGTTGGCATTATTTAATTTTGTTTACCAGGTTTTTATTATTTAAGTTAAATGTGCTATTTTATTTATATTTAAATGTGTCTCCATGTTCAGTTATTTGTATATTATTTTTGGTAATTCACTATTCTTCATTTGGTATTATATTATGTTATATTAATGGGAAAATCATTTCTGCTTCAACTGCAGAAAAGTTTTTCTGCAGCAAAACCAAAACGACCCCATTTCGTTAATTTTTTTTGTTTTTGGATGGAGAGTGAGACATGATGATTGACTTTTGCTTTCTATGGCTGCTTCTTCCTCTGGTTGCTGCCGAGGACCCTTATAGATTCTTCACCTGTAACATCTCCTACGACGAACAGGTTCCATCTTTGAAGTGATGGAACCGATCACGATCTCTCACAATAATCTCCACATTGTAAATTTTAGAGATCAATTTGGTCATTTGGTTGCAATCATTGCAGACTCTGAGATTCTTAAATATTCTCATGGGCACACCTGGTTTTGAGTTTAATAGCCCAAAAGCTATGGCTAATCTCTCACTGTGCAGCCTCAACGTACTCTGTTTTCCATCTTCAATCTCATCAACCATAGTTGCTCCAGAGTAATAAGGAGTATACCCAATTGATTTTAGCTTCTCATTAATCACATACAGAAACTGGTATATATCTTCACTTTGGGTATGAGTTGAATCTCCTGTGAAAAATTCACGAGTTACACCATCTATTTCTAACAAACTTTGAAGTGATGGAACCATTATGCGTTAATATTTCCCTTCTCTTGGCTTTCAAAAAGCTGCTGGGGCCTTTGGTGCTATCAAAGTCCTTAGCAGACCAAAAATTCCAGTCCCTTTCCCTGACCCTGCAAATGATTTCTCTCTTCTCATCGAAGATTGGTACTCCCTCCCTCAACAGGTATATATATATATATATATCTTTCCTTTCTTTCTTCCATATTAAAACTCCACTTGTAAAGCTCCATTTCCCATAGAACGGTGCGTAAAGCAAAGGACGCAGAAGGCCTCTGCAGTTCTGCCCGTCTCTCACTCCCTGGCCTTCCCTCTTGCTCGACGCTCGTCTCCATCAGACTCGCTGTAGGAGATGTTCCATAGAAAGCAAAAGTGAATCATCATGGTGTAATGGTGTTAGAGTGAAGACGAAGGCAAGGAAAGAACCAGATATTAACGCACTGTTCATATCTCACTTTCCATCCAATTTTTTATTTTTAACGAAACGGGGTCGTTTTTGTTTGCTGCAGAAAAGTTTTTCTGCAGTTGAAGCAGAAATGATTTCCCCTATATTAATTGTTTTCTCTTTTTCCCTAGCGCCATAACTTTATAACTTTATATTTGGTTGCATTTATTTGTTTTGTTAATATTTACTTAGTTAAGTTTTTTTCCGTTAATTATTATTTATCTGTTGTACTAATTATTTATCATGTATATGTACCAGTAAATTATCTCCTTTAAACGTGCCTGTCTTCTCATGTTATTTTTTTTTATTGTGCAGTTTCTTTGGGTGTATCTATTTAAATTATTTGACTTAGATTTGCTATTTTCTTTTATATTTAGATTTGCTATCTTTTTAAGTTATTTTCTTCTATGTCTTCCGCGACTTGGAGTTGCTTCATATGTTTGCATTATTTAATTTTGGATATATACCAGGTTTGTATTATTTAAGTTAAATGTGCTATTTTATTTATATTTAAATGTGTCTCCCTCTTCAGTTGTTTCTATTTGATTTTTCGTACTTCACTATTCCTCAAGTTTTTTTATTATCCAATTTCCTCTGGTGTATCTCTTTAAATTATTTGACTTAGATTTGCTATTTTCTTTTATATTTAGATTTGCTATCTTTTAAGTTATTTTCTTCTACGTCTTCCGTGACTTGGAGTTGCTTAATATGTTTGCATTATTTAATTTTGGATACCAGGTTTGTATTATTTAAATTAAATGTGCTATTTTATTTATATTTAAATGTGTCTCCCTCTTCAGTTGTTTCTATTTGATTTTTGGTAATTCACTATTCCTCATTTGGTTTTATATTATGTTATATTAATTGTTTTCACTTTTTTCTATAGCGCCATAACTTGATAACTTTATATTTGGTTGCATGTTAGTTGTTTCGTTGATATTTACTTAGTTTCTTTTTTTCCTTTAATTATTATTTATTTGTTGTAATACTTATTATTTATCGTGTATATGTAATACCCTAAAAACCTGTATCATAATTGGGTAAAATTATACCTATAAAAAGTAGGTGAATATGAGGTGTCAAACACTAGGTTATGATTATCTTACTTTCTAAGGAAAAATCTCTAGGAAGTTAGAGAGTTTAAGGGCCAAAGTGCAAAATGACGAAAATACCCCTGGAAAGGGTAATTAACTTAGGAAAATTATGAAAAATCCTAAAAGGCAGTAAAATGACCAAGTGAATTAGGAGAATATATTATCTCTAATTATGGTAATTTGATAAATTATGAACTTGGAGAAATTAAATAAGAGTGTCCAAAAGGTAATAAAAGACCAAAATACCCTTACAAATTATAGAATAATGTAAGAGGCATGGAAATACCAACGTTAATACAAGAGTATGAAGGTAATGAGGCATTGTAATTAAGAAAATTATCAACAAGTGATAATAAAGTAATTAAGTAATATTGGGCTAATTACTTAAGTATAAACAAAGGAAATTAAGAGATAATTGTGTAAAGCTCAAAAATTAGTGGTAATTGGCTTAAAATAAGTAAAAATATATTTACAAATTAATGGGAGATTTTTGAGAAAAATGGATGAGTTTAGGTATTTTTAAGCCTAAATGCAAGAATGGACCAATAGGAAAATTTTGTAAAAAATTATGTAAAAATAATTATTTAATTAATTAAATAATTAATCAAATTAAAAAAAAAACGAAAAAAAAGGGGCAGAAAAAAAAGAGAAAAGAAAAAAAAATGAAAAAGAAATGAAAATAAATGTAATGCAAGTTGCTATTATAATATATTATAATTAATTAAAGTAAAAAGTTATGAATAGTAATTTAGAGATTAGGAAACGGATCCTATCTAGAGATCTAGGAATGGCAATTCCAAAGTCAAGGTAAAATATTGATCAGTGGGTTTTTATCTTCCGTTAGACTCTTACGGAAGTTAATTCTGAAGCCGTTTGTGCTTTTTCCTAATAGGACGAAATAGGGAAAATGCTGATAGGCACATTTTTGGATATGAAGAAAATAAATTCTAACTCAACATCTAGGAATGAGTTTGAATTTATCTGGACATATTTGGATTCAGTGAATTTTTCTGAAGAAGTTGATGATTTCAGAAACGCGTTCTGAAACCGGACGCGATCGGACACGTTTTTCGAGAAAACATCAACTGGACTGTTGAGGCCTATATGGGATCAAAATATAGGTTAACTTGGACATTTCTACTAAGTGAGGAAATGGTTTCAAAGTTGTAAATCCAGAATTTTGAGATTTCTCCGAAATTACGCACCCCTTGAATTTCGGTCAGGTGTGAACACAAAAGGGGAAGAAAGGGTTTTTTTTGAAAAGTTGCTTTGAAAGGCCCGTGATCGCTCCTCACAAAGTTGATCCGACTACCGAAACCCCGCCCCAGCTTTCTATAAATACCCCCCCTCCCTTTGCATTTTCTCACTTCATTCTCTTGAGATTTTCGAATCTAGAGAGAGGATTTTAGAGAGAGAAGCTCGAAAAATTCTCGCAAGTCTTCAACGGGTAAGTTTTTCTAGCTTTAGTTTTTAAGTTCGAGTTCTTAGTTGTAGTACGGTAGTTAGTAGAATTGTTAGTTAGATTTAGGAAGTAGGTGATGAGATTCCTATTCTTGTTTTAGGCCTTGTTTGCGTTTTAAAAATATGCAGAGGTAAAAACATAGTAGGGATCGAGTCGCCGAAAAGTTGAAGCTTTCGTAGTTTTTCAAAAGTAAGGGTAGAATTTGTTAGAATAGCCTTTAATTTTTCAAGTATGATTGGATATCATATGGGAGGGCTATTTTAGTCTTTATTTTCAAAAATCAAAATGGCGTCGAAGTTCTGGCGAAATTTTGGGAAGAAAAGTAGTCAGAGTAACGAAGTCTTTGCGAAATTCCGCCAATTAGGGGTAGAAGGGCAAAATGGTAATTTTTACCTAAAATGCCAGTTATTGTATCAAATCACTAATGAAAGTGATATTACTCTTATAGGACATCCGAAATCCTAGTTTGCTGCCGTTACGCTGTCCAACGTGCCGCTGTCGGACAAACCGCTTTTTTCGTCGAAAGTACGCTTCCGCCGAAACATCTACGTACATCAACGAAGGTACGTTCGCGCATCGTAACACTAATCTGGTGCTGCTCATATACATATATGTGATAAGTACATTCACGGATAGATATTCAATTCCATAAATTGAATCTCAGCTATAGCTTCAGGGTTAGGAGGACCACGGATCGGAGATCGAGGCAAGCTGCACGAGTAAGCTCATAGTTGGAGGGCATGTAGCACGAGTGAACTCTGAGACGGAGTCGTCACTTTATCGTTTTACGTAATTACCTATGAGAACAATAGGATGCTGTATCAATACTCTGTTACACTATGGTTCATGTTTTGTTATGATCGGCTTACTCTTTCGCTCCATTGCTCTACTCGATTGAAAAAAATCCGCTTTAGAAAATGGGATGTTACACTTTATGGTATCAGAGCATTCATTCTGGCATGAACCCGACTATGTTACTACGGACAGTTTGGTGCCGAAGGCAAGGCTAGTCTACGTGGGTGTGTCAATCAGTCGCCGTATAAGTCGGTGAAGCCCCCATGGTAGACACTTACCTGGCCATTCTATTCGGATAACGGAGTTAGGTTCTTAAGCCTTTTAACTTTGAGCACGTTTTAAAAATGAGTACTGATATGACCCTGGTGTAATATGTAGTGATGGACAGAAAAGAAAATTCGTATACCCTCTATCCTGTAATAATAAGACATAACGCTCGTAGATCCGTAATTCCAGAGACGGCGGAACGAAGACAAAACCCTGATATTTCTGATGACCCCAAACCGAAATATGATCCTGACTCAGGGTAGAGTCAGTGGCTAGTATGCCTTTAGAGCCGGAGAAACCTGTTGGCTCAGATCATTCATCTGATGACGACAACGTGGGATTTACGATTTAACCACTAGTCATAAACCAGCTGGATGATGTAATATACATTAGCATGTACATTACATCTAATATGAAAATATGTATGCTTTGATGCCACGTGTTGTGTTATTTTTCTAACACATATATCCGTTATTTAATTAAAGGAAAGAGATAAAAATGGCAATACTAAGAGGTGCTGGAGCACCAAGAGGAAGAGGCCGAGGCAGAGGCCGAGGTAGAGGAAGAGGCAGACAACCTCAAATGGACGCGATACCCGAACAAAATATTATACCAAACCAACCTGAACAAAACGAGATTCAGGAGATGAGGAGAACTCTACAGGAGCAGAGAGCTCTCATTAACGCACTCTTAGAGAGACAGAACCAACAAGATCAGGAAGCTGAAAGGCAACTAGCAGAACGGAGGGCGGAGGAAGAAAGAAGAAATGCTGAAGAAGAAAGACAAAATGCCGAGGACGAATTAAATGATGATGAGGATGAGGGAAACGCTGAAGAAGATGAGGAAGATAATGAGTCTGAGAGATCCCGATCACCTCCACGACACAGGAGGAGAGAAAACACTCAATACCGGGTTAACCGCTTTGCAAGTCAAGCCACCAACTTTTCGAGGAAGACTAGACATAGCAGAGGATTGGTCAAGAGATTGGAGAAAGTATTCAAGGTGATTGATCGCCCGAAAATCGCAAAGCCCAACTAGCGATTTACCACTCAAGGAGATGCAGACTGTTGGTGGGAGGTCACAGCAGAAACTCCCATTACCGTCCCGTGACATGGGAAAAATTTCTAGAGAAATTTCATGAGCAGTATTTTCCTCCTTCTGTGCAAATGAACAAGGAGTCGAATTTCTCCATATCCGACAGGGACAGGAGGAATCTTTCGACGATTACTACGCACGATTCACCAATTTATCCCGATACTCACCACACTTGCGGAAGGGCAACGATGAAAGAAGTATGGTGAACATACTGATAGACGGGCTAAAATATGAAATCGGTGAAAGACTTATGTCCCAGCGATTCCAGAATTTGACAAGCGCTGTAGAAACTTGTCGGATGACTGAGCGTAATCTGAGAGGATTCCAGAGATCCAGATACTTCAACAACAGCAATAACAATGCCGGTCGTAGTGAATCCAACCGTGGAAACCTTCCACAAAAGAGGAGGGTGCCCTGGAACAACTCCAGTGGTGGAAACAAGAGGCCAGTCCAAACTGAGCAACAGAACAATCCCAGGATGGAAGAATCTCAGTCTTGTCCAAAGTGCAAGAAGTACCATCCAGGAGTCAACTGTGATGGGAAACGAATCTGCTACAAATGTCAGAAGCCGGGACACATCACCTGGAATTGTCCTGAGAAGGCTGCTGAGACAAGACTACAGAACTCAGGACGGATCTTTGCGCTAACCAATATGGAAGCTGGAAAATCCTCAGGAATGGACCGAGACACTATCAATTAGTAAAAATTCATGTTAGTTGTAAACCGATTCGGATGTTAGACCGATCAATTACTTTTGATGTGTGTACGGATCCTTTTGGGGTGCATACTTATGTAGTAGCTACACCATTAGGTGTAAGCGTTTAGCTTGTAAAGCATGTTTTGAACCAAGTTGCGGGTATAATATAAATCGTACTACCACTTCATAGTGTCAACGATATTCTGAAAAGTGTTAAATGAACGGTGATGAAGAGCGGTGACAAAGAGAATATATTATTCTAAGCAGAGGTAGAACTAATGCGGAAACCAAACCTTTATTCAAAGACAACTCAGTCACAAATTAATTCTCTGTTGACTGATGCCTCGCATAAGTTCAATATTCAGATCGCCGTACCAAATTTCATGTCAAAGTTGAAATAGCAGCTTGCTTCCCAGTACTACTCATATTTCGGAAAGACTCGAGTTTTCGACGTAGCATCAACTACTGTAAGTTGAACAGGGCAACTGTTCGAAAACAAATACTCACTTTCCAGGATCGATAATCCACTCCATTATCAAATTCCTGCGTCTTGTCAAGATTACCTTACGCTCGAAACACTACCAGTGGTGAACCAAAACTAGCAACGTTATGGAACATAAGTAGCAAGCGGATTGAGGCTCTGTTTAGGGTCACCGACTCGGATGGAGGCTCTGTCTAGGGGCACCGACTCGGATAGAGATTCTGTTAGGGTCACCAATTATACATAGCGGATAGAGACATCGTTTAGGGTCACCAATTATACATGCTGCTCTACACTTAAGTTGCTCAACGGAATTGCCGAAGCAGAAATTTTCTAGACCAGATATGATCAATCACATTTCATAGTTCGTACAAGACAAAAAGGAACGTTAGAGTCTTTTGGTGATTGTGATGATCATATATTCTTCAAAGCCGGTGTCAATAAAGCACCTCAAGAGCGAATGTATAGTTCGCATTTCGTGAGATCATTTCGGGAGATCATTCAAGTATTCATTGAAGAAAAACCAATCGCTATTAGATAGCCTTATTTCCAAACATGATTAGACTTCCGTAACAATTTCCATGTTGATTAAGTTATATTCGACCGTGATCATGTCATTTTGTAGGAGGTATCTTATGTTACCATGGTGTGTGGGAACCATGGAGACATTTTTGGTATCCATTTTGGTATTTGTAGTGTTAACCGCGGTGTGTGGGAACCACGGGGAAACATTATATATCAAAGTACGAAATGATAAGATCTTTATGGATAAACCAAGGCGAATTCCTGATCACCAAGAAGGGCGGCTAACGGATGAAGTGAAGATCCGACGCGTGTAGTCCAAGATTCGAGTAGGACGGAGTTAGTTAGTACAAAGTTTAGATGGTAGAATGCAAATTTCGAGGACGAAATTTTGTTTAAGGGGGGAAGAAATGTAATACCCAAAAAACCTGTATCATAATTGGGTAAAATTATACCTATAAAATGTAGGTGAATATGAGGTGTCAAACACTAGGTTATGATTATCTTACTTTCTAAGGAAAAATCTCTAGGAAGTTAGAGAGTTTAAGGGCCAAAGTGCCAAAATGACGAAAATACCCCTGGAAAGGGTAATTAACTTAGGAAAATTATGAAAAATCCTAAAAGGCAGTAAAATGACCAAGTGAATTAGGAGAATATATTATCTCTAATTATGGTAATTTGATAAATTATGAACTTGGAGAAATTAAATAAGAGTGTCCAAAAGGTAATAAAAGACCAAAATACCCTTACAAATTATAGAATAATGTAAGAGGCATGGAAATACCAATGTTAATACAAGAGTATGAAGGTAATGAGGCATTGTAATTAAGAAAATTATCAACAAGTGATAATAAAGTAATTAAGTAATATTGGGCTAATTACTTAAGTATAAACAAAGGAAATTAAGAGATAATTGTGTAAAGCTCAAAAATTAGTGGTAATTGGCTTAAAATTAGTAAAAATATATTTACAAATTAATGGGAGATTTTTGAGAAAAATTGATGAGTTTAGGTATTTTTAAGCCTAAATGCAAGAATGGACCAATAGGAAAATTTTGTAAAAAATTATGTAAAAATAATTATTTAATTACGTAAATAATTAATCAAATAAAAAAACGAAAAAAAGGGGCGAAAAAAAAAGAAAAATGAAAAAAAAAATGAAAAAGAAATGAAAATAAATGTAATGCAAGTTGCTATTATAATATATCATAATTAATTAAAGAAAAAAGTTATGAATAGTAATTTAGAGATTAGGAAACGGATCCTATCTAGAGATCTAGGAATGGGAATTCCAAAGTCAAGGTAAAATATTGATCAGTGGGTTTTTATCTTCCGTTAGACTCTTACGGAAGTTAATTCTGAAGCCGTTTGTGCTTTTTCCTAATAGGACGAAATAGGGAAAAATGCTGATAGGCACATTTTTGGATATGAAGAAAATAAATTCTAACTCAACATCTAGGAATGAGTTTGAATTTATCTGGACATATTTGGATTCAGTGAATTTTTCTGAAGAAGTTGATGATTTCAGAAACGCGTTCTGAAACTGGCCGCGATCGGACACGTTTTCGAGAAAACTTCAACTGGACTGTTGGAGGCCTATATGGGATCAAAATATAGGTTAACTTGGACATTTCTACTAAGTGAGGAAATGGTTTTAAAGTTGTAAATCCAGAATTTTGAGATTTCTCTGAAATTACGCGAATCGGGTACCGATCGGGGAAATTGGACCGAAAGCTTCTGGAAGGTGACACGTGGCCACCTCCCATTGGCCAAGCCCCTTGAATTTCGGTCAGGTGTGAACACAAAAGGGGAAGAAAGGGTTTTTTTTGAAAAGTTGCTTTGGACGGCCCAGATCGCTCCTCACAAAGTTGATCCGACTACCAAACCCCGCCCCAGTTTCTATAAATACCCTCCCTTTGCATTTTCTCACTTCATTCTCTTGAGATTTTCGAATCTAGAGAGAGGATTTTAGAGAGAGAAGCTCTGGAAAAAATTCTGCAGAAGTCTTCAACGGGTAAGTTTTTCGGGCTTTAGTTTTTAAGTTCGAGTTCTTAGTTTTAGTACGGTAGTTAGTA
The DNA here is from genome assembly GCA_025563575.1 of Acacia pycnantha. NCBI lineage: Eukaryota > Viridiplantae > Streptophyta > Magnoliopsida > Fabales > Fabaceae > Acacia > Acacia pycnantha. The sequence continues at coordinate 823,988 of JAMWYP010000005.1, read as the reverse complement.
GAATTGTTAGTTAGATTTAGGAAGTAGGTGATGAGATTCCTATTCTTTTTTTAGGCATTGTTTGCGTTGAAAAAATATGCAGAGGTAAAAACATAGTAGGGATCGAGTCGCCGAAAAGTTGAAGCTTTCGCAGTTGTTCAAAAGTAAGGGTAGAATTTGTTAGAATAGCCTTTAATTTTTCAAGTATGATTGGATATCATATGGGAGGGCTATTTTAGTCTTTATTTTCGAAAATCAAAATGGCGTCGAAGTTCTGGCAAAATTTTGGAAAGAAAAGTAGTCAGAGTAACGAAGTGCTGGCGAAATTCCGCCAATTAGGGGTAGAAGGGCAAAATGGTAAGTTTTACCTAAAATTCCAGTTATTGTATCAAATCACTAATGAAAGTGATATTACTCTTATAGGACGTCAGAAATCCTAGTTTGCTGCCGTTACGCTGTCCCACGTGCCGCTTTGTGTAGGACTTTACGTACTGCTTTAACGCTTATGTTCTGTCTGTGTCACAATCATGCAATCATGCATCTCGCTATATGCATAAGTGATATGTCACGTTATGTTTTGAATATCTCGTCATCCGTATACTGTTTTATTTGAGCATAAGGTTAATCATTACCCGAGATTCAATTCGATAAATTGAATCTCGCCTATAGCTTCAGGTTAGGAGGACCACGGATCGGAGATCGAGGCAAGCCGCACGAGTAAGCTCATAGTTGGAGGGCATGTAGCACGAGTGAACTCTGAGACGGAGTCGTCACTTTATCGCTTTACGTAATTACCTATGAGAACAATAGGATGCTGTATCAATACTCTGTTACACTATGGTTCATGTTTTGTTATGATCAGTTACTCTTTCGCTCCATTGCTCTACTCTGATTGAAAAAAAAAATCCGCTTTAGAAATTGGGATGTTACAGTATACGTACCAGTAAATTATCTCCTTTATCCGTGACTCTCTTCTCATGCTGATTTTTTTTATTATCGAGTTTCTTCTCATGTATCTATTTAAATTATTTGACGTAGATTTTCCATTTTCGTTTATATTTATATTTGCTATCTTTCTAAGTTATTTTCTTCTATGTCTTCCGCGACTTGGAGTTGCTTAATATGTTGGCATTATTTAATTTTGTTTATCAGGTTTTTATTATTTAAGTTAAATGTGCTATTTTATTTATATTTAAATGTGTCTCCATGTTCAATTATTTGTATATTATTTTTGGTAATTCACTATTCTTCATTTGGTATTATATTATGTTATATTAATTGTTTTCTCTTTTTTCCATAGTGTCATAACTTTATAACTTTATATTAGGTTGCATGTTATTTGTTTCATTAATATTTAGTTAGTTATTTTTTTCATTTAATTATTATTTATTTATTTTAATACTTATTAGTTATCATGTATATGTACCAGTAAATTATCTCTTTTATTCGTGACTCTCTTCTCATGTTTTTTTTTTGTTATTATCCTGTTTCTTGCAGTGTATCTATTTAAATTATTTGACTTATATTTGCTATTTTCTGTTTTATTTATATTCGCTATCTTTTTAAGTTATGTTCTTCTATGTCTTCCGGGACTTGGAGTTGCTTAATATGTTTGCATTATTTAATTTTGTTTAACAGGTTTGTATTATTTGATTTAAATGTGCTATTTTGTTTATATTTAAATGTGTCTCCGTCTTAAGTTGTTTCTATTTGATTTTTGGCTATTCACTATTCCTCATTTGGTATGATATTATGTTATATTAATAGTTTTCTCTTTTTTCATAGCGCCATAACTTTATAACTTTATATTTGGTAGCATTTATTTGTTTTGTTAATATTTACTTAGTTAAGTTTTTTTCCGTTAATTATTATTTATCTGTTGTACTAATTATTTATCATGTATATGTACTAGTAAATTATCTCCTTTAAACGTGCCTCTCTTCTCATGTTGTTTTTTTTTATTATGCGCTTTCTTCTGTGTATCTATTTAAATTATTTGACTTACATTTGCTATTTTCTTTTATATTTAGATTTGCTATCTTTTTAAGTTATTTTCTTCTATGTCTTCCGCGACTTGGAGTTGCTTCATATGTTTGCGTTATTTGATTTTGGATATATACCAGGTTTGTATTATTTAAGTTAAATGTGCTATTTTATTTATATTTAAATGTGTCTCCCTCTTCAGTTGTTTCTATTTGATTTTTCGTACTTCACTATTCCTCAAGTTTTTTTATTATCCAGTTTCTCTCTGGTGTATCTCTTTAAATTATTTGACTTAGATTTGCTATTTTCTTTTATATTTAGATTTGCTATCTTTTTAAGTTATTTTCTTCTATGTCTTCCGCGACTTGGAGTTTCTTCATATGTTTGCATGATTTAATTTTGTTTTCTAGGTTTGGATTCTTTAAGTTAAATGTGCTATTTTATTTATATTTAAATGTGTCTCCATGTTCAGTTATTTGTATATTATTTTTGGTAATTCACTATTCTTCATTTGGTATTATATTATGTTATATTAATTGTTTTCTCTTTTTTCTATAGTGCCATAACTTTATAACTTTATATTAGGTTGCATGTTATTTGTTTCATTAATATTTAGTTAGTTATTTTTTTCATTTATTTATTATTTATTTATTTTAATACTTATTAGTTATCATGTATATGTACCAGTAAATTATCTCTTTTATTCGTGACTCTCTTCTCATGTTTTTTTTTTTGTTATTATCCTGTTTCTTGCAGTGTATCTATTTAAATTATTTGACTTATATTTGCTATTTTCTGTTTTATTTATATTCGCTATCTTTTTAAGTTATGTTCTTCTATGTCTTCCCGACTTGGAGTTGCTTAATATGTTTGCATTATTTAATTTTGTTTAACAGGTTTGTATTATTTAATTTAAATGTGCTATTTTGTTTATATTTAAATGTGTCTCCGTCTTAAGTTGTTTCTATTTGATTTTTGGCTATTCACTATTCCTCATTTGGTATGATATTATGTTATATTAATAGTTTTCTCTTTTTTCATAGCGCCATAACTTTATAACTTTATATTTGGTAGCATTTATTTGTTTTGTTAATATTTACTTAGTTAAGTTTTTTTCCGTTAATTATTATTTATCTGTTGTACTAATTATTTATCATGTATATGTACTAGTAAATTATCTCCTTTAAACGTGCCTCTCTTCTCATGTTGTTTTTTTTTATTATGCAGTTTCTTCGGGTGTATCTATTTAAATTATTTGACTTACATTTGCTATTTTCTTTTATATTTAGATTTGCTATCTTTTTAAGTTATTTTCTTCTATGTCTTCCGCGACTTGGAGTTGCTTCATATGTTTGCGTTATTTGATTTTGGATATATACCAGGTTTGTATTATTTAAGTTAAATGTGCTATTTTATTTATATTTAAATGTGTCTCCCTCTTCAGTTGTTTCTATTTGATTTTTCGTACTTCACTATTCCTCAAGTTTTTTTATTATCCAGTTTCCTCTGGTGTATCTCTTTAAATTATTTGACTTAGATTTGCTATTTTCTTTTATATTTAGATTTGCTATCTTTTTAAGTTATTTTCTTCTATGTCTTCCGCGACTTGGAGTTTCTTCATATGTTTGCATGATTTAATTTTGTTTTCTAGGTTTGGATTCTTTAAGTTAAATGTGCTATTTTATTTATATTTAAATGTGTCTCCCTCTTCAGTTTTTTGTATTTGATTTTTGGTAATTCACTATTCCTCATTTGGTATTATATTATGTTATATTAATTGTTTTCTCTTTTTTCCATAGCGCCATAACTTGATAACTTTATATTTGGTTGCATGTTATTTGTTTCGTTAAGATTTACTTAGTTAATTTTTTTTCCAATAATTATTATTTATTTGTTGTAATACTTATTATTTACCATGTATATGTTGTAACGCCCATCCTTTTGACGCCCTTATTAATCAGAGTTATAGCGCACAGGCATTGAAGTAATTTGGACAACTTAATTGTGGAATAAAAGTTTCACAAAATAACTTAGTTTGAAAAACTGAGGATAAATTTTTCGCGATTCGAATCTATCCCATAGTGGTTCTTTAATACAGTATTCCAAAATTGACAGATGATAAACGTTTAGACTAATAGTCCTGAATGATAAAAGATAAGCTTCTACAGTAATCCTTACTGATGCATCTTCCCTTCGTGCCCGATCCACTTCTTGTTTCCTTAATACGGTCTGGAGTTCATATAAATGAACCCCAGGGGTAATAGTTAATCTCATGAACATATATGATGCATAAATGATGATATAGCACATGTTAAACATAGAAGCATTTACAAGTAAATAAGTCGCACCGTAACCGCAGTTAATAGCCAATGACCACAGCCCTTATTAGGACACGCAGCCCTATGAGACACGCAGCCTCAACCATAGCTAGGAAAAACATAACATGTAAATCATCTATCAAACTTGATCTGCTAATACATGAACACATACATACATGCTGACAAGATTACAGTTACCCACCTCAAACTTGAATCCTTAACTTGTCCGGAATTGTTGGGATTGGTAGAGGTGTCAATGTATGCCTATAAACATTTATCATTTTCATTAGTCACTACTTGCGTTGCAAAGTATCTAAGTACACGAATTATTTTTAGAGGATTAAAAATAGATTAACCCCTAAAAATTCCCTTACTAAAAATACCCTTCTTAATAAATAATAATATTATTTATTATTATTTATCTATCTATTTTATTAAGAGTCATGTCCTTTAAAAATGTTAAGAAGGTTTGTCCTTGTCACTTTAGAGTCTTTATAACCCTTAATAGACAAGTTATCCGAAAGAAGAACCTTTACTTTGAAGGTTATGCACTATTAACAACTTACGTGACTATTTTAAGACTTATCAAAAATTCAGCCTTTAACTTTTATGGGAATTTAGAAAATTCATAAATTGACCGGTACAACTCCAAATGGAGTGATTCCAATTTATACTTAAACCTTGATAAGTATATTTTCATAAATTAAAGTCACAAACTTGATTTATGACTGGGAAAATTTCCAACTTTCGAAAAATACAAACAATGTCCAGAATTTTCTAATTAAACTTTGAAAATTCATAATTAATTCTACAAAAATCCAAATGAGGTGCTTCCAAAAACTACGTGTTCCTTAGCATGTCTACTTTCACAGAAAAATAATACCAATAGCCATAACACACTATATCATTCCCATATTTCAAAAAACGTGATCATTGTCCAGATAACTTTTCAAAAATTATGACTCAACTTCCAAAAATTATATCTCGAGCTATAGGCCTCCGTTTAAGGTGTTCCAAAGCTCGTTTCAAACCTTATTGTGTCTACTAATTACTGTAAAACTTTCAAGGAAAAACCAAAAGGGTTGCCATTTCAAAATCAAGCTCGAAAAGTACTGTTCACCGGAAGTGCAGAAAACATTCCAGATTTTGGCTCAACTTTGGAAAATCATATCTCTTAATCTACACGTCCGTTTTGGGTGTTCTTTGGCTCGTTAGAAAGGTTGATATGTCTACTATTTACTGTAAACATTTCAAGGAAAAAATCAAAGGCTTTCCATCTCAAAAGAAAGCCCAAAAATGACTGTTCACCAGAAGTGCAGAAAACCTTCCAGATTTTGGCTAAACTTTGAAAAATCATATCTCCCTTTCTACAAATCCGTTTTAGCTTTTCTTTGGCTTTTTAGAAAGCTTGAGATGTCTAATATTTACTGTAAAAATTTCATGAAAAAAATCAAATTTTTACTGCATCCGATACCAAAGTGCTCTATCAGATTTTGGCTTTATTTAATTCACTCTTTCTATTTAGATTCATGCTAGGACAACTGCTCTGATACCAAAGTGTAACATCCCGTTTTTCAAAAGCAGTATAAATTTGTTTTTTCATCAGAGTAGAGCATCAGAGCATAAGAGTAACTGATATATATTCAAAATGCCAACTGGCTAACTGTAGTAACGGTACATTGATCCGAGTGTTTTCAAATGTGAACAACAACAAAAGTGTCTCCCTGGCGATTCCCACGCCGTGACATCAAAAGATAGTCTTTAGCCGAGTCTCTAAGTGTGCTGCTTGCCTCTCTCCTCGGTCCTCGGCCCTCCCGACCCTGAAGCTATGTTAAGGGCTGAGGTCCGCACCGGACCTCAGGTAACGGTTAACCTCATGTTTACATATACACATATGGATTACAGATAATCACCACCTTAACAGTACATAAACACAACAAATGAATCACACCCAACCTATGCAAATGTATCGCTCCCAGCTTATCAGATGTATCGCTCCCAGCATTTCAGATATATTGCTCCCAGCATTTCAGATGTATCGCTCCCAGCATGCATACAGATATCTTCTAACACCCATATACATTCAATACACATACCATCTCTACACATACAACACACATAATACATATACGCATACAATAGCCATTAGAGTTAGTGTTACAGTATGCGAACGTACCTCTGTTGACGAAATATAAGGACAACTGTTAGTCAGAACGTAATCACAGGTATCCTATAAGGACAATAGCGTATTTGTTACTAAAAAATCATCATAACAGTCATTTTAGTAAAAAATGACCATTTTACCCCTGACTCCCCTAATCGGCGGAATTTCGCCAGAACTTCGTTACTTTGACTCTAATCTTCCAAAATTTTGCCATAACTCTTCCTGCAACATATTTTTGAAATAAATATCATATTTAACCCTAAAGCATGATATCTAAACTAATTTGGAAGATTAAAGATCAAACTAGCATTCATATTATAACTACCGAAAGAAACACTAGAACTTAAGACTAGGGACCGAAAAATTACCCAGGGCTTCGCTACAACTTTCTCCAAGCTCCTCCTTGCTCTCACTTCTCTCTAACTTCTCTCTAGGATTACTTGTGAATTGGTGAAGAAATGAAGTGAAGATGGTGCCCTATTTATAGAAGTTTTCAGAGGCGAAATTGAACTTTTCTCCTTTAATTTCAACCGTAGGATCTAGGGTTTTTGGAAGACTCAATCCTGGCCACACAAAGCATCTTGACCGACCTCCCCTCCCCTAAATTCAACAAAGATTATTTCATCTTAGGTCATCAACTCTTGCTTTATGGTTTTACCCGATAAAATCCCCCGATCAGTGTTCAAATCGCGTAATCTTAACTAATCTCAAAAATTCCTTAGTAACTCCTTGAAGGTCTAATCTTCCTCTTTAAAAATATTTGGTTTAACAAATATTTTGATCCCATTAAGGGTATTTCCTAGCCTGCTGACCATTTTAGGAAAAACGCCGTCGATTACGGAAATTACTTCGGGTAACATCATCTTCGGGACAAAAATTCACTGATTCATAATATGTCCAGATGTTTTACCACTTAATCCAAGGATTTCAAGATATGATTTCTTTTCCATTGGTTCTCATTTATACTATCTGCCCTTTTTCACAAAATATCTTTTTCGTCTTATCTCTTAATCATTCCGCCTACATTTTAAATGACTTCGGAGATAACCCACTCCGAGATAAAAATACACTTGTTTATAATATGTCCTGATCTTAGAAACCTAGTTCATGGTTTTCAAGATAGGATTTAATTTCTATCGGTTCTCATTTATCCTCTTTGCTTCTTGCAAAATATATCTTATTTCTTTATTATTATTTCCATCAAATATCATGATATTCATAAAAAATTTCTCTCCCAATTTAGTCAATAATTTCGGCTAGCTCTCTATTTTTTTGTATTTTTATTTTGTTTTTATTTAATTAATATTACATTTTAATTATCTTATACTTATATTACAAAATTCTCCCATTGGTGGATTTATTTCCACATGATTAACTTTGAACATTTCATTTGTTCATACTTAAACAATTAGCAATTAATTACTTAGTTAACCACTTACTAATTGTTGACAATTTTCTTATTTAGGATTAATCATTTTCTCACAACTATTTTACTGACATTGGTATTTTATGTCCCATATAAAATATTAAAAATCACAGGGTAACTTATGCTCCCCAAAATTATATTAAATTTTGCCTAATTATTTTCCAAGGAAAATAGTCCCAAAAATTATCTAAATTAGAGACAACATACTTTCCTATTTTTAATAATTATTTTATTGCCACTTAGGATTTATCATAGTATTTTACGACTTATACGGCATTTAGGGCTTCTTTGGCACTTTATCTCTTCTATTTTTAATAGAAATAGCCCTAGAAAATAAGATAATTATATCTTAAGGTTTGAGACCACATATTCACCTATTTCCAATAGGTTCTATTTACCAAATTATGATACTTATCATAAGTGGAATTTTTAGGGTATTACACTAGTAAATTATCTCCTCTAACTCTCTTCTCATGCTGTTTTTTTTTTATCAGTTTCTTCTCGTGTATCTATTTAAATTATTTGACTTAGATTTGCTATTTTCTTTTATATTTAGATGTGCTATTTTTTTAATTTATTTTCTTCTAACTTGGAGTTGCTTAATATGTTTGCATTATTTAATTTTGTTTACCAGGTTTCTATTATTTAAGTTAAATGTGCTATTTTATTTACATTTAAATGTGTCTCCGTCTTTAGTTGTTTCCATTTGATTTTTGGTAATTCACTATTACTTATTTGGTATTATATTATGTTATATTAATTGTTTTCTCTTTTTTCCATAACGCCATAACTTGATAATTTTATATTTGGTTTCATTTGTTTGTTTTGTTAATATTTACTTAGTTAATTTTTTTCCTTTAATTATTATTTATTTGTTGTACTACTGATTATTTATCATGTATATGTACCAGTAAATTATCTCCTTTAAACATGACTCTCTTCTCATCCTGTTTTTTTTTTTTATCGAGTTTCTTCTCGTGTATCTATTTGCTATTATTTTTTATCATGTTATATTAATTGTTTTCTATTTTTTCCATAGCGCCATAACTTGATAAATTATATTTGGTTGCATGTTATTTGTTTCGTTAATATTTACTTAGTTAATTTTTTTCCAATAATTATTATTTATTTGTTGTAATACTTATTATTTACCATGTATATGTACCAGTAAATTATCTTCTTTATCCGTGTATCTCTTCTCATGTTTTTATTATTATCTAGTTTCTTCTCGTGTATCTATTTAAATTATTTGACTTAGATTTGCTATCTTTTTAAGTTATTTTCTTTTATGTCTTCCGCGACTTGGAGTTGCTTAATATGTTTGCATTATTTAATTTTATTTACCAGGTTTGTTTTATTTAAGTTAAATGTGCTATTTTATTTATATTTAAATGTGTCTCCCTCTTCAGTTGTTTGTATTGGATTTTTGGTAATTCACTATTCCTCAATTGGCATTATATTATGTTATATTAATTGTTTTCCCTTTTTTCCATAGCGCCATAACTTGATAACTTTATATTTGGTTTCATTTATTTGTTTTGTTAATATTTACTTAGTTAATTTTTTTCCTTTAATTATTATTTATTTGTTGTAATACTTATTATTTATCGTGTATATGTACTAGTAAATTATCTCCTTTATCCGTGACTGTCTTCTCATGTTGTTTTTTTTTATTATCTACTTTCTTCTCGTGTATCTATTTAAATTATTTGACGTTGATTTGCTTTTTTCTTTTATATTTAGATTAGCTATGTTTTTAAGTTATTTTCTTCTATGTCTTCCGCGACTTGGAGTTGCTTATTATGTTTGCATTATTTAATTTTGTTTACCAGGTTTGTATTATTAAAGTTAAATTTGCTATTTTATTTATATTTAAATGTGTCTCCGTCTTCAGTTCTTTCTATTTGATTTTTCGTAATTCACTATTCCTCATTTGGTATTATATTATGTTATATTAATTTTTTTCTCTTTTTCCATAGCGCCATAACTTTATAACTTTATATTTGGTTGCATTTATTTTTTGTTAATATTTACTTAGTTAAGTTTTTTTTCCTTTACTTATTTATCTGTTGTGCTAATTATTTATCATGTATATGTACCAGTAAATTATCTCCTTTAAACGTGACTCTCTACTCATGTTGTTTTTTTTTATTATGTAGTTTCTTCAGGTGTATCTATTTAAATTATTTGACCTAGATTTGCTATTTTATTTTATATTTTGATTTGCTATTTTTTTAAGTTATTTTCTTCTATGTCTTCCGCGACTTGGAGTTACTTAATATGTTTGCATTATTTAATTTTGTTTACCTGGTTTGTATTATTTAAGTTAAATGTGCTATTTTATTTACATTTAAACGTGTCTCGCTCTTCAGTTGTTTCTATTTATTTTTGGTAATACACTATTCCTCATGTTGTTTTTTATTATTATCCAGTTTCTTCTGGTGTATCTATTTAAATTATTTGACTTAGATTTTCTATTTTCTTTTATATTTAGATTTGCTATCTTTTTAAGTTATTTTCTTCTATGTCTTCCGCGACTTGGAGTTGCTTAATATGTTTGCATTATTTAATTTTGTTTACCAGGTTTGTATTATTTAAGTTAAATGTGCTATTTTATTTATATTTAAATGTGTCTCCCTCTTCAATTGTTTCTATTTGAATTTTGGTAATTCAACATTCCTCATTTGGTATTATATTATGTTATGTTAATTGTTTTCTCTTTTTTCCAGAGCGCCATAACTTTATATTTTTATATTAGATTGCATGTTATTTGTTTTGTTAATATTTAGTTAGTTAATGTTTTTCCTTTAATTATTATTCATTTGTTGTAATATTTAATAATTATCATGTATATGTACCAGTAAATTATATCCTTTAAACGTGACTCTCTTATCATGCTGCTTTTTATTATTATCGAGTTTCTTCTTGTAATACCCTAAAAACCGTATCAAAATATACCTATTGAAAATAGGTGAATATGAGGTTTCAAATATAAGTTATAATTATCTTATTTTCTAAGGAAAATACTATGAGAATTAAAGGAAAGAAAGAGCCAAAACGGCTTAAAAATGTATTTTAGGGGCATCAAATGGCCTAAGAAATTTATGAAAAATCCTAAGGGGCAGTAAGATAATTATTAAAATTTAGAGAGTATATTGTCTCTAATTTTGGTGATTTAATAAATTATAACCTTGGAAAAACTAAAGAGGGAAAAATTAAAAAGTATTGTGGGGCCATAATTGACCCCATAATTTTTAATATTTTATGTAAAGCATAAAATACCAGTTAAAGATCAAAAGTTGTGAGAAAATGGTGAATTATAATTAAGAAAATTATCAACAATTAGTAGGTAATTAATTAAATAATTATTGACTAATTATTTGAGCTTAAACAAAGGAAAATCCAAGGATAATTATGTAAAACCATATAATTAGTGGTTTATGGCTAAAATTAGCATAAAATATATTTGCTAATTAATTGGAAAATATGAGGAAAAATATATGAGAATAAGTAATTTTAAGCCTAAATCCAAGTATGGACCAATAGGAAAATTTTGTAAAAAAAAATTATATTAAATAATTATTAAATGATTATTTTATATAAATTAATTAATTAATTAATTAAAAAACGAAAATAATTAAAAAAAGACCAGAATTGTTGACCGAAATTTTGGACCCAAATTGGATAAGAATTTGAAGAAAAAATATCTAGATATTATGTGCAAGTTGCATTATTATATTAATATAATTTATGAAAAAGCAAATAGGATAAATGACCACCGTTAGAAATTAAATCCTATCAAGAAAACCATGAACAATGTTTCTAAAGTCAGAGTATATTATAAACAAGTGAATTTTTAGCTCGGAGTAGGCTGTCTCCGAAGTTATTTCCGTAACCGAGAAGGGTTATACTAGACAGACTGTGAATCTATCTGATGTTCAAAAAGCAAATCAGATAAATGAAAACCTATAGAAACCAAGCCATAACTTGAAATCCAAGAATGAGTTGGTAAACATCTGGGCATATTATGAATCAGTGGATTTTTGTCCCGAAGATGTTGTTACCAGAGCGATTTCTGCAACCGAAGGCGGATATCCGAAAATCTTCAGCGGAACCGAAGACACCCTGAATGGGATCAAGAATTTGGTTGACCCAAGTATTTTGAAAGAGGAAAAAGAGATCTTCAGGGCTATGTTTCCAGATTTTTGAGATTTTACAAGATTGCGCGATTCGAACACCGATCAGGGATTTTATCGGTAAAATCCCATAAAGCAAAATGAAAGGAGCAGAAGAAGCCAACAAGGCCATACTCTTGGCCAAGTATTTTGCATGGAGGAGAATTAGCCACACAGAAACCCTAGAATTTGTGGCCAAGAATTGAAGTTGGAAGTTGGAAGATTATCATTTTGCCCTCACCTTTTCTTCTATAAATAGGCCACCCTCCCATTGAGTTTTTCACACCATTTTCACTTGAGCAATTCGGTTTTAGAGAGAGGTTAGAGAGAAGGAGGAGTCCGGAGGAAGAAGCAGCGAAGCTCTGGGTAATTTTTCAGTACCGAGTCTTAAGTTCTAGTTTTCGATTCGGTAGTTATAGTAGAAATGTTGTTTTGATCTTTAATCTTCCAAGTTAGTTTAGATATCATGTTTTAAGGTTAAATATGATATATATTTTGAAAATTATGTTGGAGTAGGAGTTATGTTGAAATTCTGGAAGATTAGAGTCAAAATAACGAAGTGCTGGCGAAATTCCGCCGAATAGGGAGTCAGGGGCAAAATGGTAATTTGTACCTAAAATTCTTGTTATGATGTTAGACGTTGATATATGTGATATTATCCTTATAGGATATCTGTGAGCACGTACCGCTGTCGTAACGCTGTCAATTTACCGTATTCCGCCAGAAATACCATATCGTAACGTCAACGAAGGTACGCCCGCGTATTGTAATACTAATATGATGTTTATGGTATGCATGTATGTGCTAGGTGTTGGTTTTGATTAGTTTTGATGATGTCTTATGTAGATGTAGCAAAAAGTTTGAATGATATATTTATCCTCTACATTGACTAACTATTATATTTAATGTACATGTAATGTTGATATGAACAAGATAGGAGTTGGAAGATGAGAAGAACTTGCTCAATGGAATAAGAAATCATCATACAAGTTCTTAAATTGACTCTAGAAGTCTCCAAGATCATATGGAAGTTGGAATGGATCAATTCGGAGTTAAAACAAGCAAAATCAAGGTCCAGAAGTCAAAACTCGAGCCACAGGGAAGCACAAACTCGAGCAGGGAATTTTGCCTCGAGTTTGGCTCAAAACTCGAGCCAGCCAAGATTGACTCGAGCCAAAAATGCTTTTCAGCACCTCTGTTTCGCGTTTCAACTGGCGACCTCTGGTAAATCAACGATATCTCTCAAACCAGAAGTCGGATTGAGGTGAAACCAATTTTGTTGGAAACTAGACTTCCAAACGGTCATATTCGCACAAGATTCAAGTCCAAAGGAGGTCAGATGAGATAGATACTAATTGTTGAAGATAAGAGTGACATCACCGTCACACTACTGACCAAGCCTTAATGTTTTGGGTATATCTCACAAACTAGAAATACGATGAAGCTGAAATTGGTGCCATTTGAAAGAAGACTCAAAGGGCTTTCCATCAAGACTTGAACCAACCTAAACTGAGTTTATACAAGGAAGTTATGATCTTCGAAAGTGGACACTCGAAATACTGGAAGCAACAGAGTTCGAATCAAGACTACAAGATAGCATGTCGACAAAGCAAATGCCGAGATAGCACGTCAAGTATCCTGGTGAAGCCAACACGGATAAGGATTCCAACGAAGCCAACCCAGTCAAGTATCCCAGCAAAGCCAAACACGGCCCGGCAAAGTCAACACTACTGAGAATACAGGCGAAGACAACCCGGCTAAGGATCCCAGCAAAGCCTGAGTTCCGAGATTGATGAGCTCTTTGGCATCTGAGGTTCGGGTTTCTGGATGTGCGACCGGTTTCCCTCCAACTCGGATCATCAAGGAGCCGAGATAATATCAGAAATCAAATTACTCGACCGAGATCTAGTTTTGCTTAAACCGAGTTCAAGCTTGTCCGAGATTGTTTTCTAAAGTATTTTTAGTTAACTGGATTCTGCAAGGCCGAGATATATCAAGATATGTCAGAGTAACTCGGACCTGTGCATGTTTCGTTCTACGACGTCTCCAGAAATCGAAATGATTGCTATCAATTGATTCTCAAGTGGAAAACGAACAAGACACCGAAATCGTGGGTGATCTCTTTCAAACGGATAGTCAACCACGAATCATGGTTCATTAAAGCTATTTTCAGAAAACACTACATCATGGGCAAGTATCACGGACGACCAAGACGCTCCAAAGGTAATGTCATCAAATGAGAATCACAAAGAATCCGATCAGATTATGGGGATTAATGGAATTCAATATGCAGCAAATGGAATGATCTCTATTTGAATTCAAAACACAGAAGCAGCAACGGTCATCTTCAAAGCACTATAAATAGAGGAAGCACACCTGCTCTCAAAACACAACACACTGCAGAGAAAACGCAAAAGCTCAAACAGAAAGATACTCTCAAGAGTTTAGTTCCGCTATACTCTGTGATACTTTCGAATACTTTCACTAATACTCTGCAATACTTTCAGATTGATTTTGTATACTTCAGTGTTTCTTATTATCAGAGTTATTCTTCAATTATTATTTCCTTGTGAGAATCTCAAAGTTGTGGGACTTTGGGATTGGATTATTTGATTACAATTTGTAAGGGGGAGTGTAATTCAAGAGTGATAATTGCTCCGACAGAGTGTGTAATCATTTGATCATAAGTTAGTGGAATCTCTGGGGACTGGACGTAGGTCAAGGATTAGGACCGAACCAGTATAAATTGCCTTGTGTCCATCTCCTTCTTCCTCCTTTGCTATTTTTGTTTAACTTGCAAGAAAATTTAATATCCCCAATTCACCCCCCCTCTTGGTAATATTCCGGCTTTCATTTGGTATCAAAGCCTAGTTGTCTCAGTTGGGCTTAACATCCCGAGATAAGATCATGGAAGGAATATTGCGTGCTTCAATCAATCGACCTCCAGGATTCAACGGAGAACATTACTCATTCTGGAAAGCAAAGTTCAAGGTGTACGTGCTAGCTTCTGAGTATGGACTCTGGAATGTAATTGAAAAAGGAGACTACGTCCCTACAAAGATTGAAGGAGGAAGCGCCACTCCCAAAACAAGATGAGTTCAATGAGACCGACAAGAAAAATATTACTCTCTCAACAGTAAAGCCATCTTGATGCTGCAAAGTGCTCTCAGTCAAAAGGAGTACTTCCGGATATGCAACTTGGCTACTGCAAAAGAAATGTGGAAGGCTTTAGAAATAGCATACGAAGGAACTTCTAGAATCAAAGAAAATCGCATCAATACTCTTACCACTGAGTATGATCTATTACGAATGAAGTCCGGAGAGACCATCGCTGAGTTCCAACTCCGCTACACACATCTAACTAATCAACTAGCAGCCACGGGCAAGACATATGATCAAGGTCCTCGTGTCAGAAAAATTCTCAATGTTTTAACAAAAGATTGGGAAGCTAAAGTAACAAAGAATAGAAGAGGCCCGTGGAGAATCAATGTCTTCAGTTGCAGCCCTGTTTGGAAGCTTGTCTGAATACGAGAGTAAGTTAAAATTCAAGAAAGACTTGAACGAGGCCAACAACAACGGCAAAAGCAAAGGTATTGCTCTAAACTCTGTAAAAGAAAAAGAAGTCAAAACTGAAGATGATGAGGATGATGAGGAAATAGCCATGTTCGTACGAAGATTCAAGAAATTTTACAAAAAGGATCAAGGCTTCAGAAATAGATTCCATAAAGGAAATTCAAACAACAAAAGTGACAAAGCTCAAGTCATCTCTGTTACGAATGTGAGAAACCAGACACTTCAAATCGAATGTCCAGAGTAAAAGACAAAGAAAAGAAGAAGAATTTCAGTCGATTCAGAAAGAAGGCCTATGTGTCTGCCATATGGGGAGACAGCTCCTCAGACGAGGAAGAAGATGAGGAGAAAGAAGAAGCTGCCAATATCTGCTTGGTAGCAGAAGAAGAAAAACAACAAGAAAATGAAAAAGAGGTATTTGATCCTGAACTTACTTTTGATAAATTACTTTCTGAATACAATGAGATTGCAAGGGAACTCATTAATACCAGAAAGGAAAACAAATTGCTTAAACAACAAACAAAAAACCCACTTCTTGTTTCAAATTGTGGAAACTCGCTTGTCCCGATAAAAATACAAAACTTACTTATGATGAAATGTTTATCGAATACAACCTTGTTCAACATGAGTTTGAAGAACTTGCGGAAAAATATTGTGTTTTGAAAAAGAGGAATACAACTCTTGAACAGCAAGTAGAAAATCTTTCTTCACCTGAAAATATCGTATGTGACAAGTGTCCTATTCTGGAAAAGAAAATTGAGTATCTTACAAAAACTCTTGAGAAATTTACTAAAGGTAGTGAAATGCTAAATGTTATTCTAAAAGATCAAAGGGTCACTAATGATCGATCAGGCATAGGATATAATCCTATTTTTGACAAAAAGAAAGGAAAGAAGAAAACAGTTGAAAAATCTTATTTGAACTATTTTCAGAAATCAGTTCACATCTCAAATCCTTTTGCTCATTGTAATTACTGCAACCGAAAGGGACATAGTACCTCTTCCTCTTCCTGTTTTCACAAAAAGGATGGAAGAAATAAACATGTTGGCAATTATCAATGGGTCCCAAAAGGAACCTATGTTCCTATGGCCCAAACTAACCCCAAAGGACCCAAGAAAAGATGGGTACCTAAAACTTAATCTTTTTTTGGTTTCAGGTTTGTTTGAGAGCATCAAGAATAGACAAATGGTACATTGACAGTGGATGCTCCAGACATATGACAGGAGATCAAGCTAAATTTGTTGCATTGAAATCAAAAGATGGTGGTAAAGTTACCTTTGGAGGCAACCAATCAGGAAAGATTACTGGAATTGGTGAAATTGGTACAAAAGATGGACCCATGATCAAAGATGTCTATTTTGTAGAAGGTCTCAATCACAACCTCCTAAGTGTAAGTCAAAGTGCTGACAAAAATAATTGGATCATCTTTGACTCAGAAGAGTGTCTCATTGTCAATAAAGATGATCTTCCCATCGACAAAGGTAAACTTAAGATACTTGTTTAAAGCTCCTAGAGAAGGTAATCGCTATACATTAGACTTACCTAAAGTTACTTCTGAAAAATGTTTTGTTAGCAACTTGGATGAAAGTTGGCTATGGCATAAGCGTCGCTCATGTCAACATGCTTCAGTTAGACAAGTTGTTAAGAAAAGATTTAGTTACTGGCTTACCTAGATTACGATTAAAAACGACATGATTTGTGATGCCTGTCAAAAAGGGAAACAAACTAAATCATCTTTTAAAAACAAATTTGAAATTTCTACAAATCGACCTCTTCAACTACTTCATATGGATTTGGTTGGTCCAGCTAGAGTCAAGAGTCTTGGTGGAAACTTATATACTTTAGTTATTGTTGATGACTTCTCTCGATTTGCTTGGACTATTTTTCTATCTTCAAAGGATGAAACATTTGATATGTTTGTTATATTTGCCAAGAAAGTACAAAATGAGAAAGGTATGTGTATTTCAACTATCCGAATCGATCATGGAGGAGAATTTGAGAATCAAGCCTTTCAAGAATTCTGTGATGCTCACGGAATTGACCACAACTTCTCAGCTCCAAGAACACCACAACAGAATGGTGTGGTTGAAAGGAAGAATCGTGTACTTACTGAAATGGCCCGCGCTATGTTAAACGAAAATCAAACATCACAGGTATTTTGGGCAGATGCAATGAGCACGGCCAGTTATATATCAAACCGAGCCTATATGAGAAAGAAGGTGAATAAAACACCTTATGAGCTCTACAAAGGAAGAAAACCAAATCTGTCCCATCTGCGCGTCTTTGGCTGTAAGTGCTTCATACATAATAATGGTAAGGACAATCTGGGTAAGTTTGATTCTAAATCTGATGAAGGCATATTTCTAGGTTATTCTAATGTATAAAGCCTATAGAGTCTTTAATACCTGTACCGCGTTGTTGAAGAATCTATGCATGTTGTATTTTGTGAATCTAAAACTAAGACAACTCTGGATGATGATGAGGAAAATGTTTTCAAAAATAAGTTCTTTTCAAAAACTACTCCTGCCTCAATTGAAAAATCCGAAAATGTTTTTGAATCTGAATCTCAAAATGATTGTGAAAATTCTGGCTCCTCACACCTAAAGCTTGGAAGTTCATTAGAAATCATCCTTTAGATCAAGTAATAGGCGATGTGAGTCAAGGAGTAAGAACAAGAAAAAGTACCTTAAATGAAGTAACCTTCTCTGCTTTTATTTCTCAAATCGAACCCTCTAAAATTGATGAAGCCCTTTCAGATAATGATTGGGTGATAGCAATGCAAGAGGAGTTACATCAGTTTGATAGGAATCAAGTTTGGGATTTGGTACCTAGGCCTAAGGACCATCCGGTCATTGGCACCAAATGGGTATTCAAGAACAAACGAGATGAATCTGCAATAATTGTTCGTAACAAAGCTAGATTAGTGGCTAAAGGTTACAATCAAGAAGAAGGAATTGACTATGAAGAAACCTTTGCTCCAGTAGCTAGATTAGAGGCTATAAGGGTTCTTTTAGCTTTTGCCTGTGTTAAAGATTTCAAACTCTATCAAATGGATGTCAAAAGTGCTTTTCTTAATGGCTTTATACAAGAGGAAGTTTATGTTGAACAACCTCCTGGTTTTGAAAATGAACATCATCCTGACCGTGTCTATCGATTAAAGAAAGCTTTATATGGTCTTAAACAAGCTCCTAGAGCTTGGTATGAAAGACTAAGTAAATTTCTATTAGATCAAGGGTTTATTAGAGGCAAGGCGGATACAACATTGTTCATCAAAACTAACAAATTAAATGAAATTTTGATTGTTCAAATTTATGTTGATGATATTATCTTTGGTTCTACTAATGATGCTTTGTGTAAAGAGTTTTCAAAGATAATGCAGAATGAATTGAGATGTCAATGATGGGTGAGTTGAACTACTTCCTTGGTCTACAAATCAAACAAAGAAAGGATGGAATCTTCATATCACAAACCAAGTACCTTCGTGATCTACTCAAAAGTTTGGATTGGAACATTGTAATGGTGCTGATACTCCAATGAGTTCAACTGCGTCACTAGATGCTGATGAAGAAAAGGGCAAGGATTTCAATATTACTAAATATAGAGGAATGATCGGATCATTGCTCTACCTTACAGCAAGTCGCCCTGACATTCAGTTTAGTGTGGGAATGTGTGCAAGATTTCAATCCGCTCCCAAAGAGTCTCATGCAGAACATGTTAAAAGGATCTTTCGTTATCTATCGATACAAAGGAGCTTGGATTGTGGTTCCCTAAAGGACAACAAGAGTTCTTGGTAGCCTATTCGATTCTCGATCATGCCGGCTACAAACCGACGAGAAAAAGCACAAGTGGGCAATGTGAGTTCTTTGGAGGTTCACTCGTGTCTTGGTTTAGTAAGAAGCAGACTACAGTTCTGTATCCTCCACAGAAGCTGAGTATGTTGCTGCCTCAAGTTGCTGTGCACAAATCCTTTGGCTAAAACAACAATTATCAGACTTGGGAGTCCATCTCAAGGAAATTCCAATTCTTTGTGACAACACAAGCACAATAAGCTTGGCAAAGAATCCAGTGCAACATACAAGAACCAAGCATATTGATGTGAGACATCACTTCATCAGAGATCATGTTCAAAAGAAGGATGTCAAAGTCATGTTCATCCCAACACATTTGCAGCTTGCTGACATTTTCACCAAACCATTGGCCAAGGATCAATTCAATTTCATTAGAAGAGAATTGGGAATGGTAAATCCCAATGAACTGTAAGTAGCCAAAATGTTATTAATTATGTTTTGATGATTATGAGGAAACTAACTTAAGCATCGGAGTATCTAGCAGTTTGTTTTGCAGGATGTTCAACAAAGTAACATGAAACTGTCAATACTCGAATACTGATGAACTGAGAAAGCTCTACAAGCAGAACCTACATAAGCATTGAACTTTATCCTTTTATATTCAGTGAATTTTGCACATGTTTGGTATTCATATGCTTTAATTGTGAAAGATGTTTTGAAAACCTCTCCAAATTCTCTCAAATAGTTTTTCATAAAAACATTCCAAATTACATCATATTAAGAATGAAAACAATTTCAAATGGGGGAGAGAAAATCAATTCTTTGATTGTGTCTAATTTGGTTTTACATTTGCCTCTACAACCATCTCTTCTTTACTTCAACTTTTTGCTAATGACAAATAAGGGGGAGAGAATGGCAAGAAAAATATACTGGGTTTATTAGCTTTTCATATTCATAAATATTTTTCTCAAAGTATTTGCCATCATCAAAAAGGGGGAGAATGTTGGTTTTGATTAGTTTTGATGATGTCTTATGTAGATGTAGCAAAAAGTTTGAATGATATATTTATCCTCTACATTGACTAACTATTATATTTAATGTACATGTAATGTTGATATGAACAAGATAGGAGTTGGAAGATGAGAAGAACTTGCTCAATGGAATAAGAAATCATCATACAAGTTCTTAAATTGACTCTAGAAGTCTCCAAGATCATATGGAAGTTGGAATGGATCAATTCGGAGTTAAAACAAGCAAAATCAAGGTCCAGGAAGTCAAAACTCGAGCCACAGAAGCACAAACTCGAGCCAGGGAATTTTGCCTCGAGTTTGGCTCAAAACTCGAGCCAGCCAAGATTGACTCGAGCCAAAAATGCTTTTCAGCACCTCTGTTTCGCGTTTCAACTGGCGACCTTTGGTAAATCAACGATATCTCTCAAACCAGAAGTCGGATTGAGGTGAAACCAATTTTGTTGGAAACTAGACTTCTAAACGGTCATATTCGCACAAGATTCAAGTCCAAAGGACGTCAGATGAGATAGATAATAATTTTTGAAGATGAGAGTGACATCACCGTCACACTACTGACCAAGCCTTAATGTTTTGGGTATATCTCACAAACTAGAAATCCGATGAAGCTGAAATTGGTTCCATTTGAAAGAAGACTCAAAGGGCTTTCCATCAAGACTTGAACCAACCTAAACTGAGTTCATACAATGAAGTTATGATCTTCGAAAGTGGACACTCGAAATACTGGAAGCAACAGAGTTCGAATCAAGACTACAAGATAGCATGTCGACAAAGCAAATGCCGAGATAGCACGTCAAGTATCCCGGTGAAGCCAACGCGGATAAGGATTCCAACGAAGCCAACCCAGTCAAGTATCCCAGCAAAGCCAAACACGGCTAAGGATCCCGGCAAAGTCAACACTACTGAGAATACAGGCGAAGACAACCCGGCTAAGGATCCCAGCAAAGCCTGACAGGGATCAGGGAAGAGTTCCGAGATTGATGAGCTCTTTGGCATCTGAGGTTCGGGTTTCTGGATGTGCGACCGGTTTCCCTCCAACTCGGATCATCAAGGAGCCGAGATAATATCAGAAATCAAATTACTCGACCGAGATCTAGTTTTGCTTAAACCGAGTTCAAGCTTGTCTGAGATTGTTTTCTAAAGTATTTTTAGTTAACTGGATTCTTCAAGGCCGAGATATATCAAGATATGTCAGAGTAACTCGGACCTGTGCATGTTTCGTTCTATACGACGTCTCCAGGAAATCAGAAATGATTGCTATCAATTGATTCTGAAGTGGAAAACGAACAAGACACTGAAATTGTGGGTGATCTCTTTCAAACAGATAGTCAACCACGAATCATGGTTCATTAAAGCTATTTTCAGAAAACACTACATCATGGGCAAGTATCATGGACGACCAAGACGCTCCAAAGGTAATGTCATCAAATGAGAATCACAAAGAATCCGATCAGATTATGGGGATTAATGGAATTCAATATGCAGCAAATGGAATGATCTCTATTTGAATTCAAAACACAGAAGCGACAACGGTCATCTTCAAAGCACTATAAATAGAGGAAGCACACCTGCTCTCAAAACACAACACACTGCAGAGAAAAGCAAAAGCTCAAACAGAAAGATACTCTCAAGAGTTTAGTTCCGCTATACTCTTGTGTGATACTTTCGAATACTTTCACTAATACTCTGCAATACTTTCAGATTGATTTTGTATACTTCAGTGTTTCTTATTATCTGCTCTTACAGAGAGTTATTCTTCAATTATTATTTCCTTGTGAGAATCTCAAAGTTGTGGGACTTTGGGATTGGGTTATTTGATTACAACTTGTAAGGGGGAGTGTAATTCAAGAGTGAGAATTGCTCCGAGTGTTACAATAAGTTAGTGGAATCCCAGAGTGTGTCTGGGGACTGGACGTAGGTCAAGGATTAGGACCGAACCAGTATAAATTGCCTTGTGTCCATCTCCTTCTTCCTCCTTTGCTATTTTTGTTTAACTTGCAAGAAAATTTAATATCCCCAATTCACCCCCCCTCTTGGTAATATTCCGACTTTCACTAGGTGTATTGTATGTGGTAGCTTATAGCTCTGTGATATGTCTACGTGCTGTTAATATGTTTACGTTTGCTATGGGCGATATATCTGCATGCTTTTGGGCGATATATGTATACATGCTTTTGGGCGATATATGTATGCATGCTTTTGGGCGATGAGTGCACATATACTGTTGTTGATATGATTGTCTGTAATCCATATGTTGTATATGTAAATATGAGGTTAACCGTTACCTGAGATCCGGTGCGGATCTCAGCTCTTGATATAGCCTCAGGGTCGGGAGAACCAAGGACCGAGGAGAGAGGGAAGCAGCAAGCCTAGAGACCAGCTGAAGACCTTCTATTGTTGTTCTTACTTTTGAAAACTCTCAGTTACTGTACCACTTCTGTAATTAGCCAGTGGGCATTTGAATATATATATCAGTTACACTCTGGCTCCGATGCTCTACTCTGATGGAAAAAAATTTATACTGCTTTTAAAAAAATAGGATGTTACACTTCTCGTGTATCTATTTAAATTATTTGACCTAGATTTTCTATTTTATTTTATATTTAGATATGCTATTTTTTAAAGTTATTTTCTTCTATGTCTTCCACGACTTGGAGTTGCTTCATATGGTTGCATTATTTAATTTTGTTTACCAGGTTTATATTATTTAAGTTAAATATGCTATTTTATTTATATTTAAATGTGTCTCCCTCTTCAGTTGTTTCTATTTGATTTTTGGTAATTTACTATTCCTCATGTTGTTTTTTTTTAATCCAGTTTCTTCTGGTGTATCTATTTAAATTATTTGACTTAGATTTGCTATTTTCTCTTATATTTAGATTTGCTATATTTTTAAGTTATTTTCTTCTATGTCTTCCGCGACTTGGAGTTGCTTCATATGTTTACATTATTTAATTTTGTTTACCAGGTTTGTATTATTTAAGTTAAATGTGCTATTTTATTTAAATTAAAATGTGTCTCCCTCTTCAGTTGTTTCTATTTGATTTTTGGTAATTCACTATTCCTCATGTTGTTTTTATTATTATCCAGTTTCTTCAAGTGTATCTATTTAAATTATTTGACTTAGATTTGCTTTTTTATTTTATATTTAGATTTGCTATTTTTTTAAGTTACTTTCTTCTATGTCTTCCGCGACTTGGAGTTGCTTCATACGTTTGCATTATTTAATTTTGTTTTCCAGGTTTGTATTATTTAAGTTAAATGTGCTATTTTATTAATATTTAAATGTGTCTCCCTCTTCAGTTGTTTGTATTTGATTTTTGGTAATTCACTATTCCTCATTTGGTATTACATTATGTTATATTAATTGTTTTCTCTTTTTTCCATAGCGCCATAACTTTATCTTGACATTTGGTTGCATGTTATTTGTTTCGTTAATATTTACTTAGTTAATTTTTTTCCATTAATTATTATTCATTTGTTGTAATACTTATTATTTTTCATGTATATGTACCAGTAATTATCTCCTTTATCAGTGACTCTCTTCTCATGTTTTTTTTACTATCCAGTTTCTTCCCGTGTATCTATTTAAAATATTTGACCTAGGTTTCCTATTTTCTTTTATATTTAGATTTGCTATGTTTTAAAGTTATTTTCTTCTATGTCCTCCGCGACTTGGAGTTGCTTAATATGTTTGCATTATTTAATTTTGTTTACCAAGTTTGTATTATTTAAGTTCAATGTGCTATTTTATTTCTATTTAAATGTGTCTCCCTCTTCAGTTGTTCTATTTGATTTTTGGTAATTCACTATTCCTCATTTGGTATTATATTATGTTATATTAATTGTTTTCTCTTTTTTTCATAGCGCGATAACTTGAAAACTTTATATTTGGTTGCATGTTATTTGTTTCGTTGATATTTACTTAGTTAATTTCATTCCTTTAATTTTTATTTATTTGTTGTAATACTTATTATTTATCGTGTATATGTACGAGAAAATAATCTCCTTTATCCGTGACTCTCTTCTCACGTTTTTATTATTATGATCCAGTTTCTTTTGTGTATCTATTTAAATTATTTGACGTTCATTTGCTATTTTCTTTTATATTTAGATTTGCTATGTTTTTAAGTTATTTTCTTCTATGTCTTCCGCGACTTGGAGTTGCTTAATATGTTTGCAATATTTAATTTTTTTTTACCAGGTATGTATCACTTAAGTTAAATGTGATATTTTATTTATATTGAAATGTGTCTCCTTGTTCAGTTGTTTGTATTTGATTTTTGGTAATTCACTATTCCTCGGTATTATATTATGTTATATTAATTGTTTTCTCTTTTTTCCATAGGGCGATAACTTTATAACTTTATATTAGGTTCATGTTATTTGTTTCGTTAATATTTAGTTAGTTAATTTTTTCCTTTAATTATTATTTATTTGTTGTAATACTTATTATTCATCGTGTATATGTACCAGTAAATTATCTCATTTATCCGTGACTCTCTTCTCATGTTGTTTTTTTTATTATCCACTTTCTTCTCGTGCATCTATTTAGATTATTTGACGTAGATTTGCTATTTTATTTTATATTTAGATTTGCTATATTTTTAAGTTATTTTCTTCTATGTCTTCCGCGACTTGGAGTTGCTTAATATGTTTGCAATATTTAATTTTGTTTACCAGGTTTGTATTATTTAAGTTAAATGTGCTATTTTATTTATATTTAAATGTGTCTCCTTTTTCAATTGTTTGTATTTGATTTTTGGTAATTCACTATTCCTCGGTATTATATTATGTTATATTAATTGTTTTCTCTTTTTTCCATGGCGCCATAACTTGATAACTTTATATTTGGTTGCATGTTATTTGTTTCGTTGATATTTACTTAGTTATTTCTTTCCTTTAATTATTATTTATTTGTTGTAATACTTATTATTTATCGTGTATACGTACCAGTAAATTATCTCCTTTATCCGTGACTCTCTTCTCATGCTGTTTTTTTATTTTATTATTATCGAGTTTCTTCTCGTGTATTTATTTAAATTATTTGACTTAGATTTGCTATTTTCTTTTATACTTAGATGTTCTATTTTTTTAATTTATTTTCTTCTAACTTGGAGTTGCTTAATATGCTTCCTTTATTTAATTTTGTTTACCAGGTTTGTATTATTTAAGTTAAATGTACTATTTTATTTATATTTAAATGTGTCTCCATGTTCGCTTATTTGTACATTATTTTTGGTAACTCACTATTCTTCATTTAGTATTATATTATGTTATATTAATTATTTTCTCTTTTTTCCATAGTGCCATAACTTTATACCTTTATATTTGGTTGCATGTTTTTTTTTTCGCTCATATTTAGTTAGTTAATTTTTTCCTTTAATTATTATTTATTTGTTTTATTACTTATTATTTATCATGTATATGTACCAGTAAATTATCTCATTTATCCGTGACTCTCTTCTCATGTTGTTTTTTTTATTATCTACTTTCTTCTCGTGTATCTATTTAAATTATTTGACGTTGATTTGCTATTTTCTTTTATATTTAGATTTGCTATGTTTTTAAGTTATTTTCTTCTATGTCTTCCGCGACTTGGAGTTGCTTAATATGTTTGCAATATTTAATTTTGTTTACCAGGTTTGTATTATTTAAGTAAATATCAACGAAACAAATAACATGCAACCAAATATAAAGTTATCAAGTTATGGCGCCATGGAAAAAAGAGAAAACAATTAATATAACATAATATAATACCGAGGAATAGTGAATTACCAAAAATCAAATACAAACAACTGAACAAGGAGACACATTTAAATATAAATTAAATAGCACATTTAAAGAAATATCTGGAGATGGAGCAAATGCGCATAGTGAATGCTCCCCGGAGAGATCCGGATAGGCCACCGCCGCCAAAGGACAAAAATCAGTCTGACGGCCACAAGCTAGATCGCCGTGGAAGAAATTCAGACAACAAATACCCCGCTGCAAAACCCGAGATGAAGGGGAAGTATGATAAATACACCCCTCTGAACGTTTCCCGCTCTCAGCTATGGAAGGAGGTGGCAACGACCGAGATGCAGAAGATCGAAAGACCACCGCCTCTCCGGAAACGACCCAGTACGGACCAGACCTGTTTCTGTGCTTTTCACGAGAGTCCGGGGCATACCACCGACCAATGTTACAAACTCCGGGACGCCATCGAGAAGTTCGTCAGAGAAGGGAAGTTACGTCAGTACGTAATCCAAACCCAAGGACGAAAGAAAGATAAGCGGAAACAATTCGACCGACAGGACAACCCGGCCCCGGAGAGAAAGAACGGTGAAAAGCGCCAGAGGCCGGGGTCCGAGGACGATGAATTTCCCGAGGCCGATTTCGACTGCACCGTAATCAGTGGGGCCTTTGGAGGAGGCGGAGATACGGCAAGCCAGCGTAGGAAATACTTAAAGGAGGTCCTCTCAGTAAGGCACCGACCTAAATTCAAGGAAGACCCGGACACAGTGGAAAGGGTAGAGTGACCTCAGCTCTTCTTCACAAAGGAAGACCTGAAAGACGTTGTCCCCGACCATCAAGACGGCTTAGTAATCACTGGAACCCTAGTCAACTGCCGGGTCAAAAGAATATTCATAGACAATGGAAGCTCGGCTGATATTATTATCTGGGATGCCTTCAAAAGGATGAACCTCCACAAAGAAGACCTGAAACCCTGCAAAACCACCCTGGTCGGTTTTAATGGAGAACTCTCCCCTCCCAAGGGGTACATCGACCTCAGATTGACTCTGGGCACGAAGGAAGGTTTTAAGACGGACCGGGTAAGGTTCATTGTCGCCGATTTCCTGTCCTCTTATAATGTAATACTAGGCAGACCAACGATCCACAAATGGGATATGCCGGTGTCAACAAAACACAAGAAGCTGAAAATGGTGAGTAGCGCCAACCAAGTCCTCACCATCAGAGGGGATCAGAAGGAGTCTCGACAATGTTACTTTGAGACGATCAAGGAAGGTGAAAACGCAATCCCAGCGTGTTCCCAGATCTAGGATAACCACTCCGGATCAATGAACCGGAGGAGGGACAAGGCCAGCCATCCAATTAATATGGTAGAATTGGACCTGCGTGACGAGCCCGAGGTCCCTCGACCAGAGCCAGAAGGAGAGCTGGACGACCTCATCCTCGGAAACACCCTAGATCAAATCACTAAGGTAGGCAAAACTTTGAACCCAGATTTGAGAATAAGGTTAGAGGAATTCCTAGAGGCAAATAGAGATATCTTTACGTGAAGCCCAGCCGAAATACCAGGGATCGACCCAGAGTTTTGCTGTCACAAATAGACCATCCGGCCTGACTCTGCTCCTGTAGCCCAGAAGAAAAGGAAAAGAGCACCGGATAGACAGTTAGCCCTTGACAAACATGTGGACGAATTATTGGAAGCAGGTTTCATCCGAGAAATTCAATAAACCACATGGTTATCCAAAGTGGTAATGGTCCTAAAACCAAGCGGTAAGTGGAGAGTCTGCACAGACTACACCAACTTGAATAAGGCTTGCCCCAAGGACGCCTACCCGATGCCCAACATCAATCAACTTGTGGATAACTCATCCGGATTCCAGTTGTTGTCCTTCATGGATGCTTATTCGGGATACAACCAAATCGTGATGCACCCCGACGATCAAGAGGCCACGGCCTTCATTACTGAGAAAGGAAATTATTGTTATAATGTGATGCCTTTTGGGTTGAAGAACGCCGGGGCAACCTATCAGAGAATGATGAACAAGGTGTTCGAGGACCAACTCGGCCAAAACGTCGAGGTCTAAATCGACGACATGATCGTCAAGTCATACGACCCTGATAACCACATCCAAGACCTAGAGGAGACCTTCAACAAACTCAGAAAGTATCGAATCCGGCTGAATCCGGATAAATGTGCTTTCGGGGTCCCGGCAGGAAAGTTCCTTGGGTTCCTGTTAACCAGCCGAGGAATTGAGGCTAACCCGGACAAATGCAGGGTCGTGCTGGATATGCAAGCCCCTAGGAACAAGAAAGAAGTGCAACAGCTAACGGGAAGGCTAGCAGCATTAACCAGGTTCTTACCGAGGTCGGCAGAGAACGCCCTTCCCTTGTTCAAATTGTTAAAAAAGGGGGCAATAAGGGACTGGACTCCGGAGTGTAACGCCGCATTGACAAAATCAAACAATGCCTGGAAACTCCCCCAGTTCTGTCCAAACCACAGCCTGGTGAGACCCTGCTCTTATACCTATCGGTCGGAGAGGAAGCGGTGAGCTCGGTATTAGTCCGAGAAACTGAGAATGGTCAGGAACCAATATACTTCGTCAGTAAAGCCTTGCAGAGCTCGGAGCTAAGGTACCAGAAGTTGGAGAAATTGGCTTTCGCCATACTCACAGCCGCCAGAAGACTTCGACCATATTTCCAAGCGCATAAAATCATGGTTCGGACCAGCCAACCGATCTGACAGGTGCTTCACAAGCCCGATCTAGCCGGTAGAATGATCAGTTGGGCAATAGAGTTATCCGAATTTGACATAACCTATGAAGCACGACAGGCCATTAAGTCACAAGCTTTGGTGGACTTCATACGAGAATTGACTCCGACTAGGAAAGACGTCGGTGACTTCGACCTCTGGAAAGTATACATAGATGGATCATCAAACTCCAAGGGAAGTGAGGCTGAAATAATCATCGAGAGCCCTGAAGGCATTGCAATTGAGCATTCCTTACAGCTAAACTTCCCCACATCAAACAACCAGGCAGAATACGAGGCACTTCTAGCCGGGCTCCAACAGACCAAGGAACTAGGAGCCCAGAGAGTTACGGCCTTCACCAACTCCCAACTCGTTACCACCCAGGTAGATGTTACGTACCAAGCTAAGGGCCCCTGATGGCAAAATACCTAAACAAGGTTAAGCAAGTACTATCGGAATTTAATGAAGTAACGGTCACACATATCCCTAGGGGAGAAAATGTCCGGGCCGACATCCTCTCCAAGCTTGCCAGCACTAAAGGCACGACCAACCATAGGACCGTCGTCCAATAAAAGCTGGAAGAACCAACATGCGTGATGGCCATATCATCATCTTCCGACTGGAGGAAGCCACTTGAAGATTACCTCGAGCGAGGAATTCTCCCCCTCGAGACTACCGAGGCCAAGAAACTCATTCGCGAGGCCGCGGTGTACACGATGGTGGAGGATTACCTCTACCGGAAAGGCCTACATACCCCAATGTTAAGATGTTTGAGCACGAGCGAGAGCAAATACGTTCTGGCAGAAATCCATGGTGGAATCAACGGGTAACATAAGGGGGCAAAAGCATTGGCGAGAAAAGCACTACGGGCCAGATACTATTGGCCGACCATGGAGTCAGATTCCAAGGAGTTCGTTAAAACCTGTGACAGCTGCCAGAAGCATGCCAGAATCATCTGGTCCCCACCTTCAGACATGGAGTACATCTCGGCACCATGGCCGTTCTACAAGTGGGGGATGGACCTCCTGGGACCATTCAAAGCCGCCCCGGGCACTACGATGGTTAATAGTAGCAGTATACTACTTTACGAAGTGGATCGAAGCCGAGCCACTAACCACGATCACCTCAGCAAGGGTACGGCGCTTTGTCAAGCAAAACACCTTCTCCTGCTTCAGGGTCCCGGTCGAGGTCGTAACCGACAATGGCACCCAGTTCACTGACAGGAATTTCCAAGGCATGATGGTCGATCTCGACATCACACACCACTTCGCTTCTGTCGAACACCCTCAGTCGAATGGTCAAGCCGAGGCGACGAACAAAGTAATCCTAGACGGCATAAGAAAAAAGATGGAGGACGCCAATTCCAGTTGGGTCGAACAACTCTATAACGTCCTATGGGGATACCGAACAACCATCCAGTCGGCCACTCAAGAAACCCCCTTCAGGATGACCTACGGATGTGAGGCCATGATCCCCGTGGAAATAGGCCAACCATCATGGCGAAGGCTGAGAACCCAAGAGGAAGGAGAAGAGGCAAATAACGATGCACTAGCTACCGAGTTAGATTTGGTGGACGAGGTGAGAGTCACGGCACACTGTCGCGATATGGCAGCCAAACAACTCATCGCGGCCAAATATAACCGAAAGGTAAGACCGCGGTCGTTCGACAAGGGCGACCTAGTGCTTAGAAGAGCCGACGTCGGTAACAAAAACGGCAGGGATGGCAAGTTAGCCGAAAATTGGGACGGACCGTACCGGATCAAGGAGAAGCTCGACCGAGGAGCCTACGTTCTCGAAACCTTGGCAAGGAAGCCAATCAAAAGGACTTGTAACGCCGACAAGTTAAGGGCCTACTATAGTTAGGCCTAGTCACGGCAAACCACCCACGACGGACGTCCCCCGAAGCTTTAACATAGTAGCCATGGAAGTGAAGATAGGCCTCGGACAATCCAAGGGCCTTACAGAGCTGGTCATATATGTGATGGACCTCACGCTCATCCTCGGCCGAAAGGGGCTGGGGACTTAGAAACTGACGAGGCGGAAAGAAGGCCATTCCGAGCTCTTCAGAGACCACGCCCTCCCAGGCTTGACTGCGTTTGAGGCTTCCAGAACAAAGACCGGCAGTTGGGATTTAGGGCGGCGACGCGGGACGTGGCAATTCAGATATAAGCGCCTCCTTCCCCTTGTCCGCCACGGGAGGGTTGGCCGCGAGAGGAGCGGGTCCAGTGATAGCAGATGAGGGAATGGACGAAGCAGCGATTTGTTTTTCCCCGACCTTGGGCTTTTTTGACACAGCCATCTTAGGGGCCACAATTGTAGCTTCCGCGGCCCTCTTCTACTGAGGCTCGGAAGCGTTCCGCTTTCGGGTTGTCTTTTTCGATGGCACCCCGATAGCCGGCCTTAATATTCGAGGTAGTCCAGGTTCTCCTCCATACGTCGACCTGCAAAGATGGCAACAATGTTAGAATGCATAATAAAAGAATAAAGAAAGGCGGGCACAAGAAAACTCCAGATTAAACGAGGTCGTGATTAAACGAAAAGGGTAGTACTGGATCCCGAGCCCGACCCAACACCGGCGTCGGTCTTATTAATATAGAAGGCCGCGCTCCTCACTCCGTTCTCGGCAACAAAGGAAGCTATCTTTGCCGCCGCAACCTCCTCCTCCACCAGAAGATCCTTAGCACTGAATTGATAGGACGAAGAGCCGACACTATGATGGTCGGCGGACCAGTACAATGGAAACCGCCATTCCACGTTGGGGCCCTCAGGGCCGTTCAGGAACCAAGGGTGCTCACCAAATTTGGCAGCCACCTTGAAGAAAGACCCCTTAAAATGTTTAAAGGAGTCAGAAAAAGGGTTAAATATTTTCTTGTCGGGGTCACTCCTGAGAGAAGTCAACCCCTTCAAAGTAGGCGGCTCCCTACCCGAACGAGGGGTGAAGGGGCCGAAGAAATAAAAGAAAAGGCTGGTGGTGCAAGGAAGGACAAGGTCAAACGAGTTGCAGAGATGCTCGAATGCCGCCAGGTAACCCCACCCGTTAGGGTGAAGTTGAGAAGGGCCTATACGAAGGTGGTTAAGGGCGGATATTTGGAACTCGGTAAACGGGAAGCAAATACCGAGCCGGGAAGGATATTCCCTATAAAATAAAAAGAAATTTGTATACCCTGTTTCCCGAGTAGAACAGATTGGCTCGTCCTCATCAGGAGGGCCCAGCTCACAACCAGGTAAGTCCGGCACATTCAGCCGAGTCACATCCACCTCCGTCATCAGGGAACGCGTGGACAACACTTCATGCGTCACCAAGGGATACTTAGCCCTAAGAGCCGGAGAAGGACTACTGGAATCCGCTTCCGCGTCGGACGTAGAAGCACGGGGAGGCGACGAGGATTCCATTTACCTATAACAAACAAACAAAGAAAAGACTACAATCAGAGCTGGAAAAGATACCTGATTCAGACAAACTACTACGTGGACCCCCGGCTGTCGGTACATGCTCGGACTTCGACCTATGGCAGCACGAGCCTAAGACACTGTCGGCCATAGAGTCTTGCCCACTTGCAATAAATGAAGAGCTCTGGGCAATACACTCCCAGCAGGGACCGAGATACCCATCCGGAAGGGAATCCGATCCGGCTGGACGACGCGCCTCAGAAAAGTTGATAGGTTCGGCCAAAACCGCCTCAGCCTCGGGCGAACTTTCAGAATCAAGCCTAAGGCGGTCAAACGCTAGATGGCTGATAATTGAATATTTTATACACTTATTTTTGTCTCTTGAATAATAATTTAGGACCCTTTAGCTAATAAATAATGGCTTTTATGTTTATTTGGGCCTTGGGCCTTTTATTGTATTTTAGCCATTTTTAATAATAAAATCCCAATTTTGTGTTGCTTCAATATTTCTATCATAACTCTTGAACCAGACATCGGATTTGCCTCTTTTTTGTCTCATATTTTAGATGATTCAGAGAGCTACAATTGTTATGAAGACATCAAGAGCCAATTCGGTCAAGAGGGCGGTCAATTTTGGAGACAAAGTCGGATATACAATTCTGGATTTTATTTGGACCCGAATTTTGTAATTTAAGCCCAGCTTTATTTTATTTCTGTTTTGGGCTAAAACCATTAGAGCCCATTTTCGTTTTAGGTTATTTTTAAGTAAGGCAGCCGCCACAAACATTATGCATTCACGTTTTTGACATTAGAGTGGATCAGAATAGAAGTTTTCGAATTCTCTCAACTGTTCTTCGCATGTTCTTAGGGTTCTTCGTCTTTTCTTTAGTTTTTCCAGCCATGCTCGGCTAAACCCCCTGTGATTGACCCAACGATGAGGATTCCATGATTCATCCAGAGAACTTGTGTCTAATCGGTAACTTAATCAATTCGTTTTCATCTTATCGGATTCGATTCGAAAATAGTTCGAATATTAGATTTAATATTTGGTTTGGTTCATCCCAAGGACCGAATTCGGACTAGGTTTTAGTGTTGCTGTGCGATTGCACGGTGAGACGCCTTTGTTCGGATAAATTCTAGGCGATCGTCTAGGTGAGGGATTCTCCGGATGAATGCGAGATTTCGATTCATCCGGAACCAAACATGATTAGTTATATTTCGTTCAATGATGCATGATTACGGAATCGAACGTTGGGTTGGTCATTTGTCATTCTTGTTTCTTCGTATTCAATTCTGTTTCATTCGTTTGATTCTGCTTATTTGATTTTGATTATGCTATTTCGTTCCGTTTTAATCTGTTAAACCCTAAACCCCCCATTTTACCATTATGTTTCACTATTGCTATTAATCGAGCCTGCTGCAAGTTCGTTGGGAAACGACCCAGGTTCCCTAATTCTGCAAATCACTAATCGAACTTGGTTTATTTTGGGAGACATGGCAAAAAATCTTTCCAATGGCCGGACCCCATGACAAGCGGGTGAAATCCTCTGGTACTCCCACTACCGGATCCGCCTCTAAGAACGGTGGCCAATTTCTCCTCCTCAGTCAAGGGGGTGCCAAGCACCCAGAAACTAAGGCGGGGATAACGCTCCCGTAAGGCTGCCACTTCCTCCGGGTCTAAGGGTTCATTCGAAGACGACGGACGTTTACCCCTACCCATCAAGGTTGAAGGCCCAGACCTATATAATCATAGAAGGATTGGTAAGAAGAAAGGGGGAACCAGTGGAAGCAAACCTAAATGAAGAAACAAAACCTACGGGTTTGATAGCACCATTGGCAAACACTCAAAAACACCAACTCAATCCACCCAAAAAACCAACCCAGAAAACCCATAAACATTCAAGTGCGCTAACGAAGAAGAGAGAAGAAGCAGAAAGACCAAAGAATAACAGTAAAACAGAACGATCAAAGAGAAGGAAGAAAAATCTACCTCTTGATTCGAAGACTGAAACGCGCAGGAGGGGGGAAATGTATAGCTTCTTCTTGGCAGAAGGGAAAGCAGAAATCTTCGCGCACCAGCAGAGAGAATCCTTATCGCAGAAAGTTTTTGGGTATGAGAGTGAAGTGTCGAAATGGATTCAAAAGCCTCAAATAAATACCACGTTAAGGAAAAATAGGAGGGAAGTTCAAAAGGGCAACCCAACCATCAGGGGCAGAGGCGACTTTTTGCCCGAAAAGCAGAGGTAACGTATGACGAGACTCTGGCGCATTAAATGCACACGAAACCCGGAGGCAGCTAGGCATGATGGACGAGACCCATCCCCAATCCGCGAAAGCCAGGTGTCACGAGACAATCATGGCAGAACCAAAGGGGTACACCCCAAGAGTCACACGCCAGTCACCCCAGATCTCCAAACATCGGGCTACAACCCCAGCACCTTGGTCCACCCGAAATTCCGCGGCGAGCACAATGGTCCAGCTCGGATCCATAAGCCACGGGGTCATCCCAGCTCTTTCGGTCACACAGGCTAACTTAGGGTCCAAAGCAAAGTACTCCGGACCCTCCTATGTCGGGATACCACCCAGGCGCCTGGACTCCCTAGACATCACCACTTGCCCCGGAAAGAAGGGAAGTCAAGGCCGAGGCCCGAAAAGCCCACCGGCGGCAAAAACCATCGAATTACCGGACTAAGGGACAACAGGTCGACGCCCGGGGTCCTTCTCCTTCATAACATTATCAGAACGTCAGGAACTCCTCAATCTACCTTGGATGACCCATCCAGGACATAATACACCCCGGCAGCTCAAAAGCTTGAACTATCAGGCTAGGGGCAACTGTTACGGACCCATATTAGGCCCAGTAGTGATAAAGCCCAACAGCTGATAGATAGCTAATGGATAAGGCCTAACCAGTCCTATCTATCCGCAAGGAGAATCTCAACTCCCCAATGATCTAGGACGACCTACGCATACGGATATACGGTTAGGATCTTAGGCCGGATATCACGCCAGGCTACCTAAGGTACACTCTATAAATACTGAGTATCAAGCCCTAAGGTACACACGTTCTAACCCTAAGTTATTTACATACAGTCACACAGTGCACACACCCCACCCCCTGGCTAAGAGCCTGGTTGTGTACAGTGATCCCATCTCCTTCCGAGTGCCTCCCTCATAGGCATTCAGGGAGAGACCTTTGATCCTACATCAACGCACCAGCCCATCAGGCTGGACATCTGTGTTCTACAACAGAACAACCAGTAAATTATCACCTTTATCCGTGACTCTCTGCTCATGTTTTTTTTTTTTTATCCAATTTCTTCTCGTGTATCTATTTAGATTATTTGACGTAGATTTGCTATTTTCTTTTATATTTAGATTTGCTATCTTTTAAAGTTATTTTCTTCTATGTCTTCCGCGACTTGGAGTTGCTTAATATGTTTGCATTATTTAATTTTGTTTACCAGGTCTGTATTATTTAAGTTAAATGTGCTATTTTATTTATATTTAAATGTGTCTCCCTCTTTAGTTGTTTCTATTTGATTTTTGGTAATTCACTATTCCTCATGTTGTTGTTTTTTTATTATCCATTTTTTCTGGTGTATCTATTTAAATTATTTCACTTAGATTTGCTATTTTCTTTTATATTTAGATTTGCTATCTTTTAAAGTTATTTTCTTCTATGTCTTCCGCGACTTGGAGTTGCTTCATATGTTTGCATTATTTAATTTTGTTTACCAGGTTTGTATTATTTAAGTTAAATGTGCTATTTTATTTATATTTAAATGTGTCTCTCTCTTCAGTTGTTTGTATTTGATTTTTGGTAATTCACTATTCCTCATTTGGTATTATATTATGTTATATTAATTGTCTTCTCTTTTTTCCATAGCGCCATAACTTGATAACTTTATATTTGGTTGCATGTTATTTGTTTAGTTAATATTTACTTGGTTAAGTTTTTTTCCATTAATTATTATTCATTTGTTGTAATACTTATTATTTTTAATGTATATGTACCAATAAATTATCTCCTTTATCCGTGACTCTCTTCTCATATTTTTTTTAATTATCCAGTTTCTTCTCGTGTATCTATTTAAATTATTTCACTTAGATTTGCTATCTTTTTAAGTTATGTTCTTCTATGTCTTCCGCGACTTGGAGTTGCTCAATATGTTTGCATAATTTAATTTTGTTTACCAGGTTTGTATTATTTAAGTTAAATGTGCTATTTTATTTATATTTAAATGTGTCTCCCTCTTCAGTTGTTTCTATTTGATTTTTGGTAATTCACTATTCCTCATTTGGTTTTATATTATGTTATATTTATTGTTTTCTCTTTTTTCCATAGCGCCACAGCTTTATAACTTTATATTTGGTTGCATGTTATTTGTTTTGTTAATATTTAGTTAGTTAATTTTTTTCCTTTAATTATTATTCATTTGATGTAATACTTATTATTTATCATGTATATGTACTAGTAATTTATCTCCTTTATCCGTGACTCTCTTCTCATGCTATTTTTTTTTTATCCAGTTTCTTCTCGTGTATCTATTTAAATTATTTGACTTAGATTTGCTATTTTCTTTTATATTTAGATGTGCTATTTTTTTAATTTATTTTCTTCTAACTTGGAGTTTCTTAATATGCTTGCTTTATTTTTTTTTTTACCAAGTTTGTATTATTTAAGTTAAATTTACTATTTTATTTATATTTAAATGTGTCTCCTTCTTCAGTTGTTTGTATTTGATTTTTGGTAATTCACTATTCCTCATTTGGTATTATATTATGTTATATTAATTGTTTTCTCTTTTTCCGTAGCGCCATAACTTGATAACTTTATATTTGGTTGCATGTTATTTGTTTCGTTGATATTTACATAGTTACTTTATTTCCTTTAATTATTATTTATTTGTTGTAATACTTATTATTTATCGTGTATATGTACCAGTAAATTATCTCCTTTATCCGTGACTCTCTTCTCATGTTTTTTTATTATTATTATCCAGTTTCTTCTCGTGTATCTATTTAAATTATTTGACGTAGATTTTCTATTTTCTTTTATATTTAGATTTGCTATCTTTTTAAGTTATTTTCTTCTATGTCTTCCGCGGCTTGGAGTTGCTTAATATGTTTGCATTATTTAATTTTGTTTACCAAGTTGTTAGTTTAGGGTTTGGCTCTGCTAGGGTTAGAATGGCGATTGCGGAGGAGGAGGAGCAAGATCGATCATATGCTAGTGCCTTACGTTCGGTTACCGCTATGTGGGATGGAGAACTGGAAGATGAGAATGTGGATATAGGCTTGGAGTTGGAGGATGATATAGTCCAGGAGAGGAATGCGTCGTGTATTATGGTTTTTTCCCTCTCAGATGGTTTCAAGATGCGGGCGTGGAGTAGGTGGCGGCAGACCATGGTGATTAAACCATTGGGTAGGAAATTTGCCTTCAGGTTGCTGTGGCAGAGGCTGAAGTCTATGTGAGCAAGGTCTGGGTGAATTGTTGTGACTGATGTTGCGAATGGGTTTTATTTGGTGCGATTCGAATCGTTGAATGATATGACCAGGGTTAAAACTGAAGGTCCTTGGATGGTTCAGAATAATTATATAGCAGTTCAATACTGGTGCCCGGATTTTGACCCCGACAGTGCCGTCATTAACAAAACCAAATTGTGGGTGAAGCTTCCGGCATTCCCACCGGAATTTATCAAGTCGAAGCTCCTGCCTGAGGTTGGGAACTTCATTGGAAACTTTGTTAGGATGGACTCAGTGGCTAGTAATGTTGCAAGGGGCCGTTTCACGAGAATCTGCGTGGAGGTAGACTTATCAAAGGAGCTGGAACTGTGTTATTTCCTTGAAGGAAAGAAAATGACTATCGTGTATGAGGGGATTGACGCTGTGTGTACAGAGTGTAGAGTCGCTGGCCACAGAGTTAGAAACTGCCAAAAGACTCGGCCTGAAAGGGTTCAGGTGGGTGCAGGAAAAAATTTAATGCATGCTGGAACTTGGCAAAAAGTTGGAAAGCGAAGTGTGGCTACGGTGCATGATGTGGATGGAGTAAATAATGGGAATCAAAACAGGTTCTTGCTTTTACAAGATCCTATGCAGGAGATGAGGGATGAAGGGAGTGGGCCGAGTTGTAAGACGGTGGGGGTTCTAGGAGTTGAGGCCTTAAAGACGTGTGGCGTTGGGGTAATGCATGAGGATGTGGTGTCGCTGCAACGTGGAATATCCTTATCTAATACCATGATTGTGGGAGAAGGGAAGGATGGGCTTAGCTTCGAAAAAAAAAGAGAGTCTTGTACTGAATAATGAGCCTTCGCAGAAAATGTTGGAAGATGGAAGTGGGGCGGAATGCCATGTGTCTGGGGTGGACACAAACGGGAGGCCGATAAGATGCTAGGTGGTGGGGAAGTAGTTGAGAATGAGAAGACACTTCAAAATGCTATTGAGGTAGCTAATGTTCCTCAGGACCTTTCTGATGGTTCGAGTGGGAGTTGTATGCAAGTGGGGGTTGTGTCAAAGGTTGTGGCCAATGAAGGTTTAGTGGATATGGGGGTTTTACGTCCTGATAATCTGACTGTACCAGGCGTGGGCCAAGGAAAAGAGGTGGTAGCATGTGTGAAGGAGGAAAACAAGTCCAAGGTAATTAAGGAGCAAAATCTAAACGTTGTTACTGTGGGTTGGTGTGGTGTGCCCGAGGCAGGGTCAATAAGAATTTATGGAAAGAAAAAAAAGGGACGGTCAATGGGAAGCGGCAAGACTTGTGTTAAGGTGGGAATTAGCGGTAAAGTGTCTCAAGTGTGCGTTTCACCTGTCCTGTCACAATGTTTACCATAATGGCATTCCTCATATGGAATTGCAGGGGCGGCCAGTGCGGATCTTGGCTGTCAGTTGAGGTTTTTGACCTCAAAGTACAGTATAGGGCTTTTGGTTCTGGTTGAGACAAGGACAAGTGGAGAAAAGTATATGAAGTTACGGAAGAAGCTGGGGTTTGATAGCTCATTTGTGGAGGAAGCGAGGGGTTTCTCTGGAGGGATTTGGGTCCTTTGGAAATCTCAGGAGATTCAGGTCTCTGTCTTAAATAATTCTTTCCAGCATGTTCATTTAAAGGTGAATGTGTTGGAGAATGTTTTCCAGTTTACGGCTGTGTTTGGTAGCCCTCGGGAGGAGGAACGCAAGGCGCTATGGGCTTGCATAGATAGTATTACAGGATCTATTGTTGACCTATGGGTGGTTGCCGGAGATTTTAATGAGATTGCAGATGTGAAGGAAAAGAAGGGGGTAACGCTGCTGCTATTGGCCCGTGTCGGGTTTTTCGGAATCGTTTGGTGGAGTGGCATCTTGATGACATTCAGGTGTCGGGAAGCTTTTATAGTTGGATGGGCCCGAAATGGGGGCATTTGGACCGGGTCTTTAAGAAGCTGGATCGTGTTACTGCTAATGCCTCATGGCGTTTGTCTTTCGCCAAGGCAGATGTGGTTAATCTTCCGCGGTATAACTCAGATCATACTCCTATGTTGCTAAGATTGTCTAGTCCTCCAGAAGGTAAGCAGCATAGACCCTTTCACTTCTTAGCTGATTGGATGAATCATACTGAATTCCCAGGGCTTATGAATTCTCAATGGAAGAACAATCTTGATCTTCCTATCATGTTAGCTCGTATGGTCGGGCCCCTGCGTCGTTGGAACAGGGAGGTCTATGGGAATATTTTCCATATGAAGAATGCTTTGAGCTCAGAACTTGAATTTTTACAACACCAACGTGTAAGCAATGACTCTGAGGTATGGGGGTTGAAGGAGGTAGACTGCAGAAATCGTTTGAATGAGATTTTAAAATGTGAAGAGTTGTTTTGGTTCCAGAAGTCTCGGCACCAGTGGCTAATTGAAGGAGACCGTAACACTAAGTTCTACCATCTGAAAACTATAACTAGGAGGAGTATCAATAAAACAGCTCGGCTAAAGAATGACCAAAATATTTGGGTGGAGAATGATGACCAACTTAGAGATATGGCCCTTTCTTATTTCCATAAGCTTTTTTTGAATGGGGAAGCTGATCGTAGGTGGCTTACCTCTACTTGGCCGAGCGTTCCGCATCATTTGTTGTTAGATTTGCAGCGGATTCCCTCATGTGAGGAGGTACGGAGTTGTCTGTTTAGCTTGAAAGACTTGGCTATCACCCAAGAGGGGGGTGAATTGGGTGTCTGATTAAAAACTTAGAACTTTAAAAATCTTTTCGCAACTTACTGAAAAGAGTTTGAATGACAATAATAATTTATAAAGTGTAAACAATCATTCAAACATATATACTGGGAATGGAAGAGAATATACAAACTGTGATTTATACTGGTTCGGCCCAATCCTTGACCTATGTCCAGTCCCCAAGCTCCGCTTGAGATTTTCAATCCACTATCTTCTTTCAACTTGATTACACGTTCTGTACTTGAAGTAATCATCTCACTAGGATTCACTCCCCCTTACAAACTATAATCAATACACCCATTTGATTACATACTCTGTACTCGAAGTAACCCTCTCACTAGGATTCACTCCCCTTACAAGCTGTAATCAATACACCCATTTGGAGAAAGTTTCAAGAAATCTTTCACAATTAAAGCATATAGATACCAAACATGTGCAAAATTTACTGAATATAAAAAGATAAAGTTCAGAAATGCTCATGTAAGTTCTGCAAATTGATGAATGATCAATGAAGTCCATTTGCTAGCTTTAGATCCGTTATCTGCTCTGAAAAGCCTTTGAGATGTGGAATGAGACTAAAGTATCTCATATGAATGAATATTGTCAGTACTACTCAGCTTTCATCCTTTGCCTTTTTCTTCACATAGCTCTTCTATAGAGCATAACTCAGTTGACTCCAAGAGGTCTTCTTCTACTTTGTAGAGCACATCACAGCTTCAATGTAATTGAGCATCAAAAACATCTTTCCTCAGTGTAATAGTTTCTCCTTGTAGAGCATTAAGAAAGCTTGATCATTGAATCATATGTTGAATCACTATTTTACCATTCATTTTGTAACATTGGTTCAAATCTGAAAATTCTTAAAAATTTAAATTCTGACTTCTAGCTATTTTTTTTTATAATTGATCATCATGACTATTTCTGTATCAAAATGAAGTTATCAAGTAAATTGTCATGAAGCATTTGTTCGTTTCTATGCCTAAACAGAATTAACTCAGGAGATTCAAGAATTTCAGTGTTTTGCAAAATGGTTTTGATCAAACTAATTTTCATTTGGTATAATGATCAAATCTTGCTTTCTGAAAATGGCTAAATGCTTACAAGTGTTGTATGCTTTGCTCAAGTTTCATATGATTTAAGTGCATAAGAGCATAAGAGTTGTTACCCTTAGACATGCATTCATTAAGGGGGAGCTTCAAATTCACATGTGTTTTATATCTTAAAAGCTCATCTCCTTTATTTGAAGAAAACCCTTCTAAGCATTCTCATCTACATCTACTATGATGTATTAGTTTTGATGATGAATCATATTTTCCTTTCATTATCCTAATTTGAAAATATCATATGGAAAGGGATATTTTGATATCATGCTTCACTAACAAATCTCTTTGGCAAAGAAAGTGTTCAATTTGTAGCAGGAGATTCTGTTATGTACTAGGACATTCCTCAACATACTAAAAGGAGAAACCATTACATTGAGGAAAGATATTTTGATGCTGAAGGCGTGATATGAAGTACAAGAAAACTTCTTGAAGCCGGGTGAGCCATGTTCGCGAAGAGCTGCATGAAGGAAAAGAGAAGGATGGAAATGATCTCATACAGGAAGAAAGCAAGCAAATGGACTTCATTGATCATTCATCAATTTGCAAAATCAACATGAGCATTTCTAATCTCTATCTTTTATATTCATTAGAAACTTTGCACATGTTTGGTATTTATATGCTTTAGTTGTGAAAGATGTTTTCGAAAACCTCTCCAAACTATTTCAAACTTGTTTTCATCAAAACATTATTGCATCATATTAAGAATGAAAACAATTTCAAATTGGGGAGAGAAAATCAATTCTTTGATTCTGTCTAATTTAGTTACATACTTGTCTCTCTACAAGCATCTCTTCTTTAAACTCAACTTTTTGCTAATGACAAATAAGGGGGAGAGAGTGGCAAGAAAAATATGCTAGGTTTATTAGTTTTCATATTCATACATATTTTTCTTAAAGTATTTACCATCATCAAAAAGGGGGAGAATGTTGGTTTTGATTAGTTTTGATGATGTCTTATAGAGATGTCATTCTTAAGAGCAAAAAGGTTGCATACTACATTTATCTTCTACTTTGACTAATTCTTATATTTAATGTAGATGCAAAGTTTAATAATGGAGAATGATCAAGAAAGGAGACTAAAGAAAGAAGAAGCTGCACTATATGTTGATATATGTGATGTTGGAAGTTTCTATGGAGAATAATCAAGATCGAAGAAAGAAGCTCTTGCACAATTTAATGGGAATATCATAAAGCAAGAAGTTATCAAATGATTTTGGGGGATAATCGAGAAGGAGAGAAGAAATTGAAGAAGGAAGAACTTGCAATGCAATGGAACATCTTTATTCAAGTTCTTATATTGATGCTAGAAGTCTCCAAGATCATATGGAAGTTGGAACGGATCAATTCAGAGTTAAAACCATCAAAAATCAGTTTCAGGATTAGCAAACTTGAGTTCATAACTTGCAAACTCGAGCCTATAATGTCTTCAGCAACTCTGTGCATCCGAACAAGACAAACTCGAGCTGTATACTCAAACCTCAGTTTGGAACTCCAAACTCGAGCCTATCATTAGCAAAATCGAGCCTGTAATGTTTTCAGCATTTCGGCGTCTCTGACAAGGCAAACTCGAGCCTATAAGTTGACAAACTCGAGCCTACAGCGGTCTTCAGCATTTCAGCTACTCTGTTCAGCGTTTCACTTGGGCGACGTCTGGTAATTCGATGATATCTCCTAAACCCGAGATCAGATTGAGGTCAAATCAGTGGCATATGAAACTAGACTCCCAAGGAGTCATGTTGATATATAATTCAAGCAAAAAGGAGTTAATATGAAGGAGCTATGAATTTATGAAGTTGACAGTGAAATCCACGTCACACAAATGACCAACCTTCAATGTTTTGAGTGTATCTCACAAACGGAGAATCCAATTGAGCTGAAATCTGTGGCATTGGAAAGTAGACTCAAAGGGCTTTCCAATAAATAGTTGAACCAACCAAAACAGAGTTCCGACCAGGGAGATATGGCCCCCGAAAATAGACAGTCTGTTCTGGGTGTTGCACAATTTGCTATAAAGAGAAGCAAACTCGAGCCTGTTAGTTGGCGAACTCGAATTCGCGGGTTACAGAGAGCTACCAGGTCGTGAAAATCATCCAAACTCGAGCCTATAAGTTACACCCTCGAGTTTAGCTCAGTCAGAGAGGAATCTAGCTATTCAACAACAAAGGAAACTCGAGCCTACTTATGTAAACTCGAGTTCATGTCCCTGCTGCAGAAAATCATCATTCCGAAAGTCTCATTTCTCATCAAAGAACATCCACATGATTACCCAAATGACTTATACTTCTTCTTAACATTATTTATATCATTTGTGTACATGTTTCAGATTATTTAAGCTTGAGAGAACATCAATCTTGACAGAAATAAAGATCTAGAAGATGAACTTGCTGCAGATTTTCAGAAATGAGAAAGAGGACTGAATCCAACGAGAAAATTGAAGAAAAAAAGTTGTCTACTCAATTGTAATGCTTCTCCAAAGGATTCAATCATTCAGATGATGAAATACTCCAACGGACATAAGCCAAACAGATTC
Source organism: Acacia pycnantha (assembly GCA_025563575.1). NCBI lineage: Eukaryota > Viridiplantae > Streptophyta > Magnoliopsida > Fabales > Fabaceae > Acacia > Acacia pycnantha. The sequence goes on along the minus strand of JAMWYP010000005.1, from coordinate 779,858 downwards.
AGCATTCGAATTTAATGTTCATGACAGGTCACTATTCTGATATTCATTCAAAGACGAAGCAAAATGGGCAACTTCTTTGGAAAGGTGGATAATTATCTTCAAACGGACGAAAAGCACCTGAATATCAGGGATCCATTCTTAAAGAAACAACATTCAAATATTTAAGTCAGAATTGTTCCCAACAGCTAGAATTTCGAATGGATTCAAATCTGATTGGATTTGCAATGGTTACTGTTCATAACGGTAATATTCTTCAACAGACAAATGATTCAAACGAAGTGAATTCAGTTGCCTATAAATAGAAGACAGAATACACAGAAAACGAAGAGAACAAACCTACATCTCCAGAATGCCTATACTCTGATCTGCATATCATTTACTCTCCGATTTTCAATGTCTATATATCATAGAGAGTGAAATGTTTTGTATTGTACTTCAGTGTTTATCCATACACTTCTGAGAGAGAAGATTCATTGTAAACATTCTATCTTTCTATTTGTGAGTTACTCAAGATTGGGTGATCTTGAGTGGGAAACACATTTTGTTGATTACAGCTTGTAAGGGGAGTGAATCCTAGTGAGAGGATTACTTCGAGTGCAGAGTGTGTAATCAAACAAGTGTATTGATTACAGTTTGTAAGGGGGAGTAAGTCCTAGTGAGAGTATTACTTCAAGTGCAGAACGTGTAATCAAGTTGAAAGAAGATAGTGGATTGAAAATCTCAAGTGAAGCTTGAGAACTGGATGTAGGTCAAGGATTGGGCCGAACCAGTATAAATCATAGTGTGCATATTCTCTTCCCTTATCTCTTACATTCCAGCATATATGTTTGAATGATTGCTTATCACTTTATAAATTATTATTGTCATTCAAACTACTTTCAATAAGTTGCAGAGAGTTTTTTAAAGTTCTAAGTTTTTAATCAAACACCCAATTCACCCCCCCCCTCTTAGGTGATAGCCAAGTCTTTCAAAAACTTCATGAAATAAAGTGAAATGAATGAAATCAAGTTAGCCAAGCATGATTATGATATATGCACATTATTTCAAAATACGATACCTCACTCAAGTAATATCGTAATCATTTGCCAATCCTTAAAACAGGGTGTTCTAACATTCTCACTAATATGAAGGATGAGGTGGTATGGGAAATTGGAGATGGGACTTCTATATCTTTCTGGAAAGATAAATGGGTGGCCTCATCTATATGTCTTCAAGACTACATAACGAGTCCCCTTCCTGCTGAGTTGCGCAACAGTGTGGTGAAGAGATTTGTCGATCAACAAGGCCGGTGGGACCTACCTTTATTAAACAGCCTGCTTCCCCAGAATGTGGTTGAACTAATTAGAGGTATGCTTCCGCCTTCTTCTGATGATGGGCCAGATCGGTCTTTTTGGTTGGCTGGTAACCTAACTGGTGTTAGTGTTAAAAGTTGCTATCTTTATCTAGCCGAATCTAGTTTTCAACAATCTAGCATTAACGGTGATATATGGATGAAGCTATGGAAGTGGGTAGGACCTCATAGAGTACAGATATTTGGGTGGAAATTTTTTCACCAGAGACTCCCTTTGAGGTCATGGATCTGTGTCTGGTCTGACAATGATGGACTTTGCCCAATTTGCCACCAAGAAGCAGAGTCCAATCTACATGCTTTTAGGGACTGTCACAAGGTTCGTGGATTCTGGTATGAGGTGGTACCTGTTGATCATTCCCTCTCCTTTTTTAGCTCTGATTGGATAGAATGGGTAACGGAGAATTGGAGGTATGATGAAATTACTCTCTAGGAGGGTTTTATTGGCATGAGATGTTTATTGTCTCCTGTTGGTTTATTTGGAGATGGCGAAATGAGTCTATGCATAACATATAGGATGCACAACTTAAATATTGCCTGAGGCCCATTCTTGAGCTATTGAGGGACCTAAAAACTAGAAGGAAAGAAGGGGGTTGCAGCGGGTAGGACAAAATCATTCAAATGTTGGTTGGTCCTTTCCAGAAGCTCCATTTGTGAAGCTTAATACAGACGGGGCATCAAAGGGTGTAGAGCAGGTGGCGGCTTGTGGGGGTTTGATGCGGGACTTCTCTGGTAAGTGGCTTGGAGGCTTTGCTACACGCCTTGGAAGATATTCAGTGGTATTAGCTGAGTTGTGGGGAGTTCTGAGAGGATTGGAGATGGCATGGGAGGCAGGTTGGAGGCATGTTGTTGTTGAAAGTGACTGTCAATCAGTCATTGCATTACTATCCAAACAAGGTAATGCAGCTCGTGAGTCCCATCTGGTGACTCGGATACGAGCAATCACCCGCAGACAGTGGGTTATTCGCTATAGTCATGTTCTAAGGGAGGGAAATCAGTGTGCAGACTGATTAGCCAATTTCATGTTGGCTCGTATGGAGGCTCCGGATGAGTCCCATTTCTCTGACCCCTACTGGTCTTATTTGCTTCTTGGTTGCTGATTTGGCGGGAGTACATCACGTTAGGAGAGGCCTGAGGCTCTAACTCTAATCTCCTTTTAGTTTCTTTGTTGCGTTTTGTTTAAGTTTCGCTTTTGTTATTAAAAAAAAAAAGGTAAATGTGCTATTTTATTTATATTTAAATGTGTTTTGTATTTAATTTTTGGTAATTCACTATTCCTCGGTATTATATTATGTTATATTAATTGTTTTCTATTTTTTCCATAGCGCGATAACTTTATAACTTTATATTAGGTTGCATGTTATTTGTTTCGTTAATATTTAGTTAGTTAATTTTTTCCTTTAATTATTATTTATTTGGTGTAATACTTATTCTTTATCGTGTATATGTACCAATAAATTATCTCCTTTATCCGTGACTCTCTTCTCATGTTTTTTTTATTATCCAGTTTCTTCTCGTGTATCTATTTAGATTATTTGACATAGATTTGCTATTTTCTTCTATATTTAGATTTGCTATCTTTTTAAGTTATTTTCTTCTATGTCTTCCGCGACTTGGAGTTGCTTAATATGTTTGCATTATTTAATTTTATATTATTTAATTTAAATGTGCTATTTTATTTATATTTAAATGTGTCTCCATGTTCAGTTGTTTCTATTTGATTTTTGGTAATTCACTATTCCTCATTTGGTATTATATTATGTTATATTAATTGTTTTCTCTTTTTTCCATAGCGCCATAACTTGATAACTTTATATTTGGTTGCATGTTATTTGTTTCGTTGATATTTACTTAGTTAATTTCTTTCCTTTAATTATTATTTATTTGTTGTAATACTTATTATTTATCATTGCGCCATAACTTGATAACTTTATATTTGGTTGCATGTTATTTGTTTCGTTAATATTTACTTAGTTAATTTTTTCCATTAATTATTATTTATTTGTTGTAATACTTATTATTTATCATGTATATGTACCAGTAAATTATCTCCTTTATCCGTGACTCTCTTCTCATGATTTTTTTTATTATCCAGTTTCTTCTCATGTATCTATTTAAATTATTTGACTTAGATTTGCTATTTTCTTTTATATTTAGATTTGCTATTTTTTTAAGTTATTTTCTTCTTTGTCTTCCGCGACTTGGAGTTGCTTAATATGTTTGCTTTATTTAATTTTGTGTACCAGGTTTGTATTATTTAAGTTAAATGTGGTATTTTATTTATATTTAAAATAGTCTCCTTCTTCAGTTGTTTCTATTTTATTTTTGGTAATTCACTATTCCTCATTTGGTATTATATTATGTTATATTAATTGTTTTCTCTTTTTTTCATAGCGCCATAACTTTATAACTTTATACTTGATTGCATTTATTTGTTTTGTTAATATTTACTTAGTTAAGTTTTTTTCCTTTAATTATTATTTATTTGTTGTACTACTTATTATTTATCATGTATATATACCAGTAAATTATCTCCTTTAAATGTGACTCTCTTCTCATGTTGTTTTTTTTTTTTTATTATTATCCAGTTTCTTCTCGTGTATCTATTTAAATTATTTGACTTAGATTTGCTATTTTCTTTTATATTTAGATGTGCTATTTTTTAAGTTATTTTCTTCTAACTTGGAGTTGCTTAATATGCTTGCTTTATTTAATTTTGTTTACCAGGTTTGTATTATTTAAGTTAAATGTGCTATTTTATTTAGATTTAAATGTGTCTCCCTCTTCAATTGTTTGTATTTAATTTTTGGTAATTCACTATTCCTCATTTGGTATTATATTATGTTATATTAATTGTCTTCTCTTTTTTCCATAGCGCCATAACTTTATAACTTTATATTTGGTTGCATGTTATTTGTTTCGTTAATATTTAGTTTGTTAATTTTTTCCTTTAATTATTATTGATTTGTTGTAATACTTATTATTTATCATGTATATGTACCAGTAAATTATCTCTATTATCCGTGACTCTCTTCTCATGTTGTTTTTTTTATTATCCAGTTTCTTCTCCAGTTTATTAGCCAGCATTTCTGTGACTCGAGCCAATTGTCTGTGAACTTAAAATAATTTCAAAAATATATCTCATTTGACTCGAGCCAGAGACTATTGACTATAGCCAGAATTTTGACCGTTATATTTAAAACTTATCACCTCGTGTTTGAAAGGTCTCTTTCGAAAATGCCAAAGTGCTTTATTGCTTCTGACTCAAGCCAGGGTTTTGATGCCTCGAGTGTGGGCATAGACTTGAGCCAAAGTTTTTCTTCCTTGAGGGTAAGAAGCTTCAGAAGCTAAGTGATCAATTGCAGATTGACTCGAGCCACCATTCTTAAGCCTCAAATTTGATCAAAGACTCGAGCCAAAGTTATTTGACTAGAGTTAATCAGCTTGATTCTTTCCTTCTCTCTATTTTCAAAAGCAAGTTGACTCGAGCCAAGAAATATTTGACTTGAGCCAAATGGTCTCTGTTTTTGAAAAGCTTCGTGTTCGAATCTTCCAACTCTTTAAGATTGTTTTTAGATTCTTCATATCATCTATCATTATTATTCTTAACTATGTTTAATCAATTTGTTAATGAGTTTGAGATGATTATAGTATGGATTAACGTTGTTACTGTTGGAAATTATGCCCTAGGGGCAAGTCATTGTACTTATCAACGATCCCCATATGAATTGGGTAGTCGCAATGTCTTGCTAGAGGCCGCTTGCGACTTGTGGGCTGGTACAGTATTGGCCCTGGCCCAACACGAGCAAGGGTGTCCAGATTCATTGAATCTTAAATGTGTTTAAGATTTAATGAATACTTATTTAATTTAGGATGTGTGTGTGTGTATATATATATATATATGCATATATAAATATATTAAATTCAAAAATAATAATGATATTATTTATTGACAATAATATTATTATATATAGTATTTAATTTATTTGATAAATTAAATAACTATAATAAATTGAGATATTGTATCTCAGATTCAATTTTCGAATAAAGATATTAGATATCAGATTTAATTTGAACTGAGATATCGGATCTCATTTTAAATTAAATGTAACGATATAATATCTTGATTTAATATATAATAAATTCGAAAATAATATTATTATTATTTATTGATAATAATATTATTATATATAGTATTTAATTTATTTGATGAATTAAATAACTATAATAAATTGAGATATTGTATCTCAAATTTAATTTTCGAATAAAGATATTAGATATCAGATTTAATTTGAACTGAGATATCGGATCTCATTTTAAATTAAATGTAACGATATCATATCTTGATTTAATTTATAAATATAAATTAAATCAGAGGGCTTTTAATTCGGATTAAATAAATAAATTTGATTAGATCTATCGAATAGATTTAATTAATATATTTTTAATCCATATTCAAAATTGGTTTTGAATTTAATACGTCTGCTAGGTTTAGAAAAGCCTACGGGACTTTTAGTCGAGCGTATTAGAGAGCTGCGAAAAACCCTAGACAGAAAAGAGAGAGACGCAAGAATATTGAGGCGCTAGCATGCTGCCGTCAGTGTTGGAGGCCGTTCGTGTGGATACCGGTAGAGGGAGGGGACACGCGTAGTCTGCTCCTCTCTGATCGAACAAGAAGGCGTTAGCCCACGTGATCAAGAAGCAAGGATAGAAGGTAGCCCACCAGTTCGAATTGTTCGGCATAGGTATGATTCGGAAACCTTAAATCCAGATTTAAACGCTATTGAGCGATCCGCCTAAGGGATTCAAAAAAGTTTTTATTCCGCTGCGTGTACAGATCCCAACAGTGGCATCAGAGCCAACTCAACGTGTGTTTAAATCAGGTTTTGCGTATGCTTTATATATGTGATATATATATGCTTTAAACCGAATCTTGCATGCTTAAAATCGAAATATATGATAAACCGGTTTTGAAGCATTCATCTTTTATCCAAAAAGATCATCCTTTTTCGAAAAGATCGCGTTATGAATACGGCTGTTTCACGCTAGGGTTAGGTTCGGATTCTGTGGCTTTTTCGATCACGTTCTGAAAGGTTCAGATCGGAGATCACGCTAAAGTCGCGCGATCTGATTGGGGTCGAATACGTTCAAGCACGATCACGTTCTGAAAGGTTCAGATTCGTTGATCATGCATGGACGCTGGTTGAGGTCGGAATGTTCGGAGTCACTGGACATGTTATAACTAAAGAAGGAAATATACTAAATTCATTCACAACGCAAATGAGTACAGTGAGCATGTATATATCCTGTGCCTAACGATATTCTCTTTCCTCTAACTAATTCTGATATGATATCATTTCTCTCACTCTATTATTTACTAAAAAGCCCTATTACAGAATGCATATATCAATACTCCCCCCCTAAAATTAATCCTTGTCCACAAGGATTTCGGTGGTAGGACTTGCGGTAGTAGGAAATGCGGAAATTGCTCTTGAATAAGGGAAAGGTCTTCCCAAGTAGCATCTTCGAGTTGAGTAAATGTCCTCTGGACTAAGACTTGAGTGATGGGAAGATGATTGTGGTGAATGAGTGTACGACCCAAATTTGCCTCTAGTGCAAGAGTAAACTGGCCCTGATCAGCAACAGGTGGTAGGGACTGAGTAATAGAAGCAGAGGAATTGGTCATCGGGGCAGAGACTTCATCGAAGCATAATGGAGTCCTTGAATTCAAGCCCCGTAATAAGACAGATTGCCCATTCAACTTAAACTCAAAAACTTGTAAATCCATATCCATAGAAAAGCGACCCAAAGTCTGAAGCCAATCAACCCCTAAGATAGCGTCGTAGCCCCCAAGGTTCATCACCCAAAAATCAGAACGAAGATCGATAGAGAGGCACACCTGACGACTATCAGCAACAGACAAGCAAAGCAGAGGCCGGTCTTGTAGTGTCAGCTTGAGGCGTTGAACCACCGAGACGTCAATGATATTGTGTGTGCTACCCGGATCGACAAGAAGAATAATCTGTTGATTCTTGATTCGAGCAAGGAGTTTGAGGGTGGAAGGATTGAAAGAGCCCTCAATGACATTAATACTACCGTTGGTGGTTCTCTGAGAATCACCCAAAGCATCATGGAAGTCTGCATCCTCATCATCGATGACTAACATATACACATGAGAGTCCTTGCATCCGTGAGAAGAGGAATACTTCTCGGGGCACCAATAGCATAAGCCTTGCCGACGTCTCTCGTCCATTTCCGTTTCGATAAATGTCGAGTAGGTTTCGCAACAGTTCTCGAAGAAGTCATAGGTTTCGATGCGAGTTGGAAGAGTAGCCGGAGTAGGTGGTTTGGAGAATTGGGGCGAGGCTTCACTGGATCGGTGGTGTAGGACGAGAATGGGCCAATCTTAGAGCCCGTTCTCAGAGGATTTAGTACCCACATCTATTGAGTGGCCGTATGAAGTCACAGGGAAAGACCGACGATCACAATTGGGTGTGTTCTCGTGCAAAGTCCTGATTGTCGCTTCCTGCAATCTGGCCGAGCATGTTGCACTAGCTAGGGAAGGCGGAGCAAAGTTTAAAACAAACTGTCGAATGTCTGGTCGAAGGCCCCCGATGAAGAGATTGATTGCGATTGGCTCAGGAACATCAACCTCGGAGAGTAGTTCATCAAAGTGACGTTCATATTCAGCAACGGAGTCGTCACCCTGCTGAAGCTTCTTGAGCAATCAGAGGATGCTCATCTCGAACATCGACAAATTTAGCCTCCATGTGACGGAAGTAATCGTCCCAACGGACTTCGGCAAACAATCGATGCCGCATAAAGGTTTGGTGCCAACGAAGAGCATGTCCCTCAAGGTGGATACTCAGCAGACGGATGCGATGCTCGGTGGGGTGCCGTCGACTTCAAAGAACTGTCTACGCGATAAGCCCACCACGGAAGTCAGAGCCATCGAACCTCGGAAACTCAACACGGCTCTGTTTCGTTGGAATAAAATAAGACGAGGCCGGAGGTGGATGTTGCAATTCGTGGAAGGAACCAAATGGAGGAATACGAGCAGAAGAGGCAGAGCCAGAACCTCCGTCAGGACTGCCGGTGGTAGGCTGCGGGTGCACTTGCGGTTGCTTGCCAGTGTTCGGGTTGGGCATCTGTTGGAGTCGAGCTTCGAGTCCTTTCAGGAACTCTTCAAGTCGAACGGCGGTGTGCTTGAGGTCGGCAACGTCGTGCGAGCTCTGTTCCAAACGAGCGTTCATGGTGTTGTGAATCGTCTCCAGGCGATTCTCCAGGTCATTCAGACGGTCCTGGGATCAAGGTGAATGAATTTAGTATATTTCCTTCTTTAGTTATAACAGGACATGTTAGGGTTTGTCCTTCAATTGCGTTTGTATTTCTGAACTATCCAGATTTAACGATGGTCAGGTTCGACTTGATCACGTTCGGACGTTCGAGATCAAACACGTTAAGGACGACTCTCTTTCGTGCGATCATACTCGAATAGCGAATCTGGGGTTTGAAATTTTGGAGATTATTTTTGAAACAAATCACGCTTTTTTGGGAAATAATTTTCGAAAACAAGAAGTTATTTTGAGGGTGCATCAGTTAGTCCTCATGTTATGAAGATGAAGGGCTACATTGATCACCTAGAAAGGCTTGGATTTCCCATGAGCCAGGAGTTAGCTACAGATTTGATCTTGAACTCACTCCCGGATAGTTATGACCAGTTTGTCATGAACTATAACATGAAAAACATGGAGAAATCAATCTCTGAACTGCATGGGATGCTCAAAACAGCTGAGCAGAGCATTAAGAAGAAGCCCAGCACTGTTTTGATGGTTCAGAAAGGAAAGGGTATGAAAAAGAAAGGCAAGGGCAAACGAGTGGGTAAGGGCTCAGCTGGTAAGACCACTGAGTCAAACAAACCCGAATCTAAGCCTGCAGCCTCGAAGGCAAATCCTCCAAAGGATGGAGTCTGCCACTTCTGCAATGAACCTAGTCATTGGAAGAGGAATTGCAAACTCTATCAAGAAGATCTGAAAAAGAACAAGAAGGATGGAAAGGCTATCGCTTCAGGTATCTTTGTCATAGATATTCATTTTTCTACTTCCGCTACATGGGTATTAGATACTGCATGTGGTTCTCACATTTGTATAAATGTGCAGGGTCTAAAGGACAGTAGAAGATTGAAGAAGGGCGAAGTGGACCTACGAGTTGGAAACCGAGCAAGAGTTGCTGCTTTAGCCGTAGGCACTTATGAAATAGTTACGCCCAATGGGCTTTTGTTATTGTTGAACAATTGCTTTTATGTTCCTGCTTTGAGTAGCAACATTATTTCGCTTTCTTATTTGGATAAGGAAGGTTTTACTTCCATTACTAGGAACCGTAAATGTTCAATTTATCATAATGATGTTTTTTATGCTCATGGTGATTTGCATTCTGGTCATTATGTACTTAATTTAGAACATCCTACTAATGAAAATATCTATGACATAACTACTAAGAGGATCAAGTCAAATGATTTGAATCCGACCTATCTATGGCATTGTCGTCTAGGCCATATAAATGAGAAACGCATTTCGAAACTCCATAAAGATGGATTTCTTAACTCATTTGATTTTGAATCAATTGATACATGCGAGTCTTGTTTATTGGGAAAGATGACAAAGGCACCTTTTACTGGACACAGTGAGAGAGCCACCGATTTATTGGGCCTCATACATACTGATGTGTGTGGACCAATAAATACATCTGCTAGAGGAGGTCATTTGTACTTTATTACATTTATAGACGATTTCAGTAGATATGGATATATCTATTTAATGAAACATAAGTCGGAATCTTTTGAAATGTTCAAAATTTTTCAAAATGAACTGCAAAATCAACTTGGCAAAACAATTAAGACACTTCGATCTGATCGGGGTGGTGAATATTTGAGCCAAGAGTTCATTGACCATCTTAGGAGTTGTGGGATCGTCTCACAACTTACTCCTCCAAGAATACCTCAATGGAATGGTGTTTCTGAGCGGAGGAATCGAACTCTATTAGATATGGTTCGATCTATGATAAGTCAAACAGATCTTCCACCTTCCTTTTGGGCCATGCCCTAGAAACAGCTGCGTTCACACTAAATCGTGTTCCTTCAAAGGCAGTTGAAAAGACACCATATGAGATATGGACAGGGAAGAAACCCAGTTTGTCATTTCTTAAAATTTGGGGATGTGAGGTTTATATCAAGCATCAAGCCTCTGATAAATTATCATCCAGATCCTCAAAATGCCTTTTTGTAAAAGAACCGGTGCTGGAAGCCGTGATGTTTTGCTCATTGAGCACAATGAGCCAACTACCTATCGCGAGGCCATGGTGGGACCCAACTCCGAAAGATGGCTTAGTGCCATGAAGTCTGAAATGCAATCCATGTATGACAATGAGGTATAGGCCTTAGTCGCTCCACCTGAAGGTGTAAAAACCGTTGGGTACAAGTGGGTTTTCAAGGAGAAAACTGACATGGATGGCAAAGTAAATATCTTCAAGGCACGACTGGTTGCAAAAGGATTCACTCAAACTCATGGTGTGGACTATGATGAAACCTTTTCCCCAGTTGCAATGGCCAAATCAATCGAATCCTTCTTGCCATTGCATCATATTATGACTATGAAATATGGCGAGATGGACGTCAAAACAGCCTTCCTTAACGGAAAGCTCCTTGAGGATGTGTACATGACACAACCTGAGGGTTTTGTGCGTCCAGAGGACTCTGGTAAAGTTTGCAAGCTTCTAAGATCCATTTATGGTTTGAAGCAAGCATCTCGGAGCTGGAATCATCGTTTTGATGAAGTAGTTAAAAAGTTTGGATTCATTCAAAGCATAGATGAACCTTGTGTTTACAAGAAGGTTAGTGGGAGCACAGTTGTATTTCTAGTGCTTTATGTTGATGACATCCTACTCATTGGGAATGACATTCCTACCTTGCAGAGTGTCAAGTCTTGGTTAGGAAAGTCTTTCTCAATGAAAGATTTAGGCGAAGCCACTTACATCCTTGGGATTAGGATCTATAGAGATAGATCTAAGAGGCTGATAGGCCTAAGTCAGAGCACATACATAGACAAGATACTGCATAGATTCAGTATGCAGGATTCAAAAAGGGGTAATATGCCCGTGTCTCATGGCATCCACCTCGATAAGAATCTGTGTCCTAGTACACAAGATCAAAGAGACCGCATGAGTAAGATTCCATATGCCTCCGCCATTGGATCTATCATGTATGCCATGTTATGTACTCGACCCGATGTGTCATTTTCCTTGAGTATGACCAGCAGATATCAACAAGATCCCGGTGAGGGTCACTGGACTGCTGTCAAGAATATCCTTAAGTACTTAAGAAGGACTAAGGACTTATTCTTGGTATATGGTGGTTTGGAACATGAGCTCTGTGTAACTGTAAGTTCATTAATGAACTAGGGGTGGTTCCTACCATCTCAAATCCAATAGACTTGTTCTGTGACAATAGCGGCGCTATTCCGCAGACCAAGGAGCCTAGGTCACATCAAAGGACCAACCATATACTCAAGCGATTTCATCTTATCAGAGAAATCAATGATAGAGGTGATACAAAAAAAATTATTATGCAAAGTACCAGGAGAAAACAAGTCATTATACTTTAGACGATTAAAGTATTCTCCTTTGTTATCATTTTGCTTGCATGTTTAGATTGATAACTGTATCCCTGGATATATCTAATAGGTTATCCTAAACGTCCCTGGTCGGTCATCTACGCGGGAGCGAAGATGAGATAAGACCAGTGTGACTTTGATGAGGTATGGAGATACGAATCAAAGTCATAGGCACTTGTAAGAGTACAAGGTGCTGGACCGACCCACTATGAGAAAGCTGTATGGAATAAGTCATAAGCTTTTCTCATGTATAATCGCGTCACAATGCCTTTTGACCTGAGATCATCATGGGTTCCTACATGATGAGTCGCTGGTCTTTGACTTAGTCAAAAGTCACCTTTGACCGGGTGATGATAAAGGCTATGATCGGGATCAGTGATTTTCATGCGGAGGAATGTGAATGGTCAAGATGGAATTTGTCCCTCACATTTGTAGAGAGATAATACTGGGCCCCTCGATGAATGAGTCTGAGAAATGTATGGCCATACTATGATGGAAAGGAGTTTCCATCTCAATTGTTAGACTACTCGAGAAAGTAATGGTCAAGAACAGGAAGTTGACATTTTCCATGCCTCATCCTTGACCAAATTATCGCGTGACAAAAGGGACGTGACATGGTTGTACGATAGGTTATATCGCATAAACAATGGCGTTGATCCTCTTACTAAGCCGCTTGCACAAGTGGAACATGAGCGTCATGTTAGGGCAATGAGAATTAAGGTAATTAATGATTGCACCTAGTGCAAGTGGGAGTCTGTTGGAAATTATGCCCTAGGGGCAAGTCATTGTACTTATCAACGATCCCCATATGAATTGGGTAGTCGCAATGTCTTGCTAGAGGCCGCTTGCGACTTGTGGGCTGGTACAGTATTGGCCCATTGCCAATCTCATGTGGGCCTGCAGGGTCGCACACAAGAATGGCCCAACACGAGCAAGGGTGTCCAGATTCATTGAATCTTAAATGTGTTTAAGATTTAATGAATACTTATTTAATCTAGGATGTGTGTATGTGTGTATATATATGCATATACAAATATATTAAATTCGAAAATAATAATGATATTATTTATTGACAATAATATTATTATATATAGTATTTAATTTATTTGATAAATTAAATAACTATAATAAATTGAGATATTGTATCTCAGATTCAATTTTCGAATAAAGATATTAGATATCATATTTAATTTGAACTAAGATATCGGATCTCATTTTAAATTAAATGTAACGATATCATATCTTGATTTAATATATAATAAATTCGAAAATAATAATATTATTATTTATTGATAATAATATTATTATATATTATTTTAAATTAAATGTAACGATATCATATCTTGATTTAATATATAATAAATTCGAAAATAATAATATTATTATTTATTGATAATAATATTATTATATATAGTATTTAATTTATTTGATGAATTAAATAACTATAATAAATTGAGATATTGTATCTCAAATTTAATTTTCGAATAAAGATATTAGATATCAGATTTAATTTGAACTGAGATATCGGATCTCATTTTAAATTAAATGTAACGATATCATATCTTGATTTAATTTATAAATATAAATTAAATCAGAGGGCTTTTAATTCGGATTAAATAAATAAATTTGATTAGATCTATCAGATAGATTTAATTAATATATTTTTAATCCATATTCAAAATTGGTTTTGAATTTAATACGTCTGCTAGGTTTAGAAAAGCCTACGGGACTTTTAGTCGAGCGTATTAGAGAGCCGCGAAAAACCCTAGACAGAAAAGAGAGAGACGCAAGAATACTGAGGCGCTAGCACGCTGCCGTCAGTGTTGGAGGCCGTTCGTGTGGATACCGGTAGAGGGAGGGGACACGCGTAGGTATGATTCGGAAACCCTAAATCCAGATTTAAATGCTATTGAGCGATCCGCCTAAGGGATTCGTAAAAGTTTTTATTCCGCTGCGTGTACGGATCCCAACAGTTATTGGATAAAGCAATCCTATGTGTCAGAGCATTAAATGCGTTTACCCGTCCAAGATGCATTCTCAACAACCAAACCTTTGAGCAGACGAAAGACGTTTCTGGCAAGATATTCTTCATTCTTATTGTTGTGCCTCAACAGTCGGAATAAGAGAATTAAAGAATGTTGGAGACTGCGATTATTCCAGAGCATTAATGGTTCAACGCTTCATCTCTCCAACGGACATATTGAAGAGTCTCAACGGACAAATCATCAAGCTTCTACAACGGTCATAAATGTCATTAACTATAAATATCAGAAGCATTGAATTAGCCAACTACCGAAACGTTGTGTAATCAATTTGACTCAACTACAATTTATTGTTTCATTAATTTAGCTTAATATCTTCGGATATTATTTCTGTGTACTTCCGTGTTCATCATTTTATCTGCTCTGTGAGAGAGTTAAACACTTATCATTTTATTGTTCATTAGTCAAATCTTAAGGTTATGGAACCTTAAGTGTGGGTGTACAATTATAGCTTGTAAGGGGGAGTGAGTCCTAGTGAGAGGATCATCCTGAGTACGAAGTGTGTAATTGTAATTGTGATTAAGAGATAGTGAAAATCCCAAGGAGCTTGGGGATTGGACGTAGGTCGTGGAATTAGACCAAACCAGTATAATCTTGGTGTGTTCATTTCCTCTCTTTATCTCTGTGTCTTTGTGTTCTTAAGGCTCGAGAGAAAAGTTTTTATAATCACCGATTCACCCCCCCTCTAGGTGATATTCCACCTTCAAATAGTACATCACTTATTGGATCACTCATCCCTAGTATTTTTTCTCTAGAAGCTGAAAAAAATTACGCCAAAAGTTGAAAAAAATGACTTCGATCAGAAGTCACTTTTTTTAAATAAGCTCTTCTGAGACCACCACTATCCCAAATGGTTCATTTTTCTCCATTGGCTCAAATAACTGTGAGTTGGGATTTTTTCCTCCCTTACCACTATGCCAAACATTGTTCGATTCACAATGGGTTACATTTTCCCCGATTCAGAAACAGACCTAGATCGAACAAGTGGCCAGTTTGCCAGTATCCGATCTGAATCGGTCGGTCCAGTCTGGTCTGCTTTTTGTACCATGAAAAATTGTGAGGTTTGAAATGTAGGAAGGAAAAATGTGAAGATTATATATTAATGGAAAAATTAAACATTTAGTCCTTCAACTTTTGACTTACTTGTAACTCAGTGCCTCAACTATGACACGGTACAACTCAGTCCCTGAATTTTAACTAGTTTGTAACTCAATTCCTAAACTTTTTACCTTTTTATATTATTATCCTTGTCAAGTTTTGAGGTATCCTATGTGGTAAAAATTAATTCGACCTCAGCTCCATGTGTTTTTCCTTAAATTTAAATAAGAAAAAGAAAGGTCATACCAAGAATCCAAAAAATGAAGTTTGCTGGATTATATTTGAGAAACCAGTGCAGTGAACTCGCCAAATCCGACCAACGCCCTTTCCTTCCTTGTGAACTCGCCAAATCCATTCCCTTTTTCTTCCTTGTTAAACGTTTAGGTCATCAAAGGAATTGTCAAAAAAAATTCATAGGATATGAGCTCAATCTTTTTTACACAGGTTGCTTTCCCTCAAAGCTGCAAGAATATGGACTCAATCCCTTCTATGTATTTGATGCTCAAATATTTTGAAGCCACTACACTTTGCTTCAAGAGCCTTTGGAGCAATTGTTGGAGTAGTCCCTTTCTAATTATCTCGTTGCAAGTATGTTCTTCCTGAGGACCACTACTTATGCAACTATATAAGTTCAAAATTCCTAACTCATGTTTCACTGTACTGGTTTATGAAGATACCATAGTGAGAGGAGGGATGATTGCTTCCTTGGGGAACTCACCCCTTCCTTCTCCGACCAACATTGCCTTTCCGAATTCTTAGCCTGGTCCTTCTTTTTTTATTTAAATTTTATTAAAAAAACACATAAGGAGCTTAGGTGGAATTTATTTTTGCCACATAGGATAACTTGAAACTTGACTTGGATAATAATATAAAAAAGTGAAAAGTTCAAGGACAGTCACAAACGAGTCAAAATTCAGGGACCGGGTTATAATTGAGTCAAAAATTGAAGGATTATAAGATTAATTTTCAAGATTAATCGGACTTTTGGTGCCTCAATACAAGCAAGCTTCTCTTCAAAGAACACTTGCTCCCTTACACTTTGCAATCAATGCACACATTCAAGATTTGTCTCTTTGCTTTTAAGTTCATTTTGGAAAGGTAACATATCACTCTCTGATTCATTGGAGTGATGTGGAAGTGATGACCAAGTATAAAGTCACTCGAGTGCTCACTTGAATGATCTTGTTGAGAAAACATTGATCACTTCTTGAATCACTTGAGTAGGGTGAAAGTGATGTAACTTTGTTTGGTCACTTGAGTGCTTACTCGAATGATCAACTTGAATTTTTTTTAGAAACTTCTGATCACTTTTAAGATCACTTTAGTGATGTGGAAGTGATGACTCATTAATTCATCACTCGAGTGATCTTGTTGAAAATAGTGGATCACTTCCTGTGCCTGCCATAGTAAGGGAGCAATTTCAAAATACATCACTTGAGTGCTCACTGAAATGATATGTAACGGTTTTCATAACTAATAGTGGGCTAAAAGTGATAAAGTTTGGACACATCACTCGAGTTCTCACTCAAATGATCAAGTGATCTAATCTTTTTCACATCACTTGAGTGATTAGTGTTACACCCCTACCGGCCTCACCCTCTCGAGTGGCGGGTTAGAGGGATCCCTTTTAGTTATTACCTTTCCTTAGTTAATTAATCCCTTTAGCATACATCAAAGCGTTACGCAGCAAAGCATATGTTCGGTTTAGACGAATACTTTATACTGGTAAAAGTGCGAATAATAAGTAGTAAATAGTCCCCTTAGGGTTAAGGGTAACAATCATCCAAAGTAAATACCGGGTAGTAAGTAAACTTATAAAGTAATCCAAAATAATAAGTACAAAATGAGATAGGGCATTTCCTATTTCTTCAACCCTCAACTCCATGCCCTTACCTTCAAACTCCTGAACAGCTCAACCAGAAACACATGTATCTCTAGAACGATCTGGAGTTCAAAATTGAACTCCAGAGTAACTGTCAAACTCATATACAATAACCTAAGGATATATAACATAGATATTATAACTTATTTAGCTTCCTTAATCCCTCCAAAAAAAGTCAACGATGTCTTATATTTAAGACCGGAAGAAATATATACATATACACACATAGTGGTGGACCTTGGGATAAATATTTGGGGGGTCAAATGTATATTCATTAACTAATTAAAAAAATATTTGCGGGCCAAATGTATATATAAATTTTTGGGACAGATAAATACATTTTTGGCCAAATGTATAAAAAAAATCCAATTTACATTACATATTTGTGACAGATTTTTTTTAAGGCCATTGTCTCCGTAAAGATCGGCCATTGTAATCACCACCAGCTTTGCATGAAAGCAACTTTTGACCATCGTATGGCCTTATTAATGGGAGCTAGCTAGCTTCCTTTTAATAGCTAACTCTGTTTCAACTCCATCTTTAATATAATCTAAAAAAAAAAAAAAAACTTATTTGATTCCTTTCATACCTACTATGTATCACTGTATCTATACGTTTCTACTATAACTCCTCACCCACAGCTATTTCATGTTCTTCCCCCTAAAAACCTACGTCATATAATGTTTGAAAATCTTTCTCAATTTAAAATATCTATAATCTCCACGATTTTTTTGTGTGTCACCACTTACAAAAAACCAAGTTCAATAAGTTTGTATCATAAATACATATACATATATATAATATACATCTGTCCAATATCAACTTATAAAATGGATTGAATAATATTATTACTCCCTCCGAGCCTAAAATAATATAAAATAATTTTTTTTGGAGAGATTAAAAAACCTAATTAAATAGAGTATTTTTATTATTACTTTTTCAAACTAATTAGTTTGACTAATAAACCAATATATAATCTAAAGATACACAACATATGATATAGTTAAGTAACTTATTTAACTTCTTTAATCTCTAAAAAAATTTAATTTAATTTTATATTTAGAAGGAGAGGGAGTGAGAACCCTCACAACATTTCATAATGTTCTATTGGATAAAGTCAAAGTCAATCTCTACCACCCCCTCTCTCTCTTTTAGGGAACTTTTTAACGGTCTCAAGAGACTAAGAAAATGTTAAAAAAGTCATAGAGAAAATTCCTATATCAAAAAAGTTTATTAACTACTTTTTCAATAAGGGATTAACAACCTTATATGTGAGTTTTAACAACTTAAGATTTTTTGTCAGAATTTTCTCTGAGACTTGTTTGATATTTTTTTAGTCCCTAAAAACTTTAAAGGGATTTTCCCTTTTTTTTATTAGTTTTGTTGCAACGCTCAACTAGAGAACATGATGTGATCGCATGGAATCATACCACCCAGGCCCTTAGATCTATACCAAATCGATAAATAGCTTGTCCGGTTCCACACACACAAAAAAAAAAAAGATAGGCGTGAACGATTGCAAGAAGCAGTGAACGATTGCAAGAAGCAGTGTGACACTGCTTGTTTTTGTTTGTCGACTTGCTGGAACTGCCTTCCGTATTTGTATTCCAGAGTATTTATAGTTTTATTTTTTAAAATTAATTAGTTTGACTAATAAATTAATATTCCACTCTGGTCCTATTTATAAGTCCCTTTTTACCAAAAAATTTGGTCCTATTTATAAGTCTACTTTCAGGTAATAAATGATATTATGACAATTTTGTCCATATTAACTGTACCAATGAAAATAAGGAGAGAATAAAGAGTTGAAAGATACTCATTTGAGTAAATACCCTTTTGGGTCCCTGGAAAAACACGCGCTACCCATTTTGATCCCTGAGTAAAAAAAATGTCATTTTTGGCCCTTTTTAGGGACTAAAAAGGACTTTTTGGGAATTTATGAGGGATTAAAATGCCCACAAAAAATGACTAAAAGGACTAAAAGGGACATTTTTTTAATGTTTAAGGACTAAAAATGACATTTTTTTTTACTCAGGGACCAAAATGGGTAGCGCGTGTTTTTTCAGGGACCAAAAAGGGTATTTACTCTACTCATTTATACATGAGGGCAAAGTTGAAAATTTACGCCATAATTATTGAGCTAACTACATCTCCTTGGTATGTGTGATTTAGTTAAAAGGGACTTAAAATAGGACCAAAGTGGTACTCCTTCTGATCTTTATTATAAAGCATCAACTAACAATTCTCACAAACCAATAAAAACAGTTAAAGTCAATAAAGTTGTCCTACAATTTAAATAACTTCCAATATTACCCCTACTAATTGCAGTAAACTCTAATATTATATTAGTTATTACTCTCATTCACTACCCTAATTAATTATGGACATACATGGAAAAAATAATTAATACGCTTTGGAAAAAATCAAGTGCCTTATAAAAAAGATCAAATAGAAATGCTAATCGGTGCCTTATAATAAGGACCAGAGGAAGTATAATTTAAGGATACACAATATGTGATATGATTAAGTAACTTATTTAGCTTCCTTAATTTCTCAAAAAAAAAGTCAACTATATTTTATAATTAGGACGAAGAGAGTATTAGGATAATTACTTATTTAATAGAAATTGAGTTGAGGTTTTACTTTTAAAATCGAATTAATATATCACTGAACGAATGAAATTATAGGAATAAGATGTTTGAGGAGGATGTTTTGGGGTGAAAATAAAAATAAACCATGACTAGACTTCAAGAGTATTCAATAAATTTAAAGAATTTTAAATTACATTAACAACCAAATAATTTAGTTTAGAGGAACGAATATTTCTTATGAACCAATCCATAAGAGACATACATTTCATCAGATATAACTTGATAGTGACAAATACCAAAATTTTCCAAATACACACCTTTTATTTTTTTAAATTCCTCTTTAATTTCTTCCAATATTTTTTTTTCATACTAAAAATATTAAATCTTGAATTTTTTTAAAAGAAAAAACCAACGTCAAAATAAACTAATTATTTGTTATGGGGTTTAAAACTTTTATGGAACTATGTGTATGATTCAATCAAATCATTCATTGGATTAATTAAGAGGTGCGTCCCAAATCCTTCATACGCATAGAGGCTCCCGTCCTTAAAAAAACATAACTAAGGAGGTGTCATATGTCTAATAGCTCCAATGCAATCTCGGTGAAAACATGGAAGAAGGGACCCTAACAAGTACCATATATTGTGCACCGAGTGATGACATAACACATGGTAAGAGATCTCACATATAAATTCCTCATTACTCCAACGCATCACAACTCCACAACCATCCATATGCATCAATGACAAACAATCACAATATTAGCATATAAATAAAAGTTCTAAATCACAAGTATAGTTAGTTCCAATACATACAAAGCATGCTTGAATAGTTTGCAATCTCATTAGTAAAATATTAGTCAAATATATAATTCCAAATCAAGCCCTCTATAGGCACAACAAATCCCAAAACAGTTTAATATATAGGGTAAATGTGCAAAAATACACAAGTGGTTTTCCCTAAAATGCACCCAACACCAAGTTTTTGTGTGTGTAAAAGTGACTATGTGGTTATAAAAGTAGAGCAAAAGTATTAATTGACCGTCGGTTTGACTTTTTTTGTACTAAAAATGATGATGGGGACGATGACTCAACTAAGTTTCATTCCAGCTGGCAGTGTAGAATTTTTTTTTAAAAAAAATCCGTCATTTTATTCCAGCACTCTTCATCCAAATCCTCCACACCACCATCACGCCACTCTTCTTCCTTGCTGCCATTTTATTCAGAAGCAAGACTTAGAACCTATCAACTAGGAGAATTCAAAGGGGTTTAAACTTATTTAAGGAGAACTCACTTGGTCTGTATTTAAGAAGAACGGTTTGTCAGTTTGGAGAAAACTGAAGGATATAGAAGAGACAAAGATGAGAGTAAAGGAATAGATGATCTATGATTTTCGATGAGGCTGATGGCGAGAGATTCTAGAGAGATGAGAACAGAGGAAGGTCGAACAGTGGAATCTGGAAGTGGTGATGGTGTTTCAATGGTTGGTGGTTGTCGGTGCTCTAGAAGAAGAAAGAGAAAGGGGACGCTGATGGTGGTAGAATGAAAGAAGAGAAGAAGGTCGTTGGAAAACTTGCTCAACGATGGTGAGTCAACTACTCTGTTATATGTCTTTTCTGCTCAAGCTCTGCAACATTGATGGTCGAAGAAGGAAGAGGTGATGGTATTTGAGAGAGGAAGGGACAACGGTTTTCAAGCTTTCTGTTCTCACTCTCTGGTTTGAACCAGTATCCGTGGCACCATCTTAGTTTCTGTGATGTCTAGCTGTGTTTGAGAGTCAACAGCGGCAATGGTGAGGAAGATGAAAGCCGCTGGCGATAAAAGAAGAGGAAGGTGGAGGAAGGAAGGAAGAAGGGAAGAAGAAGAAGGTCATGGTCTCGTGGTTCCACGGTGCTGGAAACTGTCTTCTATAATGTCAAGGCGAGCAGGAGAAGACACTAAATTGAAAATTTCAAAAGTTCATGGAGGACTATATTGAAATTTGTTGAAATGTGTCTGGGGCTGAACTGTAATGCATAACAACTCTGAATCCATCAATCAGCAACTTTTACTTCCACTTGTCTCTACAACATCCACGTCATCGGTTTTAGTACCAAAAAAGTCAAACTAACTGTCAATAAGTACTTTTGTAACTAAATAGTCATTTTCTGTACCCAAAAAAGTGCTTGGTGTTGGGTACACTTTTGAGTTTTGAGAAAACTATATGTGTATTTTTACACCTTAACCCATTATAAAATAAACAAATAACATGTCTCATGAAAGATAGATTTGAGAAATTTAAATTGTTCCTCTTAATTATACAAGTTTTAAAAGAAATATAGTTTTCATATAATTCCAAAAATAAAATATTTATAAAAAATAAAAAAATTATAGTTGGTAGAAAAAACTCAAAAATTGTAGCTAAATATGCTATAATTATTTAAGGTCTAGATATTGTTTTTTACAATGTACATATGAAGTGCAGTCCTTTAAGGGTTTGTTTGGTATGAGCATGATAGTTAAAAACGTGCTTTAAATCGTAAAAATGTCGTTTTTACGTTGATATTTCTGCAAAACGTGTTTCGTTGCAGGAAAAAACGCAAACTGAGCAAAAACGCAGTGAAAAAAACGCAAAAGCGTAGGGAAAAACACCAAAATAATAATTTGTAATAAAAAATATACCAGATTGGAGCACTTTTGGAAAGTTTCACCAGACTAATGCTAACGTCATTAGTGGTGTGAGAAAGTACAACGCCACTGAGCTATGGCATTAATAATTCTCACGCCACTAATGACGTTAGCATTAGTCTGGTGAAACTTTCCAAAAGTGCTTAAATCTGGTATATTTTTTTATTAAAAATTATTAGTTTGGTGCTTTTACTAAAGAGCAACGTTTTTGAAAAAAGCAAAAGAAAAAAAAAAACTTGCCCTAAATCCCCTAATCTCGTCGGCTATCTCCAGACTCTAGAGTCTTTCATTTCTACTGGAAAAAAAAAACTCCAGAGGAAGAGGCACTCAGGTCAGGTAGAGGAGTCCACTCGGCTGTCGTCTGATAGTTGCTGCGAGTATCAAGCACTGCAGATCCTTCTCTGCTCTTGTGGACCTCAAGGTTTTTAGCAACATTTCTGGGGGTTTCTAATTCTTGAGGTTTGTTCGGTACTTCTCTCGCTTTGCATTCTTCTTGCAATATCACTCGGTTCTTGATTGGGTTTGCACTGATTAATTTTCTTTCTTTGATTCTCATTATTGATTATGCCAATTACTCTTACTTCCGTGTCAATTATTATGCTATAATTGCTCTGATCCTTGGCGTCTCTTTGCTTACGAATCTATTCTCTCTTATTGTCCTTGTGGGCTTGCTCGCTTATTGATTATGCCAATTACTCTTACTTCCGTGTCAATTATTATGCCAATTGATCTGTTCATGTTTCGGCTCTCATGGTGGGTGTGGGCGTGCGGCCATTGTTTGCACTCACGGTGCAAACAATAGATTATATACTTCTCTCGCTTTGCATTCTTCCTGCAATATCACTCGGTTTTTTATTGGGTTTGCACTGATTCATTTTGTTTCTTTGATTCTCATTATTGATTACGCCAATTAGTAATATAATTACTCATCAATCAATGCTTTGTGTCATCTGCCTTGATTTTTACTGAAAAAAACATCAAAAACACTTCATAAGTGCTATACTTTGAAGCTTTTATACTGATTTTGGTTAGCGGTCCCATTTTGCAGGTCTTTACTATTTAGCCAGGGAATCTACTGCAAAGTTGTTGATTTTTTCTTATTAAGTTATTTTTCCTTCTTTTCACAAGAAGTGTGTTCACAAACGTGGATAGATAGAGAAATATTTTAATAAGCTTTGGCACTAAAAGTCCTTAATCTTAAACCTCTTGATGAATGAAGCTTTGGCACTAAAAGTTCAATGAATGAAGTTACTAGAAGCTAGAGTCTTAATCTTAAACTAGTGATGAATGAAGTTGTTAGAAGCTAGAGGTCTATATAGTTAAAGTGTGAAGTAGATTTCATCATCTTCTCACTGTCCTATGTGACATTGTTGTGTTTGGATTACTAATTGAAAATTTTCTGTGGTGTTTTTATTTTCCTTCAAACTTGGTACTTTTAAAATGGCTGATGCTGAAGAGTTTTGCTGCTTTGTTGGTGGCCTTTCATGGTCAACATCTGATAGAAAGTTAAAAGATTCATTTGAGAAGTTTGGAAAGCTTCTTGAAGCCAGGGTAACTTGTTCTATGTTATTTTATTAGCATTATTATTATTGTTCTTTTAGTGTTACTGTTATTATTATTTTTAATGCTTAGTGGTTACAAAATTTTAATAGAAAGAAGATATAAGATAAAAGAGTATGAGAAATTAATTAAAAACTTTTAACCCCGCTTTTCTCTTTTTTTTTTTTTTTTTTAAATTTCAACTCAAATATTTTTTCCTTCGGTTAACTGTCCATCCTCTCCCCTCATACCAAACAAACCCTAAAGATAAGATAAACTAGTAAAGTCCAATTATGCAAACTTCACTTTTAATAGCATTTTCTCTAAAAGTATTTACTCTCTCACAAAAGAAAATAAAATTATCAAAAAAGGGGAGATAGTCACTCTCTTTATATTTAGAGTAAAATACTCTGACTATCTGACTACCCTCTTGTTTTGCTTCAATTACACATTCCTGCTCTCTATTTTGAAAACATACACTTAAGTCCAAACAATTAACACCGTTAAGAATATTCCAAAAAGATTCCCAAAATATATTTTTTAAGTAAAGTTTACATAAAAATAAAATTTATCTACTATTTTACCCTTAATACTAAATCCCTAGTTTTACTTTTATCTTGCATGTATTTATTTTGTCTTGCACATTTTGACTAAAATTGTTTTAAAGGATTTAAGATTTTTGTATCTGTTCCTTAATATCTATTTTTATCTTTACAAATAGTTAGAAAATAAATTTTGGTTAGATTAGTTTAAGTCAAAATTAATTTATAATATCAAAAATAATAAATTTTTAATAAATTAGAAAGTTAGAAAATATGTTAGAATAAATTTTTGGTTGTATAAAGTTTTAGTAGCCCTATATATATCTAATACTGAAGCGGGACATTTTGGTTAAAAAAAAGTTAAAAAGTCAAACTTAACGGTCAACTAATAGTTTGGGTGGATGAAAATAAAATTTTAAAATATAAGGGATGTTTATGTAATATACATTTTAATTTTGAGGGAGGTTTATATAGGTTTCTAAAATAGAGAGGAGGTCTGTGTAATTAAAGCAAAGCAGGAGGGTAATCAGAGTATTTTACTCTTATATTTATTATGAAAAAATATTCATTGTATTTCAATTTTCAATACTATTGATTCTTGAATGATCACGTGTTCATTTAAAATTATTTTCAAACTGTAATAATGAGTTGATTTAAATTTGTTGCATTTATTATGTTGCACTCCATTTTGTAGCTGTTGCCTTCTAGGCTCCCCCTACCGACCGTTCTATTTCCAATTTAGTAGCCACTGCATTTATTATTTTATTTTTCTGTTTTTTCTTCACCCCAGCCCAAGCCAAGCCCAAACTGATTAGAATTCATTCAGCCCGGTGTTCCTTCTTCAGTCGTTACTTCTTCATCTGATCGCGAAAGGTCACGCTCTACCAAAAAAATCTGCTCACGAAAGGGAGAACGCCTCAGAGAAGAGCCCTAGGTGTTCGAACTTCCAAGGCACGAGAAAGCTGTCATCTTCTCTCCGATTGGTAAGCAATAAGATGAATTAGCTGATTTTCCTCTCAGATTCTCAATGCTTTTTTTTTTTTTTACTCTTTTTCTTCTTCTCCCTCCATTTTGTTTCTTTAGCGTTCTGCTTTCTCTCCTCCTTACCACTCAACTCTCTGTCCCTCTAATCTCTCCAACTGTGGTCGCTGTCTATTCTTGCAATCAGAGTTTGGCCAAAACCCTAGTTTGTTCCCCTGTCGGTTTCATATCCATATATGTATATAAAATCTCATCCCGTGGTTGACCTCCTCCATCACTTAGCAGTGTCTCTCCTCACAGATCATTGTAGCTAAGCCGTGTAGAATTCCTTTGGCTTCACGCCTGCTAGAAGTTAATGAAAAGTGAGTTTCCTCTGGACAACATTCAGCAACAATTTCCTTCTTTTGTGGTTGCTGACCCTTGAGGACAAGGGTTCCTAAGGGGGAGTATTGATATGTAGTCTGTAAAATATATTAGTATTTAGGTAATTAGGGTTAGTAATTACCTAATTAGGTAAATATTTGGGGGAAAAGTGATGGCACACAATCAATTCCATGAGGCCATATTTAGGGGATTAGTTCGTTAGTTAGTTAGAAATTAGTTACTAGCCGTTAATGGTTAGTAACCATTGGGGGGGATTGCCTAAAGTGTCTAAGTTCTGCATCCT
This sequence comes from Acacia pycnantha, assembly GCA_025563575.1. NCBI lineage: Eukaryota > Viridiplantae > Streptophyta > Magnoliopsida > Fabales > Fabaceae > Acacia > Acacia pycnantha. The sequence goes on along the minus strand of JAMWYP010000005.1, from coordinate 753,835 downwards.
ATATATGTATATATATATAGGAGACCTAGATTAACGTTTGTTGTTGATCGATTAAAGCTGATGAATAAGAGTTTCTGAGTTCAGATTTTCTCTCTGCCTGCTCTGTTTCTTTCTCTCTTCTTCCTTTTCTTCCCAAATCCTCTAATTTCTCTACAATCTACCTATAATTAAGCTTTGATACCTTTTACTACATCGAAAATTATGCTTTGGAAATGTAGACTAGTAGCTGGGATCATTTGGGTAATTAATTGGTCATTTAAATAAGTTCCTCTTGGTTCTCGTAAATATATTTTATGGGTATGTCATATATCCCCCACCTTGAAATCTCAAGGTACGTAGAACTGCAACTTCTGAAGTGATAAGTTTTAACTCAACTTCTATAAATGTTTGGTATTTATTTTCATAAATTTTGCTTCAAGATTATGCTTATAGACTCTTAACTTCTTTCTTTGAAAGTGTTCTACTTTTGGCATTTGCTTTTGATGTCCAATACTTAATTGTTTTCTTAACTTTAAAACAAAAGTTTATTTAAAATATTAGCTATCATATAGTTTGATAAAATATTAGTTTATCTTATTCCTTTTCTCTTCTAATATTGTCCTGTTGTGCTCTCAACTTACTTAATTGTCCTAAAATGTGGTTATCAAGTCATGTTCAGTATATGTGCAGCTTTTGAAATTTCAAATTTGTATGTTCTTATTGCTTCAGCAGTTTTCTTTTAGCATAGCTAAGCTTATCAGTTAATAAATTCATAGTTCTTTGGTGTTTGTTTGATGGATAAGAACTTTTTCATCATACCATCTTTTTTCCATTATGTTATAAAGAAACAAAAGATGTCTAATATGTGCATGTCTTTTTAGAAGTTAGAACAAATCTTTCATTTTGATACCAAACAGACTTGAGATCTTGGAAAGAAATAATGGGTATTTTATATATGCAGCGGAAGTTTGTATATATAGCATCTGCATTTTTTTTAGTTTACTTGGAAGTAGAAATAATGGATGTATCTCGATGACTATGATTGATGGCATCATGTCAGTGTTTCTCTGCATTACTTCACAACCATTAAAGGGAAGACTATGGAAATGTATTTTTAATAAATCAATTTGTTGCTCGAGCCTTAGATTTCACTCAAACATCATGTGCATGATTGACTTCTACGTTCACAATATAAGTGGTTTAAGATAGTCGTTGTGTGTGGCATGGTCTCTCGGACTTGTTTGAAGAATCATAAATTAGGATTAGGCATGTTCTTGTTCGTAACTTTGAGACTGTGGTCATACATGATAGATGTAATAAAATTGGATTGCATATTTTAATCAGCTCCAATATTTGAATAGTGATTTTTTATTTCTTATCTTTATATATATAATACTCTTAAATATGCTACTTAATAATGCAATCTGAACAAATTTATTTCTGGTGCAATTTGAACACAATAATGCTTCCTAATACACATTCTCTCTTAGCTGAGGTTAGGAGAATTGAAAGCACCATGCGAAGCAACTCAAAACCAGGGCAGTTGCTCCAACAACAGTTGCTTCTTTTGCAATAATAACAAGCAAGGAAACAACCAGACAGTACGAAGAACTTTTTTCGTAAGTTACCATTCTAACACTAATTTCACTAATAAGGACTTTATAACAATCCATTTTAACCTTGCAGGAACCCTGTTGGATTGCAATGAACTGAGAGTTAAACTAAAATGGAACTTATTTTCAAGTTAATGAGGTAGATCATCTAAATTGGCCTGTTTGGATCCACTACATGGAGTTGAAGCTTTTGAAGTGCCTTCCTACAATATGATTAATTTGGTATATATCCTAAGATATGAGAAACTGTAATGCCTTTAATTTTCTTTTTAATAATACATGCTTATTTATTCACATCTTACCTCTTTCAGTTTTAGGCAAAATAATGTGTAGTCTTCCCCATTGATATGTTAAATTTCTTCTTCTCTAGATCAATTAGTATTGTATGTTTGATTCTATATACCCTGTTTTTGTATGATATATAGACTACAAGATGTTGCTGAGCTACTTGCCTCTCCTAAATTATTTTTTGTGGTGTTTATTTGCAAGGAAAAAAAATTATGATGCATTTTTGTTGGATTGGAGGTGATTCCCATACAAAAAGAATGTCCATTTTTTTTAAAAAAAAAAAAGTTACTTTTCACGTCTGTTTAAATAATGTCTTTTGGAAAATGCTACTGGTAACATCAAAAAAATTTCTTAATTTAAAGCATGAATTACACACACACACACACACACACATATATATATATATATATTGGTGAAAAGTCTTTTTGGACTTTGGATGGAATGAAGGAGGAGGGCTTTGGGCGGGGGCCATGATTTTGAGTGCGGCATGTGGAGCCGTCAACTGAGAGAGTTGACGGAGAAGAGGGAACCGGTGCCGGAGGCGCCACCGATGACAAAAGCAATAAAATACTGGTGCATTGAAGTACTATGGAAGGCGTAATTTTTTCCTTCAAGGTACTGATTTCATAAACCTAAATCTCTTTCCATTCAACCTTTCAATGATGCCATTATAGTTGTTTTGTTTTGCTTATAACATTTTTATTGAGCAAAGATATTAGTTTGAGCCTGAACCAAAACTTAGTGAAGACCAGCTGTTACATTCCATTGAAGCAAGTTCATCTGGACCAGACTCATGCAAGAAATGACGGAGCTACTACAAGTAATGCTGCTGTCGAAAATTCTGTACTTACTGTTGTGACAGAAAATAGCAAGAAAATTCCTGAAAGCAAAAGCAAGTGGTTGCAGACCAGATTCACGAAGCTGAAGGTAAAGAACCTAATCTGAAAGAACTTACATTTCCTAAATCATATATGTTAGGCAAAAAGAAGATGAATGGTGGTGTGTTAGAAAAAGAGATGGTGAATCTTTTTGGCTAATTGGAAGCAAATGTGCCTATGCTTGTTTTGATTGAACAAATGCCTAGCTATGAAAATATTTTAAAGGAAATATGCACTCATAAAAAGAATATACAGACCAAACAAGCGAGTTCAACTTGGTTCAAATGTTTCAGGCATTCTCAAACCCCAAATTTCCATAAAATATGCTAATCCAGGTTCCTTTACTGTTCCATGCCAAATAGGAAAGCTAAATTTCAATAATGCTCTCTTAGACTTAGGTGCAGCCATTAATGTTATGCCACATTTCATTTTATAACTCATTAGGGATCAAAAACATTGAGTCCACTATTGTAATACTCCAACTGGCTGATAGGACAACAAGACAACCTTCTGGATTTTTAGAAGACATTTTGGTTAAGGTTAAAGGTCTAGATTTACAACCTGCGTTTAAAATGGAATCTCTTGCATTGCTTGGTGGAGTATGAGTTCTCTACATTGCATCATGACTCTAGATTACAACATGGACATAATTTGATTTGGAGTATTAAGCACATGCATGGTTTCTACTCATGAGACTCTTTTTTGCCAATTTCCTCTAGACATATTTATATCTTATGCCCATTTCTCTATGGCTGATGCTCTCATTGATTCCTTTTCTTTCTTGAAGGAACTTGATGTGGAGGCACTCCAAAAGGATCACGCTCCGCCTTCAATTGAGGAGCCTTTAGCCATGGAATTGGAACCACTACCAACAAAGATTTGTCAAGGAGAAAGGTCTATGCTCAAGAGGTTTATGATTCTCATCTGTGTTGAGATTTTTTGCTTGAAGAGCTTAAGAAGATTTCGTCAACATGGTTGTCCCTTTCCTCCCTTTACTATATTGAATTGCTTGTGAAATTACTTGTTGGACTTGATTGCCTAAAATGAGTGTGGGGGAAGGGACTAAATCATTAGGAAAAGGTAGTTTTAGGGTGATGGTTTTGTGGCCTCTTTGGTTCTCCTAAGCTTGCATTGAGGTTGATGCTAAGTATGAGTGTGGGGGGGAGTTGAGCTGATTGATTTTCTAGGTGATTGTACTGGAATTTTGGATAATACCTTTGCTAGAATTATTGATTGTTGTCTTTAACTTCTCATAGTGCTTTGAGAATCTGGTCTGAAACTGAATCTTTCCTGAACAATGCTTGATTTATGAATTTTTCTGCACTGCACTTTGCTAATTCTGAGATGCACATGCAGAACCGAACTTACCTTGAATGAATGAAGCAAGTATTGTTTACGTATTGATGCCAGCTATGTGGTTTATCATCTGGAAAATTTGTATCACAAGTAGGATGTTCTCATGCATTGAAAATGGTTATGTGCATGGTTTAGCCTTGTGTGAGTTAGTTTAGAATGCACAAACCTTGATGGAAGGATTTGAGCCTTATTATCATTCATAAATTCAGTGTGCATACTCCACTTGATTCAATTTCCTCTAGAACTTGTCTTGCGTCTTAATCAAGGCCACATGATTGCACAAGAGTGATGAATACGATTAAGGCATTCTATTTCTTCACCCATTTTCCTAAACACAAGCCGTTTAAATCAATCCCTTGCTAACCCCATTAAGCCCATCACTTTCATTTCTTCTTTACTTATGCACTGAATCTGATTTTATACATGAGTCTCGATTTCATATTTGATAGAATTTCCTTTGAGATGAAAATAATTGGATACTGATACATTTTTGTAATTTTTAGTACTTGGTTAACATTGATGATGTCACTTATTGAGTTTGATATGGCTGATTAGTTGTTCCTAGAGAGAGAAAAGGAAAATATATATGAGTGTATAGAAGAAAAAAAAAAAGAAAACAGAAAAAGCCAGGAGGAAGAAAAATATGAAACAAAAAAAACGGAGAAAAAGGAAAGGAAGAGAAAAGAAAAGCCTTATGTATAGAAATAAGAAAAGAAAAAAAAAGGCAAAGAAGGCAGAACAAAAATGTCTTCAAAAGAACAGAAAAAAATAGAGAAAGAAAAGGGTAGAACAAATTGTCCAAATCAGCTTATGAATATAATTTGAACCAATAGATTTATGCTTAAACATTGTTGTACATGACGGAAAATGCTGAAGTTTCAGTCATTTGTTTGATTGTCTAATTATCGCTCATCACTTGCGTATATTTCAGATTATGTGTCATTCTTTTTTCCATTTCCATTTAGACCTTTTCAACATTACAACCAAAGCAAAGACCTCTTGATTCATTACTCTAGTGTATAATGAGTGGTGGAGATGGTAGACACATTACAAGCCTATGGTAGGGGTTGAACTAGTGGAGAGGAGTGCAATTACCTTAAGAGAGGAATGCGAGAAGTGCAAAACAGGACCAAGTTGTATTCTAAAGCATACTCACTCTTGGCTAGTCTGAGTACAAGGACTATTGGATTTGCATTTGTAGACTTTGCTTGTGATATTAGTTGATGTATGATGTACTACTATGCTTGCATATTTTGATTTAAGCTTGCTACATTCTCACTTATATATCTATTCGGTTTTGTATTGGATTTCCTTGATTGAATCTTTTTCTTGGGATTGCATAAGTGCAAGTGTGGAGGAATTTGATAAAACCATTATTTTTATATGGTTAACTGAGCATTTTTGTGGGATTTTAGGAAGAATATTGAGTATTTTTTTCATAATAAGGCATGAATAAGATAAATGCATATAGTTAGGAGATTTTGATTAAAATTGTTATTTTAGCAGCAATTTAGTCGAATTTCCAGATTTGGACACTGGCTATTTGGTTTTTGTTTGTATTGCAAGTGTAATTCTGATATTAGTGTGGCTGGAAAGAAATTCCAACCAGGGAGGAAAGCTGAATCCAAAGGAACTCATTTCCATTACTAATGGAATTTGGCTTCCACAAATTATTGAGGAGGCAAGAGGCTGCTATTAAATATGAGAGAGCAATAACTTATACCACCTCTTGTTTGATTTTGCATGTCAGAACCAAATTATCTTTATCGTTTGAGATATATTTCCATACTTGAATATGCATCTTAACCCTTTATAGTTTGATGTATTGATTTGCTCTCATCCTCCCCCTTATTATTTGTTATTGTTATTTATTTTTATCTTTTCACATGAACTTATAGTTGTGTATAAATATTATTTATAATCCTTAATTAAATTATTCATGCTGTGTATCAATGCCTTCTTTCAAATACTGTATAGTTTCTTTATCAATAATTTACCATTCATTATTTTTTTGCCTGAAGATGTGTATTTGTTTTATTTATTATCTTGTTAATTTATTTCCTTATTCTCAATGGATTATTAATTGATTAATTTACTTTTTCATGAGACATGTTATTTATTTGCTTGGATTCAATCTTGCTAAGCGTTTTGTCTAAAAATGGTTTCTCTATTTGTGATTGATGACTTGGACTGTATGTTTGGCTCCGTCTCTCTTCTTATTCTTTCCCTTTTGTTTCTTATCCATTCTTTCCATTACCCCTGTTTTATTTGCCACTTAAGCCAACATTACATCCCAATAAAAGTGGCTCATGATTAATGCTTGATAAGTGATTTTTAGGTGGATATGTGGACTATGCCTATGGTAGTGAGAATAGGTAGGATGGAGAGCAAACACAAACCTTCAAACACTTGAGTGATGGGAGTAAAAACACTTTACCTAGTGAGAGAATCAAGGTTGCATTGCATCCCTTTTTTTTTCTTACCATGGTACTAGTTGACTTGAGGTGAGTGACATGATTTCAACCGCTGGGCATTGATGTAGTTGGTGATCCTCTATGCTTTTCGCTGAAGCTTGAACTGATTCTGCATTGGTCGGTGAAGCCTAACCGATGACCTTTTAATATGATGGCTATCTTCATGATTTGTTGGATTACAGAGAGTTGTATTAGACAAATGGGGAGGACATTGCAGGTTGTTATTGCCGAGTGGATAGCAAAGCTCAACAGCTGAGAAATTGGTAGGGTGATATAATTGACCAATAATCGTTTATTCGATGTTGAGTTTGCGTTTTAAACGTTCTTGTATTGTTGCTATGTAGTACTATTTTGAGCTGCCTTCGCGTATTTTTATCTTGCTAGAGTTTAGAAACGGGTATTCTATATAGCCTCTCTAGGTTCTTCTTTTAACTACAGTAATCTTCATGATGCTCAGTTTTCACGTCCCCTTTTTCGTGTTTGAATTGGATTTCTTCGGGAAAGGGAAATTGTTTCTCTTTAAAAGTTGCTTACAACTCGAATTCAACTGCACAATTTATTTTCATCATATTTAGCTCTCCACTTCTCTGCTGTCATAACTGCTATATTTTCTGTTTCAGTCAGATTGAAAAGTAGTGTCATCAGTTTTAGGTGCTCTACAGTCCATTCATGCAGCACTTGCAGTGATTCAGAATCACGTTTTTGATGCTGTAATCTCAATCATGTCTTGCTAAATCCTTCATTCTCCTAGAAATGCAATTGAAGCTGAACTTTGGAGCTTAAAGAGGAAGTTTCAGTCATCACTCTCCATCTTTCTTCCTTCTGTTTGGTTTACTGGCTACTAAATTGAGTAGGATGTTCTGATTTGGAATTTATCTCCAGATTTGTCTATTTTAGGAATGATGAACTTGTGTCTATTTCTTGATTTAATTTGGTTTTCAATCATATTGTGAGTAGGCTTGATTGGCTTTCTTAGGATTGTTGATGGAGTTGATAGATTTATGACTCATGCTGTCGACAGACATGTGCCTTTATGTTGATTGATTGCATTTAGAATTAATCTCTACCTTTGATTCATTATCAAATCTGAACATTGTTTAGATTTATCTAGAAAGAGGTTCTTATCTCCTAAAATTCTGAGAAGGTGATATTCAAGAACATTTTTAATTGCAAATTCTGCATTTCTACTTTCTGATTCTCTTATTCATAGAAATAGTTGCTGCAATTCATTAGAAATATAGTGACCTCAATTCCTTCCCTGTTTCACCTCCTAATTTTTCTTACACTTCATTGAATTTCCTAAGTGGCTAGATGACCAAGAGATGATACCTAGGGTGAAGACCAGCTGGTACATCCCATTGAAGCAAGTTCATCTGGACAAGACTCATGCAGGAATGAAGGAGCTACTGCAAGTAATGGTGCTGTCCAAAATTCTGTACCTACTGCTGTGACAGAAAATTGCATGAAAATTCCTAAAAGCAAACAAGTGGTCGTAAACCAGATGCACGAAGCTGAAGGTAAAAGATGAAATAATAAATAATAAATAAAATAGAAAGTAACAAATAATAAATAAATGAAATAGAAGAAAAATGGTGGGAAGAATAATAACAATGAAAGACAAATCAAACAAGAAAGTGAAGAGAAAATAAGAAAAAGAAAAAAATGAAAAACCAAAAAACAAGAAGAATAACAAAGTACATTAAATATTTACTATAAACAAATCAAACTGACTGTGATAAATATATAAAAACAAAATAACGGGAAGAATAATAATAATCAAATACAGATCAAATAAGAAAATAAGAAAAAGGCAAAAGAAAAAACAATAAGACAGACAGAGCCAATTTAAATAATTCAATATAAACACCTCTAAAGGACTGTGATAAACAATGAGTATATAAAAAAAATAGAAAGTAAAAAATAATAAATAAATGAAATAGAAGAAAAATTGTGGGAACAATAAAAACAATAAAAAACAAATCAAATGAGAAAGTGAATAGAAAATAAGAAAAAGGCAAAAGAAAAACAATCATACAAATCAATCAAGAAAGTGAAGAAAAATAAGAAAACAGAAAAACAATGAAATAGAAGAAAAATGGTGGGAAGAATGATAACAATGAAAGACAAATCAAACAAGAAAGTCAAGAGAAAATAAGAAAAAGAAAAAATGAAAAAATGAAAAACCGAAAAACAAGAAGAATAACGAAGTCCATTAAATATTTCCTATAAACAACTGAAACTGACTGTTATAAATATACAAAAACAAAATAACGGGAAGAATAATAATAATCAAATACAGATCAAATAAGAAAGAGAAGATAAAATAAGAAAAAAGCAAAAGAAAAAATATTAAGACAAACAGAGCCAATTTAAATAATTTAATATAAACACCTCTAAAGGACTGTGATAAACAATGAGTATATAAAAAAAATAGAAAGTAACAAATAATAAATAAATAAAATAGAAGAAAAATTGTGGGAAGAATAAAAACAATCAAAGACAAATCAAACAGGAAAGTGAAGAGAAAATAAGAAAAACCAAAAGCAAAAAATAAGAAGAATAATGAAGTCCATTTAAATATTTTACAATAAACAACGATAGATATATGAAAACAAAATAGCAAGAAGAATAATAATAATCAAATACAGATCAAATAAGAAAGAGAAGAGAAAATTACAAAATGGCAAAAGAACTTTAAATATTTACTATAAAGAACTCTAAACGACTGTGATAAATATATCAAAACAAAATAGCGTGCACAATAATAATAATCAAATACAAATCAATCAAGAAAGTGAAGAGAAAACAAGAAAAAGGCAAAAAAGAAATCAAATACAAATCAATCAAAAAAGTGAAGAGAAAATAAGAAAAAGGAAAAACAGAATAACAAGAAGAATAATGAAGTCCATTAAATATTTACTATAAACAACTCAAAGTGACTGCGATAAGTATATGAAAACAAAATAGCGGGAAGAAAAATAATAATCAAATACAGATTAAATAAGAAAGAAAGAGAAAATAACAAAAAGAAAAAACAATAAGAAAAACAGACCCAATTTAAATAATTTAATATAAACACCTCTAAAGGACTGTGAGAAACAATGAGTATTTTAAAAAAATAGAAAGTAACAAATAATAAATAAATGAAATAGAAGAAAAGTTGTAGGAATAATAAAAACAATCAAAGACAAATCAAACAGGAAAGTGAAGAGTAAATAAGAAAAAGCAAAAGCAAAAAACAAGAAGAATAATGAAGTCCATTTGAATATTTTACAATAAACAACGATAGATATATGAAAACAAAATAGCAAGAAGAATAATAATAATCAAATACAGATCAAATAAGAAAGAGAAGAGAAAATTAGAAAATGGCAAAAGAACTTTAATTATTTACTATAAAGAACTCTAAACGACTGTGATAAATATATCAAAACAAAATAGCGTGCACAACAATAATAATCAAATACATATCAAAAAAGAAAGAGAAGAGAAAACAAGAAAAAGGCAAAAAAAATTCAAATACAAATCAATCAAGAAAGTGAAGAGAAAATAAGAAAAAGGAAAAACAGAAGAAAAAAAGAAGAAGAACGAAGTCCATTAAATATTTACAATAAACAACTCAAAGTGACTGCGATAAGTATATGAAAACAAAATAGCGGGAAGAAAAATAATAATCAAATACATATCAAATAAGAAAGAAAGAGAAAATAACAATAAGAAAAAACAATAAGAAAAACAGACCCAATTTAAATAATTTAATATAAACACCTCTAAAGGACTGTGATAAACAATGATTATATGAAAAACAAATATAGAAAGTAACAAATAATAAATAAATGAAATAGAAGAAAAATTGTGGGAAGAATAAAAACAATCAAAGACAAATAAAACAGGAAAGTGAAGAGAAAATAAGAAAAAGAAAAAGCAAAAAATAAGATGAATAATGAAGTCCATTTAAATATTTTACAATAAACAACGATAGATATATGAAAACAAAATAGCAAGAAGAATAATAATAATCAAATACAGATCAAATAAGAAAGAGAAGAGAAAATTAGAAAATGGCAAAAGAACTTTAAATATTTACTAGAAAGAACTCTAAACGACTGTGATAAATATATCAAAACAAAATAGGGTGCACAATAATAATAATCAAATACAAATCAAACAAGAAAGAGAAGAGAAAACAAGAAAAAGGCAAAAAAAATCAAATACAAATCAATCAAGAAAGTGAAGAGAAAATAAGAAAAAGGAAAAACAGAAAAACAAGAAGAATAACGAAGTCCATTAAATATTTACTATAAACAACTCAAAGTGACTGCGATAAGTATATGAAAACAAAATAGCGGGAAGAAAAATAATAATCAAATACAGATCAAATAAGAAAGAAAGAGAAAATAACAAAAAGAAAAAACAGTAAGAAAAACAGACCCAATTTAAATAATTTAATATAAACATCTCTAAAGGACTGTGATAAACAATGAGTATATGAAAAACAAAAATAGAAAGTAACAAATAATAAATAAATGAAATAGAAGAAAAATTGTGGGAAGAATGATAACAATGAGAGACAAATAAAACAAGAAAGTGAAGAGAAAATAAGAAAATGAAAAAAATGAAAAACCGAAAAACAAGAAGAATAACGAAGTCCATTAAATATTTACTATAAACAACTCAAACTGACTGTGATAAATATATAAAAACAAAATAACGGGAAGAATAATAATAATCAAATACAGATCAAATAAGAAAGAGAAGATAAAATAAGAAAAAGGCAAAAGAAAAAATATTAAGACAAACAGAGCCAATTTAAATAATTTAATATAAACACCTCTAAAGGACTGTGACAAACAATGAGTATATAAAAAAAAATAGAAAGTAACAAATAATAAATAAATGAAATAGAAGAAAAATTGTGGGAAGAATAAAAACAATCAAAGACAAATCAAACAGGAAAGTGAAGAGAAAATAAGAAAAAGCAAAAGCACAAAACAAGAAGAATAATGAAGTCCATTTGAATATTTTACAATAAACAATGATAGATATATGAAAACAAAATAGCAAGAAGAATAATAATAATCAAATACAGATCAAATAAGAAAGAGAAGATAAAATAAGAAAAAGGCAAAAGAAAAAATAATAAGACAAACAGAGCCAATTTAAATTATTTAATATAAACACCTCTAAAGGACTGTGATAAACAATGAGTATATAAAAAAATAGAAAGTAACAAATAATAAAGAAATGAAATAAAAGATGAATTGTGGGAAGAATAAAAACAATCAAAGACAAATCAAACAGGAAAGTGAAGAGAAAATAAGAAAAAGCAAAAGCAAAAAAAAAAAGAATAATCAAGTCCATTTGAATATTTTACATTAAACAACGATAGATATATGAAAACAAAGTAGCAAGAAGAAGAATAATAATCAAATACAGATCAAATAAGAAAGAGAAGAGAAAATTAGAAAATGGCAAAAGAACTTTAAATATTTACTATAAAGAACTCTAAACGACTGTGATAAATATCAAGGTTCTGAAACCCGGACCGGTGACTAAACCGGTCGGGGTACTGGGTTAAGGGTTAGTGGGTCAGACCGGAGTCAGCCCGGAGTCAACCCGGGCTAGACCGGTGAGGTATAAAAATTTGGAAGTTACTTAAAGTGTAGGGCAACTTTATTGACTTTGACTACTTTTATTGGTTTGTGAAATTTGTTAGTTGATGTCTTATAATAAGGACCGTAGGAGTGCTATATATCATTTTAATACTTTAGATCAAGAGTAAAATAACCATATGCTTCAATACTTGTAACATATTCAGATATTCAAATTAGATTGCCTTTAAAAATAAAAAAATAATAAAAAATTCTGGAACCGGGTTGACCACAGAATCCGGCCAGTTTACACCGGTTTCACTGGTCACCGGTCGACAAGGTTAGACCGGTTTTGCACCAAACCGGACCGGTTTCACGGCCGGTTGGCCGGTTCCCGGTCTCAACCGGCCGGTCCGGTCCGGTTTCACAAACCATGATAAATATATCAAAACAAAATAGCGTGCACAATAACAATAATCAAATACAAATCAAACAAGAAAGAGAAGAGAAAACAAGAAAAAGGCAAAAAAAAAAAAAAATCAAATACAAATCAATCAAGAAAGTGAAGAGAAAATAATAAGAAGAATAATAATAATCAAATACAGATCAAATAAGAAAGAGAAGATAAAATAATAAAAAGGCAAAAGAAAAAATATTAAGACAAACAGAACCAATTTAAATAATTTAATATAAACACCTCTAAAGGACTGTGATAAACAATGAGTATATAAAAAAATAGAAAGTAACAAATAATAAATAAATGAAATAAAAGAAGAATTGTGGGAAGAATAAAAACAATCAAAGACAAATCAAACAGGAAAGTGAAGAGAAAATAAGAAAAAGCAAAAGCAAAAAAAAAAAAAAAAAGAATAACGAAGTCCATTTGAATATTGGGAAAATTCCAGATAAATACCAAAGGAATTTGCAAAACCCCCAGAAGTCTGTTGAATTTGCAAAAAGACTGAGAGATACCAAGGACCTATGAGGGATATGCAAATTCGTGTGAAATTACCCTTTTGCCCTTAGTTTTAAATAAATCAAATAAAAAAAAAACCCAACCCCACCACCCCCAGTGGTGGCGGCCGGCCACCACCACCACCACTCGCCGGCGGTAGTGGTCTCCGGCCGCCGGAGGTGGTGGTGGTGGCCGCCCGCCACCGGTGGGGGTTGGGCTTTTTTTATTTTTATTTGATTTATTTAAAACTAAGGGCAAAAGGGTAATTTCACACGAATTTGCATATCCCTCATAGGTCCTTGGTACCTCTCAGACTTTCTACAAATTCAACAGACTTCTGGGGGTTTTGCAAATTCATTTGGTATTTATCTGGAATTTTCCCTTGAATATTTTACAATAAACAATGATAGATATATGAAAACAAAATAACAAGAAGAATAATAATAATCAAATACAGATCAAATAAGAAAGAGAAGAGAAAATTAGAAAATGGCAAAAGAACTTTAAATATTTACTATAAAGAACTCTAAACGTTTGTGATAAATATATCAAAAAAAAAATAGCGTGCACAATAATAATAATCAAATACAAGTCAAACAAGAAAGAGAAGAGAAAACAAGAAAAAGGCAAAAAAAAAAAAAATCAAATACAAATCAATCAAGAAACTGAAGAGAAAATAAGAAAAACGAAAAACAGAATAACAAGAAGAATAACGAAGTCCATTAAATATTTACTATAAACAACTCAAAGTGACTGCGATAAGTATATGAAAACAAAATAGCGGGAAGAAAAATAATAATCAAATACAGATCAAATAAGAAAGAAAGAGAAAATAACAAAAAGAAAAAACAGTAAGAAAAACAGACCCAATTTAAACAATTTAATATAAGCACCTCTAAAGGACTGTGATAAACAATGAGTATATGAAAAACAAAAATAGAAAGTAACAAATAATAAATAAATGAAATAGAAGAAAAATTGTGGGAAGAATGATAACAATGAGAGACAAATCAAACAAGAAAGTGAAGAGAAAATAAGAAAATGAAAAAAATGAAAAACCGAAAAACAAGAAGAATAACGAAGTCCATTAAATATTTACTATAAACAACTCAAACTGACTGTGATAAATATATAAAAACAAAATAACGGGAAGAATAATAATAATCAAATACAACTCATATAAGAAAGAGAAGATAAAATAAGTAAAAGGCAAAAGAAAAAATAATAAGACAAACAGAGCCAATTTAAATAATTTAATATAAACACCTCTAAAGGACTGTGATAAACAATGAGTATATGAAAAACAAAAATAGAAAGTAACAAATAATAAATAAATGAAATAGAAGAAAAATGGTGCGAAGAATGATAACAATGAGAGACAAATCAATCAAGAAAGTGAAGAGAAAATAAGAAAAAGGAAAAACAGAAAAACAAGAAGAAAAACAAAGTCCATTAAATATTTACTATAAACAACTCAAACTGACTGTGATAAATATATAAAAACAAAATAACGGGAAGAATAATAATAATCAAATACAGGTCAAATAAGAAAGAGAAGATAAAATAAGAAAAAGGCAAAAGAAAAAATATTAAGACAAACAGAGCCAATTTAAATAATTTAATATAAACACCTCTAAAGGACTGTTGTAACATCCCAAATTTTTGAACCAGAATGTTGGAAATAAAACTGAGATAAGAAGGCTCTAGCCAGTAGAGTCGAAAAGTCTTAAGCTTAGTATGAGGAAAAGCTTAAGATAATTATTAAAATTATTTTGGACCTTGAAAATTGGGGAAGATTATGAAATAATATTTCGAGGACATAGAAATATTATGATGGAATTAGTCATGGAAAATTTAGTCTGGATAAATGTTAAAATTAATATTTGAAAATTTTTTAAGGAAATCACGTGCCATCTACATGCAAACTAATTAACTATATACTAACAAAACATTTTACCTTCCATCTGCTTCAATAATCCTCAATCACCCCACAACCTCTTCAGCCCAACAACAAAGCACCCCAACCCGTTTTCAGCTGGAAAAAAAAAAAAGAAAAAAAAGAAGAAGAGAAAACGCTGGGTTATATCAGTAAACACGTTACTGATATGTTGCTCAACATTGATCACGGCGTCAGCGAGAATCACGCCAGTAGCAGCAACCTCCCATGCCCATCGAGCCCAGCGCCATAGACCATTAATTTTGCTCCTCGGACCAGCGTTTCTTCTCTCGGTCCAGACCCTTAAATTCAGTATATACTCCCTCCCTCGTTGCAACCATTCGAATAGAAGTCAATAAAACAGAAACAAGAGTAAGAGTATGAGAAGGAGAGTGTGAGACTGAGAAAGAAGCTGTGATCAAGGGAGAGATAGGCGAGAGACCGAGAACACCAAGAGGAAGGAAGTCAAAGGAAGAAGAGGAGGGAGGGTCGGATGTGCAATCTTGAGTTCAAACAAGGTAATCTTTCTCCAACCTTGTTCTCTATGTTTGAAGCTCAAATGTATTGGTTTCGGTTCTGCATATGTTCTCTATCTTATGGTGCTGAAACATAGATGGTATTGGCATGTTTCTTACGTATAAAATGCCTAGATGGCCAACCAAACCATTAGAAAATTAAAGTGGGTGCTTAAATGATGTTGCATACACGTTGATATCGGAATTTTCTTGGGGTTCTATGAAGTTTCTGCAAAGCATCGAAACTGAACAAGTTTTAAAAGAGTTAACGTGGGGGCTGTCAGGAACTTCAGGGAGCATGTGTTTGAATCCTTTGACCACATCTAAAGTATGTATAAATGAGAAGTTTTCGCTGATACGTATGCATGTGAGCAAATGAATTATGTACATGCATGCTGATGTTATTTTTGGAAACTGAATTTTCAGCTGAAACAGTAAACTTTGGATGATGCAAAACCAGGGAAAATGAACTCCTTTGACCCTGAAATTTTGGGGATATTTAGTACACATCATGATCTTTAATATGAGCCAAAGAAAACCCAAATCCGATGTGTACAAAGAAAATTATGAATTTCTAAAGTTAGAAGCTAAAAACTGGAAATGGTATATTCCAGAAGTGAACAGATATTTTCGGGATCTATTTTGAAATGGTAAATGATTTATTTTTGCCATGAAACTTTCCAGAATTAAAGTAGACATAACAAGGTTTAATTTGATAGGTCATAAGCCTTTTGCGGAGTTGTATCCAGAGAGATACAAATTTTTGAAAATTGACCTAGTAACCTGGAACATTTTTCTGGACAGAGAAGAATGAACGAAATTCTGGGAATGATACAGTTGTTAATAAGTCTAGTGATTATGTTTCCACGAAAATAGACTTAATTAGTGACACATAGAATTTTGAATCACCTCAATCGGAGAACTAGAGAATTAATTATGAATTTTCAAAGTTTAATGAAAATTCTGAGAAGTTAAGGTTAAGTCTTAAAGTAAGAAAAATTATGGGAATTTTAGGGATTAATAACTACTCTTAATCCTCTAAAATAATTCACGTATTTAGTTACTCTGTGACGCAAGTAGTAACTAACGACAATGATAAACGTTTATAGGCATACATTCACACCTCTACCGATCCCAACAACTCCGGACAAAGTTAAGGATTCAAGTTCGAAGTGGGTAACTGTTATCTCGTTAGCTTGTATGTATGTATTCATGTATGACTGATCATGGTTGCTAGATAATTTGCATGTATGTATCCTAGCTATGGATTGGGGCTGCATGTCCCATAGGGCTGCGTGTCCTAAAATGGAGCTGCGTGTTCCAAAGGGTCATGGTCCTTGGTCATTAGTGCATTAATAACAGTGCGACTTGTTTATTGTGAATTACTCTATACTTTATACATGTGTTATACTGTGATTTATATTTCATACATGCATATGAGATTAACTGTTACCCCTGGGGTTCATTCATTTGAACTCCAGACCGCATGAAAGAAACAGGTAGTGGATCAAGATCAAAAGGAAAGATGCAGCTGTAAAAGGTTACAGCGGAAGGAACCTTTTGGAAAAATATAGGTAGTTGGATTGTAGTTTATCGTTTATCATTTGTCTATTATGGAATAATGTATTAACATCCCACTATGGGATAGATTTGAATCGCGAAAAATTCATCCTCATGTTTTCAAACTAAGTTATTTTGTTAAAGTTTTTATTCCGCAATTAAGTCGTTCAAATTATTTCGATGCCTGTGCGCTTTAATCTCTGATAAATAAGGGCGTCAAAAGGACGGGCGTTACAACTGTGACAAACAATGAGTATATAAAAAAAATAGAAAGTAACAAATAATAAATAAATGAAATAGAAGAAAAATTGTGGGAAGAATAAAAACATTCAAAGACAAATCAAAAAGGAAAGTGAAGAGAAAATAAGAAAAAGCAAAAGCAAAAAACAAGAAGAATAATAAAGTCCATTTAAATATTTTACAATAAACAACGATAGATATATGAAAACAAAATAGCAAGAAGAATAATAATAATAAAAATACAGATCAAATAAGAAAGAGAAGAGAATATTAGAAAATGGCAAAAGAACTTTAAATATTTACTATAAAGAACTCTAAACGACTCTGATAAAAATATATAAACAAAATAGCATGCACAATAATAATAATCAAATACAAATCAAACAAGAAAGAGAAGAGAAAACAAGAAAAAGGCAAAATAAAAATCAAATAAAAATCAATCAAGAAAGTGAAGAGAAAATAAGAAAAAGGAAAAACAAAAAATCAAGAAGAATAACGAAGTCCATTAAATATTTACTATAAACAACTCAAAGTGACTGAGATATGTATATGAAAAGAAAATAGCGGGAAGAAAAATAATAATCAAATACAGATCAAATAAGAAAGAAAGAGAAAATAACAAAAAGAAAAAACAATAAGAAAAACAGACCCAATTTAAAGTATTTAATATAAATACCTCTAAAGGACTGTGATAAACAATGAGTATATGAAAAAAAAAAATAGAAAGTAACAAATAATAAATAAATGAAATAGAAGAAAAGTGGTGGGAAGAATGATAACAATGAAGGACAAATAAAACAAGAAAGTCAAGAGAAAATAAGAAAATGAAAAAAAATGAAAAACAGAAAAACAAGAAGAATAACGAAGTCCATTAAATATTTACTATAAAAAACTCAATCTGACTCTGATAAATATATAAAAACAAAATAACGGGAAGAATAATAATAATCAAATAGAGATCAAATAAGAAAAAGGCAAAGGAAAAAATAATAAGACAAACAGAACCAATTTTAATAATTTAATATAAACACCTCTAAAGGACTGTGATAAACAATGAGTATATAAAAAAAATAGAATGTAACAAATAATAAATAAATGAAATAGACGAAAAATTGTGGGAAGAATAAAAACAATCAAAGACAAATCAAACAGGAAAGTGAAGAGAAAATAAGAAAAAGCAAAAGCAAAAAAAAAAAAAGAATAACGAAGTCCATTTGAATATTTTACAATAAACAACGATAGATATATGAAACAAAATAACAAGAAGAATAATAATAATCAAATACAGATCAAATAAGAAAGAGAAGAGAAAATTAGAAAATGGCAAAAGAACTTTAAATATTTACTATAAAGAACTCTAAACGACTGTGATAAATATATCAAAACAAAATAGCGTGCACAAGAATAATAATCAAATACAAGTCAAACAAGAAAGAGAAGAGAAAACAAGAAAAAGGCAAAAAAAAAAATCAAATACAAATCAATCAAGAAAGTGAAGAGAAAATAAGAAAAAGGAAAAACAAAAAATCAAGAAGAATAACGAAGTCCATTAAATATTTACTATAAACAACTCAAAGTGACTGCGATAAGTATATGAAAACAAAATAGCGGGAAGAAAAATAATAATCAAATACAGATCAAATAAGAAAGAAAGAGAAAATAACAAAAAGAAAAAACAGTAAGAAAAACAGACCCAATTTAAACAATTTAATATAAACACCTCTAAAGGACTGTGATAAACAATGAGTATATGAAAAACAAAAATAGAAAGTAACAAATAATAAATAAATGAAATAGAAGAAAATTTGTGGGAAGAATGATAACAATGAGAGACAAATCAAACAAGAAAGTGAAGAGAAAATAAGAAAAAGAAAAAAAATGAAAAACCGAAAAACAAGAAGAATAACGAAGTCCATTAAATATTTACTATAAACAACTCAAACTGACTGTGATAAATATATAAAAACAAAATAACGGGAAGAATAATAATAATTAAATACAGCTCAAATAAGAAAGAGAAGATAAAATAAGAAAAAGGCAAAAGAAAAAATAATAAGACAAACAGAGCCAATTTAAATAATTTAATATAAACACCTCTAAAGGACTGTGATAAACAATGAGTATATGAAAAACAAAAATAGAAAGTAACAAATAATAAATAAATGAAATAGAAGAAAAATGGTGCGAAGAATGATAACAATGAGAGACAAATCAATCAAGAAAGTGAAGAGAAAATAAGAAAAAGGAAAAATAGAAAAACAAGAAGAATAACAAAGTCCATTAAATATTTACTATAAACAACTCAAACTAACTGTGATAAATATATAAAAACAAAATAACGGGAAGAATAATAATAATCAAATACAGGTCAAATAAGAAAGAGAAGATAAAATAAGAAAAAGGCAAAAGAACTTTAAATATTTACTATAAACAACTCTAAAGGACTGTGATAAATATATCAAAACAAAATAACGGGCACAATAATAATAATCAAATACAAATGAAACAAGAAAGAGAAGAGAAAATAAGAAAAAGGCAAAAGAAAAAACAATAAGAAAAACAGACCCAATTTAAATAATTTAATATAAACACCTCTAAAAGACTGTGAAAAAAAGTAGAAAGTAAAAAATAATAAATAAATGAAATAGAAGAAAAATGGTGGGAAGAATAATAACAATCAAAGACAAATCAAACAAGAAAGTGAAGAGAAAATAAGAAAAAAAAACAAAAAACAAGAAGAATAATAAAGTCTATTTAAATATTTTACAATAAACAACGATAAATATATTTAAAAAAATAGCAAGAATAATAATAATAGTCAAATACAGATCAAATAAGAAACAGAAGAGAAAATTAGAAAAAGGCAAAAGAACTTTAAATATTTACTATAAAGAACTCTAAACAACTGTGATAAATATATCAAAAGAAAATAGCGGGCACAATAATAATAATAATCAAATACAAATGAAACAAGAAAGAGAAGAGAGAACAAGAAAAAGGCAAAAGAAAAAAGAAAAAGAATAAGAAAAACAGACCCAATTAAAGTAATTTAATATAAACACCTCTAAAGGACTGTGATAAACAATGAGTATATGAAAAACAAAAATAGAAAGTAACAAATAATAAATAAATGAAATAGACGAAAAATGGTGGGAAGAATAAAAACGATCAAAGACAAATCAAACAAGAAAATGAAGAGAAAATAAGAAAAAGAAAAAAAATGAAAAACCGAAAAACCAGAAGAATAACGAAGTCCATTAAATATTTACTATAAACAACTCAAAGTTACTGTGATAAATATATAAAAATAAAATAAAGGGAAGAATAATAATAATCAAATACAGATCAAATAAGAAAGAGAATAGAAAATAAGAAAAAGGCAAAAGAAAAACAATAAGAAAAACAGACCCAATTTAAATAATTTAATATAAACACCTCCAAATGACTGTAATAAACAATGAGTATATAAAAAATAGAAAGTAACAAATAATAAATGAATGAAATAGAAGAAAAATGGTGGGAAGAATAAAAACAATCAAAGACAAATCAAACAGGAAAGTGAAGAGAAAATAAGAAAAAGCAAAAACAAAAAACAAGAGGAATAATGAAGTCCATTTAAATATTTTACAATAAACAACGATAGATATATGAAAACAAAATAGCAAGAATAATAATAATAATCAAATACAGAACAAATAAGAAAAAGAAGAGAAAATAGAAAAAGGCAAAAAAACTTTAAATATTTACTATAAACAATTCTAAATGACTGATAAATATATCAAAACAAAATAGCGGGAAGAATAATAATAATCAAATACAAATGAAATAAAAAAAGAGAACAGAAAATAAGAAAAATGCCAAATAAAAACAATCAAATACAAATCAATCAAGAAAGTGAAGAGAAATAAAGAAAAAGGAAAAACAGAAAAAGAAGAAGAATAACGAAGTCCATTAAATATTTACTATAAACAACTCAAAGTGACTGTGATAAATATATGAAAACAAAATAACTGGAAGAATAATAATAATCAAATACAGATTAAATAAGAATGAGAAGAGAAAATAAGAAAAAGGCAAAAGAAAAAACAATAAGACAAACAGACCCAATTTAAATAATTTAATATAAACACCTCTAAAGGACTGTGATAAACAATGAGTATATGAAAAAAAAAATAGAAAGTAACAAATAATAAATAAATGAAATAGAAGAAAAATGATGGGAAGAATAATAACAATCAAAGACAAATCAAACAAGAAAGTGAAGAGAAAATAAGAAAAAACAAAAACAAAAAACAAGAAGAATAATGAAGTCCATTTAAATATTTTACAATAAACAGCGATAAATATATGAAAAAAAAATAGCAAGAAGAATAATAATAGTCAAATACAGATCAAATAAAAAACAGAAGAGAAAATTAGAAAAAGGCAAAAGAACTTTAAATATTTACTGTAAAGAACTCTAAACGACTGTGATAAATATATCAAAACAAAATAGCGGGCACAATAATAATAATAATAATCAAATACAAATCAAAAAAGAAAGAGAAGAGAAAACAAGAAAAAGGCAAAAGAAAAAAAATCAAATACAGATCAATCAAGAAAGTGAAGAGAAAATAAGAAAAAGGAAAAACAAAAAACAAGAAGAATAATGAAGTCCATTTAAATATTTTACAATAAACAACGATAAATATATGAAAACAAAATAGCAAGAAGAATAATAATAGTCAAATACAAATCAAATAAGAAACAGAAGAGAAAATTAGAAAAAGACAAAAGAACTTTAAATATTTACTATAAACAACTCTAAAGGACTGTAATAAATATATCAAAACAAAATAACGGGCACAATAATAATAATCAAATACAAATGAAACAAGAAAGAGAAGAGAAAATAAGAAAAAGGCAAAAGAAAAAACAATAAGAAAAACAGACCCAATTTAAATAATTTAATATAAACACCTCTAAAAGACTGTGATAAACAATGAGTATATGAAAAAAAGTAGAAAGTAAAAAATAATAAATAAATGAAATAGAAGAAAAATGGTGGGAAGAATAATAACAATCAAAGACAAATCAAACAAGAAAGTGAAGAGAAAATAAGAAAAAAAAAACAAAAAACAAGAAGAATAATAAAGTCTATTTAAATATTTTACAATAAACAACGATAAATATATTTAAAAAAATAGCAAGAATAATAATAATAGTCAAATACAGATCAAATAAGAAACATAAGAGAAAATTAGAAAAAGGCAAAAGAACTTTAAATATTTACTATAAAGAACTCTAAACAACTGTGATAAATATATCAAAATAAAATAGCGGGCACAATAATAATAATAATCAAATACAAATGAAACAAGAAAGAGAAGAGAGAACAAGAAAAAGGCAAAAGAAAAAAGAAAAAAGAATAAGAAAAACAGACCCAATTAAAGTAATTTAATATAAACACCTCTAAAGGACTGTGATAAACAATGAGTATATGAAAAACAAAAATAGAAAGTAACAAATAATAAATAAATGAAATAGACGAAAAATGGTGGGAAGAATAAAAACGATCAAAGACAAATCAAACAAGAAAATGAAGAGAAAATAAGAAAAAGAAAAAAAATGAAAAACCGAAACCAGAAGAATAACGAAGTCCATTAAATATTTACTATAAACAACTCAAAGTTACTGTGATAAATATATAAAAATAAAATAAAGGGAAGAATAATAATAATCAAATACAGATCAAAGAAGAAAGAGAATAGAAAATAAGAAAAAGGCAAAAGAAAAAACAATAAGAAAAACAGACCCAATTTAAATAATTTAATATAAACACCTCCAAATGACTGTAATAAACAATGAGTATATAAAAAATAGAAAGTAACAAATAATAAATAAATGAAATAGAAGAAAAATGGTGGGAAGAATAAAAACAATCAAAGACAAATCAAACAAGAAAGTGAAGAGAAAATAAGAAAAAAAAACAAAAAACAAGAAGAATAATAAAGTCTATTTAAATATTTTACAATAAACAACGATAAATATATTTAAAAAAATAGCAAGAATAATAATAATAGTCAAATACAGATCAAATAAGAAACAGAATAGAAAATTAGAAAAAGGCAAAAGAACTTTAAATATTTACTATAAAGAACTCTAAACAACTGTGATAAATATATCAAAACAAAATAGCGGGCACAATAATAATAATAATCAAATACAAATGAAACAAGAAAGAGAAGAGAGAACAAGAAAAAGGCAAAAGAAAAAAGAAAAAACAATAAGAAAAACAGACCCAATTAAAGTAATTTAATATAAACACCTCTAAAGGACTATGATAAACAATGAGTATATGAAAAACAAAAATAGAAAGTAACAAATAATAAATAAATGAAATAGACGAAAAATGGTGGGAAGAATAAAAACGATCAAAGACAAATCAAACAAGAAAACGAAGAGAAAATAAGAAAAAGAAAAAAATGAAAAACCGAAAAGAAATGTGGAAGGCTTTAGAAATAGCATATGAAGGAACTTCTGGAATCAAAGAAAATCGCATCAATACTCTTACCACTGAGTATGATCTATTACGAATGAAGTCCGGAGAGACCATCGCTGAGTTCCAACTCCGCTACACACATCTAACTAATCAACTAGCACCTCGGGCAAGACATATGATCAAGGTCCTCAGTCGAAAAATTCTCAATGTTTTAACAAAAGATTGGGAAGCTAAAGTAACAAAAATAGAAGAGGCCCGTGGAGAATCAATGTCTTGATTGCAGCCCTGTTTGGAAGCTTGTCTGAATACGAGAGTAAGTTAAAATTCAAGAAAGACTTGAACGAGGTCAACAACAACGGCAAAAGCAAAGGTATTGCTCTAAACTCTGTAAAAGAAAAAGAAGTCAAAACTAAAGATGATGAGGATGATGAGGAAATAGCCATGTTCGTACGAAGATTCAAGAAATTCTACAAAAAGGATCAAGGCTTCAGAAATAGATTCCAGAAAGGAAATTCAAACAACAAAAGTGACAAAGCTCAAGTCATCTGTTACGAATGTGAGAAACCAGGACACTTCAAATCAGAATGTCCAGAGCTGAAAGACAAAGAAAAGAGGAAGAATTTCAGTCGATTCAGAAAGAAGGCCTATGTGTCTGTCATATGGGAGACAAACTCCTCGACGAGGAAGAAGATGAGGAGAAAGAAGAAGCTGTCAATATCTTCTTGGTAGCAGAAGAAGAAAAACAACAAGAAAATGAAAAAGAGGTATTTGATCCTGAACTTACTTTTGATGAATTACTTTCTGAATACAATGAGATTGCAAGAGAACTCATTAAAACCAGAAAGGAAAACAAATTGCTTAAACAACAAACAAAAAACCCACCTCTTGTTTCAAATTGTGGAAACTCTACTTGTCCTGATAAAAATGCAAAACCTACTTATGATGAAATGCTTACTGAATACAATCTTGTTCAACATGAGTTTGAAGAACTTGCGGAAAAATATTGTGTTTTAAAAAAGAAGAATACAACTCTTGAACAGCAAGTAGAAAATCTTTCTTCACCTGAAAATATTGTATGTGACAAGTGTCCTATTCTGGAAAAGAAAAATGAGTATCTTACAAAAACTCTTGAGAAATTTACTAAAGGTAGTGAAATGCTAAATGTTATTCTAAAAGATCAAAGGGTCACTAATGATCGATCAGGTATAGGATATAATCCTATTTTTGACAAAAAGAAAGGAAAGAAGAAAACAGTGAAAAATCTTATTTGAACTATTTTCGAAATCGTTCACATCTCAAATCCTTTTGCTCATTGTAATTACTGCAACCGAAAGGGACATAGTACCTCTTCCTGTTTTCACAAAAAAGGATGGAAGAAATAAACCTGTTGGCAATTATCAATGGGTCCCAAAAGGAACCTATGTTCCTATGGCCCAAACTAACCCCAAAGGACCCAAGAAAAAATGGGTACCTAAAACTTAATTTTGTTTTGTTTCAGGTTTGTTTGAGAGCATCAAGAATAGACAAGTAGTACATTGACAGTGGATGCTCCAGACAGGAGATCAAGCTAAATTTGTTGCAATGAAATCAAAAGATGGTGGTAAAGTCACCTTTGGAGGCAACCAATCAGGAAAGATTACTGGAATTGGTGAAATTGGTACAAAAGATGGACCCATGATCAAAGATGTCTATTTTGTAGAAGGTCTCAATCACAACCTCCTAAGTGTGAGTCAAAGTGCTTGACAAAAATAACTGGATCATCTTTGACTCAGAAGAGTGTCTCATTGTCAATAAAGATGATCTTCCCATCGACAAAGGTAAACTTAAGATACTGTTTAAAGCTCCTAGAGAAGGTAACTGCTATACATTAGACTTACCTAAAGTTACTTCTGAAAAATGTTTTGTTAGCAACTTGGATGAGAGTTGGCTATGGCATAAGCATCTGGCTCATGTCAACATGCTTCAGTTAGACAAGTTGTTAAGAAAAGATTTAGTTATTGGCTTACCTAGATTACGATTTAAAAACGACATGATTTGTGATGCCTGTCAAAAAGGTAAACAAACTAAATCATCTTTTAAAAACAAATTTGAAATTTCTACAAATCGACCTCTTCAACTACTTCATATGGATTTGGTTGGTCCAGCAAGAGTCAAGAGTCTTAGTGGAAACTTATATACTTTAGTTATTGTTGATGACTTCTCTCGATTTGCTTGGACTATTTTTCTATCTTCAAAGGATGAAACATTTGATATGTTTGTTATATTTGCCAAGAAAGTACAAAATGAGAAAGGTATATGTATTTCAGCTATCCGAACTGATCATGGAGGAGAATTTGAGAATCAAGCCTTTCAAGAATTCTGTGATGCTCACGGAATTGACCACAACTTCTCAGTAACAAGAACACCACAACAGAATGGTGTGGTTGAAAGGAAGAATCGTGTACTTACTGAGATGGCCCGCGCTATGTTAAACGAAAATCAAACATCACAGGTCTTTTGGGCAGATGCAATGAGCACGGCCAGTTATATTTCAAACCGAGCCTATATGAGAAAGAAGGTGAATAAAACACCTTATGAGCTCTACAAAGGAAGAAAACCAAATCTGTTCCATCTGCGTGTCTTTGGCTGTAAGTGCTTCATACATAATAATGGTAAGGACAATCTGGGTAAGTTTGATTCTAAATCTGATGAAGGCATATTTCTAGGTTATTCAGTGATAAAGCCTATAGAGTCTTTAATACTCGTACCCGTGTTGTTGAAGAATCTATGCATGTTGTATTTTGTGAATCTAAAACTAAGACAACTCTGGATGATGATGAGAAAAATGTTTTCAAAAACTACTCCTGCCTCAATTGAAAATCCCGAAAATGTTTTTGAATCTGAACCTCAAAATGATTGTGAAAATTCTAGCTCATCACATCCTAAGGCTTGGAAGTTCATTAGAAATCATCCTTTAGATCAAGTAATAGGCGATGTGAGTCAAGGAGTAAGAACAAGAAAAAGTACCTTAAATGAAGTAACCTTCTCTGCTTTTATTTCTCAAATCGAACCCTCTAAAATTGATGAAGCCCTTTCAGACAATGATTGGGTGATAGCAATGCAAGAGGAGTTACATCAGTTTGATAGGAATCAAGTTTGAGATTTGGTACCTAGGCCTAAGGACCATCCGGTCATTGGCACCAAATGGGTATTAAAAAACAAACGAGATGAATCTGCAATAATTGTTCGTAACAAAGCTAGATTAGTGGCTAAAGGTTACAATCAAGAAGAAGGAATTGACTATGAAGAAACCTTTGCTCCAGTAGCTAGATTAGAGGCTATAAGGGTTCTTTTAGCTTTTGCCTGTGTTAAAGATTTCAAACTCTATCAAATGGATGTCAAAAGTGCTTTTCTTAATGGCTTTATACAGGAGGAAGTTTATGTTGAACAACCTCCTGGTTTTGAAAATGAACATCATCTTGACCGTGTCTATCGATTAAAGAAAGCTTTATATGGTCTTAAACAAGCTCCTAGAGCTTGGTATGAAAGACTAAGTAAATTTCTATTAGATCAAGGGTTTATTAGAGGCAAGGCGGATACAACATTGTTCATCAAAACTAACAAATTAAATGAAATTTTGATTGTTCAAATTTATGTTGATGATATTATCTTTGGTTCTACTAATGATACTTTGTATGAAGAGTTTTCAAAGATAATGCAGAATGAATTTGAGATGTCGATGATGGGTGAGTTGAACTACTTCCTTGGTCTACAAATCAAACAAAGAAAGGATGGAATCTTCATATCACAAACCAAGTACCTTCGTGATCTACTCAAAAGTTTGGATTGGAACATTGTAATGGTGCTGATACTCCAATGAGTTCAACTGCGTCACTAGATGCTGATGAAGAAAAGGGCAAGGATTTCAATATTACTAAATATAGAGGAATGATCGGATCATTGCTCTACCTTACAAAGAAGCCGCCCTGACATTCAGTTTAGTGTGGGAATGTGTGCAAGATTTCAATCCGCTCCCAAAGAGTCTCATGCTGAACATGTTAAAAGGATCTTTCGTTATCTATCAGATACAAAGGAGCTTGGATTGTGGTTCCCTAAAGGACAACAAGAGTTCTTGGTAGCCTATTCAGATTCTGATCATGCCGGCTACAAAACTGACAGAAAAAGCACAAGTGGGCAATGTGAGTTCTTTGGAGGTTCACTCGTGTCATGGTTTAGTAAGAAGCAGACTACAGTAGCTGTATCCTCCACAGAAGCTGAGTATGTTGCTGCCTCAAGTTGCTGTGCACAAGTCCTTTGGCTAAAACAACAACTATCAGACTTGGGAGTCCATCTCAAAGAAATTCCAATTCTTTGTGACAACACAAGCACAATAAGCTTGGCAAAGAATCCAGTGCAACATACAAGAACCAAGCATATTGATGTGAGACATCACTTCATCAGAGATCATGTTCAAAAGAAGGATGTCAAAGTCATGTTCATCCCAACACATTTGCAGCTTGCTGACATCTTCACCAAACCATCGGCCAAAGATCAATTCAATTTCATTAGAAGAGAATTGGGAATGGTAAATCCCAATGAACTGTAAGTAACTACAATGTTATTAATTATGTTTTGATGATTATGAGAAAACTGACTTAAGCATCGGAGTGTCCAGCATTTTGTTTTGCAGGATGTTCTATGAGTAACGTGAAAATGTTAATACTCGAATATATGTAGCAATACTCGAGATTCCACGTATAACCATCTCTTCTTTACTTCAACTTTTTGCTAATGACAAATAAGGGGGAGAGAATGACAAGAAAAATATACTGGGTTTATTAGCTTTTCATATTCATAAATATTTTTCTCAAAGTATTTGTCATCATCAAAAAGGGAGAGAATGTTGGATATGATTAGTTTTGATGATGTCGTATATAGATGTCATTCTTAAGAGCAAAAAGGTTGCATACTACATTTATCTTATACTTGGACTGATTCTTATATTTAAATAGATATGAAGTTAAATTATGTAGAATGATCAGGAGAAGAGAAGAAGGAAAGAGTTAGAATGATCAAGATGGGAGCTCAAGAAGAAAGGAATTGAATCAAAGAAGAAGTGAAGTTCAAATGATGAAGAATAATCAAGATGGGAGTTGGAAAATGAAAGAACTCATCATACAAGTTCTTAGATTGACTCTAGAAGCCTCCACGATGATATGAAAGTTGGAATGGCTCAAATCGGAGTCAAAACAAGCAAAATCAAGGTCCAGAAAGCCCAGACTCGAGCCAGCAATTTTTAACCTCGAGTTTGCCTCAAAATTCGAGCCAGAATCATTTGACTCGAGCCAATCGTGCCTTTTCAGCACCTCTGTTCAGCTCTGTTTCAGGCGACCTCTGGTATTTCAATGATATCTCTTAAACCAGAAGTCAGATTGAGGTGAAACCAATTTTATTGGAAACTAGACTTCCAAAAGGTCCTAGTCGCACAAGATTGAAGTCCAAAGGATGTTATATGAGAGATATATGAATTGTTGAAAATGAGAGTGACATCACCGTCACACTACTGACCAAGCCTCAATGTTTTGGGTATATCTCACAAACTAGAAATCCGATGAAGCTGAAATCGGTGCCATTAGAAAGAAGACTCAAAGATCTTTCCATCAAGACTTGAAACGACCTAAACAGAGTTCATACAAGGAAGTTATGATCTTCGAAAGTGGACGGTCGGTTCAGAATGTTGCAAATCATCTGATGATCAGAAAGAAAGATATACCGACTATCCTATGCCGAGATGACATGTCGGTAAGCGAATTAGATCAGCTATCCAATGCCGCGATAGCACTTCAAGTATCCCGGTGAAGCCACACGGATAAGGATTCCAAAGAAGCCAACCCAACCCAGTCAAGTATCCCAGCAAAGCCAAACACGGCTAAGGATCCCGGCAAAGTCAACACATCTGAGGTTTGGGCTTCTGGATATGCGACCGGTTTCCTCCAACTCGGATCATCAAGGAGCCGAGATAATATCAGAAATCAAAAATCAAGTTACTTGACCGAGATCTAGTTTTGCTTAAACCGAGTTCAAGCTTGTCCGAGATGTTTTCCTAAAGTATTTTTAGTTAACTCGGGATTCTGCAAGGCCGAGATATATCAAAATATGTCAGAGTAACTCGGACTTGTGCATGTTTCGTTCTACGACGTCTCCAGGAAATCAGGAATGATTGCTATCAATTGGTTCTGAAATGGAAAACGAACAAGACACTGAAATCGTGGGTGATCTCTTTCAAACGGACAGTCAACCATGAATCATGATTCATTAAAGCTATTTTCAGAAAATACTACATCAGCGGCAAGTATCCTGGACGATCAAGACGCTCCAACGGTAATGTCATCAAATGAGAATCACAAAAAGAATCCGATCAGATTATGGGCTTCAATGAAATTCAAAATGACAGCATCTGCAATGGTCATCTTCAAAACACTATAAATAGATGAAGTACCACCTGCTCTCTACACACAACACACTGCAGAGAAAACACAAAAGCTCAAACAGAAAGATACTCTCAAGAGTTTAGTTCCGCTATACTCTTGTGTGATACTTTCGAATACTTTCACTAATACTCTGCAATACTTTCAGATTGATTTTGTGTACTTCAGTGTTTCTTTTTATCTTCTCTTACAGAGAGTTATTCCTCAATTATTATTTCCTTGTGAGAATCTCAAAGTTGTGGGACTTTGGGATTGGGTTATTTGATTACAACTTGTAAGGGGGAGTGTAATTCAAGAGTGAGAATTGCTCCGAGTGTTACAGAGAGTGTGTGATCATTTGATCATAAGTTAGTGGAATCCCAGAGTGTGTCTGGGGACTGGACGTAGGTCAAGGATTAGGACCGAACCAGTATAAATTGCCTTGTGTCCATCTCCTTCTTCCTCCTTTGCTATTTTTGTTTAACTTGCAAGAAAATTTAATATCCCCAATTCACCCCCCCCTCTTGGTAATATTCCGGCTTTCATTTTTTGACAAGTTTATGAAGAGAATACTCGAACCTTCAAGTTATTCTATGATTAAAAGACAATTTCCGTCTAGTAAGACCAAAACCTTTGTAAAAGATGTCAATTTTTGTTCACATGTTTTAAAGATGGTTCTCGTGAATCTCTTTCTCAACATTGGGTTAACATAACATATGGCTAACCACATTTATTTATATTTTAATAGATTCAAACAGATTTGATGATTTTAAGAAGTCAGCTGATGGCACAAATAATTTCTAGGGATCAAAGTGGTAATTTTCACTTCAATTATTAACTGATGATTTTCAAATTAGCATAAATAAAGATTAGATGTTCAACTTTGGATTTAAATCCAAATAATAGTTGACCTACAACAGATTATATTTTATGTTATTTCAATTCTAATGAACTAATATAGTGATGACCAGATTAAATTTGCCTTAAGTGGATTTTATAACTTTGTTTTGCAGGTATGACTATGAATATCAGTTCATTGAAGAAATAATTGTCATGGTCTCCAACAAATTACCTCCTAAGCGTTTACATGTTGCCAATTATCCCATAGGGTTGGAGTACCGTGCTTCACAAGTACTTTCATTGTTTAATTTCAATAGTGATTGTGTCAACATGATTGGAATTTGTGGAATTGGTAAAACAACTTTAGCACGATCTGTGTATAATTTTATTTTTGACCGCTTTGAAGGTTCATGTTTTCTAGCCGATGTTAGAGAAAGTTCAATCAAACATGGGTTAGAACATCTGCAAGAGTTTATTCTTTTGGATATACTAGGAGAGAAGAATGTCAAGCTTGGTGATTCCCACAAAGGAATTCCAATCCTAATAAAGAAGTTGCACAACAAGAAGGTTGTTTTGATACTCGATGATGTGGACAAATTGGAACAATTGAGGAAATTAGCAGGAGATCGTGATTGGTTCGATTCAGGAAGTGCAATTATCATAACTGCTAGGGATAGACATATTTTAACTGCTCATGGAGTTGAAAATGTTAGTTCTCAATTGGTTTTGATAATAACGGACAATTGTAAACATGATTGAAGTTTGTCTTTGTAGGTTGAAAAACTTACTGTCTAAGACAAACTCGAGTTTCAGTTTGGAAACTCGAGTTTTGGCCTGACAGAGAAATGCTCGAATTTTTGCAAACATTGACAAACTCGAGTTTGGGATTGAAAACTCGAGTTTTGGCCATACAGAGAGCATTCGAGATTCCTTGCAATATATGTTTACAGGGAAGAAAGTAGAATGGAGGATGTCCTATTCCCAAACTCTGGTCATGCACAAGATAAGGGTTTTGGTTGTACTTATGGAAGTGTTGCTGAGGACACTTATTGTAAAGTCAGGAGATTGTGGAACATCTCGTTATAGCTACTGCGAAGAGAATTATGACAACTTTAGCAGCTATTCTTTGGGTAAACGGCAGAGATTTATATGAAGGAAGGAACAAGAGGCATGTTCTGTTGGGTAAAAGGCAGAGATGTATAACTTTCCTAATATACTCTTCACAATTTTTATTACTCAATTCTTAGTTTTTCTCACATCTAACTGACCCTCTCTTTTATATACAATTATCCAAGTTTTTTAACTACTAACTATTTCAGAGTTGAGTATTCTCAAGTTTCTATAGTGAGTGGCTTCTACTTAGGTGATCTTTTTTCCATTTAAAAGGTTTAAACTTGTGACCTTATTTTTTTTATGGGGTATTCAGTCTCTTTCACTTAATCCGACCATGTTAGTTGATCCTATCTCATAGACTTATACTAGCAAAAAATCTTCTGAAACAAAATATATAAAGACTTTTACTACACTTTTCTTCCATTCTCTTGTATACATCATTTTCACTTATGACAGGGGGGGGGGAATACTAATTACATAATTGGAGTCCCACATCTCACAAATTTCATCATTTAAGTGGGAAAAAAAAACACATTTGTTACTATAATGAATAAGCATAAAAAGTGCTACCAACATTAATCAATTATATACATGGGAATTAATTTGTTCCTTGGTAGTTGGTAGGCAACAATGATATCTGCATGACTTGAGTTTACCAATCTCTGTTTCATTCAGTCCCCTTGAGAAAATAACAATAATGATTCTTTCCCAATATGCAAAAGAGGAAACCGAGCTTTCTTCTTCAAGGGTCCTGTTATGCATACCAACAAGAAAATCCTGAAACTGGATGGAGACTGTTAGTTCAGACTAAACATTAACCATAGAATCAGTCAAAAGAGTTTTTTTTTTGGGGGGGGGGATGCCAATTTTGCTTTTAATATACTTACATGCTGGCTGCGGGTTAATTAGAAATGATGTGGCTCATATCTCACAAGTGCATGAGTTTAAATCCCACCACCAATGTCAAAATTTCTTTCACGCTGATGCTTGTTTTGAACCCAGTGAGCCTCAAAACCTAACTCATCCAAACTTGTTATACCTCAAAGTATACTTAAATGTTTTTTCATGATTTATTTAACTAGCAATTCTTGTCTAACCCAAAATCTCAGTTGACAATAAGCAGTCTCATTGACCAATCTTCTGTCTTATGTTGTACCATATATTGACTTAGAGACACCACTACCAATAATCCCCACAAGAGCACTTCCCGTCTTTGAAATGATGAAATCTTTGGACATCCCTAAGAATAATTTGCACCAAAGATCAATGAAATAAATTTAGCAGCGTTGTGGCAATCCCCACAGACTCGAAGATTCTTGACCACACGAATTGTTGTCCCAGGAGGAGTGTTCAGAAGCCCAAAAGTAATGGCCAATTTCTCACTGTGATATCTAAGAACAACTTCTTTTTCTTCATCTCCCATGTCTGCATGAAAGACAAGAGAAGTATCAGGGACATAGCCAGCTAGCTTCAGTTCTTTTACTAGCTCATCAAGTGCATGGTGCAGAGCAGTAGAAGTGGAATGAACTCCGTCCCCAGAAAAGAATTCATGACAACATTGTTGACCTCTATAGAGCTACATCTAGGAACCTTCACTGCTCTTCTATCTTTCATCATTTTCCTCAAGAAATTCACATCCTCCCATTTTCCAGATCTTGCACACAAGTTTCACAAAATCACATAATCCCCACCATGAGTGTCATCAAGTTCAAATATTCTCTGAATCACTTGCTTCCCCAATTCAACATCCCCATGATTGCCACAAGCAGACAACAATGTCCTCCAGAGGATTGGAGTGGGCTTAATGGGCAATTCATCTATGAATTTGTAGGCCTCATCCAAGCGTCCAGCTCGACTGAGCAAATCAATCATACACCCATAATGCTTTATGCTGGGAACAATCCCATACTTGTGAATCATTCTACGGTAGTACTCATAACCTTTCTCTACTAATCCATTGTGACTACAAGCATACAATATACCCAGAAATGTTATTTCATCAGGCTACACTTTCACCTTGTCCATTTCTTCCAACATTGACAAGGCTTTGAAACCATGGCCATGAGTGGCGTAGGCCACAATCATGGATGACCAAGCCTGTGTGTCTCTCACAGGCATATTCTCAAACACAGAAACCGCGTCATCCAGACTCCCACATTTTGCATACATATCAATAAGTGCAGTATTTACCTTAACATATTGATCAAACCCATTTTTCTTAATATATTCATGTATCCACTTTCCCAAATCTAATGCTCCCAACAAAGCACACGAAGAAAGAGCAACAAGCATGGTGACATCGGTTGGCTTAAGACCCCTCTCTTGTAATTCTCTGAACAAAGCCAAGGCCTCATTGGGTTGACTATTTCGAGCATAACTTGTGATGAGTGCATTATAAGTAACAACGCATGGTTCGAAATCTTATCAAACACTCTTCTAGCAGAGTCTATATCATTACACGCAGTATACATATTGATAAATGAAGGGCGCACGTACACATTATCATTGACCCCAAGTTTGATAGCTAGGCAATGCACTTGTTTTCCTTCTTCTGAGGCTTTAACTCTACCGCATGCCTTGAGAAGGGTCGAGAAAGTATAATCATCTGGGACTAGGCCAGAGGATAACAATTGAGCTAAAAGCACTATTGCTTGAAGTGGGTTTTCAAAGCGAGCGTAGCCACGTTCCATAGTGTTGAACAGGACAATATCTGGATTGGAAATTCCATCAAACATCTTGTGCGCATAGCCCAAAGAGGCTGTGGTTGGGTTGGAGGTACAAAAATTAATGAGCTTAGTAAGTACAGAGATATCATCTTTGATGTGGGTTTTCATGGCATATCCTTGAATCTGCTTAAGCTCTTGAGAGAAGCGCATTTGGGTATGAGAGAGAGTAAATGGGGCAAAGGGACAAGGGAGGGTCCGCTATTTCGTGGTAAGATTGTGATCGATTTTGGAGAAGAAAGTGGGGATAATTGGAGGATAGGGGAAGCCATTATGATGCTCTCTGAATCCAAATGCTTCTTAAATGGGTCTATTTCGAGGGCATCGGAGAATGAAATTGTGGAAGGGAATGCTAGAGGACGATATCCCAGTGTCAAGTTCTCCAGAAACGAGTGAATCGAGTTCAGGATCAGGGGAAGTAACAAAGCATTTAACATGTGGAAGGGAGAAATGAGCTTCGATTTTATGCGAAGGATTGAATGAATGCGGAGTGGATAGAACAAGAAGTAAAAAATATCAAGATATATAGAATGATGCAGAAAACCGCCTTACAAGTTACAATTAGGGTGAGGTAGGTGACTAATTTTATCTTGAAAGTTTATTTTAGCTCAATGTTATCAGAAAGTTTAAAAACTTAGCAATTTTGTTTTTTTTTCGTTAAAAAACTAACGTTACTATAAAAAAAATTGACATTAACCGTTAACTTTTTAACAGGCTACGTTTTTAAGCTTTCCGAACAACATTGAATCAAAAAAACTTTCAGGACAAAATTTCTCCTGAGCGTGTACTTCCGGAACAAATTTACTATTTAACCCCAACTATAAAATAGAAAATCTTTTTATTAAAATTCTTCCGTTTAAAAAAAAAAAGTGGAAGTATGGACATTCTTTTAAATTAATTGAATTTATTAGCTGATTGATTTTATTTTCTAAAATATATAGACAAAATTATAAAATGATTAAAATTATGAGGATTAAGTTATAACGAGTCAAAATTCAAGAATTGAGTGATTGAATTGCATTAAGTCAAAATATAAAAATTGAATTACAACTAAGTTAAAAACTATAAACACTGACAGATTAGTTTTTTCTTTTCTTTTCTTTTTTTATAAAAGCTTTCAACAGTTATTTTATATAGTTATAATGAGTCAAAATTCAAGAATTAAACGATTGAGTTGCATTGAGTCAAAATATAAAAATTGAATTACAACTAAGTCAAAACTATAAACACCAAAAGATTAGTATTTTTTGTTAATAAAAGCTTTCAACAGTTATTTTATGTAGTTAAAATTATTTTCTTAGAGTGAGATAATTAATTATTGATTTATATGTCATCACTACTCCTTTAAATATTAAAATAATAGTTGTCATTAATTACGGTTTTATTAATATTTTATATAATTAATGTTTTTATTGTTAATATTAAAATAATTATTTACATTTAAAATTTAGATAATCTCTTGGCAATAATCTTTCAGTAATATATATTAAGAGAGATCTATTTAGTTTTTCCATAATAAAAGATGAGTTTTTGTTATTTAAATTAAATAAGGCGGGGACCACTATATTATTCAATATTTTTTATGACGGGAGTCCTAAATTTATTTAGTGTGAAGCATTAGGCATTGCTTAGCATGTATAGTAATTTATTAAGGTAAAAACACACATTTACTCATTTAACTTCATGAAATGTTAAGGGGTTTAAACTTCTCATGTTGCATGAGAAGAAGAAGATTTCTATACACATATGAAATAGTAGGACCCATATATATATATATAAAATGCTAATTATATATGGGAAAAACACTTCTCATGTTGTAGGAGAAGTGTTTTCTCATGTCACACACACATGAAATGGTAGGACCCACATATATATATATATATATATATATATATATAATGCTAATTATATATATATATATATAATGCTGGGTCCTACCATTTCATGTGTGTAGAAATCTTCTTCTTCTCATGCAACATGAGAAGTTTAAACCCCTATATATGTGTGTGTGTGTGTGAGATTTCACCATTTCATATGTGTGTGATATGAGAATACACTTCTCCTACAACATGAGAAGTGTTTCTGCTTTTATTTTAACCCTTTATAAAGGGGCCTGACTCGGATGAATCCGGACTAATTGTAACTAAAGGTTTTCATTGAACAGGATGTGCAACAATTATGTGAAGAAAAGGCAATGGCACCTTTCTCACGTTGGCACCCATCGCTGAACAGTGACAGCGGCTGGCAATTCCTCTAGTCCAATTGATCTCTCTCTCCTCTCACTCTGGTTCAAGTCGAACCTCCCAAGAAGAGGACACTTGAATATCTCAAACCAGCCACCTCCTCTGCTCCAGCTTGTGCTTCTCTCTCTCACACACAGAGATGGTTGTCGAGCTCGCCTGAGAAAGAAGGAGAACCGGATGGCTGAGACGATGTCACGGAGCTCCTTCCGTCCTCGCTCCCATTGCGTCTTTCTCTGGTCTCCCCGTCCTCAAGAAGCCGATGAACAATCTCTGGGTTTCGCTCCTCTCTGGTTCAGCTCGAGGAAGATGATGGTGATTGTCAATTGTCGGCTAATCACCCATTCAATCGTGGCTTTCATTCTGATTTTGGGTCTTCTCCCTGCATATATTCAAAACGCATTGTCCCCTCCCAAACCCATGGCTGCTCCTTTTAATTGGGTTGTTAAGGAAAAAACAAAAACAAAATATAATAATGATAATAATATAAAAAACTGAAACTATTATAATAATAGCATTTCTTCTTCTTCTTCTTTCTAGAAAACTTCAAATTTTATTATTTGTTTTTTATATCCTAAATTAAATTAAACTATTTCTATTTTACTTTAAAACTAATGACATTTATAAAGAAATCCCCAAATAATATAATGCACTAGTACT
Organism: Acacia pycnantha; assembly: GCA_025563575.1. NCBI lineage: Eukaryota > Viridiplantae > Streptophyta > Magnoliopsida > Fabales > Fabaceae > Acacia > Acacia pycnantha. The sequence goes on along the minus strand of JAMWYP010000005.1, from coordinate 715,947 downwards.
AAATTGGTATCTTATCAAAATCTCAAGAAAATAAATTTTATAAATATGAATAAATTTGTCCTACACATGATATGTAAACTTCCTTAATTTTTAAGCATTTATAGTTAGTTGTAGTTTAAATTTTATTTAGTCAAAGAGTATAAAATAAATAAATAATTTAAAAGAATATCAAGTTCTAAATATTCATTCTAAACATAAAAAAGTATAAATGAAATACCTCCTTAAAATAATATCTCAAATATTGTGGAAATATATCTTTTATTATTGAAGTATGTAAAAAAAAATGCTTCTGGTCTAATTATTATTGTTATTATTAATTTATATTTTTTTATAAAATATTATTTTAGTAAGAGAGACAAACCCTAAATTCTCTCTCCTATAAATACTCAATTCCCTCACCCTTCACAGGGAAGAGGATCTTCTCATCATCCTTTTTCTCCTTGTCTCTCATCAGCTCATATGGGTCATTGATTAAGAAGAGGAGAAATATGTTAAGTATTATAATTGATTAGACGAATATGATTTAGAGATGATGAGGGATAATGAGAAAAAGATTAGGAGAGAAACCCAATCCTCCCCTTCACAGTGGTCGCACAGCCCTACACCTTGAGGCATTTCTTTTCATATATGCTTTCTTCTTATTCGGCGTCCTCTCCCTCTGCTATGGTCTTGTGACTCTTGTCACAATTTTTACCTTTGTATCTTCCTTTTGTCTCCATTATTGTCTATTGCATGTCTTGCCTAGTCAATCTATACTTGATCCTTCCATTTTTGTTTTTTACTATGTGCGTGATATATATATTTCTAATATTTCTTCGCCACCTCACTTTTCTTTCCAACAAGAGTGACTGTGTGTGTGTAACTGTAATGGTTAAAAACCCTTTTAGGACTGATGACCCCATTTCCTCCCTCAAATCTATTATATGCTCCATAGGAAGTGTAACATCCCAATTTCAGAGCCAAATTTTTTTTTTTAAACATCAGAGTAGAGCATCGGAACAAAATGTTGAATAACTGATTATAACAATAACTGTGGCGTAATCGCCTGTTCATAAAGATTAATACATTATCTGTTTACGACTTTAAATCTTCTCGGCCGATCATTACTCGGTCTTCACGTGGTCTTCATCTCCATGTGTGATGTCTGCTCTGCTTATTTTTATCCTCCGTCCATGGTCTCTCTCTCCAGACCTTGATGTGATGCTATAGTAAGAGCTGAGATCCAACGTTCATCGGATCTCAGGTAACGGTTAACCTCATGCTTATATAACACTTTATGCTCAACACGCCGCGAACGTACCTTCGTTTGATGGTACTTCGGTACTTTTTGATTTTAAATGGCACGTTTTGCGGAAAACGGCGAAACGTCCAACGGCTCGTCGGACAACAGAACGGCAGCAAATCTGAGTTTTCGATGTCCTATAAGAGTAATATCACTTCTATTAGTGATTTGACATCATAACTGGCATTTTAGGTAAAAATTACCATTTTGCCCCTATACCCCTAATTTGGCGGAATTTCGCCAGCACTTCGTTACTGTGACTAATTTTCTTCCCAAAATTTTGCCAGAACTTCGACGCCATCTTGATTTTCGAAAATAAATACTAAAATAGCCCTCCCATATGATATCCAATCATACTTGAAAATTTAAAGGCTATTCTAGCATTACAACGTACCCCTACCTTTGAAAGAGCTATAAAAGCTTCAACTTTTCAGGTACTCGATCCCTACCAAGTTTTTTACCTCGTCAGGCATTTTTCAATGCAATGAGGCCTAAAAAACAATAGTAGGAATCTCATTCCCTACTTCCTAAATCTAACCAACAATTCTACTAACTACCGAACTAAAACTCGAACTTAAAAACTAAAGCCCGAAAGACTTACCCGTTGAAGAACTTCCGGACAATTTCTCCAGAGCTTCTCTCTCTTCTTTCTCTCCCTAGGATTTCGGCCAAAGGAGGAGAGGATTTTGGTGTGAAGATTTCTCAAGGGCAAGCATCCTATTTATAGACTTTTCAAGGGACAAAGTTGGAATTTTTGAAGTTGTTTCCAACCTTGGAAAATCAACATGAAATTGGTGTAAAATCCTTGGCCATGGAGCTTGGCTGGTCGACATTCAGGGCTGGTGTGGCAGCATTTGATTTGTCCAAAAATTTGATGACAATTGACACTTTATGCCCGGTCTGGCCGATTTTCCCGATCGGTACCCGATTCGCGTGATTTCGGAGAATTCTCAAAATTCCGGGTTTACAACTCTGAAGACAAGTTCTAACTTAGTAGAAATGTCCAAGTTAACCTAAATTTTGATTCCATATAGGGCTCCAACAGTCCAGTTGAAGTTTTCTCGAAAAACGTGTCCGAACGCGTCCGGTTTCAGAACGCATTTCTGAAATTATCAACTTCTTCAGAAAAATTCACTGATTCCAAATATGTCAAAATAAATTCAAACTCATTCCTAGATGTTGAGTTAGAATTTATTTTCTTTATATCCAAAAATATGCCTATATGCATTTTTCCCTATTTTGTTTTATTAGGAAATGCACAAACGACTTCAGAATTTTCTTCCGGAAGAGTCTAACGGAAGATAATAACTCACTGATCAATATTTTTCCTTGACTTTGGAAATCCTATTCCTAGATCTCTAGATAGGATCCGTTTCCTAATCTCTAAATTACTATTCATAACTTTTTACTTTAATTAATTATAATATATTATAATAGCAACTTTGCATTACATTTATTTTCATTTCATTTTCATCATTTTTTTTCTTTTCTCTTTTTTTTTCTGCCCCTTTTTTTTCGTTTTTTTATTTATTATTATTATTTTTTTATTTGATTAATTATTTAATTAATTAAATAATTATTTTTACATAATTTTTTACAAAATTTTCCTATTGGTCCATTCTTGCATTTAGGCTTAAAAATACCTAAACTCATCCATTTTTCCCAAAAATATCCCATTAATTAGTAATTACATTCTTACTAATTTTAAACCAAAAACCACTAATTTTAGGGTTTTACATAATTATTCCTGAATTTCTTTTGCTTATACTTAAGTAATTAGCCAGTAATTACCTAATTACTTAATTATCACTTGTTGATAATTTTCCTTAATTAGAATACCCTATTACCTCATTACACTTGCACTGACATTTGTGTTTTCATGTCTTCTCATCTTGTACTAAAATTTACAAGGGTATTTTAGTCATTTTAATGCTTTTTGAGCATTCTTATTCAATTTCTCCAAGTTTGTAATTTATTAAATTACCGTAATTAGAGATAATATACTCTCTCAATGTTATAACTATTTCCTTGCCTCTTAGGATTTTTCACAATTTTTCCTAAGTTATTTATGTCCCTTAGGGGCATTTCCGTCATTTGGCACTTTGGCCCTTAGATTCTCTAATTTCCCAGAGATTTTCCTTTAGAAAATAAAATAATTATAACTTAGTATTTGATATCCCATATTCACCTACTTTCTATAGGTATAATTTTACCAAATTATGATACGTATTTTTGGGGTATTACAGGAAGCCCCAAGCTAATTCTCTTTAATCAATGTCTGTGTGTGAGCATATATTTTTTAAATCAATTTTAACAATCAACCCCTTTTTCTCCATTACTGTTGGAATGTGCATATGCATGTGTATTTATTTTCCTTCATTTTAACCCACTTTTCTTTCATCAATGTGGCTATGTGTTAGCCTACATAAATATATATTTTGTCTACTCTCTTATGATTCCTTCATTTTCCCCTACCTGTTGGGATATTCCTTGTTTTCTAATTCACTTACTTGGGTTTTCTATTATCTGTGTGTGTGTTCTCTATTGAAATCCTCCTAAAACTCTCGCTTTTCCTATGCATTAAGCTCTTTTACGTCACTATTGATGCATGTGGGGGTGTGTATTTAATAAGTTTCAATACCCTTTAATTGTCGTTTCTTGTGTATATATATTCTGGGTTTTATTTGTCCTCCCTGCCATTAATGCACCTTAGTTATCTATGTATGACTTCCTGTATCCTGAACTTGTCTCCTAACATATGGAACTCATATTTATATCATACTAATATCTCCTACATTTATATAATAATCATATTTCAATAATATGCATTTGTAGCTTCATACCTTGTATTTACTTTCCAATATTACCTTACTAACTACACTAAACTCTAATATCATATTAATTATTACTATATTCTCCCACTATCCTTATTAATTATGGACATATATATAACAAATATATTTAATGCTCATTGAAAAATAATAAATGCCTCCTAAAAAAGACCAAGAATATTTGTTAATTGATGCATTACAATGACTAGGAGTATACTCTCTCTGGTCTTTAATATATGATATATTTACATAATTTAATTAGATTAATGAAGTTATTTGAGCTTGTTAATATAACATTTGTTTTTTAAAACACCATAATCATCTTCCTTAATTCCCTCATTTTCTTTCCTCCTTAATTACTGTTGAGGGAACATCAATAAGAGCAAATTAATAAAAGATGAACAAATATAAAAACTACGTCTTAGATCAACCCCCAAATATGTCTTAGATTAAGAATTGAAGTAATTCTTTTCGATATTTTGATTATAATAGAGAAGATGATTTTTCAACATGAAAAAGGGGACGATTTTATAACTTGAGTATTACTCAGATGATGAAACGTTAATTCTATCTATGAAATCCAAAATCAAGTGTGAACTAAAAAGAACATAACTTTTCTTTGTTTTTTTAGGGGAAGAGAAAAGAATGAAGTTAGTATTGCCTGAATCCAATATACAAATTTACCCAGAGAGAGAGAGAGAGAGAGAGAGGAGAAAAAAACGTGATGAACAATAAACTATTTCCTCTGGTCTTAAATATAAGCAATAACTAACTAACTAATCAATTTTAAGACCAGAGAAAGTAATTTATTGTCTATATCAAATCTAACCTATACAAACACAAATCATATAGAAGACATCAAGGAGGCTCTCGCAGAAGCTGGCAACTGTTTTTCTACAAATTGAATAGTTGACTGCAAGTATCTGTCTCGAGCATCCAAACATGACTTGGCAGTTTCAATCAGTGAGACACAAATAACCAATACTTCATTGCTTATCTGTCAACACAAGAGAAATGAATACAATAACACCATCAACAACAAGCGTTGTCACACATGAGAAGTAAATACTCCCTCTAATCCTTAATATGGAGTATAAGATCTACTTCAATGAAAAAATTGAATTACAAACTATAACTTGTATTAAAGACGGAAGGGAGTAGTACTTAGAATCAAATATTTGGTTTATCATACAAAAAATTGAATCGAAGATTATGATCCAATTTCGCTAAGAGAGTATTCAATTTTTTAAGGGCACAAATTTTCTGGAGCTACAAGATTTTTTTTTTTTTTTGGATTTGATTTAGTATACACACAGAGTGACAAACATAAAATATGATTAGCATTGACCTATCCTCAGCTCCCCAATTTCCCCAGATATAGCACCTTCATTCAATATTTAGATAATATAAAGGAAAGAGTATCCTATATTCTGACAATTTGAATAAACAAAGGAAAAAGGAAGGGGAACAAAATGAATTATTTCTTCTGTAAGTTAGCAAATGCCCAATCCCATGGTCAAAAAACAAAATGATCATACATATGTTAGGATAAACATAAACTACTGAGCAGGAACAGATGCCAATCTTTTTCCAACTTCTGTGACATAATATGTTTAACATTCATTTCCATGGGCAGACCAGTATTTTCCCTTCTCTTTTGCTTGTATGAAAGGTAATCATATTGGTCACAGTCGTTTAAACGAAAAGTGTGTTCTAAAGACAAACGAACCTTGAAAGATGATGCAATGGAGTTGCATGCTTCAAGCGCCATAGTTCCTCTAGCAGCCTTCACATTATCCTCAAATTAAGTAACAATTATGATTGGTCAAATAAATCAAAAAATATTATTTGAAGTTGATACGATTTTACCAGCAAAGGCTCTTGTTGAATGACATTCATCAAGTTTTGAAGAATAAGGTTGGCCAAAGAAAAAAGTTCTTGTTTGTATGACAAATTACCATAGTATAACGTGTGATTTCCTGGAACCTGAAAAATAGCAACATCATGTCTTAGAAATCAAAATTATCAAAAAAAAAAAAAAAGTAAGCCGGTTAGAAATGCTCAGTAACAAAAGAATTGCACTTGTTACAAACAACATAAACATGAATAAAAATAGGCGGCACCCAGACAAAATCTTGTTTAAAAGGCTGGTTGCAAAACGAGGAACAATTAAAATAATAGGGATTTTAATTCCTAAGTAGTTATGGCCAACTGCCTCTTAGACTCTCAACTATCTTAATCCATCTTAAAATATCCTTTTAAGCACACCTAACTATATTGCTAACAACACCAAAACACGCAAGTCGACCCACTTGCCAGGCCTAAATATACAAGTATACAATAAAGCTATACCTCCATATTTGCATGATAAGGAAGCTTGTCTTGTGACAAAGTGGTCAATAATAAAATGATAGCAAAAAAAGTACGTATCCTCAGTTTTGGTTCAATCCTGCAAGGGTTCAATTAATCATAAATAAAGGTCAAAAGATATAATAAAGACCAACGTTAGGGATAAAGAAACAAAACATATGACAGGTTTTGCATCAGCATAAAAGGCAAGGAAGGCTTACCATGATTGGGAGTTGATAACGCTGAACAACTTACTAGGGAAATAGGTGAATCCTTGACTAAAATTACCTTCATTTCCATTAAAAGAAAATCATGGTGAATAAAACCATACAAATATGGGGCAACAAAAATACCTAATCTCTTCAAATAGTTCCCAGATTCTCAGTTAGAAATTAACATAGCTAAGACCTCCAAAATTTAATAGGTTTTGAAGTTTCTATATGAAAAACATTTTCCATGCACGCAAAAGAAGATTGCTAAACTTAAAAATAAAATAAGATTGAACTCTATTATTTAGAGGCGAGTGAGGATTTCGTAAAAGAAAATCATGGGCAAAAACTTCACAATTAAACTCTAGACCCACTCAATCTAAACTATAATACGTAAAATTGTTCAATAAGGGCCTATGATCAGAATTGTATACCTTTAGCGGGAGCCAAATTAAGTACCACCTTCATAAATTTTATGAAGAACATTGCTAAGTGTAGTGTAAACTATATCACCTTTGCATGTTTAATTCACAAGCAAAAATAAAAATAAAAATTTAAATGTCTATGAAATAATTGAAGAATTGATAAGACTAAAATGAGATGTTTTTAGCTCAAATTTTCAATCTTATCCATACATTATTTAAAGCAATAAAGAAAATGCAATAAATTAAATAACCTGGAACCATAACCAATAAACTGCATAGCTTTGTGATCGATGAGACTAGTCCCCCAACATCAGCTCGAGTTCGATATCCTGCACAACTGTAACATCCCAATTTTAAAGCGGAATTTTTTTTTTTTCAATCAGAGTAGAGCATTGGAGCGAAAGAGTAACTGATCATAACAAAACATGAACCATAGTGTAACATAGTATTTGACATTACAGTGATCCTACTTGTTCAAAAGGTAAGTACAGAAAGCGATAATATAACTTCGGCCGGTAGCCTACTCCTGCTGCTTGTCCCTAGCACCGATCCGTGGTCCTCCGGATCCTGAAGCTACGGTGAGATTCAATTCACCGCATTGAATCTCGGAGTAACGATTAACCTTATGCTCAAATAAAACAGTATATAGACAACAGATATTCATGACATAACAGCAGCATTTCATCAGATAAGTGTGACACGGACAGAACATAAGCATGGATCAGTATGTAAGGTCCTACACAACAACATTGTGACACAGACAGGACATAAGCATTAAGCAGTACGTAAAGTCCTACACAAATATAGCCTGCACATTAACCTATGCCACGATCACGTGTCCTCAACGCTAGGAAAACTTAAAACGGTATTATCATGTCTATAACCCGTACAAGGTTGTATGTATAACGACGACCCTAAGCAGAGCCCCGGTATATGAACGTATCTATGACATATATGTATATGAGAACTATAGGATTAGTGTTACAGTACGCCTCCGTACCTTCGTTGACGTACGTAGATGTTTCTGGCGGAAATCGTACTTTCGACGGAAAACAATGGTTTGTCCGACAATGCACGTTGGACAACAGAACGGCAGCAGATCAGAGTTTCTGATGTCCTATGAGAGTAATATCACTTTTATTAGTGATTTGACATTATAACTGGCATTTTAGGTAAAAATTACCATTTTGCCCCTATACCTCTAATTGGCGGAATTTCGCCAGCACTTCGTTACTTTGGCTCCGTTTTTTCCCAAAATTTTGCCAGAACTTCGACCCAATGATAATTTTCGAAATTCTAGACTAAAATAGCCCTATCATATGATATCTAATCATACTTGAAAAAATTAAAGGCTACTCTATCATTACTACTCTAACTATTGAAAGAACTACGAAAGCTAAAAGCTCGGTACCGAAAAACTTACCCAGAGCTTCGCTGCAATTTTCCTCAGAGCTTCTCTCACTAAAATCCTCTCTCTATTTTCGGTTCTCACTTGGGAGAATGGTGTGAAGAAATGAAGAGCACCTTAGGCCTATTTATAGAAATTTCAAGGGACATAAAGGGAATTTTTAATTTAATCACAACCCTTGGATGCAACTTGTTGGAGAAGGCAAGATCTTGACCATGGAATACACATTTTCGGCCAGCTCCCTAATGAGTCACCAACTTCTGTATTCTAGAGGCATTTAGACCGATAAAGTTCCCGATCGGTGTCCGATTCGCGTAATCTTGGAAAATCTCAAAAATCTGGAATTACAACTTTGAATACATTTTCTCACTTATTAGAAATGTCCAAGCTAAACAAATTTTGATTCCATATAGGGCTCCAACAGTCAGTCTGAAGTTCCTCGAAAAGCGTGCACGGTTACGGAATTGAATTCCAGAATTATAAACTTCTGGACAAAAATTCACTGATTCCAAATATGTCCATATAATTTCAAACTCATCTCCAGATGTTGAGTTAGAATTTATTTCCTTCAATCCTAAAAAATGTGCCATCTGCATTTTTCCCTATTTCGTTTTATTAGGAAAATGCTCTACCGGCCTCAGAATTAACTTTCGGAAAAGTCTAACGGAAGATAAAAATCCATTGATCAATATTTTACATTGATTTTGGAAATCCTACTCCTGGTTCTCTAGATAGGATCCGTTTTTTATTTATTTAATTACTATTCATCATAATTAATTATATATTAAAATAATCAAACTTACAAACTAAGTTTTCTATTTTCATTTTTATCCTATTTTCATTTTTCTTTTCTTTTCTTGGGCATAAATTCGGCTGGCCCATTTTTTTTTTTTATTTATTTATTTATTTATTTATTTCAATTTTTCCAAAAATTCCACAAAATTACCTAATTGGTCCATTCTTGTATTTAGGCTTAAAAATACCTAAACTCATCCATTTTTCTCAAACTTTTCCAATTAATTAGTAAATACATTTTTACTAATTTTAAGATAAAAACCACTAATTTTAGGGTTCTACATAATTATTCATAAATTTCCTTTGCTTATGCTTAAGTAATTAGCCAATAATTACCTAATTACCTTATTATCACTTGTTGATAATTTTCTTAATTAGAATGCTCTATTTCCTCATAACTTTTACACTGACATCTTTGTTTTCATATCTCCTCCATTATATTGGAATTTATGAGGGTATTTTAGTTATTGCAATACTTTTGAATATTCCTTCTCAATTTTTCGAGACTTATAATTTATTAAATTACCACATTTAGAGATAATATATTCTCTCAATTTTAACAATTATTTTACTGCCTGTTAGAATTTTCCATAATTTTTCTAAGTCCTTTATGTCCCATAGGGGCATTTTCGTCATTTTGGCACTTAGGCCCTTAAATTCTCTAATTTCCTACAGAATTTAACTTAGAAAAATAGACTATATTTACACAAGTCTGGAGATCAAAACTTCACTTATCAGAAATATCCAATTTATTCATAATATCCCAGATAATAAAAATCCGGGTATTACATTTCTCCCCCCCTTAAACAAAATTTCGCCCTCGAAATTCAGTCTATCGTAACTAAACTCCGGGCCATAAACTCTGGATACTTTTCTTCCATGTTTCTCTCGGTTTCCCAAGTCGCCTCCTCAGGTGACAAACCCTTCCAGACTACCTTTACTATTGGAATAGTCTTATTCCTGAGCTGTTTCTCTTTGTGATCGATGATCTGCTCCGGCTCAACTACGAAGGTATTATCATGCCGTACTTCAACGTCCTCGTATTCGATGACATGATCACGGTCTGGTTGGTATTTCTTCAGTTGCGACACGTGGAAAATGTCGTGGAGATTACTCAGATTCGGGGCCAAGGCTATCTGATAAGCGACTTCTCCGCGCTTCGCCAAAATCTCAAAGGGTCCTACGTATCATGGACTCAGTTTCTTCCTCTTAAGTGTTCTGCCGACACCAGTTACCGGAGATAACTTTAGAAATACATGGTCACCGACGTAGAACATTAGAGGTCTCCTCCTTTTGTCTGCATAACTCTTCTGCCTGCTATGTGCTGCTAGGAGTCTTTTCTTAATTAGTGCGATTTGCTCAGAGGTCTGCTCAAGCATATCCAGCCCAAGTAACTGCTTTTCGGACGAATCTGTCCAGCATAATGGTGATTGACACTTCCGCCCGTACAATGGGCACATGCTCGCAACATATCCTCCAGTGTCTGAATCGTCCTCTCAGATTGACCGTCGGTCTGAGGGTGATAAGCCGAACTGAACTTCAGCTTTGTACCCATACCTTCATGTATCGCCTGCCAGAAACGGGATTTGAAACGCGTATCCCGATCAGAGACAATGCTCTTAGGGACACCGTGTAATCTCACTATCTCTTTGATATAAATCTTTGCCAATCGTTCCGGAGAATAGTGGATACTGATGGGAATGAAGTGTCTTGACTTGGTTAATCTGTCAACAACTACCCAAATTGTATCATGATTCCTGATTTTGGGCAGACCTACCACAAAATCCATGGTTATGCTCTCCCATTTCCATTCCGGCAGCTCTAGTCCTTGAAGAAGACCAGGGGGTCGACGGTGTTCAATCTTTATTTTTTGACAAGTCAAGCATTTGGCCACGTACTCTGCTACGTCTTTCTTCATTCCGGGCCACCAAAGTTCAGATTTCATACTCTGGTACATCTTGACCATGCACGGATGCGAGTGTATTTACTCTTGTGAGCCTCGTCCATTATCTTCCGCCTTAATTCATCAATCGGCGGTACATAGATTCGCTTCTTGTACTGACCAAACCACTAAGTGATAGGTCATGGTCTTGGGTCTCACCTCGAGAGATTTTCTCACGTATCTCTTTTGCCCAATCATCTTGCTTCGAGCTTTCTCAACTTCATCTCTCGATCATACTCCCTTGACTTACAAGAAGAGTTGCAAGATAGGCATCGCTGGTGCATGGAGACCCATGCAGATTTGATTGGATAGATTCAGATCTCTGAAATCTTCCAGTAATTTCTGCTCTTGTATCATCATGTATGCCACCTGCACCGTCTTCCGACTAAGGGCATCAGCAACTACGTTTGCTTTACCCGGATGGTACTTGATCTCTAGGTTGTAATCTTTGATCAACTCCATTCAGCGATGCTGCCTCATGTTGAGTTCTCTTTGATCGAACAGATACTTCAGGCTTTTGTGGTCGCAGTACAATTCTACGGTTACACCGTACAGATAATGCCTCCATATCTTCAAAGCAAACACGATAGCCGCCAGCTCTAGATCGTGTGTAGGAGAGTTCAACTCGTGAGGCTTCAGCTGACGAGAGGCATAAGCCACCACTCGCCTGTTGCATTAGGACACATCCCAACCCTTGCCCACTGGCATCACCGTAAACAACATACTACTCATCGGATCTGGGATGATTAACACCGGTCTTGTAGTCAATCTCTCTCTCGGTTTAAAGCTCTCCTCACGATCGTCTCCCCATATAAAGGGTTGACTCTTCCTCGTAAGCTTTGTCAATGGTAGGGCAAGGCGAGAAATCCGTATGAATCTGCGGTAGTATCCCGAGACCAAGAAAACTACGGATCTCCGTCACGAGTCTCGGCCGTTTCAGGTCGAGCTGCATCCACCTTGCTGGATCAACTGCAACTCCGCCGCTAGATATAACATGGCCCGAAATTTCACTTAGGCAGCCAAAATTCGCATTTGCTCAGTTTAGCATAGAGTTGCTTCTCCCTGAGTATGCCTAACACCTTTCGCAGATGTTCTTCGTGCTCTTCTTTGCTCTTGGAGTAGATGAGAATGTCATCAATAAACACCACCACAAACTGGTCTAGGTGTTGTCGGAAGATACGGTTCATGTAATCCATGAATACCGCAGGTGCATTTGTCAATCCGAAGGGCATCACAAGGAATTCATAATGCCCGTACACAGTTACGAAAAGGCTGTCTTGGGAATATCACCATCTTTAACTCGCAGCGGTGATATCCCGAACGCAGATCAATCTTTGAAAAGACAGTGGAACCAGATAACTGATCCAAAAGATCATCAATCCAGGGAAGTGGGTACTTGTTTTTGACCGTTACTTTGTTCAGTTCACGGTAGTCTATACAGAGTCGGAAGCTTCCATCTTTCTTCTTTACAAAAAGTACTGGGGCTCCCCACGGTGATACGCTAGGTCGAATGAACCCCTTCTTCAAAAGCTCTTCCAGCTGCTTCTTCAACTCCTGCATCCCGTTAGGAGCCATACGATACGGCGCCTTTGATATTGACCCTGTACCAGGCATCAAATCAATATTGAACTCCACTTCTCGGATAGGAGGTAACTCAGTGAGATCCTCAGGAATACATCGGAAAATCATTCACCACAGGGATATCCTGGAGTGAAAGATTAGCTTCTGCTTTGACTGAAAAGAATACCATGTAGGCATGGCATCCTTGCTTCACGCACCGATCAGCTTCTGTAGCGGAGAGAAAGTTCAGGCTTACTTCAACCTTTTCTCCAGGAAATGATATATTCTTTTTGCCACAGTCGATCATCGTACCGTTGGCCGTCAGCCAATTTAGACTGAGTATGACGTCGATGCCGTGAAGAGGTAGACAGATAAGGTCCACCTTAGAAACTCGTCCATCCACGTTAGCAGTACAATTCATACATGCGTCAGAAGCTAAAGATTTTACACCCAGTGGTGTAGATACTACTAGGTCAAAAGGTAAACTATAGGCATGCATTCCTAGGCGACTTGCACAATCATAAGAAATGAAAGAATGACTGGCTCCCGAATCATACAATGCCTCAAGTAGATTTCCATTAAGGTAAATAGTACCTTGGACCATTTCCGGGGACTGTCTGGCTTCTGTGTTGGTAAGCGCAAAGATTCGGCCTACGCTCTGAGGTCTCGCCTCCGCAGCCTTTTCGGTACACTCTCTGCTAAAGTGTCCCGGCTTATGACATCTGAAGCATATCTGCTTCCCTTCACAGTTCACTCCCGGGTGGTTTCTTTTGCATTTTGGGCATGACTGGGGTCCCGCCAATCTTGGAAAATTTTGTTGTCCGGCCTGGAATGGCCTCTTGTTTCCACCACGGGGATTATTCCAGGGCGTCTTCCTCTTTTGTGGAAAGTTTCCGAAGTTGAATCCACCGCGACCAGCATTGCTGTTGTCGATGTTCCTGGATCTCTGGAATCCTCTGAGATTGCGCTCAGTCATCCGACAAGTTTCCACCGCGCTTGTCAAGTTACGGAATCATTGGGACATGAGTCTTTCACCAATTTCATATTTTAACCCGTGAATCGGTATATTCACTATACTGCTTTCATCGTTGCCCCTTCGAAGGTGTGCTGAGTATCGGGACAGGTTGGTGAATCGGGCGTAGTAATCGTCAAACAATTCCTCTTGACCCTGTTGGATATGGAGGAATTCTGACTCCTTGTTCATTTGCACCGAAGGAGGAAAGTACTGTTCATGAAATTTCTCCAGAAATTTCTCCCATGTCACGGAGACAGTGGTAGTGCAGCAAAGTTTCTGCTGTGACCTCCCACCAGCGGTCTGCATCTCCTTCAAGCTGATAAATCGCTAGTTGGGCTTTGCGATTTTCGGGGCAGTCAATCACCCTAAATACTTTCTCAAGTCTCTTCAGCCAATCCTCTGCCAAGTCCAGTTTCCCTCGAAAGGTTGGTGGCTTTAGCTTACAGAATTGATTCACCCAGTATTGGGTGGTTTTCTCTCCTCTCCTTTGTCGGGGCGGTGATCGGGATCTATCCGACTCATCCTCATTTTCGTTGTGTCCATCACTCTCGTCGTCATCAGATGAATGATCTGAGCCAACAGGTTTCTCCGGCTCGAAGGGCATACTAGCCATTGACTCAAGGTAGCACACCGGGTCAGGATCATATATCGGTTTGAGGTTATCAGAAATATCAGGGTTTCGTCTTCGTCCCGCCGTCTATGGAACTACGGATCTACGAGCGTTATGTCTTATTATTACGGGATAGAAGATATACGAATTTTCGTTTCTGTCCATCACTACACATTACACCAGGGTCATGACAGTACTCATTTTCAAAAATGTGCTCAAAGTTAAAAGGCTTAAGAACCTAACTCCGTTATCCGAACAGAATGGTCAGGTAAGTGTCTACCATGGGGGCCTCACCGACTTATACGGCGACTGATTGGCACACCCACGTAGACTAGCCTTGCCTTCGGCACCAAACCGTTCGTGGTAACATAGTTAAATACTTGCCAGAAAGTTTTGCTCTGATACCATAAATGTAACATCCCAATTTTAAAGCAGATTTTTTTTTTTCAATCAAAGTAAAGCATTGGAGCGAAAGAGTAACTGATCATAACAAAACATGAACCATAGTGTAACATAGTATTTGACATTACAGTGATCCTACTTGTTCAAAAGGTAAGTACAGAAAGCGATAATATAACTTCGGCCGGTAGCCTACTCCTGCTGCTTGTCCCTAGCACCGATCCGTGGTCCTCCGGATCCTGAAGCTACAGCTGAGATTCAATTCACCGCATTGAATCTCAGGTAACGGTTAACCTTATGCTCAAATAAAACAGTATATAGACAACAGATCGATATTCATGACATAACAGCAGCATCTCATCAGATAAGTGTGACACAGACAGAACATAAGCATGGAGCGGTATGTAAGGTCCTACACAACAACATTGTGACACAGACAGGACATAAGCATAAAGCAGTACGTAAATTCCTACACAAATATAGCCTGCACATTAACCTATGCCACGATCACGTGTCCTCAGCGCTAGGAAAACTTAAAACGGTATTATCATGTCTATAACCCGTACAAGGCTGTATGTATAACGACGACCCTAAGCAGCCTCCGTACCTTCGTTGACGTACGTAGATGTTTCAGCGAAGCGTACTTTCGACGGAAAACGGTTTGTCCGACAATGGCACGTTGGACAGGCGTAACGGCGGCGGATCAGAGTTTCTGATGTCCTATGAGAGTAATATCACTTTTATTAGTGATTTGACATTATAACTGGCATTTTAGGTAAAAATTACCATTTTGCCCCTATACCCCTAATTGGCGGAATTTCGCCAGCACTTCGTTACTTTGGCTCCGTTTCTTCCCAAAATTTTTCCAGAACTTCGACCCAATGATAATTTTCGAAATTATAGACTAAAATAGCCCTATCATAATCTAATCATACTTGAAAAAATTAAAGGCTACTCTAACATTACTACTCTAACTATTGAAAGAACTACGAAAGCTAAAAGCTCGGTACCGAAAAACTTACCCAGAGCTTCGCTGCAATTTTCCCCAGAGCTTCTCTCACTAAAATCCTCTCTCTATTTTCGGTTCTCACTTGGGAGAATGGTGTGAAGAAATGAAGAGCACCTTAGGCCTATTTATAGAAATTTCAAGGGATATAAAGGGAATTTTTAATTTAATCACAACCCTTAGATGCAACTTGTTGGAGAAGGCAAGATCTTGACCATGGAATACACATTTTCGGCCAGCTACCTAATGAGTCACCAACTTCTGTATTCTAGAGGCATTTAGACCGATAAAGTTCCCGATCGGTGTCCGATTCGCGTAATCTCGGAAAATCTCAAAAATCTGGAATTACAACTTTGAAGACATTTTCTCACTTATTAGAAATGTCCAAGCTAAACAAATTTTTGATTCCATATAGGGCTCCAACAGTCAGTCTGAAGTTCCTCGAAAAGCGTGCACGGTTACGGAATTGAATTCCAGAATTATCAACTTCTGGACAAAAATTCACTGATTCCAAATATGTCCATATAATTTCAAACTCATCTCCAGATGTTGAGTTAGAATTTATTTCCTTCAATCCTAAAAAATGTGCCTATCTGCATTTTTCCCTATTTCGTTTTATTAGGAAAATGCTCTACCGACCTCAGAATTAACTTTCGGAAAAGTCTAACGGAAGATAAAAATCCATTGATCAATATTTTACCTTGATTTTGGAAATCCTATTCCTGGTTCTCTAGATAGGATCCGTTTTTTATTTATTTAATTACTATTCATCATAATTAATTATATATTAAAATAATCAAACTTACAAACTAAGTTTTCTATTTTCATTTTTATCCTATTTTCATTTTTTTTATTTTCTTGGGCATAAATTCGGCTGGCCCATTTTTTTTTATATTTTTTATTTATTTATTTATTTATTTATTTCAATTTTTCCAAAAATTCCACAAAATTACCTAATTGGTCCATTCTTGTATTTAGGCTTAAAAATACCTAAACTCATCCATTTTTCTCAAACTTTTCCAATTAATTAGTAAATATATTTTTACTAATTTTAAGCCAAAAACCACTAATTTTAGGGTTCTACATAATTATTCATTAATTTCCTTTGCTTATGCTTAAGTAATTAGCTAATAATTACCTAATTACCTTATTATCACTTGTTGATAATTTTCTTAATTAGAATGCCCTATTTCCTCATAACTTTTACACTGACATCTTTGTTTTCATATCTCCTCCATTATATTGGAATTTATGAGGGTATTTTAGTTATTGCAATACTTTTTGAATATTCCTTCTCAATTTTTCGAGACTTATAATTTATTAAATTACCACATTTAGAGATAATATATTCTCTCAATTTTAACAATTATTTTACTGCCTGTTAGAATTTTCCACAATTTTTTTAAGTCTTTTATGTCCCATAGGGGCATTTTCGTCATTTTGGCACTTAGGCCCTTAAATTCTCTAATTTCCTACAGAATTTAACTTAGAAAAATAGACTATATTTACACAAGTCTGGAGATCAAAACTTCACTTATCAGAAATACCCAATTTATTCATAATATCCCAGATAATAAAAATCCGGGTATTACAACAACCAACCAAATAAATGGTCAATTGCATATAAAATGCTTGCTAGATTACAGATAAACAAATATTCTTTCAAAAAGAAGCCAATATGGAATATTCATAGTACTTTAAAATGTAACTTCAAATTGCAGAGGCAAGCATAAAAAAACTTGATAGTAATGGTCAATGGGCCACCCAAAAAACAAAACAATGAATATAGTACATACTTTTATAGATTCAGCAACTTATTGGAGATTTATTGCGGAACAGATAGGTTTACCCGGTTAGTTTTTAGGATGACTGGATGAGAGAATGATTGAAATATTTTGTTGTATTCATCTGAGCAACGCAATGTAACTAGGAGACTCACTCATAATCATAGTACTAAAAACGGACTGGACTGACATGGTTGGACTGGAAACCGGTGACCTAGCCACTTGTCTGGTTCAGGCAGCCAGCTAATTTGGACCCAGCATGACCTATTTGTAACCCACTGGGTTAGCCAGGTTACCTGGGTTACATTTTAAAGAAAATATTCAAGAAAAAGGAAAAAGAACTCTGACAAAGAAGAAAGGAGAGGAAGAAGAGAAAGAAAATACTGCTCTGCAAGAAAACTCTTGAAGAATCATTCATGATAAAAAATGAAATAGAAGTTTTTTAGAGTAAGAAACATGGAAGAAGGGGAAAGAATGATTTCAACAGAGTGAAGAAGAAAGGGGAAAAGGATAATTTCAATGGAGTGAAGTCACTTGCTGTACAACTTCAAGTTGTTGAGTGAGTGAGTGAGAGAAGGGCCAGAAAACATCAAAATTCAGGGAGCCCATCGAGTAGTGGGGAGATTGAAATTTGAAAGAAGGAAGAAGTAATGTTGGGTTTTGCATTAATGACCTGAGCATCTGACAAAGCGTGTTGGAGGAAGCCAACTTAATTTCTTACTGTTGAAGAATAGAAAGTTTATTAATAAATTAAGTATTTATTATTAATGTTATTAGTAGTAGTAGGGATATCATTTAGTATTTATTAGGATTAGATTTGAATGTTTTATCATTATGATTTGATTTGATTAGACTATGATAGATTCTAGGGTTAGGGTTAGTCTATTCTTGCCTATATAAAGACTTCCTTGTACTCTCTTATTCTTAAGGATCAATAATATTCAGATTAGTTTCTTGTGCTTAATGTGATCCTTTAATCTCTACACAGTCTCACTAGGGTCATTTTTTTAGGTCCTCATTGGTTGTTATTGATTGGTCCCAGTTCATCCCTAGTTAGACATTTGGAGTGTTGTTTAGTCCCTGGTGAGTCTGTTCGTTGCCGCTTTGGTCCCTGGTGTGACCGTTCGTCACTACTTTGGTCCCTGGTGAGACCGTTTGTCATTGTTTTGGTCCCTTGTGAACCGTTGTTCAGCTCCTGGTGAAGCTATTGGATTATTACTGTGGGTCCCCAGTGAGACTTCAGGTTACTTCTTTGCATTATAATCTCTATTTTGATGGTAGTGATGGTTGATTCTAAGACTAGTATTACTACTGAGATTGTCCCTATTGCTAACAAAATTACTGATCACATGGACAAACTATATGGATTGGAGTAAAATTATTCATATGTACTTGCTGAGTATTGAAAAGAAGGATCATTTGACTGAGGCTCCTCCTACGGTTAATTCTCGCAAGGCTTAGTAAAGGGTGGATGCCCGATTATTCTTACAGATTAAGAATTCTATTGAGAGTGAAATTCTTCCCACCTTCTAGCATCACTGCCAGTGCTTTAGCTAGTTGTGGCTCTATTGATAATCGGAATTCCTATAATCGAGGTGTCCCACGGCAAGGGGGAGCTACCCAAGACTTTGGAGGGATTGTGTCCTACTATTGTAAGGAACCAGGCCATACCAAACATGCTTGTCACAAGTTGATGCTTGTAAGGAACAATGCAAATGTGACATCGTTGAATGATGACAGTATTAAAGTTTCTGCTACTAAGTATGCCCGGTTTACTAAGTATCAGGAGTCACTAAAGTCTGCCACACCATCTACGAGTACTTATGCTGCAAAGAATGAATCTTGTCTTGCTGCTTCTTCCTCGAAGTAGAGCTATAGATTCAAGTGCCATTGACCAAAGGACAGGATCTCATGAAGAAGCAAATTATTGGTGATAAGTTGTCTTGCCGCTTCTTGGACTATAGATTCAAGTGCCACTAACCAAAGGACAGGATCTCATGAAGAAGCAAATTATTGGTGAAAAGTTGCCCATTCAAGCTGCTTCCTGCTTGAGGGGAAGTGTTGAAGAATAGAAAGTTTATTATTAAATTAAGTATTTGTTATTATTATTGGTGGTGGTGGTGTGAATGAGGGAAATCAGAATAAGTGATTCCTTTATTATAACATATATTATAATACTAGAGAATCTGGGACAAACTTGGGTAAAATAGGTTCAGAAACAAAGGTTGGGTTGCGTGTGTTCACCATTTTTTCCCAACAGTACCAAGATCAAAGGCTCTAATGCCAAAATGTAAGAAACCAGATAGAAGAAGATAAAATTAGGAGAATAAAGAATAGGATTGTAGAAGGGTAGTGAGAGTCCACTAGTAAGGAAGAGAACTCTAGAATCAGAATCTGAAATCCTAGAGAAGATAGGATAATTTGCTGGATAGTACTTTTATTCATATTCTTGACAAAGTACATCATATGATATGTATAGTTTTGACAGCATAACTGAAAATACTTCCAATCCATAAAAACATGGGACTGCTAGTAACTTGCAATGACCAACACTAACTACTTATAAGGATAGACACATAGGCAAACACCAACATGTCTCAAATCAATAGGAATATAGCCTGAGGACAAATGAAATAAGATATAAAAAAGAGCGATCCAATGCATAAGGCTTCCACCAATGGGATATAGTGATACGTGGGAATACTAAGGAAAGGGGTAGTTTGGGAAATATGCTTATTAGGGTTATAAATAGGGGTTTTGAGGGTTGTAATGGGTGTCAAGTGAATTAGTAATATACGTGGGAATGCTAAGGAAAGGGGTAGTTTGGGAAATATGCTTATTAGGGTTATAAATAGGGGTTTTGAGGGTTGTAATGGGTGTCAAGTGAATTAGTAATTCACTTGACACCCATTACAACCCTCAAAACCCCTATTTATAACCCTAATAAGCATATTTCCCAAACTACCCCTTTCCTTAGTATTCCCACGTATCATATAGGGAGAAATAGATATATGCAACCTTACCCCATCAAGCGGAGAGATTGTTTCCAAGATATAGCCAGAGGATAAAAGAAATTAGATATAACTGTTAGCTTAATCAATTTTCATTGCCAATTGCATGAGAGTTGCTCAAATTATGCCTAGTTTGATATTATAATAGTATCAAATTTTATACAATAATACAATAAATATTGGGAGAATTACACTTAGGTCCCAAGGAAGGAAAAAAATTACAAAAAAGTCCCTTGAAATCATAAAATTACAAAAAAGTCCGAAGAGAATTTTTGTTGTAAATACATACATTTTGTGTTGTAAATACATACAAATATTTACAACAGGAAAAGTATATATTTACAACAACACGAAAACTAATTTTCATTCCGTACAAATAATATCAAAAAAGTCCCAAACCATTTACAATAGGAAAAGTATATATTTACAACAACATTTAAACACCTGACCATTTACAATGAAAATGTATGTATTTACAACAGAAAAGTATGTATTTACAACAACATTTAAAAAATTCTGTACAAATAATATCAAAAAAGTCCCAAACCATTTACAACAGAAAATGTATGTATTTACAACAGGAAATGTATGTATTTACAACAAAAATTTCCTTGGGACTTCTGGGTAATTTTGTGATTTCAAGGGACTTTTTTGTAATTTTTTTCCTTCCTTAGGACCTGAATGTAATTCTCCCATAAATATTCAGCAGTATATAGCTGATTCTCAACTTTTTCTGCCACCTCCTCATCTCTTTAATCAAAGAATTTTTCAAAATAAAACACGAAAGCTAACCATCCATTATGTCTGAACTCTGCAAACAGCCAATTGTTGAGTCAATTAGTTCGCCTGAATCAGAAAACAAGCCCCCAAGTAGAGAAACCTGAAATATGCAAGCATGGATACACTTCACGCAAAGAAAAAATACGATGTAAAATTTTGATGTCAAATATGAAAATACCTCTGTTGTCTCTAGAAGAAGATCAAATTGCCGCCTCTGAGCATAAATAGAAGGTACTGTGATTTCACTAAATGTCACGCATGATTTGACAAAATTGAGATGCTTTTTAGATGTCAATGCTTGAATAGCTAAGTAGTTGCTGGAGTGAACTAGAGTTTCCTGCAAGAAAGCAAAATCGCTATGTCACCAGAAAGGTTCTTTTTTTTAGTGATAACCAGAAAGGTTCTTTAGGTCATATGGAATTAAATCTTCTCCAACCATTATAATTTTAAATTGTTTCCTTTTTCTAAATGATTAATATATATGCATAACCTTTAACCGCTACCTTACTCCAAAAGATATTAGTCAATTCATTTATCTAACCATCAAACTGCTGTAGGTATCCTTCATATGATTATTATTTTCTTATTTGCATTTTTCTTAGTCATTCCGCTTTTAATTTTTCACTTTTACGAATTTCCTTAATTTTCTTGTAACTAGGATGCAATTGATGTTTTTCCCTTGATAATGGGATCAGATCGGTCTTCCCTCTGATCAATACCCAAACACCTCTAATGTGATTAGGTGATGCCTTCCATCACTAAATATTAGAATGGGACAACATGCGCTCAGTTTGTTCCAGTCAGTTGTCTGTACAAATCAATAACTAGCCACAAAAGCATCAGCCTTTAACCAGCCATATAGCTCTGCAAACCAGTTAGCTCCCTCGGTGGCTGTAAAATCCCTCAAGCAATCATATGCCATAAATTGAATTGTAATAATTACCCCCTGCTATGGTCTTCAATTACCTTGATGCTGATCTGAGGTTGAGAAGAAAAGGAGAAGTACTTCACTAGATATTCCATTCAACTTAGCTATCACGTACCCCAAGTATGACATCATGTTTTAAGGGAATAAAACCATGTCATGGTTGGTCAATCCTATGAAGCAAAGATTGAGGACGTCACAGTAGTAAAGTACCACTACAAAGGGTATAGTGTTTCTAGATTTGTTTTACTTTTTTGTTCTCTCTTGTACTATCATTCTACTTTTGTATTATTGGACTACAACAATGTACTAGTTGAATAGCCAAGTCCAGCAGCCAATCTCCACTACATGGGCCCCCACACGTCCTTCCAAGATTTTTGCCTAATTTTGCCAAGTATGTATCAACTTTCTCTATTTATGACATGATAGGCAATATCAAGTGGAAAATGATAGTACTTGTTTTGTGCATACATATATATGATTGGAATACGATAGTTATTCATTTTGAGGAGAGAAATATATATACGAAAGAGAGAAGTCTTTGCTTTAATGGCTCATTAATACATAATATAATATCATATCCCTACAATAAAGGTGCAATATCAACAATAATAAAATCAATCTTCTACAATTCTAACATGAAATAAAAGTTTGAAGCTTTATCTTTAATGCACTGGGACGAAAATAATACCTTGAGTTCATCTAGTCTGCTGAAAGCTCCTCGACAATCAACCAAAAAAGCTAAATGGCTTTCCAAGTCTGCTTCATAATCTACCTAGTGAATATAAGAAAAAAATTGAAAGAAAAAAAAAATCATAATCCACACAAAAACATTACGACAAACAAGTATAGAACAAAATTTACCATGTGAACAAAGCGAGAGATCAACCGAGACACATGGCTATTATCCTCTTTAACATTCATGAATTCCATATCATCATGTAGAGTTTGAGAAATTTCAAAAAGCAATTGTATGGTTGTTGGGTGTCTTATGCGACAATTCCTGCATAATAATTACCCATAAAATAATTGAATTTTTCAGATGGAAAAGGCTAAACAAAATG
Source organism: Acacia pycnantha (assembly GCA_025563575.1). NCBI lineage: Eukaryota > Viridiplantae > Streptophyta > Magnoliopsida > Fabales > Fabaceae > Acacia > Acacia pycnantha. The sequence continues at coordinate 692,552 of JAMWYP010000005.1, read as the reverse complement.
TAGAGTCCATCAAAGGGAAGAAATCAACGCATAAAAGCATTATTAACACGTGCTAAAATAAGAATAAATGCTTAACAACCAAGCTTGAAAATATAGTTGCTGCAGGAAAACTAAACTTAGAGGCTTCAATGCTAGATTGTGCTAGGTGTAGAGAAGGATATCTACTAGATATGTTGCCAATTACTAACTCTCGCCCCCAAGTTGTGCCTTTTTATTTTTTGGGTCAGGTGGTTATTGTAATTCAATTAACTGCATTCATTTTTCTATTAACATAACCAAATTCTCTACTTCATTCAATTTCTCTTTTCTAATCATGATCTAACCCTGACAAAGATAAACTTGAAGCTAAATCTATCTAATGCATCATCCTTAGGTATTTAAGCCTTCAGAAGTGATATCAACTTCTCTACTTCATTCAATTTCTCTTTTTTAATCATGACCTAACCCTGACAAAGATAAACTTGAAGCTAAATCTATCTAATGCATCATCCTTAGGTATTTAAGCCTTCAGAAGTGATATCAACGTTACTCCGAAGACAGCAAAAGAAGCTTTGCCTCTATTGATGAGATATTCTTTAAAACATTTCAATATTTATCTTCACCCACAACAGAACATCAATCTTTTCTCTAAGGTTCTTCTATTTCCTTGTATTGCCCCTTCGACAACCACTTCTCCACCAACCATTCAAACTTATCATTGGCATCCTGCCCTCCCTTTCCTACAGCCTTTGTTGATGTAGCAATTGACTCACACCCTACTCCAGCACCAGCCCTTTACTCAGTCCTCCCTTAGTATGAAAGTGTTCCCATTTCCATACAAAGTTACTCAACTCATAACCCATCCCACATTACAATTTTCTTGACTTATCATCATTTGTATACACCCTATTATGCTTTTGTGTCTTCATTGGATTTTGTTTCCATTCCAAAAGATGTTAGTGAGACACTTCATCATCTGGGTGGTACCAAGCAATGATCATTACCATTGATTATTGTTGGATAATATTTTAGAGATGTTTGCGATTATTTCAATTGATTGTTATTAAATTTGATTTTATTATTTAATATTTATTATATCTTAGGATTAGATATGGATATTATATATTAGGATATTATATCTTAATATTATATCTTAGTTATTTTGATTTATTTTTTATTTGATTAGATTAAATTAGATTCTAGGTTTTCCTATATAAAAGCCCATGTGTATTCTCTTTTATTAAAGGATTCATAATAATATTTCAAAGGTTCTTATTCCCTCTGCATTTATATAATCCTTCAAATTATAATATGGTATCAGAGCCAGAGAGTTTGATCAAAACTTTAATCCACACGCCGTCGCTATTTTCCATGCGCCGTCACCGTTTTTCACCCATAACATGGATTCTTCTACTTTCCCTCCTTTATTCGGTACTTTTCCTGACAAATTTCAGAGTCAATCCCATGACTCTTATGTCAAGAACCAATTCTCAAACTTAAAGCAACACTATTTCTTCTTCCTCATCTACAACACCTCTTAAAGTTTTAGAGATGGCACCAAAATTCTCAGAAAACCAAATTATGGTCATTAACCATAAACTGCATGGAAAGAGCTACCTCCAATGGTCCCAAAGTGTGCTGAGATATCTACGTGGCAAGAGGAAGGAGAAGTATATTAACGGAAAAGCTCGTCAACCAGCCCATAATGATCCAAATTTTTGACACCTGGTTTGCTGAGAATAACCAAGAGATGAGTTGGTTGTATAACTCAATGACTCTGGATATTAGTGAGGGCTACTTTCTTGCAACCACAGCAAAAGAAATCTGGGATGCAACCAAGAGAACATACTCGTCCCTTGACAACACTGCTGCCTTGATCCATCTAAAGCAACAACTTTGTGATTTCAGACAAGGTAACATGTCAGTGACTTAATATTATAATGCTTTGCTAAAATTATTGCAAAACAGGATTTATTAGAGGTTCATCTGTGGAAAAACATTGAGGATGCTCAATTGTACAAGAAGATAGTGGAAGAAGGAATAATACATGACTTTCTCCTAGGCCTAAATGACTCTTTCGAGGAGGTAAGGGGTAGAATTAAGGGATTTAAACCCTTACCACATATTTGATGTTGTCAGCTTTGTGCAATTTAAAGAAAGAAGAAAACTTCTTAATCAAAGTGGCCCAAGTCAAATTGAAAGCTCAACACTTGCTATGAGAAGATCACAAGGTGAATGAAGGAATAACAAACGGTGCAACAATTGCAAGAAGGGCCATATCGAAGAAAAATGCTTGAAGCTACATGGAAGGTCATCAAATGGAAAACAAAACTTCCAAAGTCACCTCACCACAGCTGAAAAGAAAATTGAGGCTGATGACCATTTGAGTCAGGAAAAATTGCAAGTGCTTCGCAGGATATTTGACAAACAAAATAAATCAAACCCGGTGCCTAGTATTAATCTGGTGCAATCAAGAAATTCCATTATAGCTCTCAATGTTGTGATGACTAGTAACAATACTTGGATTGTCGACTTAGGAGTTACGGATCACATGACAGATAACAAAGCTTTATTTAATAACCTTAAATTCTGTCATGAACAAGTCAAAGTAAAAGTAGCTAATGGTGTATTCACAATGGTTGAGGGAATTGGCACAGTCCCACTTTCTAATCACTTGGAAATACACTATCTTGTTTGCGCCTACACTCATCTATAATCTAATATATGTAAGCAAGTTGACTAAAGGTCAAAGATACCGAGTAATTTTTGATAATAATCTTTGTGTTTTCAAGATTTAAATTCGGGGAGGACAGTTGGGACTTCTAAAGAGTGGGATGGACTGTTTTACCTTGAAGGATCAAACATGAAGAATAAAGATGCATGGAAGGCAAGAAGGGCACTAGTTAGCTCCAACTCTCAAAACAATGATGTATTTCTATGGCATTGTTGTTCAGACCACCCTAGCTTTGATTATATGAAACATGTGTTTCCAGGTTTGATTAATAAAATTTATGTTCCTTTTCATTGTGAAACTTATCAACTTGAAAAACAAACTCAATCCTTATATCCCAAACAGCCCTACACACCACCTGCACCATTCACGCTAATTCATAGTGATATTTGGGCTCCGGTCCAACAAGAACAAAAACCCTCACCAATGCTAAATGGTTTGTTACTTTCGTGGATGATCATACAAGAACCACATGGCTTTACTTAATGAAAGAAAAATCCAAAGTGGCCGAAGTGTTTCAAAGCTTTCATACCTTTGTATGAACCCAATTCAATTCAATACTTCCATTAAAATCCTAAGAAGTGATAATGCCAAGGAATACATGAGTGAAACCTTTAAGGAATTTTTTGATCAGCAAAGAATTCATCACCAAACTTCCCACCCTTACACCCCTCAACAAAACAGATTAGCCGAGCGAAAAAATCGTCACTTGATGGAAGTAACCCGAACCTTGTTAATAGAATTAAATATTCCAACCATCTTCTGGGGTAATGCAGAATTAAAACCAAATGCCATCCAAAGTCCTCAATTATATCACTCCAATCCAAAAACTCCTTGAACACTTTCCAAATTGCCCATTAATCAATTCCTTCCCCCAAAGGTGTTTAGGTGTGTTGTCTTTGTTCACAAAAATTATGCCAAGAAATTTTGCGCTCAAGCTGATAAATGCATATTCTTTGGTTACTCCCCCCCTCAGAAAGGGTATAAATGCTATTGTCCTACTTCCAAGAAACTTTTCATTTCCCAGGATCAAGTATTTTTTGAAGAACAGGCTTATTATCCCAAAATTACCACTCAGGGGGAGTATAATGATATTGAATGGCTAAATTCCAAAAAATCCAACTCCGAAATCCTGAAAAACACATCACCACCACCGGAGCCTAACCTCATAGTCAACCTTGACTCATTTGCTCCTACAAACCAACCCAGTCCTACCCAACCTGATCATGAGTCTGAGCCTACTCCACCTCAACCTAAACCTACACTCAATGAACTGGAAACAAATGTTGAGATCAATTCAAGGGTGGAGGTCAAAACAAGACGAGAACCAAAATCTAGGCAATAAGTTCAAGAGAAGCCTGAAACTGGTAGAACTATCTCTCCTATCCAAGTGAACGTCATGACTCCAATCCAAAGCTGGGTTGCCTATTGCATTGAGAAAATGGGTAAGATATTGTACTCAACATCCAATTCAACAGTTTGTTTCATACGGTAACTTGTTTGCAAAAATGCAAAGCTTTTTTGTAAACAACGCACATATGAAAATCCCACACACATTTCAACAAGTTATGGCTGATCCGAAGTGGAAACAAGTTACAAAAGAAGTGTTGAGAGCACTCAGAAAATAAAATGTGGGAGATTATAACTCTTCCCGAACGAAAGAAACCAGTAGGATGCAAGTGGATCTTCACCTCAAAATTCAATCCTGGTAGTAGTATCAACAAATACAAGGTGAGACTTGTTACGAAAGGATATGCCCCAACCTATGGGATTGATTATCAGGAGCAGTAGCTAAGTTTAATACCATCTAAGTGTTGTTATCAATTGTAGCCAACTTGGATTGGTCGTTGCACCAACTAGATGTGAAGAATGCATTCTTGAATGGAGATTTGGAGGAAGAAGTATACATGGAGATTCTAGATAGAGTTCTAGCTCCTAACAACTCTGTGTCAACTCAACAAGTCTTTGTACAGCTTATAACAATCTCCTAGGGCATGGTTCAGTAGATTCACCAAAGTAGTGAAAGGACTTAGATACACTTAGGGACAAACAGATGACACATTGTTCATCAGACATGTCAATGGCAACATCACTATCCTGATTGTCTATGTTGATGACATAACCATGCAGGAAACGATGAAGAATCTATTGCTCAACTAAAACAGGATTTGTCAACCGAATTCCAGGTGAAAGACAAATGAGGTATTTTCTGCGCATGGAAGTAGCAAAAACTAAAACGGGCATCAACGTATCTCAACAGAAGTATACCCTGGATCTGTTATATGAGACAAGAATGTTAGGTCCCAACCTAAGGGAACACCAATGGAAGAAGGATGTCACCTTGAGATCAAGTCACAAGGTGTTCTAGTTGACTCAGAAAAATACAAAAGACTTGTTGGGAAAATAGATATACTTAACCCACACACGTCCAGATATCAGCTATGCAGTTGTAATAGTAAGTCAGTATCCGCCACAAGAAGAACACATGGAGGTTGTATATAGAATTTTGAGCCATCTAAAACTTATTCCTGGCAGAGGAATCTGCTTTAAGAAAGAAACTGCCAGAAATATCGAAATCTATACCAATGCAAACCATGCAACGGATAGACAAAATAGGAGGTCAACCTTAGGGTATTACACATATGTGTGGGGAAATCTAGTTACGTGGAGAAGCAAGAAACAAATTGTGGTGTCAAGAAGTAGTGCAGAAGCGGAGCTGAGAGCTGTTAATGATGGAGTATGTGAAGGCATCTAGGTCATCAGGTTACTAAAGGAGTTAGGAATCGCATATGAGGGATCAATGCAGCTCTGGTGTGACAACAAGGCCAGCATTGAAATGGTCAAGAACCCAGTATATCATGATCGAACAAAGCATGTTGAGATAGAAAGACACTTCATTAAAGAAAAGATAGAAGAAGGCACTATGAGTCTGTCCCACATACGATCTGCAACCCAGATTGCAAATGTTATGACAAAACCACTCGGCAAAGTTAAGTTTTAATGATTTTGAGGCAAGCTGAGAATGATTGATATTTACCCTCCAGCTTGAAGGGGGTGTTGGATAATATTTTAGAGATATTTCATTTATTTAGATTGATTATTATTTTATTAAAAAGTTTGATCTTATTATTTAATATTTATTATACCTTAGGATTAGATATGGATATTATATATTAAGATATTATATTTTAATATTATATCTCAGTTATTTTGATTTATTTTTTATTTGATTAGATTAAATTAGATTTTAGGTTTGCCTATATAAAGGCCTTATGTATTCTCTTTTATTAAAGGATTCATAATAATATTTTGGAGGTTCTTATTCCCTCTACATTTATATAATCCTTCAAATTTCAACAATTATTTAAAGAATCAATTGGGTTTAAGGGATATACTAAATTTTGGTCATGATTATGGCAACACCTTTCTCCTATAGCGAAAATTAATTCCATTCACTTGATCCACGCTATAGCTGATATGTGCCACTTGTTTCTTTTTCAGCTTCAAATATCAAAATGCCTATCTCCATGATGAACTTAAAAAAGAGGTTTATATGGAGCAATGGCATGGTTTTGCGCTTATGGGTTGAAAAGCATCTCCTTGATATCAGTTTGGAAAATTTCGCTCAGTTGTTCAAATATTTCATATGATTCAAATCAAGGTAGATCATTGTTAGTTCTGTCACCTTACCTTGTTTAATCAATGCATCTCTACCTAGTTGTTTGTGAGGATAACATCATCATTATAAGCAATGATAAAGATGGAGACATCATTCAACTTAAATAATACTTACTCTTCCTTCCAAACTAAGGATATGGGCTTAAATACTTTTTAAATTGAGGCAGCCCAATCTTCTACTAGGATTTCTATATGCCAAAGGAAATATGCTTTAGATATAGTGAGTGAAACAAGCATGCTAGATTGCAAATGAGTTATTACTCATATGGCTCCAAATGTCAAACTCTTGTATGGATAAGGGATGCTTCTCACATATCCTTAAAGATACCCTAGACTAGTTGGAAAACTTAACTACCTCACCATCACTCGCCCGATTATCTCATTTGCTTGAGTGTAGGTAGTCAGTTCTTGTATTCTTTGCAAGATACTCCTTGGAACATGGTGATTCACATCATTCAATCTAAGGAGCTCCAAGCAAAGGATTACAATATGTAGATAAGAGCAACCCTCAGATAATTTGCCATAGAAACGCTAACTGCGTTGAATCTCCTATTGATAATTATCTATTTTATTGTGTGGTGTGCTTGTTTGTGATAATTCAATCGCATGGAAAAGCTAATATCATGCCATGGCCTTAGCAACAATTTAGAATTGAGGTTTGAAAGTACTAATCAAATGGAGTTGATTTGTGACCGCCAAGAAACCATAAATATTGCTTCCAATCTATTTTTTTATTAGCACCACATTTTAAATTGATTATTGATTTATAAGACAAAAGATTCATTTCATCTGAGTATTTCTATAGGCATAGTTTCTGAGCTATCTACATAGTTATGCCTTTGATTTTAGAGGCGCCACGCAGGTCACTGCGAATGGGATGGAAGAATTGTGTGGGTTTGCATTTATTCATAGGATAGTTTTTTTTTTTTTTTTGGTATATTTGGCAAGTTTCCAGACATACATACATATATATATGTACACACACACACATATATATGTACACACACATATATATGTATAGGAGCCGTCTTTCCATTCCTATATCTACTTTGAACAAAGAATCATGCCAAACACAATGCAAGATGGTATCAATGCCAATGAGGTGATGACATCTGAAAGGACCTAGAAAATCAGAACATTTGCAAGATGATAAATTAGGGATAAAAACATGAATACCTTGTTGCCATATCAAGGATGTGCATAAAGACAACATTCTGTGTGCTTCCATGTGTTACATCTAAGATTTCGGGAAAGTGATTCTATAAAAGAATAATAATTAAATCAATCACCTTAAAGAAAATAGACTGATAAATAGATGAAGATGAAAAAATATCCAATAGTATAGGAAAGACCAGCACAAATACATCTTCCAGGCATGTGAAGTGAGAGAGAAGCTTCACCAATAGATTCTGCAAGCTTAGCATTTCATCTTCTGTAACCCCTTTACATGCACGTCGTGATATGCCTTCCAAAATGGTGTTGAGAAGATTATCCTGCATAAATTACTGTGTTTAGGAAGCTCAAAAGAATTTGTTGAAATTCAACTCTGATCTTGTTTATGACTACAAATTCAAGTATGATTTTCTCAATTAAGGTCGAATCAAAAATGTATTTTATGTGAAGCATGTGATTTATTTTTGTAAAAAAAAAAAAAAAAAGATTAAACAGAAAGAAGGAAAGAATGAACGAAGGAAAATTGTTAGAAGTGGGCTTATGTCTAATTGGGCTGATGACTAAATAACCCTAATTTATGCTTTAAAGCTATCGTTACCTTTATGATTAACATTGTTATCTGTTTATTATTCCTATAACCCAATAATTACAATTTTTAATCATTCTCACATTAGTGTTATCTATGTACGAGTTCTTCTGCAGTTTAATAAAATAAGGAATTTTCGCACTGCCCAACCATCTTCAGAAAGAATGAAAAAAACCAATAATTTCCTTTGACCAGACTTGTGTCCAGATCTCCTATATTCATTTACGATCACTTAATTCAAAGTTATAATTCAACTCTGATCTCATTTATGATTGCTCAATTCATGGGAGCCACCAACAGACTTGTTCCTCGAGATCTTTAGTATATATGTTGCTTCTTTCACCCTAAAGAAATGAGAATGGAAAAGTCTCCAATTTTCTTGACGGTATTAATAGGTATTGGATTGCACCTAGTCATTCAAACTTACCATACGATTCTGAAGAATAAGATCCGCATAAGCATCTACAACCTTCAGGTACTCATGTAAGCCATCATACTGCTCAACAACCTGTTGTCGCCATCAAAACAAGAGAGATATAAATATGATGAAATATGTTGACTATACAAATTTTGTTGGGGACCTAACTGTCATTGAATTATTTTTTCGGGATCTAATTGCCATTCTCCCTTTTAGCAATAAATACTCTTTATTGTGAATAGCCAAATAATCTTGCTATCATTAGATCAGATCACATATGATTTAGATGTATCTATCAAGCTCTACTGTAACAAGACCGCCATAAATATATCACACAATCTAGTTTTTGCAGATGTAATCCAATTGATATTTGCTGATAGGTCATGTTTAGGATCATTAGAGTGAGATCATATCGCACCAAATTCACATAATATCCCTCTACATCAAATCATTAATTATCATGTAGAATTATCATACTTGCCAATCCTTCCTCGTGAGATTCAGATTCTTTTATATATTTACTTCTTTTCAGATGTACACTTGTGGATTTATCAGAATATTTATCTATTTAGATAGAAATTGACAAGCCAGATTTTGTTGGAAGTTTCAAGCGTTGTTCTCTTTATTTATTGTGATTTATTTGTTTCAACCTTTATTTTAGTTTGTTTGTTGGGCTCTGCCCTTTTATCTGCTTCTATTATTTTTACAATTAGTTGGTAGAATTAGATCAGAATATATAGATTTAGATGGATCTGGTTTCCTCAGGTAGGAGGCACGCTTGTTGCCTCACTATGATGTTATTTAAACCCTAATAAAGCATGTTCATAAAAGATCTGACAGAGTTTTACATTGACTATCAAGAGCCTAACACAATCCTCCTCCTTTACCTGGGCTTGGGACCAGCTATAAAACATAGGTGGAGTTCATTAAACCCTGGTAGAATGAATAAATTTAAGTGACTGAATTCTCAAAAGTACTCAGCTGTCTTTTCCTCAATTTCAGTTTTACAAGAAACCCATGTAGAGGTGGTTGGCTACACGCAATCACAGTTTTTTTTTTTTTTTTTTTTTTTGGCACGGCTTGATCTCATAAGCCACTTTCATGCATTGAAAATAACTTTAACTAGAATATACCACCTATCCCTGCCTACACTATCCTCCATCTAAATGAACAAAGAGATTGAGAAGATAGAATAATATTCAAAGTGACGACCAAACTCTTAAATGGTGAAGCTAGAATGGAAATGTAAAAATACCTGAATGACTTTATCAATCACAGCTTTGGGAATGTCATAAGAACACCTCCTTTCATTCAGCCTGAATCCTAGCAATCTATAATTCATATGCTGCATAAAGCCAAAGGAATAAAAAAAACACATTCAAAGGAATGAAGTAGCATTTCAGGTAGAATACACCTCGCAAATGCATTATACCTGATCATAGGATTTATCCTTGCTACACTCGATGAGATGAAGGATTTCTATAGCATTTGAGAAAATTACTTCAATCGGGAGTTCCTTCAATAAATGATGAAGAACAACTGAAACATATGTGACGCTCCCAGAAGACTGTTGATTCTTCCTCAATCCAAGCTCAGGAAGAACATCACTTATTTGCATCTTCAAGACAGAAATATGACATCAAAGCAATGTGAAAGATAAAAAGAGGATAGAGGCGTACAAAATCACTGTCTGCCTGTTTTTCTTTCATTTCTTTTTGCTAAATAAAATATAGATTTTAATTTAATTACCACTATAACAATGAAAACCTTGAACAAATCTTGCAACAGGAATAATTATTACATACCTGAGACATCCCCTTAAATATGCAATTCATAACATACTCAATGGTTGGTTCCATCAGACTGATAAACAATTTTTTTTGTCTCCATATATGGTTTCATTTGGAGATAGATTCGGATCAAGATAACTCTGATGTCATCAAGACATGTAAAAAGATATCCTGTTCAATTGAAACAGTACGTGTTAGAAAGAATTCCAGAATGGCAGCATGATGTACATAAAAATATAAAAAGTTTTAAAATTATTGCTTAACTTTGTCAGAATATAAGCACCGCAAGTTTGATGAGAGGCAAGTTAAAAATGATTTGGAGATAAAAATAGGAGATCAAATCATACTACGAGTGACAAAGTTCAAGTACTAGTCATCAATTCTACAATATGATAGTGAAAGTGATGGGGATATTACATATAGAATACAAAGCTGGGTGGTTCAAAAGAAGAAAGGCTACAAGAGTTATTTATGATCGAAGAAAACCTAATAAGCTTAAAGGACAATTTTATCGAACTTCTATAAGATTGACAATATTATATGGTAGTGAATGTTGAGCTTTAAAGAGACAACATGAATATAAAGCTATGCAAAAATACAGTAAGTAGCAAAGAAGTTAGCCTGACATCGTTCATCATTAGCTAATTGACTCACTGATAATAAATTACACTTCAATTTTGGAATATGCAATACAGAGTGAGTGTAGTAGAGATTTTGATAGAACCAATTCCAGTCACTATAGGATGAAAATGTTGGTTTTGATTAGTTTTGATGATGTCATATGTAGATGTCATTATTAAGAGCAAAAATTTGAATGATATATGTATCCTCTATATTGACTAACTATTATATTTAATGTACATGTAATGTTGATATGAAGAAGATGGAAGTTGGAATGGCTAAATTCGGAGTTAAAATAAGGAAATTCAAGCTTTCTGATGAATAGAAGTTGCTACAATTTAATTGCTACAGTCCTGTGCATGAATAGCACTTCCTTGCCTTTGAATCTCATCAATACTCGAGTATCATGCTTCAATTCTTCTGTATGACACCACTCTGATCAGCTCTGTTTCACGTCCAGCACTGCCGACCTATGGTAATTCGATCATATCTTCCTAACCAAAGATCGGATTGAAGTGAAACCAATTTTGTTGGAAACTAGACTTCCAAACGGTCCTAGTTGCACAAGATTCAAGTCTAAAGGAGGTCATATGAGAGCGATATGAATTGTTGAAGATGACAGTGACATCACCGTCACACTGCTGACCAAGCCTCAATGTTTTGAGTATATCTCACAAAATAGAAGTCCAATGAAGCTGAAACCGGTGCCATTTGAAAGTAGACTCAAAGGGCTTTCCAACAAGAATTGAACCAATCAAATCGGAGTTCATACCAGGAAGTTATGATCTTCAAAAGTGGACACTCAAAATACTGGAAGTAACAGAGTTCAAATCAAAACGCGTAAACTCATATGAAGCAGAAAAGGAAAACGCGTAAACTCATATGAAGCAGAAAAGGAAAACGCGTAAACACATATGAAGCAGAAAAGGAAAACGCGTAAACTCATATTAAGCAGAAAAGGAAAACGCGTAAACACATATGAAGCAGAAAAGGAAAACGCGTAAACACATATGAAGCAGAAAAGGAAAACGCGTAAACACACATAAAGCAACGAAGAGATATTCCTTCGGTCTAGCACTGAATCATGGACTGAGAATCAGACAACCATTACAAATGAATGAGGATTAATGCAGCGAAGAAGCAAAATGGAATGTTTTTGCATTTGAATTTTATCACAACTCATCACAACTAGTATAAATAGAGGAAGGGTCAGCAGCTAAAGGTACCGAAGTACACAACAAAGAAATCGCTCAAAACAGAATTACACTTTCAAGAGATTAGTTCCGCTAAATTCTTGTGAGATACTTTCTGAATACTTCATGCCAATACTTTCGAATACTTCCTACCGAGACTGTGTCATATCTTTGTTCTTGATTGCTTCGTTTATCTGCTCTTAGAGAGAGTCATTCATCTATTATTATTTCTTGTAAGGAACTCAAAGTATTGGGACTTTGAGACTGGGTCATTTGATTGCAACTTGTAAGGGGAGTGTTATTCAAAAGAGAGGAATTGCTCCAAGAGTTACAGTGTGTAATCAAGCAGGTGTATCAATTACAACTTGTAAGGGGGAGTGGAGTATGAGAGTGAGAGGATCATCCTTCGTTTACAAAGTGTGTAATTGTTCTTGAAAGATAGTGGAATCCCAGGTGTTCTGGGGACTGGACGTAGGTCAGCGATTTTGGACCGAACCAGTATAAATCAGTTTGCATATTCTCTTCCCTTATCTTTTATATTTCCAGTATATGCTTATTTGAATATCTAACTGTCGATTTAGAAATTTCAAAAGATTTTCAAAGTACCTAAAGTTTTATCCAACACCCAATTCACCCCCTCTTGGGTGATTGCCAGTCTTTCATTTGGTATCGAGCCGGGCTCTTGTTTAAAGGACTTAACCGTCTCAAGAGTTTCAATGGCTAATTTTGGGTGTTGCTTGCTTTCTGAAGGTTTCGATTATCTTGTTCCACCGTTTTTCAAAAATATTGATTTTTGGTTTTGGAAAGCTAGAATGACATCGTTTATAAAATGTTTTCATTTTGATATGTGGAATGTTTTTATAAATATCTATGATTTCAAACCAAGAAAGGATTGGACTGAAAAGGAAAAGAAAATGTTTTCGTTGAACATTAGAGCAATGAAAATTTTGTATAATGCATTGACAGAAAATGATTTCGAGAAAATAAAATTTTGCTCTTGTGCTAAAGATATTTAGGATATTCTTGATTCTATTTATACTTCTGACAATTGTGTTGAAGTTGAAAGTGTTGACAGTTCATCTGAAACTATAAGCTGTGTATCCACATTTGATGAACAATTGGAAGTGGAGAATGAAGAAGGAGAAATCCTAGAACACTTCCATGATCTAGTCAATACAGAAGAACAAGAGACAGAGGATTCCCAAGAAGAGCTCATTATGCACGACTGTGATCAATCACTATCTGGAGCTCAAGATGCACATGTGGTAAACAATTCCAATTCTACTCTTGCAGTTAAGAAAAATGATTTTGAACATTTGCATCAATTTGTCTTTCAACCGATTATTGATTTTAAAAGCAAGAATGCCTTCGAAAATAATGCTGGAAAATTTCTTGGGAAGAAAGAATGTTCAAATGAAGTTTACTTGAATTTTTACTTTCATGACCGACACAATGCTTGCACAAAATCTCATGATGTATATCATTCTATAATTTGCAATTATTGTGGAAAGACTGGCCATATTTCTCATACATGCTATATTAGGAGAAATTTTAATGTGAGACATAAATATGTTTGGGTTCCTAAAGGACAAGTAAGGTCCATTACTAACAGTCAATGACCCAAATATAAGTGGGTACCAAAATGTCCATCTAGTGCTTCATGTGTACAGGATGATTTGAAGATCAATGGACATAAGGGTACAGAGAAGATGAACAAGAAGCCTAGAGTTTCTCATGCACCAATGAAGAAGATCATAGCATCTAGCAAGAGAACTCTCGGGGCACCCATTGCTGGAATTACAGAATCAAATCATAAGGAGCAATGGACACTCTTAAGAGGAATACATTCGCCTCAAGAATGGATTATCATGAAATACCATTCAACTATCTTGAGGAGAACAAGAAAAGGAGAATCTCTCAAATATCAAATAGAAGACTATTGAAGTCTATATCCCGTGAGAGATCTTTGCAGACACCCATGCAAAAACGTGTAAATAATCAATGTGACAAAAAGAGGCAGTGGGTGAGTAAATGCAATCCTCCAAGTACCTAAGGTAAAGGTATACAATAGTAAAAACCTTCTATACTATTATCTAAAATATTCATTGAGGTTTTATATTTTGTAGCCTTAGGAATGAGCATTGCAAACTATTTTAAAATTGATTTTTCACATCCCTTAAAAATCTACTTAATAAGTTTATAAAGGGTTTGCAATGTTCAATAGTTTAATCTTTATGCATACACAATGATTTGAAAATAAAGTATCTCTTTTATGCACAAAGTCATGTTTAATTCATGTGCTCAATTGTTTGAATTGATTATATGCTTAAGAGCATGTAAATTTCATTCCTTCAAGTTAACAATGATCGGATCCAAGTAAGGTTGGATACCATGGGAGAAAAAGACTTTTATGGCTTTGTAGGATCAAATAAAGCTTCTCAAGAGAGCAACTACATAGAGAAATAATTCTACTCTTGAAGAAGTGAAGAAGCTATGCTGCTTGTTGATGGTGAACAAGGAGACATCTACATCAATCCATCATAACCAAGCAAGCTGCTACAAGGACAAGAGGAATTATGATGATATCTAACTCTACTCTATACTGTGCTTATATGAAATTCATGTTTGGGTAATGAATACTTTTCCATTATCACTTTCCATTAGCAATCAATCATTTATGTATTTCAAAATGTTTCCAATCTGCTAAGTGGACAGTAAATGAATTTGTGCATAACTTTCTGAGTTTATATTTTTTTTAATGCACAATTCTAAAATTTGTTTTGAATTTCAATTCAATCTATTTTATGAAAATTCATACAAAAACTTTGAAAAATACTCATATTCTGTTGCATTCGAATTAATGGTTCAAAATTGGAAGTTAATGTTGTATATTGAATATGCTTCGTTTGGTAGAATCTTCCTATCACTCTTGTTAGCTCCCTACTTGTGTTTTGATGATGATCTAAGTTGAACATTGTATTTAATCAAGTTTTGAAAGCAAAATAATTTTATGGAAGTCAGATACGTAATACATCAGAAGAATTGATTTTACTGTCACATTAACTCGAGCATAGTATTTTCAAAAGTTTGTTTTCAAAGGCCTGACTCGAGCCAGCGATGAACTTACCTCCAGTGATAAAATTGTCTCGAGTTAATAATCTCTCTGATTTGAAAAATATTCAATTTCAATATGATAT
The DNA here is from genome assembly GCA_025563575.1 of Acacia pycnantha. Lineage (NCBI taxonomy): Eukaryota > Viridiplantae > Streptophyta > Magnoliopsida > Fabales > Fabaceae > Acacia > Acacia pycnantha. Next base: position 677,186 of record JAMWYP010000005.1, on the reverse strand, counting down.
ATCAGAGATTCTTCTGTGATTGTTCATATTAACTATCAATCATTTACTCATCTGCTTTTGACCAATTTTTGCATATGAGATTTCAGACAATCAAGATTGCTTCTATTTGAAAAATATCCAACTTGGATCTGATTTTTGCTCTTCATATTTGACTATGCATTTCTGTTCATCAATGTATAGCTATTTGAAGTCAGACTCTCATTATATATTAGAGCTTTACATTTAATCAATTTCGTGGGTCCTGTCGCTTTAATTAATGCTTCAATTGTCTTGAAAAACAATTGCTGCAACATATATAAATTGTACCACCTATTTCAAAGCATTGGTTCCTTATCTTTTTGTGACAACGAAGATAAATGGGTCGTGACATCATTTATTCAAAAGCTTCGTGTGCATCATTCATTTACGAGTCAAAGCATCATTTCAAAAGTGGTTCATTCAATGCTTTCTTTTTCTGTGAGCATCATTAAATCAAGAAGGATTCTATTTTGCTTTCCATGTTTAACCATACATTTTTATCAATGGCATTCTTTCTACATGAAATCTATTTACGAATTGTCATTGAAAAATAGCATTCTTGACATTATTCAATTATTACCCTTTTGATTCATTGATTTAAACTTATCTGATTGGGTAAAATTATATGAGTAGGAGCAGTTCATATTTTGAATAGTTGATCATTCCTTGTATAACTTTCTGCTACCTTCTTTATATTTTCTTTTGAAACTCTACTGCTAATCTGTATCTAATCTGTAACTTTCATTATCTCAAAGATTGCAGTATGGATAATATTTCGAAGTATGGTTAATGTTTCAGTTTTGCAGAATGGTTGGTTAATGTTTCATTTTGTTTTTGCTACCAATTCTGATTCTGATTGCAATTCCTAAGCTTAAACTCAAATATATCTATAGATTTGTGCCTAATCCTTGTGGACTCAAGAAACATTGGGTACCAAAGACTATATATTTGTTTTGAAGGATCCTTCGTTCTTGCACTAGAAAAATAACAACAAACAGAGGAAGATAAGCTTGTGCTCTCCTGTGAACAACAAGTAAAGGTTGCGTAATCAATCAAGCTATCTGGAAAAGGAACTTCAACAATCCTACACTGAGCTTACAACAAAAATATTGAAGTTCGACATTCTTGTGAATAAAAGGATTATGCAACTCTGTGAATCTCATCCTTATGCATCAAATCGGAAGATCCTCGGTATTGATCACATCATCCGATAATGGCTAGCCGTAGATGCATTTATGGATTACAAATGATTGATTATGACTTGAGTAATTACGATATTACTTAAGTGAGGTATTGTATTCTGAGATAATGTGCATATGTCATGCTTGGCTAACTTGATTTCATTCATCTCATTTTATTTCATGAAGTCTTGCCCAAGCACATTCATTTTTAAAATGACCTCATAATAGTATTGCATATTTATTGTTAATACGTGAGTAGTGGGACAACACTCAAAGTAGTCAAGTGGAATACTCAAAGTACTGTGGGGTTGCCTCTTTGATTTAATGCAGCATTTGACAAAGCTGTGCGTCATTTTATATTTATTAAATGGAAAACCATATGTTTGAAAAGCATTATATATGAATTGGCGTCAGTATCTATTCATTTTGCCTAATCATCTCTGATCTATATCTATTCTTTTTGCAAAAGCACCAAATTGGCGTCTGGACTTGAATGAAAAAAAAAAGGGGGATCATTTTTATATACTACTCTTTATCTTCACTTGATCAAGAGTTTGAAAACGTCATAACTATGTGCATCACCTGTGCCTTATACTCAATTCATTTAACATTGGTATAACATCATTATTTGGTATTATTAGAGAGAATGCATTCATTAAAGGGGGAGCTTCACGTTCACATGTGTTTTATTCACTATGTTATGTTGTATTAGTTTTGATGATGAATTAATATCATATTTTCCTTTCATTACCTTAACTTGAAAATATCATATAGAAAGGAATATTTTGATATCATGCTGCACTAACAAATCTCTTTGACAAAGAAAGTATTAATTTGTAGCAGGAGATTATGTGATGTGCTAGGACTTTCCTTAATACACTACAAGGAGAAACCATTAAGTTGAGGAAAAGATGCATTGGTGATCAATCATTGAAACTGAGATATGCTCTACATATCTGCTGCTCTGTGAAGAAAAGGCAAAAGATGACCATGTTCATTCATATGAGATATGCTTCAAGAAGGCAGTATGTTTGTTCCACTCGCATCATACAAGGCATTCATGATCCTTTAGTTGAACACAATTCAGAGGAATTTCATACAGCAAGCAAATGGACTCCACCAATCATTCATCAATTTGCAGAACCTACATGAGCATTTCTGAACCTTATCTTGTTATATTCAGTAAATTTTGCACATGTTTGGTATTTATATGTTTTAATTGTAAAAGATGTTTTTGAAAAACCTCTCTAAATTCTCTCAAATTTGTTTTCATAAAAACATTCCAAATTGCATCATATTAAGAATGAAAACAATTTCAAATCGGGGAGAGAAAATCAATTCTAATTTGCTTTAATATTCGACTCTCTACAAGCATCTCTTCTTTAAACTCAACTTTTTGCTAATGACAAATAAGGGGGAGAGAATGGCAAGAAAAATATGCTGGGTTTATTAGTTTTTCATATTCACACATATTTTTCTTAAAGTATTTGCCATCATCAAAAAGGGGGAGAATGTTGGTTTTGATTAGTTTTGATGATGTCATATGTAGATATCATTATTAAGAGCAAAAAGTTTGAATGATATATTTATCCTCTACATTGACTAACTATTATATTTAATGTACATGTAATGTTGATATGAAGAAGATGGAAGTTGGAATGGCTAAATTCGGAGTTAAAATAAGAAAATTCAAGCTTTCCGATGAATAGAAGTTGCTACAATTTAATTGCTACAGTCCTGTGCATGAATAGCACTTCCTTGCGTTTGAATCTCATCAATACTCGAGTATCATGCTTCAATTCTTCTGTATGACACCACTCTGATCAGCTCTGTTTCACGTCCAACACTGCCGACCTATGGTAATTCGATCATATCTTCCTAACCAGAGATCGGATTGAGGTGAAACCAATTTTGTTGGAAACTAGACTTCCAAACGGTTCTAGTCGCACAAGATTCGAGTCTAAAGGAGGTCATATGAGAGCGATATGAATTGTTGAAGATGACAGTGACATCACCGTCACACTGCTGACCAAGCCTCAATGTTTTGAGTATATCTCACAATATAGAAGTCCAATGAAGCTGAAACCGGTGCCATTTGAAAGTAGACTCAAATGTCTTTCCAACAAGACTTGAACCAATCAAATCGGAGTTCATACCAGGAAGTTATGATCTTCAAAAGTGGACACCTGAAATACTGGAAGTAACAGAGTTCAAATCAAAACGCGTAAACTCATATGAAGCAGAAAAGGAAAACGCGTAAACTCATATGAAGCAGAAAAGGAAAACGCGTAAACACGTATGAAGCAGAAAAGGAAAACGCGTAAACTCATATGAAGCAGAAAAGGAAAACGCGTAAACACATATGAAGCAGAAAAGGAAAACGCGTAAACACATATGAAGTAGAAAAGGAAAACGCGTAAACACACATAAAGCAACGAAGAGATATTCCTTCGGTCTAGCACTGAATCATGGACTGAGAATCAGACAACCATTACAAATGAATGATTTCAAATGAATGAGGATTAATGCAGCGAAGAATCAAAATGGAATGTTTTTGCATTTGAATTTTATCACAACTCATCACAACTAGTATAAATAGAGGAAGGGTCAGCAGCTAAAGGTACCCAAGTACACAAAGAAAGAAATCGCTCAAAACAGAATTACACTTTCAAGAGATTAGTTCCGCTAAGCTCTTGTGAGATACTTTCGAATACTTCATGCCAATACTTTCGAATACTTCCTACTGAGACTGTGTCATATCTTTGTTCTTCGATTGCTTCTGTTTATCTGCTCTTAGAGAGAGTCATTCATCTATTATTATTTCTTGTAAGGAACTCAAAGTATTGGGACTTTGAGACTGGGTCATTTGATTGCAACTTGTAAGGGGGAGTGTTATTCGAAAGATAGGAATTGCTCCAAGAGTTACAGAATGTGTAATCAAGCGGGTGTATCAATTACAACTTGTAAGGGGGAGTGGAGTCGAGAGTGAGAGGACCATCCTTCGTTTACAAAGTGTGTAATTGTTCTTGAAAGATAGTGGAATCCCGGTGTTCAGGGACCGGACGTAGGTCGGCGATTTTGGACCGAACCCAGTATAAATCAGTTTGCATATTCTCTTCCCTTATCTTTTATATTTCCAGTATATGCTTATTTGAATATCTAACTGTCGATTTAGAAATTTCGAAAAGATTTTCAAAGTACCTAAAGTTTTATCCAACACCCAATTCACCCCCCCTCTTGGGTGATTGCCAGGTCTTTCAGAAAAGAGAGCTTTATTGTCAGTCATATGATCTGAGGCACTTGAGTCAATAATCCAGCAATTCCCTCTACATCGACCTTTAATTACAGCCAAGGCTTGGAAAAAATTACCTCTCCTGACTATTGTGGCAGTTGGTTGTTTTGTAGTCTGTAGTGTCACTAGTTTGACTAGCATTTCCATGATTTTGCTTAACTGGTCATTGAGATGGTTCTTTGGAGGTTTCAGCTACATAACCTTTTCCTCTTCCTTTCTTTGGCTTCCAGTCAGCAGGCTTACCATGAAGATCCCAGCAGGTGTCTTTGGTGTGCCCTGGTTTCTTACAATGATCACATAATGGTCGTCCTTAAGAACCTTTGGATTCCATGGATCGAACAGCAAGTGCTGAAGCTTCAGAAGGTACATGAGTAGCAGCGAAATTATTCTGATTCTGAGCATTGATTTGCACCTATCCTCCTCATCGCGCAAAGTGATATAGACTTCACGCATAGAAGGCAAGGGCTCTTGACTGAGAATCCGTGCCTGAGCATCATCATAGATCACATTAAAACCGGCTAGCAACTCGTAAACTCTTTCCTCTTCTTTCTCTTTGCGGTCTTATTTAGCACCAGCCCCACAATGATGAGTTTTATTTGTTAGGGCATCAAACTCTTGCCATAGAGTTGATTTTTCCAGATAATAATCATCGAGTGACTTGTGGTCCTGTTTCAGCAGCCACAATTTCTTCTTAACGTCAAATATGCGGAGCGATTTCCTACAGTACTATATGTGTCACAGAGAGCCTCCCAAATCTCGTTGGCTAATGGAAGATACATGAAACTCTTCTTGAGGGAGGAGGACATAGCATTCAATCAAGAGGAAACCAAAGCATTTTCCGACTTCCATTTTCGAAATACTTGGGTTTCTGATTTTTGAGGCATTTCAGCTTCCCCATTAATATATTCGAGTCTATCCCTTCCATCTAGAGCAAGAATCATGGATTGAGACCATTCTCGATAATTGTCACTGGTAAGTTTCTCAAAAACGATAAGAACGGTAGAGATGTCACTAGACCCAGATCGTGGCACGGAGGACATACTGACTGTGTAATAAGAAGGTGCTTCAAATTACAATGGTAAAGGAAAAAATAATCCAGCAGCATAATGACAATGATTTAAAAAAAATCAGCAGCACAGTGACAGCCCAAATAATGCCAAATGAAGCCCAGCAACAATGAGGCCCAAAAGAAGAGAAACAGCTGACCAAGCAGGAAAAAATATTGACCCGATAGCAGGAAAAGATATCCCTATAGCGTACCAATATCTTGCGACAAAAAAAGGAAGTTGAAATCCCTGATAGTGATTGAACTTCAACTGGATTGATCGACGTTGTGACAAGACATCGAGATGAAGACGGACGACGGCACCAGAGGACTATCGGTGTCTGTTAGAGACTAACAAAATCAGTAACTAAGAACACCTCTGAATCTGATATATTAATCTGATATTACAGATACATTATCTGTTGGAAGCCCAAAACACTCCCTAACAGTCAAGAACAGTCTCAGGACAACATAACAGACCTGATCCTCCTCTCCAAAATAGTTCTCAAAATATCCCCCCTCCTCCTACGTCTAACAGCTATTATAACCAAAAGAAACAACTTTCACAGTACCCCATAAGAGCCACCCTACAAGACAGCTAATATCCTAAGTCTTATGTCAAAAGGGAAAGTCAAACCCTGCAACCTTAAAAAGCATGTTGCTCCTTTGTTGGTGCTAAGTTTGTCTTCCTAGATCTCCTAGCATAAGTCTTACCCTTGAATAGGGTCCTTTCATTTCCCTCCCCTAAAAGCACCACCTTGTCCTCAAGGTGAAAATCTGGAAATTGTGTTGCTATGACCGCCGCTTCTTCCCAGGAATTCTCATGGGCTGGTAGATCCTTCCACTGGATGAGAACTTCAAGCTGTCCATTGGTTAATTTCCTGGTCTTGCACACTGCTTCTGGCTGAACCTGCAGCTCCAATTGTTCCGACAAGGCTGGCGGTATGGTGGGAATCACAGGAGCAGATTGCATTGATATTTTTAGGACTGAAATATGGAAAACTGGATAGGCACGAGCTGTAGGGGGAAGATCAAGACGGTATGCTACAGTGCCAACGCGTTCCACAATTTTGAATGGTCCATAAAATCACGGGCTAAGCTTCTCATTAATCCTCTTAGCTAGTGTCCTCAACCTATACGGCTGAATCTTGACATATACTTGTTCCCCTATTTCAAACTGAACATCGCGTCGATGCTTGTTAGCCTACTTCCTCATTTCTTCCTGAGCCTTAATCAAGTTCTCCTTTAGGGTAGCTAGGATTGCATTTCTGGATCTGATTTGCTCATTAACCTCCTCCACAGCCAATGGCTCATTCGAGAGCTTGAGGAAAGTAGGAGGGTCCCTCACGTATACTGCCTGGAAAGCGTCATGTTGGCTGATCCTTGGTTAGTAGTATTGTACCAGTACTCGGCCCAAGGTAACCATTGAACCCATTGATTTGGCCGTTCGCTAGTGAAGCACCGTAAATAAGTCTCCAACCCTTTGTTGAGGACCTCCGTCTCTGTTTCTCGATGATAAGCCGAACTTAGACATAGCTGAGTACCCGCTTGCTTGAAAATTTCACGCCAAAACTGACTTATGAAGACTCGGTCTCGATCAGAAACAATGGTTTTTGGAAATCCATGTAGTCTTACGATTTCCCTTATGAATATGTCTGCCACATCCTTTGCATTAAAAGGATGATGAAGGGAGAGGAAGTGCGCATACTTAGTGAGATGGTCAATAATCACTAGTATGGTGTCAAACCGACGGGACTTGGGCAGCCCGGTGATGAAGTCCATGCTGATATCTTCCCATATAGCATGGGGAATAGGTAGGGGCTGCAACAACCCAGCTGGGGAAAGCCCACAGTGCTTGTTCCTCTGGCAAACCTCACATTCAGCGACGTATCGTTGGACCTCTCGCTTCATTCCCTCCCAATAAACGATGTTGACAAGTCTTTTATAAGTCCTCAAGTACCCGGAATGCCCTCCTATTGAGGAATTGTGGTACTCCCGTAGTAGTAAGGGAATCCTTGCTGATTTCTTGGGCAAAACTAGCCGGCCTTTATACTGCAAGCACCCTCTGATCAGCTGGTAGCCTTCAGCCCCTCCTTTATTAGCTAGAAGTAGCTGAATAATGTTTCTGAGTTTAGGGTCAGATTGAACTTCCTGCTCCCAATTCTCCATGTCGTCATTCTGCCACATAGAAAAGGCCATTAATTTCACAGGTTCCTCTTGCCTTGACAAGGCATCTGCTGCTCTATTCTCCTTCCCGGGCTTATACATGATTTCAAACTTGTACCCCATTAATTTAGATACCCATTTCTGTCAGATTATTCAGATTAATTTTTCTCTCTCAAATTATTCCACATGGTATCAAAGCCTACAAAAAATTAATCAGTTTAATTTCTTCTCGACCTGGTCCTCTCAAGCGTCTCTACAGACTCAGCCTCTGCAGACCCTCAACACGTCCACGAGCATCTCTGGACTCTCTGCAAATAATTCTTGTTCTCAGCCTCTGCAGACCCGCGACTAGTCCGTCTACAGTCACGTCTCTGCAGACCTTCCTGTTCGAACAGCCTCTGCAGACCCTTGACTCCGTCTCTCAGCCAGCATCGGCGTCCTCTGAAATCAACATCGGTGCCCTCTGGCTATCACAACGTCATCGATCGATCACGCCAAACTCATCCGTGGTCATCATCTCGGCACTCCCTAGGATTTTCCTCGGGCCTAGCGTCAGTAGCCTCCATTAGACCCAGTGTCAAAACGCTGCAGTTTGTCCATCGTCCTACTGTGACGCTGCTGTATCAAGTACCTCGTTCAACGATTAGAGTTCGTCATCTCCAGTCTCGTTCGAATGGTTTGCCCACTGCCACGTCAAAGACTCGATCGTGAACGTTCATCTCGAGCTTCTCCGTCATCTCCAGTCTCGTTCGACCAATCTCGTTCGACTGGTTCTACTCGAACTTCGAGGCAAGTCGACTACTTCGTCACGTCCGTGACTCGTCGCAAGTTTTTCCGTCTTCATCGTGACGACGGCCTGTCACAACGTCGGTCTCTTGCAATCCAATTCAATCAGGTTCACGGTTCTCAATTTTTTGTCGCCAGATATCACACTACTATCTGGTTTATTGGGCTCTACTTATCTATTGGGCTTCTTTGGCATTTTTGACTATTCGATTTATCACTGGACTCTATTTATCATTGGGCTTCATTTTACTGTGCTTCATATATCTGCACGTTTGATTGCACTTTTGATAATTTGAAGCACTCTCTTATTGCACGGTAAAAATGTCTACAAAATCTGATGCCTCTTCATCTGAGCCACGATCCGGTTCTAATGACATCTCAACTGTCCTCCTTGTCTCTGAGAAACTTACTAGTGACAATTATCGAGAGTGGTCTCAATCCATGACTCTTGCTCTTGATGGACGAGATAAACTTGAATATATAACTGGTGAAGCAAAAAGGCCCTCAACATCATAAATCAAGGAGTTTCAAAAATGGAAGTCCGAGAATGCATTGGTATCGTCTTGGTTGATCAATGCCATGTCTTCCTCAATTAAGAAGAGTTTTATGTACCTTCCATCAGCCCATGAAATTTGGGAGGCTCTCCGTGAGACATATAGTCTTCTAGGGAATAAATCCTGCATATTTGATGTTAAGAAAAGGTTATGGCAACTGAAACAAGATCACATGCCACTTGATGATTATTATCTCAAAAAATAAGCTCTTTGGCAAGAATTTGATGCTCTAAGGAATAAAACTCATCATTGTAGGGATGATGCTAAAGAAGATCTCAAAGAGAAAGAACAGGAGAGAGTATATGAGTTGTTGGATGGCCTTAATGTAATCTATGACGATGTTCGGGCTCGAATTCTCAGTCAAGTACCCTTGCCTTCTATGCGTGAAGTCTATACTACTTTACGCAGTGAAGAGGATAGACGCAAATCAATGCTTGAGAGTCATTTCGCTGTTACTACTCCTACAACTCCTGAGGTCTCTGCTCTTGTTGTTAGGTCCACATACTTAAAAGGTTCCAAAAGTCGACCAGTCTGTGATCATTGTAAAAAGCAGGGGCACACAAGGGATACTTGCTGAACCCTTCATGGCAAACCTGAAGATTGGAAGCCAAGGATAAGGAAAGGAAGAGATGATGTAGCTGAAGCCTCCAAAGAATCATCCCAAAATGACCAGCTAAACAAAATCATGGACATGCTAGCTGCACTTCAGAGTATGAAACAGCCCACTGCCAGCTCGGCCACGGTTCTCAGAAGAGAATCTACTGACGTGGATGATGATTGAGAGTGCTAAGTGTAATACCCCAAAAATACGTATCATAATTTGGTAAAATTATACCTATAGAAAATAGGTGAATATGGGATATCAAATGTTAAGATATAATTATCTTATTTTCTAGGGAAAAATCTCTTGGAAATTAGAGAATTTAAGGGCCAAAGTGCCAAATGACCAAAATGCCCCTAAGGGACATAAATGATTTAGGAAAATTGTGAAAAATCCTAAAAGTCGGTGAAATAATTATTTGAATAATGAGAGTATGTTATCTCTAATTAGGGTAATTTAATAAATTACGAACTTGGAGAAATTGAATAAGAATGCTCAATAAGTGGTAAATGACCAAATTACCCTTGTAAAATTCTGATATAATGCAGAAGACATGAGAACAAAAATGTCAGGGCTAAAGTTATGAGGTAATGGTATTATAATTAAGAAAAATTATCAACTTGTGGTAATTAAGTAATTAGGTAATATTGGGCTAATTACTTAAGTTTAAGCAAAGAAAATTCAGAGATAATTATGTAAAGCTCAAAAATTAGTGGAAAGTGATTAAAAATTAGAAAAAGTATATTTACTAATTAATTGGAAATTTTGAAGAAAAATAGATGAGTTTAGGTATTTTTAAGCCTAAAGGCAAAAATGGACCAATAGGAAAATTTTGTAAAAAATTATGTAAAAATAATTATTTAATTAAATAATTAATCAAATAAAAAAATAAATAAATAAATAAAACGAAAAAAAAGGGCAGAAAAAAAATGAAAAATGAGAAAGAAAATATATATGCAAGTGGATATTATTATATTAATATAATTAATTAAAGTAAAAAAATGTGAATAGTAATTTGGAAATTAGGAAACGGATCATATCTAGAGATCTAGGAATGGGATTTCCAAAGTCAAGGAAAAATATTGATCAGTGGAATTTTATCTTCCGTTAAACTCTTACGGAAGTTAATTCTGAAGCCGTTTGTGCATTTCCTAATAAAACAAAATAGGAAAAAATGCATATAGGCACATTTTTGGATATGAAGGAAATAAATTCTAACTCAACATCTAGGAATGAGTTTGAATTTATATGAACATATTTGGAATCAGTGAATTTTTCTGAAGAAGTTGGTAATTTCAGAAATGCGTTCTGAAACCGGACGCGATCGGACACGTTTTTCGAGGAAACTTCAACTGGACTGTTGGAGCCCTATATGGAATCAAAATTTAGGTTAACTTGGACATTTCTAATAAGTGAGAACTTGTTTCCAATGTTGTAAATCCAGAATTTTGATATTTCTCCGAAATCACGCGAATCGGGTACCGATCGGGGAAATTCGGCTAGACCGGGCATAAAGCAAGTTTATGCATCATTTTTGGACCACTCCATTTCAGCCACATCACCTCTGAATTTCGTCCACCAAGCTCTCCATGGACAAGAATTAACCACCAAATTACATTGATTTTACATGGTTAAAGGCAAAGGGAAAATTACAACTTTAGGAATGAAGAATTACCACTTTGAACCTAAAGTTTGCCTATATAGAGGCATGAGGGGGGTCTTCATTTTTCACACCATTTCACTTCTTCTAGCCGAACCTAGAGGGAGAAAGTAGAGAGAGAAGCTCTAGGCAAAATTGTGCAGAAGTCTTCAACGGGTAAGTCTTTCGGTCTTTAGCTTTTAGATTGAAAGATAGTAGAATTGTTAGTTAGATTTAGGAAGTAGGGAATGAGATTCCTACTATTGTTTTTAGGCCTCATTGCATTGAAAAATGCCTGACGAGGTAAAAACTTGGTAGGGATCGAGTACCTGAAAAGTTAAAGCTTTTATAGCTCTTTCACAAGTAGGTGTTGTAATGCTAGAATAGCCTTTAAATTTTCAAGTATGATTGGATATCATATGGGAGGGCTATTTTAGTCTTTATTTTCGAAAATCAAGATGGCGTCGAAGTTCTGGCAAAATTTTGGAAAAACGGAGCAAAAGTAACGAAGTGCTGGCGAAATTCCGCCAATTAGGGGTATAGGGGCAAAATGGTAATTTTTACCTAAAATGCCAGTTATTGTGTCAAATCACTAATGAAAGTGATATTACTCTTATAGGACATCGAAAACTCAGATTTGCTGCCGTTACGCTGTCCGACGAGCCGCTGTTGAACGTTTCGCCGTTTTCCGTAAAACGTGCCATTTCCGTTCTGGCGGAAAAGAAAACGCCAGTTGAAAATCCTTGAATGAGAAGAGAAAGTGGTGTGTGGGGCGGAGGAGAAGAGCTAAAGAAAATGCTCAACTTTCTTTTCTTTCTATGTCAGTGATTTTGCTCAATCAGATGGCCATGTCACCCCAATCAATTTAAACTAACAACATATGGATGTTTTTCTAACGGAAGGACTGGCACAACTAATGAAGCAAACAATAAGGACAGGATAAAAAGAAAAAAACTACAGGGACTTGATTCAAAATAGGGTGAAACTACAAGGACTAGCAGATTAATTTTCCCTAAAATTAAATATATTACATATAAACAAATATATATAATGAAATAAACAAAATGCTTTACAATTTTTTTAGCCTATAGGAAAATTTAATAAATTTATCTTAATTTATTGTTACTGAAACTTGATTCATATTTAGATACATATATTTTTTGTTTAGTTTTATTACGTTTATGATTTACATGTAGCAATTTGTCGGATAGTTATTAACACTTAGTTAGCTTTATGACTAACGAGGTGCTATATATTATCTCAATCATTGTAAGACTACTATGAACACAATACTATCAATTCTCTCTTCATCTCACTAGCAGTCATTCTTTTATTTATTTAAATTATACGCAAGATACAAAATCAATCTTATTCTCCCTATTAATGACAGATGAGCAGATTTGGCCATTTCAACAGCAAAACAAATAGCTTCTCTGCTTGAGCACCTTCCGCACCATAGCCATCAAGAGTGTAAATCTGAAGCAATGCTTGGAGGTTTGTCAAATACATAGATGAGCATACAAGGCTAATCCGGATATATCTCATGAAAGATAAATCTAAATCTTTTGATGTTTTCCAAAATTGTTATTCATTCATTCAAAACCAATTTCAAGCAAAAATTCAAGCCCTATGGGGTGACAATGCAATGGAATACCTCAATTAAGCCTTAGATCAATTCCTAACCCATCAAGGCATCACCCATCCAACCTCTCATGTCAATAAACCACAACAAAATGGTGTTACAAAGAGATAAAACAGACACTTGCCTGAGGTTGTTATATCCATCATGATCACAATGTTCTAAACCCCTTTCTTTTTATTTGGAAAGCCATTCTCACATCAGCATACTTGATTAATAGAATGCCATAAAAAATCTTGGGATTCCATACAACACCAAAAAGTTCAGTGAAACCTACCCTCTAGTTCCATGCCTATACAGTCTACCCTGAAAGGTATTTGGTTGTGTAGCATTTATTCACAATTATCATGTAGCAAAATTGGAACCTTGACCCTATAATGCATCTTCTAGGGATGTTCAACAAAAAAGGGCTATAATTGCTATTCTCCTACGCTCAACAAGTATTTTGTTACCATGGATAGAGTTTCTTTAAAAATCAACCTCACTACACAAAACTATCCATTCAAGGGGAGAGTCCTGAGAGTGAATACTATCCCTTAACTCTCTTACCAAGGGCCTAGTTTGAAGAATACTAATAATTTTACTGATGTTTGCAGGTTGAACAAATCACTTTATGGGTAGAAGTAGTCACCTAGGGGCTTGTTTGATGGGTTCACCAAAGCAATGAAGAATATTGGCTATTATCAGTATCTGACTAATCAAACATTGTTTGCACAATATAAAATATGCATAGAATGGCAAACTTGCAATTCTTATGATGCCATTATTATTAAAAGCAATCATCAAGAAAGTATTTGAAGATTGAAGAACTCTCAAGCTACTGAGTTTGAAGTGAAAGATCAAGCCAATTCAAGATATTTCCTTAGCATGGAGGTTGCTATGTCTAACAAAACAATATCAGTTTTATACAAAATATATACTTAACTTACTACAAGAAACTGGAATGATTGGGGAAAAATCAGCTGAAACTCCAATGGAATCCACCTATAAGCTAAATCTCAAAAAGGGAACACCCACTGATAAAGGAAGATACCAGAGACTGATAGCAAACTAATATATCCATCTCACACACATGAAAAGGGTATATCTTCGGGAAACATGAATCACAAAGCATTTATGTTTATACTGATGCAGATTGAGCTAGCTCTGTTACAAACAAAAGAAATACTTTAGGCTATTACATTTTTGAGTATGTGAATTTAAAACTTACAGAAGAAAGAGAGACCATTTTGGAAACTGGGAACCTTTGCTGTAGTAATCTCCTAAAAGAAGTCCACTCCTTTGTCGGTGGATGACTAGCAACTTCACTCAGAATTTCATGATCAAACGGAATAGCCTTTGCATCTCCATCCAAAACTCTCAACGGATCAAGAAATTCATGATTCCCAAGATCAACTGTATCAACCTAATATGAGAACATTAACCAAGAAAAAAAAAAATTAAAGATTGCCACAAGTGTGTGTGATTCAAAACCCAAAGTAATATCAAGATATATTTTTTATTGAATATAATAATTCAAGAGAAATTGAAAAAAGAAAAATACGACAAAGTTCAAAGAAGAATAACCTATCTAAACTGGAAGTATACATCCAAAACTTATGAAAGGAAAAAAAATAATAATAATAATAATAAATAACAAGGAAACTAATGACAAGTACATTGGCCCTTATCATCATAGGAAACTATAAGCAGGAAATAAATAAATTAAAGTATGTTCCTGCATAAGAGCCTCAGACCAAAAATGTGGTTAGAAGCGGTTAGATCCACTAAAAGCATCATAGCGTAACAATGAAAGTACTATTGACTTTCTAACTGAAACTAGGACGCTTGGATGCAAGCCGACTGACACTCATTTAAAAACAGATTATCAAACCAATGTTTTGTAGGAAAATCCTGTACTTGATACTTAAAGTTATCAACAAATAGTTGGTGGGCTCATTTACTTATCACACGCTTGGCCAAATACTTGCTTTGTAGTAAAAGTCATTAGTCAACCCATGAACAAGCCATGCAAAGTTCAAGTAGAACCAGCTTGTAGGGTATAGGGGCATCTAAAAAAATGGCACCATCAAAGTGAATATATTTTGAAATAATCCTAAATGTATGTTAGACGTTTATGATGTAACCAAGTCAAATTAATTAGTAATGAAATACCAATAACCAGTTATTGTACTAATATTTGGGGAAATCTAATAACCTGGAGAAGCAAAAATGTCATTTCTGCTCGCATAAGTGTTAAAGCAAAATATAGAGCTTTGGCTCTTAATGTTGTGAAGGGAAGGCCTAAACGTCTCCTAAAGGAAATTCAACTCAGATACAAAGGCAAGGTAGTAAATTTTTGTGTTTACATGGCAGCAGTCAGTATAGCCAAAGCCAAAAATGCTTGTCCAACATCACAAAACTAAGCACATAGAGATTAATCACCATTTTATCAAACAGAATATTGTGTCCACTACTTTTTTTTATTAGTTAGCAAGCTAGATGCTTGCAGGCACAGTTTGAACAACCGTACAACATCATAAACAACAACAAGAAGACCAAAATCACCACTTACCTTGGCCTTTGCTTTAGGTTCTTGCAAATTATTCTTTCAAGACCATAGGGTTTCATTTCTTCTTGTTAAAAACACCATAGAACACCATACCAAGAAAGCTTTCTAGGTCTAGAAGTTTCCAAGCTTGAAGAATTAGAAGAGATCAAGGTTTTGAGACTACATACTCACCTCTTCCTCTTTGTTTCCTTCCTCTTCCTCTTCTTTCGGTTTGCTCTTCATTGGCGTTCTCCTTGTTTGGCCAACTTTGTGTGTGTGAAAGAGAGGATATTAGAGTGTGTTTTTGGAGCGACTTGGGGAGAAAGGCATGGGCCCCATACCCCTTGACCGACTTCCCCTCTCTTCCTCTTTTTTTTTTTTTTTCCATATGCCAAAATAAATGATCACATTCCCCCCTCTCTCTTCCATGTTGGTTGAAAATCAAGGATAAATATGGGAAGCTTGTAGGTTACATTTGTTGAATAATGAGGCATGATCACATGGTTTCTCTAAACTTCTACTTGTTGGCCAAGTATACATGTGGCAGATTAATCCCATACTTCCTCTCTCTCTTGGCTGAAAATGGGATATAGATGTGAAGCTTGAAGTTTACACTTATTGACCCTTGGTACATGTTCACATGGTCATTTTAAATTCCCACTAGTTGGCCAAGAAGCTCACATGACGACGGTCAAGAGCAAGGAGGGTAGAAAATGATGACATTTTGATAGTTATGCATAGCCTCCATTAGCAACCTACCATATATAGCCCTTGACTTTCCTACATTCTTTTTTCCTCCTTCATTGGCCGAAATTATTAGCCTAATGGATTAAATGGATATTAATCCCATGTAATTCATTCTTGAGTTAACATGTGTCCCAAAACTTAGTGTTCGGGAAAATCAAGCTCTTAACCAAAAATCATTGGTTCATTCCATTGAATACACACATTGTACAAGGCATTTTGATGTAGTAAATTCAGGATATTACAATACCAAAAGAAAGATGCTCATCAGTGATATTCTGTTATATGCTTATAATATAACAATGACTAGAATTGGGATAACGTGTATAGATTCAATATATCAGCAAATATATAGCAGTATTACACCAGCGGTTCCCTGCTATAGCTCAATATAAAAGGAAAAGCACAGCAAATGATATCATAACAGAATGAAACAGAAAGAAAGGAAGGAAGAAGGACCACAGAGAGAAGAGAAATATTCCCAATTAATTCCACCCCCTCTCTAACTACTTTTGTCCTATATATAGATCCTATTCTGCTAGCTCACGTAACTTCCATGTCTTTTTCTTCAGCCTTTTGCTTCTCTTCGTGGGCCTTAGCTCCTCATCTGGTGTAGTGGCTATTGGTGGATCCATCATTGTTTGGCCCATTTCTAACCCGTCCATTACATTACCCCTGCCATCAAAAGAGACCTTGTCCTCAAGGTCTAAGTCAGGATACAAGGTGGCTAGTGTAGTAGCATCTTCCCATGAAGGGGTGGGGGATCCCTCCCATTGAACTAACAGTTGTTTGCCCCATATGTTGTCCTGCTGGACCATTCTGGATTGGAGGATCTGGATTGGTGTCACGATAGGGCCCTCCGGAACGGAAAGCAATGGTAATGGAACCATAGGAGTGGGGGCTTCAGAACCAATAAATGGTTTGAGTAAGCATACATGGAATACCGGGTGAATTCGCGCATTAACAGGAAGCTCTAATTTATAAGCAACAGAGCCAATGCGCTGAAGAATCTTAAAAGGCCCAAAATATCTCATAGCTAATTTCTGGTATTTCCTCAAAGCGACAGAGTGTTGCTTGTAAGGTTGGAGTTTAACCCACACAATATCCCCTTCCTTGAATTCAACCTTCGAACGGTGTTGGTCAGCATAGTGTTTCATACGGATCTGAGCTTTTTGAATATTAACTCGTAATGTTTGAAGCACCTCATTCCGTTGGCAGAGCTGGTGATGCACATCAAAGGGGGTATCGACCAGGGATGAATGACGTAACACAGGGGGTGCATCACGGCCATAGACGATCTTAAAAGGAACCATGCCAATAGATGTTTGAAATGAGGTATTGTACCAGTACTCAGCCCAAGGTAAATAACTCAGCCATTGGCGAGGGTGATCAAAGACGAAGCACCGTAGGTACAGTTCTAAACATTTGTTAAGGGCCTCGGTTTGGCCGTCCGATTGGGGATGATAAGCTGAAGTAAAACATAGTTGGGAGCCCTGAAGTTTCATCAAGTGTCTCCAAAAACCACTAGTGAACACTTTATCTCTGTCAGAAACAATAGTTTTGGGAATGCCATGTAACTTGACAACATGCTGGACAAAAATATCAGCTACCTTCTGACTAGTGAAATTAGCAGGTAATGGCATAAAGTGCCCATATTTAGATAATCGATCAATCACCACAAAAATGACTGAGTTGCCTTGTACAGGAGGTAATGCGGTAATAAAATCCATAGAAATATCTTCCCAAATTTGCGCAGGGATAGGTAGTGGCTCTAATAAACCAGCTGGTTTCAGTTGCGAAACTTTGGCTTGTTGACACACAACACAGGTGCGAATAAAATGGCGCACATCGGAGCGCATATGGGACCAGTAAAACAGATTAGCCAGACGATAGAATGTCCTAGTAAAACCCGAATGTCCCCCTATCTTCGAAGAATGAAATTCAGATAGAATTTGTTGAATAAGTGGTGAATTCTCATGGGGAATTACTAACCTGTGGCGCCTATACAAGTCCTCCCCTTTGATGTGATAATCGCTGGCAATGGGGTCTCCTGTCGATACTCGGTGTTTGAGCGCCACTATAGATGGGTGAGCACGAACTTGCGTATAAACATCGTCCATAAATGACGGTTGTAGGGAGGAAATAGCCATGTGAAACATACGAGACAGGGCATCCGCTGCTTGATTCAAGCGTCCGGGCCTGTATTCAATGCTGAAACGATACCCTAACAACTTGGGTAAACAACTTTCCTGTTCCGGGGTCTGAATCACTTGAGTGCCGAAGTGTTTGAGGCTGGCATGGTCGGTGCGTATGATGAAATAATGGCCGAATAGATAGTGTCGGAATTTGGAGACGGCCTCCGTAATTGCCGTTAGTTCGCGGACATACACCGATTGTCGTTGCATCCTGGCCGAAAGCTTCTTAGAAAAAAAAGCAATAGGATGTTTGTCTTGACTTAACACAGCCCCAATGCCAATACCCGACGCGTCGGTCTCAAGCACGAATGGTTTGGTAAAGTCGGGCAACGCCAACACTGGAGCATGAATAATGGCATCTTTGAGAGCATCGAACGCCGCCTGCGCGGTCTCTGACCAGGCGAAAGCATCCTTCCCTAGCAATTGAGTTAACGGGCCTGCTATGTTTGCATACCCCCTAATAAAACGTCTGTAATATCCACTGAGCCCAAGAAACCCCTTCAAGTGGGTAACAGAGTGTGGATTGGGCCATTGTTGAATGGCCATAATTTTGGCAGAGTCCATCTCCACCCCTTTCGCTGATACAACGTGCCCCAAGTACTCAATCTTCCGGCGACCAAATGCGCATTTTGACCATTTGGCGAACAACTGGTGATTGGCCAGAGTGTGTAGTACAATACGAACATGTTCGAGATGTGCCTCCCAGGTGGGGCTATAAATCAGAATGTCATCGAAGAAAATCAAGACAAACTTGCGGAGGTACGGTTGAAACACTGTGTTCATCAGAGCTTGGAATGTGGCCGGAGCGTTCGTAAGTCCGAATGGCATTACCAGCCACTCATACAGTCCTTGATGTGTTCGAAAAGCGGTTTTGTCTCTGTCATTGGCCTTCATCAAAATCTGATGGTAGCCTGACCGAAGATCAAGCTTGGAATAAAAAACCGAACCAGCCAATTCATCTAACAACTCGTCCACCGTGGGCATGGGGAACGCATCCTTGATCGTGAGAGTGTTTAGTGCTCTGTAATCCACACAGAAACGCCAGGTGCCATCCTTTTTCTTAACTAGTATAACCGGAGCAGAGAATGGGCTTGAACTTGGTTGAATAAGCCCTTCTGTCAACAATTCTTCCACAATTCGTTCAATTTCAGCTTTCTGGCTTACAGGGTATCTATATGGTCGAACCTTAACTGGACTAGTGTTAGGGAGAAGATCAATGGCGTGTTCATGGCCTCGAGCTGGGGGTAATCCGTGAGGTTGCTCAAAAACAGAGCATACTGAACGTATCACATCATTAAGATCCTCGGATATGGTCTCGCTGGCCTCGGTTACCATTGCATTTACCGGTTCCAGGATGAACAATTCCGCCACTGCCTCTGTATGGTGTATGCGCAATAAGTGATGATATTGAGCTTGGGCTATATTGTTTCCCCGAAATCCCTTCAATGTTACCCATTGACCATCTTTAAGGAATTTAATGGTAGATGTACTATGGTCTGCCACATGTGGCCCCAGAGTCTCCAGCCATCCTGCTCCTATGACCATGTCAACTGCAGCTACAGGTAGGACTAGCAGTGTTAGTAGTAAAGTGTAACCACATATCTGTACCGGTACCTTGCTCACTTGTTGATTGGAGCGCATAATCTGGCCAACACCGCCTAGGATCCTCACTTCTTTTGTATACTCCACTGGTAGGCTCAGGTGTTGTACAATACGTGGGTGAATGAAATTGTCCGAACTCCCTCCATCCAGTAAGATTTGTACATCGGTGCCCAGTATGTTGCCAGAAAACCTTATCGTTGCAGCGCCGTGTGTCCCCTTGGAAGCAGGTAGAGACAAGTGGTGCAATGTGCCATCCACTACTGTATCTTCTATATCTGGTTCAACCTCTGTTTCTGGTTCGTCATCCTCCACCATCATCATAAGTTGTTTTTTCTGACAACGATGAGTGGGAGAAAATTTCTCATCACACGTGTAACATAGCCCTTTTTCTCGCCGAATCAGCATTTCAGCGGGTGTTAATCTTTTCAGTGGAAGCCTCGTTGGTGTAGGTAATAGAGGAGGTAAGTTGGTTTTTCCTCCACCACTGTTCATAATGGTCGACCCATTCGTGAAGGGTGTTGAGGCAGAGTAGCTCTTGTTGGACGTACTTGCTCCGCTTGACTGGCCAAACCCGTAGGTTTTTGTCGGTTTTCCCCATCCCATTGCCTCAGAGAATAGCCTGGCTATGGTCATGGCTTGCAACACTGATCCTGGTTTCTGGACGAGGACATCCCGGCGTAACTCTGGTTTTAACCCGCCAATGTAGCAATCAAGCATTGCCGCTTCTGGAATTTCGTTGGTTCTGTTTGACAGGGTCATAAATTGGGTGTTGTATTCTTCCAGTTTCCCCAGTTGTACCAATTTGAATAGCTGCGATCTGGCACAATCAAACTGTGATGGGCCATATTGTTCTTCCACTGCTTGTACAAAGGCACGCCAGTGAGGAACTCGATGAGCTCGGTCCAGCATTTGGAACCACGGTAGTACATCTCCGTCTAAGTGAACGGACGTGATCATCAATCGTTGAGCGTCAGGAGTCTCGAAGTACTTGAAATATTGCTCCGCCTTGAATATCCAGGAAAGAGCTTCGGTCCCGTCGAAGCGTGGAAAATCCAATTTCACCTGTCTACCCATCGTGACAAATGGCTGATGTGGTGCGGTTGTGTGGGTTGTATCGGACCTGGCTCCGGTGTAGGACGCCTCCGATTGTTTGTCCTTGTCCATTTTCTCCAGTTTAAGCAGCACGGCATCCATGAAGCTTTCTAATCGATTGAACCGACTAGTAGCGTCTTCAACAAAACCATCGAGGAACTCATTCGTTTTCTTCTGCTCAGCCTGTAACTCTTTCATGCGCGTATTTTCTGCCATGGAAGAACTCTCAATGAAAGCACCAAATGTTATATGCTTATAATATAACAATGACTAGAATTGGGATAACGTGTATAGATTCAATATATCAGCAAATATATAGCAGTATTACACCAGCGGTTCCCTGCTATAGCTCAATATAAAAGGAAAAGCACAGGTGGCTATTGGTGGATCCATCATTGTTTGGCCCATTTCTAACCCGTCCATTACATATTCAAATAGTGTGTGAGGATCTTGGACTTTCTGAGTTGTCCACACCAAAATTGAGCTCAACCAAACCTTTGAAAAACATCAAGAAGGATAAATGATAATGTTTTGTTTAACAGTCTGTCGTAGTATGATTGTTTGTTTTGGGTTTTATTGTGTTAACTATTGAATTGTTGTTGCTGTTTTAATTTCATGTTTTTGGGGAAAGTTACTGAATTTCATTTCACAGTTTGGTTAATGCTCTTCATTATGTCAGCACAGAACTATTATTTTGAATTAGTTTCATTTATAAGTATCATAACTGTTATTGAAACAATTTCATCCAACTTCTTTTTCTTATCATGGATGAATTAGTTATTATTTTTCAACGTACATTAAGTGTGTTGATGATTATTATGAATGTTTTGGAAAAAAAAGTTATCCAATGTATCTAAAACTAATTATCCATGAGTTTACTTTGGTGACCTAAAAACAAATTTCTTTCAAAATCACACTAATTATTAAGTTTCAATTTCAAATTGATCTATTGACGTAAACTAGTTAAACATTAACTAATATTGTTATTTCAAATGTTTTTTCGTCTCTCTTAATTCACTTAATATCATATCAAAAGTGGGGATTGATTCCACTATGTTAGCTTAATAAATAAAAGTGTTAGGTTGACTAATGTTATTACAGCTAAAATTTATCATATTACCCCATTTGTTATAAATATTTGCCTTTATGAAATCTATCAAACAAAATTAAAAAATTGGGCACACAAATTTTTTTAGTTCTGTTTGAAGAACATGTAATTTGATTTTTATGCTAGATATATTCAAATACACTGTGATTAATTAAGTTTGTCATCAACCTAAAACAATTCAATGTTATGCAGCATGTTGTATTTTATAATGTTCGTTTGTAAACAATTTAGGTCCAATGTCAGTGTATTTGTTGGTTTTCATCATGATACATATATTTAATGTCGGATGCAAGGAATACTTGTGCTTATAGGTTTACACGATGTATCAAAGTTATTAATGGAAGCTTACTGAGCATGATGTCAAATTGGAAGTAATTAATAACCTCAACGCATTCAATTGTACTACTACTATTTTTTGAGAAGCAATGGATATTCAACATTACAACTGTCCTTAGTTTTGCTGCCTGTTAAAGATTTAATATATCTTGAGAATCAGCAAACATACTGATTTGGTGATCCATGCCAAGAGTTGTCACAAAGAAGTAAAATCTGACCGTCCATTTTGAGGAATGTTAAGATCGTAGATAAAGTAATCATATTAGCTTTACAAATTTTGTGTTAATTGAGCATCATATACTACATATATGCACTAATGCATTATAAATTCTCGATATGTTGGATCTCTTTCTTCTCTATATTCTTACACCAAAATATCAAGACATGAGGAACAAGCGAGCAGACGTTGGCAAGATCAAATAACCAATGCAAAAGTGGCGCTTTTGGCCTTCTTAAATCCTTCAAGAGTTATGCCTCTTCACCAAAAAAAACGTACACAAAAAATGGCCACCAAAATTAGAGTTTAACCCTAATTTTAATGCTTACAAGGAATGCTCAGTCTAATTATAAAAGCCCAATCCAAGAGCGGCGCCTTCCAAGAAGCTCAATCCTTGGATATCTATCCAATCTTTATTCAATTTTTATTGGATTTTATCCAATCTTTGTTTGATCTTTATCCAATCTTTATTGGATATTGTTTGGAATAATTCAGAATTATCTTTTATAACCTAACCCCTTGAATTTAAATTACTATTTTAAATTCAATATTTAAATTTCAAATTCAAATTGGCCCAAGACCCAATTAGGCCTTCTAACACATTTGGGCCTTTTAGTGGAGAAATTGATTTCTCACTAAGGGCTCAAATAAGGCTCAATTTTGCTATTAGGCTTAGAATCCTACTCCAACTCAATTACATATTTAGTCTTGACAAAGCCCAATAACAATTATTGGCCCAATCTTGCTAATTTTAAGCAATCAGGAATAACTTTTGTGTGTGACCCATTAGGTCCAATTAGTCACCGACATAAATAAACTTGGACTGATTAAACTCCTTTAACGGACCCAAATTATCTAATGACCACATAAGACACTAGCAATGCTCTGTGGCCACATAACTAATTGAGTTGATCAAGTGATGTACTTTTCTTTTGATCAAGTGATGTACTTTTCTAATTTGGATATGGTGCCAATATCATCCCTCACAACATCATTTACATTTAGTCGAGAGCAAAGTGCGATATCCCAAATTTTGGGACAAGGAGTTTAGGAATAAGATTGAAATGAGTAGGCTATTAAGCCAGTAGGAGAATAGTCTTAAGCTTATTTTGAGGAAAAGGTTAAACAAAAATTAAATTATTTTTGGACCTTGAAAATTTAGGGAAAAAGTATGAAATATTATTTTGAGGATATAGAATTATTATTAGATGTTTAATTACGAAAGATTGTCTTAAATAGTCTTAAAGCCATTATTTGGAATTTAGGACCTACTTTCCCGAAAATTAGTTAGAGGAAAAATTATGGCCTAGAAATTTTAGAGTTGATATTTTATAGCTTAGATAAGCTAATTGAGGAAGAAAAATCCTTATATGGAATTAAGGATTAATTTCTAACATCTATTCAATATTTGTAACTAAATGAGTAAATGACTAAGTTGCAAGTAAAAGTCTTGTAGAGGGTCAAATGAGATTATTTTGTGGAGTGGACCCCACAATACATCTCCTTCCTCGTTTCATATGTTGACACCTCACCTTTATCTCATTTTTTCAAGACATATGGATCCACATGCAATACCACACTTCTCATTTACCCATTTAATTAATTCAGCCAGGTTAAACATATTCCATTTATTTCTCTCGGATAAATGCATTTCCCCTCCCCCCTGACTATTCATTTCCCATTCTTCATCCCACTTCGGCCAGAGAGAACGAGGGACAAAATGAAAGAGCGAGAGAGAAATCTGAGAGCAAGCGATCATCGGAGAAGAGGAAGAGTTGGTCGATTTCACTGCATGCAATACCAGAAATTAAGTAAGGTGAAACTCTTAAATCTCCACCCATCTTTAGTTTCTGTTATTGGAGTTAGTTTGGGAGTGAGAAGAACAATTGAATCTTGGTTATGAAGAGGAAGAACCATCGACTGAAGGTTAATTGTAGTAGTTATTAAAGGTAGATTTAAAGTCTTTGATCTTAGTATTTGGTGTTGCATGTGGTTTGGTTTCTCTGTTAGGTGATTACCGAATCTATGGTTCACTGTCTATGTGGCTTCATGTTTCTCTAAAAATCTAGGCTAAAGAAAATAAAAAAGTTGCTTAATAACATTGAATTTGTGGTATATACGTGTGTGGATGCTTATTATGTGGTAGTATGTTGATTAGTTACTGTTGGCTTGTGTATATTGAAACAGGGGGTCCATCATTAAGGAAGATTAAAGCTTAAATAATGATCTTTGAGGTTATTTGAGGTTGCATGGGTTATTTGGTTTTGTATTCTCCCTGTTTTCGTCAATATGGTTTATGGTTCTCCAATTAAGAAATAAAAAGGAATATAAATATTTAGAAGTGTTTTATATAAGAGTTAATTAGTCTATCAAATGGTTGCAAAAGATAATTTTTCTTATTGGGCTGCAAGGTCCGAACCTGTATCTCTTTGGTCCAGAGGGGTTTTAAAATGTTATTATATGGATTTTGTTGCTGGAGGCTAAACAAGGATATTAGATGATCAAAGTATGATTAAAGTACCCAAAAAAAAAAAAGATGGGTTAAATGATTGAAGTATTGAACATTCATGAGCTGATATATGTATGTGTGATATAGGTGCTGATCTAAAATTTCAAACCAACATTTTGGGATAAATATATATATATCAATTCATGAGTTGAAAGTTTTGGGTAGGATAATAGGCATTTAATTAAGTCTTGGTGTGTGTATATATGTATAAGGATACAAGATTATCAATGATGAAAGCTATTCCATTCATTATGGGGGGCATAACTATGAAAAGAGGACGAAGAAGGCGGGCTACAAGAAAAATTCCGGCCTCTACCATAGTAGTACGTGGATAAGAGCGGAAATAGGGGTAGGCCCTTCCATAGCATCCAGTAATCATACATGAAGGGGGAATTGGGCAAACTTAGCAACTGAACCACCAAATAATAGAAAGGCGTATAAAATAACTAATAAAATATTAACCTAATTATTAGAAATAAAGTTATTGAATATTTCAAACAAATTCCGAAATTTCAAACTTTTATATATCAAAGCCACTTAGCCCCTATGAAGGTGGGGTGGGTTCGAATTCCACCCTTCCACTTTCATTCAATATTTTTTTAGAAAAAAGATTCAACCCTACAAAAAAAAAAAAACTCCCTGATATCATGCAATATATTTTTTTTTTTTTTAAAGATTCAATCCAACCCCTAAAAAAAACCCACCATAATAGCAACGTTGTGGATAAGAGCGGAAATAGGGGTAAGCCCTTCCATAGCATCCGGTAACCATACATAAAAGGGGAATTGGGCAGACTTAGCAACTGAACCACCAAATAACAATAAGGCACACAAAGTAACCAACAAAAGATTAACTTCATTATTAGAAATCAAGTTATTGAATATTTCAAACAAATCTTGAAATTCTTCATTCAATCTTTTTTTTTAAAAAGGATTCAACCCTAAAAAAAACCCTCGCCGGATCATTCAATATTTTTTTAAAAAAAAAAAGATTCAATCCAACCCCAAAAAAACTCCTCACTGGATCTTAGGCCGCCGGCCGCCGGCGGTTGCAAGCCATCCGGTGGCTAGCCACGGTGGCCCTCCGCCAAGGGACATTTTTCTTTTTCTTTTCTTAAATTTATTTAAAAACTAAGAGAAAAATGGTAAATTCACCAACTTTTTGAAATCCCAATTTGGTCACTACTACCTGTAAGTCCTTTACAAATTTTAACAGATATTTGATGGTTTTGAAATTTCATTTGGTATTTAAATAAAATTTTCCCAAAAAGTTATATCTAACATGGCACTTTTGTTAGACAATAAAAGGACCGGAATAAAAAAATTTGTTTTTGTTTTAATTTCTTTTTAAATAAAAGTGGTAAAGTGATATAATGTGTGGTATTTTTCATTTAAATTTATAATTTTTTGATTAAGAATTTTTTGTTCCGAAAATTTTTTTTGATATTTACTTTACCACTTAAAAAAATTTATAGTAACAAAAGTATTCACTCTCTAACAAAAGAAAATAAAATTAGCAAAAAAGGGAGATAGTCACTTTCTTTATATTTATTATGAAAAAATATTCATTGTATTTCTTTTTTTTTTTTTGCTCGAAAATATTCATTGTATTTCAAATTTCAATACTATTGATTCCTGAAATCACCACGAATTGTTTTCAAACCGTAATGATTTTTTTTTTTTACTGTAATGATGGGTTCATTCAAATTTGTTGCATTTATTATGAAGAAAAATTCTGCTGCATTTCAATTTTGTAGCCGTTGCCTCCAAGTATCGAGAAGATGGACCAGGCTGATTGCTTCTACCGCAGTACAGAGAAGATGGACAACAATTTAGTAGCCATTGCATTTATTATTTTATTTTTTCTTCACCCGATCATTCAGTCGTTCCTTCTTCATCTGCTCGCAAAAGGAGAATCACCTCAGAGAAGAGGCCCTGGGTGTTCGAACTTCCAAGGCACGAGAAGCTGTCATCTTTTCTCCAATTGGTAAGCAACATGATTAATTAGCCGATTTTCCTATCAGATTCTCAATGTTTTTCTTTTACTCTTTTGCTTCTTCTCCCTCGATTTTGTTTCTTTAGTGTTCTGCTTTCTCTCCTCCTTACCACTCAACTCTCTGTCCCTCTCATCTCTCCAATTGTTGTCGATTCCTGCAATTAGAGTTTGGCCAAACCACCCCTTTGTTATTCGTAGACAATAAAGGTGAAGGGCTTTACTTAATTCCTTATGGTTTGTCACTTTATCCTTTAATTTTGTGGTAGCAGCAATTAAAGAATGGAGTAAAGTTGTTTTTGTGTATGTAACAGTAGGTGATTGGTGATGATGTCCTCAATGAGATCTGTAAAATATCTGTCTTTATATGATAGTAGCTGAAATATCTGTCTTTATATGATAGTAGCTGATTGGTGACGATGCTCCTGACTGTGCATTGGTTTCATGAACTACCAAACCAGAAGCTTTTGCCCTTTAAAAGGACATTAATTTATTAAGAGTTCCTTTTGTTTTATAATTGTTGATTATATTCCATTGAAAATAAGTCCGTTAGTACACCAATGACCAAGAGAATTATGTGCATGTGCTTAGGGGTTGTAAAAGTTTCTTTGAGAAGTGATTGTGTTGAGGGAATTCAATTTCTTTTCATTTATCACTTTTTGGACTCAAGTAATATGCATGGTAATCTCCTGTTGAAAGTTGAAACACAATTTGGCATCAATTTCTAGATTGAAATCATATCAGCACTGCAGTTAACAGCTGAAATGTAGGCACCAATTGCTGTTTTGATCGAGGTCTCATAGATGACTTTTGAATGTCTGTTACTGAATGATTCATTGATTGAGTGCTTGCAAGACTGGTAGGAAGGAAAAAAAAATGGAAGAGACTGAAAAAAAGAAAAAAATATTAGAAAAAGGCATTGGAAAGAAATTAAAAAGAAAGAAAGGAAGGAAGGAAACAGAAACTGCTTTGAAAAAGCCAATATTGAAAAAGAGAGAGAGAAAAAAGAAGAGGAAAAAATATCTTAAAATAAAAGGTGTAATCATGCATAAGCCAACAACCATCAACCATCATAGCAATGTACTCTTAGGACCCTCGACTTCATATTAAATCCTTACCTTCGACTTCATATTAAATTCCTTATGAGTAAAGCTCCATTGAAAATTGATTGGATTAGTTGCTGCATAATCTGGAAGCAATAGATTGCCGTATTGTTGTTTCGACTCTTCCTTGCTCATGCATATTTACTTGAATGATTGATAGTCTATTTAAATCATGCATGAACCTTTGTGTTAATTAAGTGGTGGAGATGTGAGAACCATTACAAGCTTATGGTAGGATCATGGGCAAGTAGATGAGAGAGAAATTAACCCTTTCATATGTGACTTGAGTGAAACACCTATCCTTTTCTGTGGCTGTCCAAATTCAGCCATTTTGCTTTAATCTTGTACTATTTGTAGTTCTTTTAGCTTGTGGTATATTCATGGATTGATGTGAAGTTGAGGCTGTGATAGATTAAGTATGATTGCTGATGCTATGGTCCATATAATCATCGAACATTCATATAATAAATAACGGAACTGTTCCATCCATATAATCACTGAAAAGGTTATTATTAGAAGACATGTTGGTTATTATTTTTTTTCCTGAAGTTGTGTGTTTGTTTTATTTATTATCTTGTTAATTAAGGTTAGAGGTCTAGATTTACAACCCGATATTGGGGCATTTAAAATGGATTCTGTTGCATTGTGTGGTTGAGTACGAGTTCTCTACATTGGGTCATGACTCTAGAGTACAGCATGGACATAAGTTGATTTGGAGTATTAAGCATATGCATGGTTTCTACTAATGAGACTCTTTCTTGCGAATTTCCTCTGGACATACTTATATCTTGTGCCCATTTCTGTGTGGCTGCTTCTCACATTGATTCCTTCTCTTTCTTGAAGGAACTTGATGTGTAGTCACTCCAAAAGGATCACGATCGCCTTACATTGGGAGCCTTTAGCCATGGAATTGGAACCACCACCAAATAAGGATTTGTCAAAGAGAAAGGCCTATACTCAAGCGGTTTATGATTCTCATCTGTGTTGAGATTTTTTGCTTCAAGAGCTTCAGAAGATTTCGTCTACATGGTTGTCCCTTTCCTCCCTTTACTATATTGAATTGCTTGTGAAATTACTTGTTGGACTTGATTGCCTAAAATGAGCTTGGGGGAGGGACTAAATCATTAGGAATAGGTAGTTTTAGGGTGATGATTCCGTGGCCTCTTTGGTTGTCCTAAGCTTGCATTGAGGTCAATGCTAAGTATAAGTGTGGGGGGAGTTTAGCTGATTGATTTTCTAGGTGATTGTATAGGAATTTTGGATAATACCTTTGCTAGAATTATTGATTGTTGACTTTAACTTCTCACAGTGCTTTGAGAATCTGGTCCAGTTTCCTGAACAATTATTGACTTATATATTTTTCTGCACTGCACTTTGCTAATTTTGAGATACACATGCAGAACCGAACTTATCTTGAATGAATGAAGCAAGTATTGTTTACATATTGATGCCAACTATGTGGTTTATCATCTGGAAATTTGTATCATAAGTAGAATGTTCTCATGCATTGAAAATGGTTATGTGCATGGTTTAACCTTGTGTGAGTTAGTTTAGAATGCACAAACCTTGATGGAAGGATTTGAGCCTTATTATCATTCATAAATTCAGTGTGCATACTCCACTTGATTCAATTTCCTCTAGAACTTGTCTTGCGTCTTAATCAAGGCCACATGATTGCACAAGAGTGATGAATATGATTGAGGCATTCTATTTCTTCACCCATTTTCCTAAACACAAGCCGTTTAAATCAATCCTTTGCTAACCCCATTGAGCCCTTCACTTTCATTTCTTCTTTACTTATGCACTGAATCTGAATTTATACATGAGACTCCATTTCGTATTTGACAGAATTTCCTTTGAGATGAAAATAATTGGATAGTGATAAATTGATGATGTCACTTATTCAGTTTGATATGGCTGATTAGTTGTTCCTGGACAGAGAAAGGGAAAATATATATGAGTGTATAGAAAAAAAAATAAAAAAAACAGAAAAGGCCAGAAAGAAAAAGAAAAAGAAACAAAAAGAGGAGAGAAAAAGGCAAGGAAGAGAAAGGAAAAGCCATATGTGTAGAAAGAATAAAAGAAAAAAAAAATGGTAAAGAAGGCAGAACAAAAATTTCTTCAAAAGAACAGGAAAAAAAATAGAGAAAAGGAAGAGGGAAGAACAAATTGTCCAAATCAGCTTATGAATATAATTTGAACCAAGAGATTTATACTTAAACATTGGTGTACATGACGGAAAATGCTGAAGTTTCAGCCACTAGTTTGATTGTCTAATTATCGCTCATCACCTGCTTATATTTCAGATTATGTGCCATTCCTTTTTCCATTTCCACTTAGACCTTTCCAACATTACAACCAAAGCAAAGACCTCTTGATTCATTACTCTGGTGTATAATGAGTGGAGGAGATGGTAGACACATTACAAGCCTATGGTAGGGGTTGGAATAGTGGAGAGGAGTGAAATTACCTTAAGAGAGGAATGTGAGAAGTGCAAAACAGACCAAGTTGTATTCTAAAGCATACTCACTATTGGCTAGGCTAAGTACAAGGACTATTTGATTTGCATTGGTACACTTTGCTTGTGATATTAGTTGAAGTGTGATGTACTACTATGCTTGCATATTTTGATTTAAGCTTGCTACATTCTCACTTATATATCTATTCGGTTTTGTATTGGATTTCCTTGATTGAATCTTTTTCTAGGGAGTATAAGTGCAAGTGTGGGGGAATTTGATAAACCATTATTTTTATATGGTTAAGTGAGCATTTTTGAGTAAAAAAGGAACGGGTATTTATAGATACCGCCTCACATATCAAAGGCGAAAGAATCGGTCTACACAGAATCAGTCCACGCACGTTTAGTCCAGATTTCCACGTTTCTTATTTGTGTTATGATTCAATTAATATTCGAAAGTCTGTTAGCAAGATAATAGGATCATTAGTTATGGTGAGTCCTTGAGTCATTTCCTATTCTTATGCATCTAGTTTCCCGAGAATGTAGGGAGAGTCAGTATTTCAATTGTAATTTATCCTTTATAAATATCTCAGTTATTCCTTAAACTGGGATATGAGTGAATAAACATTATTTCTGATATTTGGAGATTCTCTTGGGCTTCTTATTCTTTTAATCGTGAGATTCTTACGGTGAGAGGAATAGAAGAGAGTTACCTTGTTATTTCTATTAACTACCTTTAAATATATTCTTATTCTAGTACCCTGTTTCCATCATTTGGTATCAGAGCCGCTACGATTCAATATGGTGAACACACGCTCTTCGCACGCAGCTCAAAATATTGAAGGAAATCCCTTTGGGGAAGATCCCTTGGCTGCCATTGCTGCAAAATTGGACTCAATTGATGAGTTAAAGGAGAAGCTCACGGCGTTAGAGTTCCAATCCACTCGCCGTAACCGTGGAAAAAGTCACTGGGGCCGCGATAGCGATGACGAATCTGAACCTTCTCACCGGCACTTCAGGCGACCATATGCAAAAATCGAGTTTCCAAAATTTAGTGGAGGCGACCCGCGAGGATGGATCCTAAAGGCAGAAAAAAATTTTCGGTATTATGAAACTCCGGATGATGACAAAGTAGAGATCGCTACTATGTACCTGGAGGGAGACGCGTTGGATTTATTTTCATGGGTGAATGCTGAACGCACCGTGTTATACTGGGATGAATTAGTAAAGAATTTACAGGAACATTATGGGCCCCCAGAATATCAAAACCCGGATGAGCACCTTTGCAGCATCAAACAAACCGGAAGTGTTCATGACTACCGGCAAGAATGGGCAAGAAGAGTGGCTCGTGTGAAGAATTGGCCAGACCATTGCCTTCTAGGCGTGTTCTTAAATGGGTTAAAGGAGGAATTAAGATCTGAAGTTCGTATTCATAAGCCGCGAACAGTCTTCCGTGCGTCAAGCTTAGCCCTAGAATTTGAGAAGAAGCTAATAACTACAAAATGGGCCAAGCCCAATCCGTCATATGCCCCGACCCGGTTCGGCACAGGGTCTAATTACCCGACCCGCTTCAACCCAGCTTCAGCATCTGACTCCATCAAGCCACCTACCGCGATCACACCTTCATCATCAGCGCCGTTTCCCACTCGCGCGACACCTACGGAGGCCGAGAGGCAGCGACGCCGTGAGAAGGGCCTCTGTTTCCGGTGTGGGGACCCGCCAGGTCACCGCTGCAACACCCCCTCCTTCTCTCTATTTGAGGTCGACGATGAGGGAGTTCCGATCTAGGAAGCAATCGAACCAGAACCTGCGCCTGAAGATGACACACCAGAAGCCGCTGAAATCTCCTTTCATGCGATTCTGGGAAAACCAACGGCAGCCACCATGAAATTGGGTGGATCTCTTCAAGGGCGAGATGTACTGATGCTCGTTGATAGCGGTTCAACACACAATTTCATCTCCGAGTCTCTAGTACATGAATTGGGTTTGCCCACCACTACAATCCCTACATTTGGGGTGCAAATTGGAGACGGCAGCATCGTACGTTGCAACAAACTTTGTAAGGCAGTCAACATTTAACTCCCAGGTTTGAATATTCAACAAGACTTCTTCCCATTCTCACTGGCTGGTTCCGATTTAGTCCTTGGAATTCAATGGTTGGCTTCCCTCAATACACATCAAGCCAATTGGAACCAAATGTTCTTAATTTTTTCGGTTAACGGAAAAGGTACAAGTTACAGGGGGTGCCACGAGTTGATCAAGGTGCTAGTATGCATTCTATGAGTGCGCACAATTCACAGATGGTGTCTGGAGTTCCTGAGACTTTAAACATGAACGACCTTTTACATGAATTCTTTGTTGTATTCTCTGAACCCACAGATGTACCACCCACCAGAAACCATACTCATGCCATTACCCTCATTCCCAACTCACCTCCACCCAATCTACGACCTTACCGATATCCTTACTTCCAGAAAAACGAAATAGAGCGTCAGGTAGAGGAACTCCTTAACAAGGGGTTTATTCGGCCTAGCACTAGTCCGTTCTCGAGCCCGATCCTTCTGGTTAAAAAGAAAGATGACTCTTGGCGCATGTGTGTCGATTATCGAGCCCTTAACAAAATTACGGTGCCTGACAAATACCTCATCCCTAATATTGATGAATTACTTGATGAGTTATACGGAGCAGCGCACTTTTCCAAGATTGACCTCCGCTCCGGATATCACCAGATTAGAGTATTGCCTGCAGACATTCCAAAAACTGCCTTTCGAACTCATAGTGGTCATTATGAATATGTGGTGATGCCTTTTGGCCTTACCAACGCCCTGCCACATTCCAATCAGCAATGAATGATCTCTTCCGGCCACACTTAAGGAAGTTTGTATTGGTTTTCTTCGATGACATACTAGTATATAGCTCCACGGCTCAACAGCACGAATGTCATTTGAGGACTGTATTTCAATTATTACAGCAACACTCTTACTTTGCTAACCTTAAGAAGTGTGAGTTTGGGCAGTCCCAAGTGTCTTTTCTAGGCCACCGTATCTCTGCTCATGGGGTGGCAACTGATTATGAGAAGATTAGCGCAGTCCAAGAATGGCCAATACCAACTAATGTCACCGAACTTAGAGGATTCTTAGGTCTCACCGGCTATTACCGCCGCTTTGTGAAGAATTATGGTATGATTGCTCGTCCTTTAACTGAACTCACTAAGAAGAATGCCTTTCGCTGGTCTCCGCTTGCCCAAAAAGCGTTTGAGAAGCTTAAATTAGCTCTAATGTCTGCACTTGTTTTACAACTACCAGATTTCAACTCTGAGTTTACTGTTGAATGTGATGCCTCTATGGAGGGTATTGGTGCTATTTTATTGCAGCAAGAACATCCTGTTGCTTTCTATAGCAAGGGCTTCTCATTTTCTAATAGGTACAAATCAGCTTATGATCGCGAACTATTGGCTCTCGTGTTGGCATTACAGAAATGGCGTCACTACCTTCTAGGACGTCCCTTCACGGTCCGGACAGATCACCACAGCCTCAAGCACCTTCTAGACCAGTGAGTACTCACCAATAATCAGCAAGGATTAGTGCTCAAACTCCTTCCTTTTGAATTCAGCATTGTATACAAGGATGGAAAGGAGAATATTGGGGCTGATGCACTCTCCAGAAGACCCCAAACAGCAAACTTCCTTCATTTGGTAGTGCCTTTGCCAATGGATTTCTTGGAGTTTGATGTAGCACTATTGCAGGATCAATTTACAGCACCTATTATTGCTGCCTTAAGTGAAAATTCCAGCTCCAAACCTGGATATTCTCTTGTTAGGCAGCGACTTTATTACCAAGGGCGTTTGGTCATTCCACGAAGCTCTCCTATTCGAGCTAAACTACTTGAAGAAGCACATATTACACCTGCTGGAGGTCATGGGGGCTATTTGAAAACCTTAAAACGACTCTCAGGTACCTTCTTTTGGCCTCACATGAAATCAGATGTGAAACTTTTTATTCAGCAGTGTTTTACATGTCAACAGAATAAATATGAGACTTTATCCCCTGCTGCCTTGCTGCACCCCATTCCTGCCCCTGAACAGATTTGGGATGATATTTCCATTGATTTTCTTGTTGGGTTACCTAAATCTGGAAATTATGACACAATCTTAGTTGTGGTGGATAGATTAAGCAAGTATTGTCATTTTATCCCTCTATGTCATCCTTATACTGCAAAATCAGTTGCAACACGTTTTTGTGAGGAAATTGTTCGCCTACATGGTATGCCCAAGTCCATCATTTCAGATAGAGACCCTCTCTTCTTGAGTGCTTTTTGGCAGGAACTGTTTAAGCTAGGCCAAACACGTTTGAGGATGAGCACATCATATCATCCCCAAACCGACGGCCAGAGGTTGTCAATCGTTCCCTTGAAGCATATTTAAGGTGTTTTGCACATGAGCAACCACGAACTTGGAGCAAGTTCTTATGCTGGGCAGAATACTCCTTCAACACCGGGTACCATACTTCAACCAACACTACTCCTTTCAAAGTAGTCTATGGTAGAGACCCCCCTCCTCTTTATCCTTTTGTTAAGGGTGAAACCTACATTCCAGAATTGGCGGAGCAATTGGAAACCAGGGATGCCATGTTAAGGTTGCTCAAAGACAATTTAAAGAAATCTCAAGATAGGATGAAGTCTTATGCTGACCAACACTGACGGGAGCTTACTTTTGAGATTGGCGATGCTGTTTTCCTACGTAAGCCCTTCCGCCAACATTCTCTCTCCCAAAGGAAGTATTCCAAACTTTCTCCTCGATTTTTTTGGTCCATACATAATTAAGAGGAAGGTTGGAGCGGTTGCATATGAATTAGAATTGCCTCCCACAGCCAGAATTCACCCAGTATTCCATGTCTCATTATTAAGGCCAGCACATGGAGTAGCTCCTTCTGATCCACCTGCTGCCTTACCAGTTTCGCCTGACTTTGAGTTGCTACTTGAACCTGATATGGTTCTGTCCCATCGCTGGAAAGGGCCTCATTTGGAGCTCTTAATTCAATGGAAGTCTCGGCCAACTGAAGAAACAAGCTGGGAAGACTATGACCTACTGCAGAAACAATATCCCAATTTCCACCTTGAGGACAAGGTGGTTTTCAAAGGGGGGAGTAATGATAGATACCGCCTCACATATCAAAGGCGAAAGAATCGATCTACACAGAATCAGTCCACGCACGTTTACATATCAAAGGCGAAGGTCTACACAGAATCAGTCCACGCACGTTTAGTCCAGATTTCCACGTTTCTTATTTGTTTTATGATTCAATTAATATTCGAAAGTCTGTTAGCAAGATAATAGGATCATTAGTTATGGTGAGTCCTTGAGTCATTTCCTATTCTTATGCATCTAGTTTCCCGAGAATGTAGGGAGAGTCAGTATTTCAATTGTAATTTATCCTTTATAAATATCTCAGTTATTCCTTAAACTGGGATATGAGTGAATAAACATTATTTCTGATATTTGGAGATTCTCTTGGGCTTCTTATTCTTTTAATCGTGAGATTCTTACGGTGAGAGGAGTAGAAGAGAGTTACCTTGTTATTTCTATTAACTACCTTTAAATATATTCTTATTCTAGTACCCTGTTTCCATCAGGTATTCTATATAGCCTCTCTGGGTTCTTCTTTTAACTACAGTAATCTGCATGGTGTTTGAATTTGGTCATACATGTGTAGTGGTGCTCATTGTTTCACGTTCTGTTTTTCATTGAATTGGATTCCTTCGGGACAGGGAAATTGTTTCTCTTTAAAAGCTGCTTCCAATTTGAATTCCACTGCACAGTTTATTTTCATCATTTACATTATTAGCTCATTATTTAGCTCTCCACTTCTCTGCTGTCATAACTGCTATATTTTCTGTTTCAGTGAGATTGAAAAGTAGCATCAGTTTTAAGTTCTCTACAGTCCATTCATGCAGCATTTGCAGTGATTCAGAATCACGATTTTGATGCTGTAATCTCAATCATGCCTAGCTAAATCCTTCATTCTCCTAGAAATGCAACTGAAGCTGAACTTTGGAGCTTAAAGAGGGATTTTCAGTCATCACTCTTCATCTTTCTTCCTTCTATTTGGTTTATTGGCTGCTAAACTGAGCAGGATGTTCTGATTTGGAGTGTATATCTAGATTTGTCTGTTTTAGGAATGATGAACTTGTGTCTATTTCTTGATGCAATTCGGTTTTCAATCATATTGAGTAGGCTCGATTGGCTTTCTTATTTCAGTTTATCTAAGATTGTTGATGGAGTTGATAGATTTATGACTCATGCTGTCACATGTGCCTTTAGGTTGATTGATTGCATTTAGAATTAATTTCTAAATTAGTTTCTACCTTTGAGTCATTATCAAATCTGAACAGTGTTTAGATTTATCTAGAAAAAGGCTCTTATCTCCTAAAATTCTGAGAAGGTGATGATGGTTAGGTGAAACTTCTAGGGGAAAACATATTCAAGAACACTTTTAATTGCAAATTCTGCATTTCTACTTTCTGATTCTCTTATTCATAGAAATAGTTGCTACAATTCATTAGAAATATGGTGACTCCTTCTCTGTTTCACCTCCTAATTTTTCTTACACTTCATTAACTGAATTTTCTTAGTGGCTAGATGACCAAGAGATCCGATACCTAGGGTGAAGAAGTGCTGGCTGAAATTGTCACAACACCTGAACTAGAAATTTCTATAATCAGTTGGAGCCTAAACCAGAACTTAGTGAATACCAGCTGTTACATCCCATTGGAGCAAGTCCATCTGGACCAGACTCATGCAAGAAAGAAGGAGCTACTACAAGTAATGCTGCTGTCCAAAATTCTGTACTTACTACTGTGACAAAAAATAGCAAGAAAATTCCTAAAAGCAAAAGCATGTGGTTGCAGACCAAATTCACGAAGCTGAAGGTAAAGAACCTAATCTGAAAAAACTTCCATTTCCTAAATCATATCTGTTAGGCAAAAAGAAGATGAATGGTGGTGTGTTAGAAAAAGAGATGATGAATCTGTTTGGCAAATTGGAAGTAAATGT
This sequence comes from Acacia pycnantha, assembly GCA_025563575.1. NCBI lineage: Eukaryota > Viridiplantae > Streptophyta > Magnoliopsida > Fabales > Fabaceae > Acacia > Acacia pycnantha. Next base: position 639,328 of record JAMWYP010000005.1, on the reverse strand, counting down.
GCCTATGCTTGTTTTAATTGAACAAATGCCTAGCTATGAAAACATTGGAAATATGCACTCATAAAAGAATATGCAGACCAAACAAATGAGTTCAACTTGGTTAAAATATTTCAGGCCTTCTCAAACCCCAAATTCCATAAAATGTGCTGATCCAGGTTCCTTCACTGTTCCATGCCAAATAGGAAAGCTAAATTTCTATAATGCTCTCTTAGACTTGGGTGCAGCCATTAATGTTATGCCACATTCAGTTTATAACTCATTAGGGATCAAAAACATTGAGTCCACTATTTAATACTCCAACTGGCTGATAGGACAAGAAGACAACCTTCTTTTAGAAGACATTTTGGTTATTATTTTTTCTCCTGAAGTTATGTGTTTGTTTTATTTATTATCTTGTTAATTAAGGTTAGAGGTCTAGATTTACAACCCGATATTGGGGCATTTAAAATGGATTCTCTTGCATTGTGTGGTTGAGTATGAGTTTTCTACATTGCGTCATTACTCTAGAGTACAGCATGGACATAATTTGATTTGGAGTATTAAGCATATGCATGGTTTCTACTCATAAGACTCTTTCTTGCAAATTTCCTCTGGACATACTTATATCTTATGCCCATTTCTGTGTTGCTGCTGCTCACATGATTCCTTCTCGTTCTTGAAGGAACTTGATGTGGGGGCACTCCAAAAGGATCATGCTCTGCCTTACATTGAGGAGCCTTTAGCCATGGAATTGGAACCACCACCAACAAATATTTATCAAGGAGAAAGGCCTATACTCAAGAGGTTTATGATTCTCATCTTTGTTGAGATTTTTTGCTTCAAGAGCTTAAGAAGATTTCGTTACATGGTTGTCCCTTACCTCCCTTAACTATATTGAAATGATTGTGAAATTACTTGTTGGACTTGATTTCCTAAAATGAGTGTTGGGGGAGGGACTAAATCATTAGGAAAAGGTAGTTTTTTAGGGTGATGATTTTGTGGCCTCTTTGGTTGTCTTGAGCATGCATTGAGGTCAATGCTAAGTAGTATGAGTGCGGGGGGAGTTTAGTTGATTGATTTTCTAGGTGATTGTACATGAATTTTTTATAATACCTTTGCTAGAATTATTGATTGTTGACTTTAACTTCTCACAGTGCTTTGAGAATGGTCCGGAACTGAATCTTTCCTGAACAATGCTTGACTTTTGAATTTTTCTGCACTGCACTTTGCTAATTCTGAGATACACACGCAGAATCGAACTTATCTTGAATGAATGAAGCAAGTATTGTTTACATATTGATGCCAGCTATGTGGTTTATCATCTGGAAATTTGTATCATAAGTAGAATGTTCTCATGCATTGAAAATGGTTATGTGCATGGTTAGCCTTGTGTGAGTTAGTTTAGAATGCACAAACCTTGATGGAAGGATTTGAGCCTTATTATCATTCATAAATTTAGTGTGCATACTCCACTTGATTCAATTTCCTCTAGAACTTGTCTTGCGTCTTAATCAAGGCCACATGATTGCACAAGAGTGATGAATATGATTGAGGCATTCTATTTCTTCACCCATTTTCCTAAACACAAGGCGTTTAAATCAATCCCTTGCTAACCCCATTGAGCCCTTCACTTTCATTTCTTCTTTACTTATGCACTGAATCTGAATTTACACATGAGACTCCATTTCGTATTTGACAGAATTTCCTTTGAGATGAAAATAATTGGATAGTGATACATTGATGATGTCACTTATTCAGTTTGATATGGCTGATTAGTTGTTCCTGGACAGAGAAAGGGAAAATATATATGAGTGTATAGAAAAAAAATAAAGAAAACAGAAAAGGCCAGAAAGAAAAAGAAAAAGAAACAAAAAGAGGAGAAAAAAGGCAAGGAAGAGAAAGGCAAAGCCATATGTGTAGAAAGAAAAAAGAAAAAAATGGTAAAGAAGGCAGAACAAAAATGTCTTCAAAAGAACAGGAAAAAAAAATAGAGAAAAGGAAAAGGGAAGAACAAATTTGAACCAATAGATTTATGCTTAAACATTGTTGTACATGATGATAAATGCTGAAGTTTCAGCCACTTGTTTGATTGTCTAATTATCGCTCATCACCTGCATATATTTCAGATTATGTGCCATTCCTTTTTCCATTTCCACTTAGACCTTTCCAACATTACAACCAAAGCAAAGACCTCTTGATTCATTACTCTGGTGTATAATGAGTGGTGGAGATGGTAGACACATTACAAGCCTATGGTAGGGGTTGGAATAGTGGAGAGGAGTGAAATTACCTTAAGAGAGGAATGTGAGAAGTGCAAAACAGGACCAAGTTGTATTCTAAAGCATACTCACTATTGGCTAGGCTAAGTACAAGGACTATTTGATTTGCATTGGTACACTTTGCTTGTGATATTAGTTGAAGTGTGATGTACTACTATGCTTGCATATTTTGATTTAAGCTTGCTACATTCTCACTTATATATCTATTCGGTTTTGTATTGGATTTCCTTGATTGAATCTTTTTTTAGGGAGTATAAGTGCAAGTGTGGAGGAATTTGATAAACCATTATTTTTATATGGTTAAGTGAGCATTTTGGAGGGATTTTATATTGAGTAAGATTTGCATAATTAGGCATGAATAAGATAAATTTTATATAGTTAGGAGATTTTGATTAAAATTTAAGTAGCAATTTAGTAGAATTTCCAGATTTGGACTGGCTATTTGGTTGTTGTTTGTATTGCAGGTGTAATTCTGAAATTTGTGTGGCTGGAAAGAAATTCCAACCAGGGAGGAAAGCTGAGGAACTCATTTCCATTACTAATGGAATTTGGCTTCCACTTAATTATTGAGGAGGCAAGAGGCTGCAATTGAATATGAGAGAGCAACGGCGTACCTTATACCACCTCTTGTTTGATTATGCATGTTAGAACCAAATTATCTTTATAGTTTGAGATATATTTACATACTTGAAGATGCATCTTAACCCTTTATAGTTTGATGTATTTGTTTTGCTCTCATCCTCCCCCTTATTTTTTGTTATTTTTATTTATTTTTACCTTTTCACATGAATTTATTATTGTTTATAAATATTATTTATAATCCTTAATTATTCATACTGCTTATTAATGCCTTCCTTCTTTCAAATACTGTATAGTTTCTTTATCAATAATTTAGCATTCATTATTTTATGCCTGAAGTTGTGTATTTGTTTTATTTATTATCTTGTTAATTAATTTATTTCCTTATTCTCAATGAGTTATTAATTGATTAATTTACTTTTTCACGTGACATGTTATTTATTTGCTTGGATTCAATCTTGCTAAGTGTCGTGTCTCAAAATGGCTTCTCTATTTTTGATTGATGACTTGGATTGTATGCTTAGCTCAAAGGTTGCATTTCTTGAAGTCTTTGCAATCTGCAACCCATTTAATTTGTCTCTAGGTAGGATTAATTTGTCTCTAGGTAGGATGGGGAGCAAACACAAACCTTCAAACACTTGAGTTATGAGAGTAAACACTTTACCTAGTGTGGGAATCAAGCTTGCATTGCATCCCTATTAATTTTTTTACCATGGGGTACTAGTTGACTTGAGGTGAGTGACATGATTTGAATGACTGGGCATTGATATATTAGGTGATCCTCTAATCTATGTTGTAACTTGTTCATCCTACTTGATTTTATTCGGATTTTTACTTTCTTGCTTTAATTTTAATTCCTTTCATCTGCAACCTTCAAGTTTTAGAATTGCTTTCCTGTTAGATCCCAAGTGTTTTGATGATAACAAAGAATTAAGAGATTTAAAGAACTTAAATATGAAAAGAATAATTAAATCAAATCAGAAACAATCTTTTGTAAAAGACCTTGTGATTCTCGAGAATAAGAATTGAATTCTCGAGAATTGACATAATGCTCGGGCACTCAGGAATGCTTCTCGAGAAGGATCTTTGTGATTCAAATATCATAGGATAGTATTCTCGAGAATATGTAATTGATCTCGAGAATAGGTGCAATGCTCGAGCACAGATAAGTGGTTCTCGAGTATGTCCAAGAAGAAATATGAGATCAAACTTGCCGTATGTAATTCTCGAGAATAGGAAGACGATTCCCGAGAGTAAGAGTAATTCTCGAGAATGGATCATAGATTCTCGAGAATATCGGATGAAATGTAAATTATCTTCTGACTAAGGTTCCTTATAGGAATCTCGAGAATAATGGTAATTCTCGAGAGTAAGAATGTGATTCTCGAGAATTCCAAGTGAAGAAGAATAATTAATCAATCAATTTCATGGTTCATGGTTCTCGAGTAAGACCAAATGATTCTCGAGAATAAAGGAAATTCTCGAGAATGAAGTACCAATTCTCGAGAACTCCATGATTCTACGGAAAATAATTAACGCCTGATTCTCGAGTATAATGAAATGATTCTCGAGAATGTTCTCAGAAGTTCTTCACGATATAAACTTTTGTGTGTATAGTTCTCGAGAGTAATAAACATTCTCGAGAACCTCTTCAGATTTATTTCTTCTCCAATTCTAGATTTAATTCTCGAGAACACCTAAACAATTCTCGAGAATACCATTTCTGAGAAATCTACGAAGAACTCAGAAAGCTTGAATCTGTTCTGAAATGTTACGGGTTATGTTCCATTACTTATTATTCACATTTAAACTCATTTATATTATAACTAACCACATTTTGGTTGAGGTGAAATTTAAATTCACGCAAAAAGCAAGTCCAACGTGGCAAAGCATTAAATGGAGGTCAGAATAACAAAGCTACATTCGGAATAAGGAATTACGGCAGACGAACAACATTCTTCGAGGATGACTTATTCCAGCTTACTTCTGTTTATCTCTCTGCACAAGAACATCATCGCTGAAAAACATTTATGAAGCAACGTTCAAAAATACCTCATCACTCTGCTTCTAAGTCTAACGGAAGAAACAGAGGTCACAACGGCTCTTTGCTTAGTCTCTCAACGGCACAAATGAAATTCATTATAAAAGGAGACAGCATTCAATTTCGCCAACCACCGAAACATCTTGCGCATTGAATTCGAGTCTACCAAACTTATTGTTTCTATTGTTTCATTAATATCTCCGGACAGTGATTATCTATTGTCCACTCAGTGAGGAGTCTTTTGTTCTTGTAAACAATTATTACATGATTGTGTTACTTAAGGTTGTGCAACCTTAAGAGAGGGTGTACGTTTACAACTAGTAGGGGGAGTGAGTCCAAGAGTGAAAGGATCATCCTTGTGTTGTAATCGTGTTTGTTGAGGTTAGTGGAAATCCCAAGGTGTTCTTGGGGACTGGACGTAGACCAAAGCTTTGGGTCATACTTGAAAATTTAAAGGCTATTCTAGCATTATAACCCCTACTTTTGAAAGAACTACAAAATCTTCAACTTTTCGGAGACTCGATCCCTACCATGTTTTTACCTCTTCAGGCATATTTTTCAATGCAATGAGGCCTAAAAACAAGTATAGGAATTTCATCCCCTACTTCCTAAATCTAACTAACAACTCTACTAACTACCGAACTAAAAACTCGAACTTAAAAACTAAAGCCCGAAAGACTTACCCGTTGAAGACTTCTGCACAATTTTGCCCAGAGCTTCTCTCTCTACTTTCTCCCTCTAGGTTCGGCCAAGGGAACTCAAGAGGATGGTGTGAAGAATTCAAGAGGATGGCATGCCTATTTATAGAAATTTCTAAGGACATGAATGGCATTTTCCAACTTGTTTCAACCATGGAAATTCAAACTCAAAATGGTGTAAAATTCTTGACCATGGGACATGCTTGGACGTTTTGGGGAGCTGATGTGGAAGCCTTGGAGTGGTCCAAAAATGGTGAATTGGGTTGCTTTAAACCCGGTCTAATAGATTTTCCCCGATCGGTACCCGATTCGCGTGATTTCGGAGAAATCTCAAAATTCTGGATTTACAACATTGGAAACAAGTTCTCACTTATTAGAAATGTCCAAGTTAACCTAAATTTTGATTCCATATAGGGCTCCAACAGTCCAGTTGAAGTTTCCTCGAAAAACGTGTCCGATCGCGTCCGGTTTCAGAACGTATTTCTGAAATTATCAACTTCTTCAGAAAAATTCACTTATTCCAAATATGTCAAGATAAATTCAAACTCATGCCTAGATGTTGAGTTAGAATTTATTTTCTCTTTATCCAAAAATATACCTATATGCATTTTTCCCTATTTTGTTTTATTAGGAAATGCACAAACGACTTCAGAATTTTCTTCCGGAAGAGTCTAACGGAAGATAATAACTCACTGATCAATATTTTTCCTTGACTTTGGAAATCTCATTCCTTGATCTCTAGGTAGGATCCGTTTCCTAATTTCTAAATTACTATTCACATTTTTTTACTTTAATTAATTATATTATATTATAATTGCAACTTGCAACAATTCTTTTATATATATATATATATATATATATATATATATATATATATATATATATATATATATATATATATATATATATATATATATATATATATATATATTTTTTTTTTTTTCTTTTTCTTTCTTTTTTTTTCTGCCCTCTTTTTTTTTCCTTTATTTCGTTTTTATTTATTATTTATTATTTTGATTAATTATTTAATTAATTAAATAATTATTTTTACATAATTTTTACAAAATTTTCCCATTGGTCCATTCTTGCATTTAGGCTTAAAAATACCTAAACTCAACTATTTTTCTCAAAAATTTCCAATTAATTAGTAAATATATATTTACTAATTTTAAGCCAATTACCACTAATTTTTGAGTTTTACATAATTATTTCATAATTTCCTTTGCTCAGACTTAAGTAATTAGCTATAAATTACTTAATCACTTTATTATCATTAGTTGATAATTTTCTTAATTAGAATGTCCCATTACCTCATAATTATAACACTGGCATTTCTGTTTCCTTGTGTTCTGCAGTATTTTAGAATTTGTGAGGGCATTATAGTCATTACAATACTTTTTGAATATCTTTATTCAATTTCTCCAAATTTGTAATTTATTAAATTACCCTAATTAGAGATACATACTCTCATTATTCAAATAATTATTTCACTGACTTTTAGGATTTTTCACAATTTTCCTAAATCATTTATGTCCCTTAGGGGCATTTTGGTCATTTGGCACTTTGGCCCTTAAATTCTCTAATTTCCAAGAGATTTTCCCCAAGAAAATAAGATAATTATATCTTAACATTTGATACCCCATATTCACCTACTTTCTATAGGTATAATTTTACCAAATTATAATATAGATTTTTAGGGTATCACATCATGTGTATATAATTTAAATTTTTTGATTTTGATTTGCTATTTGGACTTTCGAGAAGTTTAAGTTGCTCAGTATTTGTGCTAATTTAAATTATTTGAGTTAATATTTTTGTGATATTTCATTTGGATGCGCTATTTTGCTGTCATGTTTGACATTGTTTGTTACGTTAATCATTAATAAGTTAAATTTGTTTTTCTCTTTAATTAGCTAATTTTTTTATTTATCATATTTATGTATCTATTTATTATTCATTTGTTTCTATTTGATCTTTTTATTTCATCCTTCCTCATTAGTATATATTAATTTGGCATTATATTAATTGCTTCTTTGCTTCTCTCTTTTTTCCATAACTTTATATAATTTAATGAAGTTACGTAATATGTTTGTGTTTTAAAGTTATTTAACTTAATATAAATTCTCTCTTGAAACTCATTCTGAAGCTTTAGTTTATGACATAAAAAATTAGGACATCCTAGTGAGAAAGTGCTTAGTCAAGTCTTAAATAAATGTAATGTCAAGCTCAAGTATCATAATGAGCATCAATTTTGTAAAGCTTGTCAATATGGAAAATCTAAGTATATACCATTTCCCTCTTCTAATTCTCATGCTTTGACTCCTCTTGATCTAATTCACACTGATATGTGGGGACCTTCCCCAATTCAATCTATTTCTAGTCATCGTTTTTATATTAATTTTATTGATGACTATAGTCGATACATTTGGATATATCCTTAAAAGCATAAGGGTGAAGTCATTACAGCTTTTAATAATTTTTGGACACTTATTGAAAATCAATTCAGCACTAAGATAAAGCATTCAATGTGACATGGGTAGCATTGGCGGACCTACACTAGGGCCAATGTAGGCAAGTGCAGACATAAAATATATATAATTTGAAAGAAGTTTATACCAATATGTATAGGTTGTACAAATGGTAAAAGCTCTAATCCCTCCACTTACTCGTCAACGGTTCGAACTCCCAAAGCTCCTTTTACCCTTTTTTTTCCCATTTCCAATGCTCTCTCTCGTCAGTCGTTTTCCCAAATCCGACAACACATGCTCAATGTTAACCCCATGCTTCATGTAAAATGATGTAGGACATATTGTACATGATTAATGAGTAGTAAAGTATTTTTGGATAAATTATATTTTATATAGAAATATAGATTCGTATGTTCTAATTGTCTTTTTGGAATGGTAAGCATTTAGTTGTTCAAATACGGACTGGATCTTATGTCTTGTCTGGATGATGTTTTAGTTGCTATCTCCTTGTCCTTGAGTATATGAAGCTCTTGCTGGTCACTTGCTTTTCTTCTCTCTTTTGAAAATCACCCCTCCTCTAGTCCTCTTATCCTAAACTGTACGAAATCATCAATGTAGTCAGAAATCAGGCAATAGGGTATTACTGCGGCTACCTCAATTGATAGGCACGCCATTCATTACGTATTTATAGAACAGCTGAGCCAATACAATTTGGACACATACAGCAAAGAATAACAGAATGGTACAATGAGGAATAACAGAATGTATAGAAAATAGGGAAAATCTATACAGGGTCAATTAAGGCCCAAAGTCTCAAAAAAGGCCCAACAACTTTCAGATCCCACAAAGGGCCTAGGGCCTTTTTGGGATTTTTCATTAAAACGTTAGTTGTTAACGTGGCTGATATAGTTGTTAACCGGGGCTGATATTGTTGTTAATGTGAGTGATTTAGTTGTTAAAATATTGTTGTTAATGCGACTGATTTAGTTGTTAACTGATTTAGTTGTTAACGGGTATTGATTTAGTTGTTAATGTGGCTGATTTGGTTGTTAACGTTTATACCATCTTTTTTGGGATCTGAAAGTTGTTGGGCTCTTTTGAAATTTTGGTCTTAATTGGCCCTGTATGGATTTTCCCTAGAAAATATCTAGCTAATATAAATATCTAGATCTAGAATCTTCTATTTATATGGGTTTAATTTTTTTGTTTTTGCCGTAGAAAATTGTCTCACATAAAAGTGAGTGGGTCCCACTAATATTCTCTCTCTCTCTTTTCTTTATAATGGGATCCACTTACTTTTATGAGAGTGAGGAAAAAAAAAATTCTGCAGTAAAAGCAGAAACATTAAACCCAATTTATATATATATTTATTTATTTCCTAACATCCCTTCAAGCGAGGAGGGGTAATGACCAGCAGCTTGCTGTGAAAAACAAAGAATTGAGTGTGTCAAAGCCTTAGTTAGACTGTCAACAATTTATCTTGATGAAGGAATATATCGAATATCCAATTGTCCAGCTAGAACCTTATCTCACAAAATGAACACGTAGTTCAATATGTTTAGATTGGGCATGTTGTACTAGTTTTGCAACTAAGGCTTTGGCACTAACATTATTACACCAAATGATAAAGGGGCTTTTGACATCTAAAACCAAGTTCATATAATAATGAACACAACCAAATAATCTCAACACCTGAATTAGCCAAAGATCTATACTTTGACTTTGCACTCGAACATGACACAACATGCTATTTTCAGAGGACTATGAAACTAAAGTACCACCTAGATTTACATAAACACTAGAAATTAATTTTCTATAATTAACACATTGCTCAATCAGCATCACAAAAACCAACTAGATTAAATCCAAAAGAAGGTTTGATTTTGAAGACTATAATGCTAAGTACCTTTGACGTATCTCAATATTGTTTTTACTACTTGAAAATGGACATCAGTGGGCCTAGACAAAAATTGACTCAGCTTGTTAACTGAAAATGCTATGTTTGGCCTAGTTTTACGATATTGTAAGGCTTGTATTGCTTGTTGAAACAGAGTAGGATTAGGCAACAGTATCCCATCATTAATCAAATATTGTTTTCCAGAGACCATAGGAGTTAGCATTGGTGCAGCATCAAGCACACCAAAAAATCCAAGGTATATTTACCTTGATTAAGATATATGCCAGGACTATCTCTAAACACTTCTATGCCAAAAAAATAATGGATAGCACCGAGATCTTTGAGAGAAAACAAGCAATTCAACCTGGTGACAAAGTATTCAAATATGCTTTGCTATTCCCAGTAACTAACTAGGATATCATCAACATATATCAATAAATTGTCCTTCTTTAGCACAAACTTAGAATTATCACTCTTAGCATTTTTAAAACCCCACTGAATCAAAGTAAGTCTCATACGATCATATCAGGCACGTGGGGCTTGTTTAAGTCCATAGAAAGCTTTACCAAGCTTGCACACATGTGTAGGATGAGATGGATCCACAAAACCCTCAAGTTGTAGCATAAATACATCTTTTTGGAAATAGTCATTCAGAAACGCATTGTTGATGTCGAGTTGCCATATATCCCCTTGAATGTGACATTAATTGTAAGAACCGTGTGAATTATTGTTGCTTTGACTCTTGGGCTAAACGTCTTGTGATAATCGATTCCTAGCAGCTATTGAAACCCTTTAGCCACAAGCCGAGCTTTACGCTTATGAAGGGGCCATCAAGGTGAATTTTTTTAAACATCCATTTACAGTCGATTATTTTTGAGTGCCATTTTCGGGAACCAAATGCTATGTCTGATTTTGCTTGAGAGCTTCAAATTCCTCGGCCATGGCTGCTTTCCACAATGAAGAGGCTAGGGCTTCATTAACACTTGTAGGATTAGTTATGCGTTTTTTTTTATATACAAAAATTTTAGGAGAGCGTCGGGCTCACCCACAGTCATTGGCGGACCTACACTACACTAGGGCCAATGTAGGCAAGTGCAGACATAAAATATATATAATTTGAAAGAAGTTTATACCAATATGTATAGGTTGTACAAATGGTAAAAGCTCTAATCCCTCCACTTACTCGTCAACGGTTCGAACTCCCAAAGCTCCTTTTACCCTTTTTTTTCCCATTTCCAATGCTCTCTCTCGTCAGTCGTTTCCCCCCATTTCATCGTCTTCGATTGCTTCTTTTAGGGTTATTAAAGGTTGCAACGCCCTCCTTGCTCCACTCAAATCATCATCCTCTGCCTCTAATGCGAAGACCATTACTACCCACCCCATTCTGAAATCCCTCAATCCTGAACCCTACATTTTGCCTAATCTCCTCTTGTAATTGATTTATGCAACCAATTTCCAGTCACAATCCAATCAGAGAATGCACATGTAACCGGAGCTTCTAATTGTAAACTTTCGTTCAGATATTCTAACAATTGGATCAGACAATTCCAAATGCCGCCCATGAAGCGTCTCGCGGTCAAGCTGTCAAGCAGGTTGGGCATACGTCAAGCTACACAATCTTCAGGTCTGAAATCACAAGCTTCATATCTTTGTCGTTTTCTTAAACCCTAGCTTTTCAGTTTAAATTTTGTTTTGCAAATGTATAGAATGTGTGTATGTTACTACATTGCTTTATGGAATCGGGAAAATTTCCGATTCGGCGGCAACTTTTTGCTCTTTTTTTTTAAGTGGATTTTATCTGGGACCATTTCAATAACAAAACTGATCTAGTTTGACTTGACTCTGTAAATAACAACAATAATTATTTGGCTTGCTCATCAGAGAAGGCACGAGAATATTGATTCTGCTAAGCATTAGTATCAATTTATCAATATAAAACAGAATCAATCATCAATATTTCAATATCAGTATGCATAATAAAATCTAAAAGCCATAGTATTTACAAGATACAACTCATTCATTATATTCTCACAGGAAACTTGTTTTATGCGAGAATGTATAGAACCGTGTTTAACATGGTGTAAGACTTTTGAATGGTTATCTTCAGCCTGCAAGATTCTGTTTAATTGCTAGAAGTTGTCATGTTAGCTTACTAGTTTTTAGATATATAATATTGTCTCTGTCTAGGTATTAATTTAGTTTAAAAAAAGAAAAAAGAAAAAAGAATCATCGGATGACATTTCAGGTTTTCTGTAATCTTTCATTGTTGAACATCAATTCTAGTAATAAGAACAACTGATGCCTAAGTCTTTCATTGTTTTCTCAGGTAATGAATCTAGATTTTGGAAACTTCTTGTGGTCATTTGCATGATGTTTCTTGATATAAAATTGACCAAGGCATGGTAAACTATTAGGGAGTTTGTATTGTTCGCAATAATTGTAGCTATGGTGTTCGACTTGCCTTTCCAAAGAATCTCTTGGTTCCCTAACTTGGCAAGACTTTGCTGCTACAATGATCATATGAAAGAATGGTTATCTTGACTGTTAATGCATTCTAGCCTTTGTCTTCATCTGTCTTAAATACCAGCTGGTAAGGATCCTTATGGTTTGAAATCACTTCTGGAATTTCTTGCTATGATATGCTATGCTTCTGGTTAATACAAGTTGTGATGGGTCTTTTGGCTTGTGATATATTTTATAATGCTTGCATGCAGTTTCAAACTCTTGGATTAGGAAAATGTAACTATACTGAACTTGACCAACATACATTCATATATTAGTCATAATTTGAAACATCTTATTGTGCATTGAATAGTTATGCAGTATGCACTCAGAAACTAGAGGTCTATGTGCTGATGTGTTCAGTGCTTGGAGTCTAGCTTGCAGTGATATCATGGGTCATGCACATCAAGTGTGTATATCATTAACATATGCTATTTCTTTGGGTGTAGGTAACTTCCCAGAAGAAGAAAACAGGTGTCATTGCTCCCAAGCGATTTGTGTAAAGGTTAAAAAAACAGAATGAACTCTTTCGAAGCTATATGCACCAGGTATGTCTTTAATTTGACAAGATTAAGCTTTCTTTAGAGAAGACAGTGATTCTTGAAGTTTGAAATTCCAATGGTGGGAAGGATTGTATGCGTTGTGTCATTGTACATGCTTTTACAGGCCTCATCCCATTGTAAATGTTTGTGTTTGTCCATGGATAGGAAGGGATGAATGCATAGAGTTATGTCCTTCATATCATGTTGTTGCTGATTCAAATATTGGCCCCTAACTATAGATGCTATTATCTGTGTTTAAGGTTCCATAAAGCAAAGTTTGGAAGTAATAAATGTTCTGTATGTATGCAGACGATTAGTTGAAATGTTATTGTTTTAATGCTTCCACTTCTTTTCTGAAAAAGGAGTATGCGATGTGGGTGCGCATGCCTCTCTATCGGATTGAAAAATTGCTTGTTTGGTTACCATTTTTATTGATATATATATATATATATATATATATATATATATATATATATATATATTGGATTTCCCCCCTTCAAATTGGATTTATATTCTTTTGTTTTTAATGCGTTTAAAAGTTGTTTAAAAAAAAAAATTTGGGGGGTGCTGCCCCTGAACCCCCGAATCCCATTACTAATTGTGCACCCACTAACCTAAAATCCTGGGTCCGCCACTGCCCACAGTCCAAGGGCATGGAGCCCATTCCGCAAGGAATTTAGGACTAAGAGTACACATGCCTCCACTTTAGTCTGGGTTACCATTGCTTCGCAAACCCCTAGGATGCTTCCCCAACGCATTGACCAACTCCAAGATCGAACCCAATTATGCGTTTTAATGAGACATTCTATTCAGAATGTAAGTGCCCAACAAATGGGTATTTGGGCTTAGTATGCCACTTTTGGCCCGTGTAATCATTGGATACGCATTCTTAATCAAAGATGGCTCTGGGCTTTATTATGAGGAAGAAGATGAAATCCCACTGGACTTGACCACTCTATTAATAGAATTATTAGGATTGGAAGGAGTTGAGCTTTTTGATAAAACTCCATTATTCACCGGCGTAGAAGACACATCATTTGCTGAAGAAACAAATTGTGAAGAAAATTTTTTAACCAAAGGATTAAATAACAGAGGAACGACAACTGTGTCATTAGAGCTCAATTTTCTATAGAGAAAACCAGTAGCCAAAGGAAATACCATTAGATTAAACACAACATGTCGAGAAGTATACACTCGACCAGATGGACTTAGGCACTTGAACCCTTTTTGTTGAAGTGCATATACAAGAAAAACACATTTTTTTATTGTAAAATTGAAACTTATGATTGTTGTAAGGCTTTAGGAAAGTATAGCAGACACAACTAAAAAAGGTTGAAGTGATTTGTAGTCCGGTTATGTTCTTTATAATTGAAGAAAATTTAAGAAATTCTACAACTGATGCTATGTGGAGAGCTTATAGATCATGACTTATGTTTAGGATTATTACGTATTTTCTGACTTAATGAATTGATGTTTAAATGCATAATAGATCTGTTATCCATTTTATGTTGTTCTACTATTATCAATTTTGTGATTGTGAGCCACTGAATTTTACAAGGTGATTTTACTTAATGCTGAATTTTACATCTACTTAATGTTCAATTGCTATACTACTGAAATTTTTTTTAGGAATCATGTCTGAGTCAGAGACTAAACGAGAGACATGGACACAAGAGATGGATGATGCTCTTGTTGATGCTTTTTTGCATCAACAGAATGATGGAAATAGAGTTAGTGGCACCTTTACTTCCAAAGCTTATGACACCATCATAAAGGAGTTGCAAGAAAAATTTGGACGACCGTTTGAGAAAGAAAAGGTGAAGAGTCGTTGGAAATTAGTAAAGAAACGTCAGCTGTAGAATTTCTTAAATTTTCTCCTAAACGAGTATGTTCTTCATTCTCATCCTCTTCTATGTGGTCATCTCCATGTTGTTCAGATACACTTTGGTTAGCAATCTCTTCATCCACCTCAGCAACTAGCTCTTCTTCAGGGTCAGTCATCATCAAATAATTGTGCAAAATGCAACATGCTATGATAATCCTGTTTTGTGTGTTGATTCCATAAGTTGGTTACGTGCCACTTGCAATAATAGGAAACCTTTTTCGAACCCCAAAGCCCTTTCCACAACATTACGCAATGACGAATGGCGATGGTTAAATAATTCTTGAGGTGTCCGAGGTGGATTTCTTGAGGAAAATTCTTTCAAGTGATAGCGTGTTGATCTATAAGGTGTGATCAGCCCCTTTCTCAACATAAATCCAGCATCAAGGACATAATGTTTACCTATTAAAAAAATATTGATGAGATATATCTAATGAAACAAGAGGAAAATTTTAGGAAAAAAAAATAACTAATTACCTCTAGGTATTCTAAGATTATCTGTTCTGCGTAGTGCATCTTTTAATATCCTTGAATCTGAAGCAGTACCCTCCCATCCAGGTAGAACATAGGTAAATCTTAGGTCGAATGAACACGCAGCCAACACATTTTGTGTTGGAAAATTTTTTCTACCACGATATTTTGGGGCTTCATTTAATGGCACTTTTACACGAACATGTGTACAATCAATTGCCCCGACACAATCCTGGTATTGTTATTACGTCATCAATATATTTTTAACTATATATGTTTCTCAATATAAACATGAAAATAATTTTTTACCTTAAAAAATGGGTTAAACCGGTTGTTTCCAAGAATTTCTATAGGAATTTTTGAGCCATCCGGTTGTTTAAGATATTTGTCTTCTAACTTCACTATAGATCGAAGCACACGATGAAAATGCCGACTAGTGGTCTCACCAGAGCGTCGGAACCAAAATTGAACCTCTCAGTTTCTAACATTATGTGTTAGAATATAAAGGGTTTTGGCAACTTGTTCCTCTATACTTACCCGTTGGGTTGATTGGAGACCACCCTCTCGTTCTAACATTGCACATAAGTCCATAAAGGCTATAGGCCCCATTCTTATTATCTTACGACCTTCACTACTAGCAATTCGCTTCATTATTTTTTCTCGTGCTCTCTCTTTCTCCAAGATCATTGTATGATCAACTATACTACTTTGAGAATGAATCCTAATCATGTAGTAATAGACTACAAGGCATATGACATGAACAATAGTCCTTCGACGTCTTTCTCTCCATGTAAACAATGCTAGATTGGTATTTTCTCTGGATTATCCATCTTTGGTGGAAATTCGAAATAACATGGTCATTGCGAAAGCACAATTCAACACGAGAACAATAACAGTGACAAAGATCCAAAGCATGTAAACAAATCTAGTTGAAGATAACAAAACAATGACTGAACACAGAACAGGACAAGTGATAAAAGAAATAATTGAATAAAATCAATAAACACTTATTGCCACAAAGAAAAATGGACAACATATTGTTGTACATATATTAAAACAAGAGAATCAAAAGTAGGCGATCAAAACAAAATTAAACAAGAGATCAAGAACCAAAACAAATTAAAACTTACTTTATTATACTCTGTACATATTACTTGCATTCACACAAATGCACTATCATACAACAGTAGGCACTATCATACAACAATAGGCGAAAACTGAGTGCCATTGAGTACGGCTACAAAAGGGGTGAGCAAGAAATCAATATTCAAAAGTATTTAGGATTGGAAGAACTATTTCATTAACGTTTTATACAAAGAGCCTACGGCGTTGATTGCACACTTATCAATCCAAATGTTTTTAACTTCAAACTTCAAAGTACTCCTACGGCAATTTTATCCTCTGGACCAATTTTTTTAAAAAAATAAAAACAGAGAAGAGAAAATGGGCATTGACGCATCTTACGCAAGCCGTCGTCGGCGTTAAAAGGGGTTTAGCTTAATGGAGTAAAATAAACGTCTCGAAATAAGTACCCAGTAACTCCAGAACAAGCTGGTTTAATATACTGGTTTCATTGTAATCGCCACAAATAAAATTAGTACCCAGTAAATCGAAACAAGGGATTTGAGACGAAGGGATTTAAATCCAGTAAATCAAAGCAATGCACAAGGGAAAGTGACTTACAGATCGCCGGATAAAGAACTGAAGCTGAACACGAGCCTGTGCGCACAGATCGAAGAAAAAAATCACAATCGAAGCCTCTCCAGACGTGGCGGAGTCCACGAGCCTCGAAATCACAGATCAAATGGCGTCTCCAGGCGTCGGCGTTGATCAAGATAGGGAAATCGCTGGATCAAAACTGAGAAGATTCAGGGAAAAGCAACACCATTGTGGCTGAGAAGATTTCAGAGAAAAGGAACACCGTCGTTTTTTGTTCGAAGAGGCCGTGGGTGGGTCGTGGGTTCAAGGCAGGAAGAAATAGGGTAAAAACGTAATTAAGCCATTTCTCCCTTTAAAACCCCCCACATTGGGGGAACTTTATTTTTAAGAAGAAGGAGGGTTTTGGGGGATTTGTAAAAATCTCTGATTCCCTCCCCTCTTATTTTTAAAACTCGCAAACAAGGGAAGGGATTACCAAAACCCTCCCTTTCCTTTCCTTCCTCTCCAAAATAGAACTCCCAAACATAGCCTTAGAATTTGCAATTGAGACAAATGGGTTAAACTCACTACCCATCAGTGGCGGACCCAGGATTTTAGGTTTGTGGGTGCACAATTAGTAATGGGATTCGGGGGTTCGGGGGCAGCACCCCCAAAAAATTTTTTTTAAACAACTTTTAAACGCATTAAAAAACAAAAGAATATAAATCCAATTTGAAGGGGGAAATCCAATATATATATATATATATATATCAGTCAATAAAAATGGTAACCAAACAAGCAATTTTTCAATCCGATAGAGAGGCATGCGCACCCACATCGCATACTCCTTTTTCAGAAAAGAAGTGGAAGCATTAAAACAATAACATTTCAACTAATCGTCTGCATACATACAGAACATTTATTACTTCCAAACTTTGCTTTATGGAACCTTAAACACAGATAATAGCATCTATAGTTAGGGGCCAATATTTGAATCAGCAACAACATGATATGAAGGACATAACTCTATGCATTCATCCCTTCCTATCCATGGACAAACACAAACATTTACAATGGGATGAGGCACTGTAAAAGCATGTACAATGACACAACGCATACAATCCTTCCCACCATTGGAATTTCAAACTTCAAGAATCACTGTCTTCTCTAAAGAAAGCTTAATCTTGTCAAATTAAAGACATACAGGTGCATATAGCTTCGAAAGAGTTCATTCTGTTTTTTTAACCTTTACACAAATCGCTTGGGAGCAATGACACCTGTTTTCTTCTTCTGGGAAGTTACCTACACCCAAAGAAATAGCATATGTTAATGATATACACACTTGATGTGCATGACCCATGATATCACTGCAAGCTAGACTCCAAGCACTTGAACACATCAGCACATAGACCTCTAGTTTCGAGTGCATCTTGCATAACTATTCAATGCACAATAAGATGTTTCAAATTATGACTAATATATGAATGTATGTTGGTCAAGTTCAGTATAGTTACATTTTCCTAATCCAAGAGTTTGAAACTGCATGCAAGCATTATAAAATATATCACAAGCCAAAAGACCCATCACAACTTGTATTAACCAGAAGCATAGCATATCATAGCAAGAAATTCCAGAAGTGATTTCAAACCATAAGGATCCTTACCAGCTGGTATTTAAGACAGATGAAGACAAAGGCTAGAATGCATTAACAGTCAAGATAACCATTCTTTCATATGATCATTGTAGCAGCAAAGTCTTGCCAAGTTAGGGAACCAAGAGATTCTTTGGAAAGGCAAGTCGAACACCATAGCTACAATTATTGCGAACAATACAAACTCCCTAATAGTTTACCATGCCTTGGTCAATTTTATATCAAGAAACATCATGCAAATGACCACAAGAAGTTTCCAAAATCTAGATTCATTACCTGAGAAAACAATGAAAGACTTAGGCATCAGTTGTTCTTATTACTAGAATTGATGTTCAACAATGAAAGATTACAGAAAACCTGAAATGTCATCCGATGATTCTTTTTTCTTTTTTCTTTTTTTAAACTAAATTAATACCTAGACAGAGACAATATTATATATCTAAAAACTAGTAAGCTAACATGACAACTTCTAGCAATT
Organism: Acacia pycnantha; assembly: GCA_025563575.1. Classification (NCBI taxonomy): domain Eukaryota; kingdom Viridiplantae; phylum Streptophyta; class Magnoliopsida; order Fabales; family Fabaceae; genus Acacia; species Acacia pycnantha. The sequence goes on along the minus strand of JAMWYP010000005.1, from coordinate 620,223 downwards.
AAACAGAATCTTGCAGGCTGAAGATAACCATTCAAAAGTCTTACACCATGTTAAACACGGTTCTATACATTCTGCATAAAACAAGTTTCCTGTGAGAATATAATGAATGAGTTGTATCTTGTAAATACTATGGCTTTTAGATTTTATTATGCATACTGATATTGAAATATTGATGATTGATTCTGTTTTATATTGATAAATTGATACTAATGCTTAGCAGAATCAATATTCTCGTGCCTTCTCTGATGAGCAAGCCAAATAATTATTGTTGCTATTTACAGAGTCAAGTCAAACTAGATCAGTTTTGTTATTGAAATGGTCCCAGATAAAATCCACTTAAAAAAAAAGAGCAAAAAGTTGCCGCCGAATCGGAAATTTTCCCGATTCCATAAAGCAACAGAAGTAACATACACACATTCTATACATTTGCAAAACAAAATTTAAACTGAAAAGCTAGGGTTTAAGAAAACGACAAAGATATGAAGCTTGTGATTTCAGACCTGAAGATTGTGTAGCTTGACGTATGCCCAACCTGCTTGATGGCTTGACCGCGAGACGCTTCATGGGCGGCATTTGGAATTGTCGATCCAATTGTTAGAATATCTGAACGAAAGTTTACAATTAGAAGCTCCGGTTACATGTGCATTCTCTGATTGGATTGTGACTGGAAATTGGTTGCATAAATCAATTACAAGAGGAGATTAGGCAAAATGTAGGGTTCAGATTGAGGGATTTCAGAATGGGGGTGGGTAGTAATGGTCTTCGCATTAGAGGCAGAGGATGATGATTTGAGTGGAGCAAGGAGGGCGTTGCAACCTTTAATAACCCTAAAAGAAGCAATCGAAGACGATGAAATGGGGGGAAACGACTGACGACGAGTAAGTGGAGGGATTAGAGCTTTTACCATTTGTACAACCTATACATATTGGTATAAACTTCTTTCAAATTAAATATATTTTATGTCTGCACTTGCCTACATTGGCCCTAGTGTAGTGTAGGTCCGCCAATGACCGGGTGAGCCGACGCTCTCCTAAAATTTTTGTATATAAAAAAAAACGCATAACTAATCCTACAAGTGTTAATGAAGCCCTAGCCTCTTCATTGTGGAAAGCAGCCATGGCCGAGGAATTTGAAGCTCTCAAGCAAAATCAGACATAGCATTTGGTTCCCGAAAATGGCACTCAAAAAATAATCGACTGTAAATGGATGTTTAAAAAAAAAATTCACCTTGATGGCCCCTTCATAAGCGTAAAGCTCGGCTTGTGGCTAAAGGGTTTCAATAGCTGCTAGGAATCGATTATCACAAGACGTTTAGCCCAGTAGTCAAAGCAACAATAATTCACACGGTTCTTACAATTAATGTCACATTCAAGGGGATATATGGCAACTCGACATCAACAATGCGTTTCTGAATGACTATTTCCAAAAAGATGTATTTATGCTACAACTTGAGGGTTTTGTGGATCCATCTCATCCTACACATGTGTGCAAGCTTGGTAAAGCTTTCTATGGACTTAAACAAGCCCCACGTGCCTGATATGATCGTATGAGACTTACTTTGATTCAGTGGGGTTTTAAAAATGCTAAGAGTGATAATTCTAAGTTTGTGCTAAAGAAGGACAATTTATTGATATATGTTGATGATATCCTAGTTAGTTACTGGGAATAGCAAAGCATATTTGAATACTTTGTCACCAAGTTGAATTGCTTGTTTTCTCTCAAAGATCTCGGTGCTATCCATTATTTTTGGCATAGAAGTGTTTAGAGATAGTCTGGCATATATCTTAATCAAGGTAAATATACCTTGGATTTTTGGTGTGCTTGATGCTTTGCACCAATGCTAACTCCTATGGTCTCTGGAAAACAATATTTGATTAATGATGGGATACTGTTGCCTAATCCTACTCTGTTTCAACAAGCAATACAAGCCTTACAATATCGTAAAACTAGGCCAAACATAGCATTTTCAGTTAACAAGCTGAGTCAATTTTTGTCTAGGCCCACTGATGTCCATTTTCAAGTAGTAAAAACAATATTGAGATACGTCAAAGGTACTTAGCATTATAGTCTTCAAAATCAAACCTTCTTTTGGATTTAATCTAGTTGGTTTTTGTGATGCTGATTGAGCAATGTGTTAATTATAGAAAATTAATTTCTAGTGTTTATGTAAATCTAGGTGGTACTTTAGTTTCATAGTCCTCTCAAAATAGCATGTTGTGTCATGTTCGAGTGCAAAGTCAAAGTATAGATCTTTGGCTAATTCGGGTGTTGAGATTATTTGGTTGTGTTCATTATTATATGAACTTGGTTTTAGATGTCAAAAGCCCCTTTATCATTTGGTGTAATAATGTTAGTGCCAAAGCCTTAGTTGCAAAACTAGTACAACATGCCCAATCTAAACATATTGAACTACGTGTTCATTTTGTGAGATAAGGTTCTAGCTGGACAATTGGATATTCGATATATTCCTTCATCAAGATAAATTGTTGACAGTCTAACTAAGGCTTTGACACACTCAATTCTTTGTTTTTCACAAAGAAGTCACTGGTCATTACCCTCCTCGCTTGAAGGGATGTTAGGAAATAAATAAATATATATATAAATTGGGTTTAATGTTTCGCTTTTCTTGAGAATTTTTTTCCTCACTCTCATAAAAGTAAGTGGATCCCATTATAAAGAAAAGAGAGAGAGAATATTAGTGGGACCCACTCACTTTTATGTGAGACAATTTTCTACGGCAAAAACAAAAAAATTAAACCCATATAAATAGAAGATTCTAGATCTAGATATTTATATTAGCTAGATATTTTCTAGGGAAAATCCATACAGGGCCAATTAAGACCAAAATTTCAAAAGAGCCCAACAACTTTCAGATCCCAAAAAAGATGGTATAAACGTTAACAACCAAATCAGCCACATTAACAACTAAATCAATACCCGTTAACAACTAAATCAGTTAACAACTAAATCAGTCGCATTAACAACAATATTTTAACAACTAAATCAGTCACATTAACAACAATATCAGCCCCGGTTAACAACTATATCAGCCACGTTAACAACTAACGTTTTAATGAAAAATCCCAAAAAGGCCCTAGGCCCTTTGTGGGATCTGAAAGTTGTTGGGCCTTTTTTGAGACTTTGGGCCTTAATTGACCCTGTATAGATTTTCTCTATTTTCTATACATTCTGTTATTCCTCATTGTACCATTCTGTTATTCTTTGCTGTATGTGTCCAAATTGTATTGGCTCAGCTGTTCTATAAATACGTAATGAATGGCGTGCCTATCAATTGAGGTAGCCGCAGTAATACCCTATTGCCTGATTTCTGACTACATTGATGATTTCGTACAGTTTAGGATAAGAGGACTAGAGGAGGGGTGATTTTCAAAAGAGAGAAGAAAAGCAAGTGACCAGCAAGAGCTTCATATACTCAAGGACAAGGAGATAGCAACTAAAACATCATCCAGACAAGACATAAGATCCAGTCCGTATTTGAACAACTAAATGCTTACCATTCCAAAAAGACAATTAGAACATACGAATCTATATTTCTATATAAAATATAATTTATCCAAAAATACTTTACTACTCATTAATCATGTACAATATGTCCTACATCATTTTACATGAAGCATGGGGTTAACATTGAGCATGTGTTGTCGGATTTGGGAAAATGTCCGTTTTGGACCCACCAAAACGGATCCAAAGCTATTTCTGTTTCAGCCAATGGGGCTTAGCAACCTAATTCAACTCATATGTAACGGTTAGATAGATCTTACATATAAATATTTTCGCTAATTAAAAATTTAGCTTTTCTCATTTCATTGATTCTAGCCATGCATGCGCATTAGCACTATGGAATCCAAATTCAAGTTGCCAATCAGATGATAAACTAAACCTTATCTCTGATGGCTAGAACTGTCTTTCCCAACAAAATTCTTGAGTTCTTCCTTTGCTGCTTCCATCACCATCTGAAAGTCTACATGCCTATACCTTCCCCTGTTAACAGCAATTGATAATTCAGATTTAGTATTTCACTGAGATTGACCACAACGGTCCAATGAACTTAAAAATGGTCTTTTTGGGAAACAAGGGAGGGCAAAGAAAATGGAAATGATGATTGATGAAAATTGATGGTGAATTTAGGCATGACGCATGCACTAATAAATTATCAGCTCTCTATCACTTCTAATTTTTCAGACAAGATTTTTAAGCACTAAATTTTGGTTAAGAACAGAAGCATCGGTTTTGTTTAGGCATAATTAGCCTTGGCGCGTAGAAACTACATTCAAAATTGCAATTTCATCACGACTTAAACACAGCTTTTGAAACTAGTCTTGATTTTGAAAAATTTTCTACCAACAAAATAGTTAAGTCCGCTGAATACAAAAGCATCAGCCATTCATTCATTAATTTATTTACCAGAAATGAGTTTTAGACCAAACAGCAGAAGGATAGGCTGGGCTTGCAATGCCGTGCATTATCCTTGCAGTGGCTCTTGGTGTGAATTTGGCCTGTGAATTGCTCTGTAGAAAGACCTGCTCATCCGAAGGGAGCAATTAACTATAGCCTTCCATTACATGACATGCATCAAGCACAGATTCTAATAATGAAATTTATGAAAAATATGAAAACACACCTTTATATCTGCCCGCAAAAAAGGACTGCAAATGTAAATATTGGAAATATGAGTACGATGATTAGCATAGAGCAGAATTGTTTACTAGTCATCACAATATAACATGATTATAAACCAGTTTGGGTAATAGCTGTAAGATTTAAAGAACAAAAAGGTGTAGAACCTGCTTTGATCCAACTTCTTGGACAAGGAATTATTATCGACCCCGGCAAAGTAATCTAATATTTTCCTTTGCAAGCATGGTGTGTGATCAGAACCACTGCAACCTGGCGTCTTATCACAAATATTTACTGCATGATATGCCGCATCATACATAGCATCCAGTTTCCGTACCTTTTCAAGATACAGATACATTAAAACAGCCTAACCATTTATAAGTGAATATGAATGTTATAAATGTGATGTATGTTCCCTCACATACTAATTGATTCTAAAACTAGAGTAGAGTAAGTGTTATCAAGAGTTCATATCAATAAGGTGAATGTTAGACATTATGAGGAGACTCAACCCATGGAGCCAAAACACATTGCAGGACACCAAAGGAAGCCAAAATGGGAGGGGACTGATGGTCTATTGAAGGCACAAGGTTATATGCGCAAAGAGACAGAAACGTAGAGGGGAAAGAGGGAGACTTCATGAATTGAGAGTGCAAGAAACAGTTGAGCAGTTGTAAAAGGCCTTTTACAAGGGAACTGACTTAGAAAAATCAGGAGAACATTCTGGAAAGAGAATCAAGTAGGGGTAGAGAGCTGGCCTCTCAAATGCTAGCAGTTATCTTTTTCTTTTGCTATGTACTGGTGTCTGAAATTTGGCTGTGTTCTCTATGTCAATGTGTTTGCTTTATAGATGAATGATAACTCCTTAGTGGGTGTCATTATTTTCTTGTGGCTTTTGCTACTTTGTGCTTGACTGTGAATGAGATATCCTGTGAGTGCTGTATAGTTATTCAAGACTGAATCTTGTTGTTTGGGTCAGGTTTCTTTTGTAAGTGACTCATGACTCTTTGTTAGCAATCCAACTCGCTGAACCAAAAGTAGAATACAGCTGTGTGTATAGGAGTGAGAGCTACAACAGTATCATAAGAACATCACGATCCCCAATAAAACATGCATAGGATATTCTGTCTTAAGGAAAATAACAAGTAGACATAGCTGAATAAATATTTTCCTAATTCAAACCTTAATTTGCTAATATGAAAATAAATCACCTTTGATCTTTCAAACTCATATAACCATCGTGTCAGATTTTCTGACAACGCAAAAAAATATGTTGGTGCTTTGACAATTGTATAGCAATAGGCCGAGTCCTTCATCTCAAAGGTTACTTCTCCAAGCTACTGAGAAACAATGTCACGATGAGGTTTTATAATACATATAACATAATATGAAATAAAGAACAAATAATTATTCATGATTGTAATAAGCATGTACTTTAAGTGTATTGCTCATGTGAGATGGATGATAATGATTAGAGCCTAAGGGGAAGAAATGCAGGAACTAAGAATTAAGTGAAATGGAAAGATGAAGATTGAGCGAGATGGGATGTATTGTCTGCTGGCAAAGTCATTAACAAATTTACAGTTTTGTATACTGTCCAATGTCATCACTAACACGGGTACATGCCCCCGAGCCTGGGGGGATTCTTATTTCACTTACTCCTTTTGTTTGCATCCGAGTTCTATTTATAGGCTGTTATCACAGCTATTCTGATATTTGAATGACATGCAACAAACACTTTTGTTTCTTGTGGATTCATTATTGATTCTAACAACATTATACAGTAATCGGAGGGTCAATGCAGAGCTATTTACAAGTATTACTCTCAAGCATTAGGATCCATACATAATTTACAAAGGGGTAACAACCGAGTATATAAAATAATAAAAATAAATAAATTAAAAGTTTAATTTGACACCTTGACCATCTATATCTTTGGTACTGTAAATGTTGAATCTAAAATGTTTAGTTACTTGGAACAAAGGACTAATGAATTTTGAAAAGGTATTATGCACTCATGCAAATTCGTCATAACATGAATTCCAATTAACCAAACCTTTAGATTGTGCAACTGATTTGATATTTCAACAACTGTAACTCCCATGTCATTAGCCACAGAGGGCATGTCAAAAACATATAGCCCTTGCTTATTTTCAGACCTGAAAATCAAATAAAAAAATTCACAAATAATATATTTATAAATTAGGTGAAAATCAAATAAAAAAATTCACAAATAATATATTTATAAATTAGGTAGAAATAAACTGATTTTCTAGTAATCATAATCAGGAAAAAGCATATTCCAAACAACTTTTCAATCAGCATGTATGTCTATTGAAAACTGGTGAATGATGGAATCGAATCCACCTCCACATTCAATATTAATACTAGAAGCAAAAGAATAGAAATCCAAGAACAGGAAAATTAATTTAAAATCGAAAGTAAAAAATAAAATAAAAAATTACCTTTTCAGTATCGCAGCAACAGCAGAGTCCTTTTGGGCAAGTAATGGAGGGGGAGTCTGCAATGTAAACAATTTGATGCATCTACAGTTACTCAACTATTTCCATATGTAATGTATTCAAAACTAACGTATTTCTCTGAAGTTCCGTTGAACAAATAAACATGAGATTTAATATTCTTTAGGCTTATAATTCAACCAATTAATAACCAGTCTGACAAGTTATGGACGTTTGAGTGAGCTAATCAAGTCTACTTGTGTGTACAGAAAGGCCTGTCCTCACACACCTTGTGAAAACTCAAAGTGCAAGTGGCATTTATCTGTGGAAGTAAACGTAAGTACTGCACATCACCCAGCTCCAAGCGTGTCAAAAGCGTCAGCATCACCTAGTGAAAGATAATATTAGTAAAAAGTTTAGCCAGAGACCTATTTCAGACTCAATTTTAACATGGTTTGAATGCAGAAACAATCTTCATTATTTTCAGTAACTTAACTACAAAATCACAATTTTGTATAAGTACAATCATCATCTACGGCCAAACTACACATATATTTGATTTAAACATGGAGTGCATTTTGGAAACGTCATCTAACGAACCATGCTAATTATTTTCTATCCCTTCAATAGAGTATACAAAATTTCAAGCTAATGAGGACGACTGTAAAAGCAAATTTTCATACAAAGTATCTTTTTACATTTATGATCAGAAATCAGCAGGACAAAATAATAGGAAGGGTGTCTAGATTTTTGAAGTACGCAAAAATGAAGGTCTGATATGTTGAGTAGAAAACCTCTTCCTTCATGTCAAACCTCCGTGAAGCAGATTCTTTGATCAAGGAACATATTTGGCCGCTGGAAATCCTGTGAGCAGGAAATACTTCACAGAGAAACTTGTTCACTGCATATTCATCTACTCCATCACTGAGGGCAAAACAGTGCATTAACTTGACAGCAATGTAACAGTCCAAAAGGACGTTGAGACTTGAGAGAGCATATATTACCTGTACATTAGACTACGGAGTTTGACATATGTCTCATCATCATAAAATAGGCAGCAAAAGGACAACCTCCCATCCCTTCCAGCACGTCCAATCTCCTACAAATTATCATTCACTTTATTTAACAAAACCTAAGAAAGAACCTATGGCTATTAGAATATAAGGAATCTACCTGAACATAATGCTCAGGACTTTCTGGCAGACTGTAATGAATTACCTGAACAGAGGTGACCAAGTACAGAATCAAGAACCAATATAGAAAGATCACTTGTATATCAATTAAGCACCAATTTGTGAAATACAAAAAATGTGAAATGCTTACAGAATGGCATTTTTAAGTGCATGATTATCAACAACAAACAACTAAACCCAGGGTGAACATGATAACAAGAATACATAGTCCTAGTGAAATTTTACTGTCAGAAGTCAGTATGTACAAAAAAATTTAGAAAGCAACTGTAATGAGACTTACAGCTCCAACATCCCTTTTGTCTAATCCCATGCCAAATGCAACAGTTGCAACAACCTTCACCAAAAATTACAAAGTACATCAGTCCGCAAAGTAAAGTGTCATTTGAATTACCAATAGAGAGGGTGCGTGCAAAATAGTCATAATAATTATTCAAATGCCTTTGTACACCTCAAAAGTTATGATAGAAAAAAATGATCTTGCCACTCTGATCTTGTTGGAACCAAACAACTCCTGTACATAGCTACGCTCCTTTGCAGGAATACTGCTATGATAACTCTAGATAGTAGTAGTTCATAATTATCATCAGATTTAACATCCAGCAGTAAAGATTACACATGGAAATCTATGGAATCATATGAAAAGGGTAGATATGGAGCCAACCTTCGCAGAGATTTTGTTGTCACTCAAGTATTTGCTAATAATATCAGCTTCAGATTGGAACAGAAAGAACACAATTAATGCCCCCAAATATCAAAATCCTAGGATATCCACCAAAAACAAGGATGTCCATCACAAAATTGGGCCAATTAATCCTGCATAAATTCTACACATCTACTACTACAATTTTCTGGAACAGAGATTATTGCAAATATGATGGTATTTATGTTCCAAGAAATCTTAGCTTATTCTGTATTCTTGACCAATAAGACTACTGTTTACACACCTGAAATTTGCAGTATATGATGATGCTTTGAGCTTCCACATATGGAGGAGACTTGATCAGCGCCAACAAGTCTTTCATTCTATCATTTTAGCAATGTTAAATTATTAATATCTCAAGCATAACAATTCCATATTCAAATTTCAAAAAATAGGAGCATTTAACTTGCCTATTTCTAGCTAAAGAGACTGATAAATGCAAATTGTCTGTCAACTGTGACTTCTGGATGAGATTTGTGCAAGGAATATCCAAAGCAGACATGACAGAATTTAAAGTTATGGTTGTAGCAGTTGCTGTCATTGCCAGAAAAGAACCTGCATTGAGCTTGTTGTGGAGAAAAGATGCCCTAAGCCTCATGAATGAAGGGCGAAAATTGTGTGACCTGCAAAACAAGAAAATTGTCAAGATAAGAAATGTATATGTTGACATCACTAAATGGCCCCGGAATCTTCTCACCATTCAGAAATACAATGGGCTTCATCAACAACAACAAGAGATACAGTTGAAGCAGTGGAAACTACTGACAAAAATTCTTCCTTCAGTAACCTCTCTGGTGAAACAAAAAGCACCTGAATACAAATTATAAATGCAAAATCAAGCTTCAGACAGTGGCATAAACCAAACTTGTGATTGCCATCTCAGAATTGATATCATCATTAAATGCACTAATGCAGTATGAGGATCACAATGGTAAGTAAAGGATTTTATAATATGGCTGTGCATAAATTAATACCATGACATGCAATAAAATAAATCAAACTGCAAGATGAAACACATTTCAGCATAAGAAAATGAGTGAAGGGACACATAAAGAAAAAGCTACATCTAATCATTGATAATCCCACCTTTAATACACCTTCTTGAATATGCTTCAGCGTTTCAGAGGCTTCTTCAGGTGCCTAACACAATCAGAGATAAAAGGTCACATAACATATATGAAGTAAAATAATTTTTTTTCTCTCGGAGAATGAGAAAGTGTATTATGTTACCTGACTGCTGCATAGAAGTCCTCCATTAATCATAGGAGGCAATTTTCTTTGTTGATCAATCATCAAGGCTACCAATGGACTGACGACCAAGGTAATTCCAGGTAAAATCATTGCAGGTAACTGATAACACAGGGACTTTCCTGCGCCAGTGGGCAAAATAAGCATAGTCGACTTGTACCATCTTGATTGCCTCCAATTGACCATCCCGAAAAGAATCATAGCCATAAACTAGCTGTAGCAACTTCACCAGATTCTCATCATATGGGTCTTCTCGAACAGCTGAAACCACCTCTTCAATCACTTTACAATCAAATTCTTTGGAACCACGAGAATCCCTGGACTTCTTTTGTGCGGTCCGCGCAACAAATGCATCCCCCTCAGATTCTAAGAACGACTTCACTTGATCCTGATCTTCACGCTTCGATTTAACTCTATCTCTCTTGTAACTTCTACGCTTACCATATGCAAAAAAATTTCTTTTTTCCATGGTTCCGAAACTTCCACCACTTGCTATTCACCACTTGCTATTCAGGTTCAACCTCACAAAATTTCCCTCAAAAGCACATTTTCTCACCTTAACAGATGGCACCGGCACATTAACTCCTATCAGATTAGGATGTTTCTTTCCTAATTTTGACACATTCGTTGCTCTTAGACTTTCGCCCTCTACTTCTACTGGAATAGAATCACCCAGGTGACTATAACTCTCATTATTCTCGTTCTTGAGGCCTGCGTTAGATACAAAATCAAGAGGAGGTCCATTTCCAGAAGAATCTGTAAAACTGAGAAAAGGCCTTCGAATTTTTGAGAAAGACGCAGATTTGGAGAAGTACCCAGCTGGGAGGGTTTCAAAGGACTGTGCAGTTGACAGTTGAGTGACACAGTCAGAAGGTCGACGAATTTGGAAGGGCAGAGTAGGGAGACAAAAGGAGTTACAGGGCAATTCTTCTTGAGTGGGTTCCTGTTTGGACGACGGTTTTGCGGGTCTAGAAGGGCGTAATTTGGATTTTGAAGATTTCTCACTGGACGAGGAACACAGTTTCAATTTGTTGGAAATGAGAACAGGTTTTGGCCGCGGTGATGGCGGTTGTACCGTCAAGGATGGTGGAGGCTCTTCCCTGGGGGGCGTAGCAGAGACATGAGAACCATCTGAGTCTGAATCGGAATCCATTGTTCCGTCGGAACGGAGCAGATTATTATGAATAACAGCGATAGTCAAATGGTGTTCCTCTTGGAGCTACCATCTTGCATCTGATCAAAACTTCCCGCCAAGACAGCTCTTGTGGAATTTGGGTTTGTTTGGGAAATCCTACAGTATTCTAAGCCCAATACTTTCGGCCTCATCTTCCATGGACAAACCGCTTCAAGGTTATATATAAAAATAATAATAATAATAATACCGCTTCAAGGTTGTTCCCACCTAAATCACACTCCCCCCTCCTGTAACCAATCCGATCCATCAATCATCAAATATATCAATCATCATCATCATCAATCAATCAATCAATCAAATATATACTATTAAACCTTGTAACTAAAATATTATTGGTCTACGTAAACATCCCCTGGTAATTTTATCAATGGCTATTGGTCATTATTTGTAATCTCATGAATGGAAACACATGTCAATCTTTTCCATCTATAAATGAACCTCATTTCATAGTCATTATTATGAGTAATAAAGGTCAAACATTTTTTAATAGCATTGGTTAAAAAAATACTCAAACACCATTTCACCAATTAAAATATGTATGTTTCCAATGTTTTTATTGTATTCCCCATACATTTCTGATTTTTTCCCAACAGTTTATATGTATATGAAGGCCCTTATTATTGGCTGAAGTATTTGATCATAGTGATCAAAGCCCCATGATTTCCTTTCATCATTCCCAAGACTTGAGTGGAATTTGTATGTTTATTAATCCAACTTGATCAACATAACGTGGTTCAGTTCAAAAACCCCGAACAATATCAAAATTGAATTGGAAATGTCCGTTTCAAATGTTTTTTCCTTCGTTGAAGTTGATTGCAGCAAAAACAACTGGTGCAAATGTGTCAAGGTTATTTCAAATTTCTGGGAAATTCCTTATGCAAGGATGCATCGCCAAATAACTTACAATGCAGTGATGTTAGTTTCTAAGGTTGTTGTTAATTTATTAAAATCTGTTCTGATTTCTTATTCTCCATTGTTGTATTATTAGCCTAATGGATTAAATGGATATTAATCCCATGTAATTCATCCTTGAGTTAACTTGTCTTAAAATTCAGTGTTCGGGAAAATCAAGCTCTTAACCAAAAATCATTGTTTCATTCCATTGAATACACACATTGTACAAGGAATTTTGATATAGTAAATTCAGGATATTACAACACCAAAAGAAAGATGATCATCGGTGACATTCAAATAGTGTGTGAGGAGATCTTGGACTTTCTGAGTTGTCCACACCAAAATTGAGCTCAACCAAACCTTTGAAAAACATCAAGAAAGAGAAATGATAATGTTAATGTTTAAGAATCTGTCGTAGTATGATTGTTTGTTTTGGGTTTTATTGTGTTAACGAATTGTTGTTGCTGTTTTAATTTCATGTTTTTGGGGAAAGTTACTGAATTTCATTTCACAGTTTGGTTAATGCTCTTCATTATGTCAGCACAGAACTATTATTTTGAATTAGTTTCATTTATAAGTATCATAATTGTTATTGAAACAATTTCATCCAACTTCTTTTTCTTATCATGGATGAATTAGTTATTATTTTTCAACGTACATTAAGTGTGTTGATGATTATTATGAATGTTTTGGAAAAAAAGTTATCCAATGTATCTAAAACTAATTATCCATGAGTTTACTTTGGTGACCTAAAAACAAATTTCTTTCAAAATCACACTAATTATTAAGTTTCAATTTCAAATTGATCTATTGACGTAAACTGGTTAAACATTAACTAATATTGTTATTTCAAATGTTTTTCGTCTCTCTTAATTCACTTAATATCATATCAAAAGTGGGGATTGATTCCACTATGTTAGCTTAATAAATAAAAGTGTTAGGTTGACTAATGTTATTACAGCTAAAATTTATCATATTACCCCCATTTGTTATAAATATTTGCCTTTATGAAATCTATCAAACAAAATTAATAAATTGGGCACACAAATTTTTTTAGTTCTGTTTGAAGAACATGTAATTTGATTTTTATGCCAGATATATTCAAATACCCTGTGATTGATTAAGTTTGTCATCAACCTAAAACAATTCAATGTTATGCAGCATGTTGTATTTTATAATGTTCATTTGTAAACAATTTAGGTGCAATGTCAGTGTATTTGTTGGTTTTCATCATGATACACTATATTTAATGTCGGATGCAAGGAATACTTGTGCTTATAGGTTTACACGATGTATCAAAGTTATTAATGGAAGCTTACTGAGCATGATGTCAAATAACCCGAACTGGATGTGTACACAGTATCATGTCTTAATTGGAAGTAATTAATAACCTCAATGCATTCTATTGTACTACTACTATTTTTGAGAAGCAATGGATATTCAACATTACAACTGTCCTTAGTTTTGCTGCCTGTTAAAGATTTAATATATCTTGAGAATCAGCAAACATACTGATTTGGCGATCCATGTCAAGAGTTGTCACAAAGAAGTAAAATCTGACCGTCCATATTAAGGAATGTTAAGATCGTAGATAAAGTAATCATATTACGCTTTACAAAGTTTGTGTTAATTGAGCATCACATACTACATATGTGCACTAATGCATTATAAATTCTCGATATGTTGGATCTCTTTCTTCTCTATATTCTTACACCAAAATATCAAGACATGAGGAACAAGCGAGCAGAAATAACCAATGCAAAAGTGGCATCTTTTGGCCTTCTTGAATCCTTCAAGAGTTATGCCTCTTCACCAAAAAAAACATACACAAAAATTGGCCACCAAAATTAGAGTTTAACCCTAATTAGTGCTTACAAGGAAGGCCAGTCTAACTAGAAAGGCTCAATCCAAGAATGACTCCTTCCAAGAAGCTCAATCCTTAATCTTTATTCAATTTTTATTGGCTCTTATCCGATCTTTATCCAATATTTATTGGATATTGTTTTGAATAATTTAGAATTATCTTTTATCACCTAACCTCTTGAATTTAAATTACTATTTTAAATTCAATATTTAAATTCCAAATTCAAATTGGTCCAAGACTCAATTAGGCCTTCTAACACGTTTGGGCCTTTTAGTGGAGAAATTGATTTCTCATTAAGGGAGGCTCAATTTTGCTATTAGGTTTAGAATCTCACTCCAACCCAATTACATATTTAGTCCTGACAAAGCCCAATAACAATTATTGGCCCAAGTTTGCTAATTTTAAGCAATCAGGAATTACTTTTGTGTGTGACCCATTAGGCCCAATTAATCATCGACATAAATAAACTTGGACCGATTAAACTCCTTTAACGGGCCCAATTTATCTAATGACCACATAAGACACTAGCTAGTAATGCTCTGTGGCCACATAACTAATTGAGTATCCCTCACAACATCATTCACATTTAGTCGAGAGCAAAGTGTAATATCCCAAATTTTGGAACAAGGAATTTAGGAATAAAATTGAGATGAGTAGGCTACTAAGCCAATTGGAGTTAATAGTCTTAAGCTTATTTTGAGGAAAAGGTTAAACAAAAATATTTTTGGACCTTGAAAATTTAGGGAAAAAGTATGAAATATTATTTTGAGGATATAGAATTATTATTAGATGTTTAATTACGAAAGATTGGCTTAAATAGTCTTAAATCCATTTTTTGGAATTTAGGACCAACTTTCCCGAAAATTTATGAAAAATTAGTTAGAGGAAAAATTGTGGCTTAGAAATTTTAGAGTCATATTTTATGGCTTAGAGAAGCTAATTGAGTAAGAAAAATCCTTATATGGAATTACGGATTAATTTCTAACATCTATCTAATATTTGCAACTAAATGAGTAAAGGACTAAGTTGCAATTAAGAGTTTTGTAGAGGATCAAATGAGATTATTTTGTGGAGTGGACCCACAATACCTCCTTCCTCATTTCATATGTTGACACCTCACCTTTATCTCATTAAAAGTCGGACACCTCCTCCATCCCTTTTCAAGACATATGGATCCACATGCAATACCACACTTCTCATTTACCCATTTAATTAATTCAGCCAGGTTAAACGAATTCCATTCATTTTACTTGCAGGACTTAAACTTTTGTGAGTCCTTGAATATTTTTATTACGTGATTTTGCTTCTGTAATTTACTCATTGCAGAATATTTTCACTGTCATCATTGAAATCGGCTTTGAATCTGAGTTTTTGCATATTAGTTGTTGTTATACACTTTTGTCACTTCACTGAATTTTATTGTAACCCTGACTATATTTTGCAAATTCTTCAATAGAATTCTGTGTTGAGTAGTCAAAAAATTGCGCTTACTACTGTGCAATTTGGTTGCTGTCAATTGAGTTCTGGAAATTGCAATTTGGTACACCACCACACTGTTAGTACCTGCTCACTTCGCATGTTTTGTTGAATGATCACCCACCCTATTTTTTAGTTGGATTTCATGATCTCACATGGATGGTTAACCATTTGAATATTTGGTTAAGTCATTGGATCTTGAAATAAACATCCTCGAAAGAGGGCCCACTCACCATTGGATGAGTGAAGTGATGACGACACAAACATTCAATGCCTACAGTTGATGAGTTTCAATGCAACCAAAATACTGACATCTTTAATGTCAAGCATGTGGAGGAATGATGCCTTCCCGTAATGGTTTTGGCGTTGCTCAATATTGTGGGTTCTAATTTGTTGTGACTTAAATATGTGCAAGAAATTATTTAGTTAATTTTTTTTATAGTTTTTTTAGCATTTATTTTAAAGTGGGGTGATGAAACATTTCTGTTTGTAACGCCAGCTTGTAGACTTTGTACAAGGTTCAATATAGTAGTGATTATCAATTTACTGCCAATGATTTTCAATTTTTTTTCCCTGCAGGTTCAGGGTGTGACAGAATTGTGGAGCATACTGGCTTTTACTTTAGGGATAATCAGGAGTGACTTTTACCCTGATACTAAATCTGTATGGATTACTTGAACCATATATTGTGCATACTCATATCTAAAATGACATTGTTTTTTATCTTTTCATAATTTGTGCCTTCACCAGGTGCTAGTGAGGCAATACATTATTTTTGTGCTTGGTCAATTCTTTTGTATATATTAGTTCATTTGCATGTAGAGTAATCTAAATTAGAGATAATATTGTGTTCTTGTCAGGTAGAACAAGGTTGCCACTGAGTTCAACTTTGGAAAACATTGGAAATATGAACCCATAAAAGAATATGCAGACCAAACAAATGAGTTCAACTTGGTTCAAATGTTTTAGGCCTTCTCAAACCCCAAATTTCCATAAAATGTGCTGATCCAGGTTCCTTTACTGTTCCATGCCAAATAGGAAAGCTAAATTTCAATAATGCTCTTAGATTTGGGTGCAGCCATTAATGTTATGCCACATTCAGTTTATAACTCATTAGGGATTAAAAACATTGAGTCCACTACTGTAATACTCCAACTAGCCGATAGGACAACAAGACAGACTTATGGATTTTTAGAAGATATTTTGGTTATTATTTTTTTTTCTTGAAGTTGTGTGTTTGTTTTATTTATTATCTGGTTAATTAAGGTTAGAGGTCTAGATTTACAACCCGATATTGGGGCATTTAAAATGGATTCTCTTGCATTGTGTGGTTGAGTACGAGTTCTCTACATTGGGTCATGACTCTAGAGTACAACATGGACATAAGTTGATGTGGAGTATTAAGCATATGCATGGTTTCTACTAATGAGACTCTTTCTTGTGAATTTCCTCTAGACATACTTATATCTTGTGCCCATTTCTGTGTGGCTGCTTCTCACATTGATTCCTTCTCTTTCTTGAAGGAACTTGATGTGGAGGCACTCCAAAAGGATCACGATCCACCTTACATCCATAGAATTGGAACCACCACCAAACAAGGATTTGTCAAAGAGAAAGGCCTATGCTCAAGCGGTTTATGATTCTCATCTATGTTGAGATTTTTTGCTTCAAGAGCTTCAGAAGATTTCGTCTACATGGTTGTCCCTTTCCTCCCTTTACTATATTGAATTGCTTGTGAAATTACTTGTTGGACTTGATTGCCTAAAATAAAATGAGTGTGGGGGGAGGGACTAAATCATTAGGAAAAGGTAGTTTTAGGGTGATGATTTTGTGGCCTCTTTGGTTGTCCTAAGCTTGCATTGAGGTCAATGCTAAGTAGTATGAGTGCCGGGGGAGTTTAGCTGATTGATTTTCTAGGTGATTGATTGTACATGAATTTTGGATAATACCTTTGCTAGAATTATTGATTGTTGACTTTAACTTCTCACAGTGCTTTGAGAATGGTCCGGAACTGAATCTTTCCTGAACAATGCTTGACTTTTGAATTTTCTGCACTGCACTTTGCTAATTCTGAGATACACATGCAGAACCGAACTTATCTTGAATGAATGAAGCAAGTATTGTTTACATATTGATGCCAGCTATGTGGTTTATCATCTGGAAATTTGTATCATAAGTAGAATGTTCTCATGCATTGAAAATGGTTATGTGCATGGTTTAGCCTTGTGTGAGTTAGTTTAGAATGCACAAACCTTGATGGAAGGATTTGAGCCTTATTGTCATTCATAAATTCAGTGTGCATACTCCACTTGATTCAATTTCCTCTAGAACTTGTCTTGCGTCTTAATCAAGGCCACATGATTGCACAAGAGTGATGAATATGATTGAGGCATTCTATTTCTTCACCCATTTTCCTAAACACAAGCCGTTTAAATCAATCCCTTGCTAACCCCATTGAGCCCTTCACTTTCATTTCTTCTTTACTTATGCACTGAATC
Source organism: Acacia pycnantha (assembly GCA_025563575.1). NCBI lineage: Eukaryota > Viridiplantae > Streptophyta > Magnoliopsida > Fabales > Fabaceae > Acacia > Acacia pycnantha. The sequence goes on along the minus strand of JAMWYP010000005.1, from coordinate 602,058 downwards.
TGAATTTATACATGAGACTCCATTTTGTATTTGACAGAATTTCCTTTAAGATGAAAATAATTGGATAGTGATACATTGATGATGTCACTTATTCAGTTTGATATGGCTGATTAGTTGTTCCTGGACAGAGAAAGGGAAAATATATATGAGTGTATAGAAAAAAATAAAGAAAACAGAAAAGGCCAGAAATAAAAAGAAAAAGAAACAAAAAGAGGAGAAAAAAGGCAAGGAAGAGAAAGGAAAAGCCATATATGTAGAAAGAAGAAAAGAAAAAAAAAATGGTAAAGAAGGCAGAACAAAAATGTCTTCAAATGGGCTTATGGACTTTTGGATGGTTAAGTTTTTTACTATGTGTTTATATTTAAATTATTTAAATGGATTTCTATTTTCATATTTATTTTTAGTATTCATCCTCTTCTTTACCTTCCCTCTTTTTCCTCCTTTCACACTGATGAGATTTTCAAACTGTTCCATTTGTTGTCTTTAATGTTACTTTTTTGTTTGCCATCTATCCACTATTTACTTATTATTTATTATTTATAATTTATAATATTTATTATTCAAAAATAGTTCTATTGGTTAATAATTAATAAATTTATGAATTGTTATATAACAATTAATAATTATTTTTCTCCTCAACTTTTTCCATGACCCTCTGCTCATTGATTTCTAATTTTATTTTCATGCTAATTCAGCATTTCTCATTCGGTATTATATTAGTTTCATATTAGTTTCGAGTGTTTTTACTATTTAAATTTAGATGTACTATTTTGTTAGATGACAATTAATACTTATTTTCTTCTTCTATTTCTTCCACAATTTGGAGTTGCTTGCTTCGTATATTTGCTTTATTATCTTTTTGCCAATTTTTTATTATTTAAATTATTTGAGTTAAGTGTGTTATTTTATTTATATTTAAATTTGTATTTAATGATTCCAAATAATTGCTTCTATTTAATTAGTTAAATTGTTTTTGTCATTAATTATTATTTATCATATGTATCGGTAAATTCTCTCTTTTTCCCAGGATTTTATTCTTCTCATTTGTATTATATCACTTTGGCATTATATTAATTGCTTCTCTCTTTTTTCCATAACTTTATATAACTTAATGAAGTTGCTTAATATGTTTGTGTTGTTTAAATTATTTAACTTAATATAAATTCTCTCTTCTATTATTTAACTTGATTATTATTTATCATATGTGTCAGTAAATTCTCTCTTTTATCTATGACTCTCTTCTCATGTGTATATAATTTAAGTTTTTTTTTTAATTTTGATTTGCTATTTTTTTTGTCATATTTGACTTAAATTATTTGTTACTATTTAATGTCATGTTTCTACTATTTAAATTATTTGATAATAAGTTATGTATTATTTAATAGTTGATAGATATTTATGGTTTATAATTATTACCTAACTTTATAATTTAATGGACTTTCGAGTAGTTTGAGTTGCTCAGTATTTGTGCTAATTTAAATTATTTGAGTTAATATTTTTGTGATATTTCATTTGGATGCACTATTTTGTTGTCATGTTTGACATTGTTTGTTACGTTAAATTTGTTTTTCTCTTTAATTAGTTAATTTTTTCATTTATCATATTTATGTATCTATTTATTATTCATTTGTTACTATTTGATCTTTTTATTTCATCATCCTTCCTCATTAGTATATATTAATTTGGCATTATATTAATTGCTTCTTTACTTCTCTCTTTTTTCCATAACTTTATATAATTTAATGAAGTTGCTTAATATGTTTGTGTTTTTTAAGATATTTAACTTGATATAAATTCTCTCTTGTATTATTTTTAACTTGATTATTATTTATCATATGTATCAGTAAATTTTCTCTTTTATCTATGACTCTCTTCTCATGTGTATATAATTTAAATTTGTTGATTTTGATTTGCTATTTTTTTTGTCATATTTGACTTAAATTATTTGTTACTATTTGTTGTCATGTTTGTAGTATCTAAATTATTTGATATTAAGTTATGTATTATTTAATAGTTAATAGATATTTATGGTTTATAATTATTATCTAACTTTATAATTTAATGGACTTTCGAGTAGTTTAAGTTGCTCAATATTTGTGCTAATTTAAATTATTTGAGTTAATATTTTTGTGATATTTCATTTGGATGCACTATTTTGTTGTCATGTTTGACATTTTTTGTTACGTTAATAATTAATAAGTTAAATTTTTTTTCTCTTTAATTAGTTAAATTTTTTATTTATCATATTTATGTATCTATTTATTATTCATTTGTTTCTATTTGATCTTTTTATTTCATCATCCTTCCTCATTAGTATATATTAATTTGGCATTATATTAATTGCTTCTTTACTTCTCTCTTTTTTCCATAACTTTATATAATTTAATGAAGTTGCTTAATATGTTTGTGTTTTTTAAGATATTTAACTTGATATAAATTCTCTCTTGTATTATTTTTAACTTGATTATTATTTATCATATGTATCAGTAAATTCTCTCTTTTATCTATGTCTCTCTTCTCATGTGTATATAATTTAAATTTTTTGATTTTGATTTGCGATTTTTTTGTCATATTTGACTTAAATTATTTGTTACTATTTGTTGTCATGTTTGTACTATTTAAATTATTTGATATTAAGTTATGTATTATTTAATAGTTAATAGACATTTATGATTTATAATTATTACCTAACTTTATAATTTAATGGACTTTCCAGTAGTTTAAGTTGCTCAATATTTGTGCTAAGTTAAATTATTTGAGTTAATATTTTTTTGATATTTCATTTGGATGCACTATTTTTTTGTAATGTTTGACATTGTTTGTTACGTTAATAATTAATAAGTTAAATTTGTTTTTCTCTTTAACTAGTTAATTTTTTTATTTATCATATTTATGTATCTATTTATTATTCATTTATTTCTATTTGATCTTTTTATTTCATGCTTCCTCATTAGTATATATTAATTTGTCATTATATTAAGGGAAAAGTATTTCTCCAGTCACTGGAGATAGAGTTATCTCCAGTAACCCCGAAACTACGTCGTTTTGAATTAATGAAGGGTGTGTTTGTAATTTTAGGTGAATTAATGAAGGATGTTTCGGTAAAATTTATATGATTAAAAAATAATCAAAATTACAGAAACACCCTTCATTAATCCAAAACGACGTAGTTTTGGGGTCACTGGAGATAACTCTATCTCCAGTAACTGGAGAAATCATTTACCTTTATATTAATTGCTTCTTTGCTTCTCTCTTTTTTCCACAACTTTTGCTTAATATGTTTGTGCTATTAAATTGTTTGAGTTAATATGTTTGTGGAATTTAAATTATTTGATTTAGATGCTCTATTTTGTTGCCATATTTGACTTATTATTTTTGTACATATTTAATTAGTTATTTAACCATTCCATTCATTGTCTTTTATTTATTTTTTGTTACTATTTATTTAATATTTATTATTTAATAATGAATATATTTATGAATTATTTTTATATATATAACAATAATATTTACTTCTACTTTTATATTTATTAAAGGTTTTTCTTGATATTGGAAGTGACTTATAAATAAGAAAGAAGTATATTGTTTAAAATAATTTTGGAGTGAAATAATAAATAAATGATATTTATCCAAATATTTAAAATAAGGTGGATAAACCACTAATACGATTTTCTAGCCATTTGTAATTTCATTTTCTAGATATGCACCTAGATTTTGCTTGGCCAGAATTCTAAACATGGACACATAAAAGTTGTGTCTTCCTCTTTGGTTTAGTATTTTTTTTTTTTTTTGAATTACAAGGCGGCAGGCACTAATGGCCTGAATTACAAGGAGCAGGATCGAACCCATGACCTCCCACTAGTTGGGGAGTACCCATACCACTAGGCTACAAGGCTTTTGGTTTGGTTTAGTTAATTTGTATGATGGTCTACTACACTTTGTTTTCCTATTTCCCACCAGAAATTGCTCCAATACTTTTTATAGGAAAATTTTGTGTTAGGTTAATCCTATTTATAACCAACTAATTATTTAATGGTACTCCCTTTGGTCCTAAATTTAAAATAATGCTGACTTTCTTATAAATATTAAGAAAACTAATTAAATTACTTTAAAATATTTATATTTTTCATTTTTTTCCTTCAAACTATCTTGCTTCTTTTATAAATTGATATATAGAGCCCGTTTGGATCCTCTTATTTTTAAGCTAAAAGCTACTTTTAAGTTAAAGCTAAAAAAAGAGCTTTTTAAAAAAAGTTAAAAGCTGTTTGGTGATTATATAAATTTTTTAGCTTAAAAGTTACTTAAAAGCTAAAATTAAAAATAAGTTGTTTGGCAAAATTTTTGTCATAAGCACTTTTCTAATAAAAATTATCATAAAAGGTACTCCCTCCCGTCCTAATTATAGGACATATTTAACCGATTTTGGGGAGATTAAGGAGGGAAGTTAAATTAGTTAATTTTAATCACTTTTCTAAAACGCCCTTATATAAATTTTAAATGACATTAAAAAAATGTGAATCAACCGTCCTTGCGATATACCTCTCCGACTTAGAATTTTTTTTTTTTATGATTTCTAATTGAAATAATGGTTTTGCTATATATATATATGTGTGTGTATAGATACACACACACATATATCTATACACAGACACCCCCCTCAACACAAATATCTACACATAAATACACACACAGATATATGTGTGTGTACATATATAAATATATAAATGTGTGTGTGTACATATATAAATATATATATTTGTGTGTGTGTCTATATACATATATAAATGTGTGTGTGTGCGCATATATAAATATATATATTTGTGTGTGTCTGTGTGTGTGTCTATATACATATATATATTTGTGTGTGTGTCTGTGTGCATATATAAATAAATAAATAAATAAATAAATATATATATATATATATATATATATATATATATATATATTGTGTGTGTGTGTCTGTGTGCATATATAAATATATATATTTGTGTGTGTCTATATACATATATAAATGTGTGTGTGTGTGTAAATATATATATTTGTGTATGTCTATATACATATATAAATGTGTGTGTGTGTAAATATATATATTTGTGTGTGTCTATATACATATATAAATGTGTGTGTGTGTAAATATATATATTTGTGTGTGTCTATATACATATATAAATGTGTGTGTGTGTAAATATATATATTTGTGTGTGTCTATATACATATATAAATGTGTGTGTGTGTAAATATATATATTTGTGTGTGTCTATATACATATATAAATGTGTGTGTGTGTCTGTGTGCATATATAAATATATATATTTGTGTGTGTGTCTATATACATATATAAATGTGTGTGTGTGTAAATATATATATATTTGTGTGTCTATATACATATATAAATGTGAATGTGTGTGTGTGTAAATATATATATATATATATTTGTGTGTCTATATACATATATAAATGTGAATGTGTGTGTGTGTATTATAAAATAAAATTAAAAAAAAAGAGCTTGTAAAAAAAGAGCTTATAAAATAAGCTCATCTCATGAGCTTTTTTATAAGAGCTTTTTTCTTCATTGTAAAATAAGCTCTTATAATTATAAGAGCTTTTATTAAACCCTGTTTGGCCTAGCTTCTACTTATAAGGAGAAGATAAGCTGAAAATAAGCTAGGCCAAACAGGCACTTAATCTTAGAATACGTGTGACTAAGGAACTTATTTATGTTAGTTCTCGGATTATTGGATTATGTTTTGATGATAACAAACCTTGGAATACAATGAAGACTTGATGATTCAGGTCTAAGTTGAATTGTATTTGAAGATTACTTACTTCAAGTGATCTGAGATGATCACTCAAGTAGCAGGTAATGCACTTGAGTTGTAACATCCCAAATTTTGGGATTCTTAAGTTTGAATAATGTATGGAGATTAATTATGAAATTTTGGCATAAAATAATTATGAGAATAATTATTTGTAAAATTAAGGTCTATTTTTCCTTAAATTTATTTTAGGAAAAGATTAAGGAATATTCATAAAGGAAAATTTCAGGCCTAAAACATTTATGGAATTAATTAATAAAGAAAACGAATCCTTATATGGAATTAAGGATTTAATGTTATCATTATTCCAATATTTGCAATTAAAAAGGTTTGGAAGAGGATCAATTAAGTATTAAAATGGGCCTCATAACACAATATCCACCATAAGCCCATTATCCCCACAAACTCCCTCAGCTAAAGCACGTGACAGTGGAGAGCTGTCAGCAAAAAGTCATTAGCCATACTTCTTCAGCTGAAGCATGTGGAACATATTTAGGTCTTGGTTAATTTAATAAATTGGTGAAGTGGGGTGTTGTAGAAGTTCGTTCCAATATGATCCCATTTAATCATCCACAAGATTTTTATTTGCAGCTTAGTTCATTACTTATTTAGTTGCAAATATTGGATAAGTATTAGGAATTAATCCTTAATTCCATATAGAGATTTCTCTTCCCTAATTAGCTTCTCTAGACCATAGAATATTGCTTCTAAAATTTCTAGGCCAACATTATCCACTATTTCTCCAAATGCACATACATGGCATTAATCAAAGCAACTTTTAGGATATTACATTTCTCCCACTGTTGAATAAATTTCGTCCTCGAAATTTGTTACATATGTTGAACCATAAACTCCAAATAACGTTTCCTCATGTCTTTCTATGCTTCCCAAATGGCTTTTCTCTAGAGCTGTCAGAACGGGCCACCCTGGCCCGTTAGGCCCTAACCCGCGCGGGCTAGGGCCAAAAAGCCCACAGGGCCAAAAAGCCCGCATGTTAAAAGGCCCGCACGGGCCAAAAAATTATATAGCCCTAAGGGTAAGTGTCAGCCCGCGGGCCAAAATTCATTTTAGAATAATCAACTTAGGCTTGAATAATCAACTTCAGGATACTGCCCGGTACTGAAAAAATACATCATGATCTTGAAAAATTATTTTAGGATGTTGAAAAAATATTTCAGGGTACTGAAAAAAATACTTCAAGATGCTGACTGAGGATACTGGCTGGTACTGAAAAAAATACTTAATGATCTTGAAAAATTATTTTAGATCTGAAATAATTTTTCAAGATCATTAAGTATTTTTCAATCGCCAAGATCCTCGTCAAGATCCTGAAGTATTTTTTCCAAGATCGATCAAGACCTTGAAATATTTTTTAACATTCTAAAATAATTTTTCAAGATCATGAAGTACTCGTTAGTATCCTAAAATAATTTTTCAAGATCATTAAGTATATTTTCAGTACCAGTCAGTATCCTGAAGTATTTTTTAAGTAGGGTTAAGGTGCAATGTTACACATGAAGTTTACCTCCGGGAGCGCCCAGCACCATGAAGTTTTTTCAGGAGCAAAAGTACACATGACGTTACGTTTTGGGAGCAAAAATACCACGGGCCGTTAAAAAACTAACGGTCAACTAAAGGTCAACTAACGGCCTGTGGTATTTTTGCTCCCAAAACGTAACGCCGTGTGTACTTTTGCTCCTGAAAAAACTTCGTGGTGCTGGGCGCTCCTGGGAGTAAACTTCATGTGTAAAATTGCACCTTAACCCTTTTAAGTATCAGTCAGTACCCTGAAATATTTTTTCAATATCCTAAAATAATTTTTCAAGATCATTAAGTATATTTTCAGTACCATTCAGTATCCTGAAGTATTTTTTAAGTACCAGTCAGTATCCTCAGTCAGTATCCTGAAGTATTTTTTAAGTACCAGTCAGTACCCTGAAATAATTTTTCAAGATCATTAAGTATATTTTCAGTACCAGTCAGTATCCTGAAGTATTTTTTTAAGTACCAGTCAGTACCCTGAAATATTTTTTCAACATCCTTAAATAAATTTTCAAGATCATGATGTATTTCTTCAGTGTCGGGCAGTATCTTTAAATATCTACAGTATCCTGAAATATTTGTTAAAAAAAAAAAGAGGGATTAGTGTTGTTTTTTGCGAGTGGACCGGAAGTGAACACTAGTGGCAGTGGATTGAATCCAATTCCTTGATTGAAGAAGGCGAGGAGGTGTAGTTTCAGATGGATTTGTACTATTTCTATGTTGAAAACAGGGTTGATTGGTGGCCCACGGGCTAGCCCCAACCTAACCCCAAAGAGTGGGGCTAATTTTGGGTTAGGGCCAAAAATGGCCCCATCATATGGGGGCTAAAAATATGGGGGCCAAACATGGGGTTTAATGGGCTGGCCCATAGGGTCCAGCCCATTTTGACAGCTCTACTTTTCTCGGTGATTACCCTTTATAGACCACTTTCACAAATGAAGTACTTCTTTGTCTAAGCTGCCTTTCTTGATGATCAATATTTCACTCAGACTCAACCATATATGTATGGTCATCTTGTACGTCCATGTCTTCATACTCAATGACATGCTTAGGGTCTGGTTGATGCTTCTTCAATTGGGAAACATGGAATACATCATGGAGTTTGCTCCGATTTGGGGGTAATGTTAACTGATAAGATACTGGTCCATGTTTTGCTAAAATTTCAAATTGTAATACCCCGAAATTTGAATTAGGGAATTTAAGGGCCAAAGTGCCAAAATGACCAAAATACCCCTGGGAGGAGTAAATAACTTAGGAAAATGGTGAAAAATCCTAAAGGGAAATGAAATAATTATTTAAATTGAGAGAGAGTATATCTCTAATTTTGGTAATTTAATAAATTACAAACTTGGAGAAATTGAAGAAGAATGCTCAAAAAGTATGGTAATGACCATAATGCCCTCACAAATTCTAAAATAAAGCAGAACACATGGAAACAGAAATGTTAATGCAAGAGTATAAAGGAAATAAGGTGTTCTAAGTAAGAAAATTATCAACTTGTGATAATTAAGTAATTAAGTAATATTGGGCTAATTACTTAAGCATAAGTAAAGGAAATTCATGAATAATTATGTAAAGCTCAAAAATTAGTGGAAAATAGTTGAAAATTAGTAAGAATATATTTACTAATTAATTGGAAATTTTTGAGAAAAATAGTTGAGGTTAGGTATTTTTAAGCCTAAATGCAAGAATGGACCAATAGGAAAATTTTGTAAAAAATTATGTGAAAATAATTATTTAATTAATTAAATAATTAATAAAATAATTAATCAAAATAAAAAATAAAAAACGAAAAAAGGGGCAGAAAAAAAAAGAAAAGGAAAAAAAAATGAAATGGGAAATAATATGTGCAAGTGGTATTATTATATTAATATAATTAATTAAAGCAAAAAAATGTGAATAGTAATTTAGAAATTAGGAAACGGATCCTATCTAGAGATCTAGGAATGGGATTTCCAAAGTCAAGGAAAAATAATGATCAGTGGAATTTTGTCTTCCGTTAGATTCTTACGGAAGTAAATTCTAAAGTCGTTTGTGCATTTCCTAATAAAACAAAATAGGGAAAAATGCATATAGGTATATTTTTGGATATAGAGGAAATAAATTCTAACTCAACATCTAGGAATGAGTTTGAATTTATTTTAACATATTTGGAATCAGTGAATTTTTCTGAAGAAGTTGATAATTTCAGAAATGCGTTCTGAAACCGGACGCGATCGGACACGTTTTTCGAGGAAACTTCAACTGGACTGTTGGAGCCCTATATGGGATCAAAATTTAGGTTAACTTGCACATTTCTAATAAGTGAGGAAATGGTTTCAAAGTTGTAAATCCAGAAGTTCGAGATTTCTCCGAAATCACGCGAATCGGGTACCGATCGGGAAATCGGCAGCAGGGCATAAAGTGAGCTTGTGTCACCATTTTTGGACCAGCCAAGGGCTGCCACATCACCTCAATTTCGTCCAACAATGTTCCATGGACATGGATTAACCACCATTTTGAGTTTGAATTTCCATGGTTGAAACAAGTTGGAAAATGCCAAACTTGTCCCTTGAAAAGTCTATAAATAGGAGGCATACCCCTTGAGAATTCTTCACACCTTCCTCTTTCTCTCTTGGCCGAAATTCTTGAGTGAGAAAGTAGAGAGAGAAGCTCTGGGCAAAATTGTGCAGAAGTCTTCAACGGGTAAGTCTTTCGGGCTTTAGTTTTTAAGTTCGAGTTTTAGTTCGGTAGTTAGTAGAATTGTTGGTTAGATTTAGGAAGTAGGGAATGAGATTCCTACTATTATTTTTTAGGCCTCATTGCATTGAAAAATGCCTGACGAGGTAAAAAACTTGGTAGGGATCGAGTACCTGAAAAGTTGAAGCTTTTATAGCTCTTTCAAAGGTAGGGGTACGTTGTAATGCTAGAATAGCCTTTAAATTTTCAAGTATGATTGGATATCATATGGGAGGGCTATTTTAGTCTTTATTTTCGAAAATCAAGATGGCGTCGAAGTTCTGGCAAAATTTTGGGAGGAAAATTAGTCAAAGTAACGAAGTGCTGGCGAAATTCCGCCAAATTAGGGGTATAGGGGCAAAATGGTAATTTTTACCTAAAATGCCAGTCGTAATGTCAAATCACTAATGAAAGTGATATTACCCTTATAGGATATCAGAAACTCTGATCTGCTGCCGTTACGCTGTCCGACGTGCCGTTGTTTCACGTTTTCCCGTAAAAGTACGTTTTTCCGCCAGAAGTACCTAACGTCGTCAACGAAGGTACGTTCGCGTACTGGTAACCTTAACGCTGATGTTTATCGTATGCGTATATGTTGTTTGATGATCTGTTGTATGTTTATGTACTATTAGGGTACGTACGTTCGCGTACTGTAACACTAACTCTGATGTTTACTGTATGCGTATATGTGATATGTGTATTGTATGTGATAGATGATGACTTTATGTCTGTGGTATGTTTATATTCTTTTGGGATATGTACGTTCGCGTACTGTAACACTAACTCTGATGTTTATGGTATGCATGTATGTGGTAGGTGTGTTGTATAGATGTTGTACTGTTTGAATGCATATAGTGGTTAGAAGATATGTCTATATGCTGGGAGCAATATGTCTGTATGCTGGGAGCAATATGTCTTTATGCTGGGAGCAATATGTCTTTATGCTGGGAGCAATATGTCTGCATGCTGGGAGCAATACATATACATTGATTGTGATAGAGTGTTGTTAGTAATGTTAATGTCTGCTATCTGTGTACATAAACATGAGGTTAACCGTTACCTGAGATCCGGTGCGCTGGATCTCAGCTCTTAACTTAGCGTTAGGTTTCGGAGGACCGAGGACCGAGGACCAAGGAGAGAGGCAAGCAGCCCGAGTAGAAGACCCCCGGCTGAAGACTTTCTTTTTGTTGTTCCAGCGGAAGCCTTTCTTTTGTATATACTTTAGAACCACGCGGTTTCTGTATCGTTGTAACCAAATGGACTTACGGCGTTTTATATATACATATCAGTTACTCAATCGCTCTGTTGCTCTACTCTGATGATTTTGAAATGATGTTTGATGAAAAAAAAAATTTATACTGCTTTTGAAAAGTCGGAATGTTACACAAATGGACCAATGTAATGAGATCTTAGCTTTTTCCTTTTTATTGATCTGTCAATCCTTGTAATTGGAGATACTTTCAAGAAAACATGATCTCTAACCTCAAACTCTAGAGGTCTCATTTTGTCAGCATAACTTTTTTGTCGACTCTATGCTATTAAAAGCCTCTTTCTAATTAGTCTAATCTGTTCTAAGGTTTGTTCAACAAGATCTGGCCCATATATATCTCTCTCGGACAACTCTATCTGTTGATTCCTTCCATACAATGTTCATACGGAGCCATTTGAATGTTCGCATGATAGTTATTATTGTAAGAAAATTCGGTGAGTGAAGGGTAATGATCCCCATTTCCTTTATATAAATTTCCACTAGTTGAATAATTAACACTGATGGAAATAGTATATGTCGATTTGGTGGGACAGTTAACAATTACCCAGATGCATTATAGTTCTTGATCTTGTGCAATCCCACCACCAGATCCATGGTAACACTTTTCCCATTTCCATTCCGGAATTTCCAAACTAGACATCCTATTGGCCATGGATGTTTACTCTTCACTTTCTAGTAAGTTAAACTTCTGGCCACATACTTAGTCACATCACTTTTAATCTTGACCACCAAAATTAGGATTTCCAGTTTCAATACATTTTAACTGCTCCTGGATGAATAATATATCTATTTTTATGTGCCTCATCCAGTATCTGAGATTATTTCCTTCCTGACTAACATTGAGGTTAGCAAGAAGTATTTCATTAGGTATATTCATGTTCAAGAAAACCTGATTTAACAGATTCAAGGGAGGAAGAATTGAATAGCCCTGAAAATATTTATAGACTATCAAGATAATAGATCATTAAAAAAAATATTTACTTATGTTATTTTAGATATTTTCTATTATTTATGAAATCTTTTTGATTTGTTGAGTGATCCTCAAGTTTAGGATCAGTAAGCTAGAATACTTAAACTAAATCAATAATTTCATTTATTTTTGATAGTTACTCCCATAATATCAATTATGGATTAATGGGGTAGTTTTAGGAATATCTTAATAATATTTTACTAGAGTATCTTAATTTATTTAGTATCTTATCTTGATTAAAATATTTGAATGAAGATATTAGGATTATCTTTTAGTTTTATTTTTTGCCTTTAATTCTTTCCATTATTTTGATTGCTATCAATAATAATAATAATAATCATAATAAAAAATACCTTTATTTTGTTTCGGTCAATTTCAAATTATCAGAGTGTCATATAAATTTATTGATTATCTATTGCAACAAGGGAATTTTAGTCTTTTTCTATTAAAACCCTCACCGCCTTAGATATTTCTCTTCCTCCCAGCAACGAAGGAAAAAATTTATGGAGACTTCGCCATTCTTCTTCTCTATTTAGCTATGTCACCATCGTCTATGTTCACTGGCATTGTTTCCTTATCCGGCGTTGCGATGATAGGAATAGCTTTCCCCTTGCTTTTCTGTTCAACAACTGCGTGGGTCCGTTTTCCTTTGCCGTCAGTGTGTGACCTCATTTTGTTAGGGCTGTGTCATAACAATTGAACTCATCTTCTTCCTTTGCTGTGATTGATGTTGCCTCAGGTGTGTGTATTAGAGTTTCGAATCTATTCTTGGGTTCTAAGATTGTGTATGTATGCTCAAATCCTTCTTCTCCATCCTATGTTTTTCGTCTTATTGATACATAGACATAGACATGATAAATAATAAGTGCTACATTAAATAAACAATAATTAAAGCAAAAAAATCAACTAATTAAATAGTAACATAACAAATAATAAGAAAGCTAATATAAAGTTATGAAATTATAAAGCTAACGAAAAGATAACTAAAAACATAAACAAGACAATAAATTGTACGAAATAAATTAAGTGATTAAGTCAAATATAACAGAAAAATAGTAACTCAAACAAAATATGACAACAAAATAACAAATCTAAATCAAATAAATTCAAAACATACACTTGAGAAGAAACAGGAAAAAAACACACACACAGGAGAAGAGAGTCAAGGATAAAGGAGAGAATTTTCTGATACATACACATGATAAATAATAAGTGTTACATTAAATAAACAATAATTAAAGCAAAAAAATCAACAAATTAAATATTAACATGTCAAATAATAAGAAAGCTAATATAAAGTTATGAAATTATAAAGCTAAGGAAAAGATAACTAAAAAGATAAAGTAGTAAGAAAAAATTAACTGATTAAGACAAATATAACACAAAAATAGTAACTCAAAGAAAATATGACAACAAAATAACAAATCAAAATCAAATAAATTAAAAACATAAACTTGAGAAGAAACTGGGTCAAAAACACACACACACATGAGAAGGAAGTTAAGGATAAACGAGAGAATTTTCTGATACATAGACATGATAAATAATAAGTAATACAATAAATAAACAATAATTAAAGAAAAAAAATCAACAAATTAAATATTAACATAACAAATAATAAGAAAGCTAATATAAAGTTATGAAATTATTAAGCTAAGGAAAAGATAACTAAAAAGAAAAAGTAGTAAAAAAATATTAAGTGATTAAGTCTAATATAACACAAAAATAGTAACTCAAAAAAAATATGACAACAAAATAACAAACCTAAATCAAATAAATTTAAAACATACACTTGAGAAGAAACTGGATAAAAAACACACACACACATGAGAAGGGAGTCAAGGATAAAAGAGAGAATTTTCTGATACATAGAGATGATAAATAATAAGTGTTACAATAAATAAATAATAATTAAAGCAAAAAAAATCAACTAATTAAATAGTAACAGAACAAAGAAGAAAAAGGCTAATATAAAGTTATGAAGTTATAAAGGTAAGAGAAAGTGATTAAGTCAAATATAACAGAAAAATAGTAACTCAAAGAAAATATGACAACAATATAACAAAACAAAATCAAATAATTTAAAAACATACACATGAGAAGAAATTGGATATAAAACACACACAAACACATGAGAAGTGAGTCAAGGATAAAAGACAAAATTTTCTGATACATATAGATGATAAATAATAAGTGTGACAATAACTAAAGCAAAAAAATCAACTAATTAAATCTTAACATAACAAATAAAAAGAAAGCTAATATAAAGTTATGAAATTATAAAGCTAAGGAAAAGATAACTAAAAACATAAACAAGACAATGAAGGGTAAGAAATAAATTAAGTGATTAAGTCAAATATAACAGAAAAATAGTAACTCAAGCAAAATATGACAAGAAAATAACAAATCTAAATCAAATAAATTAAAAACATACACTTGAGAAGAAACAGGAAAAAAAAACACACACACAGGAGAAGAGAGTCAAGGATAAAGGAGAGAATTTTCTGATACATAGACATGATAAATAATAAGTGTTACATTAAGTAAACAATAATTAAAGCAAAAAAATCAACTAATTAAATATTAACATAACAAATAATAAGAAAGCTAATATAAAGCTAAGGAAAAGATAACTAAAAACATAAAGTAGTAAGAAAAAAATTAACTGATTAAGTCAAATATAACACAAAATAGTAACTTAAAGAAAATATGACAACAAAATAACAAATCTGAATCAAATAAATTAAAAACATAGATTTCAGAAGAAACTGGAAAAAAAACACACACACACACACAGACACATACGAAGAAATTCAACGATAAAGAAGATAATTTTCTTATACATATAGATGATAAATCATAAGTGTTACAATAAATAAACAATAACTAAAGCAAAAAAATCAACTAATTAAATATTAACATAACAAATAAAAAGAAAGCTAATATAAAGTTATGAAATTATAAAGCTAAGGAAAAGATAACTAAAAACATAAACAAGACAATGAAGTGTAAGAAATAAATTAAGTGATTAAGTCAAATATAACAGAAAAATAGTAACTCAAGCAAAATATGATAACAAAATAACAAATCCAAATCAAAAAAATTCAAAACATACACTTGAGAAGAAACAGGAAAAAAACACACACACACACAGGAGAAGAGAGTCAAGGATAAAGGAAAGAATTTTCTGATACATAGACATGATAAATAATAAGTGTTACATTAAATAAACAATAATTAAAGCAAAAAAATCAACTAATTAAATATTAACATAACAAATAATAAGAAAGCTAATATAAAGTTATGAAATTATAAAGTTAAGGAAAAGATAACAAAAAACATAAAGTAGTAAGAAAAACATTAACTGATTAAGTCAAATATAACACAAAATAGTAACTTAAAGAAAATATGACAACAAAATAACAAATCTAAATCAAATAAATTAAAAACATAGATTTGAGAAGAAACTGGAAAAAAAAACACACACACACACACAGACACATACGAAGAAATTCAACGATAAAGAAGATAATTTTCTTATACATATAGATGATAAATCATAAGTGTTACAATAAATAAACAATAACTAAAGCAAAAAAATCAACTAATTAAATATTAACATAACAAATAAAAAGAAAGCTAATATAAAGTTATGAAATGATAAAGCTAAGGAAAAGATAACTAAAAACATAAAAAAGACAATGAAGTGTAAGAAATAAATTAAGTGATTAAGTCAAATATAACAGAAAAATAGTAACTCAAGCAAAATATGACAACAAAATAACAAATCTAAATCAAATAAATTCAAAACATACACATGTGATGAAACAGGACAAAAAAACAGACAAAGGATAAAGGAGAGAATTTTCTGATACATAGACATGATAAATAATAAGTGTTACATTAAATAAACAATAATTAAAGCAAAAAAATCAACTAATTAAATATTAACATAACAAATAATAAGAAAGCTAATATAAAGTTATGAAATTATAATGCTAAGGAAAAGATAACTAAAAACATAAAGTAGTAAGAAAAAAATTAACTGATTAAGTCAAATATAACACAAAAATAGTAACTTAAAGAAAATATGACAACAAAATAACAAATCTCAATCAAATAAATTAAAAACATAGATTTGAGAAGAAACTGGAAAAAAAAAAACACACACACACACACAGACACATAAGAAGAAATTCAACGATAAAGAAGATAATTTTCTTATACATATAGATGATAAATCATAAGTGTTACAATAAATAAACAATAACTAAAGCAAAAAAATCAACTAATTAAATAGTAACATAACAAATAATAAGAAAGCTAATATAAAGTTATGAAATTATAAAGCTAACGAAAAGATAACTAAAAACATAAACAAGACAATGAATTGTACGAAATAAATTAAGTGATTAAGTCAAATATAACAGAAAAATAGTAACTCAAACAAAATATGACAACAAAATAACAAATCTAAATCAAATAAATTCAAAACATACACTTGAGAAGAAACAGGAAAAAAACACACACACAGGAAGAGAGTCAAGGATAAAGGAGAGAATTTTCTGATACATACACATGATAAATAATAAGTGTTACATTAAATAAACAATAATTAAAGCAAAAAAATCAACAAATTAAATATTAACATGTCAAATAATAAGAAAGCTAATATAAAGTTATGAAATTATAAAGCTAAGGAAAAGATAACTAAAAAGATAAAGTAGTAAGAAAAAATTAACTGATTAAGACAAATATAACACAAAAATAGTAACTCAAAGAAAATATGACAACAAAATAACAAATCAAAATCAAATAAATTAAAAACATAAACTTGAGAAGAAACTGGTCAAAAACACACACACACATGAGAAGGAAGTTAAGGATAAACGAGAGAATTTTCTGATACATAGACATGATAAATAATAAGTAATACAATAAATAAACAATAATTAAAGAAAAAAAATCAACAAATTAAATATTAACATAACAAATAATAAGAAAGCTAATATAAAGTTATGAAATTATTAAGCTAAGGAAAAGATAACTAAAAAGAAAAAGTAGTAAGAAAAATATTAAGTGATTAAGTCTAATATAACACAAAAATAGTAACTCAAAAAAAATATGACAACAAAATAACAAACCTAAATCAAATAAATTTAAAACATACACTTGAGAAGAAACTGGATAAAAAACACACACACACATGAGAAGGGAGTCAAGGATAAAAGAGAGAATTTTCTGATACATAGAGATGATAAATAATAAGTGTTACAATAAATAAATAATAATTAAAGCAAAAAAAATCAATTATAAAGCTAAGGAAAAGATAACTAAAAACATAAAGTAGAAAGAATAAAATTAACTGATTAAGTCAATGATAACACAAAAATAGTAACTTAAAGAAAATATGACAACAAAATAACAAATCTAAATCAAATAAATTAAAAACATAGATTTGAGAAGAAACTGGAAAAAAAAACACACACACACACATAAGAAGAAAGTCAATGATAAAGGAGATAATTTTCTTATACATATAGATGATAAATCATAAGTGTTACAATAAATAAACAATAATTAAAGCAAAAAATCAACTAATTAAATATTAACATAACAAATAAAAAGAAAGCTAATATAAAGTTATGAAGTTATAAAACTAAGGAAAAGGGGTAAGAGAAAGTGATTAAGTCAAATATAACAGAAAAATAGTAACTCAAAGAAAATATGACAACATAACAAAACTAAATCAAATAATTTAAAAAGATACACATGAGAAGAAATTGGATATAAAACACACACAAACACATGAGAAGGGAGTCAAGGATAAAAGACAGAATTTTCTGATACATATAGATGATAAATAATAAGTGTGACAATAACTAAAGCAAAAAATATCAACTAATTAAATCTTAACATAACAAATAAAAAGAAAGCTAATATAAAGTTATGAAATTATAAAGCTAAGGAAAAGATAACTAAAAACATAAACAAGACTGTTACGGACCTAGTCTAGGCCCATTATCTCACTGGCTAGTACAGGGGGCAACCCACTATCCGTGGGACCCAGCCAAGACCTTGGACATGTACCCACGACCCTGGCCATGCACCCACGATCCTGGACATGCGCACACGATCCCGGACACGCACAGGACACGTACGGTGTGGCAGCCAAGGGACTAACTAACCAGTATACTCTATATATACAGAGGAAGGAGACGGGCGCTGTGTACATTCATTCTAAGCCCCGACTTATCTACATTCAACACACACACACACACAAGACCCCTTAGGCGAAACGCCCGCTTGTGTACCGTGATCATACCCTCTCCCGAACGCTTGTCCCATAAGCATACAGAAGGGCACACGATCCTATATCAAATCACCGGACCTTCAATTGGCCTGGACATCGAGTTCTACACCGAACAGTGCCGCCGACCGTGGGATCAATAAATTTCTATTCCCGTGACCATGAGGATAAGCACTCGTGCTTCAAGCCAAAGACAATCGGAGGCGGATCAAGCGGGGGACAACCGTCAACCACCGCGTCAACCACCCCGTAATGAGCAGCCGATTAACCAGTACGATGGAGACCATCAGGAAGGAGAAGATCGGCTTTCTCACCGTAAGAACCATTGATTCCCAACAATGAACGACATCAAAAGGACAACCCGTCCGACACGGAGTCCTCGGCTCCACGAAACCAAGACCGTGGAGCACGAATTCCACTCGGAGGAGGCCGGGACATCCCACATGCCGAGCCAGACTTTCGATCTCTTCAAGCCGGGATGCTTGCGATAATGAGGCGGGTGGACAACATAGACAAGCGCCACACCCTTCACTATCAGCCGAGCGGAAGAGCGGGAGAAAAGACGGACCCACACCCTTTCCAAATGAGGACCGGGAAGATAAAACTTGGAGAGAGGACGACGATGACGAGAGCTCGGCTCATCACACCGACAAAGGTAGGAGGAAACCGTCAACAGCAGGAGGGCCAATAGGAGGAACCAAAACCGGGATGAAGAGGGTCGACCTCAGGCGAGGAACCATCGAAGTGACAGGACGATTCCTCCAAGTGGTTTCCAAATGACGGAGATATGTCACCAAATGCACAATAGCTTTTCTCGAAGGAGATCCGAACGCCCGATTCCCTGAGAAGCTGAATTTGGGCGAGTTGACAAAGTATGATGGCACACAAGACCCGACGACTCATTTAGAAGACTTTGACGTTCACATGTCGGTTAGAGGTCTCAAGGAACCAATCGTGCCCTGATCTTCGCCGCGACGTTAAAGGGCCGGCGTTGAAATGGCTTCACACTCTTCCTTTTGGGTCGATCCACAACTTTGAAGACTTGGCCGAGGCCTTTGAGTTGCACTTCGCGACTAGCAAACGGCAACCAAAATCCCAGTATTCTCTCTCCAAAATCAGACAGCGGCCGGGAGAGCTGCTCCAAAGTTACCTTGACCGCTTCAATCATGCGGTACTGCAGGTGCGCGGACTTAACGAAGACTACCTTGAACGTGGACTCATCCCAGACGATGCAATGGAAGCAAAAATGTTGATTCGAGACGCGACCAAGTACACAATGGTGGAGGATCAACTTTACCGAAAAGGATTACATTCTCCCATGCTAAGGTGTTTGAACCCAAATGAAGCGGGGTATGTCCTGGCCGAGATTCATGGAGGGGCCAACGGTCAGCATATGGGGGCTAAGGCGCTCGCGTAAAAACCCTTCGAGCAAAGCTATTGCGGCCGACGTTGGAGGCGGATTCAAAGACCCTTGTAAGACAATGTGATAGTTGTCGAAACATGCCGAGTTATTTGGCGCCCCAGCCGAGCTGCATTCCATCACGGCCCCGGCCATTTTACAAATGGGGCATGGACATTCTGGGCCATTCAAGACAAAGACTTAGCAAAGCTGCGGTGGCTAATCGTGGCGATGAGACTACTTCACCAAGTGGATTGAGGCCGAACCTCTCACAACGATCTCCTCGGCGTGTGTGCAGCGATTTGTTGAAGTTAATATAATTACGCGGTTCGGAGCACCACCGAGATAGTAATGTACAACGAACTCGGTTCACTGGAGTCGGATTTCGTGATTTGATTTATGAATACGGAATACAAAGATCACTTTGCTTCCGTGGAATACCCGCAAATCCAACGGCAAGCCGAGGCCGCCAATAAGGTCATCCTTGATGGTTTGAAGAAACGTATGCCGGAGGCCGACACCTCTTGGGCGATCAACTACCTTTTGTTCTTTGGGAAATCGAACAAGCGCTCGGACATCCACCCAAGAAACTCCTTATAGACCGCCTACGGTTGTGAGTCTATGATTCCTGTGGAAATAGGGATGATGTCTTGGCGCAGAAGAGCATTTTATCACAAGGCGAAATAGCCAATAGTGAGGCGTTAGCGATCGTGTTGGATCCGGCCGATGAGGCTCGGGTCACCTCCCATTGTCGGGATATTGCAATGAAGCAATGATCGCGGCTCGTTATAACAAGAAGGTTAGACCAAGAAGATTCCACCCAGGTTGCTTGGTACTTAGAAGGGCCGACATTGGGAACAAGAACTCCAAAGACGGCAAGCTTGCGGCTAATTGGGACGGACCTTATCGCGTTCGGAAACTCTTGAGAGAGGAGCTTACATTCGGAAAATTTGGATGGAACCCCTATCAAGCGAACATGGAATGCGGACAAATTAAAGGCATATTTCAGTTAGGCTTATCTTTTGTTTTTCTTAAAGCATCGTTTTCCATTATGTTCTTTGTTCAACATTGGCCTGCTGGCTTTTCCCTTCGTAACAATTGCTTTGTCGAATATGAATGAAACTCTCGTTCGAGGGTATCTATTGAATTCCAAACATTGTCTTTTTCAAGATTCAATTGTTATTAGCTTTTCAGCTGAAGAAAACACGTCTGGATAGCTATCACAGCTTTTACACGCTAATTTACTCCGGGTATCAATAGAAAATGTCATGCCGACCCCGATCAGTCAAAATGCTCTGGACGCTATCTGACAAAACCGAACCCGGGCAGGTGGCAATTTTCATCTACCTTTGGATGACCGGTTATAATACTCAGAATTTTATAAAACAATGCAAACACTAGCACTTTAAAACATCATGGTCTTATGACCAAAAGCGCGTTCGCAGATTCTGCCTATTTTCATAAGACCTTGGCCCGGTCGACCGCGATAACTGGTAAAGTTATATTTTAGTACGATGCATTATGGTTGCTAAATTACCATCTATTGTTAATCGTAACCAAAAATGGCCATGTTGGCCAATCTGTTCAGTAAAGTCATTGCCGGTAACACAACCGGGCAGATTATACAAATTACAAAGAAAAAAAAAAAAGAGAGAAATCAATCCATGTGCTTCGGGGCGGTCGAGACTTCCTCACCCTGCTCAGCCTCCAGCAAGGCCGCATCGCCATCTATCCGGGTCTCGGAGCCAGCAGGAGGTTCCACATAGGGGACAATCTGAACGCTTGTCCCATAAGCATACAGGAAGGGCACACAGATCCTATATCAAATCACCGGACCTTCAATAGGCCGGACATCAGAGTTCTACACCAGAACAAAGACAATGAAGGGTAAGAAATAAATTAAGTGATTAAGTCAAATATAACAGAAAAATAGTAACTCAAGCAAAATATGACAGCAAAATAACAAATCTAAATCAAATAAATTCAAAACATACACTTGAGAAGAAACGGGAAAAAAACACACACACACAGGAGAAGAGAGTCAAGGATAAAGGAGAGAATTTTCTGATACATAGACATGATAAATAATAAGTTTTACATTAAATAAACAATAATTAAAGCAAAAAAATCAACTAATTAAATATTAACATAACAAATAATAAGAAAGCTAATATAAAGTTATGAAATTATAAAGCTAAGGAAAAGATAACTAAAAACATAAAGTAGTAAGAAAAAAATTCACTGATTAAGTCAATGATAACACAAAAAAAGTAACTTAAAGAAAATATGACAACAAAATAACAAATCTAAATCAAATAAATTAAAAACATAGATTTGTGAAGAAACTGGAAAAAAAAAAAACACACACACACAAACACACATAAGAAGAAAGTCAATGATAAAGGAGATAATTTTCTTATACATATAGATGATAAATCATAAGTGTTACAATAAATAAACAATAATTAAAGCAAAAAATCAACTAATTAAATATTAACATAACAAATAAAAGGAAAGCTAATATAAAGTTATGAAGTTATAAAACTAAGGAAAAGGGGTAAGAGAAAGTGATTAAGTCAAATATAACAGAAAAATAGTAACTCAAAGAAAATATGACAACATAACAAAACTAAATCAAATAATTTAAAAAGAGATGAGAAGAAATTGGATATAAAACACACACAAACACAAGAGAAGTAAAAGACAGAATTTTCTGATACATATAGATGATAAATAATAAGTGTGACAATAATTAAAGCAAAAAAATCAACTAATTAAATATTAACATAACAAATAAAAAGAAAGCTAATATAAAGTTATGAAATTATAAAGCTAACGCAAAGATAACTAAAAACATAACAAGACAATGAAGTGTAAGAAATAAATTAAGTGATTAAGTCAAATATAACAGAAAAATAGTAACTCAAGCAAAATATGACAACAAAATAACAAATCTAAATCAAATAAATTCAAAACATACACTTGAGAAGAAAGAGGAAAAAAACACAAACACACAGGAGAATAGAGTCAAGGATAAAGGAGAGAATTTTCTGATACATACACATAATAAATAATAAGTGTTACATTAAATAAACAATAATTAAAGCAAAAAAATCAACTAATTAAATAGTAACATAACAAATAATAAGAAAGCTAATATAAAGTTATGAAATTATAAAGCTAAGGAAAAGATAACTAAAAACATAAAGTAGTAAGAAAAAAAATTAACTGATTAAGTCAAATATAACACAAAAATAGTAACTTAAAGAAAATATGACAACAAAATAACAAATCTAAATCAAATAAATTAAAAACATAGATTTGAGAAGAAACTTGAAAAAAAAAAAACACACACACACTCATAAGAAGAAAGTCAATGATAAAGGAGATAATTTTCTTATACATATAGATGATAAATCATAAGTGTTACAATAAATAAACAATAATAAAGCAAAAAATCAACTAATTAAATATTAACATAACAAATAAAAAGAAAGCTAATATAAAGTTATGAAGTTATAAAACTAAGGAAAAGGGGTAAGAGAAAGTGATTAAGTCAAATATAACAGAAAAATAGTAACTCAAAGAAAATATGACAACATAACAAAACTAAATCAAATAATTTAAAAACATACAAATGAGAAGAAATTGGATATAAAACACACAAAAACACATGAGAAGGGAGTCAAGGATAAAAGACAGAATTTTCTGATACATATAGATGATAAATAATAAGTGTGACAATAACTAAAGCAAAAAAATCAACTAATTAAATCTTAACATAACAAATAAAAAGAAAGCTAATATAAAGTTATGAAATTATAAAGCTAAGGAAAAGATAACTAAAAACATAAACAAGACAATGAAGGGTAAGAAATAAATTAAGTGATTAAGTCAAATATAACAGAAAAATAGTAACTCAAGCAAAATATGACAACAAAATAACAAATCTAAATCAAATAAATTAAAAACATACACTTGAGAAGAAACAGGAAAAAAACACACACACACAGGAGAAGAGAGTCAAGGATAAAGGAGAGAATTTTATGATACATACACATGATAAATAATAAGTGTTACATTAAATAAACAATAATTAAAGCAAAAAAATCAACTAATTAAATATTAACATAACAAATAATAAGAAAGCTAATATAAACTAATGAAATTATAAAGCTAAGGAAAAGATAACTAAAAACATAAAGTAGTAAGAAAAAAATTAACTGATTAAGTCAATGATAACACAAAAAAAGTAACTTAAAGAAAATATGACAACAAAATAACAAATCTAAATCAAATAAATTAAAAACATAGATTTGTGAAGAAACTGGAAAAAAAAAAAAACACACACACACACAAACGCACATAAGAAGAAAGAGAATTTTCTGATACATACACATGATAAAGAATAAGTGTTACATTAAATAAACAATAATTAAAGCAAAAAAATCAACTAATTAAATAGTAACATAACTGTTATGGACCTAGTCTAGGCCCATTATCTCACTGGCTAGTACAGGGGGCAACCCACCATCCGTGGGACCCAGCCACGACCTTGGACATGCACCCACGACCCTGGACATGCACCCACGATCCTGGACATGCGCACACGATCCCGGACACGCACATGACACGTACGGTGTGGCAGCCAAGGGACTAACTAACCACCCATAAGCATACAGAAGGGCACACGATCCTATATCAAATCACCGGACCTTCAATAGGCCTGACATCCGAGTTCTACACCGTAACAAAGGCGCCGACCGTGGGGATCAATAAATTTCTATTCCCGTGACCATGAGGGTAAGCACTCGTGCTTCGTGCCAAAGACAATCGGAGGCGGATCAAGCGGGGACAACCGTCAACCACCGCGTCAACCACCCCGTAATGAGCAAATGATTAACCAAGACGATGGAGACCATCAGAAGGAGAAGATCGGCTTTCTCACCGTAAGAACCATTGATTCCCAACAATGAACGACATCAAAAGGACAACTCCGTCCGACACGGAGTCCTCGGCTCCACGAAACCAAGACCGTGGACCACGAAATTCCACTCGGAGGAGGCCGGACATCCCACATGCCGAGCCGACTTTCGATCTCTTCAAGCGGGATGCTTGCGATAATGAGACGGGTGGACAACATAGACAAGCGCCACACCCTTCACTATCGCGAGCGGAAGAGCGGGAGAAAAGACGGACCCATACCCTTTCCAAATGAGGACCTGGGAAGATAAAACTTGGAGAGAGGACGACGATGACGAGAGCTCGGCTCATCGCACTGACAGTGTAAGGCGGAAACCGTCGATGCACAGGAGGGCCAATAGGAGGAACCGTAACCGGATGAAGAGGGTCGACCTCAAAGCGAGGAACCATCGAGGTGACAGGACGATTCCCCAAGTGGTTTCCAAATGACGGAGATATGTCACCCAAATGCACAATAGCTTTTCTCGAAGGAGATCCGAACGCCCGATTCCCGAGAAGCCGAATTTGGGCGAGTTGACAAAGTATGACGGCACACAAGACCCGACGACTCATTTAGAAGACTTTGACGTTCACATGTCGGTTAGAGGTCTCAAGGAACCAATCGTGCCCCGGATCTTCGCCGCGACGTTAAAGGGGCCTACGTTGAAATGGCTTCACACTCTTCCCTTTGGGTCGATCCACAACTTTGAAGACTGGCCGAGGCCTTTGAGTTGCACTTCGCGACTAGCAAACGGCAACCAAAATCCCAAAGATTCTCTCTCCAAAATCGACAATGCCGGGAGAGCTGCTCCAAAGTTACCTGGACCGCTTCAATCATGCGGATCGCATGGCAGTGCGCGGACTTAACGAAGACGTACACGTTCACTTATTGGTGGACGGCCTCGATAAAGAGTCCCGCCCGGCGTAATCTTTTTAAAGGAGCGGGCAAAGAATCTCAACGACTTCATCTCCCGTTCAAAGAAGTACTTGGACGTCGAGCAGATGCGAATGGCGAACAATCCCACCCGAGGCGGGACCAAGATAGAACCTCCTCCTGTGGGTCGAGACTTCTCGACAACAGAATAGGGATTCCCTGAGAAGGGGAATGAAAACAAGAGCCGAGGTGGCAAATTTGATCACGGTGAGCAAGTACGAGAAATATTCGGCCCGACGGTGCCTCGATCTCAAGTTTGGAAGGAGGTATCGAAGGAAATACCTTCGAGAAGTCCTGTCCGTCAGGGACCGACCAAAATTCAAGGAACATCACACTGAGGTAGCACGACCGCCTTTGTTTTTCACAAGAGACGACCTCAAGGACGTTGTTCCCGGCCATCAAGATGGGCTAGTAATAACCAGAACAGTGGCAACGGTTTGCGACGTTGGACGAGAAGATTCATCGCCCCAAAGCCACCAACGGCTTTTTCCCTTGACAGTGTGGCGTAGTTCCGCCAGTCTTCGGGGGTCATATCCTTTATGTCCTTCGACATTGGGAGCCACTCTATTAAAGGTATTAACGAAAAGGAAACGGCTCACTCGAAAAACAGGGGAAGTTTTGCACAAATGAAGGAACTGAAAACAGGACTACGCGAAAACCCACTCAACAAGGGAATCTACCCAGAATTTCAACTAAATACAGACGTAATCTTATAGGGAGACGGCAGATCAGAGCAGAACAAAAGAAAGAGGCAAGGAAACAAGAATACCTACCTAAAATATGGAGATGATCAATGGAAGTTGTGGAACGAAGATGGTTCACGAAACTCGAAACCCAATCGACGGGGGCAAAAGCGCCTTTTCCATTCGTTAGAAAGGATGACGTGACCTTTTCATTTAATGCGCGTCTGTCAGGCATTAATTACGCCAAAGGCCGTATAGGCCAAAGACCCCTCAATTCGGCTTCACGACAATCGAGGGACGCCACTGGCATAGGCAAATGATAACGTAGAAGAGGAATCGACAGCCCAGATCCGGCACAAGGGGCAGGAGTCACAGTCAATTATCCCGGCTCACTCGTTAGGCTAATCAGCCTCTGAGAAAGGACCCGCATTTGGAGTCTTCAACCGTGCAAGAAGCGAGCCCGGACGGTCGAAGAACAACAAAATTTAAACAAACACAACCCGGACCACATGTCTGGGGGCAATTCAACCAGAAGACTTGTAGTTCCGAGGTTGCTTGAAACTCTGATAGACACCTTATCAAAGTAAGACGGGGCGCCTCCGATACAACTAGAGGATCCTAAGAACATGTCCACCCCGGTTGACCGAGAGACTGGACAACCCTACTGGGGGCAAGGACATCATGTTACTTCGCGATCAACAAAGACTCGTACTTCAACAAAGACTCGAACTTTCGTTCTTCATCAAGCGAACATCTAAACTCTACCGCACAGACCTGAGCAACCGAGCTTGGGGCAAGCACACGACCTAGTCTAGGCCCATTATCTCACCGGCTAGTACAGGGGCAACCCACCATCCGTGGGACCCACCATGACCTTGGACATGCACCCACGACCCCGGACATGCACCCACGATCCCGGACATGCGCACACGATCCCGGACACGCACATGACACGTACGGTGTGGCGCCCAAGGGACTAACTAACCGTATACTCTATATATACAGAGGAAGGAGACAGGCGCAGTGTACATTCATTCTAAGCCTTGACTTATCTACATACAAATCACCAAGACACACAAAGACCCCTTAGGCGAAACGCCTGCTTGTGTACCGTGATCATACCCACTCCTGAACGCTTGTCCCATAAGCATACAGGAAGGGCACACAGATCCTATATCAAATCACCGGACCTTCAATAGGCCGGACATCTGAGTTCTACACCAGAACAATAACAAATAATAAGAAAGCTAATATAAAGTTATGAAATTATAAAGCTAAGGAAAAGATAACTAAAAACATAAAGTAGTAAGAAAAAAATTAACTGATTAAGTCAAATATAACACAAAAATAGAAACTTAAAGAAAATATGACAACAAAATAACAAATCAAAATCAAATAAATTAGAAACATAGATTTGAGAAGAAACTGGAAAAAAAAACACACACACACATAAGAAGAAAGTCAATGATAAAGGAGATAATTTTCTTATACATATAGATGATAAATCATAAGTGTTACAATAAATAAACAATAATTAAAGCAAAAAATCAACTAATTAAATATTAACATAACAAATAAAAAGAAAGCTAATATAAAGTTATGAAGTTATAAAACTAAGGAAAACGGGTAAGAGAAAGTGATTAAGTCAAATATAACAGAAAAATAGTAACTGAAAGAAAATATGACAACATAACAAAACTAAATCAAATAATTTAAAAAGATACACATGATAAGAAATTGGATATAAAACACACACAAACACATGAGAAGGGAGTCAAGGATAAAAGACAGAATTTTCTGATACATATAGATAAATAATAAGTGTGACAATAACTAAAGCAAAAAAATCAACTAATTAAATCTTAACATAACAAATAAAAAGAAAGCTAATATAAAGTTATGAAATTATAAAGCTAAGGAAAAGATAACTAAAAACATAAACAAGACAATGAAGGGTAAGAAATAAATTAAGTGATTAAGTCAAATATAACAGAAAAATAGTAACTCAAGCAAAATATGACAACAAAATAACAAATCTAAATCAAATAAATTCAAAACATACACTTGAGAAGAAAGAGGAAAAAAACACACACACAGGAGAAGAGAGTCAATGATAAAGGAGAGAATTTTCTGATACATACACATGATAAATAATAAGTGTTACATTAAATAAACAATAATTAAAGCAAAAAAATCAACTAATTAAATATTAACATATCAAATAATAAGAAAGCTAATATAAAGTTATGAAATTATAAAGCTAAGGAAAAGATAACTAAAAACATAAAGTAGTAAGAAAAAAATTAACTGATTAAGTCAAATATAACACAAAAATAGTAACTTAAAGAAAATATGACAACAAAATAACAAATCTAAATCAAATAAATTAAAAACATAGATTTGAGAAGAAACTGGAAAAAAAAAACACATACACACAGACTTATAAGAAGAAAGTCAACGATAAAGGAAATAATTTTCTTATATATATAGATGATAAATCATAAGTGTTACAATAAATAAACAATAACTAAAGCAAAAAAATCAACTAATT
This sequence comes from Acacia pycnantha, assembly GCA_025563575.1. NCBI lineage: Eukaryota > Viridiplantae > Streptophyta > Magnoliopsida > Fabales > Fabaceae > Acacia > Acacia pycnantha. Next base: position 572,903 of record JAMWYP010000005.1, on the reverse strand, counting down.
AAATATTAACATAACAAATAAAAAGAAAGCTAATATAAAGTTATGAAATTATAAAGCTAAGGAAAAAGATAACTAAAAACATAAAGTAGTAAGAAAAAAATTAACTGATTAAGTCAAATATAACAAAAAAATAGTAACTTAAAGAAAATATGACAACAAAATAACAAATCTAAATCAAATAAATTAAAAACATAGATTTGAGAAGAAACTGGAAAAAAAAACACACACACACACACATAAGAAGAAAGTCAATGATAAAGGAGATAATTTTCTTATACATATAGATGATAAATCATAAGTGTTACAATAAATAAACAATAATTAAAGCAAAAAATCAACTAATTAAATATTAACATAACAAATAAAAGGAAAGCTAATATAAAGTTATGAAGTTATAAAACTAAGGAAAAGTGGTAAGAGAAAGTGATTAAGTCAAATATAACAGAAAAATAGTAACTCAAAGAAAATATGACAACATAACAAAACTAAATCAAATAATTTAAAAAGAGATGAGAAGAAATTGGATATAAAACACACACAAACACATGAGAAGTAAAAGAAATTCTGATACATATAGATGATAAATAATAAGTGCGACAATAATTAAAGCAAAAAAATCAACTAATTAAATATTAACATAACAAATAAAAAGGAAGCTAATATAAAGTTATGAAATTATAAAGCTAACGAAAAGATAACTAAAAACATAAACAAGACAATGAATTGTAAGAAATAAATTAAGTGATTAAGTCAAATATAACAGAAAAATAGTAACTCAAGCAAAATATGACAACAAAATAACAAATCTAAATCAAACAAATTCAAAACATACACTTGAGAAGAAAGAGGAAAAAAACACAAACACACAGGAGAAGAGAGTCAAGGATAAAGGAGAGAATTTTCTGATACATACACATGATAAATAATAAGTGTTACATTAAATAAACAATAATTAAAGCAAAAAAATCAACTAATTAAATAGTAACATAACAAATAATAAGAAAGCTAATATAAAGTTATGAAATTATAAAGCTAAGGAAAAGATAACTAAAAACATAAAGTAGTAAGAAAAAAATTAACTGATTAAGTCAAATATAACACAAAAATAGAAACTTAAAGAAAATATGACAACAAAATAACAAATCAAAATCAAATAAATTAGAAACATAGATTTGAGAAGAAACTGGAAAAAAAAAAAACACACACACACACACATAAGAAGAAAGTCAATGATAAAGGAGATAATTTTCTTATACATATAGATGATAAATCATAAGTGTTACAATAAATAAATAATAATTAAAGCAAAAAATCAACTAATTAAATATTAACATAACAAATAAAAAGAAAGCTAATATAAAGTTATGAAGTTATAAAACTAAGGAAAACGGGTAAGAGAAAGTGATTAAGTCAAATATAACAGAAAAATAGTAACTGAAAGAAAATATGACAACATAACAAAACTAAATCAAATAATTTAAAAAGATACACATGATAAGAAATTGGATATAAAACACACACAAACACATGAGAAGGGAGTCAAGGATAAAAGACAGAATTTTCTGATACATATAGATAAATAATAAGTGTGACAATAACTAAAGCAAAAAAATCAACTAATTAAATCTTAACATAACAAATAAAAAGAAAGCTAATATAAAGTTATGAAATTATAAAGCTAAGGAAAAGATAACTAAAAACATAAACAAGACAATGAAGGGTAAGAAATAAATTAAGTGATTAAGTCAAATATAACAGAAAAATAGTAACTCAAGCAAAATATGACAACAAAATAACAAATCTAAATCAAATAAATTCAAAACATACACTTGAGAAGAAAGAGGAAAAAACACACACACACAGAAGAGAGTCAATGATAAAGGAGGGAATTTTCTTATACATACACATGATAAATAATAAGTGTTACATTAAATAAACAATAATTAAAGCAAAAAAATCAACTAATTAAATATTAACATATCAAATAATAAGAAAGCTAATATAAAGTTATGAAATTATAAAGCTAAGGAAAAGATAACTAAAAACATAAAGTAGTAAGAAAAAATTAACTGATTAAGTCAAATATAACACAAAAATAGTAACTTAAAGAAAATATGACAACAAAATAACAAATCTAAATCAAATAAATTAAAAACATAGATTTGAGAAGAAACTGGAAAAAAAAAAACACATACACACAGACATATAAGAAGAAAGTCAACGATAAAGCAAATAATTTTCTTATATATATAGATGATAAATCATAAGTGTTACAATAAATAAACAATAACTAAAGCAAAAAAATCAACTAATTAAATCTTAACATAACAAACTAATATAAAGTTATGAAATTATAAAGCTCAGGAAAAGATAACTAAAAACATAAACAAGACAATGAATTGTAAGAAATAAATTAAGTGATTAAGTCAAATATAACAGAAAAATAGTAACTCAAGCAAAATATGACAACAAAATAACAAATATAAATCAAATAAATTAAAAACATACACTTGAGAAGATACAAGAAAAAAACAGACACACACAGGAGAAGAGAGTCAAGGATAAAGGAGAGAATTTTCTGATACATACACATGATAAATAATAAGTGTTACATTAAGTAAACAATAATTAAAGCAAAAAATCAACTAATTAAATATTAACATAACAAATAATAAGAAAGCTAATATAAAGTTATGAAATTATAAAGCTAACGAAAAGATAACTAAAAACATAAAGTAGTAAGAAAAAAATTAACTGATTAAGTCAAATATAACACAAAAATAGTAACTTAAAGAAAATATGGCAACAAAATAACAAATGTAAATCAAATAAATTAAAAACATAGATTTGAGAAGAAACTGGAAAAAAAAAAAAACACACACACACACACAGACACATAAGAAGAAAGTCAACGATAAAGGTGATAATTTTCTTATACATATAGATGATAAATCATAAGTGTTACAATAAATAAACAATAATTAAAGCAAAAAATCAACTAGTTAAATATTAATATAACAAATAAAAAGAAAGCTAATATAAAGTTATGAAGTTATAAAACTAGGGAAAAGGGGTAAGAGAAAGTGATTAAGTCAAATATAACAGAAAAATAGTAACTCAAAGAAAATATGACAACATAACAAAACTAAATCAAATAATTTAAAAACATACACATGAGAAGAAATTGGATATAAAACACACACAAACACATGAGAAGGGAGTCAAGGATAAAAGACAGAATTTTGTGATACATATAGATGATAAATAATAAGTGTGACAATAAATAAACAATTATGAAAGCAAAAAGATCAACTAATTAAATATTAACATAACAAATAATAAGAAAGCTAATATAAAGTTATGAAATTATAAAGCTAAGGAAAAGATAACTAAAAACATAAACAAGACAATGAATTGTACGAAATAAATTAAGTGATTAAGTCAAATATAACAGAAAAATAGTAACTCAAACAAAATATGACAACAAAATAACAAAGCTAAATCAAATAAATTCAAAACATACACTTGAGAAGAAACAGGAAAAAAACACACACACACAGGAGAAGAGAGTCAAGGATAAAGGAGAGAATTTTCTGATACATACACATGATAAATAATAAGTGTTACATTAAATAAACAATAATTAAAGCAAAAAAATTAACAAATTAAATATTAACATATCAAATAATAAGAAAGCTAATATAAAGTTATGAAATTATAAAGCTAAGGAAAAGATAACTAAAAAGATAAAGTAGTAAGAAAAAATTAACTGATTAAGACAAATATAACACAAAAATAGTAACTCAAAGAAAATAGGACAACAAAATAACAAATCAAAATCAAATAAATTAAAAACATAAATTTGAGAAGAAACTGGGTCAAAAACACACACACACATGAGAGGAAGTTAAGGATAAACGAGAGAATTTTCTGATACATAGACATGATAAATAATAAGTAATACAATAAATAAACAATAATTAAAGAAAAAAAATCAACAAATTAAATATTAACATAACAAATAATAAGAAAGCTAATATAAAGTTATGAAATTATTAAGCTAAGGAAAAGATAACTAAAAAGAAAAAGTAGTTAAGAAAAATATTAAGTGATTAAGTCTAATATAACACAAAAATAGTAACTCAAAAAAAATATGACAACAAAATAACAAACCTAAATCAAATAAATTTAAAACATACACTTGAGAAGAAACTGGATAAAAAACACACACACATGAGAAGGGAGTCAAGGATAAAAGATAGAATTTTCTGATACATAGAGATGATAAATAATAAGTGTTACAATAAATATATAATAATTAAAGCAAAAAAAAAAATCAACTAATTAAATAGTAACAGAACAAATAAGAAAAAGGCTAATATAAAGTTATGAAGTTATAAAGGTAAGAGAAAGTGATTAAGTCAAATATAACAAAAAAATAGTAACTCAAAGAAAATATGACATACAAAACAAAATCAAATAATTTAAAAACATACACATGAGAAGAAATTGGATATAAAACACACACAAACACATGAGAAGGGAGTCAAGACAGAATTTTCTGATACATATAGATGATAAATAATAAGTGTGACAATAAATAAACAATTATGAAAGCAAAAAGATCAACTAATTAAATATTAACATAACAAATAATAAGAAAGCTAATATAAAGTTATGAAATTATAAAGCTAAGGAAAAGATAACTAAAAACATAAACAAGACAATGAATTGTACGAAATAAATTAAGTGATTAAGTCAAATATAACAGAAAAATAGTAACTCAAACAAAATATGACAACAAAATAATAAATCTAAATCAAATAAATTAAAAACATACACTTGAGAAGAAACAGGAAAAAAACACGCACCGAAGAAGAGTGTCAAGAATAAAGGAGAGAATTTTCTGATACATAGACATGATAAATAATAAGTGTTATATTAATTAAAAAATAATTAAAGCAAAAAAATAAACTAATTAAATATTAACATAACAAATAATAAGAAAGCTAATATAAAGTTATGAAATTATAAACCTAAAGAAAAGATAACTAAAAACATAAAGTAGTAAGAAAAAAATTAACTGATTATAAGTCAAATATAACACAAAAATAATAACTCAAAGAAAATATGGCAACAAAATAACAAATCTAAATCAAATAAATTAAATAGATACCCATGAGAAGAAATTGGCCAAAAAAAAAAAAAGAGAGTCATGCTAGAGAAATTACACCAATTAAATATTACCCTAACAAAGAAAGAAATTGGCCAAAAAAAAAACAGAGTCATGCTAGAGATATTACGGCAATTAAATATTACCCTAACAAATTTATAAGCAACTTAATATCTTAGTCATGAAGTTATGGGGAAAAAAAACAAAATGCAATATTAGGAATAGTGAATTAGTGAAAATCAAATAGAAACAAACAAATACATAAAAAAAGTAGAAGACAAATTCGACTAATTAAATAGTAGAAATTATTTGGAATAATCAAACACTGATTTAAAATATAAATAGAGTAACACATTTATCTTAAATAGTACAAACAAGACTAAAAATCCACAAAAATAAGTTAAGTCAAATATGACATAAATATAGTAACTTAAAAGCAAATATGACAACAGCAAATCTAAATCAAATAATTTAAATAGATATATATGAGAAGAATCTATATAAGAAAAACCAGATAGTCATGTATACATATGATAATAATAAATATTACAATAGATAAATAATAATTAAAGGGAAAAAATTAACTAATTAAATATTAACGTAACAAAAAATAAGTCAAATAAAGTAAAAGAGAATTTACTGATACATATGATAAAAATACAATTAATACTACAAACAAGACTAAAAATCGACAAAAATAAGTTTAGTCAAATATGACAGAAAGAAAACTAGTAACTCAAAAGAAATATGACTATAAAATAGCAACTCTAAATCAAATAAATTAAATAGATACACATGAGAAGAAATTAGCCCAAAAAAAAAACCAGAGTCATGCTAGAGAAATTACACCAATTAAATATTACCCTAACAAAGAAGAAATTGGCCAAAAAAAAAAAAATAGAGTCATGCTAAAGAAATTACACCAATAAATATTACCCTAACAAATTATAAGCAACCTAATATCTTAGTCATGAAGTTATGGGAAAAAAACAAAATGCAATACCAAATGAGGAATAGTGAATTAGTGAAAATCAAATAGAAACAAACAAATACATAAAAAAAGTAGAAGACAAATTCGACTAATTAAATAGTAGAAATTATTTGGAATAATCAAATACAAATTTAAATATAAGTAAAGTAGCACATTTAACTTAAATAGTACAAACAAGACTAAAAATCCACAAAAATAAGTTAAGTCGAATATGACAGAAAAATAGTAACTTAAAAGCAAATATGACAACAAAATACAAAATCTAAATCAAATAATTTAAATAGATATATATGAGAAGAATCTATAAAAAAATCATACCAAATAGAATAGAAGGGTGAATTAGGAAGAAGCATAGGAAGATAATAATTATTCATGGTTATAATAATAATTATAAATCATAAATAATTATAGAAGAGGGGAAGAAGATCAGTTCACCATATTAAGCTAAGTTGAGGAGTTGGGGCTTCACCATAAAGTGACCACATAAAGTGACCAATGGTTCAAACTTCAATGAAAAAAACTCTTTTTTCTAGTTCCACTTCAATTTTCTCGCAACCGGACACACTGAAAATGCAAGTTTTATTCAAGAAATAGTAGATATATATATCAATACATAATTAATTACTTAGTTATAAAATGAAAAATATCAATAAAAATTTAAAAAACTGAAACACAAACAGAGAAAAATAATGAATCAATCCATTTGTAATTTAATTAGTTAGTTAGTTAAAAACAAGAAGAATAATAACCACTTGCATATTAGCACCAGTAAGAATACATTTACCACATACCAAAAAAGCAATATAAATTGTATGTTACTAGGAAAGAAAACATGACTGTTGAAAGTCAAAATTTCAACCAATAATTTCAAATATTCACATTCCCTTATAACCTCAAATCCAACCCATTTAATTCACAAGCAAACAAATAAATTTAAAACAAGAAAACAAACCAATAATTAATTACAAGCAAACAAATTGAGATAAGAAAAAAAGGAGAAAAAGATGAATCAATATAACATGAAAAAAATCAACAAAAATTGAAATAACATACTAATTAATAAAAAAATTTATACTTAATAATAATAATGATGACAACTATGATGATCACTCAACTTGCATGTCAGCAACAATGGTGGAGAGATGGAGTGAGAATACCTTTACCACATACCAAATCTACTAAATTGTGTGTTTCCTATCCATCAATGAGAAATAGAAAGAGAACATGACTGTTGAAAGTCAAAATTTCACCCAATAATTTCACATATTCACATTTCCTTATAACCTCAAATCCAATCTATTTAATCCACAATATAACCCCAAAAAATTACAATCAATTATATATATTCGGATATAAAACCTCAGGTCACAAAATCTTAATTTCCAACCGAACTTAGCTAATTATTAACACTGAAGCAAAGATAAAAAAAATTAATCAATACATTTTTTTAATTAATTATAAAATTGAAAATTGAAATAACATAATAATAATAAGAATAATAATAATAATAATAAAAAACTCAACTTACATGTTAGCAACAATAGTGGAGAGGTGGAGTGAGAATACCTTTACCACATACCAAAATAGCAATATCAGATCAGAAGTCTGCCCACTAAATTGTATGTTTCCCATCCATTAATGAGAATTAGGAAGAGAATATGACGGTTGAAAGTCCTTAATACAATTTAAATTAATTAATTAATTAGTTATAAAATGAAAAATATCAATAAAAATTAAAAATTGAAATAACATACTAATTAATAAAATAATAATAATAATAATCACTCAATCAACCGTGGTGGAGAGGTGGAGTGAGAATACCTTTTACCACATACCAAAAAAGCAATATCAGCAGTTTGTCTATAGGTTTCCCATCATGAGAAATAAGAAGAGAACATGACTGTTGAAAGTCAAGATTTCACCCAATAAATTCAAATATTCACATTCCCTTATAACCTCAAATCCAATCCATTTAATCTACAATATAACCCCCAATAAATTAAAATCAATTATATAGATTGTCACAAAATCTCAATTTCCAAATAAATACTAACTTTAAGTCCCTCAAACTAAATAATTAATACATATATGAATAAATAAACAAACTAGTAATAAAATGAAAAATATCAATAAAATAATAATAAACAACAAAAATCGCAAATACAACGCAAATATAATTAATTAAAAATTGAACAAGGAAATAAATAATAAGAAAATATAATAAAAAAATGAAATATTTTATATATAATTAATTATAAGCACTGAAGAAAACAAATAAATTTAAAACAAGCAAATTTAGTTAATTATTAATACTGAAGCAAACAATTAAATCTGAAACAAACAAACAATTCAATAATTAATTACGAAAAAAATTGAGATAGGAAAAGAGGAGAAAATAGATGAATGAATACATATGTAAATAAATTAGTTAGTTAGTTATAAAATGAAAAATATCAATAAAAATTAAAAATTCAAATAACATACTAATTAATAATAATGATGATAATGAACTGAAACAGAATCTCTCAGTCTAAATTCAAAATAAAATCATTTTCAAAAAGAGATTAATGTACCATTTCAGGTCCAATTAAGGTCCTTGGGTGCCATTTGCTAAGTTATGGTCTTGATGGTGTCGATGCTTTTATGTTCCAGGGTCTTCTTGCTTGAAGGTGACAATGGTTGATGCTGACAAGTGACCAGGCAATCACATGGAGCAGGGGTTAATGTTCCAAGTGAGCAGGGGTTATGAGTGCAAAATCTCAGCTGCCACTTTACAAAGAACTCCCAAGGGTCCTACAAATAAAACCCCATATAAAATGAAATATCTTGTAATTAAAATAATAGACACTTAAGGAATTAAAGAAGTGATAAAATTTGTCAAATTAAAAATTAATCCATATAATCACTCCTAAACAGAATTATCTTCTAATTAACACATTTTAGCTCAATTAAAGTGATGAATGCCAAAGATTATACATAAAAATAATGGGTTCTATCAACCCCCTCCTAAGGATTTTACATTCCGAGCAAAATAATGGAATAAAACTGAACCTCAAACACACCACCAATGAAGAGTATCAAAGCATGCTCAAATATGAACCACTTGTAATCATCAATGTTCTCCTTCAAATAGGATCAATCCAAAACAACTTCATGCCAAAAGAGCAATTAAACTCATGCGATTTAATCAAGGAAAGCAAATAAAGGAGGAGATTTCTCACACGGTAAGTGTTTCACTCTCACTCTCATTAATCAAGGATATTTCTCTCAAGACCATCTAATTTAGGCTTCCCATAAGCTTGTAACTATCCTACATCTCTGCCACTAAGTAGCCCATAGTCTTCGTGAATCAAAGGGTCTTTTTAGGGCTGTAATGTTGGAAAGGTCAAATGATGGAGTGGAAGTAAATGCCAATCATTAATGAAAACTGCACATGTATGTTACTCTCTGATACGACTTTCATGAAGAGACTTTCATGAAGAGTTGATGACACCAAACATGCACAAATTCCGATGTTCATGACAGCAAGGTCAACATCCGCAACTATGAGTGAATCATCTTTTCGTTTTACCCCTGCCACTTAGCTAGCTCTCATTCCTCTTCTTTCCTTTCTGTTTTTTACCTTTTTCTTCTTCTCCTTAGGCTTTTCTCTCTCTCTCTCTCTCTCTCTCTCTCTCTCTCTCTTTTTCTGTTCATTCTTCTATTTTTTCATATAACTTTTCATTGCCTCTTTCTGCATTTTTTTTTTGTTTCTTTTTTTCACATTCTTTTTGCTCTTTTTTTCTAGCATTGTAACAATAACTAAATGGCAAAAGAAAGTTCATTCTGTCAAAATTCCAGCCTCACTTAGTTCCTGTCACCAAGATTGCATACATCAACTAGTTTCAATAAACATGAATTCATTATTTATTCAATCAACTTAGCAAGTCATAACCTCCAAACATTCAGCACATGCAGCATTCATTAATCATTGATGGAAAATGAAAGAATAATGAAGGGCTCAAAGGGTTAAACAAGGGATTTAATGTGTATAGGCTGCTGTTTGGTCAAAGGGGTTTGAATGGAATGCCCTTATCATATTCACAATTCCTAGTGCTGATGTGGTCTCGAATTAAGGATTGAGACAAGTTCTAGGAAGTTATTAAGCTAGATGGTATCACACAATTTTAAGAAAAATTCAGGCCCAACTCCTTCCAACTGGCTTACTCACCCTCATTCACTCACCAAGACCAAATCGCATATGAATTGAACTTAATGCATGAGATTATTCTGCCTTGATGCAAAATTCCAAAATTCATTGATTCAACAAGCAATTCACACTTCAACAAGCCTTAACACTATTCAAGAGGACGTGTTCCAGGTTCAATCAAATTCCATACCAGTCAAGCAACCATCATAGAATAGAAATAGCACAAATACAGCTGGATAGAACTGAGGTACCAAAACCTATAACAACTACCTTTTACTACTAGACTAATCTCCCCCCCCCCCAAAAAAAAAACACATGTTTAACAATAAAGCTCATAAAACAATTAATCAATCTAAAAAACTAATGTAAAGTGAGGGAAAGGGACAACCGCGCAATGAAATCTTCTTAAAGTCATGAAACATAAATTCCCATCCCGGATGAGAATCATAAGCCCCTCCAATATAGTCCTTGCTCCTTGATGAATCCTCCTTGGTGGTGGTTTAGGATCGATCGGTAAAGGCTCCAAGATATATGGTACATGTTGAGTCCCTTGGAGAATTATCCCATGAATTACCTGCAAGGAGGTATCATAATTAGTAGCAATATGATCAACATAAATCATGTTAGTCAAGTGATCAAGCTCATGTATGCGTAAATCCAGTGGTAAGTCAAATGAGAGAATCTCATGAATAAAGTCATGGATATACTTAGGTTTCTAAATCAGATTACGCGAATTCTCAACCCTAGAATCCTTGACAAATCTGATTGAAATATATTATTTAATACCACACAATTCAAAGCAGTCCCTCTTCAATCTTCAAGATTAACTCCAAGAATGTGTGACTAATGAATGAATGGTAGTGAATTAACTATTTCTAGACAACTTGAGTGATCATATCAACAATCAATACCCACAATCAAATCTAGCAACAAGTGAAGTAGTTCAAGTGGAAATTTCTGTCACGAATTAGCAAACGCACAGACTGTAAGGACTCAAAAGTCACACAGTAGATCTGATTTAACAAATGGATTTCTTAAAGCTACCAATAACAGTGAGCCAAATGCAATTCTGAGAATCACAGCAATTACAGATGAAAGTTCCAATTCCAGAGGCTAGTAATGACCACTAATGACAATAAATTATGTCAAGAACTAATAAAATTTGGAACAATAAGGAAGAATGCACAGATTGCAAATGTAACCTTTATGCCTTGTAGAAATCAAGTGCAAATCAAGTATAACAGCAAGAATTTGATTTCCACATCAGTTCAGCATAACAATTTGAAGTTTCCAGCAAACTTCCCAGTAGATTTATAATTTAGCAAATAGCATGGTTAATCACAAGTTCAATAAGCGATCAGCTCAGATCTCAGATTTGCTGCCAACGACAGCAAATTGACTTTCCAATCGACAGAATATGCGCAAATCAATGAATTTCCAACTAGTGATAGGAAATGCACACTCATTTCTCATTTGGTCCAAAAAATTGATTGAGTCTGTCACAGTTAAAACAAAAACCACTTTTATATGAACTGAATTGACGCAAATACTAAATCAGATCTATGAAAAAACGCTCGATCAATTATGTTGAACAGATTGAATACAGTGACACAATGGGAGTCCAGTAGGTAAGGTTTATCTAAGTTTGATGGTTAAGAACTTGACTGACACACAGATTATGTACAAGACAATTCTGGCAATTCAAGCATGCCATGTAAAATATTTAAATCTAAACGTATATTGCTTTTTCAGCTTAGAAAAAAGATATAAAGCACGTTTTTACATCTTGCAAACAGACAAATAAAAGAAGCATTGCCATAATTGGTAATTTGGCCAAAGGTCAATAGTTCAAATTAGGATTAAATCAGGAAGAATAGACATAAATGAATTATAAATGACTTTTAATGTATAGTTTGTTTGGATTAGGAAAATGTTATTTTCAATTGCAATTTTTCGGAATTCATCAAAAACTATTTATCAAATCTATATTTAAAAGGGTTTATTCTTACTTATAGACAATGGTAAGCATATTCTTTTCATGCCAAAAATTAGATACCATAAAGCCCCCTAGGAGGATTGAATCCCCCTCACTGGCTTATGTAATATGAGGGTCTTGGCATCTTGCTTAGAGTCATCTCTAACCTATAGGCCCTCAATGGCTTCAGGTCAACATTCAACCAGGTTCCATAAACTGGCCATTTTCAGGAGGGCTTCAACAAATTTTTAAAAAATCTAATACGTTAACTCAGAAAGGCTAGAGACCAATTCTTACTTGATATCAAATCAATCCAGCAATACATACAGCTAAGCTCCTTGTAACTACGGATAAAAAATAGATGAAGTAATAGACTTACAAACCAAACACGCTGCACAAAAAATGAACTTTACACATTATTGTAATAGCTTCCCTTAAAAATATAATATATGCATCAACTTCAGCCAGCAAGATTGACACAGAATTAAAAGAACACTTTACTTCCAATTAGCAGAGCAAGAATTGCATGCCAAAAAAATGAAGTTTTGAACAAACCTTCAGGTCACTGAATGTTTCAGTCGCTGAGAATCGGACTGAAATTGGAAAGAAAACAGATGTATCTGCTGGTGGAACAACAAACTCCAGAGACCCACTGCCACATACATGAGAGTCAGATAACACATTGAAGACGCAGACGATTATTGCATAACACAACTCTTGACAATACCATGTCAAATTTAGTATACCTGCGGTTTGAATTGTCAATAAGGAGAATAGACCACTCCAAGAAGGAACTCCTAGAGTCATACCTGCAATGGAAATTTTAATAGGGTGTTATAAAAATGAAAAAAAGAAACCAACATAAAATAAGATATACAATTGCCACATATTTCATGCTAGGTAGATAACCTGGCAATCATCTCCTGAAACAAATGACAGATGTTTCAATTTTCTTAACTCCAACTTGGTTTGGTTCAAAAGAAAAACTCAGGAAAAAAAGAGAGAAACAGAAAATTACAAATAAAAGAAGACAAGTCTGGAATCCCAAGCTACTTGAAGATTTTCAGAATAATTCCATTTTGAATTTCCAATTCATTAATATTTTAATCCGTCTTTATTGATTTTCCTGTGACAGTCAGCTAGGAATTATACGACCCAACATTGAAGAGGTATTCCTCCTTTTGTTCTGGTGCTGTATATATACATGTATAATTCAACCTGCAAGTATGATCCTGCAAGAGAAAATTTTCTCTTGACTAAGATCTCCGTGTGTGTCTCTGTGTGTGTGTTCACAGCATTCTCTTCACCAAGCCCTCCAAAGAAGATGTTAGAACTTAAAGAAACCCAAACAATCATGAAACGAATCATGAACCAAACCCATTACCATAGTAAAACAATAAAATAAGCCCCATCCTACAGAAGCTACAAACAAAACCAAGTTGACGTGTCTAGCAGTGCACTCCAGTCACATGCACCAAATTATTGCATACAGAGCATACTGGCAAAAAAATTATTTAATTAATACTGCTAAAAGCTCCAATACAAGCACAACAAAGTTTGCAATTATAAGACAAAGCCAGCAGATCATTAAAGAAATATACGGCAACAAGCCTTATCCCATCAAACATATCCCATCAAACAGGGGAAAAAAAAGACACCAAATGAAAACATATAAACTCAACAAAACATTCCAGTCCTTTGAGATATATCCAACAGAGACATAAGAGATGCAAGACATCCAAAGCAACCACAAATATGCAAGACTCCTTAACTAAATGTCCATTTGACTAAAACCAACCTAAGAAAGCTACATCTAGATGAAAGGATAAATCATGGTTAACCCGACACCGACACCGTCCCACACTCCTATTTTTTAAAAATATGCGTAGCTTTGAATATTATTGAATTCATGATGACTTTTCCTTTTGTATTTTTTTTAAAAGGAGGCACGGTTTTTATAATGAAGCGAATTCTACGATGAGTCAAAGCTGGAGGTATTTTATGGAATATTGAACTTGAATATAAATTATAATATATATATATATTTAATATCAAAACGTGTAAACGTGTCGAAATTTAGTTTTTTTAGGATTAACGTGTCGGAGTATTGAGACTAGCAAATATGGTCAATGTCAAGACATCAAATATGGTCATCAAATAATTCATCTAGTGTATTCTCATGTAAATAGAGGCAAGAAAGCTCTATGGAAAAATGGTGGTTCAATTCAATGTTGTTTAATAGGGAGTTAGAATATAGGTGTAGGCTAAGTAAATCAATGGATAGTTTTGGTCCTATTGAAAATACCAGTGTAAGTGAAGACCTAATTCTAACTGACATGGATAAAAACATTCAGAGATCGAGTGTATACACAGATCAAGGCCGTGAGATCCCTTAATTTAATTTATGGGGAGAAAAACTAAATTTTACCTCCATTCCCCATCAATCTTCCTAACATTGGGTGCTTCTCGAAGAGCTGGAAGAGGTACTGAGATCACAACATTTTGTAATTCAAACATTGTTGAAGCTTCATATTCAATGCTTACATAAGTTTCATTTCCAGAAACAGAAGGGCAGAAGGGCAGCAGTTGACTGCATACACACAAATATTGTACACTAAAATTAACAATACAATAGTAAAACAACACGATAGATAAGATTAGAGATAAGTATGAACCCACTAGTCAGTGGCACCAGGGACTCATCATTGCTTTGCATTCTCCATTTCAATAGGCCAACACCAGCTGCATCGCCAGCTTGACCAGTAGGGAAAGGCCTATTGGGATCCTTTAGACCTAGTATATTCTCAGAGGAAAATAATTCTTTGTTCACATTAGGGTGCGTTTTGAAGGATGCCTGGATTGCCCCCAGTTTTGATCTGCAAATGCAAGTTACAATCTTATATTTCTTTTCCAATAATTAAAATCTGCACACGCAGCCAATGTTTCAAAAGAGCAATAGAAACACTGAACAAGAATGCAAGGTGCATATGCATATGCATCTAAATCTAAATTTATATTAAAAATAAAAATGCTTCTCTATACTTTACTTTCTTGATAATTTTAAAAAATACCACTTCATACCAACAAAAATTGTTTTATAAAAAACATAGATATGCCAGGCACATCAGAAGCAATAAACAACACGATATCTTCCTCTTTGGTTTTGTTCAGTTCAGAATCAGTTCATCCTCTCTAATTGGAAAGCCATTGTCTGATATAAAACCTATCTTTGCTACTCTTATGAAGAGATTTAACAAATCCGGAAAACAAGCGGGAAATGTATCACTTTGAACACGTCAAAATATCAGCATAAAGAATAAGATACCTGAACTTGAATAAAACCATCCTCTTGGCTAAGGATTTGAAGAGATAATGTGCCCTGGACATCAAAATTACTCACTCCATCTCGTTTTAGTGCCACATTAAGTTTCTCCTCAACAGTTAAAGTTACAACAGTTAAAGTTACAGGATCAGTAGCCGGTGGGGCAGCTGGTCTAGACTGGCCAAGTTTTGGCTGAACATCTTCAAGAATGACTTCACCTTCTGCTTTCAGTGATTCCAAAAACTGGTTTATCCTCTGAGATTTACCAAGCTTCATACCAGAACCTTTTGGTGGAGCAGTGGCAGATGCAGATGGATGGCCTGGGGAACAGAATACAGGAGCACAAAAGTGAAAAAGCACATCTTTATAAGCAACTAATAGCAAATTGATGTGTTAATTAAGGCAGATATTAACTCATCTGTCACAGAAACGAAGCTTCCTTAAACAAAAATCATTCACAACTATGCAGTGAAACAACCTTAATAATTCAACATACAGAACTATAAAATATTCTACATCTATATTCATACTATATATAGTTGAATTAAGCAGATACCCCTGTTCAGGTTGCACTGTTACTTTGTTATATACTTAAGTTCTCATAGTAACCACATAGTCAAGATGGCTAAAAATTTATATCAAACAGAAAAAAGTTGTCAGACTAAACCTCATTTGATTTCATAGTTCAAAAGATTTACTATTTCTTTCCCTCTTGACTTGAACAAAGATATCTATCATTCTGAGATACTATGAAATGACAAAAAGGGTTTAAGAAAATATTTCTAGTAGTAACCTGAATTTTTAGACGTGAAAGATAATATGTTTTTGGAAGACAAATAGTTTTTTCAAGTAACGACAGATTTTCTTATGCATGATACAAAAAACCATGGTACAGAATGGTTTAATTCCTGTGCCTGTTTCGACTCATTAGATTTAGAACTTAAAAGCACTCCCAAGGGATGCTAAAAGCAAACCTTTTGACTTGGTGGAAAATGAATCAATGTCAGTGGTCAGTGCTTTTAGCATCAGATGATACATGCACTGACAAGCTAACGTATCTGGGACATGATTTTCTGGAAGTAACCATGTCAATTTTGATGTAGATCCAACTGCACAGTCTCGTGGCTGTGACAAAACAAACAATTCTCTTAATAATAAGAATGACCAAAATAGTGTCTTAGTTGAATAATGAACAATCACATAATCAAAATTAACGAACTATAACAGTCCTTAGACCCCTTGTGCAATTTTCAAAAGTAATTCTAATACCTTAGAAGCACATAACTGACGAATGAGGCTACAAAGTTTGATTTTATTAAAAGAAAAAGAAAAAGAAAATCCAGCCCTGCTGGTAAGGAAACACTTTCAAAGAGCTATAAATTAGTAATATGAGCCTCACATTTTATCAGAACTTCCAGACTTCCTCACTGCTGTCAATCATAGATCTTAAACATTATTTCATTTTCGGGGAAACAAGTTCAGTAACGACACTACTAGCTAAATATACTAGATACCACAGATTGAACATACAGGCTCTATTTTACCATGTCAGCTAATTTCGAATTTTCTAACTCCCAACAATAAATAAGACAAATCTTTGATCAAAATCTTCATGTCTCTATATGCCAAAATTATTACAGAGCTGAGTTTCAACCTTGAAGTCTTTATAAAAGCATAGACGGATTTCCTCCACTGCACCATGTGAGCAAATTACTTGAGGAGATGTATGGAAGGCATTCTCAATGGCAGAGATAATGCCTCCAAGGGGATATTTTTCTCTATTAGAAGGAAAATATCCGGCTTCATTTAGAACTTTCTGAGAAAAGAAAAGGAAAGGCAATGGTCAGGCTAACTCATGAACATGCACGCAGGCTGCAAGCCTTCACATTTTTATAACAAAAGGTTTTGAAAATACAATCAAGAGTGGATCCAAAAACAAACAAGCTCCAAAACAAGATTGGTTCAAAATACAAGAACAATCAACATTTTTAACTAAATAAAGAACAAGCGGTCTGATTATGAATGCCCTGCAATATGCAGCAACTCAAGCTATTTGTTTATCAACACCTGAAATATATCTCTACTTAAATACATATCAATAAAATGTAAAGCATTAGCCAAGGAGTTATCCAAATTTAAGTCCTCTACAGCAAAAGACCAGTTCACCTGAAAAAGGAAGGAGAAAGAACAAGGCCAAAGGAGTCGACTGAAATCACATAATTGAGATATCTAAGACAGTGCTATAGAATCCAGAATTTAGGTCTCAATATTGCAAAGGCAAAGGGTCCACCAGGAAAAGCGGAAGTTGAAGGAAGAAGAGAGGCGATTTTGTGCTCTGGAGCGTTAGGTTTTCGGGTGGAGAAGATTGGAGAGAAAAGGAGAAAAAATCCAAGGGTTTGGGAATGTGATGATGGAAAGGAGATGCGAAGGTCACGAAATTGAAATACATGTGACGATGATATAGCATAAGGAATTTGGGTCTCAAATTCACAGTAATTCAAAGGCAGAGAGTCGCCGAGGAACAAGCAGACTTGGAGGAAGAAGAGAGGCGATCCTGCAGAGAGTTAGGCTTTCAGGTTAGGCTTTCAGGTTGAGAAGATTGAAGGGAAAGGTAGATGAGAGTGAGAAAGATGAGTAAGGAGTTGGCAAAGAAATTGGAGCGTGCGGAGGAAGTTTTGGAGACCCATCTGAAATCGAAAAGCCGAAAGGGTTTGGGAGAAGAGGGAGCGTCTCAAGAGTCAGCCGTTGTTGGAAGTTCGGGTGACCAAGCCAAAAAGGTTTTGCACTTTGCCTTTAACCAAAAAAATCCTTTTTTTTGTTTAAAAATAAAAAACATTCCTTTTGCCTGTTCGTCTATCTCCCTCGTAGCTTTGTCGCACGTTCTCTAGGGTTATTGGTTCGAAACTTGGAATATACATACTGCTTGCCGTCTTTTTCTTCCCTTGTCTGATATACAAATGTATACATTATATAAATATATCTAGATTTTATTGTATTGCCTCCAGCTCACTTCTTCATTCCATTGCATCCACATATCTCTCCAAGGATAAACCCTAAACTCTAAACCCCTAAACCCTAAACCCACATGGCCATTTGGGCCTACTTGAGTTAACACGAAAATTTTCAACATCTCGGAATTGCGTGGAAACTCACCCACCCTCCTCATTTTTCATGAGGATTCGAATTCCTAAAATTGTTGAGAGATTCCGCCGTTTGGGCCCTGAACCCTAAACCACCCAAAAATGTAAACCCTAAACCCCTAAACCATAAACCCATATGAGCCATTTGGGAGGTGACAAGAACAAGAACTTTTTCGACATCTCGAAATTGCGTGGAAACTCACCCACCCTCCTCATTTTTCATGAGGATTCCAGAATGCCTAAAATTGTTGCAAGATTCCACTGTTTGGTCCTAAACGGCCACATGGGCCATTTGGGCCTACTTGAGGTGAAAGGAACACGAACTTTTTTGAACTCTCCCAATTGCGTGGCAACTCACCCATCCTCCTCACTTTCATGAGGATTCCAGAATGCCTAAAATTATTGCGAGATTCCTCCCTTTGGGCCTACTTGAGGTGACAGGAACACAAACTTTTTCAACATCTCAGAATTGCGTGGCAACTCACCCACCCTCCTCATTTTTCATGAGGATTCCAGAATGGCTAAAATTATTGCAAGCTTCCTCTGTTTGTGCCCTAAACCCTAAACCACCCTAAACCGTAAACCCTAAACCCACATGGCCTACTTGAGGTGACAGGAACACAAAACTTTTCAGCATCTCGGAATTGCGTGGAAACTCGCCCACCCTCCTCATTTTTCATGAGGAGAATGCCTAAAATTCTTGTGAGATTCCTTCATTTGGGCTCTGAACCCCAAACCCCTAAACCCTAAACCCACATGGGCCATTTGGCCTGCTTGAGGTGACAGGAACACGAACTTTTTCAACATCTCGGAATTGCGTGGAAACTCACCCACCCTCCTCATTTTTGATGAGGATTCCAGAATGCCTAAAATTGTTGCGAGATTCCTCTGTTTGGTCCCCGAACGGCCACATGGGCCATTTGGGCCTACTTGAGGTGAAAGGAACACGAACTTTTTCAAACTCTCGCAATTGTGTGGCAACTCACCCATCCTCCTCACTTTCATGAGGATTCCAGAATGCCTAAAATTATTGCGAGATTCCTCCCTTTGGGCCGTAAACCCTAAACCCACATGGGCCATTTGGGCCTACTTGAGGTGACAGGAACATAAATTTTTCAACATCTCGGAATTGCGTGGCAACTCACCCACCCTCCTCATTTTTCATGAGGATTCCAGAATGCCTAAAATTATTGCGAGCTTCCTCCGTTTGTGCCCTGAACCCTAAACCACCCAAAACCGTAAACCCCAAACCCACATGGGCCATTTGGCCTGCTTGAGGTGACAGGAACACGAACTTTTTCAACATCTCGGAATTGCGTGGAAACTCACCCACCCTCCTCATTTTTCATGAGGATTCCAGAATGCCTAAAATTGTTGCGAGATTGCTCCGTTTGGGCCCTGAACGGCCCCATGGGCCATTTGGGCCTACTTGAGGTCAAAGGAACACGAACTTTTTCAACATCTAAGAATTGCGTGGAAACTCACCCACCCTCCTCATTTTTCATGAGGATTCCAGAATGCCTAAAATTATTGCGAGATTCCTCCCTTTGGGCCCTAAACCCTAACCCCACATAGGCCATTTGGGCCTACTTGAGGTGAAAGGAACACGAACTTTTTCGAACTCTCGCAATTGCGTGGCAACTCACCCATCCTCCTCACTTTCATGAGGATTCCAGAATGCCTAAAATTATTGCGAGATTCCTCCCTTTGGGCCCTAAACCCTAAACCCACATGGGCCTACTTGAGGTGACAGGAACACAAACTTTTTCAACATTTCGGAATTGCGTGGCAACTCACGCACCCTCCTCATTTTTCATGAGGATTCCAGAATGCCTAAAATTATTGCGAGCTTCCTTCGTTTGTGCCCTGAACACTAAACCACCCAAAACCGTAAACCCTAAACCCACATGGGCCATTTGGGCCTGCGTGAGGTGACAGGAACACGAACTTTTTCAACCTCTCAGAATTGCGTGGAAACTCACCCACCCTCCTCATTTTTCATGAGGATTCTAGATACCTAAAATTGTTGCGACATTCCTCTGTTTGGTCCCTGAACGGCCACATGGGCCATTTGGGCCTACTTGAGGTGAAAGGAACACGAACTTTTTCGAACTCTCGCAATTGCGTGGCAACTCACCCATCCTCCTCACTTTCATGAGGATTCCAGAATGCCTAAAATGATTGCGAGCTTCCTCCGTTTGTGCCCTGAACCCTAAACGACCCAAAACCGTAAACCCTAAACCCACATGGGCCATTTTGGCCTGCTTGAGGTGACAGGAACACAAACTTTTTCACAATCACGGAATTGCGTGGAAACTCACCCACCCTCCTCATTTTTCATGAGGATTCTAGAATGCCTAAAATGGTTGTTAGATTCCTTCGTTTGGGCCCTGAACCCTAAACTTTAAACCCTAAACCCTAAACCTACATGGCCATTTGGGCCTACTTGAGGTGACAGGAACACAGACTTTTTCAACATCTCGGAATTGCGTGGAAACTCACCCACCCTCCTCATTTTTAATGAGGATTCCAGAATGCCTAAAATGATTGCGAGCTTCCTCCGTTTGTGCCCTGAACGACCACATGGGCCATTCGGGCCTACTTGAGGTGACAGGAAGACGACCTTTTTCAACATCTCCGAATTGCGTGGCAACTCACCCACCATCCTCATTTTTCATGAGGATTCTAGAATGCCTAAAATTGTTGCGAGATTCCTCCGTTTGGGCCCTGAACGGCCACATGGGCCATTTGGGCCTACTTGAGGTGAAAGGAACACGAACATTTTCAAGATCTCGGAATTGCGTGGCAACTCACCCACCCTCCTCATTTTTCACGAGGATTCCAGAATGCCTACAGTTATTGAGAGATTGCTCCCTTTGGGCCCTCGACCCTAAAACCCTAAATCCTAAACCCTAAACCCACATGGGCCATTTGGGCCTACTTGAGGTGACAGGAAGACAACCTTTTTCAAAATCTCCGAATTGCGTGGCAACTCACCCACCCTCCTCATTTTTCATGAGGATTCCAGAATGCCTAAAATTATTGCGAGATTCCTCCCTTTGGGCCCTAAACCCTAAACCACCCTAAACCGTAAACCCTAAACCCACATGGGCCATTTGGGCCTACTTGAGGTGACAGGAACACAAACTTTTTCAACATCTCCGAATTGCGTGGCAACTCACCCACCCTCCTCATTTTTCATGAGGATTCCAGAATGCCTAAAATTATTGCGAGCTTCCTCCGTTTGTGCCCTGAACCCTAAACTTTAAACACTAAACCCTTAAACCCTAAACCCACATGGCCACTTGGGCCTACTTGAGGTGACAGGAACACGAACTTTTTCAACATCTCGGAATTGCGTGGAAACTCACCCACCCTCCTCATTTTTAATGAGGATTCCAGAATGCCTAAAATGATTGCGAGCTTCCTCCGTTTGTGCCCTGAACGGCCACATGGGCCATTTGGGCCTACTTGAGGTGACAGGAACACAAACTTTTTCGAACTCTCGCAATTGCGTGGCAACTCACCCATCCTCCTCACTTTCACGAGGATTCCAGAATGCCTAAAATTATTGAGATATTCCTCCCTTTGGGCCCTCGACCCTAAACCCCTAAACCCACATGGGCCATTTGGGCCTACTTGAGGTGACAGGAAGACGACCTTTTTCAACATCTCCGAATTGCGTGGCAACTCACCCACCCTCCTCATTTTTCATGAGGATTCCAGAATGCCTAAAATGGTTGTTAGATTCCTTCGTTTGGGCCCTGACTTGAGGTGACAGGAACACGAACCGTTGAAACATCTCGAATTGCGTGGAAACTCACCCACCCTCCTCATTTTTCATGAGGATTCCAGAATGCCTAAAATTGTTGTGAGATTCCATCGTTTGGGCCCTGAACCCTAAACTGTAAACCCTAAACCCTAAACCTACATGGCCATTTGGGCCTACTTGAGGTGACAGGAACACGAACTTTTTCAACATCTCGGAATTGCGTGGAAACTCACCCACCCTCCTCATTTTTCATGAGGATTCCAGAATGCCTAAAATGATTGCGAGCTTCCTCCGTTTGTGCCCTGAACGGCCACATGGGCCATTTGGGCCTACTTGAGGTGAAAGGAACACGAACTTTTTTGAACTCTCCTAACTGCGTGGCAACTCACCCATCCTCCTCACTTTAACGAGGATTCCGTAATGCGTAAAATTATTGAGATATTCCTCCGTTTGGGCCCTCGACCCTAAACCCCTAAACCCTAAACCCTAAACCCACATGGGCCATTTGGGCCTACTTGAGGTGAAAGGAACACGAACTTTTCAACATCTCGAATTGCGTGGAAACTCACCCACCCTCCTCATTTTTCATGAGGATTCCGTAATGCCTAAAATTGTTGCGAGATTCCTCCTTTGGGCCCTAAACCCTAAACCCACATTGGGCCTACTTGAGGTGACAGAACTCGAACTTTTTCAAGATCTCGGAATTGCGTGGCAAATCACCCACCCTCCTCATTTTTCATGAGGATTCCAGAATGCCTAAAATTGTTGCGAGATTCCCCCGTTTGGGCCCAGAACCCTAAACCCTAAACCCACATGGGCCATTTGGGCCTACTTGAGGTGACAGGAACACAAACTTTTTCAACATCTCGGAATTGCGTGGAAACTCACCCACCCTCCTCATTTTTCATGAGGATTCCAGATGCCGTGAACAGCAACATGGGCCATGTGGGCCTACTTGAGGTGACAGAACACAAACTTTTTCGAACTCTCGCAATTGCCTGGCAGCTCACCCATCATCCTCACTTTCACGAGGATTCCAGAATGCCTAAAATTATTGAGATATTCCTCCTTTTGGGCCCTCGACCCTAAACCCCAAAACCCTAAACCCTAAACCCACGTGGGCCATTTGGGCCTACTTGAGGTGACAGGAACACGAACTTTTTCAACATCTCCGACTTACGTGGAAACTCACCCACCCTACTCGTTTTTCATGAGGATTCCTAAATCCCTAAAATTGTTGCGAGATTCCTCCGTTTGTGCCCTGAACCCTAAACCACCCAAAACCATAAACCCTAAACCCACATGGGCCATTTGGGCCTACTTGAGGTGACAGGAACACAAAATTTTTCAGCATCTCGGAATTGCGTGGAAACTCACCCACCCTCCTCATTTTTAATGAGGATTCTAGAATGCCTAAAATTGTTGAGATTCCTTCATTTGGGCCCTGAACCCTAAACTTTAAACCCTAAACCCTTAAACCCTAAACCTACATGGCCATTTGGGCCTACTTGAGGTGACAGGAACACGAACTTTTTCAACATCTCAGAATTTCGTGGAAACTCACCCACCCTCCTCATTTTTCATGAGGATTCCAGAATGCCTAAAATTGTTGCGAGATTCCTCTGTTTGGGCCCTACCCACCACTCACCCACCCTCCTCATTTTTCATGAGGATTCCAGAATGACTAAAATTGTTGCGAGATTCCTCTGTTTTGGCCGTGAACGGCCACATGGCCCATTTGGGCCTACTTGAGGTGACAGGAACACGAACCTTTGAAACATCTCGAAATTTGGTGGAAACTAACCCACCCTCCTCATTTTACATGACGATTCCAGAATGCCTAAAATTGTTGCGAGATTCCTCCGTTTATGCCGTGAACCCTAAACCACCCAAAACCGTAAACCCAAAACCCACATGGGCCATTTGGGCCTGCTTGAGTTGACAGGAACACGAACTTTTTCAACATCTCGGAATTGCGTGGAAACTCACCCACCCTCCTCATTTTTCATGAGGATTCCGTAATGCCTAAAATTGTTGCGAGATTCCTCCGTTTGGGCCCGAACGCCACATGGGCCATTTGGGCCTACTTGAGGTGACAGAACACAAACTTTTTCAAACTCGCAATTGCGTGGAAACTCACCCACCCTCCTCATTTTCACGAGGATTCCGAATGCCTAAAATTGTTGCGAGATTCCTCCCTTTGGGGCCCTGACCCTAAACCCGTAAACCCTAAACCCACATGGGCCATTTGGGCCTACTTGAGGTGACAGAAAGACGAAATATTTCAAAATCTCGGAATTGCGTGGAAACTCACCCACCCTCCTCATTTTTCATGAGGATTCCAGAATGGCTAAAATTGTTGTGAGATTCCTCCGTTTGGGCCCTGAACGGCCCCATGGCCCATTTGGTCCTACTTGAGGTCACAAGAACACAAACTTTTTCGACATTTCGCAATTGCGTGGAAAATCACCCACCCACCTCATTTTTCATGAGGATTCCGAAATGGCTAAAATTGTTGCGAGATTTTTCCGTTTGGGCCCCCGAACCCTAAACCAAACCCTAAACCCTAAACCCTAAAGCCACATGGGCCATTGGGCCTACTTGAGGAGACAGGAACACGAACTTTTTCAACATCTCAGAATTGCGTGGAAACTCACCCACCCTCCTCATTTTTCATGAGGATTCCAGAATGCCTAAAATTGTTGTGAGATTCCTCCGTTTGGGCCCTTAACGACCAACATGGGCCATTTGGGCCTACTTGAGGTGACATGAACACGAACTTTTTCA
This sequence comes from Acacia pycnantha, assembly GCA_025563575.1. Lineage (NCBI taxonomy): Eukaryota > Viridiplantae > Streptophyta > Magnoliopsida > Fabales > Fabaceae > Acacia > Acacia pycnantha. The sequence goes on along the minus strand of JAMWYP010000005.1, from coordinate 547,554 downwards.
ACATCTCGGAATTGCGTGGAAACTCACCCACCCACCTCATTTTTCATGAGGATTCCAAAATCTCATTTTTCATGAGCATTCCAGAATGCCTAAAATTGTTGCGAGATTCCTCCGTTTGGTCCCGAACGGCCACATGGGCCATTTGGGCCTACTTGAGGTGACAGGAACACGAACTTTTCAACTCTGAATTGCGTGGCAACTCACCCACCCTCCTCATTTTCATGAGGATTCCGAAATGCCTAAAATTGTTGCGAGATTCCTCCTTTTGGGCCCTGAACCCCAAACCCCTGAACCCTAAACCCACATGGGCCACTTGGGCCTACTTGAGGTGACAGAACACGAACTTTTTCAAGATCTCGGAATTGCGTGGCAACTCACCCACCCTCCTCATTTTTCATGAGGATTCCAGAATGCCTAAAATTATTGCGAAATTACTCCCTTTGGGCCCTAAACCCTAAACAACCCTAAACCTTAAACCCTAAACCCACATGGGCCATTTGGGCGTACTTGAGGTGACAGGAACACGAACTTTTTCAACATCTCAGAATTGCGTGGAAACTCACCCACCCTCCTCATTTTTCATGAGGATTCCAGAATGCCTAAAATTGTTGCGAGATTCCTCCTGTTGTTTGCCCCGAACCCGCCACATGGGCCATTTGGGCCTACTTGAGGTGATAGGAACACGAACTTTTTAAACATCTCGGAATTGCGTGGCAACTCACCCACCCTCCTCATTTTTCATGAGGATTCCAGAATGCCTAAAAATGTTGCGAGATTCCATGGTTTGGTCCATGACCAGCCACATGGGCCATTTGGGCCAACTTGAGGTGACAGGAACATGAACTTTTTCAACATCTCGGAATTGCGTGGAAACTCACCCACCCTCCTCATTTTTCATGAGGATTCCAGAATGCCTAAAATTGTTGCGAGATTCCTCCGTTTGGGCCCTGAACCCTAAACCTTAAACCCTAAACCCCTAAACCCTAAACCCACATGGGCCATTTGGTTCTACTTGAGGTGACAGAATTACGAACTTTTTCAACGTATCGGAATTGAGTGGAAACTCACCCACCCTCCTCATTTTTCATGAGGATTCCGTAATGCCTAAAATTGTTGCGAGATTCCTCCGTTTGTCCCCGAACCGCCACATGGGCCTTTTGGGCCTACTTGAGGTGACAGGAACACGAACTTTTTCAACTTGCAATTGCGTGGAAACTCACCCACCCTCCTCATTTTTCATGAGTATTCCAGAATGCCTAAAATTGTTGTGAGACTCCTCCTTTTGAAACCTAAACCCCTAAACCCTAAACCCACATGGGCCATTTGGGCCTACTTGAGGTGACAGGAACACGAACTTTTTCAACATCTCCGACTTACGTGGAAACTCACCTACCCTCCTCATTTTTCATGAGGATTCCAGAATGACTAAAATTAATGCGAGATTTCTCCCTTAAGGCCTTAAAACCTAAACCACCCTAAACCGTAAACCCTAAACCCACATGGGCCATTTGGGCCTACTTGAGGTGACAGGAACACAAAATTTTTCAGCATCTCGGAATTGCGTGGAAACTCACCCACCCTCCTCATTTTTCATGAGGATTCCAGAATGCCTAAAATTGTTGCGAGATTCCTCTGTTTGGGCCCTGAACTGCAACATGGGCCATTTGGGCCTACTTGAGGTCAAAGGAACACGAACTTTTTCCACATCTCAAAAATGCGTGGAAACTCACCCACCCTCCTCATTTTTCATGAGGATTCCAGAATGCCTAAAATTGTTGCGAGATTCCTCCCTTTGGGCCCTCGACCCTAAACCCCTAAACCCTAAACCCACATGGGCCATTTGGGCCTACTTGAGGTGACAGGAACACGAACTTTTTCAACATCTCGGAATTGCGTGGAAACTCACCCACCCTCCTCATTTTTCATGAGGATTCCAGAATGCCTAAAATTATTACGAGCTTCCTCCGTTTGTGCCCTGAACCCTAAACTTTAAACACTAAACCCTTAAACCCTAAACCCACATGGCCACTTGGGCCTACTTGAGGTGACAGGAAACACGAACTTTTCAACATCTCTAATTGCGTGGAAACTCACCCACCCTCCTCATTTTTCATGAGGATTCCGTAATGCCTAAAATGTTGCGAGATTCCTCCGTTTGGCCCTAGAACGGCCACATGGGCCATTTGGGCCTACTTGAGGTGACAGGAACACGAACTTTTTCAACATCTCAGAATTGCGTGGAAACTCACCCACCCTCCTCATTTTTCAAGAGGATTCCAGAATGCCCAAAATTATTGATATATTCCTCCCTTTGGGCCCTCGACCCTAAACCTGTAAACCCTAAACCCACATGGGCCATTTGGGCCTACTTGACGTGACAGGAAGACGACCTTTTTCAACATCTCGGAATTGCGTGGAAAAACACCCACCCTCCTCATTTTTAATGAGGATTCCAGAATGCCTAAAATGATTGCGAGCTTCCTTCGTCAGGGCCCTCGAACCCTAAACTTTAAACCCTAAACCCTAAACCTACATGGCCATTTGGGCCTACTTGAGGTGACAGGAACAACAACTTTTTAAAAATCTCGGAATTGCATGGAAACTCACGCACCCTCCTCATTCTTCATGAGGATTCCAGAATGCCAAAAATTGTTGCAAGATTCCTCCGTTTGTGCCGTGAACGGCTACATGGGCCATGTGGTCCTACTTGAGGTGACAGGAACACGAACTTTTTAAACATTACGGAATTGCGTGGAAACTCACCCAGCCTCCTCATTTTTCATGACGATTCCAGAATGCCTAAAATTGTTGCGAGATTCCTCCTTTTGGGCCCTGAACCCTAAACCCCTAAACCCTAAACCCACTTGGGCCATTTGGGCCTACTTGAGGTGGCAGCAACACAAACTTTTTCAACATCTCCGAATTGCGTGGCAACTCACCCACCCTCCTCATTTTTCATGAGGAATGCCTAAAATTATTGCGAGCTTCCTCCGTTTGTGCCCTGAACACTAAACCACCCAAAACCGTAAACCCTAAACCCACATGGGCCATTTGGGCCTGCGTGAGGTGACAGGAACACAAACTTTTTCAACATCTCGGAATTGCGTGGAAACTCACACACCCTCCTCATTTTTCATGAGGATTCCGTAATGCCTAAAATTGTTGCGAGATTCCTCCGTTTGTCCCGAACCGCCACATGGGCCATTTGGGGCCTACTGAGGTGAAAGGAACACGAACTTTTCAACTCTCGCAATTGCGTGGCAACTCACCCATCCTCCTCATTTTCATGAGGATTCCAGAATGCCTAAAATTGTTGCGAGATTCCTCCTTTTGGGCCCTAAACCCTAAACCCCACATGGGCCACTTGGGCCTACTTGAGGTGACAGAACACAAACTTTTTCAACATCTCGGAATTGCGTGGAAACTCACCCACCCTCCTCATTTTTCATGAGGATTCCAGAATGCCTAAAATTGTTGCGAGATTCCTCCGTTTGGGCCTTGAACCCTAAACGACCCAAAACCGTCAACCCTAAACCCACATGGGCCATTTAGGCCTGCTTGAGGCACAGAACACAAACTTTTTCACAATCTCTTTAATTGCGTGGAAACTCACCCACCCTCCTCATTTTTCATGAGGATTCCAGAATGCCTAAAATTGTTGTGAGATTCCTTCGTTTGGGCCCTGAACCCTAAACTTTAAACCCTAAACCCTAAACCTACATGGCCATTTGGGCCTACTTGAGGTGACAGGAACACAGACTTTTCAACATCTCTAATTGCGTGGAAACTCACCCACCCTCCTCATTTTTAATGAGGATTCCAGAATGCCTAAAATGATTGCGAGCTTCCTCCGTTTGTGCCCTGAACGGCCACATGGGCCATTTGGGCCTACTTGAGGTGACAGGAACACAAACTTTTTCGAACTCTCGCAATTTCCTGGCAACTCACCCACCCTCCTCATTTTTCATGAGGATTCCAGAATGCCTAAAAATGTTGCGAGATTCCATGGTTTGGTCCATGACCAGCCACATGGGCCATTTGGGCCTACTTGAGGTAACAGGAACATGAACATTTTCAACATCTCGGAATTGCGTGGAAACTCACCCACCCTCCTCATTTTTCATGAGGATTCCAGAATGCCTATAATTGTTGCGAGATTCCTCCGTTTGGGCCCTCGACCCTAAAACCCTAAATCCTAAACCCTAAACCCACATGGGCCATTTGGGCCTACTTGAGGTGACAGAAGACAACTTTTTCAACATCTCGAATTGCGTGGCAACTCACCCACCCTCCTCATTTTTCATGAGGATTCCGTAATGCCTAAGATTATTACGAGATTCCTCCCTTTGGGCCCTAAACCCTAAACCACCCTAAACCGTAAACCCTAAACCCACATGGCCACTTGGGCCTACTTGAGGTGAGAGGAACACGAACTTTTTCAACATCTCGGAATTGCGTGGAAACTCACCCACCCTCCTCATTTTTAATGAGGATTCCAGAATGCGTAAAATGATTGCGAGCATCCTCCGTTTGGGCCCTGAACCGCCACATGGGCCATTTGGGCCTACTTGAGGTGACAGGAACACGAACTTTTTCAACTTGTCGCAATTGCGTGGAAACTCACCCACCCTCCTCATTTTCACGAGGATTCCGAATGCCTAAAATTGTTGCGAGATTCCTCCCTTTCGGGGCCCTCGACCCTAAACCCCTAAACCCACATGGGCCATTTGGGCCTACTTGAGGTGATGTGAACACGACCTTTTTCAACATCTCCGAATTGCGTGGCAACTCGCCCACCCTCCTCATTTTTCATGAGGATTCCAGAATGCCTAAAATTATTGCGAGATTTCTCCCTTTGGGCCCTCAACCCTAAACCACCCTAAACCGTAAACCCTAAACCCACATGGGCCATTTGGGCCTACATGAGGTGACAGGAACACAAAATTTTTCAGCATCTCGGAATTGCGTGGAAACTCACCCACCCTCCTCATTTTTCATGAGGATTCCAGAATGCCTAAAATTGTTGCGAGATTCCTCTCGTTCTGGGCCCCCGAACCCTAAACTTTAAACCCTAAACCCGGGCCATTTGGGCCTACTTGAGGTGGCAGGAATACTAACTTTTGAAACATCTCGGAATTGGGTGGAAACTCACCCACCCTCCTCATTTTACATGAGGATTCCAAAATGCCCAAAATTGTTGCGAGATTCCTCCGTTTATGCCGCGAACAGCCACATGGGCCATTTGGGCCTACTTTAGGTGACAGGAACACAAACTTTTTCAACATCTCGGAATTGCGTGCAACTCACCCATCGTCCTCACTTTCACGAGGATTCCAGAATACCTAAAATTATTGAGATATTCCTCCGTTTGGGCCCTCGACCCTAAACCCCTAAACACTAAACCCTAAACCCACATGGGCCATTTGGGCCTACTTGAGGTGACAGGAAGACGACCTTTTTCAACATCTCCGAATTGCGTGGCAACTCACCCACCCTCCTCATTTTTCATGAGGATTCCGTAATGCCTAAAATTATTGCGAGATTTCTCCTTTCGGCCCTAAACCCTAAACCACCCAAACCGTAAACCCTAAACGGCCACATGGGCCATTTGGGCCTACTTGAGGTCAAAGGAACACGAACTTTTTCCACATCTAAGAATTGCGTGGAAACTCACCCACCCTCCTCATTTTTCATGAGGATTCGAGAATGCCTAAAATGGTTGTTAGATTCCTTCGTTTGGGCCCTGAATCCTAAACCCTAAACCTACATGGCCATTTGGGCCTACTTGAGGTGACAGGACCAAAGACTTTTTCAACGTCTCGGAATTGCGTGGAAACTCACCCACCCTCCTCATTTTTAATGAGGATTCCAAAATGCCTAAAATGATTGCGAGCTTCCTCCGTTTGTGCCCTGAACAGCCACATCGGCCATTTGGGCCTACTTCAGGTGACAGGAACACAAACTTTTTCGAACTCTCGCAATTGCGTGGAAACTCACCCACCCTCCTCATTTTTCATGAGGATTCCGAATGCCTAAAATGATTGCGAGATTCCTCCGTTTGGGCCCTGAACGGCCAGATGGGCCATTTGGGCCTACTTGAGGGGAAAGGAACAAGAACTTTTTCAAGATCTCGCAATTGCGCGGCAACTCACGCACCCTCCTCATTTTTCATGAGGATTCCAGAATGCCTAAAAATGTTGTGAGATTCCTCCCTTTGGGCCATCGACCCTAAACCCGTAAACCCTAAACCCACATGGGCCATTTGGGCCTACTTGAGGTGACAGGAACACAAACTTTTTCAACATGTCCGAATTGCGTGCAAACTCACCCACCCACCTCATTTTTCATGAGGATTCCTAAATCCCTAAAATTGTTACGAGCTTTCTCCGTTTGTGCCCTGAACCCTAAACCACCCAAAACCGTAAACGCTAAACCCACATGGGCCATTTAGGCCTGCTTGAGGTGACAGGAACACGAACTTTTTCAACATCACGGAATTCCGTGGAAACTCACCCACCCTCCTCATTTTTCATGAGCATTCCAGAATACCTAAAATTGTTGCGAGATTCCTCTGTTTGGTCCCTGAACGGCCACATGGGCCATTGGGCCTACTTGAGGTGAAAAGAACACGAACTTTTTCGAACTCTCGCAATTGCGTGGCAACTCACCCATCCTCCTCACTTTCATTAGGATTCCAGAATGCCTAAAATTATTGCGAGATTCCTCCCTTTGGGCCCTAAACCTTAAACCCTAAACCCATATCATTTGGGCCTACTGAAAGACAGAACACAAACTTTTTCGACATCTCAGAATTGCGTGGAAACTCACCCACCCTCCTCATTTTTCATGAGGATTCCAGAATGCCTATAATTGTTGCGAGATTCCTCCGTTTGGGCCCTGAACGGCCACATGGGCCATTTGGGCCTACTTGAGGTGAAAGGAACACGAACTTTTTCAAGATCTCGGAATTGCATAGCAACTCACCTACCCTCCTCATTTTTTATGAGGATTCCATAATGCCTAAAATTATTGTGAGATTCCTCCCTTTGGGCCCTCGACCCTAAACCTGTAAACCCTAAACCCACATGGGCCATTTAGGCCTACTTGAGGTGACAGGAAGACCACCTTTTTCAACATCTCCGAATTGCGTGGCAACTCACCGACCCTCCTCATTTTTCAGGAGGATTCCAGAATGCCTAATATTATTACGAGATTCCTCCCTTTGGGGCCTAAACCCTAAACCACCCTAAACCGTAAACCCTAAACCCACATGGGACATTTGGGCCTACTTGAGGTGACAGGAACACAAACATTTTCAACATCTCGGAATTGCGTGCAAACTCACCCACCCACCTCATTTTTCATGAGGATTCCAGAATGCCTAAAATTGTTGCGAGCTTCCTCCGTTTGGGCCCTGAACGGCCACATGGGCCATTTGGGCCTACTTGGGTGCGAGAAGAACACGAACTTTTTCAACTCTCGCAATTGCGTGGCAACTCACCCATCCTCCTCATTTTAACGAGGATTCCGAATGCCTAAAATTATTGAGAGATTCCTCCGTTTGGGGCCCTCGACCCTAAACCCCTAAACCCTAAACCCACATGGGCCATTTGGGCCTACTTGTGGTCACAGGAACTCGAACTTTTTCAACATCTCGGAATCGCGTGGAAACTCACGCACCCTCCTCATTTTTCAAGAGGATTCCAGAATGCCTAAAATTGTTGCGAGATTCCTCCGTTTGGGCCCTAAACCCTAAACCACCCTAAACCGTAAACCCTAAACCCACATGGGCCTATATGGGTTTGACAGAACACAAAATTTTTCAACATCTCTAATTGCGTGGAAACTCACCCACCCACCTCATTTTTCATGAGGGTTCTAGAATGCCTAAAATGGTTGTTAGATTCCTTCGTTTGGGCCCTGAACCCTAAACTTTAAACCCTAAACCCTTAAACCCTAAACCTACATGCCCATTTGGGCCTACTGGAGGTGAAAGGAACACAAACCCTAAACCCACATGGGCCATTTGGGCCTACTTGAGCTGACAGGAACACAAACGTTTTCAACATCTCCGAATTGCGTGCAAACTCACCTACATTCCTCATTTTTCATGAGGATTCCAGAATGCCTAAAATTATTACGAGCTTTCTCCGTTTGTGCCCTGAACCCTAAACCACCCAAAACCGTAAACCCTAAACCCACATGGGCCATTTTGGCCTGCTTGAGGTGACAGGAACACAAACTTTTTCAACATCTCAGAATTGCGTGGAAACTCACCCACCCTCCTCATTTTTCATGACGATTCCAGAATGGCTTAAATTGTTGCGAGATTGCTCCGTTTGGGCGCTGATCGGCCACATGGGCCATTTGGACCTACTTGAGGTGAAAGGAACACGAACTTTTCAACATCTCGGAATTGCGTGGCAACTCGCCCACCCTCTTCATTTTTCATGAGGATTCTAGAATGCCTAAAATTATTGTAAGCTTCCTCCGTTTGTGCCCTGAACCCTAAACCCACATGGGCCATTTGGGCCTACTTGAGGTGACAGGAACACGAACTTTTTCAACATCTCGGAATTGCGTGGAAACTCACCCACCCTCCTCATTTTTCATGAGTATACCAGAATGCCTAAAATTGTTCCGAGATTCCTCCGTTTGGGCCCGGGCCTACTTGAGGTGACAGGAACACGAACTTTTTCAACATCTCGGAATTGCGTGGAAACTCACCCACCCTCCTCATTTTTCATGAGGATTCCGAATGCCTAAAATTGTTGCGAGATTCCTCTTTGTCCCCCGAACGACCACATGGGCCATTTAGGCCTACTTGAGGGGAATGGAAGACGAACTTTTTCAACGTATCGGAATTGCGTGGAAACTCACCCACCCTCCTCATTTTCATGAGGATTCCGTAATGCCTAAAATTGTTGCGAGATTCCTCCGTTTAGGGCCCTAAACCTAAACCCTAAACCCTTGGGGCCATTTGGGCTACTGAGGTGACAGAACACAAACTTTTCAACATCTCGAATTGCGTGGAAACTCACCCACCCTCCTCATTTTTCATGAGGATTCCGAATGCCTAAAATGTTGCGAGATTCCTCCGTTTGGGCCCCGAACGCCACACGGGCCATTTGGGCCTACTTGAGGTGAAAGGAACACGAACTTTTCAACATCTCCTAATTGCGTGGAAACTCACCCACCCTCCTCATTTTCACGAGGATTCCGTAATGCCTAAAATTGTTGCGATATTCCTACCTTTGGGCCCTCGACCCTAAACCCCTAAACCCTAAACCCTGAACCCACATCGGCCATTTGGGCCTACTTGAGGTGACAGGAACACGAACTTTTTCAACATCTCCGACTTACGTGGAAACTCACCCACCCTCCTCGTTTTTCATGAGGATTCCTAAATCCCTAAAATTGTTGCGAGATTCCTCCGTTTGGGCCCTGAACCCTAAGAACACAAAATTTTTCAACATCTCTGAATTGCGTGGAAACTCACCCACCCTCCTCATTTTTCATGAGGATTCCGTAATGCCTAAAATTGTTGCGAGATTCCTTCGCTTGGGCCCCGAACCCTAAACTTTAAACCCTAAACCCTAAACCCTAAACCCACATGGCCACTTGGGCCTACGTGAGGTGACAGGAACACGAACATTTTCAACATCTCGGAATTGCGTGGAAACTCACCCACCCTCCTCATTATTAATGAGGACTCCAGAATGCCTAAAATGATTGCGAGCTTCCTCCGTTTGTGCCACGAACGGCCACATGGGCCATTTGGGCCTACTTGAGGTGACAGGAACACGAACTTTTTCAACGTCTCGCAATTGCGTGGAAACTCACCCACCCTCCTCATTTTTCACGAGGATTCCGAATGCCTAAAATTGTTGCGAGATTCCTCCGTTTTGGGCCCTCGACCCTAAACCCCTAAAACCTAAACCGTAAACCAACATGGGCCATTTGGGCCTACTTGAGGTGACCGGAACAGGAACATTTTCAACATCTCGGAATTGCGTGGCAACGCACCCATCCTCCTCACTTTCATGAGGGTTCCGGATGCCTAAAATTTTGCGAGATTCCTCCGTTTGTGCCCTAAACCCTAAACCACCCTAAACCGTAAACCCTAAACCCACATGGGCCATTTGGGCCTACTTGAGGTGACAGGAACACAAAATTTTTCAGCATCTCGGAATTGCGTGGAAACTCACCCACCCTCCTCATTTTTCATGAGGATTCTAGAATGCCTAAAATTGTTGTTAGATTCCTTCGTTTGGGCCCTGAACCCTAAACTTTAAACCCTAAACCCCTAAACCCCTAAACCCTAAACCTACATGGCCATTTGGGCCTACTTGAGGTGACACGAACACTGACTTTTTCAACATCTCGAAATTGCGTGGAAACTCACCCACCCTCCTCATTTTTCATGAGGATTCCAGAATGCCTAAAATGATTGCGAGCTTCCTCCGTTTGTGCCCTGAACGGCCACATGGGCCATTTGGGCCTACTTGAGGTGACAGAATTACGAAATTTTTCAACGTTTCGGAATTACGTGGAAACTCACCCACCCTTTTCATTTTTCATGAGGATTCCAGAATGCCTAAAATTGTTGCGAGATTCCTCCGTTTGGGCCCTGACCCTAAACCCCAACCCTAAACCCACATGGGCCATTTGGGCGTACTTGAGGTGACAGGAACACGAACTTTTTCAACATCTCTAATTGCGTGGAAACTCACCCACCCTCCTCATTTTTCATGAGGATTCCGTAATGCCTAAAATGATTGCGAGCTTCCTCCGTTTGTGCCCTGAACGGCCACATGGGCCATTTGGGCCTACTTGAGGTGACAGGAACACAAACTTTTTAAAACTCTCGCAATTTCCTGGCAACTCACCCATCCTCCTCACTTTCACGAGGATTCCAGAATGCCTAAAATTATTGAGATATTCCTCCCTTTGGGCCCTCGACCCTAAACCCCTAAACCCTAAACCCTAAACCCACATGGGCCATTTGGGCCTACTTGAGGTGAAAGGAACACGAACTTTTTCGAACTCTCGCAATTGCGAGGCAACTCACCCATCCTCCTTACTTTCATGAGGATTCCAGAATGCCTAAAATTGTTGCGAGATTCCTCCCTTTGGGCCCTAAACCCTAAACCACCCAAACCGTAAACCCTAAACCCACATGGGACATTTGGGCCTACTTGAGGTTATAGGAACACAAAATTTCTTTCAGCATCTCGGAGTTGAGTGGAAACCCACCCACCCTCCTCATTTTTCATGAGGATTCCAGAATGCCTAAAATTGTTGTGAGATTCATTCGTTTGGGCCCTGAACCCGAAACTTTAAACCCTAAACCCTTAAACCCTAAACCCACATGGCCACTTGGGCCTACTTGAGGTGACAGGAACACAAACTTTTTCAACATCTCGGAATGCCTAAAATGATTGCGAGCTTCCTCCGTTTGTGCCCTGAACGGCCACATGGGCCATTGGGGCCTACTTGAGGTGACAGGAACACAAACTTTTTCGAATTCTCGCAATTGCGAGGCACACTCACCCACCCTCCTATTTTTTCATGAGGATTCAGAATGCCTAAAATTATTGAGATATTCCTCCCTTTGGGCCCTCGACCCTAAACCCCTAAATCCTAAACCCACATGGGCCATTTGGGCCTACTTGAGGTGACAGAACACGGACTTTTTCAACATCTCCGAATGCGAGGCAACGCACCCACCCTCCCTATTTTTCATGAGGGTTCCAGAATGCCTAAAATTTTTGCGAGATTCCTCCCTTTGGGCCCTAAACCCTAAACCACCCGAAACCGTAAACCCTAAACCGACATGGGCCATTTGGGCCTACTTGAGGTGACAGGAACACAAAATTTTTCAACATCTCCGAATTGAGTGGCAACTCACCCACCCTCCTCATTTTTCATGAGGATTCCAGAATGCCTAAAATTATTGCGAGATTCCTCCCTTTGGGCCCTAAACCCTAAACCGTAAACCCTAAACCCACATGGGCCATTTGGGCCTACTTGAGGTTACAGGAACACAAAATTTATCAGCATCTCGGAATTGCGTGGAAACTCACCCAGCCTCCTCATTTTTCATGAGGATTCCAGAATGCCTAAAATTGTTGCGAGATTCCTCCGTTTGGGCCCTGAACCGCCACATGGGCCATTTGGGCCTACTTGAGGTGACAGGAACACGAACCTTTGAAACATCTCGAAATTTGGTGGAAACTCACCCACCCTCCTCATTTTTCATGAGGATTCCAGAATGCGTAAAATTGTTGCGAGATTCCTCCGTTTGTGCCCTGAACGGCCACATGGGCCATTTGGGCCTACTTGAGGTGACAGGAACACAAACTTTTTAAAACTCTCGCAATTTCCTGGCAACTCACCCATCCTCCTCACTCTCACGAGGATTCCAGAATGTCTAAAATTATTGAGATATTCCTCCTTTGGGCCCCGACCCTAAACCCCTAAACCCGTAAACCCTAAACCCACATGGGCCATTTGGGCCTACTTGAGGTGACAGAAACAATTGCGAGGCAACTCACCCATCCTCCTCACTTTCATGAGGGTTCCAGAATGCCTAAAATTTTTGCGAGATTCCTCCCTTTGGGCCCTAAACCCTAAACCACCCTAAACCGTAAACCCTAAACCCACATGGGCCATTTGGGCCTACTTGAGGTGACAGGAACACAAAATTTTTCAGCATCTCGGAATTGCGTGGAAACTCACCCACCCTCCTCATTTTTCATGAGGATTTCAGAATGCCTAAAATGGTTGTTAGATTCCTTCGTTTGGGCCCTGAACCCTAAACCCCTAAACCCTAAACCCTAAACCCTAAACCTACATGGGCCATTTGGGCCCACTTGAGGTGACAGGAACATGAACATTTTCAAAATCTCGGAATTGCGAGGAAACTCACCCACCCTCCTCATTTTTCATGAGGATTCCAGAATGCCTAAATTTTATTGCGAGGTTCCTCCGTTTGGGACCTGAACGGCAACATGGGCAATTTGGGCCTACTTGAGGTCACAAGAACACAAACTTTTTCGAACTCTCGCAATTGCGTGGCAACTCACCCATCCTCCTCACTTTCACGTGGACTCCAGAATGCCTAAAATTGTTGCGAGATTCCTCCGTTTGGGCCCTCGACCCCTGAACCCTAAACCCTAAACCCTAAACCCACATGGGCCATTTGGGCCTACTTGAGGTGACAGGAACACGAACTTTTTCAACATCTCGGAATTGCGTGGCAACTCACCCACCCTCCTCATTTTTCATGAGGATTCCAGAATGCCTAAAATTGTTGCGAGATTCCTCCTTTGGGCCCTAAACCCTAAACAACCCTAAACCGTAAACCCTAAACCCACATGGGCCATTTGGGCCTACTTGAGGTGACAGGAACACAAACTTTTTCAACATCTCGGAATTGCGTGGAAACTCACCCACCCTCCAAATTTTTCATGAGGATTCTAGAATAGCTAAAATTGTTGTGAGATTCTTCGTTTGGGCCCAACCCTAAACTTTAAACCCTAAACCCTAAACCTACATGGCCATTTGGGCCTACTTGAGGTGACAGGAACACGGACTTTTTCAACATCTCGGAATTGCGTGGAAACTCACCCACCCTCCTCATTTTTAATGAGGATTCCACAATGCCTAAAATGATTGCGAGCATCCTCCGTTTGTGCCCTGAACGGCCACATGGGCCATTTGGGCCTACTTGAGGTGACAGGAACAAAAACTTTTTTGAACTCTCGCAATTGCGTGGCAACTCACCCATCCTCCTCACTTTCACGAGGTTTCCAGAATGCCTAAAATTGTTGAGAGATTCCACCCTTTGGGCCCTCGACCCTAAACACCTAAATCCTAAACCCTAAACCCACATGGGCCATTTGGGCCTACTTGAGGTGACAGGAAGACGACCTTTTTCAACATCTCCGAATTGCGTGGCAACTCACCCACCCTCCTCATTTTTCATGAGGATTCCAGAATCCTAAAATTATTGCGAGATTCCTCCCTTTGGGCCCTAAACCCTAAACCACCCTAAACCGTAAACCCTAAACCCACATGGGCCATTTGGGCCTACTTGAGGTGACAGGAACACAAACTTTTCAACATCTCGGAATTGCGTGGAAACTCACCCACCTCCTCATTTTTCATGAGGATTCCGAATGCCTAAAATTGTTGCGAGATTCTTTCGAACTTTGGGCCTCAACCCCAAACTTTAAACCCAAAACCCCAAAACCCTAAACCTACATGGCCATTTGGGCCTACTTGAGGTGACAGGAACACGAACTTTTTCAACATCTCGGAATTGCGTGGAAACTCACCCACCCTCCTCATTTTTCATGAGGATTCTAGAATGCCTAAAATTGTTGCGAGATTCCTCCGTTTGGGCCCTGAACCCTAAACTTTAAACCCTAAACCCCAAATCCCTAAACCTACATGGCCATTTGGGTACTTGAGATGACAGGAACACGAACTTTTTCAACATCTCGGAAATGTGTGGAAACTCACCCACCCTCCTCATTTTTCATGAGGATTCCAGATTGCCTAAAATTGTTGCGAGATTCCACCGTTTGGGCCGTGAACGGCCTCATGTGCCATTTGGGCCTAATTGAGGTGACAGGAACACAAACTTTTGTTTGGGCCAACCCTAAACTTTAAACCCTAAACCCCAAACCCTAAACCTACATGGCCATTTGGGCCTACTTGAGGTGACAGAACACGAACTTTTCAACATCTCTAATTGCGTGAAACTCACCCATCCTCCTCATTTTTCATGAGGATTCAAGAATGCCTAAAATGATTGCGAGCTTCCTCCGTTTGTGCCCTGAACGGCCACATGGGCCATTTGGGCCTACTTGAGGTGACAGGAACACAAACTTTTTCGAACTCTCGCAATTGCGTGGCAACTCACCCATCCTCCTCACTTTTCATGAGGATTCCGTAATGCCTAAAATTGTTGAGAGATTCCTCCGTTTGGGCCTCGACCCTAAACCCCTAAACCCTAAACTCTAAACCCACATGGGCCATTTGGGCCTACTTGAGGTGACAGGAACACGAACTTTTTCAAGATCTCGAAATTGCGTGGCAACTCACCCACCCTCCTCATTTTTCATGAGGATTCCAGAATGCCTAAAATTGTTGCGAGATTCCTCCCTTTGGGCCTTAAAACCTAAACCACCCTAAACCGTAAACCCTGAACCCACATGGGCCATTTGGTCCTACTTGAGGTGACAGGAACACAAAATTTTTCAGCATCTCGGAATTGCGTGGAAACTCACCTACCCTCCTCATTTTTCATGAGGATTCCAGAATGCCTAAAATTATTGCGAGCTTGCTCCGTTTGTGCCCTGAACCCTAGACCACCCAAAACTGTAAACCGTAAACCCACATGGCCATTTGGGCCTACTTGAGGTGACAGGAACACGAACTTTTTCAACATCTCGGAATTGCGTGGAAACTCACCCACCCTCCTCATTTTTCATGAGGATTCCAGAATGACTAAAATTGTTGCGAGATTCCTCCGTTTGGGCCCTGAACCGCCACATGGGCCATTTGGGCCTACTTGAGGTGACAGGAACACGAACTTTTTCGAACTCTCCCAATTGTGTGGCAACTCACCCATCCTCCTCACTTTCTTTCATGAGGATTCCAGAATGGCTAAAATTATTACGAGCTTCCTCCGTTTGTGCCCTAAAACCTAAACCACCCAAAACCGTAAACCCTAAACCCACATGGGCCATTTGGGCCTACTAGAGGTGACAGGAACACCAAATTTTTCAGCATCTCGGAATTGCGTGGCAACTCACCCACCCTCCTCAATTTTCATGAGGATTCCAGAATCCCTAAACTTATTGAAGCTTCCTCCGTTTGTGCCCCGAACCCTAGACCACCCTAAAACCGTAGACCCTAAACCCACATGGGCATTTGGGCCTACTTGAGGTGACAGAACACGAACTTTTCAACATCTCGTAATTGCGTGAAACTCACCCATCCTCCTCATTTTCATGAGGATTCCAGAATGACTAAAATTATTGCGAGATTCCTCCGTTTGGGCCCTAAACCCTAAACCACCCTAAACCGTAAACCCTAAACCCATATGGGCCATTTGGGCCTACTAGAGGTGACAGGAACACCAAATTTTTCAGCATCTCTAATTGCGTGGAAACTCACCCACCCTCCTCATTTTTCATGAGGATTCCGAATGCCTAAAATTATTGCGAGCTTCTCCGTTTGTGCCCCTTGAGAACCCTAAACCACCCTAAACCGTAAACCCTAAACCCACATGGGCCATTTGGGCCTACTAGAGGTGACAGGAACACCAAATTTTTCAGCATCTCGGAATTGCGTGGAAACTCACCCACCCTCCTCATTTTTCATGAGGATTCTAGAATGCCTAAAATTGTTGTTAGATTCCTTCGTTTGGGCCCTGAACCCTAAATTTTAAACCCAAAACCCCAAAACCCTAAACCTACATGGCCATTTGGGCCTACTTGAGGTGACAGGAACACGGACTTTTTCAACATCTCGGAATTGCGTGGAAACTCACCCACCCTCCTCATGACTCATGAGGATTCCAGAATGACTAAAATTATTGCGAGATTCCTCCGTTTGGGCCCTTAACCGCCACATGGGCCTTTTGGGCCTACTTGAGGTGACAGGAACACGAATTTTTTCAACATGTCGGAATTGCGTGGAAACTCACCCACCCTCCTCATTTTTCATGAGGATTCCAGAATGACTAAAATTGTTGCGAGATTCCTCTCTTTTGGCCGTGAACGGCCACATGGTCCATTTGGGCCTACTTGAGGTGACAGGAACACGAACTTTTTCGAACTCTCGCAATTGCGTGGCAACTCACCCATCCTCCTCATTTTCATGAGGATTTCAGAATGCCTAAAATTATTGCGAGATTCCTCCGTTTGGGCCCTAAACCTTAAACCCTAAACCCACATGGCCATTTGGGCCTACTTGAGGTGACAGGAACACAAACTTTTTCAACATCTCGGAATTGCGTGGAAACTCACCCACCCTCCTCATTTTTCATGAGGATTCCAGAATGCCTAAAATTGTTGCGAGATTCCTCCGTTTGTGCCCTGAACGGCCACATGGGCCATTTGGGCCTACTTGAGGTCACAGGAACTTTTTCAACTCGCAATTGCGTGGCAACTCACCCATCCTCCTCATTTTCATGAGGATTCCGAATGCCTAAAATTATTGAGAGATTCCTCCCTTGGGCCCTGAACCCTGACCCTAAACCCCTAAACCCTAAACCCTAAACCCACATGGGCCATTTGGGCCTACTTAAGGTGACAGGAACACGAACTTTTCAACATCTCGAATTGCGTGGCAACTCACCCACCCTCCTCATTTTTCATGAGGATTCCGAATGCCTAAAATTATTGCGAGATTCCTCCCTTTGGGCCCTGAACCCTAAACCGTAAACCCTAAACCCACATGGGCCATTTGGGCCTACTTGAGGTGACAGGAACACAAAATTTTTCAGCATCTCGGAATTGCGTGGAAACTCACCCACCCTCCTCATTTTTCATGAGGATTCCAGAATGCCTAAAATTGTTGTGAGATTCCTCCCTTTGGGCCCTAAACCCTAAACCGTAAACCGTAAACCCACATGGGCCATTTGGGCCTACTTGAGGTAACAGGAACACAAAATTTTTCAGCATCTCGGAATTGCGTGGAAACTCACCCACCCTCCTCATTTTTCATGAGGATTCTAGAATGCCTAAAATTGTTGTTAGATTCCCTCGTTTGGGCCCTGAACCCTAAACTTTAAACCCAAAACCCCAAAACCCTAAACCTACATGGCCATTTGGGCCTACTTGAGGTGACAGGAACACGGACTTTTGCAACATCTCGGAATTGCGTGGAAACTCACCCACCCTCCTCATTTTTAATGAGCATTCCAGAATGCCTAAAATGATTGCGAGCTTCCTCCGTTTGTGCCTGAACGGCCACATGGGCCATTGGGGCCTACTTGAGGTGACAGGAACAAAAACTTTTTTGAACTCTCGCAATTGCGTGGCAACTCACCCATCCTCCTCACTTTCACGAGGTTTCCAGAATGCCTAAAATTGTTGAGAGATTCCTCCCTTTGGGCCCTCGACCCTAAACCCCTAAATCCTAAACCCTAAACCCACATGGGCCATTTGGGCCTACTTGAGGTGACAGGAAGACGACCTTTTTCAACATCTCCGAATTGCGTGGCAACTCACCCACCCTCCTCATTTTTCATGAGGATTCCAGAATGCCTAAAATTATTGCGAGATTCCTCCCTTTGGGCCCTAAACCCTAAACCACCCTAAACCGTAAACCCTAAACCCACATGGGCCATTTGGGCCTACTTGAGGTGACAGGAACACAAAATTTTTCAGCATCTCGGAATTGCGTGGAAACTCACCCACCCTCCTCATTTTTCATGAGGATTCTAGAATGCCTAAAATGGTTGTTAGATTCCTTCGTTTGGGCCGTGAATCCTAAACCCCTAAACCCTAAACCTACATGGCCATTTGGGCCTACATGAGGTGACAGGAACACGGACTTTTGCAACATCTCGGAATTGCGTGGAAACTCACCCACCCTCCTCATTTTTAATGAGGATTCCAGAATGCCTAAAATGATTGCGAGCTTCCTCCGTTTGTGCCCTGAACGGCCACATGGGCCATTTGGGCCTACTTGAGGTGACAGGAACACAAACTTTTTCGAACTCTCGCAATTGCGTGGCAACTCACCCATCCTCCTCATTTTTAATGAGGATTCCAGAATGCCTAAAATTGTTGAGAGATTCCTCCCTTTGGGCCCTCGACCCTAAACTCCTAAATCCTAAATCCTAAACCCACATGGGCCATTTGGGCCTACTTGAGGTCACAGGAACACGAACTTTTTCAACATCTCGGAATTGCGTGGAAACTCACCCACCCTCCTCATTTTTCATGAGGATTCCAGAATGCCTAAAATTATTGCGAGATTCCTCCCTTTGGGCCCTAAACCCTAAACCACCCTAAACCGTAAACCCTAAACCCACATGGGCCATTTGGGCCTACTTGAGGTGACAGGAACACAAAATTTTTCAGCATCTCGGAATTGCGTGGAAACTCACCCACCCTCCTCATTTTTCATGAGGATTCTAGAATGCCTAAAATGATTGTTAGATTCTTTCGTTTGGGCTCTGAACCCTAAACTTTAAACCCAAAACCCTAAACCTACATGGCCATTTGGGCCTACTTGAGGTGACAGGAACACGGACTTTTTCAACATCTCGGAATTGCGTGGAAACTCACCCACCCTCCTCATTTTTTATGAGGATTCCAGAATGCCTAATTATTGCGAGCTTCCTCCGTTTGTGCCCTGAACGGGCACATGGGCCATTTGGGCCTACTTGAGGTGACAGGAACACAAACTTTTTTGAACTCTCGCAATTGCGTGGCAACTCACCCATCCTCCTCACTTTCACGAGGTTTCCAGAATGCCTAAAATTGTTGAGAGATTCCACCCTTTGGGCCCTCGACCCTAAACACCTAAATCCTAATCCCTAAACCCACATGGGCCATTTGGGCCTACTTGAGGTGACAGGAACACGGACTTTTTCAACATCTCGGAATTGCGTGGAAACTCACCCACCCTCCTCATTTTTAATGAGGATTCTAGAATGCCTAAAATTGTTGTTAGATTCCTTCGTTTGGGCCCTGAACCCTAAACTTTAAACCCTAAACCCCAAATCCCTAAACCTACATGGCCATTTGGGCCTACTTGAGGTGACAGGAACACGGACTTTTTCAACATCACGGAATTGCGTGGAAACTCACCCACCCTCCTCATTTTTAATGAGGATTCCAGAATGCCTAAAATGATTGCGAGCTTCCTCCGTTTGTGCCCTGAATGGCCACATGGGCCATTTGGGCCTACTTGAGGTGACAGGAACACAAACTTTTTCAACATCTCGGAATTGCGTGGCAACTCACCCATCCTCCTCACTTTCGCGAGGATTCCAGAATGCCTAAAATTATTGAGATATTCCTCCCTTTGGGCCCTCGACCCTAAACCCCTAAACCCTAAACCCTAAACCCACATGGGCCATTTGGGCCTACTTGAGGTGACAGGAAGACGACCTTTTTCAACATCTCCGAATTGCGTGGCAACTCACCCACCCTCCTCATTTTTCATGAGGATTCCAGAATGCCTAAAATTATTGCGAGATTCCTCCCTTTGGGTCCTAAACCCTAAACCGTAAACCCTAAACCCACATGGGCCATTTGGGCCTACTTGAGGTGACAGGAACACAAAATTTTTCAGCATCTCGGAATTGCGTGGAAACTCACCCACCCTCCTCATTTTTCATGAGGATTCTAGAATGCCTAAAATGGTTGTTAGATTCCTTCGTTTGGGCCCTGAACCCTAAACTTTAAACCCTAAACCCCAAATCCCTAAACCTACATGGCCATTTGGGCCTACTTGAGGTGACAGGAACACGGACTTTTTCAACATCTCGGAATTGCGTGGAAACTCACCCACCCTCCTCATTTTTAATGAGGATTCCAGAATGCCTAAAATGATTGCGAGCTTCCTCCGTTTGTGCCCTGAACGGCCACATGGGCCATTTGGGCCTACTTGAGGTGACAGGAACACAAACTTTTTCGAACTCTCGCAATTGCGAGGCAACTCACCCTTCCTCCTCACTTTAACGAGGATTCCAGAATGCCTAAAATTATTGAGATACTCCTCCCTTTGGGCCCTCGACCCTAAACCCCTAAAACCTAAACCGTAAACCCACATGGGCCATTTGGGCCTACTTGAGGTGACAGGAAGACGACCTTTTTCAACATCTCTGAATTGCGTGGCAACTCACCCACCCTCCTCATTTTTCATGAGGATTCCAGAATGCCTAAAATTATTGCGAGATTCCTCCCTTTGGGCCCTAAACCCTAAACCCCTAAACCCTAAACCCACATGGGCCATTTGGGCCTAGTTGAGGTGACAGGAAGACGACCTTTTTGAACATCTCCGTATTGCATGGCAACTCACCCACCCTCCTCATTTTTCTTGTGGATTCCAGAATGCCTAAAATTGTTGCGAGATTACTCCCTTTGGGCCCTAAACCCTAAACCACCCTAAACCGTAAACCCTGAACCCACATGGGCCATTTGGTCCTACTTGAGGTGACAGGAACACAAAATTTTTCAGCATCTCGGAATTGCGTGGAAATTATTGCGTGGAAACTCACCCACCCTCCTTATTTTTTATGAGGATTCCAGAATGCCTAAAATTATTGCGGGCTTCCTCCATTTGTGCCCTGAACGGCCACATGGGCCATTTGGGCCTACTTGAGTTGAAAGGAACACGAACTTTTTCGAACTCTCCCAATTGTGTGGCAACTCACCCATCCTCCTCACTTTCAAGAGGATTCCAGAATGCCTAAAATTATTGCGAGATTCCTCCCTTTGGGCCCTAAACCCTAAATCCCTAAACCCTAACCCCACATGGGCCATTTGGGCCTAGTTGAGGTGACATGAACACAAACTTTTTCAAAATCTCGGAATTTCGTGGCAACTCACCCACCCTCCTCAATTTTCATGAGGATTCCAGAATGGCTAAAATTATTGCGAGCTTCCTCCGTTTGTGCCCTAAAACCTAAACCACCCAAAACCGTAAACCCTAAACCCACATGGGCCATTTGGGCCTACTTGAGGTGACAGGAACACGAAATTTTTCAACATCTCGGAATTGCGTGGAAACTCACCCACCCTCCTCATTTTTCATGAGGATTCCGTAATGCCTAAAATTATTGCGAGATTCCTCCGTTTGTGCCCCGAACCCTAGACCACCTAAACCGGAACCCTAAACCCACATGGGCATTTGGGCTTACTTGAGGTGACAGGAACACGAACTTTTTCAACATCTCGGAATTGCGTGGAAACTCACCCACCCTCCTCATTTTTCATGAGGATTCCAGAATGCCTAAAATTGTTGCGAGATTCCTCCGTTTGGGCCCTGAACTGCCACATGGGCCATGTGGGCCTACTTGAGTTGAAAGGAACACGAACTTTTTCGAACTCTCACAATTGTGTGGCAACTCACCCATCCTCCTCAATTTTCAAGAGGATTCCAGAATGCCTAAAATTATTGCGAGATTCCTCCCTTTGGGCCCTAAACCCTAAACCCCTAAACCCACATGGGCCATTTGGGCCTACTTGAGGTGACAGGAACACAAACTTTTTCAACATCTCGGAATTGCGTGGCAACTCACCCACCCTCCTCATTTTTCATGAGGATTCCAGAATGCCTAAAATTATTGCGAGCTTCCTCCGTTTGTGCCCTGAACCCTAAACCACCCTAAACCGTAAACCCTAAACCCACATGGGCCATTTGGGCCTACTAGAGGTGACAGGAACACCAAAATTTTCAGCATCTCGGAATTGCGTGGCAACTCACCCACCCTCCTCATTTTTCATGAGGATTCCAGAATGCCTAAACTTATTGCGAGCTTCCTCCGTTTGTGCCCTGAACCCTAGACCACCCTAAACCGTAGACCCTAAACCCACATGGGCATTTGGGCTTACTTGAGGTGACAGGAACACGAACTTTTTCAACATCTCGGAATTGCGTGGAAACTCACCCACCCTCCTCATTTTTCATGATGATTCCAGAATGCCTAAAATTGTTGCGAGATTCCTCCGTTTATGCCGTGAACAGTACACCCTAAACCCACATGGGCCATTTGGGCCTACTAGAGGTGACAGGAACACGAACTTTTTCAAGATCTCGGAATTGCGTGGCAACTCACCCACGCTCCTCATTTTTCATGAGGGTTCCAGAATAACTAGAATTATTGCGAGATTCCTCTGTTTGTGCCCTGAACCCTAAACCACCCTAAACCGTAAACCCTAAACCCACTTGGGCCATTTGGGCCTACTAGAGGTGACAGGAACACCAAATTTTTCAGCATCTCGGAATTGCGTGGCAACTCACCCACCCTCCTCATTTTTCATGAGGATTCCAGAATGCCTAAACTTATTGCGAGCTTCCTCCGTTTGTGCCCTGAACCCTAGACCACCCTAAACCGTAGACCCTAAACCCACATGGGCATTTGGGCCTGCTTGAGTTGACAGGAACACGAACTTTTTCAACATCTCGGAATTGAGTGGAAACTCACCCACCCTCCTCATTTTTCATGAGGATTCCAGAATGCCTAAAACGATTGCGAGCTTCCTCCGTTTGTGCCCTGAACGGCCACATGGGCCATTTGGGCCTACTTGAGGTGAAAGGAACACGAACTTTTTTGAACTCTCGCAACTGCGTGGCAACTCACCCATCCTCCTCACTTTCACGAGGATTCCAGAATGCCTAAAATTATTGCGAGATTCCTCCCTTTGGGCCCTAAACCCTAAACCCTAAACCCTAAACCCATGGGCCATTTGGGCCTACTTGAGGTGACAGAACACGAAATTTTTCAACATCTCGGATTGCGTGGCAAACTCACCCACCCTCCTCATTTTTCATGAGGATTCCGAATGCCTAAAATTATTGCGAGATTCCTCCGTTTGTGCCCTGAACCCTAGACCACCCTAAACAGTAGACCCTAAACCCACATGGGCATTTGGGCCTACTTGAGGTGACAGGAACCCGAACTCTGTCAACATCTCGGAATTGCGTGGAAACTCACCCACCCTCCCCATTTTTCATGATGATTCCAGAATGCCTAAAATTATTGCGAGCTTCCTCCATTTGTGCCCTGAACGGCCACATGGGCCATTTGGGCCTACTTGAGTTGAAAGGAACACGAACTTTTTCGTACTCTCACAATTGTGTGGCAACTCACCCATCCTCCTCACTTTCAAGAGGATTCCAGAATGCCTAAAATTATTGCGAGATTCCTCCCTTTGGGCCCTAAACCCTAAACCCCTAAACCCACATGGGCCATTTGGGCCTAGTTGAGGTGACATGAACACAAACTTTTTCAACATCTCGGAATTGCGTGGAAACTCACCCACCCTCCTCAATTTTCATGAGGATTCCAGAATGGCTAAAATTATTGCGAGCTTCCTCCGTTTGTGCCCTAAACCCTAAACCACCCTAAACCGTAAACCCTAAACCCACATGGGCCATTTGGGCCTACTAGAGGTGACAGGAACACCAACTTTTTCAAGATCTCGGAATTGCGTGGCAACTCACCCACCCTCCTCATTTTTCATGAGGATTCCAGAATGCCTATAATTGTTGCGAGATTCCTCGGTTTGGTCCTCGACCCTAGACCACCCTAAACCGTAGACCCTAAACCCACATGGGCATTTGGGCCTGCTTGAGGTGACAGGAACACGAACTTTTTCAACATCTCGGAATTGCGTGGAAACTCACCCACCCTCCTCATTTTTCATGATGATTCCAGAATGCCTAAAATTATTGCGAGCTTCCTCCGTTTGTGCCCTGAACCCTAAACCACCCTAAACCGTACACCCTAAACCCACATGGGCCATTTGGGCCTACTAGAGGTGACAGGAACACCAAATTTTTCAGCATCTCGGAATTGCGTGGCAACTCACCCACCCTCCTCATTTTTCATGAGGATTCCAGAATGCCTAAACTTATTGCGAGCTTCCTCTGTTTGTGCCCTGAACCCTAAACCACCCTAAACCGTAAACCCTAAACCCACTTGGGCCATTTGGGCCTACTAGAGGTGACAGGAACACCAAATTTTTCAACATCTCGGAATTGCGTGGCAACTCACCCACCCTCCTCATTTTTCATGAGGATTCCAGAATGCCTAAAATTATTGCGAGCTTCCTCCGTTTGTGCCCTGAACCCTAAACCACCCAAAACCGTAAACCCTAAACCCACATGGGCCATTTGGGCCTACTTGAGGTGACAGGAACACGAACTTTTTCAACCTCTCGGTGTTGCGTGGAAACTCACCCACCCTCCTCATTTTTCATGAGGATTCCAGAATGCCTAAAATTGTTGCGAGATTCCTCCGTTTGGGCCCTGAACGGCCACATGGGCCATTTGGGCCTACTTGAGGTGAAAGGAACACGAACTTTTTCAAGATCTCGGAATTGCGTGGCAACTCACCCACCCTCCTCATTTTTCATGAGGATTCCAGAATGCCTAAAATTGTTGCGAGATTCCTCCTTTTGGGCCCTGAACCCTAAACCTTAAACTAAACCCCGTAAACCCTAAACCCACATGGGCCATTTGGGCCTACTTGAGGTGACATGAACACGAACTTTTTCAACAACACGGAGTTGCGTGGACACTCACCCAACCTCCTCATTTTTCATGACGATTCCAGAATGCGTAAAATTGTTGCGAGATTCCTCCGTTTGGGCCCTGAACTTTAAACCGTAAATCCCTAAACGCTAAACCCTAAACCCACATGGGCCATTTGGGCCTACTTGAGGTGAAAGGAACACGAACTTTTTCAACATCTCGGAATTGCGTGGAAACTCACCCACCCTCCTCATTTTCATGAGGATTCCAGAATGCCTAAAATTGTTGCGAGATTCCTCCGTTTGTGCCCTGAACGGCCACATGGGCCATTTGAGCCTACTTGAGGTGACAGGAAGACGACCTTTTTCAACATCTCCGAATTGCGTGGCAACTCACCCACCCTCCTCATTTTGCATAAGGATTCCAGAATGCCTAAAATTATTGCGAGCTTCCTCCGTTTGTGCCCTGAACCCCAAACCACCCTAAGCCGTAAACCCTAAACCCACATGGGCATTTGGGCCTACTTGAGTTGAAGGGAACACGAACTTTTTCAACATCTCTGAATTGCGTGGTAACTCACCCACCCTCCTCATTTTTCATGAGGATTCCAGAATGCCTAAAATTTTTGTGCGATTCCTCCGATTGGGAACTGAACATTAAACCGTAAACCGTAAACCCCTAAACCCTAAACCAACATGGGCCATTTGGGCCTACTTGAGGTGAAAGGAACACAAACTTTTTCAAACTCTCGCAATTGAATGGCAACTCACCCGTCCTCCTCACATTCATGAGGATTCCAGAATGCCTAAAAATATTGCGAGATTCCTCCCCTTGGGCCCTAAACCCTAAACCCCACATGGGCCATTTAGGCCTACTTGAGTTGACAGGAACACAAACTTTTTCAACATCTCGGAATTGCGTGGCAACTCACCCACCCTCCTCATTTTTCATGAGGATTCCAGAATGCCTAAAATTTTTGCGAGCTTCCTCCGTTTGTGCCCAGAACCCTAAAATTTAAACCCTAAACCACTAAACCCTAAACCCACATGGGCCATTTGGGCCTCCTTGAGGTGACAGGAACACAAACTTTTTCAACATCTCGGAATTGCGGGGAAACTCACCCACCCTCCTCATTTTTCATGAGCATTCCATAATGCCTAAAAGTGTTGCGAGATTCTTCTGTTTGGTCCCTGAACGGCCACATGGGCCATTTGGGCCTACTTAAGGTGAAAGGAACACGAAATTTTTGCACTCGCAATTGCGTGGCAACTCACCCATCCTCCTCACTTTCATGAGGATTCCAGAATGCCTAAAATTATTGAGAGATTCCTCCTTTGGGCCCCCTCATTTTTCATGAGGATTTCAGAATGACTAAAATTATTGCGAGCTTCCTCCGTTTGTGCCCAGAACCCTAAACCACCCTAAACCCTAAACCCACATGGGCCATTTGGGCCTACTTGAGGTGACAGGAACACGAACTTTGTCAACATCTCGGAATTGCGTGGCAACTCCCCCACCCACCTCATTCATGAGGATTCCAGAATGCCTAAACTTATTGCGAGCTTCCTCCGTTTGTGCCCTGAACCCTAGACCACCCTAAACTGTAAACCCTAAACCCACATGGGCCATTTGGGCCTACTTGAGGTGACAGGAACACAAAATTTTTCAGCATCTCGGAATTGCGTGGAAACTCACCCACCGTCCTCATAATTCATGATGATTCCAGAATGCCTAAAATTTTTGTGCGATTCCTCCGTTTGGGCCCTGAACATTAAACCGTAAACCGTAAACCCCTAAACCGTAAACCCACATGGGCCATTTCGGCCAACTTGAGGTGAAAGGAACACGAACTTTTTCAACATGTCGGAATTGCGTGGAAACTCACCCACCCTCCTCATTTTTCATGAGGATTCCAGAATGACTAAAATTGTTGCGAGATTCCTCTGTTTGGGCCGTGAACGGCCACATGGGCCATTTGGGCCTACTTGAGGTGACAGGAACACGAACTTTTTCGAACTCTCGCAATTGCCTGGCAACTCACCCATCCTCCTCACTTTCACGAGGATTCCAGAATGCCTAAAATTATTGAGATATTCCTCCCTTTGGGCCCTCGACCCTAAACCCCTAAACCCTAAACCCACATGGGCCATTTGGGCCTACTTGAGGTGACAGGAACACGAACTTTTTCAACATCTCCGAATTGCGTGGCAACTCACCCACCCTCCTCATTTTTCATAAGGATTCCAGAATGCCTAAAACTATTGCGAGATTCCTCCCTTTGGGCCCTAAACCCTAAACCCCTAAAGCCAAAACCCACATGGGCATTTGGGCCTACTTGAGGTGACAGGAACCCGAACTCTGTCAACATCTCGGAATTGCGTGGCAACTCACCCACCCTCCTCATTTTCATGAGGACTCCAGAATGCCTAAAACTATTGCGAGTTTCCTCCCTTTGGGCCCTAAACCATAAACCCCTAAACCATAAACCCTAAACCCACATGGGCCCTTTGGGCCTACCTGAGGTGACAGGAACACAAAAATTTTCAACACATCGGAATTGCGTGGAAACTCACCCACCTTCCTCATTTTTCATGAGGATTCCAGAATGCCTAAAATTGTTGCGAGATTCCCCTGTTTGGGCCCTGAACGGCCTCATGGGCCATTTTGGCCTACTTGAGCTGACAGGAACACGAACTTTTTTGAACTCTCGCAATTGCGTGGGAACTCACCCATCCTCCTCACTTTCATGAGGATTCCAGAATGCCTAAAATTATTGCGAGATTCCTCCCTTTGGGCCCTAAACCCCTAAACCCTAAATCCAAATGGGCCATTTGGGCCTAATTGAGGTGACAGGAACACAAACTTTTGAAACATCTCGGAATTGCGTGGAAACTCACCCACCCTCCTCATTGTTCATGACGATTCCAGAATGCCTAAAATTCTTGCGAGATTCCTCCCTATGGGCCCTAAACCATAAACCCCTAAACCCTAAACCCTAAACCCTAAACCCACATGGGCCATTTGGGCCTACCTGAGGTGACTGGAACACGCAAATTTTCAACACATCTAAATTGCATGGAAACTCACCCACCTTCCTCATTTTTCATGAGGATTCCAGAATGCCTAAAATTGTTGTGAGATTCCCCCGTTTGGGCCCTGAACCCTAAAGTCTAAACCCTAAACCCTAAACCCTAGACCCTAAACCCACATTGGCCATTAGGGCTTACTTGAGGTGACAGGAAAACGAACTTTTTAAACATCTCGGAATTGCGTGGAAACTCACCCACCCTCCTCAGTTTTCACGAGGATTCCAGAATGTATAAAATTGTTGCGAGATTCTCCCTTTTCGGCCCTAAACCCTTAAACACAAAACCCTATACTCTAAACAAACCCTAAACCCAAATGGGCCATTTGGGCCTACTTGAGGTGATAGGGACACGAACATTTTCAACATCTCGGAATTGCATGGCTCACCCACTCTCCTCATTTTTCATGAGCATTTCCATAATTCCTAAAATTGTTGCGAGATTCCTTCGTTTGGGCCCTGAACCCTAAACATTAAACCCTTAACCCTAAACCCTAAACCCACATGGGCGATTGGGCCTACCTGAGGTGACAGGAACACAAATTTTTTCAACATTTCGGAATTGCGTGGAAACTCACCCACCCTCACATTTTTCTTGACGATTCCAGAATTCCTAAAATTGTTGCGAGATTTTTCCGTTTGGGCCCTGAACCCTAAACCTTAAACCCTAAACCCCTAAACCCTACACCCACATGGGCAATTTGGGCCTACTTGAGGTGACAGGAACACGAACTTTTTCAACATCTCGGAATTGCGTGGCAACTCACCCACCCTCCTCATTTTTAATGAGGATTCTGGAATGCCTAAACTTATTGCGAGCTTCCTCCGTTTGTGCCTTGAACCCTGAACCACCCTAAACCTAAACCCTAAACCCCTAAACCCTAAACCCACATGGGCCATTTGGGCCTTCTTGAGGTGACAGGAACACGAACTTTTTAAACATCTCGGAATTATGCGGCAACTCACCCACCCTCCTCATTTTTCATGAGGATTCCAGAATGCCTAAAATTGTTGTGAGATTCCTTCGTTTGGGCCTGAACCCTAAACTTAAACCCTAAACCCTAAACCCTAAAACCACATAGGCCATTTGGGGCTACTTGAGGTGACAGGAACACGAACTTTTTCAACATCTCGGAATTGCGGGGAAACTCACCCACCCTCCTCATTTTTCATGAGCATTCCATAATGCC
This sequence comes from Acacia pycnantha, assembly GCA_025563575.1. Taxonomy (NCBI): domain Eukaryota; kingdom Viridiplantae; phylum Streptophyta; class Magnoliopsida; order Fabales; family Fabaceae; genus Acacia; species Acacia pycnantha. The sequence goes on along the minus strand of JAMWYP010000005.1, from coordinate 518,043 downwards.
TAAAATTGTTGCGAGATTCCTCTGTTTGGTCCCTGAACGGCCACATGGGCCATTTGGGCCTACTTGAGGTGAAAGGAACACGAACTTTTTCGCACTCTCGCAATTGCGTGGCAACTCACGCATCCTCCTCACTTTCATGAGGATTCCAGAATGTCTTAAATTGTGCGAGATTCCTCCCTTTCGCCCTAAACACTAAACCCACATGGGCCATTTGGGCCTACTTGAGGTGACAGAACACAAACTTTTTCAAGATCTCGGAACTGCATTGCAACTCGCCCACCCTCCTCATTTTTCATGAGGATTCCAGAATGCCTAAAATTATTGCAAGCTTCCTCCGTTTGTGCCCTGAACCCTAAACCACCCTAAACCGTAAACCCAAAACCCATATGGGCCTACTTGAGGTGAAAGGAACACGAACTTTTTCAAAATCTCGGAATTGCGTGGAAGCTCACCCACCCTCCTCATTTTTCATGAGGATTCCATAATGCCTAAAATTGTTACGAGATTCCTGTTTTTGGTCCCTGAACGGCCACATGGGCCATTTGGGCCTACTTGAGGTGAAAGGAACACGAACTTTTTCGAATTTTCGCAATTGCGTGGCAACTCACCCATCCTCCTCATATTCATGAGGATTCCAGAATGCCTAAAATTATTGCGACATTCCTCCCTTTGGGCCCTAAACCTTAAACCCCTAAACCACTAAACCCTAAACCCACATGGGCCATTTGGGCCTACTTGAGCTGATAGGAACACGAACTTTTTCAACATCTCAGAATTGCGTGGCAACTCACCCACCCTCCTCATTTTCATGAGGACTACAGAATGCCTAAAACTATTGCGAGATTCCTCCCTTTGGACCCTAAACCATAAACCCCTAAACCCTAAACCCACATGGGCCATTTGGGCCTACCTGAGGTGAGAGGAACACGAAAATTTTCAACACCTCGGAATTGAGTGGAAACTCATCCACCATCCTCATTTTTCATGAGGATTCCAGAATGCCTAAAATTGTTGCGAGATTCCCCCGTTTGGGCCCCGAACCCTAAACTCTAAACCCTAAACCCCTAAACCCTTAAACCCTAGACCGTAAACCCACATTGGCCATTTGGGCTTACTTGAGGTGACAGGAACACGAACATTTTCAACATCTCGTAATTGCATGGCAACCCACACACCCTACTCATTTTTCATGAGCATTCCATAATGCCTAAAACTGTTGCGAGATTCCTCTGTTTGGTCCCTGAACCCTAAACCCTAAACCCTAAACCCTAAACCTTAAACCCTAAACCCCTAAACCCTAAACCCCTAAACCCTAAACCCACATGGGCCATTTGGGCCTACTTGAGGTGACAGGAACACGAATTTTTTCAACATTTCGGAATTGCGTGGAAACTCACCCACCCTCACATTTTTCTTGAGGATTCCAGAATTCCTAAAATTGTTCCGAGATTTTTCCGATTGGGCCTGAACCCTAAACCTGAAACCCTAAACCCCTAAACCCTACACCTACATGGGCCATTTGGGCCTACTTGAGGGGACAGGAACACGAACTTTTTCAACATCTCGGAATTGCGTGGCAACTCCCCCACCCTCCTCATTTTTCATGAGGATTCCGGAATGCCTAAACTTATTGCGAGCTTCCTCCGTTTGTGCCCTGAACCCTAAACCACCCTAAACCTAAACCCTAAACCCACATGCGCCATTTGGGCCTTCTTGAGGTGACAGGAACACGAACGTTTTAAACATCTCGGAATTGCGTGGCAACTCACCCACCCTCCTCATTTTTCATGAGATTCTAGAATGCCTAAAATTATTGCAAGCTTCCTCCGTTGTGCCCTGAACCCTAAACCACCCTAAACCGAAAACCCAAAACCCATATGGGCCTACTTGAGGAGACAGGAACACAAACTTTTTCAACATCTCGGAATTGCGTGGAAACTCACCCACCCTCCTCATTTTTCATGAGGATTCCAGAATGCCTAAAATTGTTGCGAGATTCCTCTGTTTGGTTCCTGAACGGCCACATGGGCCATTTGGGCCTACTTGAGGTGAAAGGAACACGAACTTTTTCGAATTTTCGCAATTGCGTGGCAACTCACCCATCCTCGTCACTTTCCTGAGGATTCCATAATGCCTAAAATTGTTGTGAGATTCCTTCGTTTGGGCCTGAACCCTAAACTTTAAACCCTAAACCCAAAAACCACATAGGCCATTTGGGACTACTTGAGGTGACAGGAACACGAACTTTTTCAACATCTCGGAATTGCGTGGAAACTCACCCACCCTCCTTATTTTTCATGAGGATTCCAGAATGCCGAAAATTGTTGTGAGATTCCTTCGTTTGGGCTTGAACCCTAAACTTTAAACCCTAAACCCCTAAACCCTAAAACCACATAGGCCATTTTGGGCTACTTGATGAGACAGGAACACGAACTTTTTCAACATCTCGGAATTGCGGGGAAACTCACCCACCCTCCACATTTTTCATAAGCATTCCATAATGCCCAAAACTGTTGCGAGATTCCTCTGTTTGGTCCCTAAACGGCCACATGGGCCATTTGGGCCTACTTGATGTGAAAGGAACACGAACTTTTTCGCACTCTCGCAATTGCGTGGCAACTCACGCATCCTCCTCACTTTCATGAGGATTCCAGAATGCCTTAAATTATTGTGAGATTCCTCCCTTTGGCCCTAAACCCTAAACCCACATAGGCCATTTGGCCTACTTGAGGTGACAGGAGCACAAACTTTTTCAACATCTCGGAATTGCGCGGCAACTCGCCGACCCTCCTCATTTTTCATGAGGATTCCAGAATGCCTAAAATTATTTAAAGCTTCCTCCATTTGTGCCCTGAACCCTAAACCACCCTAAACCGTAAACCCAAAACCCATATGGGCCTACTTGAGGAGACAGGAACACAAACTTTTTCAACATCTCGGAATTGCGTGGAAACTCACCCAGCCTCCTCATTTTTCATGAGGATTCCAGAATGCCTATAATTGTTGCGAGATTCTTCGTTTGGGCCCTGAACGGCCACACGGGCCATTTGGGCCTACTTGAGGTCAAAGGAACACGAACTTTTCGCACTCTCGCAATTGCGTGGCAACTCACCCATCCTCCTCATATTCATGAGGATTCCAGAATGCCTTAAATTATTGCGAGATTCCTCCCTTTGGGCCCTAAACCCTAAACCCACATGGGCCATTTGGCCTACTTGGGGTGACAGGAACACAAACTTTTTCAACATCTCGGAATTGCGTGGCAACTCACCCACCCTCCTCATTTTTCATGAGGATTCCAGAATGCCTAAAATTATTGCAAGCTTCCTCCATTTGTGCCCTGAACCCTAAACCACCCTAAACCGTAAACCCTAAACCCATAGGGCCTACTCGAGGTGATAGGAACACGAACTTTTTCCACATCTCGGAATTGCGTGGAAACTCACCCACCCTCCTCATTTTTCATGAGGATTCCAGAATGCCTAAAATTGTTGCGAGATTCCTTCGTTTGGGCCTGAACCCTAAACTTCAAACCCTAAACCCCTAAACCCTAAAACCTTATAGGCCATTTGGAGCTACTTGAGGTGACAGGAACACGAACTTTTTCTCACATTTTTCTTGAGGATTCCAGAATTCCTAAAATTGTTGCGAGATTTTTCCGTTTGGGCCCAGAACCCTAAACCTGAAACCCTAAACCCCTAAACCCTAAACCCTACAACCACATGGGCCATTTGGGCCTACTTGAGGGGACAGGAACACGAACTTTTTCATCATCTCGGAATTGCGTGGCAACTCACCCACCCTCCTCATTTTTCATGAGGATTCCGGAATGCCTAAACTTATTGCGAGCTTCCTCCGTTTGTGCCCTGAACCCTAATCCACCCTAAACCTAAACCCTAAACCCACATGCGCCATTGGGCCTTCTTGAGGTGACAGGAACACGAACTTTTTAAACATCTCGGAATTGCGTGGAAACTCACCCACCCTCCTCATTTTTCATGAGGATTCCAGAATGCCTAAAATTGTTGCGAGATTCCTCTGTTTGGTCCCTCCATCCTCCTCATATTCATGAGGATTCCAGAATGCCTAAATTTATTGCGAGATTCCACCCTTTGGGCCCTAAACCCCTAAACCCTAAACCCACATGGTCCATTTGGGCCTATTTGAGGTGACAGGAACACGAACTTTTACAAAATCTCGGAATTGCGTGGAAACTCACCCACCCTCCTCATTTTTCATGAGGATTCCAGAATGGCTAAAATTGTTGCGAGATTCCCCCGTTTGGGCCCCGAACCCTAAACTCTAAACCCTAAACCCTTAAACCCTAGACCCTAAACCCACATTGGCCATTTGGGCTTACTTGAGGTGACAGGAAAATGAACTTTTTATCTGAATTGCGTGGAAACTCACCCACCCTCCTCATTCTTCACGAGGATTCCAGAATGGATAAAATTGTTGCGAGATTCTCCCGTTTCGGCCCTAAACCCTAAACCCTAATACTGTATACAAACCCGAAACCCAAATGGGCTATTTGGGCCTACTTGAGTTGACAGGAACACAAACATTTTCAACATCTCGGAATTGCATGGCAACTCACCCACCCTCCTCATTTTTCATGAGCATTCCATAATGCCTAAAACTGTTGCGAGATTCCTCTCTTTGGTCCCTGAACCCTAAACCTTAAACCCTTAACCCTTAACCCTAAACCTTAAACCCTAAACCCCTAAACTCTAAACCCACATGGGCGATTGGGCCTACTTGAGGTGACAGGAACACGAATCTTTTCAACATTTCGGAATTGCGTGGAAACTCACCCACCCTCACATTTTTCTTTAGGATTCCAGAATTCCTAAAATTGTTGCGAGATTTTTCCGTTTGGGCCCTGAACCCTAAACCTGAAACCCTAAACCCCTAAACCCTAAACCCTACACCCACATGGGCCATTTGGGCCTACTTGAGGGGACAGGAACACGAACTTTTTCAACATCTCGGAATTGCGGGGCAACTCACCCACCCTCCTCATTTTTCATGAGGATTCCAGAATGCCTAAAATTGTTGTGAGATTCCTTCGTTTGGGCCTGAACCCTAAACTTTAAACCCTAAACCCCTAAACCCTAAAACCTTATAGGCCATTTGGGGCTACTTGAGGTGACAGGAACACGAACTTTTTCAACATCTCGGAATTGCGGGGAAACTCACCCACGCTCCTCATTTTTCATGAGCATTCCATAATGCCTAAAATTGTTGCGAGATTCCCCCGTTTGGTCCTTGAATCCTAAACTCTAAACCCTAAACCCCTAAACCCTTAAACCCTAGACCCTAAACCCACATTGGCCATTTGGGCTTACTTGAGGTGACAGGAAAACGAACTTTTTAAACAGCTCAGAATTGGGTGGAAACTCACCCACCCTCCTCATTTTTCACGAGGATTCCAGAATGCATAAAATTGTTGCGAGATTCTCCCGTTTCGGCTCTAAACCCCTAAACCCTAAACCCTATACTCTAAGCAAACCCTAAACCCAAATGGGCCATTTGGGGCTACTTGAGGTGACAGGAACACGAACATTTTCAACAACTCGTAATTGCATGGCAACTCACCCACCCTCCTCATTTTTCATGAGCATTCCATAATGCCTAAAACTGTTGCGAGATTCCTCTGTTTGGTCCCTGAACCCTAAACCTTAAACCCTTACCCCTAAACCCTAAACCTTAAACCCTAAACCCCTAAACCCACATGGGCGATTGGGCCTACTTGATGTGACAGGAACACGATTTTTTCAACATTTCGGAATTGCGTGGAAACTCACCCACCCTCACATTTTTCTTGAGGATTCCAGAATTCCTAAAATTGTTGCGAGATTTTTCCGTTTGGGCCCTGAACCCTAAACCTGAAACCCTAAACCCCTAAACCCTAAACCCACACGGGCCATTTGGGCCTACTTGAGGACATGAACACGAACTTTTTCAACATCTCGAATTGCGTGGAAACTCACCCACCCTCCTCATTTTTCATGAGGATTCCTAATGCCTAAACTTATTGCGAGCTTCCTCCGTTTGTGCCCTGAACCCTAAACCACCCTAAACCTAAACCCTAAACCCACATGCGCCATTTGGGCCTTCTTGAGGTGACAGGAACACGAACTTTTTAAACATCTCGGAATTGCGTGGCAACTCACCCACCCTCCTCATTTTTCATGAGAATTCCAGAATGCCTAAAATTGTTGTGAGATTCCTTCGTTTGGGCCTGAACCCTAAACTTTAAACCCTAAAACCTTATAGGCCATTTGGGGCTACTTGAGGTGACAGGAAACGAACTTTTTCAGCATCTCTAATTGCGTGGAAACTCACCCACCCTCCTCATTTTTCATGAGGATTCCATAATGCCTATAATTGTTGCGAGATTCCTCTGTTTGGTCCCTGAACGGCCACATGGGCCATTGGGCCTACTTGAGGTGAAAAGAACACGAACTTTTTCGAACTCTCGCAATTGCGTGGCTACTCACCCATCCTCCACATATTCATGATGATTCCAGAATGCCTAAATTTATTGCGAGACTCCTCCCTTTGGGCCCTAAACCCTAAACCCCTAAACCTAAACCCATATGGGCCATTTGGGCCTACTTGAGGTGAGAGGAACACGAACTTTTTCAACATCTCGGAATTGCGTGGAAACTCACCCACCCTCCTCATTTTCATGAGGACTACAGAATGCCTAAAACTATTGCGAGATTCCTCCCTTTGGGCCCTAAACCATAAACCCCTAAACCCTAAACCCACATGGGCCATTTGGGCCTACCTGAAGAGAGAGGAACACGAAAATTTTCAACACCTCGGAATTGCGTGGAAACTCACCCACCATCCTCATTTTTCATGAGGATTCCAGAATGCCTAAAATTGTTGCGAGATTCCCCCGTTTGGGCCCCGAACCCTAAACTCTAAACCCTAAACCCCTAAACCCTTAAACCCTAGACCCTAAACCCACATTGGCCATTTGGGCTTACTTGAGGTGACAGGAAAACGAACTTTTTAAAGATCTCGGAATTGCGTGGAAAACTCACCCACCCTCCTCATTTTTCATGAGCATTCCATAATGCCTAAAACTTTTGCGAGATTCCTCTGTTTGGTCCCTGAACCCTAAACCTTAAACCCTTAACCCTAAACCCTAAACCTTAAACCCTAAACCCTAAACCCACATGGGCGATTGGGCCTACTTGAGGTGACAGGAACACGAATTTTTTCAACATTTCGGAATTGCGTGGAAACTCACCCACCCTCCTCATTTTTCATGAGGATTCCGTATGGCTAAAATTGTTGCGAGATTTTTCCGTTTGGGCCCTTAACCCTAAACCCTAAACCTGCACCCTACACCCACACGGGCCATTTGGGCCTACTTGAGGTGACAGAACACGAACTTTTTCAACATCTCGGAATTGCGTGGCAACTCACCCACCCTCCTCATTTTTCATGAGGATTCCGGAATGCCTAAACTTATTGCGAGCTTCCTCCGTTTGTGCCCTGAACCCTAAACCACCCTAAACCTAAACCCTAACACCTTAAACCCTAAACCCACATGCGCCATTTGGGCCATCTTGAGGTGACAGGAACACGAACTTTTTCAACATCTCGGAATTGCGGGGAAACACACCGACACTCCTCATTTTTCATGAGCATTCCATAATGCCTAAAACTGTTGCGAGATTCCTCTGTTTGGTCCCTGAACGGCCACATGGGCCATTTGGGCCTACTTGAGGTGAAAGGAACACGAACTTTTTCGCACTCTCGCAATTGCGTGGCAACTCACGCATCCTCCTCACTTTCATGAGGATTCCAGAATGTCTTAAATTATTGCGAGATTCCTCCCTTTGGGCCCTAAACCCTAAACCCACATGGGCCATTTGGGCCTACTTGAGGTGACAGAACACGAACTTTTTCAACATCTCGGAATTGCGTGGAAACTCACCCACCCTCCTCATTTTTCATGAGGATTCGAGAATGCCTACAATTGTTGCAAGATTCCTCTGTTTGGTCCCTGAACCCTAAACCACCCTAAACCGTAAACCCTAAACCCATAGGGCCTACTTGAGGTGACAGAACACGAACTTTTTCAACATCTCGAATTGCGTGAAACTCACCCACCCTCCTCATTTTTCATGAGGATTCCGTAATGCCTAAAATTGTTGTGAGATTCCTCCGTTTGGGCCCGAACCCTAAACTTTAAACCCAAACCCCAAAACCCGAAACCACATGGGCCATTTGGGCTACTTGAGGTGACAGAACACGAACTTTTTCAACATCTCTAATTGCGTGGAAACTCACCCACCCTCCTCATTTTTCATGAGGATTCCATAATGCCTAAAATTGTTGCGAGATTCCTCTGTTTGGTCTCTGAACGGCCACATGGGCCATTTGGGCCTACTTGAGGTGAAAGGAACACGAACTTTTTTGAACTCTCGCAATTGCGTGGCAACTCACCCATCCTCCTCATATTCATGAGGATTCCAGAATGCCTAAATCACATGGGCCATTTGGGCCTACTTGAGGTGACAGAACACGTTGGGCCTACTTGAGGTGACAGGAACACGAACTTTTTCAACATCTCGAAATTGCGTGGAAACTCACCCACCCTCCTCATTTTTCATGAGGATTCCAGAATGCCTAAAATTGTTGTGAGATTCCTTCGTTTGGGCCTGAACCCTAAACTTTAAACCCAAACCCCAAAACCCGAAAACCACATAGGCCATTTCGGGCTACTTGACGTGACAGGATCACGAACTTTTTCAACATCTCGGAATTGCGGGGAAACTCACCCACCCTCCTCATTTTTCATGAGCATTCCATAATGCCTAAAATTGTTGCGAGATTCCTCTTTTTGGTCCCTGAACGGCCACACGGGCCATTTGGGCCTACTTGAGGCGAAAGGAACACGAACTTTTTCGCACTCTCGCAATTGCGTGGCAACTCACCCATCCTCCTCACTTTCATGAGGATTCCGTAATGCCTAAAATTATTGCGAGATTCCTCCCTTTGGGGCCCTAAACCCTAAACCCACATGGGCCATTTGGGCCTACTTGAGGTGACAGAACACAAACTTTTTCAACATCTCTAATTGCGTGAAACTCACCCACCCTCCTCATTTTTCATGAGGATTCCAGAATGCCTAAAATTATTGCAAGCTTCCTCCGTTTGTGCCCTGAACCCTAAACCACCCTAAACGGTAAACCCAAAACGCATATGGGCCTACTTGAGGAGACAGGAACACGAACTTTTTAAACATCTCAGAATTGGGTGGAAACTCACCCACCCTCCTCATTTTTCACGAGGATTCCAGAATGCATAAAATTGTTGCGAGATTCTCCCGTTTCGGCTCTAAACCCCTAAACCCTAAACCCTATACTCTAAGCAAACCCTAAACCCAAATGGGCCATTTGGGGCTACTTGAGGTGACAGGAACACGAACATTTTCAACAACTCGTAATTGCATGGCAACTCACCCACCCTCCTCATTTTTCATGAGCATTCCATAATGCCTAAAACTGTTGCGAGATTCCTCTGTTTGGTCCCTGAACCCTAAACCTTAAACCCTTAACCCTAAACCCTAAACCCTAAACCTTAAACCCTAAACCCTAAACCCACATGGGCGATTTGGGCCTACTTGAGGTGACAGGAACACGAACTTTTTCAACATTTCGGAATTGCGTGGAAACTCACCCACCCTCACATTTTTCTTGAGGATTCCAGAATACCTAAAATTGTTGCGAGATTTTTCCGTTTGGGCCCTTAACCCTAAACCCCTAAACCCAGACCCTACACCCACATGGGCCATTTGGGCCTAATTGAGGGGACAGGAACACGAACTTTTTCAACATCTCGGAATTGCGTGGCAACTCACCCACCCTCCTCATTTTTCATGAGGATTCCGGAATGCCTAAACTTATTGCGAGCTTCCTCCGTTTGGGCCCTGAACCCTAAGACCTAAACCCTAAACCCTAAACCCTATAAACCCTAAACCCACATGGGCCATTTGGGCCAACTTGAGGTGACAGCACACGAACTTTTTCAACATCTCGCAATTGCGTGGAAACTCACGCACCCTACTCATTTTTCATGAGGATTCCAGAATGCCTAAAATTGTTGCGAGATTCCTCCGTTTGGTCCCTGAACCCTAAACCTTAAACCCTTAACCCTAAACCCTAAACCCTAAACCCTAAACCCTAAACCCACATGGGCGATTGGGCCTACTTGAGGTGACAGGAACACAAACTTTTTCGACATCTCGCAATTGCGTGGAAAATCACCCACCCACCTCATTTTTCATGAGGATTCCAAAATGGCTAAAATTCTTGCGAGATTTTTCCGTTTGGGCCCTGATTTGCAACATGGGCCATTTGGGCCCACTTGAGGTGACAGGAACAGGAACATTTTCAACATCTCGAATTGCGTGGAAACTCACCCACCCTCCTCATTTTTCATGAGGATTCCGGAATGCCTAAACTTATTGCGAGCTTCCTCCGTTTGTGCCCTGAACCCTAAACAACCCTAAACCTAAACCCTAACACCTTAAACCCTAAACCCACATGCGCCATTTGGGCCATCTTGAGGTGACAGGAACACGAACTTTTTCAACATCTCGGAATTGCGTGGAAACTCACCGACCCTCCTCATTTTGCATGAGGTTTCCAGAATGCCTAAAATTGTTGCGAGATTCCTCTCGTTTGTCCCCGAACGGCCACATGGGCCATTTGGGCCTACTTGAGGTGAAAGGAACACGAACTTTTCGCACTCTCGCAATTGCGTGGCAACTCACCCATCCTCCTCACTTTCATGAGGATTCCGTAATGCCTTAAATTATTGCGAGTTTCCTCCCTTTGGGCCCTAAACCCTAAACCCACATGGGCTATTTGAGCCTACTTGAGGTGACAGGAACACGAAATTTTTCAATATCTCTAATTGCGTGGAAACTCACCCACCCTCCTCATTTTTCATGAGGATTCCGTAATGCCTAAAATTATTGCGAGATTCCTCCGTTTGTGCCCTGAACCCTAAACCACCCTAAACCGTAAACCCTAAACCCATAGGGCCTACTTGAGGTGACAGAACACGAACTTTTTCAACATCTCGAAATTGCGTGGAAACTCACCCACCCTCCTCATTTTTCATGAGGATTCCAGAATGCCTAAAATTGTTGTGAGATTCCTTCGTTTGGGCCTGAACCCTAAACTTTAAACCCAAACCCCAAAACCCTAAAAAACTGTTGCCAGATTCCTCTCTTTGGTCCCTGAACGGCCACATGGGCCATTTGGGCCTACTTGAGGTGAAAGGAACACGAACTTTTTCGCACTCTCGCAATTGCGTGGCAACTCACGCATCCTCCTCACTTTCATGAGGATTCCAGAATGCCTTAAATTATTGCGAGATTCCTCCCTTTGGGCCCTAAACACTAAACCCACATGGGCCATTTGGGCCTACTTGAGGTGACAGGAACACAAACTTTTTCAACATCTCGGAATTGCGCGGCAACTCGCCTACCCTCCTCATTTTTCAAGAGGATTCGAGAATGCCTAAAATTATTGCAAGCTTCCTCCGTTTGTGCCCTGAACCCTAAACCACCCTAAACCGTAAACCCTAAACCCATAGGGCCTACTTGAGGTGACAGGAACACGAACTTTTTCAACATCTCGAAATTGCGTGGAAACTCACCCACCCTCCTCATTTTTCATGAGGATTCCAGAATGCCTAAAATTGTTGTGAGATTCCTTCGTTTGGGCCTGAACCCTAAACTTTAAACCCAAACCCCAAAACCCGAAAACCACATAGGCCATTTCGGGCTACTTGACGTGACAGGATCACGAACTTTTTCAACATCTCGGAATTGCGGGGAAACTCACCCACCCTCCTCATTTTTCATGAGCATTCCATAATGCCTAAAACTGTTGTGAGATTCCTCTTTTTGGTCCCTGAACGGCCACATGGGCCATTTGGGCCTACTTGAGGTGAAAGGAACACGAACTTTTTCGCACTCTCGCAATTGCGTGGCAACTCACGCATCCTCCTCACTTTCATGAGGATTCCAGAATGCCTTAAATTATTGCGAGATTCCTCCTTTGGGCCCTAAACCCTAAACCCACATGGGCCATTTGGCCTACTTGGGGTGACAGGAACACAAACTTTTTCAACATCTCGGAATTGCGCGGCAACTCGCCTACCCTCCTCATTTTTCATGAGGATTCCAGAATGCCTAAAATTATTGCAAGCTTCCTCCGTTTGTGCCCTGAACCCTAAACCACCCTAAACGGTAAACCCAAAACGCATATGGGCCTACTTGAGGAGACAGGAACACGAACTTTTTAAACATCTCGGAATTGCGTGGAAACTCACCCACCTTCCTCATTTTTCACGAGGATTCCAGAATGCATAAAATTGTTGTGAGATTCTCCCGTTTCGGCCCTAAACCCCTAAACCCTAAACCCTATACTCTAAACAAACCCTAAACCCAAATGGGCCATTTGGGGCTACTTGAGGTGACAGGAACACGGACATTTTCAACAACTCGGAATTGACTGGCAACTCACCCATACTCCTCATTTTTCATGAGCATTCCATAATGCCTAAAACTTTTGCGAGATTCCTCTGTTTGGTCCCTGAACCCTAAACCTTAAACCCTTAACCCTAAACCCTAAACCCTAAACCTTAAACCCTAAACCCTAAACCCACATGGGCGATTGGGCCTACTTGAGGTGACAGGAACACGAATTTTTTCAACATTTCGGAATTGCGTGGAAACTCACCCACCCTCACATTTTTCTTGAGGATTCCAGAATACCTAAAATTGTTGCGAGATTTTTCCGTTTGGGCCCTTAACCCTAAACCCCTAAACCCAGACCCTACACCCACATGGGCCATTTGGGCCTAATTGAGGGGACAGGAACACGAACTTTTTCAACATCTCGGAATTGCGCGGCAACTCACCCACCCTCCTCATTTTTCATGAGGATTCCGGAATGCCTAAACTTATTGCGAGATTCCCCCGTTTGTGCCCTGAACCCTAAACCACCCTAAACCATAAACCCAAAACCCATATGGGCCTACTTGAGGAGACAGGAACACGAACTTTTTCAACATCTCGGAATTGCGTGGAAACTCACCCACCCTCCTCATTTTTCATGAGGATTCCAGAATGCCTAAAATTGTTGCGAGATTCCTCTGTTTGGGCCCTGAACGGCCACATGGGCCATTTGGGACTACTTGAGGTGAAAGGAACACGAACTTTTTCGAACTCTCGCAATTGCGTGGCAACTCACCCATCCTCCTCATATTCATGAGGATTCCAGAATGCCTAAAATTATTGCGAGATTCCTTCCTTTGGGCCCTAAACCCTAAACCCCTAAACCCTAAACCCACAGGGCCATTTGGGCCTACTTGAGGTGATCGGAACACGAACTTTTTCAACACCTCGGAATTGCGTGGAAACTCACCCACCATTGATGAGGACATAGGAGGCGGCATGACCAAGGCAACAAACTTGGAGGAATAAGCCTCAAGGGATATGCATGAAGGCTTCATGCATATTGAGCTTTGTTTTATTCTTCTTACTTTTAGTTTTATTCTTCTTACTTTTAGTTATATTTTTGTAATAAGGCTTATTGGGCTCGCTTATTGGGCTTTGTGTGTAAGCATAATTAGGTTAAACTCAATATGGATGTTGTCCACTATATAAGGAGCACCATAGCCTCTTTGAGGCACGGCTGAATTTAGAATTAACCTTTTTGGTGAGAGACTAGCTTCTCTAGGGTTCTTTTGAGAATCTCTGAACTTATCAAGGGCATCGATCCTTGTGGCGTTCTTGGGCTTATCAGTTCTTTGGAACTGTGGCGCCTACCTATAATCCAGTTTTCGTTCGATATTTCTTGGTTTCATATCTTCCGATTCCGTTATCCTTTTTCGGTGTTTCTTGAGTCAAAGTCGCGTTTCGGATCGTCATCTTTCATCTCCTTTTGGAATCGCTTGAATCCGAGGTCTGTAGCATGAGATACATTCTGTTCTTGTCAAGACGTGCTGGAGGCTGAATCTTCGGTGCGAAATTCCATTCCTAGTTGATCCAATCATCCCTTTCTTTCAGGAATCATATTATGTGGTATCAAAGCTCTCGGTTCTAGGATTGGAATTGGGTTATCTTGGGTAATTTGTTCTTTCAATCTTCTTGTTTTTGTTTCTTTCAATTTCTTGTTCAGTTCACATATTTCTGCACTTGGTTCTTGGTGTTCATCCCTTGTTCATCATTGTTCTTGAATTTTAATCATTTCAATTCATGTTTCTTGAGTAGTATGTTGTTAGTGTGTTAAGTAATAGCTCAGCTTGTGGGGAATTCTGTCTAATTTAGTTCTGAATTAGTCCAATTTCAAAGTTTGATTCCAAAATCCCAAATTCCTCTTGTTGAAGAATCAGGTGTTATAAAAAAAAGAAAAAAAAAGAAAAAAAAGGCAAAAAAAAAAAAGAGAAAAAAAATACTATACAGCACCTTGTTATTCAATTACACACTACTACTTGTGAATCAAGTCCAAAGTGTCTTCCTTGAATAATTCCTCCAAGTTATGTTGGGTTTTCTTTGTCTTGTCTTCTTTGAAATCTTTTCCAATTTATATTGTGAGTCACCACCAATTCTTGAGTTTGGGATTGTACTCTTGAGTGTTCTTGGAGATTCTGTTAAGAACTTAAAGAGAGCTATTGAGTGGTAAAAGGCAAGAGAGCACACTACACAAAAGCCTTATAGAGAGCAACAAACACGAGTGATACATTTTTAAGAGTGTAAACACGTGAGGGAGTGGTGAGGTCCTATTACTTTTATTCTTGTTCTTTTCCTTGAATTGTGGCAGGAGCAGGTGGTGAAGGTGATAATAGATTGCTAATTGAAGCCATTACAACTCAAATGCAAAGGATGATGAGAGAACACACAGAGGAGTTATATGAGAGAATTGGGAGAATAGAAAATCAAGGGAATCATGATGAAGATAGACAGAGAGGGAGGGATGAAAGAAGGAGAAGAAGAGGTAATGAGTATGATGCTAGAGAGGATAGAATTAAGAGTTAACCTTTTTGGTGAGAGACTAGCTTCTCTAGGGTTCTTTTGAGAATCTCTGAACTTATCAAGGGCATCGATCCTTGTGGCGTTCTTGGGCTTATCAGTTCTTTGGAATTGTGGCGCCTACCTATAATCCAGTTTTCATTCTATATTTCTTGGTTTTGTATCTCCAGATTTCCTTATCCTTGTTCGGTAATTAAGGGAGTGAAGCTTAATATACCATCTTTTATAGGAAAAAGTGATCCGGAGGCCTATTTAGAGTGGGAAATGAAGATTGAGCACTTATTTGCATGTCACAATTATACTGAAGAGAATAAAATGAAGGTGGCAGCCATGGAGTTTAGTGATTATGCTCTCATTTGGTGGGACCAATTGCAAAGGGAGAGGGTGAGATATGAAGAACCATTGGTGGATAGTTGGGTGGAGATGAAAAGGCTAATGAGAAGAAGATTTGTTCCTTCCCATTATCATCGAGACCTTCACAAAAACTTCAAAGGCTCACACAAGGTAACATGAATGTAGATGAGTATTATAAAGAGATGGAGGTGTCCTTGATTAGAGCAAATATTAGTGAAGAACGGAGGCTACTATGGCACGTTTCTTGCATGGGCTGAATAGTGATATAAGGGATGTTGTGGAGTTGCAAAATTATGTAGAGTTGGAGGATTTAGTGCAACAATCTAGTAAGGTAGAACAACAACTCAAGAGAAAGGGTGTCATGAGGAAAAATTCTTCAAATTTTAATTATTCAAGTTGGAAGGATAAAAATAAGGAGGGAGGTACTTCATCAAGCAATCCCACTACTACACCTCAAAGGACTCAAACTAAATCCAATGAGATCCCTAAAAAGACAAGGAGTAGTGAAATAAAATGCTTCAAGTGTTTGGGGAGAGGTCACATAGCTTGTAATGTCCAACTAAGAAGACTATGTTACTTAAAGAGCATGGAGAGCTTACTAGTGATTCTTCTTCGATTCTGCCTCACATGATGATGAAGATGAAGAAATAATTCCAGAAGGAGATTTGTTTATGGTAAGAAGGATGTTGGGTAGCCAAGCAAAAGACATGGATGATAGTCAAAGAGAGAACATCTTTCATACTAGATGCCTTATCCAAGGAAAGGTATGTTCTTTAATTATTGATGGAGGGAGTTGTACCAATGTTGCAAGTGCTCGAATGGTGTCTAAATTGGGCATGGAAACCAAACCTCACCCGCTGCCATACAAGCTTCAATGGCTTAGTGAGGATGGTGAAGTGACCGTAAACAAACAAGTGGAGGTGAACTTCTCCGTAGGGAAGTATGATAATACA
The DNA here is from genome assembly GCA_025563575.1 of Acacia pycnantha. NCBI lineage: Eukaryota > Viridiplantae > Streptophyta > Magnoliopsida > Fabales > Fabaceae > Acacia > Acacia pycnantha. The sequence goes on along the minus strand of JAMWYP010000005.1, from coordinate 501,657 downwards.
GTTTTATGTGATGTGGTACCAATGGAGGCTTGTCATTTGCTTCTTGGGAGACCTTGGCAATATGATAAGAAAGTTATGCATGATGGTTGCACCAACAAGTTCTCTTTTGTACATAAAGGACGCAAGAATATTCTTTCACCTTTGACACCAAGAGAAGTTAGTGAGGATAATTTTAAAATGAGAGAAAAAAGAAAGCAAGAGAGTGGAAGAGAGCAAGAAAAAAAAGGAGAAAAAGAGCGAAAAGCACCAAACTTGTTTATAAAAGAAAAAGAGGTGAAAAAGGCAATGCATTTGAAAAAGCCAATGCTTTTGCTTTTGAGTAAAGAGAATAATTTTACATATGCATGTCCTACTAACTTTCTTCCAAATGAGGTTTCTAATATGTTGCAGGAATTTAAAGATGTTTTTCCTAAAGAGGTACCTCATGGACTACCAACTCTAAGAGGCATCGAACATCAAATTGAGCTCATTCCAGGAGCTTCATTGACTAACTGGCCAGCCAATAGGAGTAACCTCCAAGATACCAAAGAGATTCAAAGACAAGTTGGATACTTGATGCAAAAAGGCAACTCTGTTTTTCAGCATAAAGATGGTAAGAGTAAAGGCTGAATATGTGCGGAAATTACATGAGAAGGTAAAGGCAAACATTGAAAAAAACGTAGAGAGTTACGTCAAGCAAGCGAACAAAGGAAGGAAAAGGGTAGTGTTTGAGCCAGGAGGAGAGGATTAAAATTTGAGGACAAATTCTTATGAAGAAGGAGGGAATGATGAGGACATAGGAGGCGGCATGACCAAGGCAACAAACTTGGAGGAATAAGCCTCAAGGGATAAGCATGAAGGCTTCATGCATATTGGGCTTTGTTTTATTCTTCTTATTTTTAGTTTTATTCTTCTTACTTTTAGTTATATTTTTGTAATAAGGCTTATTGGGCTCGCTTATTGGGCTTTGTGTGTAAGCATAATTAGGTTAAACTCAATATGGATGTTGTCCACTATATAAGGGAGCACCATAGCCTCTTTGAGGCACGGCTGAATTTAGAATTAACCTTTTTGGTGAGAGACTAGCTTCTCTAGGGTTCTTTTGAGAATCTCTGAACTTATCAAGGGCATCGATCCTTGTGGCGTTCTTGGGCTTATCAGCCCTTTGGAACCGTGGCGCCTACCTATAATCCGCTTTTCGTTCGATATTTCTTGGTTTCATATCTTCCGATTCCGTTATCCTTTTTCGGTGTTTCTTGAGTCAAAGTCGCGTTTCGGATCGTCATCTTTCATCTCCTTTTGGAATCGCTTGAATCCGAGGTCTGTAGCGTGAGATACATTCTGTTCTTGTCAAGACGTGCTGGAGGCTGAATCTTCGGTGCGAAATTCCATTCCTAGTTGATCCAATCATCCCTTTCTTTCGGGAATCATATCAACCACCCTCATTTTTCATGAGGATTCCAGAATGCCTAAAATTGTTGCGAGATTCCTCTGTTTCGTCCCTGAACGGCCACATTGGCCATTTGGGCCTACTTGAGGTGAAAGGAACACGAACTTTTTCGCACTCTCGCAATTGCGTGGCAACTCACGCATCCTCCTCACTTTCATGAGGATTCCAGAATGCCTTAAATTATTGCGAGATTCCTCCCTTTGGGCCCTAAACCCTAAACCCACATGGGCCATTTGGCCTACTTGAGGTGACAGGAACACAAACTTTTTCAACATCTCGGAATTGCGCGGCAACTCGCCTACCCTCCTCATTTTTCATGAGGATTCCAGAATGCCTAAAATTGTTGCGAGATTCCCCCGTTTGGGCCCCGAACCCTAAACCACCCTAAACCGTAAACCCAAAACCCATATGGGCCTACTTGAGGAGACAGGAACACGAACTTTTTCAACATCTCGGAATTGCGTGGAAACTCACCCACCCTCCTCATTTTTCATGAGGATTCCAGAATGCCTAAAATTGTTGCGAGATTCCTCTGTTTGGTCCCTGAACGGCCACATGGGCCATTTGGGCCTACTTGAGGTGAAATGAACACGAACTTTTTCGAACTCTCGCAATTGCGTGGCAACTCACCCATCCTCCTCATATTCATAAGGATTCCAGAATGCCTAAAATTATTGCGAGATTCCTCCCTTTGGGCCCTAAACCCTAAACCCCTAAACCCTAAACCCACATGGGCCATTTGGGCCTACTTGAGGTGATCGGAACACGAACTTTTTCAACACCTCGGAATTGCGTGGAAACTCACCCACCATCCTCTTTTTTCATGAGGATTCCAGAATGCCTAAAATTGTTGCGAGATTCCCCCGTTTGGGCTCCGAACCCTAAACGCTAAACCCTAAACCCTTAAACCCTAGACCCTAAACCCACATTGGCCATTTGGGCTTACTTGAGGTGACAGGAAAACGAACATTTTAAACATCTCGGAATTGCGTGGAAACTCACCCACCCTCCTCATTTTTCATGAGGATTCCAGAATGCCTAAAATTGTTGCGAGATTCCCCCGTTTGGGCCCCGAACCCTAAACTCTAAACCCTAAACCCCTAAACCCTTAAACCCTAGACCCTAAACCCACACTGGCCATTTGGACTTACTTGAGGTGACAGGAAAACGAACTTTTTCAACATCTCGGAATTGCCGGGAAACTCACCCACCCTCCTCTTTTTCCATGAGCATTCCATAATGCCGAAAATTGTTGCGATATTCCTCTGTTTCGTCCCTGAATGGCCACATTGGCCATTTGGGCCTACTTGAGGTGAAAGGAACACGAACTTTTTCGCACTCTCGCAATTGCGTGGCAACTCACCTATCCTCCTCACTTTCATGAGGATTCCAGAATGCCTTAAATTATTGCGAGATTCATCGCTTTGGGCCCTAAACCCTAAACCCACATGGGCCATTTGGGCCTACTTGAGGTGACAAGAACACAAACTTTTTCAACATCTCGGAATTGCGTGGCAACTCGCCCACCCTCCTCATTTTTCATGTGGATTCCAGAATGCCTAAAATTGTTCCGAGATTCCTCTGTTTGGTCCCTGAACGGCCACATGGGCCATTTGGGACTATTTGAGGTGAAAGGAACACGAACTTTTTCGAACTTTTGCAATTGCGTGGCAACTCACCCATCCTCCTCACTTTCATGAGGATTGCAGAATGCCTTAAATTATTGCGAGATTCCTCCCTTTGGGCCCTAAACCCTAAACCCCTAAAAACCTAAACCCTAAACCCCTAAAACCCTAAACACTAAACCCCCTAAACCCAAAACCCCTAAACCCACATGGGCCATTTGAGCCTACTTGAGGTGACAGGACAACGAACTTTTTAAACATCTCAGAATTGCGTGGAAACTCACGCACCCTCCTCATTTTTCACGAGGATTCCAGAATGCATAAAATTAATGCCAGATTCCCCCGTTTTGGCCCTAAACCCCAAAACCCTAAACCCAAAACTCTAAACAAACCCTAAACCCACATGGGCACCTTGGGCCTACTTGAGGTGAAAGGAACACAAACTTGTTCAGGATCTTAGAATTGCGTGGAAACTCACCCACACTCCTCATTGAACACTCCTCATTTTCAATGAGGATTCCAGAATGCATAAAATTGTTGCGAGATTCCTCCGTTTGGGCCCAGAACCCTAAACCCTAAACCCACATGGGTTATATGGGCCTACTTGAGGTGACAGGAACACGAACTTTTTCGAACATCTCGGATTTGCGTGGAAACTCACCCACCGTCCTCATTTTTCATGAGGATTCCATAATGCCAAAAATAGTTGCGAGATTCCTCCGTTTGGCCCTGAACCCCTAAACCCTAAACCCCGAAAACCCTAAACCCTAAACCCCTAAAACCCTAAAACCCTAAACACGAAACCCCCTAAACCACTAAACCCTAAACCCACATGGGCCATTTGGGCCTACTTGAGGTGACAGGAACACAAACTTTTTCAACATCTCGGAATTGCGTGGCAACTCGCCCACCCTCTTCATTTTTCATGAGGATTCTAGAATGCCTAAAATTATTGTAAGCTTCCTCCGTTTGTGCCCTGAACCCTAAACCCACATGGGCCATTTAGGCCTACTTGAGGTGACAGGAACACGAACTTTTTTAACTTCTTGGAATTGCGTGGAAACTCAACCACCCTCCTCATTTTTCATGAGCATTCCAGAATGCCTAAAATTGTTTCCAGATTCCTCTGTTTGGTCCCTGAACGGCCACATGGGCCATTTGGGCCTACTTGAGGTGACAGGAACACGAACTTTTTCAAACTGTCGCAATTGCATGGAAATACACCCACCCTCCTCATTTTTCATGAGGATTCAAGAATGCCTAAAATTGTTTCGAGATTCCGCTGTTTGGGCCCCGAACCCTAAACCCTAAACCCAAAACTCTAAACCCTAAACCCCTAAAACCCTAAAACCCTAAACACGAAACCCCCTAAACCCCTAAACCCTAAACCCACATGGGCCATTTGGGCCTACTTGAGGTGACATGATAACGAACCTTTTAAACCCTAAACTCTAAACAAACCCTAAACCCACATGAGCCCCTTGGGCCTACTTGAGGTGACAGGAACACGAACTTGTTCAACATCTCAGAATTGCGTGGAAACTCACCCATACTCTTCATTTTCAATGAGGATACCAGAATGCCTAAAATTGTTGCGAGATTCCGCCGTTTGGGCCCTGAACCCTGAACCCTAAACCCACATGGGTCATTTGGGCCTACTTGAGGTGACAGGAACACGAACTTTTTCGAACATCTCGGAATTGCGTGGAAACTCACTCACCGTCCTCATTTTTCATGAGGATTCCTTAATGCCAAAAATAGTTGCGAGATTCCTCCGTTTGGGCGCTGAACCCCTAAACCCCTAAAACCCTAAACCCCTAAAACCCTAAACACTATACCCCCTAAACCCTAAACCCTAAACCCACATGGGCCATTTGGGCCTACTTGAGGTGACAGGAACACGAAAATTCTCAACACCTCGGAATTGCGTCGCAACTCTCCCACCCTCCTCATTTTTCATGAGGATTCTAAAATTCCTAAAATTGTTGTGAGATTCCCCTGTTTGGGACCTGAACCATAAACCCTAAACCCTAAACTCTAAACCCCTAAGCCCTAAACCATAAACCGACATGGGCCATTTGGGCTTGCTTGAGGTGAGAGGAACACGAAAATTTTCAACATCTTGGAATTGCGTGGAAACTCACCCACCCTCCTCATTTTTCGTTAGGATTCCAAAATTCCTAAAATTGTAGCGAGATTCCGCAGTTTGGGCCCTGAACCCTAAACCACCCTAAACCTAAACCCTAAACCCCTAAACCATAAACCCACATGGGCCATTTGGGCGTACTTGAGGTGACGAACACGAACTTTTTCAACTTCTCGGAATTGCGTGGAAACTCACCCACCCTCTTCATTTTTCATGAGGATTGTAGAATGCCTAAAATTGTTGCGAGTTTGCTCTGTTTGGTCACTGAACGGCTACATGGGCCGTTTGGGCCTACTTGGAGAGAAAGGAACATGAACTTTTTCGAACTCTCGCAATTGTGTGGAAACTCACTCATCCTCCTCACTTTCATGATTATTCCAGAATGCCTAAAATTCTTGCGAGATTCCTCCCTTTGGTCCCTAAACCGTAAACCACTAAACCCAAATGGGCCATTTGGGCCTACTTGAGGTGATAGGAACACGAACTTTTTCAACATCTCGGTATTGCGTGGCAACTCACCCACCCTCCTCATTTTTCATGAGGACTCCAGAATGCCAAAAACTATTGCGAGATTCCTCCCTTTGGGCCCTAAACCCTGATGCGGACATAGGAGGCGGCAGGACCAAGGCAACAAACTTGGAGGACATACAAGATCTTGGAGGCCCAATGACAAGAGCAAAAGCTAAGAAGGCTAAAGAGGCTCTAAATCTCTTGGTGACCACTTTACTTGAGACAACCCAAGTCGGAAGAAGAGACCGGAATGATACACTTATTTCATATTGAAGACCTTGAAGAATAAGCCTCAATGGATATGCATGAATGCTTCATTTTACTTGGCCCAAATTCTGCACTTAGTTTTATTTTTCTTACATTTAGTAAAACTTTTGTAATAAGGCTTATTGGGCTCGCTTATTGGGCTTTCTTAGTTTCATTTGTGTGTAAGCATTTTAGGTTAGAGTCAATATGGTTGTTGTCCACTATAAAAGGGAACACCATAGCATTTTTGAGGGGACGGCTGAATTTAGAATTAACCTTTTTGGTGAGAGACTAGCTTCTCTAGGGTTCTTTTGAGAATCTCTGAACTTATCAAGGGCATCGATCCTTGTGGCGTTCTTGGGCTTATCAATTCTTTAGAATTGTGGCGCCTACCTATAATCCTGATCTTCAGTGTTCGTTCGATATTTCTTGGTTTCATATCTTCCTATTCCGTTATCCTTTTTTGGTGTTTCTTGAGTCAAAGTCGCGTTTCGGATTGTCATCTTTCATCTCGTTTTAGAATCGCTTGAATCCGAGGTCTATAGCGTGAGATACGTTCTGTTCTTGTCAAGACGTGCTGGAGGCTGAATCTTCGGTGCGAAATTCCATTCCTAGTTGATCCAATCATCCCTTTCTTTCGGGAATCATATCATGTGGTATCAGAGCTCTTGGTTCTAGGATTGGAATTGGGTTATCTTTTCTCCAATCTGGTCACACATTTGGTAACCCTAATCCCTAAAATTTGTGTTTCTGATTTTGATTGTGCAATTGCCGTTTAGCCGTTGTTGTTTGTTCCTAATTTGTATTTTCCATCTTTCTCGGTTGTTGTTCCTTTCAATTTCTTGTTCAGTTCACATAATTCTGCACGTGGTTCTTGGTGTTCATTCCTTGTTCATCATTGTTCTTGAATTTTAATCCTTTCAATTCATGTTTCTTAAGTAGTATGTTGTTAGTGTGTTAAGTAACAGCTCAGTTTGTGGGGAATTCTGTCTAATTTAGTTCTGAATTAGTACAATTTCAAAGTTTGATTCCAAAATCCCAAATTCCTCTTGTTGAAGACTAAGTGTTTAAAAAAAGGAAAAAAAAAAGAAAAAAAAATACTATACAGCACCTTGCTATTCAATTATTACACACCAAAGTGTCTTCCTTGAATAATTCCTCCAAGTTGTTTTGGTTTTCTTTGTCTCGTCTTCTTTGAGATCAGGTCCAAAGTGTCTTCCTTGAATAATTCCTCAAAGTTGTTTTGGTTTTCTTTGTCTTGTCTTCTTTGACATCTTTTCCAATTTGTGTCACCACCAATTCTTGAGTTTGGGATTGTACTCTTGAGTGTTCTTGGAGATTCTGTAAAGAACTTAAAGAGAGCTATTGAGTGGTAAAAGGCTCTAGCACAGTACACAAAAGCCTTATAGAGAGCAACAAACACGAGTGATACATTTTTAAGAGTGTAAACACGTGAGCGAGTGGTGAGGTCCTATTACTTTTATTCTTGTTCTTTTCCTTGAATTATGGCAGGAGCAGGTGGTGAAGGTGATAATAGATTGCTAATTGAAGCCATTACAACTCAAATGCAAAGGATGATGAGGGAACACATAGAGGAGTTATATGAGAGAATTGAGAGAATAGAAAATCAAGGGAATCATGATGAAGATAGACAGAGAGGGAGGGATGAAAGAAGGAGAAGAAGAGGTAATGAGTATGATGCTAGAGAGGATAGAATTAAGGGAGTGAAGCTTAATATACCATCTTTTATAGGAAAAAGTGATCCGGAGGCCTATTTAGAGTGGGAAATGAAGATTGAGCACTTATTTACATGTCACAATTATACTGAAGAGAAGAAAATGAGTTAACCTTTTTGGTGAGAGACTAGCTTCTCTAGGGTTCTTTTGAGAATCTCTGAACTTATCAAGGGCATCGATCCTTGTGGCGTTCTTGGGCTTATCAGGGAGGCCTATTTAGAGTGGGAAATGAAGATTGAGCACTTATTTGCATGTCACAATTATACAAGAGAATAAAATGAAGGTGGCAACCATGGAGTTTAGTGATTATGCTCTCATTTGGGTGGGACCAATTGCAAAAGGAGAGGGTGAGATATGAAGAACCATTGGTGGATAGTTGGGTGGAGATGAAAAGGCTAATGAGAAGAAGATTTGTTCCTTCCCATTATCATCGAGACCTTCACAATAAACTTCAAAGGCTCACACAAGGTAACAAGAATGTAGATGAGTATTTTAAAGAGATGGAGGTGTCCTTGATTAGAGCAAATATTAGTGAAGAACGAACGGGAGGCTACTATGGCACGTTTCTTGCATGGGCTGAATAGTGATATAAGGGATGTTGTGGAGTTGCAAAATTATGTGGAGTTGGAGGATTTAGTGCAGCAAGCTAGTAAGGTAGAACAACAACTCAAGAGAAAGGGTGTCATGAGGAAAAACTCTTCAAATTTTAATTCTTCAAGCTGGAAGGATAAAAATAAGAAGAAGGGAGGTGCTTCATCAAGCAATCCCACTGCTACACCTCAAAGGACTCAAACTAAATCCAATGATATCCCTAAAAAGACAAGGAATAGTGAAATAAAATGCTTCAAGTGTTTGGGGAGAGGTCACATAGCTTCAGAATGTCCAACTAAGAAGACTATGTTACTTAAAGATGATGGAGAGCTTATTAGTAAGTCTTCTTCAGATTCTTCCTCATATGATGATGAAGATGAGTCTATTGAAGAAATAATTCCAGAAGGAGATTTGTTTATGGTAAGAAAGATGTTGGGTAGCCAAGCAAAAGACATGGATGATAGTCAAAGAGAGAACATCTTTCATTCTAGATGCCTTATCCAAGGAAAGGTATGTTCTTTAATTATTGATGGAGGGAGTTGTACCAATGTTGCAAGTGCTCGAATGGTGTCTAAATTGGGCATGGAAACCAAACCTCACCGCTGCCATACAAGCTTCAATGGCTTAGTGAGGATGGTGAAGTGACCGTAAGCAAACAAGTGGAGGTGAACTTCTCCGTAGGGAAGTATGATGATACGCTTTTATGTGATGTGGTACCAATGGAGGCTTGTCATTTGCTTCTTGGGAGACCTTGGCAATATGATAAGAAAGTTATGCATGATGGTTGCACCAACAAGTTCTCTTTTGTACATAAAGGACGCAAGACTATTCTTGCACCTTTGACACCAAGAGAATTTAGTGAGGATAATTTTAAAATGAGAGAAAAAAGAAAGCAAGAGAGTGGAAGAGAGCAAGAAAAAAAGAGAGAAAGAGAGAGGAAAACAACAAACTTGTTTAGAAAAGAAAAAGAGGTGAAAAAGGCTATGCATTTGAAAAAGCCAATGCTCTTGCTTTTGAGTAAAGAGAATAATTTTACAGATACAAGTCCTATTAACTCTCTTCCAAATGAGGTTTCTACTTTGTTGCAGGAATTTAAAGATGTTTTTCCTAAAGAGGTACCTCACGAACTACCACCTCTAAGAGGCATAGAACATCAAATTGACCTCATTCCAGGAGCTTCATTACCTAACAGCCAGCCTATAGGAGCAACCCCCAAAATACCAAGGAGATTCAAAGACAAGTTGGAGACTTGATGCAAAAAGGGTGGGTGCAAGAAGGCTTAAGTCCATGTGCAGTTCCAGTCATTCTAGTACCCAAGAAAGATGGAACATGGAGGATGTGCACTGATTGTAGAGCCATCAATAACATCACTAGAAAGTATAGACATCCCATTCCTCGATTGGATGATTTATTGGATGAATTGCATGGTGTTTGTTTCTTCTCTAAAATTGATTTAAAGAGTGGATACCATCAAATTAGGATTAGAGAAGGGGATGAATGGAAAACAACTTTTAAAACTAAATATGGGCTGTATGAATGGTTGGTTATGCCATTTGGTTTAACTAAAGCTCCTAGTACCTTCATGAGATTAATGAATCATGTGTTAAAGGAATTTTTAGGGAAGTTTGTTGTGGTGTATTTTGATGAGTGCTCCAGAATGCCTAAAATTGCAGCGAGATTCCTCCGTTTGGACTCTGAACCCTAAACCTTAAACCTTAAAACCCTAAACCCTAAACCCACATGGGCCATTTGGGCCTACCTGAGGTGACAGGAACACGAACTTTTTCAACATCTCGGAATTGCGTGGAAACTCACCCACCCTCCTCATTTTTCATGAGGATTCCAGAATGCCTAAAATTGTTGCGAGATTCCTATGTTTGGTCCCTGAACGGCCACATGGGCCATTTGGGCCTACTTGAGGTGACAGGAACACGAACTTTTTCAAACCCTCGTAATTGCGTGGCAACTCACCCACCCTCCTCATTTTTCATGAGGATTCTAGAATGCCTAAAATTGTTGCGAGATTCCCCCGTTTGGGCCCTGAACCCTAAACCCTAAATCCCTAAACCCCAAAACCCTAAACCCTAAACCCACATGGGCCATTTGGGCCTACCTGAGGTGAGAGGAACACGAACTTTTTCAACATCTAGGAATTGCGTGGAAACTCACCCACCTTCCTCATTTTTCATGAGGATTCCAGAATGCCTAAAATTGTTGCGAGATTCCTCTGTTTGGTCCCTAAACGGCCACATGGGCCATTTGGGCCTACTTGAGGTGAGAGGAACATGAACTTTTTCAAGATCTCCGAATTGCGTGGCAACTCACCCACCCTCCTCATTTTTCACGAGGATTCCAAAATGCTTAAAATTGTTGCGAGATTCCCCCGTTTCGGCCCTGAACCCTAAACCCTAAACCCACCTGGGCCATTTGGGCCTACCTGAGGTGACAGGAACACGAACTTTTTCAACATCTCGGAATTGCATGGAAACTCACCCACCCTTCTCATTTTTTATGAAGATTCCAGAATGCCTAAAATTGTTGCGTGATTCCTCCGTTTGGGCCCTGAACGGCCACATGGGCCTACTTGAGGTGACAGGAACACAAACTTTTTCAACATCTCGGAATTGCGTGGCAACTCACCCACCCTCCTCATTTTTCATGGGGATTCCAGAATGCCTAAAATCACATGAAATTTGTGATTTACTTTGTACATTCTCCCATACTCATCCCCCCTACATGTGGGGGTGCCCGGCCACCCGAGCCGCCGCCCATGGTGGCCGTTTGAGGCGCCTAAAGGCTGAAAAGCAAAAACTTCATGAAATATTCTACGGGTGTCCAAAAATTCTGAAACTTTGGGGATCTTCGTTTGGGGTGTTTCCAAGGATCTCTACAAAAAATCACGTCAAAATTCGATCTGTAGCGCTCTCTAGAGCCGTTTACATTTAGTTATCGTTTGAGAAAAAAAGTATGTCTGTTCCCCAGCAGTATGCATTGACCCTTAGGAACGAACTAGTGTGTGAGCCATGGTGGTAGGATGGGGTCACTTCGTACGCCGGCACCAGAGGAAAACGAACTTTTTCAAGATCTCCGAATTGCGTGGCAAGATTCCAAAATGCTTAAAATTGTTGCAAGATTCCTCCGTTTGGGTCTTGAACCCTAAACCCTAAACCCACATTTTTCATGAGGATTCCAGAATGCCTAAAATTGTTGCGAGATTCCTCTGTTTGGTCCCTAAACGGCCACATGGGCCATTTGGGCCTACTTGAGGTGAGTGGAACACAAACTTTTTCAAGATCTCGGAGTTGCGTGGCAACTCACCCACCCTCCTCATTTTTCACGAGGATTCCAAAATGCTTAAAATTGTTTTGAGATTCCCCCGTTTGGGCCCTGAACCCTAAACCCTAAACTCTAAACCCACATGGGCCATTTGGGCCTACTTGAGGTGACAGGAACACGAACTTTTTCAAGATCTCGGAATTGCGTGCAAACTCACCCACCTTCCTTATTTTTCATGGGGATTCCAGAATGCCTAGAATTGTTGCGAGATTCCTAGTTTGGGCCCTGAACCCTAAACCGTAAACCCTAAACCCCTAAACCCTAAACCCACATGGGCCATTTGGGCCTACTTGAGGTGACAGAAACACGAAATATTTCAACATCTCGGAATTGCTTGGAAGCTCACCCTTCCTCATCATATTTCATGAGGGTTCCAGAATGCCTAAAATTGTTGTGAGATTCCTCCGTTTGGCCCTTGAACGGCCACATGGGCCATTTGGGCCTACTTGAGGTGACAGCACACGAACTTTTTCAACATCTCGCAATTGCGTGGAAACTCACCCACCCTACTCATTTTTCATGAGGATTCCAGAATGCCTAAAATTGTTGCGAGATTCCTCCGTTTGGGCCCTGAACCCTAAGACCTAAACCCTAAACCCTAAACCCCTAAACCCTATAAACCCTAAACCCACATGGGCCATTTGGGCCAACTTGAGGTGACAGGAACACGAACTTTTTCAACATCTCGGAATTGCGTGGAAACTCACCCACCCTCCTCATTTTTCATGAGGATTCCAGAATGCCTAAAATTGTTGCGAGATTCCTCTGTTTGGGCCCTGAACCCTAAACCGTAAACCCTAAACCCCTAAACCCTAAACCCACATGGGCCATTTGGGCCTACTTGAGGTGACAGAAACACGAAATATTTCAACATCTCAGAATTGCGTGGAAACTCACCCACCCTCCTCATTTTTCATGAGGATTCCAGAATAACTAGAATTATTGCGAGATTCCTCGGTATGGTCCCTGAACGACCACATGGGCCATTTAGGCCTACTTGAGGGGAATGGAAGACGAACTTTTTCAAGATGTCGGAATTGCTTGGAAACTCACCCACCCTACTCAATTTTCATGAGGATTCCAGAATGCCTAAAATTGTTGCGAGATTCCTCCGTTTGGGCCCTGAACCCTAAGACCAAAACCCTAAACCCTAAACCCCTAAACCCTATAAACCCTATAAACCCTAAACCCACATGGGCCATTTGGGCCAACTTGAGGTGACAAGAACACGAACTTTTTCAACATCTCGGAATTGCGTGGCAACTCACCCACCCTCCTCATTTTTCATGAGGATTCCAGAATGCCTAAAATTGTTGCGAGATTCCTCCTTTTGAGGCCTGAACCCTAAACCTTAAACCCTAAACCCACATGGGCCATTTGGGCGTACTTGAGGTGACAGGAACACGAACTTTTTCAACATCTCAGAATTGCGTGGAAACTCACCCACCCTCCTCATTTTTCATGAGGATTCCAGAATGCCTATAATTGTTGCGAGATTCCTCCGTTTGGTCCCTAACGGCCCCATGGGCCATTTGGGCATACTTGAGGTCAAAGGAACAGAACTTTTTCAACATCTCGGAATTGCGTGGAAACTCACCCACCCTCCTCATTTTTCATGAGGATTCCAGAATGCCTAAAATTGTTGCGAGATTCCTCCGTTGGGCCGTGAACCCTGAACGGCCCTAAACCCTAAACCCATGGGCCATTTGGGCCTACTTGAGGTGACAGGAACACGAACCTTTGAAACATCTCGAAATTGCGTGGAAACTCACCCACCCTCCTCATTTTTCATGAGGATTCCAGAATGCATAAAATTGTTGCGAGATTCCTCCGTTTGGGCCCTGAACTGCAACATGGGCCATTTGGGCCTACTTGAGGTCACAGGAACACGAACTTTTTCAACATCTCGGAATTGCGTGGAAACTCACCCACCCTCCTCATTTTTCATGAGGATCCTGAATGCCTATAATTGTTGCGAGATTCCTCCGTTTGGGCCCTAACCCTAAACCGCCAAACCCCTAAACCCTAAACCCACATGGGCCATTTGGGCCTACTTGAGGTGACAGAAACACTAAATATTTCAACATCTCGGAATTGCTTGGAAGCTCACCCACCCTCATCATATTTCATGAGGGTTCCAGAATGCCTAAAATTGTTGTGAGATTCCTCCGTTTGTGCCCTGAACGGCCACATAGGCCATTTGGGCCTACTTGAGGTCGGAGGAACACGAACTATTTCAACGTTTCCGAATTGCTTGGATACTCACCCACACTCCTCATTTTTCATGAGGATTCCGAATGCCTAAAATTGTTGCGAGATTCCTCCGTTTGGGCCCCGAAACCGCCCTACAAACCCACATGGGCCATTTGGGCCTACTTGAGGTGACAGAACACGAACTTTTTCAACATCTCGGAATTGCGTGGAAACTCACCCACCCTCCTCATTTTTCATGAGGATTCCGTAATGCCTAAAATTGTTGCGAGATTCCTCCGTTTGGTCCCTAAACGCCACATGGGCCATTTGGGCCTACTTGAGGTGAGAGGAACACGAACTTTTTCAACATCTCGGAATTGCGTGGAAACTCACCCACCCTCCTCATTTTTCATGAGGATTCCAAAATGCCTAAAATTGTTGCGAGATTCCTCCGTTTGGGCCCTGAACCCTAAAACGTAAACCCTAAACCCCTTTGCACATGGGCCATTTGGGCCTACTTGAGGTGACAGGAACACGAACCTTTGAAACATCTCGAAATTTGGTGGAAACTCACCCACCCTCCTCATTTTTCATGAGGATTCCTCAATCCCTAAAATTGTTGCGAGATTCCTCCGTTTGGGCCCTGAACGGCCACATGGGCCATTTGGGCCTACTTGAGGTGACAGAACACGAACTTTTTCAACATCTCGGAATTGCGTGGAAACTCACCCACCCTCCTCATTTTTCATGAGGATTCCAGAATGCCTAAAATTGTTGCGAGATTCCTCCGTTTGGGCCCTGAACCCTAAGACGAGATTCCTCCGTTTGGGCCCTGAACCCTAAACCTTATACGCCACATGGGCCATTTGGGCCTACTTGAGGTCACTAGAACACAAACTTTTTCAACATCTCGGAATTGCGTGGAAACTCACCCACCCTCCTCATTTTTCATGAGGATTCCAGAATGCCTAAAATTGTTGCGAGATTCCTCCGTTTGGGCCCTGAACCCTAAACCCACATGGGCCATTTGGGCGTACTTGAGGTGACAGGAATTACGAACTTTTTCAACGTATCGGAATTGCGTGGAAACTCACCCACCCTCCTCATTTTTCATGAGGATCCTGAATGCCTATAATTGTTGCGAGATTCCTCCGTTTGGGCCCTGAACGACCACATGGGCCATTTGGGCCTACTTGGGGTGATAGGTACACGAACTTTTTCAACCTATCGGAATTGCGTGGAAACTCACCCACCCTCCTCATTTTTCATGAGGATTCCAAATGCCTAAAATTGTTGCGAGATTCCTCCGTTTGGGCCCCGAACCCTAAACCACATGGGCCATTTGGGCCTACTTGAGGTGACAGAACACGAACTTTTTCAACATCTCAGGATTGCGTGGAAACTCACCCACCCACCTCATTTTTCATGAGGATTCCATAATGACTAAAATTGTTGCGATTTTCCTCCGTTTGGGCCCTGAACCGCCACATGGGCCATTTGGGCCTACTTGAGGTGACAGGAACACGAACTTTTTCAACATCTCGGAATTGCGTGGAAACTCACCCACCCTCCTCATTTTTCATGAGGATTCCGAATGCCTAAAATTGTTGCGAGATTCCTCTGTTTGGGCCCTGAACCCTAAACCGTAAACCCTAAACCCACATGGGCCATTTGGGCCTACTTGAGTAGACAGAATTACGAACTTTTTCAACATATCGGAATTGCGTGGAAACTCACCCACCCTCCTCATTTTTCATGAGGATTCCAGAATGCCTAAAATTGTTGCGAGATTCCTCCGTTTGGGCCCTGAACGGCCAACATGGGCCATTTGGGCCTACTTGAGGTGACAGAACACGAACTTTTCAACATCTCGAATTGCGTGGAAACTCACCCACCCTCCTCATTTTTCATGAGGATTCCGAATGCCTAAAATTGTTGCGAGATTCCTCCGTTTGGGCCCTGAACCCTAAATCCACATGGGCCATTTGGGCCTACTTGAGGTGACAGAACACGAACTTTTTCAACATCTCGAATTGCGTGGAAACTCACCCACCCTCCTCATTTTTAATGAGGATTCCTGAATGCCTATAATTGTTGCGAGATTCCTCCGTTTGGGCCCTGAACGGCCACATGGGCCATTTGGGCCTACTTGAGGTGACAGAATTACGAACTTTTTCAACGTATCGGAATTGCGTGGAAACTCACCCACCCTCCTCATTTTTCATGAGGATTCCATAATGCCTATAATTGTTGCGAGATTCCTCCGTTTGGGCCCTGAAACGCCCTAAACCCTAAACCCACATGGGCCACTTGGGCCTACTTGAGGTGACAAGAACACAAACTTTTTCAACATCTCGGAATTGCGTGGAAACTCACCCACCCGCCTGATTTTTCATGAGGATTCCAAAATGCCTAAAATTGTTGCGAGATTCCTCCGTTTGGGCCCTGAACGGCCACATGGGCCATTTAGGCCTACTTGAGGTGACAGAACACGAACTTTTTCAACATCTCGGAATTGCGTGGAAACTCACCCACCCTCCTCATTTTTCATGAGGATTCCAGAATGCCTAAAATTGTTGCGAGATTCCTCCGTTTGGGCCCTGAACGGCCACATGGGCCATTTGGGCCTACTTGAGGTGACAGGAACACGAACATTTTCAACATCTCGGAAATTTGTGGAAACTCACCCGCCCTCCCCATTTTTCATGAGGATTCCAAATGCCTAAAATTGTTGCGAGATTCCTCCGTTTGGGCCCTAAACCCTAAGACACGAACTTTTTCAACATCTCGAATTGCGTGGAAACTCACCCACCCTCCTCATTTTTCATGAGGATTCCGTAATGCCTAAAATTGTTGCGAGATTCCTCCGTTTGGTCCCTGAACCGCCACATGGGCCATTTGGGCCTACTTGAGGTGACAGGAACACGAACTTTTTCAACATGTCGGAATTGCGTGGAAACTCACCCACCCTCCTCATTTTTCATGAGTATTCCAGAATGCCTAAAATTGTTGTGAGACTCCTCCTTTTGAGGCCTGAACCCTAAACCCACATGGGCCATTTGGGCCTACTTGAGGTGACCGGAACAGGAACATTTTCAACATCTCGGAATTGCGTGGAAACTCACCCACCCTCCTCATTTTTCATGAGGATTCCAGAATGCCTAAAATTGTTGCGAGATTCCTCCGTTTGGGCCCTGAACGACCACTTGGGCCATTTGGGCCTGCTTGTGGTCACAGGAACAGGAACATTTTCAACATCTCGTAATTGCGTGGAAACTCACGCACCCTCCTCATTTTTCATGAGGATTCCATATTGCCTAAAATTGTTGCGAGATTCCTCCGTTTATGCCGCGAACGGCCACATGGGCCATTTGGGCCTACTTGAGGTGACAGGAACACGAACTTTTTCAACATCTCGGAGTTGCGTGGAAACTCACCCACCCTCCTCATCTTTCATGAGGATTCTGGAATGCCTAAAATTGTTGCGAGATTCCTCCGTTTGGGCCCTGAACGGCCACATGGGCCATTTGGGCCTACTTGAGGTGACAGAATTACGAACTTTTTCAACGTATCGGAATTGCGTGGAAACTCACCCACCCTCCTCATTTTTCATGAGGATTCCAAAATGCATAAAATTGTTGCGCGATTCCTCCATTTGGGCCCTGAACGGCCACATGGGCCATTTGGGCCTACTTGAGGTGACAGGAACACGAACTTTTTCAACATCTCGGAATTGCGTGGAAACTCACCCACCCTCCTCATTTTTCATGAGGATTCCGAATGCCTAAAATTGTTGCGAGATTCCTCCGTTTGGGCCCCGAACGCCACATGGGCCATTTGGGCCTACTTGAGGTGACAGAACACGAACTTTTTCAACATCTCGAATTGCGTGGAAACTCACCCACCCTCCTCATTTTTCATGAGGATTCCGAATGCCTAAAATTGTTGCGAGATTCCTCCGTTTGGGCCCCGAACGGCCACATGGGCCATTTGGGCCTACTTGAGGTGACAGAACACGAACTTTTTCAACATCTCGAATTGCGTGGAAACTCACCCACCCTCCTCATTTTTCATGAGGATTCCGAATGCCTAAAATTGTTACGAGATTCCTCCGTTTGGGCCTAGAACGGCCACATGGGCTATTTGGGCCTACTTGAGGTGACAGGAACATGAACCTTTTCAACATCTCGAAGTTGCGTGGAAACTCACCCACCCTCCTCATTTTTCATGAGGATTCCAGAATGCCTAAAATTGTTGCGAGATTCCTCCGTTTGGGCCCTGAACGGCCACATGGGCCATTTGGGCCTACTTGAGGTGACAGAACACGAACATTTTCAACATCTCGAATTGCGTGGAAACTCACCCACCCTCCTAATTTTTCATGACGATTCCAGAATGCGTAAAATTGTTGCGAGATTCCTCCGTTTGGGCCCTGAACCCTAACGGCCAAACACATGGGCCATTTGGGCCTACTTTAGGTGACAGGAACACGAACTTTTTCAACATCTCGGAATTGCGTGGAAACTTACCCACCCTCCTCGTTTTTCATGAGGATTCCTAAATCCTTAAAATTGTTGCGAGATTCCTCCGTTTGGGTCGTGAACGGCCACATTGGCCATTTGGGCCTACTTGAGGTGACAGGAACACGAACTTTTTCAACATCTCGGAATTGCGTGGAAACTCACCCACCCTCCTCATTTTTCATGAGGATTCCAGAATGCCTAAAATTGTTGCGAGATTCCTCCGTTTGGGCCCTGAACGGCCACATGGGCCATTTGGGCCTACTTGAGGTGACAGAATTACGAACTTTTTCAACGTCTCGGAATTGCGTGGCAAATCACCCACCCTCCTCATTTTTCATGAGGATTCCAGAATGCCTAAAATTGTTGCGAGATTCCCCCGTTTGGGCCCAGAACCCTAAACCCACATGGGCCAATTTTGCCTACCTGAGGTGACAGGAACACAAACTTTTTCATCATCTCGGAATTGCGTGCAATCTCACCCACCCTCCTCGTTTTTCATGAGGATTCCAGAATGCCTAAAATTGTTGCGAGATTCCTCCGTTTGGGCCCTGAACGGCCACATGGGCCATTTGGGCCTACTTGAGGTGACAGAATTACGAACTTTTTCAACGTATCGGAATTGCGTGGAAACTCACCCACCCTCCTCATTTTTCATGAGGATTCTAGAATGCCTATAATTGTTGAGAGATTCCTCCGTTTGGGCCAAGAACACGAACTTTTTCAACATCTCGAATTGCGTGGAAACTCACCCACCCTCCTCATTTTTCATGAGGATTCCAGAATGCCTAGAATTGTTGCGAGATTCCTCCGTTTGGGCCCTGAACGGCCACATGGGCCATTTGGGCCTACTTGAGGTGACAGGAACACGAACTTTTTCAACATCTCAGAATTGCGTGGAAACTCACCCACCCTCCTCATTTTTCATGAGGATTCCATAATGCCTATAATTGTTGCGAGATTCGTCCGTTTGGCCCCCGAACCGCCACATGGGCCATTTGGGCCTACTTGAGGTGACAGAACACGAACTTTTTCAACATCTCGAATTGCGTGGAAACTCACCCACCCTCCTCATTTTTCATGAGGATTCCGAATGCCTAAAATTGTTGCGAGATTCCTCCGTTTGGGCCCCGAACGCCACATGGGCCATTTGGGCCTACTTGAGGTGACAGAACACGAACTTTTTCAACATCTCGAATTGCGTGGAAACTCACCCACCCTCCTCATTTTTCATGAGGATTCCGTAATGCCTAAAATTGTTGCGAGATTCCTCCGTTTGGGCCCCGAACCCCCACATGGGCCATTTGGGCCTACTTGAGGTGACAGAACACGAACTTTTTCAACATCTCGAATTGCGTGGAAACTCACCCACCCTCCTCATTTTTCATGAGGATTCCATATTGCCTAAAATTGTTGCGAGATTCCTCCTTTTGGGCCCTGACCGCCACATGGGCCTTTTGGGCCTACTTGAGGTGACAGGAACACGAACTTTTTCAACGTCTCGAATTGCGTGGAAACTCACCCACCCTCCTCATTTTTCATGAGGATTCCAGAATGCCTAAAATTGTTGCGAGATTCCTCTGTTTGGGAACTTATTTGCCACATGGGCTATTTGGGACTACTTGTGGTCACAGGAACACAGACTTTTTCAACATCTCGGAAATGCGTGGACACTCACCCAACCTCCTCATTTTTCATGACGATTCCAGAATGCGTAAAATTTTTGCGAGATTCCTCCGTTTGGTTCGTGAACGGCCAAATGGGACATGTGGGCATAATTGAGGTGACAGGAACACGAACCTTTGAAACATCTCGAAATTTGGTGGAAACTCACCCACCCTCCTCATTTTTCATGACGATTCCTCAATCCCTAAAATTGTTGCGAGATTCCTCCGTTTGGGCCCTGAACCGCCACATGGGCCATTTGGGCCTACTTGAGGTGACAGCACACGAACTTTTTCAACATCTCGAATTGCGTGGAAACTCACCCACCCTCCTCATTTTTCATGAGGATTCCAGAATGCCTAAAATTGTTGCGAGATTCCTCCGTTTGGGCCCTGAACGACCACATGGGCCATTTGGGCCTGCTTGATGTGACAGAACACGAACTTTTTCAACATCTCGAGTTGCGTGGAAACTCACCCGCCCTCCTCATTTTTCATGACGATTCCAGAATGCCTATAATTGTTGCGAGTTTCCTCCGTTTGGGCCCTGATCGGCCACATGGGCCATTTGGGCCTACTTGAGGTGACAGAATTACGAACTTTTTCAACATCTCGGAATTGCGTGGAAACTCACCCACCCTCCTCATTTTTCATGAGGATTCTAGAGATTCCTCCGGGCCCTGAACGCCACATGGGCCATTTGGGCCTACTTGAGGTGACAGAACACGAACTTTTTCAACATCTCGGAATTGCGTGGAAACTCACCCACCCTCCTCATTTTTCATGAGGATTCCAGAATGCCTATAACTGTTGCGAGATTCCTCCGTTTGGGCCACGAACGGCCACATGGGCCATTTGGGCCTACTTGGGGTGAGAGGTACACGAACTTTTTCAACATCTCGAATTGCGTGGAAACTCACCCACCCTCCTCATTTTTCATGAGGATTCCGAATGCCTAAAATTGTTGCGAGATTCCTCCGTTTGGGCCCTGAACCGCCACATGGGCCATTTGGGCCTACTTGAGGTGACAGGAACACGAACTTTTTCAACATCTCGGAATTGCGTGGAAACTCACCCACCCTCCTCATTTTTCATGAGGATTCCTAAATCCCTAAAATTGTTGCGAGCTTGGGCCTACTTGAGGTGACAGGAACACGAACTTTTTCAACATGTCGGAATTGCGTGGAAACTCACCCACCCTCCTCATTTTTCATGAGGATTCCTAATTCCCTAAAATTGTTGCGAGATTCCTCCGTTTGGGTCGTGAACGGCCACATGGGCCATTTGGGCCTACTTGAGGTGACAGAATTACGAACTTTTTCAACATCTCGGAATTGCGTGGAATCTCACCCACCCTCCTCTTTTTTCATGTGGATTCCAGAATGGCAAAAATTGTTGCGAGATTCCTCCGTTTGGGCCCTGAATTGCAACATGGGCCATTTGGGCCGACTTGAGGTCAAAGAACACGAACTTTTTCAACATCTCGAAATTGCGTGGATACTCACCCACCCTCCTAATTTTTCATGAGGATTCCAGAATGGCTAAAATTGTTGTGAGATTCCTCCGTTTGGGCCCTGAACGGCCCCATGGGCCATTTGGGCCTACTTGAGGTGACAGGAACACGAAATTTTTCAACATGTCGGAATTGCGTGGAAACTCACCCACCCACCTCATTTTTCATGAGGATTCCATAATGACTAAAATTGTTGCGATTTTCCTCCGTTTGGGCCCTGAACCGCCACATGGGCCATTTGGGCCTACTTGAGGTGACAGGAACACGAAACAACATCTCGGAATTGTGTGGAAACTCACCTGCCCTCCTCATTTTTCATGACGATGCCTATAATTGTTGCGAGATTCCTCCGTTTGGGCCATTTGTGCCTACTTGTGGTGCCAGAATTACGAACTTTTTCAACGTATCGGAATTGCGTGGAAACTCACCCACCCTCCTCATTTTTCATGAGGATTCATAATGAAAAAAATTGTTGCGAGATTCCTCTGTTTGGGCCCTGAACGGCCACATGGGCCATTTGGGCCTACTTGAGGTGACAGAATTTCGAACTTTTTCAACGAATCGGAATTGCGTGGAAACTCACCCACCCTCCTCATTACTCATGACGATTCCAGAATGCCTAAAATTGTTGCGAGATTCCTCCGTTTGGGCCCTGAACCGCCACATGGGCCATTTGGGCCTACTTGAGGTGACAGGAACACGAACTTTTTCAACATCTCAGAATTGCGTGGAAACTCACCCACCCTCCTCATTTTTCATGAGGATTCCAGAATGCCTAAAATTGTTGCGAGATTCCTCCGTTTGGGCCCTGAACGGCCACATGGGCCATTTGGGCCTACTTGAGGTGACAGGAACACGAACTTTTTCAACATCTCGGAAATGTGTGGAAACTCACCCAACCTCCTCATTTTTCATGAGGATTCAACATGGGCCATTTGGGCCTACTTGAGGTGACAGAACACGAACTTTTTCAACATCTCGAAATTGCGTGGAAACTCACCCACCCTCCTCATTTTTCATGACGATTCCAGAATGCCTGAAATTGTTCCGAGATTCCTCCGTTTGGCCCTGAACCCTGAACGCCCACATGGGCCATTTGGGCCTACTTGAGGTGACAGAACACGAACTTTTTCAACATCTCGGAATTGCGTGGAAACTCACCCACCCTCCTCATTTTTCATGAGGATTCCGAATGCCTAAAATTGTTGCGAGATTCCTCCGTTTGGGCCCCGAACGGCCACATGGGCCAATTGGGCCTACTTGAGGTGACAGAATTACGAACTTTTTCAACATCTCGGAATTGCGTGGAAACTCACCCACCCACCAAATTTTTCTTGACGATTCCTAATGCCTAAAATTGTTGTGAGATTACTCTGTTTGCGCCCTGAACGGCCACATGGGCCATTTGGGCCTATTTGAGGTGACAAGAACACGAACTTTTTCAACGTCTCGGAATTGCGTGGAAACTCACCCACCCTCCTCATTACTCATGAGGATTCCAGAATGCCTAAAATTCTTGCGAGATTCCTCCGTTTGGGCCCTGAACCGCCACATGGGCCTTTTGGGCCTACTTGAGGTGACAGGAACACGAACTTTTTCAACATGTCGAAATTTGTTTGAAACTCACCCACCCTCCTCATTTTTCATGAGGATTCCAGAATGCGTAAAATTGTTGCGAGGTTCCTCCGTTTGGGCCCTGAATGGTTCCATGGGCCATTTGGGCCTACTTGTGGTGACAGAACACGAACTTTTTCAACATCTCGAATTGCGTGGAAACTCACCCACCCTCCTCATTTTTCATGAGGATTCCGTAATGCCTAAAATTGTTGCGAGATTCCTCCGTTTGGGCCCCGAACCGCCACATGGGCCATTTGGGCCTACTTGAGGTGACAGAACATGAACCTTTTCAACATCTCGAATTGCGTGGAAACTCACCCACCCTCCTCATTTTTCATGAGGATTCCAGAATGCCTAAAATTGTTGCGAGATTCCTCTGTTTGGTCCCGGAACGGCCACATGGGCCATTTGGCCTTACTTGAGGTGACAGAATTATGAACTTTTTCAACGTATCGGAATTGCGTGGCAACTCACCCACCCACCTCATTTTTCATGAGAATTCCAAATGCCTAAAATTGTTGCGAGATTCCTCCGTTTGGGCCCCGAACGCCACATGGGCCATTTGGGCCTACTTGAGGTGACAGGAACACGAACTTTTTCAACATGTCGGAATAGCGTGGAAACTCACCCACCCTCCTCATTTTTCATGACGATTCCTAATTGCTAAAATTGTTGCGAGATTCCTCGGTTTGGGCCCTGAACGGCCACATGGGCCATTTGGGCCTACTTGAGGTGACAGAATTACGAACATTTTCAACATCTCGGAATTGCGTGGAAACTCACCCACCCTCCTCATTTTTCATGAGGATTCCGAATGCCTAAAATTGTTGCGAGATTCCTCCGTTTGGGCCCCGAACGGCCACATGGGCCATTTGGGCCTACTTGAGGTGACAGAACACGAACTTTTTCAACATCTCGGAATTGCGTGGAAACTCACCCACCCACCTCATTTTTCATGAGGATTCCAGAATGCCTTAAATTGTTGTGAGATTCCTCCGTTTGGGACCCGAACGGCCACATGGGCCATTTGGGCCTACTTGAGGTGACAGGAACACGAACTTTTTCAACGTCTCGGAATTGCGTGGAAACTCACCCACCCTCCTCATTTTTCATGAGGATTCCAGAATGCATAAAATTGTTGCGAGATTCCTCCGTTTGGGCCCTGAACGGCCACATGGGCCATTGAGGCCTACTTGAGGGGAGAGGAACACGAACTTTTTCAAGATCTCGGAATTGCGTGGCAACTCACCCACCCTCCTCATTTTTCATGAGGATTCCAGAATGGTTAAAATTGTTGGGAGATTCCTCCGTTTGGGCCCTGAACGTCCCCATGGGCCATTTGGGCCGACTTGAGGTCAAAGAACACGAACTTTTTCAACATCTCGGAATTGCGTGGAAACTCACCCACCCTCCTCATTTTTCATGAGGATTCCAGAATGCCTAAAATTGTTGCGAGGTTCCTCCGTTTGGGCCCTGAACGACCACATGGGCCATTTGGGCCTACTTGAGGTCACAGGAACACGAACTTTTTCAACATCTCGAAATTGCCTAAACCACATGGGCCAATTGGGCCTACTTGAGGTGACAGAATTACGAACTTTTTCAACGTATCGGAATTGCGTGGAAACTCACCCACCCTCCTCATTTTTAATGAGGATCCTGAATGCCTATAATTGTTGCGAGATTCCTCCGTTTGGGCCCTGAACGACCACATGGGCCATTTGGGCCTACTTGAGGTGACAGAATTACGAAATTTTTCAACGTTTCGGAATTACGTGGAAACTCACCCACCCTTTTCATTTTTCATGAGGATTCCAGAATGCCTAAAATTGTTGCGAGATTCCTCCGTTTGGGCCCCGAACCCTAAGCCACATGGGCCATTTGGGCCTACTTGAGGTGAAAGAACACGAACTTTTTCAACATCTCGGAATTGCGTGGAAACTCACCCACCCTCCTCATTTTTCATGAGGATTCCAGAATGCCTAAAATTGTTGCGAGATTCCTCCGTTTGGGCCCTGAACGGCCACATGGGCCATTTGGGCCTACTTGAGGTGACAGGAACACGAACTTTTTCAACATCTCGGAATTGCGTGGAAACTCACCCACCCTCCCCATTTTTCATGAGGATTCCAGAATGCCTAAAATTGTTGCGAGATTCCTCTGTTTGGTCCCGGAACGGCCACATGGGCCATTTGGCCCTATTTGAGGTGACAGAATTACGAACTTTTTCAACGTATTGCGTGGAAACTCACCCACCCTCCTCATTTTTTATGAGGATTCTAGAATGGCTAAAATTGTTGTGAGATTCGTCCGTTTGGGCCCTGAACGGCCCCATGGGCCATTTGGGCCAACTTGAGGTGACAAGAACACGAACTTTTTCCACATCTCAAAATTGCGTGGAAACTCACCCACCCTCCTCATTTTTCATGAGGATTCAAGAACGCCTAAAATTGTTGCAAGATTGCTCCGTTTGGGCCTTGAACGGCCCCATGGGCCATTTGGGCATACTTGAGGTCAAAGGAACACGAAGTTTTTCAACATCTCGGAATTGCGTGGAAACTCACCCACCCTCCTCATTTTTCATGAGGATTCCAGAATGGCTAAAATTGTTGCGAGATTCCTCCGTTTGGGCCCTGAACTGCAACATGGGCCATTTGGGCCTACTTGAGGTCAAAGGAACACGAACTTTTTCCACATCTCGGAATTGCGTGGAAACTCACCCACCCTCCTCATTTTTCATGAGGATTCAAGAATGCCTATAATTGTTGAGAGATTCCTCCGTTTGGGCCATGAAAGGCCACATGGGCCATTTGGGTCTACTTGGGGTGATAGGTACACGAACTTTTTCAACCTATCGGCGTTGCGTGGAAACTCACCCACCCGCCTGATTTTTCATGAGGATTCCAGAATGGCTAAAATTGTTGCGAGATTCCTCCGTTTGGGCCCTGAACGGCCACATGGGCCATTTGGGCCTACTTGAGGTGACAGGAACACGAACTTTTTCAACATCTCGGAATCGCTTGGAAACTCACGCACCCTCCTCATTTTTCATGAGAGAATGTCTAAAATTGTTGCGAGATTTCTCCGTTTGGGCCCTGAACGTCCCCATGGGCCATTTGGGCCGACTTGAGGTCAAAGAACACGAACTTTTTCAACATCTCGAAATTGCGTGGAAACTCACCCACCCTCCTCATTTTTCATGAGGATTCCAGAATGCCTAAAATTGTTGCGAGGTTCCTCCGTTTGGGCCACGAACCCCCACATGGGCCATTTGGTTCTACTTGAGGTAACAGAATTACGAACTGTTTCAACGTATTGGAATTGCGTGGAAACTCACCCACCCTCCTAATTTTTCATGAGGATTCTAGAATGCATAAAATTGTTGCGAGATTCCTCCGTTTGGGCCCTGAACGGCCACATGGGCCATTTGGGACTACTTGTGGTCACAGGAACACAGACTTTTTCAACATCTCGGAAATGCGTGGAAACTCACCCACCCTCCTCTTTTTTCATGTGGATTCCAGAATCGCAAAAATTGTTGCGAGATTCCTCCGTTTGGGCCCCGAACCCTAAGCCACATGGGCCATTTGGGCCTACTTGAGGTGACAGAACACGAACTTTTTCAAGATCTCGGAATTGCGTGGAAACTCACCCACCCTCCTCATTTTTCATGAGGATTCCAGAATGCCTAAAATTGTTGCGAGATTCCTCCGTTTGGGCCCTGAACGGCCACATGGGCCATTTGGGCCTACTTGAGGTGACAGGAACACGAACTTTTTCAACATCTCGAATTGCGTGGAAACTCACCCACCCTCCTCATTTTTCATGAGGATTCCAGAATGACTAAAATTGTTGCGAGATTCCTCTTCGGAATTGCGTGGAAACTCACCCACCCTCCTCATTTTTCATGACGATTCCAGAATGCCTAAAATTGTTGCGAGATTCCTCCGTTTGGGCCCTGAACGGCCACATGGGCCATTTGGGCCTACTTGAGGTGACAGGAACACGAACTTTTTCAACATCTCAGAATTGCGTGGAAACTCACCCACCCTCCTCATTTTTCATGAGGATTCCAGAATGCCTAAAATTGTTGCGAGATTCCTCCGTTTGGGCCCTGAACGACCACATGGGCCAATTGGGCCTACTTGAGGTGACAGAATTACGAACTTTTTCAACGTATCGGAATTGCGTGGAAACTCACCCACCCTCATCATTTTTAATGAGGATCCTGAATGCCTATAATTGTTGCGAGATTCCTCCGTTTGGGCCCTGAACCGCCACATGGGCCATTTGGGCCTACTTGAGGTGACAGGAACACGAACTTTTTCAACATCTCGGAGTTGCGTGGAAACTCACCCACCCTCCTCGTTTTTCATGAGGATTCCTAAATCCCTAAAATTGTTGCGAGATTCCTCCGTTTGGGCCCTGAACTGCCACATGGGCCATTTGGGCCTACTTGAGGTGACAGGAACACGAACTTTTTCAACATCTCGGAATTGCGTGGAAACTCACCCACCCTCCTCATTTTTCATGAGGATTCCAGAATGCCTAAAATTGTTGCGAGATTCCTCCGTTTGGGCCACGAACCCCCTAAACCCCACATGGGCCATTTGGGCCTACTTGAGGTGACAGAACTCGAACTTTTTCAACATCTCGGAATTGCGTGGAAACTCACCCACCCTCCTCATTTTTCATGAGGATTCCAGAATGCCTAAAATTGTTGCGAGATTCCTCCGTTTGGGCCCTGAACGGCCACATGGGCCATTTGGGCCTACTTGAGGTGACAGAATTACGAAATTTTTCAACGTTTCGGAATTGCGTGGAAACTCACCCACCCTCCTCATTTTTCATGAGGATTCCAGAATGCCTAAAATTGTTGCGAGATTCCTCCGTTTTGGCCCTGAACCCTAAGCCACATGGGCCATTTGGGCCTACTTGAGGTGACAGGAACACGAACTTTTTCAACATCTCGAATTGCGTGGAAACTCACCCACCCTCCTCATTTTTCATGAGGATTCCAGAATGCCTAAAATTGTTGCGAGATTCCTCCGTTTGGGCCCTGAACGGCCACATGGGCCATTTGGGCCTACTTGAGGTGACAGGAACACGAACTTTTTCAACATCTCGAATTGCGTGGAAACTCACCCACCCTCCTCATTACTCATGACGATTCCAGAATGCCTAAAATTGTTGCGAGATTCCTCCGTTTGGGCCCTGAACCGCCACATGGGCCATTTGGGCCTACTTGAGGTGACAAGAACACGAACTTTTTCAACATGTCGGAATTGCGTGGAAACTCACCCACCCTCCTCATTTTTCATGAGGATTCCGAATGCCTAAAATTGTTGCGAGATTCCTCCGTTTGGGCCCCGAACGGCCACATGGGCCATTTGGGCCTACTTGAGGTGACAGAACACGAACTTTTTCAACATCTCGGAATTGCGTGGAAACTCACCCACCCTCCTCATTTTTCATGAGGATTCCAGAATGCCTAAAATTGTTGCGAGATTCCTCCGTTTGGGCCCCGAACGGCCACATGGGCCATTTGGGCCTACTTGAGGTCACAGGAACACGAACTTTTTCAACATCTCGGAATTGCGTGGAAACTCACCCACCCTCCTCATTTTTCATGAGGATTCCAGAATGCCTAAAATTGTTGCGAGATTCCTCCGTTTGGGCCCCGAACCTAAACCACATGGGCCATTTGGGCCTACTTGAGGTGACAGAACACGAACTTTTTTAACATCTCGGAATTGCGTGGAAACTCACCCACCCTCCTCATTTTTCATGACGATTCCGAATGCCTAAAATTGTTGCGAGATTCCTCCGTTTGGGCCCTGAACGCCACATGGGCCATTTGGGCCTACTTGAGTAGACAGAATTACG
The DNA here is from genome assembly GCA_025563575.1 of Acacia pycnantha. Lineage (NCBI taxonomy): Eukaryota > Viridiplantae > Streptophyta > Magnoliopsida > Fabales > Fabaceae > Acacia > Acacia pycnantha. Next base: position 472,645 of record JAMWYP010000005.1, on the reverse strand, counting down.
AACTTTTTCAACATATCGGAATTGCGTGGAAACTCACCCACCCTCCTCATTTTTCATGAGGATTCCGAATGCCTAAAATTGTTGCGAGATTCCTCCGTTTGGGCCCCGAACCCCAATGGGCCATTTGGGCCTATGGGCCATTTGGGCCTACTTGAGGTGACAGAATAATTGCGTGGAAACTCACCCACCCTCCTCATTACTCATGAGGATTCCAGAATGACTAAAATTCTTGCGAGATTCCTCCGTTTGGGCCCTGAACCGCCACATGGGCCTTTTGGGCCTACTTGAGGTGACAGGAACACGAACTTTTTCAACATGTCGGAATTGCGTGGAAACTCACCCACCCTCCTCATTTTTCATGAGGATTCCAGAATGCCTAAAATTGTTGCGAGATTCCTCCGTTTGGGCCGTGAACCCTAAACCCACATGGGCCATTTGGGCCTACTTGAGGTGACAGGAACACGAACTTTTTCAACAACACGGAGTTGCGTGGACACTCACCCACCCTCCTCGTTTTTCATGAGGATTCCTAAATCCCTAAAATTGTTGCGAGATTCCTCCGTTTGGGCCCTGAACCGCCACATCGGCCATTTGGGCCTACTTGAGGTGACAGGAACACGAACCTTTGAAACATCTCGAAATTTGGTGGAAACTCACCCACCCTCCTCATTTTACATGACGATTCCAGAATGCCTAAAATTGTTGCGAGATTCCTCAGTTTGGGCCGTGAACGGAAACCATTTGGGCCATTTGGGCCTACTTGAGGTGACAGGAACACGAACTTTTTCAACATCTCGGAATTGCGTGGAAACTCACCCACCCTCCTCATTTTTCATGAGGATTCCAGAATGCCTAAAATTGTTGCGAGATTCCTCCGTTTTGCGCCCTGAACGGCCACATGGGCCATTTGGGCCTACTTGAGGTGACAGGAACACAAACTTTTTCAACATCTCAGAATTGCGTGGAAACTCACCCACCCTCCTCATTTTTCATGAGGATTCCAGAATGCCTAAAATTGTTGCGAGATTCCTCCGTTTGGGCCCTGAACGGCCACATGGGCCATTTGGGCCTACTTGAGGTGACAGAATTACGAACTTTTTCAACGTATCGGAATTGCGTGGAAACTCACCCACCCTCCTCATTTTTCATGAGGATTCCGTAATGCCTAAAATTGTTGCGAGATTCCTCCGTTTGGCCCCCCTAAACCGTAACCCTAAACCTCTAAACCCACATGGGCCATTTGGGCCTACTTGAGGTGACAGAACACGAACTTTTTCAACATCTCTAATTGCGTGGAAACTCACCCACCCTCCTCATTTTTCATGAGGATTCCAGAATGCCTAAAATTGTTGCGAGATTCCTCCGTTTGGGCCCTGAACCCTATGCCACATGGGCCATTTGGTTCTACTTCAGGTGACAGAATTACGAACTTTTTCAACGTATCGGAAACTCACCCACCCTCCTCATTTTTCATGAGGATTCCAGAATGCCTAAAATTGTTGCGAGATTCCTCCTTTTGGGCCCTGAACCCTAAACCTTAAACCCTAAACCCCAAACCTCTAAACCCTAAACCCACATGGGCCACTTGGGCCTACTTGAGGTGACATGAACACAAACTTTTTCAACATATCGGAAACTCACCCACCCTCCTCATTTTTCATGAGGATTCCTGAATGCCTAAAATTGTTGCGAGATTCCTCCGTTTGGGCCCTGAACGGCCACATGGGCCATTTGGGCCTACTTGAGGTGACAGGAACACGAACATTTTCAACATCTCGGAATTGCGTGGAAACTCACCCACCCTCCTCATTTTTCATGAGGATTCCGAATGCCTAAAATTGTTGCGAGATTCCTCCGTTTGGGCCCCGAACCTTAAACCCCGAAACCCCTAACACATCGGCCATTTGGTCCAACTTGAGGTGACAGAAACACGAACTTTTTCAACATCTCGGAATTGTGTGGAAACTCACCCACCCTCCCCATTTTTCATAAGGATTCCAGAAATGGCTAAAATTATTGCGAGATTATTCCGTTTGGGCCCTAAACCGAACGCCACATGGGCCATTTGGGCCTACTTGAGGTGACAGAACACGAACTTTTTCAACATCTTGCGTGGAAACTCACCCACCCTCCTCATTTTTCATGAGGATTCCAGAATGGCTAAAATTGTTGCGAGATTCCTCCGTTTGAGCCCATATTTGCAACATAGGCCATTTGGGCCTACTTGAGGTGACAGGAACACGAACTTTTTCAACATCTCGGAATTGCGTGGAAACTCACCCACCCTCCTCATTTTTCATGAGGATTCCAGAATGCCTAAAATTGTTGCGAGATTCCTCTGTTTGGGCCCAGAACCCTAAACCCTAAACCCACATGGGCCATTTGGGCCTACCTGAGGTGATAGGAACATGAACGTTTTCAACATCTCGGAATTGCGTGGAAACTCACCCACCCACCTCATTTCTCATGAGAATTCCGAATCCCTAAAATTGTTGCGAGATTCCTCCGTTTGGCCCCTGAACCGCCACATCGGCCATTTGGGCCTACTTGAGGTGACAGGAACACGAACTTTTTCAACATCTCCGACTTACGTGGAAACTCACCCACCCTCCTCATTTTTCATGAGGATTCCAGAATGCCTAAAATTGTTGCGAGATTCCTCCGTTTGGGCCCTGAACCCTAAGACCTAAACCCTAAACCTAAGGAACACGAAACCCTAAACATCTCAATTGCGTGGAAACTGGGCCAACCTCCTCATTTGACATGAGGATTCACCTAACTTTTTGCAAGATCTCCGTTTTGCGCCGAAACTCACATGGGCCATCCTCATTTTTCAGGAACACGAACTTTTTCGACATCTCGGAATTGCGTGGAAACTCACCCACCCTCCTCATTTTTCATGAGGATTCCAGAATGCCTAAAATTGTTGCGAGATTCCTCCGTTTGGTCCCTGAACGGCCACATGGGCCATTTGGGCCTACTTGAGGTGACAGGAACACGAACTTTTTCAACATCTCGGAATTGCGTGGAAACTCACCCACCCTCCTCATTTTTCATGAGGATTCCAGAATGCCTATAATTGTTGCGAGATTCCTCCGTTTGGGCCCTAAACGGCCACATGGGCCATTTGGGCCTACTTGAGGTGACAGGAACACGAACTTTTTCAACATCTCGGAATTGCGTGGAAACTCACCCACCCTCCTCATTTTTCATGAGGATTCCAGAATGCCTAAAATTGTTGCGAGGTTCCTCCGTTTGGGCCACGAACCCTAAGCCTTAAACCCTAAACCCCTAAACCCACATGGGCCAATTGGGCCTACTTGAGGTGACAGAATTACGAACTTTTTCAAGATCTCGGAATTGCGTGGAAACTCACCCACCCTCCTCATTTTTCATGAGGATTCCAGAATGCCTAAAATTGTTGCGAGATTCCTCCGTTTAGGCCCTGAACCCTAAGCCTTAAACCCTAAACCCCTAAACCCTAAACCCACATGGGCCATTTGGTTCTACTTGAGGTGACAGGAACACGAACTTTTTCAACATCTCGAATGGAAACTCACCCACCCTCCTCATTTTTCATGAGGATTCCAGAATGCCTAAAATTGTTGCGAGATTCCTCTGTTTGGTCCCTAAACGGCCACATGGGCCATTTGGGCCTACTTGAGGTGACAGGAACACAAACTTTTTCAACATCTCGGAATTGCGTGGAAACTCACCCACCGTCCTTATTTTTCATGAGGATTCCAGAATGCCTAAAATTGTTGCGAGATTCCTCCTTTTGGGCCCTGAACCCTAAACCTTAAACCCTAAACCCCTAAACCCTAAACCCACATGGGCCACTTGGGCCTACTTGAGGTGACACGAACACTAACTTTTTCAACATCTCAGAATTGCGTGGAAACTCACACACCCTCCTCATTTTTCTTGACGATTCCAGAATGCCTGAAATTGTTTCGAGATTCCTCTGTTTGGGCCCCGAACAGCCACATGGGCCATTTGGGCCTACTTGAGGTGACAGGAACACGAACTTTTTCAACATCTCGGAATTGCTTGGAAACTCACCCACCCTACTCATTTTTCATGAGGATTCCAGAATGCCTAAAATTGTTGTGAGATTCCTCCGTTTGGGCCCTGAACCCTAAGACCTAAACCCTAAACCATAAACCCCTAAACCCTAAACCCACATGTGCCATTTGGGCCAACTTGAGGTGACAGGAACACGAACTTTTTCAACATCTCGGAATTGCGCGGAAACTCACCTTCCCTCCTCATTTTTCATGAGGATTCCAACATCTCGGAATTGCGTGGAAACTCACCCACCCTCCTCATTTTTAAAGGGGATTCCAGAATGCCTAAAATTGTTGCGAGATTCCTCCGTTTAGGCCCTGAACCCTAAGCCTGAAACCCTAAACCCTAAACCCACATGGGCCATTTGGGCCTACATGAGGTGACAGAACTACGAACTTTTTCAACGTATCGGAATTGCGTGGAAACTCACCCACCCTCCTCATTTTTCATGAGGATTCCAGAATGCCTAAAATTGTTGCGAGATTCCTCTATTTGGTCCCTAAACGGCCACATTGGCCATTTGGGCCTACTTGAGGTGAGAGGAACACGAACTTTTTCAACATCTCGGAATTGCGTGGAAACTCACCCACCCTCCTCATTTTTCATGAGGATTCCAGAATGCCTAAAATTGTTACGAGATTCCTCCTTTTGGGCCCTGAACCCTAAACCTTAAACCCTAAACCCCTAAACCCTAAACCCACATGGGCCACTTGGGCCTACTTGAGGTGACATGAACACTAACTTTTTCAACATCTCAGAATTGCGTGGAAACTCACCCACCCTCCTCATTTTTCTTGACGATTCCAGAATGCTTGAAATTGTTCCGAGATTCCTCTGTTTGGGCCCTGACCGCCACATGGGCCATTTGGGCCTACTTGAGGTGAGAGGAACACGAACTTTTTCAACATCTCGGAATTGCGTGGAAACTCACCCACCCTCCTCATTTTTCATGAGGATTCCAGAATGCCTAAAATTGTTGCGAGATTCCTCTGTTTGGTCCCTAAACGGCCACATGGGCCATTTGGGCCTACTTGAGGTGACAGGAACACAAACATCTCGGAATTGCGTGGAAACTCACCCACCGTCCTTATTTTTCATGGGGATTCCAGAATGCCTAAAATTGTTGCGAGATTCCTCTGTTTGGGTCCTGAACCCTAAACCGTAAACCCTAAACCCACATGGGCCATTTGGGCCTACTTGAGGTGACAGGAACACGAACTTTTTCAACATCTCAGAATTGCGTGGAAACTCACCCACCCTCCTCATTTTTCATGAGGATTCCAGAATGGCTAAAATTGTTGTGAGATTCCTCTGTTTGGCCCTGAACGGCCCCATGGGCCATTTGGGCCTACTTGTGGTAACAAGAACACAAACTTTTTCGACATCTCGCAATTGCGTGGAAAATCACCCACCCTACTCATTTTTCATGAGGATTCCAGAATGCCTAAAATTGTTACGAGATTCCTCTGTTTGGGCCCTGAACCCTAAGACCTAAACCCTAAACCCCTAAACCTTAAACCCTAAACCCACATGGGCCATTTGGGCGTACTTGAGGTGACAGGAACACGAACTTTTTCAACATCTCAGAATTGCGTGGAAACTCACCCACCCTCCTCATTTTTCATGAGGATTCCAGAATCCCTAAAATTGTTGCGAGATTCCTCCGTTTGGGCCCTGAACGGCCCCATGGGCCATTTGGGCCTACTTGAGGTGAGAGGAACACGAACTTTTTCAACATCTCGGAATTGCGTGGAAACTCACCCACCTTCCTTATTTTTCATGGGGATTCCAGAATGCCTAAAATTGTTGCGAGATTCCTCTGTTTGGGCCCTGAACCTTAAACCGAAAACCGTAAACCCCTAACCCCTAAACCCACATGGGCCATTTGGGCCTACTTGAGGTGACAGAAACACGAAATATTTCAACATCTCGGAATTGCTTGGAAGCTCACCCACCCTCATCATATTTCATGAGGGTTCCAGAATGCCTAAAATTGTTGCGAGATTCCTCTGTTTGGGCCCTGAACCCTAAACCGTAAACCCTAAACCCCTAAACCCTAAACCCACATGGGCCATTTGGGCGTACTTGAGGTGACAGGAACACGAACTTTTTCAACATCTCAGAATGGAAACTCACCCACCCTCCTCATTTTTCATGAGGATTCCAGAATGCCTAAAATTGTTGCGAGATTCCTCTATTTGGTCCCTAAACGGCCACATTGGCCATTTGGGCCTACTTGAGGTGAGAGGAACACGAACTTTTTCAACATCTCGGAATTGCGTGGAAACTCACCCACCCTCCTCATTTTTCATGGGGATTCCAGAATGCCTAAAATTGTTGCGAGATTCCTCTGTTTGGGCCCTGAACCCTAAACCGTAAACCGTAAACCCCTAAACCCTTAACCCACATGGGCCATTTGGGCCTACTTGAGGTGACAGAAACACGAAATATTTCAACATCTCGGAATTGCTTGGAAGCTCACCCACCCTCATCATATTTCATGAGGGTTCCAGAATGCCTAAAATTGTTGTGAGATTCCTCCGTTTGGCCCTTGAACGGCCACATGGGCCATTTGGGCCTACTTGAGGTGACAGGAACACGAACTTTTTCAACATCTCGGAATTGCGTGGAAACTCACCCACCCTCCTCATTTTTCATGAGGATTCCAAAATGCCTAAAATTCTTGCGAGATTCCTCTGTTTGGGCAATGAACCCTAAACCGTAAACCGTAAACCCCTAAACCCTTAACCCACATGGGCCATTTGGGCCTACTTGAGGTGACAGAAACACGAAATATTTCAACATCTCGGAATTGCTTGGAAACTCACCCACCCTCATCATATTTCATGAGGGTTCCAGAATGCCTAAAATTGTTGTGAGATTCCTCCGTTTCGCCCTTGAACGGCCACATGGGCCATTTGGGCACTTGAGGTGACAGGAACACGAACTTTTTCAACATCTCGCAATTGCGTGGAAACTCACCCACCCTACTCATTTTTCATGAGGATTCCAGAATGCCTAAAATTGTTGCGAGATTCCTCCGTTTGGGCCCTGAACCCTAAGACCGAAACCCTAAACCCTAAACCCTAAACCCTATAAACCCTAAACCCACATGGGCCATTTGGGCCAACTTGAGGTGACAGGAACACGAACTTTTTCAACATCTCGGAATTGCGCGGAAACTCACCTTCCCTCCTCATTTTTCATGAGGATTCCAGAATAAACTCACCTACCCTCCTCATTTTTCATGAGGATTCCAAAATGCCTAAAATTGTTGCGAGATTCCTATGTTTGGTCCCTAAACGGCCACATGGGCCATTTGGGCCTACTTGAGGTGAGTGGAACACAAACTTTTTCAAGATCTCGGAGTTGCGTGGCAACTCACCCACCCTCCTCATTTTTCACGAGGATTCCAAAATGCCTAAAATTGTTGCGAGATTCCTCCTTTTGGGCCCGAACCCTAAACCCTAAACTCTAAACCCATTTGGGCCTACTTGAGGTGAAAGGAACACGAATATTTTCAAGATCTCACAATTGCGTGGCAACTCACCCACCCTCCTCATTTTTCATGAGGATTCCAGAATGCCTAAAATTATTGCGAGATTCCTCCCTTTGGGCCCTAAACCCTAAACCACCCTAAACCGTAAACCCTAAACCCACATGGGCCATTTGGGCCTACTTGAGGTGAGAGGAACACAAACTTTTTCAACATCTCGGAATTGCGTGGAAACTCACCCACCCTCCTCATTTTTCATGAGGATTCCAGAATGCCTAAAATTGTTGCGAGATTCCTCCTTTTGGGCCCTAAACCCTAAACCTTAATCCCTAAACCCCAAATCCCTAAACCCCAAATCCCTAAACCCACATGGGCCACTTGGGCCTACTTGAGGTGACATGAACACAAAATTTTTCAACATCTCGGAATTGCGTGGAAACTCACCCACCCTCCTCATTTTTCATGACGATTCCAGAATGCCTAAAATTGCTGCGAGATTCCTCCGTTTGGTCCCTAAACGGCCACATGGGCCATTTGGGCCTACTTGAGGTGAGAGGAACACGAACTTTTTCAACATCTCGGAATTGCGTGGAAACTCACCCACCTTCCTTATTTTTCATGGGGATTCCAGAATGCCTAAAATTGTTGCGAGATTCCTCTGTTTGGGCCCTGAACCCTAAACCGTAAACCCTAAACCCCTAAGCCCTAAACCCACATGGGCCATTTGGGCCTACTTGAGTTTACAGGAACACGAACTTTTCCAAAATCTCGGAATTGTGTGGAAACTCACCCACCCTCCTCATTTTTCATGAGGATTCCAGAATGCCTAGAATTGTTGCGAGATTCCTCTATTTGGTCCCTAAACGGCCACATGGGCCATTTGGGCCTACTTGAGGTGAGAGGAACACGAACTTTTTCAACATCTCGGAATTGCGTGGAAACTCACCCACCCTCCTCATTTTTCATGAGGATTCCAGAATGCCTAAAATTGTTGCGAGATTCCTCCGTTTGGGCCCTGAACCCTATGCCTTAAACCCTAAACCCCTAAACCCTAAACCCACATGGGCCATTTGGGCCTACTTGAGGTGACAGAATTACGAACTTTTTCAACATCTCGGAATTGCGTGGAAACTCACCCACCCTCCTCATTTTTCATGAGGGTTCCAGAATGCCTAAAATTGTTGCGAGATTCCTCTGTTTGGTCCCTAAACGCCCACATGGGCCATTTGGGCCTACTTGAGGTGACAGGTACACGAACTTTTTCAACCTATCGGAATTGCGTGGAAACTCACCCACCTTCCTTATTTTTCATGAGGATTCCAGAATGCCTAAAATTGTTGCGAGATTCCTCTGTTTGGGCCCTGAACCCTAAACCGTAAACCCTAAACCCCTAAACCCTAAACCCACATGGGCCATTTGGGCCTACTTGAGGTGACAGAAACACGAAATATTTCAACATCTCGGAATTGCTTGGAAGCTCACCCACCCTCATCATATTTCATGAGGGTTCCAGAATGCCTAAAATTGTTGTGAGATTCCTCCGTTTGGCCCTTGAACGGCCACATGGGCCATTTGGGCCTACTTGAGGTGACAGGAACACGAACTTTTTCAACATCTCGGAATTGCGTGGAAACTCACCCACCCTACTCATTTTTCATGAGCATTCCATAATGCCTTAAATTGTTGCGAGATTCCTCTGTTTGGGCCCTGAACCCTAAGACCTAAACCCTAAACCCTAAACCCCTAAACCTTAAACCCTAAACCCACATGGGCCATTTGGGCGTACTTGAGGTGACAGGAACACGAACTTTTTCAACATCTCAGAATTGCGTGGAAACTCACCCACCCTCCTCATTTTTCATGAGGATTCCAGAATGCCTAAAATTGTTGCGAGATTCCTCTGTTTGGTCCCTAAACGGCCACATGGGCCATTTGGGCCTACTTGAGGTGAGAGGAACACGAACTTTTTCAAGATCTCGGAATTGCGTGGAAACTCACCCACCCTCCTCATTTTTCATGAGGATTCCAGAATGCCTAAAATTGTTGCGAGATTCCTCTGTTTGGGCCCTGAACCCTAAACCGTAAACCCTAAACCCCTAAGCCCTAAACCCACATGGGCCATTTGGGCCTACTTGAGGTGACGTAAACACGAAATATTTCAACATCTCGGAATTGCTTGGAAGCTCACCCACCCTCATCATATTTCATGAGGGTTCCAGAATGCCTAAAATTGTTGCGAGATTCCTCTGTTTGGTCCCTAAACGGCCACATGGGCCATTTGGGCCTACTTGAGGTGAGAGGAACACGAACTTTTTCAACATCTCGGAATTGCGTGGAAACTCACCCACCTTCCTTATTTTTCATGGGGATTCCAGAATGCCTAAAATTGTTGCGAGATTCCTCTGTTTGGGCCGTGAACCCTAAACCGTAAACCCTAAACCCTAAGCCCTAAACCCACATGGGCCATTTGGGCCTACTTGAGGTGACGTAAACACGAAATATTTCAACATCTCGGAATTGCTTGGAAGCTCACCCACCCTCATCATATTTCATGAGGGTTCCAGAATGCCTAAAATTGTTGTGAGATTCCTCCGTTTGGCCCTTGAACGGCCACATGGGCCATTTGGGCCTACTTGAGGTGACAGGAACACGAACTTTTTCAACATCTCGGAATTGCGTGGAAACTCACCCACCCTACTCATTTTTCATGAGGATTCCAGAATGCCTAAAATTGTTGCGAGATTCCTCTGTTTGGGCCCTGAACCCTAAGACCTAAACCCTAAACCCTAAACCCCTAAACCTTAAACCCTAAACCCACATGGGCCATTTGGGCGTACTTGAGGTGACAGGAACACGAACCGTTGAAACATCTCGAAATTTGGTGGAAACTCACCCACCCATCTCATTTTTCATGAGAATTCCAGAATGCCTAAAATTGTTGCGAGATTCCTCTGTTTGGTCCCTAAACGGCCACATGGGCCATTTGGGCCTACTTGAGGTGAGAGGAACTCGAACTTTTTCAAGATCTCGGAATTGCGTGGAAACTCACCCACCTTCCTTATTTTTCTTGGGGATTCCAGGATGCCTAAAATTGTTGCGAGATTCCTCTGTTTGGGCCCTGAACCCAAAACCGTAAACCCTAAATCCCTAAACCCTAAACCCACATGGGCCATTTGGGCCTACTTGAGGTGACAGAAACACGAAATATTTCAACATCTCGGAATTGCTTGGAAGCTCACCCACGCTCATCATATTTCATGAGGGTTCCAGAATGCCTAAAATTGTTGCGCGATTCCTCCGTTTGGGCCCTGAACGGCCACATGGGCCATTTTGGCCTACTTGAGGTGACAGGAACACGAACTTTTTCAAGATCTCAGAATTGCGTGGCAACTCACCCACCCTCCTCATTTTTCATGAGGATTCCAGAATGTCTAAAATTGTTTCGAGATTCCTCCTTTTGAGGCCTGAACCCGAAACCTTAATCCCTAAACCCAAATGGGCCATTTGGGCGTACTTGAGGTGACAGGAACACGAACTTTTTCAACATCTCAGAATTGCGTGGAAACTCACCCACCCTCCTCATTTTTCATGAGGATTCCAGAATGACTAAAATTGTTGCGAGATTCCTCTGTTTGGTCCCTGAACGGCCACATGGGCCATTTGGGCCTACTTGAGGTGACAGGAACACGAACTTTTTCAAACTCTCGCAGTTGCCACTCACCCACCCTCCTCATTTTTCATGAGGATTCCAAAATGCCTAAAATTGTTGCTAGATTCCTCCGTTTGGGCTCTGAACCTTAAACCCTAAACCCTAAACCCTAAACCCACTTGGGCCATTTGGGCCTACTTGAGGTGACAGGAACACGAACTTTTTCAACATCTCGGAATTGCGTGGAAACTCACCCACCCTATTCTTTCTTCATGAGGATTCCAAAATACCTAAATTTGTTGCGAGATTCCTCCGTTTGGACCCTGAACGGCCACATGGGCCATTTGGGCCTACTTCAGGTGAGAGGAACACGAACTTTTTCAACATCTCGGAATTGCGTGGCAACTCACCCACCCTCCTCATTTTTTACGAGGATTCCAGAATGCATAAAATTATTGCGAGATTCCCTCGTTTTCCACGTAGGCCATTTGGGCATATTTGAGGCCCAAATAATACAGTTTTTTCAACGTCGGAATTGTGTGAAAACTCACTTACCCTCCTTATTTTTCTTGAGGATTCCAGAACGCCAAAAACTGTGTCGAGATTCCTCTTTGTAATAAGGCTTATTGGGCTGGCTTTTTGGGCTGTCTTATTTTCCTTTGTGTGTAAGCATATTTTAGGTTAAACTCAATATGGATGTTGTCCGCTATATAAGGAACACCATAGTCTTTTTGAGGAACGGCTGAATTCAGACTTAACCTTTTTGGTGAGAGACTAGCTTCTCGAGGATTCTTTTGAGAATCTCTGAACTTATCAAGGGCATCGATCCTTGTGGCATTCTTCGGAATTGTGGCGCCTACCTATAATCCATAAACTTCAGTTTTCGATCGATATTTCTTCGTTTCGTATCTCCAGATTCCCTTATTGGTTTTCGGTGTTTCTTGAGCCAAAATCGCGTTTCGGAAAGCCATCTTTCGCCTCTTTTTGGAATCGATCAAGTCCGAGGTCTGTAGGTGAGATACGTGCTGTTCTTTATGCTTGAGCCTGAAATTTTCGGTGTGAAATTCCATTCCTAGTTGATCCAATAATCCTTTTCTTTCGGGAATCATATCAAAAAGTTCGTGTTCCTCTTACCTCAAGTAGGCCCAAATGGCCCATGTGGCCGTTCAGGCCCAAACGAGGAATCTCGCAAAAAATTTAGGTATTCTGGAATCCACATGAAAAATGAAGAGGGTGGGTGAGTTTCCACGCAATTCTGAGATATTGAAAAAGTTCGTGTTCCTGTCACCTCAAGTAGGCCCAAATGCCCATGTGGGTTTAGGGTTTAGGGGTTTAGGGTTTAAGGTTTAGGATTCAGGGTCCAAACGGAGGAATCTCGCAACAATTTTAGGCATTCTGGAATACTCTTGAAAAATGAGGAGGGTGGGTGAGTAGCACGCAATTACGAGATGTAGAAAAAGTTCGTGTTCTTGTCACCTCAAGTAGGCCCAAATGGCCCATGTGCCGTTCAGGGACCAAACAGAGGAAGGTGGGTGAGTTTCCACGCAATTCGATACGTTGAAAAAGTTCGTGTTCCTGTCACCTCAAGTAGGCCCAAATGGCCCATGTGGGCTTAGGGATTATGGTTTAGGGTTTAGGGTTCAGGGGCCAAACATAAAGCAAGGGAAAAGATAACTAAAAATAAACAAGACATAAAGTAGTAAGAAAAAAAAATTATGTGATTAAGTCAAATATAACTTATCTTCATATTTTCCTCTCCACAAGTATCTCTTCTCCACTTCAATCTTTTTGCTAATGACAAATAAGGGGGAGAGAAGGGCAAGAAAAATATGCTGGCTTAACATATTTTCATACTCATACATATTTTTTTAAAAGTATTTGCCATCATCAAAAAGGAAAAGGGGGAGAATGTTAGTTATGCTTAGTTTTGATGATGACAAATATGCTTAGTTTTGATGACAATAAGAGGAGAAAATTTCTATACTTCATTGATCTTCTACTTTGTTAACTCTTATAATATAATGTAGATGTGAAGTTTATTTAGGAAGAATGATTTAGAAGAAGATCAACAAAGAAGTATCTAAGAGGAAGAAGAAAGAAATTGAATCAAAAAAGAAAAAAGAAGATGTGAGTTCAAATGATGAAGAATGATCAAGATGGGAAGATGGAAGATGGCTCGAGCCAAGGAATTTTGCCTCGAGTTTGCCTCAAGACTCGAGCAGAAAAGATTGACCAAAAATGCTTTTCAGCACCTCTGTTGTACTCTGTTTTGCGTTTCAGCTGGCGACCTCTGGTAATTCATCAATATCTCTCAAACCAGAAGTCCGATTGAAGTGAAATCAAGTTTGTTGGAAACTAGACTTCCAATGCGTCATTTGGATATAAAATTCAAGTCCAAAGGAGGTCAGATGAAAGAGATATGAATTTTTGAATATGACAGTAACATCAACGTCACACAGCAGACCTCGGTAAGATGGGTGTATCTCTCAAATGAAAAATCCAATTGAGCTGAAATTAGTGGCATATGAAAGTAGACATCGAGAGCGTTCCAGGGATATATAATTTGCTAACTTCGGAGCTCAGATCAGAGACTTATGGCCCTCGAAAATAGATAGTCAGTTCAGGATGATGGAAAAACGCTGGTCAATGCGGTTCGTTCAATAAATTCCATCTGATATGATAATGAACGAAATACACTAATTCTTTTTGAATTGGAAAGAAGACTCGAAGAGCTATGGGGATAAGTGGAGCTATATGGGGATAAGTGGTTTGCCAAATTTGGAGTTATATAGAAAAGCTACACCCATTGGAAATTGACCTTGATGAACTCTTATCTCATCTCAAGTTTAGATTGAAAAAGCTTCATCATTAAATTTAGGAACCGGGCACTATTTAAATCAATTACATACTGTTTCCTTTTGAATACTCTCTATGCATCATTTATTTAAAAGTGAAACGCAATTCCTGTGTTTTACCTTCAATTCATTTATTCAAGATAGCATCAAGCATTCTATTCTAATTGATAAATATGTGTGCATACTCTGTGCTTTATTAAAAATTGGCATCATGGTATTATTATTAGAGAGAATGCAGGGGGAGTTTCACATTAACATATGTTTATATTTAAAAGCTCATCTTCTTTATTTGAAGAAATTTTGCTCATCTGCATTTATTTCTTTTTCTTAGTTTTGATGATGAGTTAATATTATATTTTCCTTTCATTATCTTAATTTGAAAAATATCATATAGAAAGGAATATTTTGATATCTCACTACTAGTTCTCTCTTGCAAGAAAGTTTACAATTGTGACAGGAGAATTCGGCCTATGCAAAAACTTTTCTTAAAGCACTAACTAACAGGAGAAACATTAAATTGAGGAAAGATGTCTTGGCGACATTCTGAGATATGCTCTACATGAGTGAGTGATCTATGGAGAAAAGGATGGAAGCTGAAGTACTGATCATATGATTATATTCATTCATAAGAGATATAATTCAAGAAGCCACTCAAAGGCAGCACATGACGGATCTCACAGCTAGCAAATGCGCTTCATTCATCAATTTGCAGAACCTACATGAGCATTTCTGAACTTTATCTTTTTATATTTAGTAAATTTTGCAATATATATACAGTATGAAAGATTTCTTGAAAACCTCTCCAAATTTTTTCAAATTTGTTAAAAGACACCATGGAGACCGAGTTTGGATGTAAACTCGAGCCTAAAAGAATTTCCCCAGCCAAGTTCGACCCGTTGAAATCAAATAGCCTAATTAACTCTAGCCAATTTAGTTTACCTCGAGTTTGAGCTCTGACTCTAGCCAAATTAAGATTGACTCGAGCCAAACCATTTGTCACTACAGAAAATCACTCCCGAGAAATGGCTCCAGTTCAGCGGAAGACTCGAGCCAAATATTTGTGACTGGAGCCAAACCTCTCTGAAACTTAAAAATGACTCTAGCCACTCGAGCCAATTCTATCAGAAGCAAGGAATAGACTTGAGCCAGATCAAATCGAGTTTGAACGCAAACTCGAGCCACCAGTGTTCGCCTCGAGTCCATTTACTGATCCAGTGAACAATTCATTACAAACTGACTCGAGAGCCTGCCCAACTTGCCTCGAGTCTGAGGTGAAACTCGAGCCAGATGTGTCAACCTCGAGCCAAACGACTCAGCAATGAACACCTGAATTTACCTCGGGTTTGAATGGAGACTCGAGCCACATATGGTGTAACTCGAGCCCAATTGATTCTGCAGTATACAAAACAAGGCAACCAGACTCAAGCCTGCCAAATGAGCCTCGAGTTTGAGGGGTGGCTCAAGCCAATCGCGCGGAGCATTTCTTCTTGCGACATTTTCAATGTCTCCTCCAAAATCCACCAAATCTCCATCCAAAACAAAGGCTTCAAAGGATGAATCTTCCTCACCTTCACCACCAAAACACTCTCAACGATCCAAGATTCCTCCTAAAAGGCTAAAGAATCAGAAACCTCAAGGCCTCAGCTCATCCTCGGTGACATTGATGTCAGTAATCCGATCTTCAATCCTGGCAACTCAGCAGCCCAGGTGAAGAATCAGAGAAAAGTTTTGTGGCCAATGAACTCATCAAGTATTCTCGAAACATACTTGACGTCAGTATTATTCTCTCACCTCAAACCTGGCATCTCAAATGAATTGCATCAAATTCTTCAAATGAAATAGCTTCATAAAAACATTTGTTTTCATAAAAACATCCAAATTGCATCATATTGAACATCCAAATACTTTCAAAAAGGGGGAGAGAAAATTATTTTCTTGACATATGATTAAAGAGAAAGTCGTTTCTAACTTATCTTCATATTTTCCTCTCCACAAGTATCTCTTCTCCACTTCAATCTTTTTGCTAGTGACAAATAAGGGGGAGAGAAGGGCAAGAAAAATATGCTGGCTTAATATATTTTCATACTCATACATATTTTTCTTAAAGTATTTGCCATCATAAAAAATGGGGAGAATGTTAGTTATGCTTAGTTTTGATGATGACAAATATGCTTATATGCTTAGTTTTGATGATGACAATAAGAGGAGAAATTTTCTATACTTCATTTATCTTCTACTTAACTCTTATATTTAATGTAGATGTGAAGTTTATTTATGAAGAATGATTTAGAAGAAGATCAACCTCTTATATTTAATGTAGATGTGAAGTTTATTTATGAAGAATGATTTAGAAGAAGATCAACAAACAAAGAAGTATCTAATTAGAGGAAGAAGAAAGAAATTGAATCAAAGAAGATGTGGAGTTCAAATGATGAAGAATGATGGGAGATGGAAGATGGAAGAACTTGCTAAATGGAATGAGAATATCATCATCATTCAAGTTCCTAGATTGATTCTACAAGTCTCCACAATCAAATGGAAGTTGGAAGTTGGAATGGCTCAAATCGGAACTAAAATAAGCAAAATCACATTTTGGGATGATATGACTCGAGGGAATTTTGCCTCGAGTTTGCCTCAAAACTCGAGCCAAAAAAGATTGACTCGAGCCAAAAATGCTTTCAGCACCTCTGTTGTACTCTGTTTCGCGTTTCAGCTGGCGACCTCTGGTAATTCATCAATATCTCTCAAACCAGAAGTCCGATTGAGGTGAAATCAAGTTTGTTGGAAACTAGACTTCCAATGCGTCATTTTAATATAAAATTCAAGTCCAAAGGAGTTCATATGAAAGAGATATGAATTGTTGAAGATGACAGTAACATCAACGTCACACAGCAGACCAACCTTCGGTAAGATGGACGTATCTCTCAAATGAAAAATCCAATTGAGTTGAAATCAGTGGCATATGAAAGTAGACATCGAGAGCATTCCAGGGCCCTCGAAAATAGATAGTTAGTTCAGGATGATGGAAAAACGCTGCTCAAGAAGAAGAAGAACATGCAACCATCTGATGATAATGAATGAAATACAATGAGTTTGGAGCTAATTCTTTTTGAATTGGAAAGAAGACTCGAAGAGCTATATGGGGATTAAGTGGTTTGCAAAGTTTGGAGTTATATCAGAAAAGCTACACCCATTGGAAATTGACCTTGATGAACTCTTATCTCATCTCAAGTTAGATGTTGATGAGATTCTAAAAGACACCATGGAGTTTGGATGTAAACTCGAGCCTAAAAGAATTGCCCCAGCCAAGTTCAACCCGTTGAAATCAAATAGCCTAATTAACTCTAGCCAATTTAGTTTACCTCAAGTTTGAGCTCTGACTCTAGCCAAATTAAGATTGACTCGAGCCAAACCATTTGTCACTACAGAAAATCACTCCAGTCAGTAAGAAATGGCTCCAGTTCAGCGGAAGACTCGAGCCAAATATTTGTGACTCAAGCCAAACCTCTCTGAAACTTAAAAATGACTCTAGCCAAACCAACTGACTCGAGCCAATTCTATCAGAAGCAAGGAATAGACTCAAGCCAGATCAAATCGCCTCGAGTTTGAACACAAACTCGAGCCACCAGTGTTCGCCTCGAGTCCATTTAGAACAATTCATTACAAACTGACTTGAGCCTGCCCAATTTGCCAACTCGAGCCCGATGTGTCAACCTCGAGCCAAACAACTCAGCAATGAACACCTAATGAATTTACCTCGGGTTTGAATGGAGACTCGAGCCACATATGGTGTAACTCGAGCCCAATTGATTCTGCAGTATACAAAACAAGGCAACCAGACTCGAGCCTGCCAAATGAGCCTCGAGTTTGAGGGGTGGCTCGAGCCAATCGCGTCAGAGCATTTCTTCTTGCGACATTTTCACCATGTCTCCTCCAAAATCCACCAAATCTCCATCCAAAACAAAGGATTCCACTTCAAAGGATGAATCTTCCTCACCTTCACCACCAAAACACTCTCAACGATCCAAGATTCCTCCTAAAAGGCTAAAGAATCAGAAACCTCAAGGCCTCAGCTCATCCTCGGTGACATTGATGTCAGTAATCCGATCTTCAATCCTGGATCAGAGAAAAGTTTTGTGGCCAATGAACTCATGGAGTTATCCCAAGTCAAGTATTCTCGAAACATACTTGACGTCAGTATTATTCTCCACCTCAAACCTGGCATCTCAAATGAATTGCATCAAATTCTTCAAATGAAATAGCTTCATTTTCTTACTTATCCTTCATTTAATGCACATTTTTGAAAAAGCTTCATCATTAAATTTAGGAACCGAGCGGCACTATTTAAATCAATTACATACTGTTTCCTTTTGAATACTCTCTATGCATCATTTATTTAAAAGTGAAACGCAATTCCTGTGTTTTACCTTCAATTCATTTATTCAAGATAGCATGCATTCTATTCTAATTGATAAATATATGTGTGCATACTCTGTGCTTTATTAAACATTGGCATCACATTATTTGGTATTATTATTAGAGAGAATGCAGGGGAGTTTCACATTAACATATGTTTATATTTAAAAGCTCATCTTCTTTATTTGAAGAAATTTTGCTCATCTGCATTTATTTCTTTTTCTTAGTTTTGATGATGAGTTAATATCATATTTTCCTTTCATTATCTTAATTTGAAAAGAAATGAATATTTTGATATCTCATCGCACTACTAGTTCTCTCTTGTAAGAAAAAGTTTACAATTGTGACAGGAGAATTCGGCCTATGCAAAAACTTTTCTTAAGGAAAGATGTCTTGGCGACATTGAAGCTGAGATATGCTCTACATGAGTGATCTATGGAGAAAAGGATGGAAGCTGAAGTGATCATATTCATTCAGATGAGATATAATTCAAGAAGCCACTCAAAGGCTATTCAGAGCACATGACGGATCTCAAAGCTAGCAAATGCCCTTCATTGATCATTCATCAATTTGCAGAGTCTGAACTTTATCTTTTTATATTTAGTAAATTTGGTATCTATATATATGCGCTTTCTCTCAAATTTGTTTTCATAAAAACATCCAAATTGCATCATATTGAACATAAAGTAGTAAGAAAAAAATTAAGTGATTAAGTCAAATATAACACAAAAATAGTAACTGAAAGAAAATATGACAACAAAATAACAAATCGAAATCAAATAAATTAAAAACATACACTTGAGAAGAAACTGGATAAAACACACACACACACATGAGAAGGGACTTAAGGATAAACGAGAGAATTTTCTGATACATAGAGATGATAAATAATAAGTGTTATAATAAATAAACAATAATTAAAGCAAAAAAAAAATCAACTAATTAAATACTAACATAACAAATCATAAAAAAGCTAATATAAAGTTATGAAGTTATAAAACTAAGGAAAATATAACTAAAATCATAAAGTAGTAATAAAAAAATTAACTGATTAAGTCAAATATAACAGAAAAATAGTAACTCAAAGAAAATATGACAACAAAATAACAAATCTAAATCAAATAAATTAAAAAGGAGAGAAATTTCTGATACATAGACATGATAAATAATAAGTGTGACATTAAATAAATAATAATTAAAGAAAAAAAATCAAGTAATTAAATATTAACATAACAAATAATAAGTAAGCTAATATAAAGTTGTGAAATTATAAAGCTAAGAAAAAGATAACTAAAATCATAAAGTAGTAAGAAAAAAATTAACTAATTAAGTCAAATATAACACAAAAATAGTAACTCAAAGAAAATATGACAACAAAATAACAAATCTAAATCAAATAAATTAAAAACATACACTTGAGAAGAAACAGGAAAAAAACACACATACACACACAAGAGAAGGGAGTTAAGGATAAACGAGAGAATTTTCTGGTAGATAGAGATGATAAATAATAAGTGTTACAATAAATAAACAATAATTAAAGGAAAAAATTAACTAATTAAATACTAAAATAACGAATAATAAAAAAGCTAATATAAAGTTATGAAGTTATAAAACTAAGGAAAAGATAACTAAAAAAATAAAGTAGTAAGAAAAAAATAAACTGATTAAGTCAAATATAACACAAAAATAGTAACTCAAAGAAAATATGACAACAAAATAACAAACCTAAATCAAATAAATTAAAAACATACACTTGAGAAGAAATTGGATAAAAAACACACACACACATGAGAAGGAAGTCAAGGATAAAAGAGAGAATTTTCTGATACATAGATATGATAAATAATAAGTGTTACAATAAATAAACAAAAATTAAAGAAAAAAAACATCAACTAATTAAGTAGTAACATAACAAATAAGAAAAAAGCTAATATAAAGTTATGAAGTTATAAAGCTAAGGAAAAGGGTAAGACAAAGTGATTAAGTCAAATATAACAGAAAAATAGTAACTCAAAGAAAATATGACAAAAAAATAACAAATCTAAATCAAATAATTTAAAAACATACACTTGAGAAGAAATTGGATATAAAACACACACAAACACATGATAAGGGAGTCAAGGATAAAAGACAGAACTTTCTGATACATATAGATGATAAATAATAAGTGTGACAATAAATAAACAATAATTAAATTTAAAAATCAACTAATTAAATATTAACATAACAAATAATAAGAATGCTAATATAAAGTTATGAAATTATAAAGTTAAGGAAAAGATAACTAAAAACATAAAGTAGTAAGAAAAAAATTAAGAGATTAAGTCAAATATATCACAAAAATAATAACTCAAAGAAAATATGACAACAAAATAACAAACCTAAATCAAATAATTTAAAAACATACACTTGAGAAGAAACTGGATAAAAAACACACACACACATGAGAAGGGAGTCAAGGATAAAAGAGAGAATTTTCTGATACATAGAGATGATAAATAATAAGTGTTACAATAAATAAACAATAATTAAAAAAAAATCAACTAATTAAATAGTAACATAACAAATAAGAAAAAAGCTAACATAAAGTTATGAAGTTATAAAGCTAAGGAAAAGGGGTAAAAGAAAATGATTAAGTCAAATATAACAGAAAAATAGTAACTCAAAGAAAATATGACAACAATATACCAAAAATAAATCAAATAATTTAAAAACATACACATGAGAAGGGAGTCAAGGATAAAAGACAGAATTTTTTGATACATATAGATGTTAAATAATAAGTGTGACATTAAATAAACAAAAATTAAAGCAAAAAAAGACAACAAATTAAATATTAACATCACAAATAATAAGCTAATATAAAGTTATGAAATTATAAAGCTAAGGAAAAGAAAACTAAAAACATAAAGTAGTAAGACAAAAATTAACTGATTAAGTCAAATATAACCCAAAAATAGAAACTCAAAGAAAATATGACAACAAAATAACAAATCTAAATCAAATAAGTTAAAAACAGACACCTGAGAAGAAACAGGGAAAAAACACACACACACATGAGAAGGGAGTCAAGGATAAAGGAGAGATTTTTCTGATACATAGAGATGATAAATAATAAGTGTTACAATAAATAAACAATAATTAAAGCAAAAAAATCAACTAATTGAATAGCAACATAACAAATAAGAAAAAAGCCAATATAAAGTTATGAAGTTATAAAGCTAAGGAAAAGATAACTAAAAACATAAAGTAGTAAGAAAAAATTAACTGATTAAGTCAAATATAACCCAAAAATAGTAACTCAAAGAAAATATGACAACAAAATAACAAATCTAAATCAAATAAATTAAAAACAGACACTTGAGAAGAAACTGGATAAAAAACACACACACACATGAGAAGGGAGTCAAGGATAAAAGAGAGAATTTTCTGATACATAGAGATGATAAATAATCAGTGTTACAATAAATAAACAATAATTAAAGCAAAAAAATCAACTAATTAAATAGTAACATAACAAATAAGAAAAAAGCTAATATAAAGTTATGAAGTTATAAAGCTAAGGAAAAGGGGTAAGGACAAATTGATTAAGTCAAATATAACAGAAAAATAGTAACTCAAAGAAAATATGACAACAATATAACAAAACTAAATGAAATAATTTAAAAACATACACATGAGAAGAAATACGATATAAATCACACACAAACACATGAGAAGGGAGTCAAGGAAAAAAGACAGAATTTTCTGATACTTATATATGATAAATAATAAGTGTGACATTAAATAAACAATAAATAAAGCAAAAAAATCAACTATTTAAATATTAACATAACAAAGAATAAGAAAGCTAATATAAAGATATGAAATTATAAAGCTAAGGAAAAGATAACTAAAAACATAAAGTAGTAAGAAAAAAATTAACTGATTACGTCAAATATAACACAAAAATAGTAACTCAAAGAAAATATGATAACAAAATAACAAATCTAAATCAAATAAATTAAAAACATACACTTGAGAAGAAACTGGATAAAACACACACACACACATGAGAAGAGAGTCAAGGATAAATGAGAGAATTTTCTGATACATAGACATGATAAATAATAAGTGTTACATTAAATAAAAAATAATTAAAACAAAAAAATCAACTAATTAAATGTTAACATAACAAACAACACAAAAATAGGAACTCAAAGAAAATATGACAACAAAATAACAAATCTAAATCAAATAAATTAAAAACATACACTTGAGAAGAAACTGGATAAAACACACACACACATGAGAAGAGAGTCAAGGATAAAGGAGAGAATTTTCTTATACATATAGATGATAAATAATAAGTGTTACAATAAATAAACAATAATTAAAGCA
Organism: Acacia pycnantha; assembly: GCA_025563575.1. Classification (NCBI taxonomy): domain Eukaryota; kingdom Viridiplantae; phylum Streptophyta; class Magnoliopsida; order Fabales; family Fabaceae; genus Acacia; species Acacia pycnantha. The sequence continues at coordinate 449,778 of JAMWYP010000005.1, read as the reverse complement.
AAAGAATCAACTAATTAAATAGGAACATAACAAATAAGAAAAAAGCTAATATAAAGTTATGAAGTTATAAAACTAAGGAAAAGGGGTAAGAGAAAGTGATTAAGTCAAATATAACAGAAAAATAGTAACTCAAAGAAAATATGACAACAATATAACAAAACTAAATCAAATAATTTAAAAAAATACACATGAGAAGAAATACGATATAAATCACACACAAACACATGAGAAGGGAGTCAAGGAAAAAGACAATTTTCTGATACATATAGATGATAAATAATAAGTGTGACATTAAATAAACAATAATTAAAGCAAAAAAATCAACTAATTAAATATTAACATAACAAACAATAAGAAAGCTAATATAAAGTTATGAACTTATAAAGCTAAGGAAAATATAACTAAAGACATAAAGTAGTAAGAAAAAAATAAAGTGATCAGGTCAAATATAACACAAAAATTGTAACTCAAAGAAAATATGGCAACAAAATAACAAATCTAAATCAAATAAATTAAAAACATACACATGAGAAGAAACAGGAAAAAAACACACACACATAGGAGAAGAGAGTCAAGGATAAAGGAGAGAATTTTCTGATACATAGATGATAAATAATAAGTGTTACAATAAATAAACAATAATTAAAACAGAAAAATAACCTAATTACATAGTAACATAACAAATAATAAAAAAGCTAATATAAAGTTATGAAGTTATAAAACTAAGGAAAAGATAACTAAAAACATAAAGTAGTAAGAAAAAAATTAAGTGATAAGTCAAATATAACACAAAAATAGTAACTCAAAGAAAATATGGCAACAAAAAAACAAATCTAAATCAAATAAATTAAAAACATACACATGAGAAGAAACAGGAAAAAAACACACACACATAGGAGAAGAGAGTCAAGGATAAAGGAGAGAATTTTCTGATAGATAGATGATAAATAATATGTGTTACAATAAATAAACAATAATTAAAACAGAAAAATAACCTAATTACATAGTAACATAACAAATAATAAAAAAACTAATATAAAGTTATGAAGTTATAAAACTAAGGAAAAGATAACTAAAAACATAAAGTAGTAAGAAAAAAATTAAGTGATAAGTCAAATATAACACAAAAATAATAACTCAAAGAAAATATGACAACAAAATAACAAACCTAAATCAAACAAATTAAAAACTCACACTAGAGAAGAAACTGGATAAAAAACACACACACACATGAGAAGGGAGTCAAGGATAAAAGAGAGAATTTTCTGATACATAGAGATGATAAATAATAAGTGTTACAATAAATAAACAATAATTTAAGCAAAAAAATCAACTAATTAAATAGCAACATAACAAATAAGAAAAAAGCTAATATAAAGTTATGAAGTTGTAAAACTAAGGAAAAGGGGTAAGAGAAAGTGATTAAGTCAAATATAACAGAAAAATAGTAACTCGGAAAATATGACAACAACGTAACAAAACTAAATCAAATAATTTAAAAACATACACATGAGAAGAAATTGGATATAAAACACACACAAACACATGAGAAGGGTAAATTAAGTGATTAAGTAAATGTAAAAATAGTAACTCAAACAAAATATGACAACAAAATAACAAATCTAAATCAAATAAATTAAAAACATACACTTGAGAAGAAACAGGAAAAAAAACACACGCAAATGAGAAGAGAGTCAATGATAAATGAGAGAATTTTCTGAGACACAGACATGATAAATAATAAGTGTTACATTAAATAAACAATAATTAAAGCAAAAAAATCAACTAATTAAATATTAACATAACAAACCATAAGAAAGCTAATATAAAGTTATGAACTTATAAAGCTAAGGAAAAGATAACTAAAAACATAAAGTAGTAAGAAAAAAATTAAGTGATTAAGTGAAATATAACACAAAAATAGTAACTCAAAGAAAATATGGCAACAAAATAACAAATCTAAATCAAATAAATTAAAAACATACATGTTCTGGTGTAGAACTCTGATGTCCGGCCTATTGAAGGTCCGGTGATTTGATATAGGATCTGTGTGCCCTTCCTGTATGCTTATGGGACAAGCGTTCAGGAGAGGGTATGATCACGGACACAAGCGGCGTTTCGCCTAAAGGGTGTCAGTGTGCCGTGTGACTAAATGTAGATAAGTCAGGGCTTAGAATGAATGTACCTGGCGCCTGTCTCCTTCCTCTGTATATATAGAGTATACCCGGTTAGTTAGTCCCTTGGTCGCCACACCGTACGTGTCCCGTGCGTGTCCGGATCGTGTGTGCGTGTCCGTGGATCGTGTGTGCATGTCCAGATCGTGTGTGCATGTCCAAGGTCATGGCCGGGTCCCACTGGATACTGGGTTCCCCCGTTTTACTTTGATAAGGTGTCTATCAAAATTTCAAATAACCTCGGAACTACAAGTCTTCTGGTTGAATTGCCCCGCATACATGTGGTCCGGGTTATGTTTGTTTAAATTTTGTTGTTCTTCGACCATCCGGAGTCCGAGCTCGCCTCTTCCACTGGCCGAAAACTCCAAATGCGGGTCCTTTCTCGCAGGTCGATTAGCCTAACCCATGAGCCCTGATACTTGATTGTGAGCGCCGCCCCTTGTACTCGGCGCTTTCTACTGTCGATTTCTCTTCTAAGTCATCATTAGCCTCACCACTGGCGTCCTCGACCGTCGTGAAGCCGAACCGAGGGGTTGCTAGCCTATACAGCCGCTTGGCGTAATTAATGCCTGACAGATGCGCATTAAATGAACAGGTCACGTCAGCCTTACTAATGAATGAAAATGCGCTTTTGCCCCCGTCGATTGGTTTTTCGAAAGGTTTATACCCGCCAGGCCTCCTTCATGCCATTTTACCCAAGTTATTCTAAGTTCGGGTAGATTTCTTCATTGAGTACATATTCGCGTAGTCCCGTTTTCAATTCCCACATTTGTGCAAAAATCCCCGTTTTCCGAGCGAGCCGTTTCCTTTTCGCTCATTGATCGTTAATTCCTTTGAGAGAGTGGTTCCAAATGTCGAAGGACATAAAGGATATGACCCCAAGAACCTGGATGAACTACGCCGAACCGTTGGGAACCACCAGTTGGTGGCTTGGGGCGATGAATCTTCTCGTCCAACGCCGCAAACCGTTGCTTTAAGCGATCATCACCGTGGAGGCAAGGGAAAAGCTTCGGTGCGGGCAGCGAAAATCCGAGACGATGCATCATCTGTTAGGGAAGCCCCATTGTTTCCTTCCCGCTTCTTTCCAATCCAAGGGTGTTTAACCCGAGCTTCGATGTGTCCGCTTCTCCGGCCTTCCGAATAACCAAGATAACGAAGTGGCTGTTCGGGTCCTAGGGCCGAGGTTGATTCCTACATTGGCCCTTGCTATGACCGCTTGTACGAATGCTCACGACTTATTTCTTGTGGGGATTCCTCCACACCGACTTAATTTTGGGCTCCCGCCGACATAATTTGGTCCCGCTCCTCAAGCTTCATCGCGAGTCCCGTTGACTTGGATTTTAATCTTACCACAACCGTAGAATCCCGCCTTCAATTATTGACATCGTGTATGCTAGGAAGATTCTCGATCTTGCTTATATTTTTATTTGTGTTAGGTATAATGGCGTCGTCTTCTTCTTCCCACGCTACCGAGTCGTAGTCCTGGAAATGCAAACCGCGCTAGCCCCCCACAGGACTTAATCGAACAATTCCCTTGGGTTACCCGCGAAGTGTTATCCTATCGTTACTGTGCTTGGGATTCGCTTTCCCTTTTCCGAATTTCAAATGGCCACCCTCCAATTTCTTAGTGTAACTCCTCGCAATTACACTGTTGGGGCCGGCTCCTTGGTGGCCCAATATCGGGCCGAGGCTCAGCGTCGAGATGAGATGGTGTCAAGGCCGAGTATGATACTTCTGCTATTTAAATACCAGCGTTGTTCGCGCCTTAGCAAAGTATTCACCGTTTTTGCCTTCCTAGTAACTAATGCGGTTTATGTGTTTTGTGCAGGTCTTAAAATGAAAGAGCCGCAGTACCTTTCTCGGGATCCCCGAGCCAACAACCAAGGGGAGAAAGAGGTCGGCCAAGGACGCGGCAAGTCGAAGGTCTGAGAGTCTTCGAAGCGAGCCGAGCCAAAGAAGCTCAAGGTCGTGGAGTCGTCGAAGCCCGCCACCGATGCCACCCTGCTCTGTCCTATCCGAGCCTTCCTACCCCGGTCTCGCCGCCTCCTAAGTCGACCGACGTCGAGCCCTCCTCCTTGCCTGATACCCCGGTTCCCCCTCGTCCTTCCACTGTCATTCCCCGTTCCCATTTGTGGAGTAAGGGCATTACCGAAGAACTCAGTTGGGAAATGCTTTCCCGAAAGGTGCTTGGTTTGACCCAATCTTTTCTCACCCTCAACCACAAGTATGCGGAGATCGCCGCGGAGCCGAAGCGTGCCCGAACGTAACGCGACGAAGCTCAAACAATGGCAAATCGCTTCGAACGAGTTCCGTGCTCGTGAGGTTCACCGGAGAAAGTGGAGTTTCAACTAAAAGAGACCGAGGGGCTCTTGGCGGACTCCAATGTAATAATTGAAGGCTTTAAGGCGGCTCAAGCTAGAAGCGAAGAGCGGTTGAAAGCCATGACAAATGAGAGGACGGGTTCGAGCCGAGATGGACAGGATCAAAGCCGAGGGGGAGGCGTCCTCAACGCATCTGTCAGCGGAGATAACCCGCCGCAGGAGTTGCTACCGGGTTCGATGGTGGAGGCGTTTGAGAATTCTCTTGCCCGGATCCGGCTTTGAACCCGGGGTCGAGCTCAACACTACAGGCATCATTTCCGGTCTTATGTGGACCGACGGCGATTGTCCCCATGTGGAACCTCCCGCTAACTCAGAGACCCGGATAGATGGCGATGCGGCCGTCTTGGAGGCCGAGCAGGCGAGGAAGTCTCGACCGCCCCCAAGCACATGGATTGATTTCTCTCTTTTTTTTTCTTTTTAATTTGTATAATCTGTCCGGTTGTGTTACCGCAATGACTTTATTGAACAGTTGGCCAATATGGCCATTTTTGGCTACGATTAACAATAGATGGTAATTTAGCAACCATAATGCATCGTATAAAAATATAACTTTACCGATTATCACGGTCGACCGCCAAGGTCTTATGAAAGTAAGCGAGAATCGCGAACGCGCTTTTGGTCATAAGACCATGATGTTTTAAAGTGCTAGTGTTTGCCTTTGTTTTATAAAATTCCCGGTATTGTAACCTGGTCATCCAAAGGTAAATGAAAATTGCCACCGCCGGGTTCGGTTTTCTCCCGATAAGCGTCCGAGCATTTTGACTGATCGTGGTCGGCATGACATTTTCTATTGATACCCGGAGTAAATAAGCGTGTCTGGGCTGCGATAGCTATCCAGACTGTTTTCTTCAGCTGAAAAGCTAATAACAATTGAATCTTGAAAAAGACAATGTTTGGAATTCAACAAATACCCTCGAACGAGAGTTTCATTCATATTCGACAAAGCAATTGTTGCGAAGGGAAAAGCCAGCAGGCCAACGTTGAACAAAGAACATAATGGAAAACGATGCTTTAAGAAAAACAAAAGATAAGCCTAACTTGCAATATCCCGACAATGGGAAGTGACCCGGGCCTCATCGGCCGATCCAACTCGATTGCTAACGCCTCACTATTGGTGCTTCTACTTGTGATAAAATGCTCTTCTGCGCCAAGACATCATCCCTATTTCAAATGGAATCATAGACTCACGGCCCGTAGGCCAACCTATAAGGAGTTTCTTGAGTGGATGTACGAGCGGTTGTTCGATTTCCCCAAAGAACAAAGGGTAATTGATCGGCCCAAGAGGTGTCGGCCTCCGGCATACGTTTCTTCAAACCATCAAGGATGACCTTATTGGCGGCTTCGACTTGCCCGTTGGATCGCGGGTGTTCCACGGAAGCAAAGTGATGCCGTATTCCGTATTCATAAATCAAATCACGAAATCCGACTCAAAGAACCGAGTTCCGTTGTCATTACTATCTCGGTGGTGCTCCGAACCGCGTAATTATATTAACTTCAACAAATCGCGCACACGAGCCGAGGAGATCGTTGTGAGAGGTTCGGCCTCAATCCACTTGGTGAAGTAGTCTATCGCCACGATTAGCCACCGTAGTTGCCCGGTCTTTGTCTTGAATGGCCCAGAAATGTCCATGCCCCATTTGTAAAATGGCCGAGGGGCCGTGATGGAATGCGGCTCGGTGCAGGGCGCCCAAATAACTCGGCATGTTTCGACAACTATCACATTGTCTTACAAGGGTCTTTGAATCCGCCTCCAACGTCGGCCGATGTAGCTTTGCTCGAAGGGTTTTTCGCAGCGCCTTAGCCCCATATGCGACCAGTTGGCCCCTCCATGAATCTCGGCCAGACATACCCCGCTTCATTTGGGTTCAAACACCTTAGCATGGGAGAATGTAATCCTTTTCGGTAGAGTTGATCCTCCACCATTGTGTACTTGGCCGCGTCTCGAACCAACATTTTCGCTTCCATTGCATCGTGCGGGATGAGTCCACGTTCAAGGTAGTCTTCTATCGGCTTTTTCAGTCGATTCGACCGAAATAGCCATCATGCATACCGGATCTTCGAGATTTTCTTGGACAACCGTGCGGTGACAACCAAACCGCTTAGTGCTTGCCAATTTTGATAAAATGTCGGCTCTTGCGTTTTCTCCTCGGGAATGTGGGTAACGGTTGCTTCATCGAAGCCTGACATTAAGTCCTTAGCCTTTAGGAGATACTTGGCCATTAGTGGGCCTTTAGCACGATACGTACCCTCGATCCGAGCCGCCACAAGCCGGGAGTCGGTGAAAACCTTAACTCTTGTGGCCCCATTTTCCTTGGCTTGAAGAAGCTGCTATCAAGGCCTCGTATTCGCTTGATTGTTCGAAGTTGGGAAGTTGAGATGCAACGAATGCTCAATTGTAACCCCTCTCGGACTCTCAATAATGACTCGGCTCCACTTCCTTTCGTGTTCGACGATCCGTCGACATACACCTTCCATTCGCCCGCCATTGTCTCATCGGTCCTAGTAGCGGGGTGAGCTCTCGATGAAGTCGGCCAACGCTGCGACTTGATTGCATGGCGAGCTTCAGTAGGTGATGTCGAACTCGGAGAGTTCTATCGCCCAATTAGTCATCCTCCTGCTAGGTCCGGCTTATGTAAGACTTGTCGAATTGGTCGCTTGTTCTAACAACAATACGGTGACCACGGAAATAAGGTCTTAATCGACGGGCCGCAATAAGCGGAGCGAATGCCACTTTCTCCAAATTTTGGTATCGGATCTCGGCATTCGGGGTTCTCGCGACAAAATAAACGAGGAATTTGTCCTAGTTCCGCCTCTCTTACTAAGGGCTGCCGACGGCCTCCTCGCCGATGGACAAGTAAAGGAAAAGACTCTCGCCAGGTTGAGGTTTTGAGAGGACTGGAGGATTTGCCAGACATTGCTTTATCTCTTCAAATGCGTCATTGCACTTTGAATTCCACTCCACCGATGCCTCCTTCTTTAAGAGCACGAACATGGGTAAAGCCTTCTCTGCTGATTTTGGCAAAAACACTGGTTAGGGCGGCCAATCTTCCTGTTAAGCTATTGGACTTCTTTCTTATTACTCGGAGCCTTCATCTCCATCACCGCCCTACATTTGTCGGGTTGGCCTCAATGCCTCGGTTAGTCGGCATGAAACCCGGGAACTTTCAGTGAGGGACGCCAAAGGCGTCGGATTCTGTAGGTTCTTAGTTTGGCGAATGTCTGCTCCAGGTCTTGTATATGACGTTGTTGGTCCAAGGTTTTGACGATCATGTCATCTATATACACTTCTACATTGCGACCGATCTGGTCTGCAAAGACCTTATTCATCATCCTTTGATATGTAGCTCCAGCATTCTTCAATCCGAAAGGCATGACATTGTAGCAATAATTAGCTCTTTCGCAATGAAGGCCGTTTTCACGATCCTCTGGGTACATCGCTATCTGATTATATCCGGAGTATGCGTCCATAAAGGATAGGAGCTGGAATCCTGAGGCGTTGTCCACCAGTTGGTTGATGTTTGGCATTGGGTAGGAGTCCTTCGGGCACACCTTATTCAAGTTCTTGTAATCTGTACAAACTCTCCACTTCCCGTTTGGCTTTTTTACCATCACCACATTTGATAACCAGGTTGTATACTGAATTTCCCGAATAAAACCGGCTTCCAGCAATTCTTGGATGTGAATCTCCAATGCTTTCCTTTTTCTCGGTCCGTGGTTCCTCTTTCTCTCGAGACACTGGATTGAGCCCGGATAGACTTCTAGCTTGTGACAACAAAACTTGGTCTATTCCGTGTACACGAGATGAATCCTGTGCGAAGACATCCTGTTTTCCTTCAGGAACTCCTTCAAACTACTTCTAAGCTCGGGAGATAGGTGTTTGCCAATCTTAGTGGTCTGGAAAGGGTCTCCTATCACCAGATCTTCCAGGTCTCCATAGGCGCTTCTTTGGGGCGTGATGAAGATCCGCCTCCCAGTCCTCGACGGTTTCAAAATAGCACTGTCGAGACTCTTTTTGATCCCCGATTCACAGTGACCACGGTTCCTTGGTTGCCTATCACCTTGAGTTTTGATGCTTTGTAGATACCAAAGATGTCCCACTTGTGAATGGTTGGCCTTCCCAATATTATGTTGTAGGGTGAAACGAAGTCAGCCACTATGAACCGCACTCTTTCGGACTTGAAGGCGTTTTTGACTCCAAGGGTGAACCGGAGGTCGATAAACCCCTTCGGACGCGATTGTTCACCATTAAACCCGATGAGGGTTGTCTTGCAAGGCTTTAAGTCGTCCCGGTCCGGGCTCATTCTTTTGAACGCCTCCCAGCTTAGTATGTCGGCCGAACTACCGGCATCCACAAATATCCACTTGACTCGGCAGTTGACGACTGTCCCGGTTATCACTAGCCCATCTTGATGGCCGGGGACAACGTCCCTGAGGTCGTCGCTTGTGAAAAACAAAGGCGGTCGTGCTACCTCAGTGTGATGTTCCTTGAATTTTGGTCGGTCTCTGACGGATAGGACTTCTCGAAGGTATTTCCTTCGTGGTTCTTGGTCTTTCGTTTACCACTTTTTCCTTGATGCTCTATGACATACTGTTGAAGTTTGCCTTCACGAACAAATCGTTCGATTGCATCACGGAGCTCGTAACATTCATCTGTTGTATGACCTCGACCATCATGGAATGAGCAATATTTAGATTGGTCTATCCCGGATCTTCGGTAGGACAAACGAGGTCGGTCGACCTTCTTCATCTCGGTTGTTGACACCTCCTTCCATACTTGAGATCGAGGCACCGTCAGCTCTTTATCGAGGCCGTCCACCAATAAGTGAACGTGTACGTCCTCGTTAAGTCAGCGCGCACTGTAGTCCGCATGATTGAAGCGGTCAAGGTAACTTTGGAGCGGCTCTCCCGCGCCGTCGATTTTGGAGAGAGAATCTTGGGATTTTGGTTGTCGTTGCTAGTCGCGAAGTGCAACTCAAAGGCCTCGGCAGTCTTCAAAATTGTGGATCGACCCAAAAGGAAGAGTGTGGAGCCACTTCAACGCCGCCCTTTTAACGTCGCGGCGAAGATCCGCGGCACGATTGGTTCCTTGAGACCTCTAACCGACATGTGAACGTCAAAGTCTTCTAAATGAGTCGTCGGGTCTTGCGTGCTGTCGTACTTTGTCAACTCGCCCAAATTCGGCTTCTCGGGAATCGGGCGTTCGGATTTCCTTTGAGAAGAAGCTATTGTGCATTTGGTGACATATCTCCGTCGCTGAAACCACTTGGAGGAATCGTCCTGTCACCTCGATGGTTCCTCGCCTGAGGTCGACCTTCTTCATCTCGGTTTAGGTTCCTCCTATTGGCCCTCCTGCTGTTGACGTCGTCCTCTCTCCAAGTTTTATCTTCCCAGTCCTCGCTGGAAAGGGTGTGGGTCCGTCTTTTCTCCCGCTCTTCCGCTCGCTGATAGTGAAGGGTATGGCGCTTGTCTATGTTGTCCACCCGTCTCATTATCGCAAGCATCCCGAGTGCTTATCCTCATGGTCACGGGAATTGAAATTTATTGATCCCACGGTCGGCGCCACTGCTCGGTGTAGAACTACGATGTCCGAGCCTATTGAAGGTCCAGGTGATTTGATATAGGATCTGTGTGCCCTTCTGTATGCTTATGGGACAAGCGTTCGGGAGAGGGTATGATCACGGTACACTGCGGGCGTTTCGCCTAAAGGGTCTTGTGTGTGCCGTGTGACTAAATGTAGATAAGTCGGGGCTTAGAATGAATGTACACAGCGCCGTCTCCTTCCTCTGTATATATAGAGTATACCGGTTAGTTAGTCCCTTGGCCGCCACACCGTACGTGTCCTGTGCGTGTCCGGGATCGTGTGTGCATGTCCAGGATCGTGTGTGCATGTCCAAGGTCATGGCTGGCTCCCACGGATAGTAGGTTGCCCCCTGTACTAGCCAGTGAGATAATGGGCCTAGACTAGGTCCGTAACAATACACATGAGAAGAAACAGGAAAAAAACACACACACACATAGGAGAAGAGAGTCAAGGATAAAGGAGAGAATTTTCTGATACATAGATGATAAATAATATGTGTTACAATAAATAAACAATAATTAAAACAGAAAAATAACCTAATTACATAGTAACATAACAAATAATAAAAAAACTAATATAAAGTTATGAAGTTATAAAACTAAGGAAAAGATAACTAAAAACATAAAGTAGTAAGAAAAAATTAAGTGATAAGTCAAATATAACACAAAAATAATAACTCAAAGAAAATATGACAACAAAATAACAAACCTAAATCAAACAAATTAAAAACTCACACTAGAGAAGAAACTGGATAAAAAACACACACACACATGAGAAGGAGTCAAGGATAAAAGAGAGAATTTTCTGATACATAGAGATGATAAATAATAAGTGTTACAATAAATAAACAATAATTTAAGCAAAAAAATCAACTAATTAAATAGCAACATAACAAATAAGAAAAAAGCTAATATAAAGTTATGAAGTTGTAAAGCTAAGGAAAATGGGTAAGAGAAAGTGATTAAGTCAAATATAACAGAAAAATAGTAACTCGGAAAATATGACAACAACGTAACAAAACTAAATCAAATAATTTAAAAACATACACATGAGAAGAAATTGGATATAAAACACACACAAACACATGAGAAGGGAGTCAAGGATAAAAGACAGAATTTTGTGATACATATAGATGATAAATAATAAGTGTGACAATAAATAAACAATATTTAAAGCAAAAAAATCACCTAATTAAATATTAACATAACAAATAATAAGAAAGCTAATATAAAGTTATGAAATTATAAAGCTAAGGAAAATATAACTAAAAACATAAACAACACAATGAATTGTACGAAATAAATTAAGTGATTAAGTAACAGAAAAATAGTAACTCAAACAAAATATGACAACAAAATAACAAATCTAAATCAAATAAATTAAAAACATACACTTGAGAAGAAACAGGAAAAAAAACACACGCATATGAGAAGAGAGTCAATGATAAATGAGAGAATTTTCTGAGACACAGACATGATAAATAATAAGTGTTACAATAAATAAACAATAATTTAAGCAAAAAAATCAACTAATTAAATAGCAACATAACAAATAAGAAAAAAGCTAATATAAAGTTATGAAGTTGTAAAGCTAAGGAAAAGGGGTAAGAGAAAGTGATTAAGTCAAATATAACAGAAAAATAGTAACTCGGAAAATATGACAACAACGTAACAAAACTAAATCATATAATTTAAAAACATACACATGAGAAGAAATTGGATATAAAACACACACAAACACATGAGAAGGGAGTCAAGGATAAAAGACAGAATTTTCTGATACATATAGATGATAAATAATAAGTGTGACAATAAATAAACAATATTTAAAGCAAAAAAATCACCTAATTAAATATTAACATAACAAATAATAAGAAAGCTAATATAAAGTTATGAAATTATAAAGCTAAGGAAAATATAACTAAAAACATAAACAACACAATGAATTGTACGAAATAAATTAAGTGATTAAGTAACAGAAAAATAGTAACTCAAACAAAATATGACAACAAAATAACAAATCTAAATCAAATAAATTAAAAACATACACTTGAGAAGAAACATGAAAAAAAACACACGCATATGAGAAGAGAGTCAAGGATAAATGAGAGAATTTTCTGAGACACAGACATGATAAATAATAAGTGTTACATTAAATAAACAATAATTAAAGCAAAAAAATCAACTAATTAAATATTAACATAACAAACAATAAGAAAGCTAATATAAAGTTATGAAATTATAAACCTAAGGAAAAGATGACTAAAAACATAAAGTAGTAAGAAAAAAATTAAGTGATTAAGTCAAATATAACACAAAAATTGCAACTCAAAGAAAATATGACAACAAAATAACAAATCTAAATCAAATAAATTAAAAACATACACTTGAGAAGAAACTGGATAAAAATCACACGCACACAAGAAGAGAGTCAAGGATAAATGAGAGAATTTTCTGAGACACAGACATGATAAATAATAAGTGTTACATTAAATAAACAATAATTAAAGCAAAAAAATCAAATAATTAAATATTAATATAACAAACAATAAGAAAGCTAATATAAATTTATGAAATTATAAAGCTAAGGAAAAAATAACTAAAAAAATAAAATAGTAAGAAAAAAATTAACTGATTACGTCAAATATAACACAAAAATAGGAACTCAAAGAAAATATGACAACAAAATAACAAATCTAAATCAAATAAATTAAAAACATACACTTGAGAAGAAACTGGATAAAACACACACACACATGAGAAGAGAGTCAAGGATAAAGGAGAGAATTTTCTGATACATAGATGATAAATAATAAGTGTTACAATAAATAAACAAAATTAAAACGGAAAGATAACCTAATTACATAGTAACATAACAAATAATAAAAAACCTAATATAAAGTTATGAAGTTATAAAACTAAGGAAAAGATAACTAAAAACATAAAGTAGTAAGAAAAAAATTAAGTGATAAGTCAAATATAACACAAAAATAATAACTCAAAGAAAATATGACAACAAAATAACAAACCTAAATCAGACAAATTAAAAACTCACACTAGAGAAGAAACTGGATAAAAAACACACACACACATGAGAAGGGAGTCAAGGATAAAAGAGAGAATTTTCTGATACATAGAGATGATAAATAATAAGTGTTACAATAAATAAACAATAATTTAAGCAAAAAAATCAACTAATTAAATAGCAACATAACAAATAAGAAAAAAGCTAATATAAAGTTATGAAGTTGTAAAGCTAAGGAAAATGGGTAAGAGAAAGTGATTAAGTCAAATATAACAGAAAAATAGTAACTCGGAAAATATGACAACAACGTAACAAAACTAAATCAAATAATTTAAAAACATACACATGAGAAGAAATTGGATATAAAACACACACAAACACATGAGAAGGGTGTCAAGGATAAAAGACAGAATTTTCTGATACATATAGATGATAAATAATAAGTGTGACAATAAATAAACAATATTTAAAGCAAAAAAATCACCTAATTAAATATTAACATAACAAATAATAAGAAAGCTAATATAAAGTTATGAAATTATAAAGCTAAGGAAAATATAACTAAAAACATAAACAACACAATGAATTGTACGAAATAAATTAAGTGATTAAGTAACGAGAAAAATAGTAACTCAGACAAAATATGACAACAAAATAACAAATCTAAATCAAATAAATTAAAAACATACACTTGAGAAGAAACATGAAAAAAAACACACGCATATGAGAAGAGAGTCAAGGATAAATGAGAGAATTTTCTGAGACACAGACATGATAAATAATAAGTGTTACAATAAATAAACAATAATTTAAGCAAAAAAATCAACTAATTAAATAGCAACATAACAAATAAGAAAAAAGCTAATATAAAGTTATGAAGTTGTAAAGCTAAGGAAAAGGGGTAAGAGAAAGTGATTAAGTCAAATATAACAGAAAAATAGTAACTCGGAAAATATGACAACAACGTAACAAAACTAAATCAAATAATTTAAAAACATACACATGAGAATAAATTGGATATAAAACACACACAAACACATGAGAAGGGAGTCAAGGATAAAAGACAGAATTTTCTGATACATATAGATGATAAATAATAAGTGTGACAATAAATAAACAATATTTAAAGCAAAAAAATCACCTAATTAAATATTAACATAACAAATAATAAGAAAGCTAATATAAAGTTATGAAATTATAAAGCTAAGGAAAATATAACTAAAAACATAAACAACACAATGAATTGTACGAAATAAATTAAGTGATTAAGTAACAGAAAAATAGTAACTCAAACAAAATATGACAACAAAATAACAAATCTAAATCAAATAAATTAAAAACATACACTTGAGAATACCTTTACCACATACCAAAAAAGCAATATCAGATCAGCAGTTTGCCCACTAAATTGTATGTTTCCCATCCATTAATGAGAATTAGGAAGAGAATATGACTGTTGAAAGTCTTTAATACAATTTAAATTAATTAATTAGTTATAAAATGAAAAATATCAATAAAAATTAAAAATTGAAATAACATACTAATTAATAAAATAATAATAATAATAATAATCACTCAACCAACCGTGGTGGAGAGGTGGAGTGAGAATACCTTTTACCACATACCAAAAAAGCAATATCAGCAGTTTGTCTATAGGTTTCCCATCATGAGAAATAAGAAGAGAACATGACTGTTGAAAGTCAAGATTTCACCCAATAAATTCAAATATTCACATTCCCTTATAACTCAAATCCAATCCATTTAATCTACAATATAACCCCCAATAAATTAAAATCAATTATATAGATTGTCACAAAATCTCAATTTCCAACCAAATACTAACTTTAAGTTCCTCAAACTAAATAATTAATACATATATGAATAAATAAATAAACTAGTAATAAAATGAAAAATATCAATAAAATAATAAACAACAAAAATCGCAAATACAACGCAAATATAATTAATTAAAAATTGAACAAGGAAATAAATTATAAAAATATATAATAAAAAAATGAAATATTTTATAGATAATTAATTATAAGCACTGAAGAAAACAAATAAATTTAAAACAAGCAAATTTAGTTAATTATTAATCTTGAAGCAAACAATTAAATCGAAACAAACAAACAATTCAATAATTAATTACGAAAAAAATTGAGATAGGAAAAGAGGAGAAAATAGATGAATGAATACATATGTAAATAAATTAGTTAGTTAGTTATAAAATGAAAAATATCAATAAAAATTAAAAATTCAAATAACATACTAATTAATAATAATAATAGAGAACTGAAACAGAATCTCTCAGTCTAAATTCAAAATAAAATCATTTTCAAAAAGAGATTAATGTACCATTTCAGGTCCAATTAAGGTCCTTGGGTGCCATTTGCTAAGTTATGGTCTTGATGGTGTCGATGCTTTTATGTTCCAGGGTCTTCTTGCTTGAAGGTGACAATGGTTGATGCTGACAAGTGACCAGGCAATCACATGGAGCAGGGGTTAATGTTCCAAGTGAGCAGGGGTTATGAGTGCAAAATCTCAGCTGCCACTTTACAAAGAACTCCCAAGGGTCCTACAAATAGAACCCCATATAAAATGTAATATCTTGTAATTAAAATAATAGACACTTAAGAATTAAAGAAGTGATAAAATTTGTCAAATTAAAAATTAATCCATATAATCACTCCTAAACAGAATTATCTTCTAATTAACACATTTTAGCTCAATTAAAGTGATTAATGCCAAAGATTATACATAAAAATAATGGGTTCTATCAACCCCCTCCTAAGGATTTTACATTCCGGGCAAAATAATGGAATAAAACTGAACCTCAAACACACCACCAATGAAGAGTATCAAAGCATGCTCAAATATGAACCACTTGTATTCATCAACGTTCTCCTTCAAATTCTCCTTCAAATAGGATCAATCCAAAACAACTTCATGCCAAAAGAGCAATTAAACTCATGCGATTTAATCAAGGAAAGCAAATAAAGGAGGAGATTTCTCACACGGTAAGTGTTTCACTCTCACTCTCATTAATCAAGGATATTTCTCTCAAGACCATCTAATTTAGGCTTCCCATAAGCTTGTAACTATCCTACATCTCTGCCACTAAGTAGCCCATAGTCTTCGTGAATCAAAGGGTCTTTTTAGGGCTTGGAAAGGTCAAATGATGGAGTGGAAGTAAATGCCAATCATTAATGAAAACTGCACATGTATGTTACTCTCTGATACGACTTTCATGAAGAGTTGATGACACCAAACATGCACAAATTCCGATGTTCATGACAGCAAGGTCAACATCAATCACTTAAGTACCACATATGCACAAGTCAGAATCATTCATCCGCAACTATGAGTGAATCTTCTTTTCGTTTTACCCTGCCACTTAGCTAGCTCTCATTCCTCTTCTTTCCTTTCTGTTTTTTTACCTTTTTCTTCTTCTCCTTAGGCTTTTCTCTCTCCCTCCCTCTCTTTTTTTTCAGTTCATTCTTCTATTTTTTCATATAACTTTTCATTGCCTCTTTCTGCTTTTTTTTTTTTTTTGGTTTCTTTTTTTCAAATTCTTTTTGCTCTTTTTTTCTAGCATTGTAACAATAACTAAATGGCAAAAGAAAGTTCATTCTGTCAAAATTCCAGCCTCACTTAGTTCCTGTCACCAAGATTGCATACATCAACTAGTTTCAATAAACATGAATTCATTATTTATTCAATCAACTTAGCAAGTCATAACCTCCAAACATTCAGCACATGCAGCATTCATTAATCATTGATCGAAAATGAAAGAATAATGAAGGGCTCAAAGGGTTAAACAAGGGATTTAATGTGTATAGGCTGCTGTTTGGTCAAAGGGGTTTGAATGGAATGCCCTTATCATATTCACAATTCCTAGTGCTGATGTGGTCTCGAATTAAGGATTGAGACAAGTTCTAGGAAGTTATTAAGCTAGATGGTATCACACAATTTTAAGAAAAATTCAGGCCCAACTCCTTCCAACTGGCTTACTCACCCTCATTCACTCGCCAAGACCAAATCGCATATGAATTGAACTTAATGCATGAGATTATTCTGCCTTGATGCAAAATTCCAAAATTCATTGATTCAACAAGCAATTCACACTTCAACAAGCCTTAACACTATTCAAAAGGACGTGTTCCAGGTTCAATCAAATTCCATAATAGCACAAATACAGCTGGATAGAACTGAGGTACCAAAACCTATAACAACTACCTTTTACTACTAGACTAATCTCCCCCCCCCAAAAAAAACACATGTTTAACAATAAAGCTCATAAAACAATTAATCAATCTAAAAAACTAATGTGAAGTGAGGGAAAGGGACAACCGCGCAATGAAATCTTCTTAAAGTCGTGAAACATAAATTCCCATCCCGGATGAGAATCATAAGCCCCTCCAATATAGTCCTTGCTCCTTGATGAATCCTCCTTGGTGGTGGTTTAGGATCGATCGGTAAAGGCTCCAAGATATATGGTACATGTTGAGTCCCTTGGAGAATTATCCCATGAATTACCTGCAAGGAGGTATCATAATTAGTAGCAATATGATCAACATAAATCATGTTAGTCAAGTGATCAAGCTCATGTATGCGTAAATCCAGTGGTAAGTCAAATGAGAGAATCTCATGAATAAAGTCATGGATATACTTAGGTTTCTAAATCAGATTACGCGAATTCTCAACCCTAGAATCCTTGACAAATCTGATTGAAATATATTATTTAATACCACACAATTCAAAGCAGTCCCTCTTCAATCTTCAAGATTAACTCCAAGAATGTGTGACAGCATGAAGTTGGATGTAATGAATGAATGGTAGTGAATTAACTATTTCTAGACAACTTGAGTGATCATATCAACAATCAATACCCACAATCAAATCTAGCAACAAGTGAAGTAGTTCAAGTGGAAATTTCTGTCACGAATTAGCAAACGCACAGACTGTAAGGACTCAAAAGTCACACAGTAGATCTGATTTAACAAATGGATTTCTTAAAGCTACCAATAACAGTGAGCCAAATGCAATTCTGAGAATCACAGCAATTACAGATGAAAGTTCCAATTCCAGAGGCTAGTAATGACCACTAATGACAATAAATTATGTCAAGAACTAATAAAATTTGGAACAATAAGGAAGAATGCACAGATTGCAAATGTAACCTTTATGCCTTGTAGAAATCAAGTGCAAATCAAGTATAACAGCAAGAATTTGATTTCCACATCAGTTCAGCATAACAATTTGAAGTTTCCAGCAAACTTCCCAGTAGATTTATAATTTAGCAAATAGCATGGTTAATCACAAGTTCAATAAGCGATCAGCTCAGATCTCAGATTTGCTGCCAACGACAGCAAATTGACTTTCCAATCGACAGAATATGCGCAAATCAATGAATTTCCAACTAGTGATAGGAAATGCACACTCATTTCTCATTTGGTCCAAAAAATTGATTGAGTCTGTCACAGTTAAAACAAAAACCACTTTTATATGAACTGAATTGACGCAAATACTAAATCAGATCTATGAAAAAACGCTCGATCAATTATGTTGAACAGATTGAATACAGTGACACAATGGGAGTCCAGTAGGTAAGGTTTATCTAAGTTTGATGGTTAAGAACTTGACTGACACACAGATTATGTACAAGACAATTCTGGCAATTCAAGCATGCCATGTAAAATATTTAAATCTAAACGTATATTGCTTTTTCAGCTTAGAAAAAAGATATAAAGCACGTTTTTACATCTTGCAAACAGACAAATAAAAGAAGCATTGCCATAATTGGTAATTTGGCCAAAGGTCAATAGTTCAAATTAGGATTAAATCAGGAAGAATAGACATAAATGAATTATAAATGACTTTTAATGTATAGTTTGTTTGGATTAGGAAAATGTTATTTTCAATTGCAATTTTTCGGAATTCATCAAAAACTATTTATCAAATCTATATTTAAAAGGGTTTATTCTTACTTATAGACAATGGTAAGCATATTCTTTTCATGCCAAAAATTAGATACCATAAAGCCCCTAGGAGGATTGAATCCCCTCACTGGCTTATGTAATATGAGGGTCTTGGCATCTTGCTTAGAGTCATCTCTAACCTATAGGCCCTCAATGGCTTCAGGTCAACATTCAACCAGGTTCCATAAACTGGCCATTTTCAGGAGGGCTTCAACAAATTTTTAAAAATCTAATACGTTAACTCAGAAAGGCTAGAGACCAATTCTTACTTGATATCAAATCAATCCAGCAATACATACAGCTAAGCTCCTTGTAACTACGGATAAAAAATAGATGAAGTAATAGACTTACAAACCAAACACGCTGCACAAAAAATGAACTTTACACATTATTGTAATAGCTTCCCTTAAAAATATAATATATGCATCAACTTCAGCCAGCAAGATTGACACAGAATTAAAAGAACACTTTACTTCCAATTAGCAGAGCAAGAATTGCATGCCAAAAAATGAAGTTTTGAACAAACCTTCAGGTCACTGAATGTTTCAGTCGCTGAGAATCGGACTGAAATTGGAAAGAAAACAGATGTATCTGCTGGTGGAACAACAAACTCCAGAGACCCACTGCCACATACATGAGAGTCAGATAACACATTGAAGACGCAGACGATTATTGCATAACACAACTCTTGACAATACCATGTCAAATTTAGTATACCTGCGGTTTGAATTGTCAATAAGGAGAATAGACCACTCCAAGAAGGAACTCCTAGAGTCATACCTGCAATGGAAATTTTAATAGGGTGTTATAAAAATGAAAAAAAAGAAACCAACATAAAAGAAGATATACAATTGCCACATATTTCATGCTAGGTAGATAACCTGGCAATCATCTCCTGAAACAAATGACAGATGTTTCAATTTTCTTAACTCCAACTTGGTTTGGTTCAAAAGAAAAACTCAGGAAAAAAAGAGAGAAAACAGAAAATTACAAATAAAAGAAGACAAGTCTGGAATCCCAAGCTACTTGAAGATTTTCAGAATAATTCCATTTTGAATTTCCAATTCATTAATATTTTTATCCGTCTTTATTGATTTTCCTGTGACAGCAGCTAGGAATTATACGACCCAACATTGAAGAGGTATTCCTCCTTTTGTTCTGGTGCTGTATATATACATGTATAATTCAACCTGCAAGTATGATCCTGCAAGAGAAAATTTTCTCTTGACTAAGATCTCCGTGTGTGTCTCTGTGTGTGTGTTCACAGCATTCTCTTCACCAAGCCCTCCAAAGAAGATGTTAGAACTTAAAGAAACCCAAACAATCATGAAAGAAGTGTATTAGCTTAACAGAGCCTCAAAACCCCTCAGAACCGAGAGGAGAGGAGAGGGAGAGGGAGGACAACAAAAACAGAGGAAACAGTTATGAAACGAATCATGAACCAAACCCATTACCATAGTAAAAGAATAAAATAAGCCCCATCCTACAGAAGCTACAAATAAAACCAAGCTGACGTGTCTAGCAGTGCACTCCAGTCACATGCACCAAATTATTGCATACAGAGCATACTGGCAAAAAAATTATGTAATTAATACTGTTAAAAGCTCCAATACAAGCACAAGAAAGTTTGCAATTATAAGACAAAGCCAGCAGATCATTAAAGAAATATACGACAACAAGCCTTATCCCATCAAACAGGGGAAAAAAAGACACCAAATGAAAACATATAAACTCAACAAAACATTCCAGTCCTTTGAGATATATCCAACAGAGACATAAGAGATGCAAGACATCCAAAGCAACCACAAATATGCAAGACTCCTTAACTAAATGTCCATTTGACTAAAACCAACCTAAGAAAGCTACATCTAGATGAAAGGATAAATCATGGTTAACCCGACACCGACACCGTCCCACACTCCTATTTTTTAAAAATATGCGTAGCTTTGAATATTATTGAATTCATGATGACTTTTCCTTTTGTATTTTTTTTAAAAGGAGGCACGGTTTTTATAATGAAGCAAATTCTACGATGAGTCAAAGCTGGAGGTATTTTATGGAATATTGAACTTGAATATAAATTATAATATATATATATATTTAATATCAAAACGTGTAAACGTGTCGAAATTTAGTTTTTTTAGGATTAACGTGTCGGAGTATTGAGACTAGCAAATATGGTCAATGTCAAGACATCAAATATGGTCATCAAATAATTCATCTAGTGTATTCTCATGTAAATAGAGGCAAGAAAGCTCTATGGAAAAATGGTGGTTCAATTCAATGTTGTTTAATAGGGAGTTAGAATATAGGTGTAGGCTAAGTAAATCAATGGATAGTTTTGGTCCTATTGAAAATACCAGTGTAAGTGAAGACCTAATTCTAACTGACATGGATAAAAACATTCGAGATCGAGTGTATACACAGATCAAGGCCGTGAGATCCCTTAATTTAATTTATGGGGAGAAAAACTAAATTTTACCTCCATTCCCCATCAATCTTCCTAACATTGGGTGCTTCTCGAAGAGCTGGAAGAGGTACTGAGATCACAACATTTTGTAATTCAAACATTGTTGAAGCTTCATATTCAATGCTTACATAAGTTTCATTTCCAGAAACAGAAGGGCAGAAGGGCAGCAGTTGACTACATACACACAAATATTGTACACTAAAATTAACAATACAATAGTAAAACAACACGATAGATAAGATTAGAGATAAGTATGAACCCACTAGTCAGTGGCACCAGGGACTCATCATTGCTTTGCATTCTCCATTTCAATAGGCCAACACCAGCTGCATCACCAGCTTGACCAGTAGGGAAAGGCCTATTGGGATCCTTTAGACCTAGTATATTCTCAGAGGAAAATAATTCTTTGTTCACATTAGGGTGCGTTTTGAAGGATGCCTGGATTGCCCCCAGTTTTGATCTGCAAATGCAAGTTACAATCTTATATTTCTTTTCCAATAATTAAAATCTGCACACGCAGCCAATGTTTCAAAAGAGCAATAGAAACACTGAACAAGAATGCAAGGTGCATATGCATATGCATCTAAATCTAAATTTATATTAAAAATAAAAATGCTTCTCTATACTTTACTTTCTTGATAATTTTAAAAAATACCACTTCATACCAACAAAAATTGTTTTATAAAAAACATAGATATGCCAGGCACATCAGAAGCAATAAACAACACGATATCTTCCTCTTTGGTTTTGTTCAGTTCAGAATCAGTTCATCCTCTCTAATTGGAAAGCCATTGTCTGATATAAAACCTATCTTTGCTACTCTTATGAAGAGATTTAACAAATCCAGAAAACAAGCGGGAAATGTATCACTTTGAACACGTCAAAATATCAGCAGAAAGAATAAGATACCTGAACTTGAATAAAACCATCCTCTTGGTTAAGGATTTGAAGAGATAATGTGCCCTGGACATCAAAATTACTCACTCCACCATCTCGTTTTAGTGCCACATTAAGTTTCTCCTCAACAGTTAAAGTTATAGGATCAGTAGCCGGTGGGGCAGCTGGTCTAGACTGGCCAAGTTTTGGCTGAACATCTTCAAGAATGACTTCACCTTCTGCTTTCAGTGATTCCAAAAACTGGTTTATCCTCTGAGATTTACCAAGCTGCATACCAGAACCTTTTGGTGGAGCAGTGGCAGATGCAGATGGATGGCCTGGGGAACAGAATACAGGAGCACAAAAGTGAAAAAAGCACATCTTTATAAGCAACTAATAGCAAATTGATGTGTTAATTAAGGCAGATATTAACTCATCTGTCACAGAAACGAAGCTTCCTTAAACAAAATTATTACAGAGCTGAGTTTCAACCTTGAAGTCTTTATAAAAGCTTAGACGGATTTCCTCCACTGCACCATGTGAGCAAATTACTTGAGGAGATGTATGGAAGGCATTCTCAATGGCAGAGATAATGCCTCCAAGGGGATATTTTTCTCTATTAGAAGGAAAATATCCGGCTTCATTTAGAACTTTCTGAGAAAAGAAAAAGGAAAGGCAATGGTCAGGCTAACTCATGAACATGCACGCAGGCTGCAAGCCTTCACATTTTTATAACAAAAGGTTTTGAAAATACAATCAAGAGTGGATCCAAAAACAAACAAGCTCCAAAACAAGATTGGTTCAAAATACAAGAACAATCAACATTTTTAACTAAATAAAGAACAAGCGGTCTGATTATGAATGCCCTGCAATATGCAGCAACTCAAGCTATTTGTTTATCAACACCTGAAATATATCTCCACTTAAATACATAATCAATAAAATGTAAAGCATTAGCCAAGGAGTTATCCAAATTTAAGTCCTCTACAGCAAAAGACCAGTTCACCTGAAAAAGGAAGGAGAAAGAACAAGGCCAAAGGAGTCGACTGAAATCACATAATTGAGATATCTAAGACAGTGCTATAGAATCCAGAATTTATGTCTCAATATTGCAAAGGCAAAGGGTCGACCAGGAAAAGCGGAAGTTGAAGGAAGAAGAGAGGCGATTTTGTGCTCTGGAGCGTTAGGTTTTCGGGTGGAGAAGATTGGAGAGAAAAGGAGAAAAAATCCAAGGGTTTGGGAATGCGATGATGGAAAGGAGATGCGAAGGTCACGAAATTGAAATACATGTGACGATGATATAGCATAAGGAATTTGGGTCTCAAATTCACAGTAATTCAAAGGCAGAGAGTCGCCGAGGAACAAGCAGACTTGGAGGAAGAAGAGAGGCGATCCTGCAGAGAGTTAGGCTTTCAGGTTAGGCTTTCAGGTTGAGAAGATTGAAGGGAAAGGTAGATGAGAGTGAGAAAGATGAGTAAGGAGTTGGCAAAGAAATTGGAGCGTCTGAAGCTGAGCTAGCGGAGGAAGTTTTGGAGACCCATCTGAAATCGAAAAGCCGAAAGGGTTTGGGAGAAGAGAGGCGATCCTGCAGAGAGTTAGGCTTTCAGGTTGAGAAGATTGAAGGGAAAGGTAGATGAGAGTGAGAAAGATGAGTAAGGAGTTGGCGAAGAAATTGGAGCGTCTGAAGCTGAGCTAGCGGAGGAAGTTTTGGAGACCCATCTGAAATCGAAAAGTCGAAAAGCCGAAAGGGTTTGGGAGAAGAGGGAGCGTCTCAAGAGTCAGCCGTTGTTGGAAGTTCGGGAGACCAAGCCAAAATGGTTTTGCACTTTGCCTTTAAACAAAAAAAATCCTTTTTTTTTGTTTAAAAATAAAAAACATTCCTTTTGGCTGTTGTCTAGCTTTGTGGCACGTTCTCTTTTGACGTTCTATAGGGTTATTGGTTCGAAACTTGGAATAGTTAATATATACATACTGCTTGCCGTCATTTTCTTCCCTTGTCTTGATATACAAATGTATACATTATATAAATATATCTAGATTTTATTGTATTGCCTCCAGCTCACTTCTTCATTCCATTGCATCCACGTATCTCTCAAGGGACCTAAACCCTAAACTGTAAACCCCTAAACCCTAAACCCACATGGGCCATTCTACTTGAGTTAACACGAAAATTTTCAATATCTAGGAATTGCGTGGAAACTCACCCACCCTCCTCATTTTTCATGAGGATTCGAGAATTCCTAAAATGTTGCGAGATTCCGCCGTTTGGCCCTGAACCCTAAACCACCAAAAAACGTAAACCCTAAACCCATAAACCATAAACCCATATGAGCCATTTGGGAGGTGACAAGAACAGGAACTTTTTCAACATCTCGAAATTGCGTGGAAACTCACCCACCCTCCTCATTTTTCATGAGGATTCCAGAATGCCTAAAATTATTGCAAGATTCCACTGTTTGGTCCCTAAACGGCCACATGGGCCATATGGGCCTACTTGAGGTGAAAGGAACACGAATTTTTTGGAACTCTCCCAATTGCGTGGCAACTCTCCCATCCTCCTCACTTTCATGAGGATTCCAGAATATCTAAAATTATTGCGAGATTCCTCCCTTTGGGCCCTAAACCCTAAAACCTAAACCCACATGGGCCATTTGGGCCTACTTGAGGTGACAGGAACACACACTTTTTCAACATCTCGGAATTGCGTGGCAACTCACCCACCCTCGTCATTTTTCATGAGGATTCCAGAATGGCTAAAATTATTGCAAGCTTCCTCCGTTTGTGCCCTAAACCCTAAACCACCCTAAACCGTAAACCCTAAACCCACATGGGCAATTTGGGCCTACTTGAGGTGACAGGAACAAAATATTTTTCAGCATCTCGGAATTGCGTGGAAACTCACCCACCCTCCTCATTTTTCATGAGGATTCCAGAATGCCTAAAATTGTTGTGAGATTCCTTCGTTTGTTTGGGCCCTGAACCCTAAAATTTAAACCCTAAACCCTAAACCCACATGGCCATTTGGGCCTACTTGAGGTGACAGGAACACAAACTATTTCAACATCTCAGAATTGCGTGGCAACTCACCCACCCTCCTCATTTTTCATGAGGATTCCAGAATGCCTAAGCTTATTGCGAGCTTCCTCCGTTTGTGCCCTGAACGGCCATGGGCCATTTGGGCCTACTTGAGGTGAAAGGAACACGAACTTTTTCGAACTCTCGCAATTGCGTGGCAACTCACCCATCCTCCTCACTTTCAGGAGGATTCCAGAATGAATAAAATTATTGAGAGATTCCTCCCTTGGGCCCTCAACCCTAAACCCCTAAACCCTAAACACACATGGGCCATTTGGGCCTACTTGAGGTGACAGGAAGACGACCTTTTTCAACATCTCCGAATTGCGTGGCAACTCACCCACCCTCCTCATTTTTCATGAGGATTCCAGAATGCCTAAAATTGTTGCGAGATTCCTCTGTCTGGTCCCTGAACGGCCACATGGGCCATTTGGGCCTACTTGAGGTGAAAGGAACACGAACTTTTTCGAACTCTCGCAATTGCGTGGCAACTCACCCATCCTCCTCACTTTCATGAGGATTCCAGAATGCCTAAAATTATTGCGAGATTCCTCCCTTTGGGCCCTAAACCCTAAACCCCTAAACCCTAAACCCACATGGGCCATTTGGGCCTACTTGAGGTGACAGGAACACGAACTTTTTCAAAATCTCGGAATTGCGTGGCAACTCACCCACCCTCCACATTTTTCATGAGGATTCCAGAATGCCTAAAACAATTGCGAGCTTCCTCCGTTTGTGCCCTGAACCCTAAACCATAAACCCTAAACCCCAAAACCCAAAACCCTTTGGGCCTACTTGAGGTGACAAGAACACGAACTTTTTCAACATCTCCGAATTGCGTGGCAACTCACCCACCCTCCTCATTTTTCATGAGGATTCCAGAATGCCTAAAATTGTTGCAAGATTCCACTGTTTGGTCCCTAAACGGCCACATGGGCCAATTGGGCCTACTTGAGGTGAAAGGAACACGAACTTTTTCAACTCTCCAATTGCGTGGCAACTCACCCATCCTCCTCACTTTCATGAGGATTCCAGAATGCCTAAAATTATTGCGAGATTCCTCCCTTTGGGCCCTAAACCCTAAACCCACATGGGCCATTTGGGCCTACTTGAGGTGACAGGAACACAAACTTTTTCAACATCTCGGAATTGCGTGGCAACTCACCCACCCTCCTCATTTTTCATGAGGATTCCAGAATGCCTAAAATTGTTGCAAGATTCCTCCGTTTGTGCCATAAACCCTAAACCACCATAAACCGTAAACCCTAAACCCACATGGGCCATTTAGGCCTACTTGAGGTGACAGAACACAATATTTTTCAACATCTCTAATTGCGTGAAACTCACCCACCCTCCTCATTTTTCATGAGGATTCCGAATGCCTAAAATTGTTGCGAGATTCCTTCGCTTGGGCCCTGAACCCTAAACCTTAAAACCTAAACCCTAAACCCCTAAACCCTAAACCCACATGGCCATTTGGGCCTACTTGAGGTGACAGGACACAAACTTTTTCAACATCTCTAATTGTGTGGAAACTCACCCACCCTCCTCATTTTTCATGAGGATTCTAGAATGCCTAAAATTGTTGCGAGATTCCTCTGTTGGTCCCTGAACGGCCACATGGGCCATTTGGGCCTACTTGAGGTGAAAGGAACACGAACTTTTTCGAACTCTCGCAATTGCGTGGCAACTCACCCATCCTCCTCACTTTCATGAGGATTCCAGAATGCCTAAAATTATTGCGAGATTCCTCCCTTTGGGCCCTAAACCCTAAACCCTAAACCCACATGGGCCATTTGGGCCTACTCAAGGTGACAGGAACACGAACTTTTTCAAAATCTCGGAATTGCGTGGCAACTCACCCACACTCCACATTTTTCATGAGGATTCCAGAATGCCTAAAATAATGGCGAGCTTCCTCCGTTTGTGCCCTGAACCCTAAACCATAAACCCTAAACCCATAAACCCTAAACCCACATGGGCCATTTGGGCCTACTTGAGGTGACAAGAACACGAACTTTTTCAACATCTCCGAATTGCGTGGCAACTCACCCACCCTCCTCATTTCTCATGAGGATTCCAGAATGGCTAAAATTATTGCGAGCTTCCTCCGTTTGTTCCCTGAACCCTAAACCACCCTAAACCGTAAACCCTAAACCCACATGGGCCATTTGGGCCTAATCGAGGTGACAAGAACTTTTTCAACATCTCGGAATTACGTGGAAACTCGCCCACCCTCCTCATTTTTCATGAGGATTCCAGAATGCCTAAAATTGTTACGAGATTCCTCCGTTTGGGCCGTGAATGGCCATATGGGCCATTTGAGCCTAATTGAGGTGACAGGAACACTAACTTTTTCGAACTCTCGCAATTGCGTGGCAACTCACCCATCCTCCTCACTTTCATGAGGATTCCCGAATGCCTACAATTATTGCGAGATTCCTCCCTTTGGGCCCTACACCCTAAACCCCTAAACCCCCTAAACCCACATGGGCCATTTGGGCCTACTTGAGGTGACAGGAACACAAACTTTTTCAACATCTTGGAATTGCTTGGCAACTAACCCACCCTCCTCATTTTTCATGAGGACTCCAGAATGACTAATATTATTGCGAGTTTCCTCCCTTTGGGCCCTAAACCCTAAACCCACATGGGCTATTTGAGCCTACTTGAGGTGACAGGAACACGAAATTTTTCAATATCTCTAATTGCGTGGCAACTCACCCACCCTCCTCATATTTCATGAGGATTCCTAATGCCTAAACTTATTGCAAGCTTCCTCCGTTTGTGCCCTGAACCCTAAACCTAAACCCTAAACCCACATGGGCCATTTGGGCCTTCTTGAGGTGACAAGAACACGAACTTTTTCAACTTCTCGGAATTGCGTGGCAACTCACCCACCCTCCTCATTTTTCATGAGGATTCCAGAATGCCTAAAATTGTTGTGAGATTCCCCCGTTTAGGCCCGGAACCCTAAACCCTTAAACCGTAGACCCTAAACCTACATTGGCCATTTGGGCTAACTTGAATTGACAGGAAAACGAACTTTTTAACCATCTCGGAATTGCGTGGAAACTCACCCACCCTCCTCATTTTTCATGAGGATTCAAGAATGCATAAAATTGTTGCGCGATTCCTCCTGCTTCTACCCTAAACCCCTAAACCCTAAACCCTAAACTCTAAACAAACCCTAAACCCACATGGGCCATTTGGGACTACTTGAGGTGACAGAGCACGAACATTTTCAACATCTCTAATTGCTTGGAAACTCACCCACCCTCCTCTTTTTTCTTGAGCATTCCATAATTCCTAAAATTGTTGCGAGATTCCTTCTTTGGGCCTTGAACCCTAATCCTTAAACCCTAAACCCTAAACCTTAAACCCTAAACCCCTAAACCCCTAAGCCCCTAAACCCTAAACCCTTAACCCACATGGGCGATTGGGCCTACTTGAGGTGACAGGAACACGAATTTTTTCAACATCTCGAAATTGCGTGGAAACTGACCCACCCTCACATTTTTCATGAGCATTCCGTAATGCCTAAAATTGTTGCAAGACTCCTCCGTTCGTCCCCGAACGGCCACATGGGCCATTTCGGCCTACTTGAGGCACAGAACACGAACTTTTCAAACTGTCGCAATTGCGTGGAAACTCACCCACCCTCCTCATTTTTCATGATGATTCCAGAATGCCTAAAATTGTTGCGAGATTCCCCTGTTTGGGCCCCGAACCCTAAACCCTAAACCCAAAACTATAAACCCTAAACCCCTATACCCTTAAACCCACATGGGCCATTTGGGCCCACTTGAGGTGACAGGAACATGAACATTTTGAACATCTCGGAATTGCGTGTAAACTCACAAACCCTCCTCATTTTTCATGAGGATTCCAGAATGCCTAAAATTAATGCAGATTCCTCTGTTTGGGCCCTAAACCCCTAAACCCTAAACCCCAAACTCTAAACAAACACTAATCCCACATGGGCCCCTTGGGCCTACTTGAGGTGACAGGAACACGAACTTGTTCAACATCTCAAAATTGCTTGGAAACTCACCCACACTCCTCATTTTTCATGACGATTCAAGAATTCCTGAAATTATTGCGAGATTCCTCAGTTTGTGCCCTGAACCCTAAACCCTAAACCCACATGCCCATTTGGGCCTACTTGAGGTGACAGCAACACGAACGTTTTCGAACATCTCGGAATTGCGTGGAAACTCATCCACCATCCTCATTTTTCATGAGGATTCCATAATGCCAAAAATAGTTGCGAGATTCCTCGGCCCTAAACCCACATGGGTCATTTGGGCTTACTTGAGGTGACAGGAACACGAAAATTTCCAACACCTCGGAATTGCGTGGAAACTCACCCACCCACCTCATTTTTCATGAGGATTCAAGAATTCCTAAAATTGTTGCGAGATTCCCTTGTTTGGGACCTGAACCATAAACCCTAAACCCTAAACCTTAAACCCTAAACCCCTAAACCTTAAACCCTAAACCCACATGGGCCATTTGGGCGTACTTGAGGTGATCGGAACACGAAAATTTTCAACATCTCGGAATTGCGTGGAAACTCACCCACCCTCCTCATTTTTCATTAGGATTTTAGAATTCCTAAAATTGATGCGAGATTCCGTAGTTTAGGCCCTGAACCCTAAACCACCCTAAACCGTAAACCCTAAACCACAAAACCATAAACCCACATGGGCCATTTGGGCGTCCTTGAGGTGACAGGAACACAAACTTTTTCAACATCTCGGTCCCTGAACGGCCACATGGGCCATTTGGGCCTACTTGAGGTGAAAGGAACACGAACTTTTTCGTACTCTCACAATTGCGTGGCAACTCACCCATCCTCCTCACTTTCAAGAGGATTCCAGAATGCCTTAAATTATTGCGAGATTCCTCCCTTTGGGCCTAAACCCTAAACCCACATGGGCCATTTGGGCCTACTTGAGGTGAAAGGAACACGAACTTTTTCAACATCTTGGAATTGCGTGGCAACTCACCCACCTTCCTCATTTTTCATGAGGATTCCATAATTCCTAAAATGTTGCGAGATTTTTCCGTTTGGGCACTGAACCCTAAACCCTAAACCCCTAAACCCCCAAACCCTAAACCCTACACCCACAAGGGCAATTTGGGCCTACTTGAGGTCACAAGAACACAAACTTTTTCGACATCTCAGAATTGCGTGGAAACTCACCCACCCTCCTCATTTTTCATGAGGATTCCACAATGCCTAAAATTGTTGCGAGATTCCTCTGTTTGGGCCCTGAACGGCCACATGGGCCATTTGGGCCTACTTGAGGTGACAGGAACACGAAATTTTTCAAACTGTCGCAATTGCGTGGAAACTCACCCACCCTCCTCATTTTTCATGAGGATTCCAAAATGCCTAAAATTGTTGCGAGATTCCCCTGTTTGGGCCCCGAACCCTAAACCCTTAACCCTAAACCCTAAACCCCTAAACCCTTAAACCCTAAACCCTAAACCCACATGGGCCATTTGGGTCTACTTGAGGTGACAGAAAACGAACTTTTTAAACATCTCGGAATTGCGTGGAAACTCATCCACCCGCCTCATTTTTCACGAGGATTCCAGAACGCATAAAATTGTTGCGAGATTCCCCCGTTTCTACCCTAAACCCTAAACCCTAAACTCTAAACAAGTCTTAAACCCACATGGGCCATTTGGGCCTACTTGAGGTGAAAGGTACACAAACTATTTCAACATATCGGAATTGCGTGAAAACTCACCCACCCTCCTCATTTTTCATGACGATTCCAGAATGCCTAAAATTGTTGCGAGATTCCTCTGTTTCTGCAGTGAACAGCCACATCGGCCATTAGGGCCTTCTTGAGGTGACAGGAAGACGAACTTTTTCAACATCTCGGAATTACGTGCAGACTCACCCACCCTCCTCATTTTTCATGAGGATTCCAGAATGGCTAAAATTGTTTCGAGATTCTTTCGTTTGGGCCCTGAACGGCCACAAAAACGCCCTAAACCCACATGGGCTATTTGGGACTACTTGTGGTCACAGGAACACGAACTTTTTCAACATCTCAAAATTGCGTGGAAACTCACCCACCCTCCTCATTTTTCATGACGATTCCAGAATGCCTAAAACTATAGCTTGATTCCTCCGTTTTGGCCCTGAACCCTAAACCATAAACCCTAAACCCACATGGGCCATTTGGGCCTACTTGAGGTGACAGGAACATGAACTTTTTCAACATATCGGAATTGCGTGGAAACTCACCCACCCTCCTCATTTTTCATGAGGATTCCATTGCGAGATTCCTCCGTTTGGGCCCTGAACGGCCACATGGGCCATTTGGGCCTACTTGAGGTCACAGGAACACGAACTTTTTCAACATCTCGGAATTGCGTGGAAACTCACGCACCCTCCTCATTTTTCATGAGGATTCCAGAATAAACTGACCTACCCTCGTCATTTTTCATGAGGATTCCAGAATGACTAAAATTGTTGCGATATTCCCCTGTTTGGGCCCTGAACCATAAACCCTAAACCCTAAACCCTAAATGATATGATTCCCGAAAGAAAGGGATGATTGGATCAACTAGGAATGGAATTTCGCACCGAAAATTCAGCCTCCAGCACGTCCTAATAAGAACTGAATGTATCTCACGTTATATACCTTGGATTTGGGTGATTCTAAAACGAGGCGAAATATGGCTTTCTGAAACGCGATTTTGGCTCAAGAAACACCGAAAAATGATAAGGGAATCTAGAGATACGAAACCAAGAAATATAGAACAAAAACTGAAGTTTATAGATTATAGGAAGGCACCACAATTCCAAAGAACTGATAAGCCCAAGAACGCCACAAGGATCGATGCCCTTGATAAGTTCGAGATTCTAAAAAGAACCCTGAGAAGCTAGTCTCTCACCAAAAAGGTTAACTTTGAATTCTCGCCATCCCCCTAAAAGGCTATCGTGTTCCCTTATATAGCTGGACAACATCCATATTGAGTTTAAACTAAATATGCTTACACACAGCCCCAATAAGCCAGCCCAATAAGCCTTACTACAAAATTTTAACTAAATGTAAGAAGAATAAAACTACGTGCAGAATTTGGGCCAAGCAAAATGAAGCCTCATGCATATCCATTGAGTTTTATTCTTCAAGGTCTTCAATCTAATTAAGTGTATCAAGTAAAATGAACTTGGGCTTGTATCAACTAAAGTGGTCACCAAGAGGTTTAGTGGCCTCACTTTTTTAGCTTTTGCTCTTGTCATCTGGGCCTCCAAGAACTTGTATGTCCTCTGAGGTGACAGTAACACGAACTTTTTCAAGATCTCGGAATTGCGTGGCAACTTACCCACCCTCCTCATTTTTCATGAAGATTCCAGAATGCCTAAAATTGTTGCGAGATTCCTCCGTTTAGGCCCTGAACCCTAAGCCTTAAACCCTAAACCCACATGGGCCATTTGGGCCTACTTGAGGTGACAGAACACGAACTTTTTCAACATCTCGAATTGCGTGGAAACTCACCCACCCTCCTCATTTTTCATGAGGATTCCGTAATGCCTAAAATTATTGCGAGATTCCTCCGTTTGGCCCTAACCCTAAAGTATAAACCCTAAACCCACATGGGCCATTTGGGCCTACTTGAGGTGACGGAACACGAACTTTTTCAACATGTCGGAATTGCGTGGAAACTCACCCACCCTCCTCATTTTTCATGAGCATTCCGAATGCCTAAAATTGTTGCGAGATTCCTCCGTTTGGTCCCTAACCGCCACATGGGCCATTTGGGCCTACTTGAGGTGAAAGGAACACGAACTTTTCAAGATCTCTAATTGCGTGGCAACTCACCCACCCTCCTCATTTTTTCTTGAGGATTCCAGAATGCCTAAAATTGTTGCGAGATTCCTCCTTTTGAGCCCTGAACTCTAAACCCTAAACCCACATGGGCCATTTGGGCGTACTTGAGGTGACAAAGAACACGAAAATTTTCAACATCTCGAAATTTGGTGGAAACTCACCCACCCTCCTCATTTTTCATGACGATTCCGAATGCCTAAAATTGTTGCGAGATTCCTCTCGTTTGGTCCCCGAACGGCCACATGGGCCATTTGGGCCTACTTGAGGTGACAGAACACGAACTTTTTCAAACTCTCGCAATTGCGTGGCAACTCACCCACCCTCCTCATTTTTCATGAGGATTCCGAATGCCTAAAATTGTTGCGAGATTCCTCCGTTTGGACCCCGAACCCTAAACCTTAACCCTAAACCCCTAAATCCTAAACCCATATGGGCCATTTGGGCCTACTTGAGGTGACAGAACACGAACTTTTTCAACATCTCTAATTGGGTGGAAACTCACCCACCCTCCTCATTTTTCATGAGGATTACAGAATGCCTAAAATTGTTGTGAGATTCCTCCGTTTGGGCCCTGAACCCTAAACCCTAAACCCTAAACCCTAAAACCCTAAAACCCTAAACCCTAAACCCACATGGGCCATTTGGGCCTACCTGAGGTGAAAGGAACACGAACTTTTTCAACATCTCGGAATTGCGTGGAAACTCACCCACCCTCCTCATTTTTCATGAGGATTCCAGAATGCCTAAAATTGTTGCGAGATTCCTCTGTTTGGTCCCTGAACGGCCACATGGGCCATTTGGGCCTACTTGAGGTGAGAGGAACACGAACTTTTTCAACATCTCGGAATTGCGTGGAAACTCACCCACCCTCCTCATTTTTCATGAGGATTCCAGAATGCCTAAAATTGTTGCGAGATTCCCCTGTTTGGGCCCAGAACCCTAAACCCTAAACCCACATGGGCCATTTGCGCCTACCTGAGGTGACAGGAACACAAACTTTTTAACATCTCGGAATTGCGTGGAAACACGCCCACCCTCCTCATTTTTCATGAGGATTCCAGAATGCCTAAAATTGTTGCGCGATTCCTCCGTTTGGGCCCCCGAATCCTAAACCTTAACCCTAAACCCCTAAATCCTAAACCCAAATGGGCCATTTGGGCCTACTTGAGGTGACAGGAACACGAACCTTTGAAACATCTCGAAATTTGGTGGAAACTCTCCCACCCTCCTCATTTTTCATGACGATTCAAGAATGCCTAAAATTCTTGCGAGATTCCTCCGTTTGGGCCCTGAACCCTAAACCCTAAACCCTAAACCCTAAAACCCTAAACCCTAAACCCACATGGGCCATTTGGGCCTAACTGAGGTGAAAGGATCACGAACTTTTCAACATCTCGAATTGCGTGGAAACTCACCCACCCTCCTCATTTTTCATGAGGATTCCGTAATGCCTAAAATTGTTGCGAGATTCCTATTTTTGGTCCCCGAACGGCCACATGGGCCATTTGGGCCTACTTGAGGTGACAGGAACACGAACTTTTTCAAACTCTCGCAATTGCGTGGCAACTCACCCACCCTCCTCATTTTTCAGGAGGATTCCAGGATGCCTAAAATTGTTGCGAGATTCCCCCGTTTTGGCCCTGAACCCTAAACCCTAAACCCTAAATCCCCAAACCCCAAAACCCTAAACCCCAAACCCACATGGGCCATTTGGGCCTACTTGAGGTGACAGGAACACAAACTTTTTCAACATCTCGGAATTGCGTGGAAACTCACCCACCCTCCTCATTTTTCATGAGGATTCCAGAATCCCTAAAATTGTTGCGAGATTCCTCTATTTGGTCCCTAAATGTCCACATGGGCCATTTGGGCCTACTTGAGGTGAGAGGAACACGAACTTTTTCAAGATCTCGGAATTGCGTGGCAACTCACCCACCCTCCTCATGTTTCACGAGGATTCCAAAATGCTTCAAAATTGTTGCGAGATTCCCCCGTTTGGGCCCTGAACACACCCTTAATCCTAAACCCACATGGGCCAGTTGGGCCTACCTAAGGTGACAGGAACAGGAAATTTTTCAACATCTCGGAATTGCTTGGAAACTCACCCACCCTCCTAATTTTTTATGAAGATTCCAGAATGCCTAAAATTGCTGCGTGATTCCTCCGTTTTGACCCTGAACCCTAAACCCTAAACCTTCAACCCCAAACCCACATGGGCCATTTGGGCCTACTTGAGGTTACAGGAACACAAACTTTTTCAACCGATCGGAATTGTGTGGAAACTCACTCACATTCCTCATTTTTCATGAGGATTCCAGAATGCCTAAAATTGTTGCGAGATTCCTCCGTTTGAGCCCTGAACCCTAAACCCTAAACCCCTAAACCCCAAACCCTAAACCCACATGGGCCATTTGGGCCTACCTGAGGTGACAGGAACACAAAATTTTTCAACATCTCAAATTGCGTGGAAAATCACCCACCCACCTCATTTTTCATGAGGATTCCGAAATGGCTAAAATTATTGCGAGATTTTTCCGTTTGGGCCCTGATTTGCAACATGGGCCATTTGGGCCTACTTGAGGTGACAAAATTACGAACTTTTTCAACATCTCTAATTGCGTGGAAACTCACCCACCCTCCTCATTTTTCATGAGGATTCCGTAATGCCTAAAATTGTTGCGAGATTCCTCCGTTTGGGACCCCGAACCCAAAACCCTAAAACCTAAACCCTAAAACCTAAGAAACCCTAAACCTTACACCCACATGGGCCATTTGGGCCTACTTGAGGTGACACAGAACACGAACTTTTCAACATCTCGAATTGCGTGGAAACACACCCACCCTCCTTATTTTTCATGAGGATTCCAGAATGCCTAAAACTGTTGCGTGATTCCTCCGTTTGGACACTGAACCCTAAACCTTAAACCCAAAACCCACATGGGCCATTTGGGCCTACTTGAGGTGACAAGAACACGAACTTTTTCAACATCTCGGAATTGCGTGGAAACTCACCCACCCTCCTCATTTTTCATGAGGATTCCAGAATGCCTAAAATTGTTGCGAGATTCCTCTGTTTGGTCCCTAAATGTCCACGTGGGCCATTTGGGCCTACTTGAGGTGAGAGGAACACGAAATTTTTCAAGATCTCGGAATTGCGTGGCAACTCACCCACCCTCCTCATTTTTCACGAGGATTCCAAAATGCTTAAAATTGTTGCGAGATTCCCCTGTTTGTGCCCTGAACCCTGAACCCCAAACCCTAAACCCACATGGGCCATTTGGGCCTACCTGAGGTGACAGGAACACGAACTTTTTCAACATCTCAGAATTGCGTGGAAACTCCCCCACCCTCCTCATTTTTCATGAGGATTCCAGAATGCCTAAAATTGTTGCAGATTCCTCCGTTTGGACCCTGAACCCTAAACCTTCAACCCTAAACCCACATGGCCATTTGTTCCTACTTGAGGTGACAGGAACACGAACTTTTTCAACATCTCGGAATTGCGTGGAAACTCACCCACCCTCCTCATTTTTCATGAGGATTCCAAAATGCCTAAAATTGTTGCGAGATTCCTCCGTTTGGTCCCAAAACGGCCACATGGGCCATTTGGGCCAACTTGAGGTGAGTGGAACACAAACTTTTTCAAGATCTCGGAGTTGCGTGGCAACTCACCCACCCTCCTCATTTTTCACGAGGATTCCAAAATGCCTAAAATTGTTGCGAGATTCCTCCTTTTGAGGCCTGAACCCTAAACCTTAAACCCTAAACCCACATGGGCCATTTGGGCGTACTTGAGGTGACAGGAACACGAACTTTTTCAACATCTCGGAATTGCGTGGAAACTCACCCACCCTCCTCATTTTTCATGAGGATTCCGAATGCCTAAAATTGTTGCGAGATTCCTCCGTTTGGACACCGAAACCTAAACCTTAAACCCTAAACCCACACGGGCCATTTGGTCCTACTTGAGATCACAAGAACACAAACTTTTTCGACATTTCGAAATTGCGTGGAAAATCACCCACCCACCTCATTTTTCATGAGGATTCCGAAATGGCTAAAATTGTTGCGAGATTTTTCTGTTTGGGCCCTGATTTGCAACATGGGCCATTTGGGCCTACTTGAGGTGAGAGGAACACGAACCTTTTCAAGATCTCGGAATTGCGTGGCAACTCACCCACCCTCCTCATTTTTCACGAGGATTCAAAAATGCTTAAAATTGTTGCGAGATTCCCACGGGCCCTGAGCCCTAAACCCCAAACCCTAAACCCACATGGGCCATTTGGGCCTACCCGAGGTGACAGGAACAGAACTTTTTCAACATCTCTAATTGCATGGAAACTCACCCACCCTCCTCATTTTTTATGAAGATTCCAGAATGCCTAAAATTCTTGCGTGATTTTCCGTTTGGACCCTGAACCCTAAACCTTCAACCCTAAACCCACATGGCCATTTGGGCCTACTTGAGGTGACAGGAACACGAACTTTTTCAACATCTCGGAATTGCGTGGCAACTCACCCACCCTCCTCATTTTTCACGAGGATTCCAAAATGCTTAAAATTGTTGCGAGATTCCTATCACCCGCCTCCTCATTTTTTATGAAGATTCCAGAATGCCTAAAATTGTTGCGTGATTCCTCCGTTTGGACACTGAACCCTAAACCTTAAATCCTAAACCCGCATGGGCCATTTGGGCCTACTTGAGGTGATAGGAACTCAAACTTTTTCAGCATCTCAGAATTGCGTGGAAACTCACCCACATTCCTCATTTTTCAGGAGGATTCCAAAATGCCTAAAATTGTTGCGAGATTCATCTGTTTGGTCCCAAAATGTTCACATGGGCCATTTGGGCCTACTTAAGGTGAGAGGAACACGAACTTTTTCAAGATCTCGGAATTGCGTGGCAACTCACCCACCCTCCTCATTTTTCACGAGGATTCCAAAATGCTTAAAATTGTTGCGAGATTCGCCCGTTTGGGCCCTGAACCCTAAATCTAAGCCCCCATGGGCCATTTGGGCCTACCTGAGGTGACAGGAACACGAACTTTTTCAATATCTCGGAATTGCCTGGAAACTCACCCACCCTCCTCATTTTTCTTGAGGATTCCAGAATGCCTAAAATTGTTGCGAGATTCCTCTGTTTGGTCCCAAAATGTCCACATGGGCCATTTGGGCCTACTTGAGATGAGAGGAACACGAACTTTTTCAAGATCTCGGAATTGCGTGGCAACTCACCCACCCTCCTCATTTTTCACGAGGATTCAAAAATGCTTAAAATTGTTGCGAGATTCCCACTGCCCCGAACCCTAAAAACCCACATGGGCCATTTGGGCCTACTCGAGGTGACAGGAACACGAACTTTTCAACATCTCTAATTGCATGGAAACTCACCCGCCTCCTCATTTTTATGAAGATTCCAGAATGCCTAAAATTGTTGCGTGATTCCTCCGTTTGGACACTGAACCCTAAACCTTAAATCCTAAACCCACATGGGCCATTTGGGCCTACTTGAGGTGACAGGAACTCAAACTTTTTCAACATCTCAGAATTGCGTGGAAACTCACCCACATTCCTCATTTTTCATGAGGATTCCAAAATGCCTAAAATTGTTGCGAGATTCCTCTGTTTGGTCCCAAAATGTCCACATGGGCCATTTGGGCCTACTTGAGGTGAGAGGAACACGAACTTTTCAAGATCTCGAATTGCGTGGCAACTCACCCACCCTCCTCATTTTTCACGAGGATTCCAAAATGCTTAAAATTGTTGCGAGATTCGCCCGTTTGGGCCCTGAACCCTAAACCTAAACCCACATGGGCCATTTGGGCCTACCTGAGGTGACAGGAACACAAACTTTTTCAACATCTCAGAATTGCGTGGAAACTCACCCACCCTCCTCATTTTTCTTGAGGATTCCAGAATGCCTAAAATTGTTTGGGCCCTGAACCCTAGAACCTTAAGATTGACTCGAGCCAAACCATTTGTCACTACAGGAAAATCACTCCAGTTCTAGTTCAGCGGAAGACTCGAGCCAAATATTTGTGACTCAAGCCAAACCTCTCTGAAACTTAAAAATGACTCTAGCCAATCCAACTGACTCGAGCCAATTCTATCGGAAGCAAGGAATAGACTCAAGCCAGATCAAATCTCCTCGTGTTTGAACGCAAACTCGAGCCACCAGTGTTCGCCTCGATTCCATTTAGAACAATTCATTACAAACTGACTTGAGCCTGCCCAATTTGCCAACTCGAGCCCAATGTGTCAACCTCGAGCCAAACGACTCAGCAATGAACACCTAATGAATTTACCTCGGGTTTGAATGGAGACTTGAGCCACATATGGTGTAACTCAAGCCCAATTGATTCTGCAGTATACAAAACAAGGCAACCAGACTCGAGCCTGCCAAATGAGCCTCGAGTTTGAGGGGTGGCTCGAGCCAATCGCGTCAGAGCATTTCTTCTTGCGACATTTTCACCATGTCTCCTCCAAAATCCACCAAATC
Source organism: Acacia pycnantha (assembly GCA_025563575.1). NCBI lineage: Eukaryota > Viridiplantae > Streptophyta > Magnoliopsida > Fabales > Fabaceae > Acacia > Acacia pycnantha. The sequence continues at coordinate 409,861 of JAMWYP010000005.1, read as the reverse complement.
TCCATCCAAAACAAAGGATTCTACTTCAAAGGATGAATCTTCCTCACCTTCACCACCAAAACACTCTCAACGATCCAAGATTCCTCCTAAAAGGCTAAAGAATCAGAAACCTCAAGGCCTCAGTTAAATCAATTACATATCAAGTTTCCTTTTGAATACTCTCTACGCATCATTTATTTAAAAGTGAAACGCAATTCCTGTGTTTTACCTTCAATTCATTTATTCAAGATAGCATGCATTCTATTCTAATTGATAAATATGTGTGCATACTCTGTGCTGTATTAAACATTGGCATCACATTATTATTTGGTATTATTATTAGAGAGAATGCAGGGGAGTTTTACATTAACATATGTTTATATTTAAAAGCTCATCTTCTTTATTTGAGGAAATTTTGCTCATCTGCATTTATTTCTTTTTCGTAGTTTTGATGATGAGTTAATATCATATTTTCCTTTCATTATCTTAATTTGAAAAGAAAGGAATATTTTGATATCTCATCGCACTACTAGTTCTCTCTTGCAAGAAAAAGTTTACAATTGTGACAGGAGAATTCGGCCTATGCAAAAACTTTTCTTAAGGAAAGATGTCTTGGCGACATTGAAGCTGAGATATGCTCTACATGAGTGATCTATGGAGAAAAGGATGGAAGCTGAAGTGATCATATTCATTCAGATGAGATATAATTCAAGAAGCCACTCAAAGGCTATTCAGAGCACATGACGGAGCTCAAAGCTAGCAAATGCCCTTATCATTCATCAATTTGCACAGCATTTCTGAACTTTATCTTTTTATATTTAGTAAATTTGGTATCTATATATGCGCTTTCTCTCAAATTTGTTTTCATAAAAACATCAAAATCGCATCATATTGAACATCCAAATACTTTCAAAAAGGGGGAGAGAAAATTATTTTCTTGACATATGATTAAAGAGAAAGTCGTTTCTAACTTATCTTCATATTTTCCTCTCTACAAGTATCTCTTCTCCACTTCAATCTTTTCGCTAGTGACAAATAAGGGGGAGAGAAGGGCAAGAAAAATATGCTGGCTTAATATATTTTCATACTCATACATATCTTTCTTAAAGTTTTTGCCATCATCAAAAAAGGGGGAGAATGTTAGTTATGCTTAGTTTTGATGATGACAAATATGCTTAGTTTTGATGATGAATATAAGAGGAGAAATTTTCTATACTTCATTTATCTTCTACTTAACTCTTATATTTAATGTAGATGTGAAGTTTATTTATGAAGAATGATTTAGAAGAAGATCAACCTCTTAAATTTAATGTAGATGTGAAGTTTATTTATGAAGAATGATTTAGAAGAAGATCAACAAACAAAGAAGTATCTAATTAGAGGAAGAAGAAAGAAATTGAATCAAAGAGGAAAGAAGATGTGGAGTTCAAATGATGAAGAATGATGGGAGATGGAAGATGGAAGAACAAGAATGGAATGAGAATATCATCATTCAAGTTCCTAGATTGATTCTACAAGTCTCCACGATCAAATGGAAGTTGGAATGGCTCAAATCGGAACTAAAATAAGCAAAATCACATTTTGGGATGATATGACTCGAGCCAGGAATTTTGGCTCGAGTTTGCCTCAAAACTCGAGCCAAAAAAGATTGACTCGAGCCAAAAATGCTTTCAAAGACACCTCTGTTTCGCGCCACTGGGGCGACATATCTCTCAAACCAGAAGTCTGATTGAGGTGAAATCAAGTTTGTTGGAAACTAGACTTCCAATGCGTCATTTTGATATAAACTTCAAGTCCAAAAGAGGTCATATGAAAGAGATATGAATTGTTGAAGATGACAGTAACATCAACGTCACACAGCAGACCAACCTTCGGTAAGATGGGCGTATCTCTCAAATGAAAAATACAATTGAGTTGAAATCAGTGGCATATGAAAGTAGACATCGAGAGCGTTCCAGGGATATATAATTTTCTAACTTCGGAGCTCAGATCAGAGACTTATGGCCCTCGAAAATAGAAAAACGCTGCTCAAGAAGAACATGCAACCACCATCTGATGATAATGAATGAAATACAATGAGTTTGGAGCTAATTCTTTTTGAATTGGAAAGAAGACTCGAAGAGCTATATGGGGATTAAGTGGTTTGCCAAGTTTGGAGTTATATCAGAAAAGCTACACCCATTGGAAATTGACCTTGATAAACTCTTATCTCATCTCAAGTTAGATGTTGATGAGATTCTAAAAGACACCATGGAGACCGAGTTTGGATGTAAACTCGAGCCTAAAAGAATTGCCCCAGCCAAGTTCAACCCGTTGAAATCAAATAGCCTAATTAACTCTAGCCAATTTAGTTTACCTCGAGTTTGAGCTCTGACTCTAGCCAAATTAAGATTGACTCGAGCCAAACTATTTGTCACTACAGAAAATCACTCCAGTCAGCGAGAAATGGCTCCAATTCAGTGGAAGACTCGAGCCAAATATTTGTGACTCAAGCCAAACCTTTCTGAAACTTAAAAATGACTCTAGCCAAACCAACTGACTCGAGCCAATTCTATCAGAAGCAAGGAATAGACTCAAGCCAGATCAAATCGCCTCGAGTTTGAACACAAACTCGAGCCACCAGTGTTCGCCTCGAGTCCATTTAGAACAATTCATTACAAACTGACTTGAGCCTGCCCAATTTGCCAACTCGAGCCTGATGTGTCAACCTTGAGCCAAACAACTCAGCAATGAACACCTAATGAATTTACCTCGGGTTTGAATGGAGACTCGAGCCACATATGGTGTAACTCGAGCCCAATTGATTCTGCAGTATACAAAACAAGGCAACCAGACTCGAGCACGCCAAATGAGCCTCGAGTTTGAGGGGTGGCTCGAGCCAATCGCGTCAGAGCATTTCTTCTTGCGACATTTTCACCATGTCTCCTCCAAAATCCACCAAATCTCCATCCAAAATCAAGGATTCTACTTCAAAGGATGAATCTTCCTCACCTTCACCACCAAAACACTCTCAACGATCCAAGATTCCTCCTAAAAGGCTAAAGAATCAGAAACCTCAAGGCCTCAGCTCATCCTCGGTGACATTGATGTCGTGAATCCGATCTTCAATCCTCGCAACTCAAAGAACCCGGAGGTAAAGAATCAGAGAAAAGTTTTGTGGCCAATGAACTCATGGAGTTATACCAAGTCAAGTATTCTCGAAACATACTTGATGTGTATTATTCTCCACCTCAAACCTGGCATCTCAAATGAATTGCATCAAATTCTTCAAATGAAATAGCTTCATTTTCTTACTTATCCTTCATTTAATGCACATTTTTGAAAAAGCTTCATCATTAAATTTAGGAACCGAGCGGCACTATTTAAATCAATTACATACTGTTTCCTTTTGAATACTCTCTAGGCATCATTTATTTAAAAGTGAAACGCAATTCCTGTGTTTTACCTTCAATTCATTTATTCAAGATAGCATGCATTCTATTCTAATTGATACATATATGTGTGCATACTCTGTGCTTTATTAAACATTGGCATCACATTATTATTTGGTATTATTATTAGAGAGAATGCAGGGGAGTTTCACATTAACATATGTTTATATTTAAAAGCTCATCTTCTTTATTTGAAGAAATTTTGCTCATCTGCATTTATTTCTTTTTCTTAGTTTTGATGATGAGTTAATATCATATTTTCCTTTCATTATCTTAATTTGAAAAGAAAGGAATATTTTGATATCTCATCGCACTACTAGTTCTCTCTTGCAAGAAAAAGTTTACAATTGTGACAGGAGAATTCGGCCTATGCAAAAACTTTTCTTAAAGCACTAACAGGAGAAACCATTAAATTGAGGAAAGATGTCTTGGCGACATTGAAGCTGAGATATGCTCTACATGAGTGATCTATGGAGAAAAGGATGGAAGCTGAAGTGATCATATTCATTCAGATGAGATATAATTCAAGAAGCCACTCAAAGGCTATTCAGAGCACATGACGGATCTCAAAGCTAGCAAATGCCCTTCATTGATCATTCATCAATTTGCAGAGTCTGAACTTTATCTTTTTATATTTAGTAAATTTGGTATCTATATATATGCGCTTTCTCTCAAATTTGTTTTCATAAAAACATCCAAATTGCATCATATTGAACATAAAGTAGTAAGAAAAAAAGTTATGAAATTATAAAGCTAAGAGATCACTAAAAACATAAAGTAGTAGTAAGAAATAAATTAAGTGATTAAGTCAAATATAACACAAAAATAGTAACTTAAAGAAAATATGACAACAAAATAACAAATCGAAATCAAATAAATTAAAAACATACACTTGAGAAGAAACTGGATAAAACACACACACACACATGAGAAGGGACTTAAGGATAAACGAGAGAATTTTCTGATACATAGAGATGATAAATTATAAGTGTTATAATAAAGAAACAATAATTAAAGCAAAAAAATCAACTAAATAAATATTAGCGTAACAAATAATAAGAAAGCTCACATAAAGTTTTGAAATTATAAAGCCAAAGAAAATATAACTAAAATCATAAAGTAGTAATAAAAAATTAACTGATTAAGTCAAATATAACAGAAAAATAGTAACTCAAAGAAAATATGACAACAAAATAACAAATCTAAATCAAATAAATTAAAAAGGAGAGAAATTTCTGATACATAGACATGATAAATAATAAGTGTGACATTAAATAAATAATAATTAAAGAAAAAAAATCAAGTAATTAAATATTAACATAACAAATAATAAGTAAGCTAATATAAAGTTGCGAGATTCCTCCGTTTGGGCCCTGAACCCCTAAACCCCTAAAACCCTAAACCCACATGGGCCTACTTGAGGTGATAGGCACACGAAAATTTTCAACATCTCGGAATTGCGTGGAAACTCACCCACCCGCCTCATTTTTCATTAGGATTTCAGAATTCCTAAAATTGTTGCGAGATTCCGCAGTTTGTGCCCTAAACCACCCTAAACCGTAAACCGTAAACCCCTAAACCATAAACCCACATGGGCCATTTGGGCCTACATGAGGTGACAGGAACACGAACTTTTTCAACATCTCGGAATTGCGGGAAACTCACCCACCCTCCTCATTTTTCATGAGCATTCCATAATGCCTAAAATTGTTGCGAGATTCCTCTGTTTGGTCCCTGAATGACCACATGGGCCATTTGGGCCTACTTGAGGTGAAAGGAACACGAACTTTTTCGCACTCACACAATGGCGTGGCAACTCACCCATCCTCCTCACTTTCATGAGGATTACAGAATGCCTTAAATTATTGCGAGATTCCTCCCTTTGGGCCTAAACCCTAAACCCATATGGGCCTTTTGGGCCTACTTGAGGTGACAGGAACACCAACTTTTTCAACATTTTGGAATTGCATGGTAACTCGCCCACCCTCCTCATTTTTCATGAGGATTCCAGAATACCTAAAATTATTGCATTCTTCCTCCGTTTGTGCCCTGAACCCTAAACCTAAACCCTAAACCCACATGGGCCATTTGGGGCTACTTGAGGTGACAGGAACACGAACTTTTTCAACATCTCGGAATTGCGTGGAGACTCACCCACCCTCCTCATTTTCATGAGGATTCCAGAATACCTAAAATTGTTGCGAGATTCCTCTGTTTGGTCCCTGAACGGCCACATGGGCCATTTGGGCCTACTTGAGGTGAAAGGAACACGACCTTTTTCGAACTCTTGCAATTGCGTGGCAACTGACCCATCCTCCTCACTTTCATGAGGATTCCAGAATGCCTAAAATTATTGCGAGATTCCTCCCTTTGGGCCCTACACTCCTAAACCCTAAACCCTTAACCCACATGGGCGATTGGGCCTACTTGAGGTGACAGGAACACGAATTTTTTCAACATCTCGGAATTGCGTGGAACTCACCCACCCTCACATTTTTCATGAGCATTCCAGAATGCATAAAATTGTTGCAAGATTCCTCTGTTTGGTCCTTGAACGGCCACATGGGCCATTTCGGCCTACTTCAGGTGACAGGAACACGAACTTTTTCAACACCTTGGAATTGCGTGGAAACTCACCCACCCTCCTCATTTTTCATGAGGATTCTAGAATGCCTAAAATTTTTGCCAGAGTCCTCCGTTTGCGCCCTGAACCCTAAACCCTAAACCCACATGGGTCATTTGGCCCTACTTGAGGTGACAGGAACACAAACTTTTTCGAACATCTCGGAATTGCGTGGAAACTCACCCACTGTCCTCATTTTTCATGAGGATTCCATAATGCTAAAAATTGTTGCGAGATTCCTCCGTTTGGGCCCTGAACCCCTAAACCCTAAAACCCTAAAACCCTAAAACCCTAAACCCTAAACCCTAAACCCTAAACCCTAAACCCTAAACCCTAAACCCTAAACCCTTAAACCGTAGACCCTAAACCCACATTGGCCATTTGGGCTTACTTGAGGTGACATGAAAACGAACTTTTTAACCATCTCGGAATTGCGTGGAAACTCACCCACCCTCCTCATTTTTCACGAGGATTCCAGAATGCATAAAATTGTTGCGAGATTCCCCTGTTTCGGCCCTAAACCCCTAAACCCTAAACCCTAAACTCTAAACACACCCTAAACCCACATGGGCCATTTGGGCCTACTTGAGGTGATAGGCACACGAAAATTTTCAACATCTCGGAATTGCGTGGCAACTCACCCACCCTCCTCATTTTTCATGAGGATTCAAGAATGCCTAAAATTGTTGTGAGATTCCTTCGTTTGGGCCTGAACCCTGAACTTTAAACCCTAAACCCCTAAACCCTAAAACCACATGGGCCATTTGGCCTACTTGAGGTGACAGGAACACGAACTTTTTGAACATCTCGTAATTGCGTGGAAACTCACCCACCCTCCTCATTTTGCATGAGGATTTCAGAATGCCTAAAATCGTTGCGAGATTCCTCTGTTTGGTCCCTGAACGGCAACATGGGAAAATTGGGCCTACTTGAGGAGAAAGGAACACGAACATTTTCGAACTCTCGCAATTGCGTGGCAACTCACCAATCCTCCTCACTTTCATGACGATTCCAAAATGCCTTAAATTATTGCGAGATTCCTTCCTTTGGGCCCTAAACCCCTAAACCATAAACCCACAAGGGCCATTTGGGCCTACTTGAGGTGATAGGCACACGAAAATTTTCAACATCTCGGAATTGCGTGGCAACTCACCCACCCTCCTCATTTTTCATGAGGATTCCAGAATGCCTAAAATTGTTGTGAGATTCCTTCGTTTGGGCCTGAACCCTAAACTTTAAACCCTAAACACTAAAACCACATGGGCCATTTGGGCGTACATGAGGTGACAGGAACACGAACTTTTTCAACATCTCCGAATTGCGTGGAAACTCACCCACCCTCCATATTTTTAATGAGGATTCCAGAATGCCTAAAATTGTTGCGATATTCCTCTGTTTGGTCCCTGAAAGGCCACATGGGCCATTTGGGCCTACTTGAGGTGAAAGGAACACGAACTTTTCGCACTCACACAATTGCGTGGCAACTCACCCATCCTCCTCACTTTCATGAGGATTCAGAATGCCTTAAATTATTGCGAGATTCCACCCTTTGGGCCCTAAACCCTAAACCCACATGGGCCATTTGGGCCTACTTGAGGTGACAGGAACAAAAACTTTTTCAACATCTCGGAATTGCGTGGCAACTCGCCCACCCTCCTCATTTTTCATGAGGATTCCAGAATGCCTAAAATTATTGCCAGCTTCCTCCGGTTGTGCCCTGAACCCTAAACCCACATGGGCCGTTTGGGCCTACTTGAGGTGACAGGAACACGAAAATTTTCAACACCTCAGAATTGCGTGGAAACTCACCCACCATCCTCATTTTCATGAGGATTCCAGAATGCTTAAAATTGTTGCGAGATTCCTCTGTTTCGGCCCTAAACCCCTAAACCCTAAACTCTAAACAAACCTAAACCCACATGGGCCATTTGGGCTACTTGAGGTGACAGGAACACGAACATTTTCAACATCTCGGAATTGCATGGCAACTCACCCACCCTCCTCATTTTTCATGAGCATTTCCATAATTCCTAAATTTGTTGCGACATTCCTTCGTTTGGGCCCTGAACCCTAAAACCCTAAACCCTAAACCCACGTGGGCGATTGGGCCTACTTGAGGTGACAGGACAACGAACTTTTTAAACATCTCGGAATTGCGTGGAAACTCACGCACCCTCCTCATTTTTCACGAGGATTCCAGAATGCATAAAATTAATGCCAGTTCCCCCGTTTGGGCCCTAAACCACTAAAACCTAAACCCTAAACTCTAAACAAACCCTAAAACCACGTGGGCCCCTTGGGCCTACTTGAGGTGACTGGACCACGAACTTGTTCAATATCTCAGAATTGCGTGGCAACTCACCAACACTCCTCATTTTCAATGAGGATTCTAGAATGCCTATAATTTTTGCGAGATTCCTCCGTTTGGGCCCTGAACCCTAAACCCTAAACCCACATGGGTCATTTGGGCCTACTTGAGGTGACAGGAACACGAACTTTTGAAACATCTCGGAATTGCGTGGAAACTCACCCACCCTCCTCATTTTACATGACGATTCATAATGCCAAAAATTGTTCCGAGATTCCTCCGTTTGGGCCCTGAACCCCTAAACCCCTAAAACCCTAAACCCATTTGGGCCTACTTGAGGTGATAGGCACCCGAAAATTTTCAACATCTCGGAATTGCGTGGAAACCCACCCACCCACCTCATTTTTCATTAGGATTCCAGAATTCCTAAAATTGTTGTGAGATTCCGCAGTTTGGGCCCTGAACCCTAAACCACCCTAAACCGTAAACCCTAAACCCCTAAACCATAAACCCACATGGGCCATTTGGGCGTACATGAGGTGACAGGAACACGAACGTTTTCAACATCTCGGAATTGCGGGGAACTCACCCACCCTCCTCATTTTCATGAGGATTCCATAATGCCTAAAATTGTTGCGAGATTCCTCTGTTTGGTCCACGAACGACCACATGGGCCATTTGGGCCTACTTGAGGTGAAAGGAACATGAACTTTTCGCACTCTCACAATTGCGTGGCAACTCACCCATCCTCCTCACTTTCATGAGTATTCCAGAATGCCTAAAATTGTTGTGAGACTCCTCCTTTTGAGGCCTGAACCCTAAACCCACATGGGCCATTTGGGCGTACTTGAGGTGACAGGAACACGAACTTTTTCAACATTTCGAAATTGCATGGCAACTCGCCCACCCTCCTCATTTTTTATGAGGATTCCAGAATACCTAAAATTATTGCAAGCTTCCTCCGTTTGTGCCTTGAACCCTAAACCACCCTAAACCTAAACTCTAAACCCACATGGGCCATTTGGGGCTACTTGAGGTGACAGGAACACGAACTTTTTCAACAACACGGAGTTGCGTGGACACTCACCCACCCTCCTCATTTTTCATGAGGATTCCAGAATGCCTAAAATTGTTGCGAGATTCCTCTGTTTGGTCCCTGAACGGCCACATGGGCCATTTGGGCCTACTTGAGGAGAAAGGAACACGAACATTTTCGAACTCTCGCAATTGCGTGGCAACTCACCCATCCTCCTCACTTTCATGACGATTCCAAAATGCCTTAAATTATTGCGAGATTCCTCCCTTTGGGCCCTAAACCCTAAACCCCTAAACCCTAAACCCACATGGGCCATTTGGGCCTACTTGAGGTGATAGGCACACGAAAATTTTCAACATCTCGGAATTGCGTGGCAACTCACCCACCCTCCTCATTTTTCATGAGGATTTCAGAATGCCTAAAATTGTTGTGAGATTTTTCCGTTTGGGCCCTGAACCCTAAACCCTAAACCCACATAGGTCATTTGGGCCTACTTGAGGTGACAGGAACACAAACTTTTTCGAACATCTCGGAATTGCGTGGAAACTCACCCACTGTCCTCATTTTTCACGAGGATTCATAATGCCAAAATTTGTTGCGAGATTCCTCCGTTTGGGCCCTGAACCCCTAAACCCCTAAAACCCTAAACCCACATGGGCCTACTTGAGGTGATAGGCACACGAAAATTTTCAACATCTCGAAATTGCGTGGAAATCCAACCACCCTCCTCATTCTTCCTGATGATTCCAGAATTCCTAAAATTGTTGCGAGATTCCTCCGTTTCTGCCGTAAACCACCCTAAACCGTAAACCCTAAACCCCTAAACCCTAAACCCACATGGGCCATTTGGACCTACTTCAGGTGACAGGAACATGAACTTTTTAAACATCTCGGAATTGCGTGGAAACTAACCCAGCCTCCTCATTATTCATGGCGATTCCAGAATGTCTAAAATTGTTGCGAGATTCCTCTCTTTGTGCCCTGAACGGCCACATGGGCCATTTGGGCCTACTTGAGGTGAAAGGAACACGAACTTTTTCGAACTGTCACAATTGCGAGGCAACGCACCCATCCTCCTCACTTTCATGAGGGTTCCGGAATGCCTAAAATTTTTGCGAGATTCCTCCCTTTGGGCCCTAAACCCTAAACCAATATGGGCCATTTGGGCCTACTTGAGGTGACAGGAACACGAACCTTTGAAACATCTCGAAATTTGGTGGAAACTCACCCACCCTCCTCATTTTTCATGAGGATTCCAGAATGCCTAAAATTGTTGCAAGATTCCTCCGTTTGGGCCGTGAACGGCCACATGGGCCATTTGGGGCTACTTGAGGTGACAGGAACACGAACTTTTCAACATCTCGGAATTGCGTGGAGACTCACCCACCCTCCTCATTTTCATGACAATTCCAGAATGCCTAAAATTGTTGCGAGATTCCTCTGTTTGGTCCCCTGAACGGCCACATGGGCCATTTGGGCCTACTTGAGGTGAGCGGAACACGAACTTTTCAACTCTTGCAATTGCATGGCAACTCACCCATCCTCCTCATTTTTCATGAGGATTCCAGAATGCCTAAAATTATTGCGAGATTCCTCCCTTTGGGCCCTACACCCCTAAACCCTAAACCCTTAACCCACATGGGCGATTGGGCCTACTTGAGGTGACAGGAACACGAATTTTTTCAACATCTCGGAATTGCGTGGAAACTCACCCACCCTCACATTCTTCATGAGGATTCCAGAATGCCTAAAATTGTTGCAAGATTCCTCCGTTTGTGCCATGAACGGCTACATGGGCCATTTGGGCCTACTTGAGGTGACAGGAACACGAACTTTTTCAACATCTCGGAATTGCGTGGAAACTCACCCACCCTCCTCATTTTTCTTGAGGATTCCAGAATGGTTAAAATTGTTGCGAGATTCCTCCCTTTGGTCCCTAAACCCTAAACCCTAAACCCTAAACCCTGAACCCTAAAACCTGAACCCTAAACGCCTAAACCCTATAAACCCTAAACCCACATGGGCCATTTGGGCCAACGTGAGGTGACAGGAACCCTAACTTTTTCAACATCTCGGAATTGCATGGAAACTCACGCACCCTCCTCATTTTTCATGAGGATTCCAGAATAAACTCACCTACACTCGTCATTTTTCATGAGGATTCCAGAATAAACTCACCTACACTCGTCATTTTTCATGAGGATTCCAGAATGACTAAAATTGTTGCGAGATTCCCTGTTTGGGCCCTGAACCATAAACCCTAAACCCTAATCTCTAAACCCCTAAACCCTAAACGCTAAACCCTAAATGATATGATTCCCGAAAGAAAGGGATGATTGGATCAACTAGGAATGGAATTTCGCACCAAAAATTCAGCCTCCAGCACGTCCTGATAAGAACCGAATGTATCTCACGCTATATACCTTGGATTTGAGTGATTCTAAAACGAGGCGAAATATGGCTTTCTGAAACGCGATTTTGGCTCAAGAAACGTCGAAAAATGATAAGGGAAACTAGAGATACGAAACCAAGAAATATAGAACAAAAGCGAAGTTTATAGATTATAGGAAGGCGCCACAATTCCAAAGAACTGATAAGCCCAAGAACGCCACAAGGATCGATGCCCTTGATAAGTTCAGAGATTCTAAAAAAGAACCCTAGAGAAGCTAGTCTCTCACCAAAAAGGTTAACTTTGAATTCTGCCATCCCCCTAAAAGGCTATATAAAACTGTTGCGAGATTCCCCCGTTTGGGCCTTGAACCCTAAACCCCAAACCCTAAACCCACATGGGCTATTTGGGCCTACCTGAGGTGACAGGAACACGAACTTTTTCAACCTCTCGGAATTGCATGGAAACTCACCCACCCTCCTCATTTTTTATGAAGATTCCATAATGCCTAAAATTGTTGCGTGATTCCTCCGTTTGGGCCTACTTGAGGTGACAGGAACAAGAACTTTTTCAACCTATTGGAATTGTGTGGAAACTCACCCACCTTCCTCATTTTTCATGACGATTCCAGAATGCCTAAAATTGTTGCGAGATTCCCCCTTTTGAGCCCTGAACCCTAAACCTTAAACCCTAAACCCTAAACCCACAAGGGCCTACTTGAGGTGACAGAAACACGAAATATTTCAAAATCTCGGAATTGCTTGGAAGCTCACCCACCCTCATCATATTTCATGAGGGTTCCAGAATGCCTAAAATTGTTGTGAGATTCCTCCGTTTGGCCCTTGAACGGCCACATGGGCCATTTGGGCCTACTTGAGGTGACAGGAACACGAACTTTTTCAACATCTCGGAATTGCGTGGAAACTCACCCACCCTACTCATTTTTCATGAGGATTCCAAAATGCCTAAAATTGTTGCGAGATTCCTCCGTTTGGGCCCTGAACCCTAAGACCTAAACCCTAAACCCTAAACCCTATAAACCCTAAACCCACATGGGCCATTTGGGCCAACTTGAGCTGACAGGAACACGAACTTTTTCAACATCTCGGAATTGCGATGATACTCACCCACCCTCCTCATTTTCATGAGGATTCCAGAATAAACTCACCTACCCTCCTCATTTTTCATGAGGATTCCAGAATGCCTAAAATTTTTGCAAGATTCCTCTGTTTAGCCTAAACGGCCACATGGGCCCTACTTGAGGTAACAGGAACATGAACTTTTTCAACATCTCGGAATTGCGTGGAAACTCACCCACCCTCCTCATTTTTCATGAGGATTCCAGAATGCCTAAAATTGTTGCGAGATTCCTCCATTTGGGCCCTGAACGGCCACATGGGCCATTTGGGCCTACTTGAGGTGACAGGAACACAAACTTTTTCAACATCTCAGAATTGCGTGGAAACTCACCCACCCTCCTCATTTTTCAAGAGGATACCAGAATGCCTAAAACCCACATGGGCCATTTGTGCCTACTTGAGGTGAAAGGAACACGAATTTTTTCAACCTATCAGAATTGTGTGGAAACTCACCCACCTTCCTCATTTTCCATGAGGATTCCAGAATGCCTAAAATTGTTGCGAGATTCCTCCGTTTGGGCCCTGAACCCTAATCCCTAAAACCTAAACCCCTAAACACGTAAACCCTAAACCCTAAATTTTAAACCCTCCTCATTTTTCATGAGGATTCCAGAATTGCTAAAATTCTTGCGAGAGTCCTCCTTTTGAGCCCTGAACCCTAAACCCTAAACTTTAAACCCTAAACCCCTAACCCCTAAACCCTAAACCCTAAACCCACCTGGACCATTTGGGCCTACTTGATGTGAAAGGAACACGAACTTTTTCAACATATCGGAATTGCGCGGAAACTCACCCACCCTCCTCATTTTTCTTGAGGATTCCAGAATGCCTAAAATTGTTGCGAGATTCCTCCGTTTGGGCCCTGAACCCTAAGACCTAAACCCTAAACCCTAAACCCTAAAACCCTAAACCCACATGGGCCATTTGGGCCAACTTGAGGTGACAGGAACACGAACTTTTTCAACATCTCGGAATTGCGATGATACTCACCCACCCTCCTCATTTTTCATGAGGATTCCAGAATAAACTCACCTACCCTCCTCATTTTTCATGAGGATTCCAGAATGCCTAAAATTTTTGCAAGATTCCCCCTAAAATCCCAAAACCCTAAACCCTAAACCCACATGGGCCATTTGGGCGTACTTGAGGTGACAGGAACACGAACTTTTTCAACATCTCAGAATTGCGGGGAAACTCACCCACCTTCCTCATTTTTCATGAGGATTCCAGAATGCCTAAAATTGTTGCGAGATTCCCCCTTTTGGGCCCTGAACCCTAAACCTTAAACCCTAAACCCTAAACCCACAAGGGCCATTTGGGCCTACTTGAGGTGACAGGAACACGAACTTTTTCAACGTCTCGGAATTGCGTGGAAACTCACCCACCTTCCTCATTTTTCATGAGGATTCCAGAATGCCTAAAATTGTTGCGAGATTCCACATGGGCCATTTGGGCCTACTTGAGGTGACAGGAACACGAACTTTTTCAACATATCGGAATTGTGTGGAAACTCACCCACCCTCCTCATTTTTCATGAGGATTCCAGAATGCCTAAATTTTTTGCGAGATTCCTCCGTTTGGGCCCTGAACCCTAAATCCACATGGGCCATTTGGGCCTACTTGAGGTGAAAGGAACACGAACTTTTTCAAGATCTTGGGATTGCGTGGCAACTCACCCACCCTCCTCATTTTTCATGAGGATTCGAGAATGCCTAAAATTGTTGCGAGATTCCCCCGTTTGGGTCCTGAGCCTTTACCCTAAACCCTAAACCCTGAACCCTAAACCCACATGGGCCATTTGGGCCTACCTGAGGTGACAGGAACATGAACTTTTTCAACGTACCGGAATTGCGTGGAAACTCACCCTCCTTCCTCATTTTTCATGAGGATTCCAGAATACCTAAAATTGTTGCGAGATTCCACATGGCCCATTTGGGCCTACTTGAGGTGACAGGAACAGGAACTTTTTCAACCTATCGGATTGCGTGGAAACTCACCCACCTCCTCATTTTTCATGAGGATTCCGAATGCCTAAAATTGTTGTGAGATTCCCCCTTTTGAGCCCTGAACCCTAAACCTTAAACCCTAAACCCTAAACCCTAAACCCACAAGGGCCATTTGGGCCTACTTGAGGTGACAGGAACACGAACATTTTCAACATCTCGGAATTGCGTGGAAACTCACCCACCTTCCTCATTTTTCATGAGGATTCCAGAATGCCTAAAATTGTTGCGAGATTCCACATGGGCCATTTGGGCCTACTTGAGGTGACAGGAACATGAACTTTTTCAACCTATCGGAATTGTGTGGAAACTCACCCACCTTCCTCATTTTTCATGAGGATTCCAGAATGCCTAAATTTTTTGCGAGATTCCTCCGTTTGGGCCCTGAACCCTAAACCTTCAACCCTAAACCCTAAACCCACATGGGCCATTTGGGCCTACTTGAGGTGAAAGGAACACGAACTTTTTCAAGATCTCGGAATTGCGTGGCAACTCACCCACCCTCCTCATTTTTCATGAGGATTCCAGAATGCCTAAAATTGTTGCGAGATTCCTCTGTTTGGGCCACTGTGCCATAAACCCTAAACCGTAAACCCTAAACCCACATGGGCCATTTGGGCCTACTTGAGGTGACAGGAACACGAACTTTTTAAACGTATCGGAATTGCGTGGAAACTCACCCACCTTCCTCATTTTTCATGAGGATTACAGAATGCCAAAAATTGTTGCGAGATTCCTCCGTTTGGGCCATGAACCCTAAACCCTAAAACCTAAACCCCTAAACTCGTAAACCCTAAACCCTAAAACCCACATGGGCCATTTGTGCCTACTTGAGGTGAAAGGAACACGAACTTTTTCAACATCTCGGAATTGCATGGAAACTCACCCGCCCTCCTCATTTTTTATGAAGATTCCAGAATGCCTAAAATTGTTGCGTGATTCCTCCGTTTGGACACTGAACCCTAAACCTTAAATCCTAAACCCACATGGGCCATTTGGGCCTACTTGAGGTGACAGGAACTCAAAATTTTTCAACATCTCAGAATTGCGTGGAAACTCACCCAGCCTCCTCATTTTTCTTGAGGATTCCAGAATGCCTATAATTGTTGTGAGATTCCTCCGTTTGGGCCTTGAACGGCCACATGGGCCATTTGGGCCTACTTGAGGTGAGAGGAACACGAACTTTTTCAAGATCTCGGAATTGCGTGGCAACTCACCCACGCTCCTCATTTTTCACGAGTTTTCCAAAATGCCTAAAATTGTTGCGAGATTCCCCCGTTTGGGCCCTGAACCCTAAACCCCAAACCCTAAACCCACATGGGCCATTTGGGCCTACCTGAGGTTACAGGAACACGAACTTTTTCAACATCTCGGAATTGCATGGAAACTCATCCACCGTCCTCATTTTTTATGAAGATTGCAGAATGCCTAAAATTGTTGCCTGATTCCTTCGTTTGGACCCTGAACCTTAAACCTTCAACCCTAAACCCTAAACCCACATGGGCCATTTGGGCCTACCTGAGGTGACAGGAACACGAACTTTTTCAACATCTCGGAATTGCGTGGAAACTCACCCACCCTCCTCATTTTTCACGAGGATTCCAAAATGCTTAAAATTGTTGCGCCCGTTTGGGCCCCCGAACCCCTAAACCCTAAACCCACATGGGCCATTTGGGCCTACTTGAGGTGACAGGAACACGAACTTTTCAACATCTCGAATTGCGTGGAAAATAACCCACCCACCTCATTTTTCATGAGAATTCCAAAATGGCTAAAATTGTTGCGAGAATTCCAGTAGGACCCACATGGGCCATTTGGGCCTACCTGAGGTGACAGGAACATGAACATTTTCAACATCTCGGAATTGCGTGGAAACTCACCCACCCTCCTCATTTTCATGAGGATTCCAGAATACCTAAAATTGTTGCGAGATTCCACATGGCCCATTTGGGCCTACTTGAGGTGACAGGAACAGGAACTTTTTCAACCTATCGGAATTGTGTGGAAACTCACCCACCTTCCTCATTTTTGATGACGATTCCAGAATGCCTAAAATTGTTGTGAGATTCCCCCTTTTGAGCCCTGAACCCTAAACCTTAAACCCTAAACCCTAAACCCACATGGGCCATTTGGGCCTACTTGAGGTGACAGGAACACGAACCGTTGAAACATCTCGAAATTTGGTGGAAACTCACCCACCCATCTCATTTTTCATGAGAATTCCAGAATGCCTAAAATTGTTGCGAGATTCCTCCGTTTATGCCGTGAACCCTAAACCTTCAACCCTAAACCCTAAACGGCCACATGGGCCATTTGGGCCTACTTGAGGGGAAAGGAACACGAACTTTTCAAGATCTCGCAATTGCGTGGCAACTCACGCACCCTCCTCATTTTTCATGAGGATTCCAGAATGCCTAAAAATGTTGCAAGATTCCTCCGTTTGGGCCCTGATACTTGAGGTGAAAGGAACACGAACTTTTTCAACATCTCGGAATTGCATGGAAACTCACCCGCCCTCCTCATTTTTTATGAAGATTCCAAAATGCCTAAAATTGTTGCGTGATTCCTCCGTTTGGACACTGAACCCTAAACCTTAAATCCTAAACCCACATGGGCCATTTGGGCCTACTTGAGGTGACAGGACCTCAAAATTTTTCAACATCTCAGAATTGCGTGGAAACTCACCCAGCCTCCTCATTTTTCTTGAGGATTCCAGAATGACTAAAATTATTACGAGATTCCTCTGTTTGGTCCCTATACGTCCACATGGGCCATTTGGGCCTACTTGATGTGAGAGGAACACAAACTTTTTCAAGATCTCGGAATTGCGTGGCAACTCACCCACCCTCCTCATTTTTCACGAGGATTCCAAAATGCTTAAAATTGTTGCGAGATTCCCCCGTTTGGGCCCTGAACCCTAAACCCCAAACCCTAAACCCACATGGGCCATTTGGGCCTACCTGAGGTGACAGGAACACGAACTTTTTCAACATCTCGGAATTGCATGGAAACTCACCCAGCCTCCTCATTTTTTATGAAGATTCAGAGAATGCCTAAAATTGTTGCCTGATTCCTTCGTTTGGACCCTGAACCCTAAACCTTCAACCCTAAACCCTAAACCCACATGGGCCATTTGGGCCTACCTGAGGTGACAGGAACACGAACTTTTTCAACATCTCGGAATTGCGTGGAAACTCACCCACCCTCCTCATTTTTCATGAGCATTCCAGAATGCGTAAAATTGTTGCGAGCTCCTCATTTTTCACGAGGATTCCAAAATGCTTAAAATTGTTGCGCCCGTTTGGGCCCTGAACCCTAAACCCACATGGGCCATTTGGGCCTACCTGAGGTGACAGGAACACGAACTTTTTCAACATCTCGGAATTGCGTGGAAACTCACCCACCCTCCTCATTTTTCATGAGGATTCCAGAATGCCTAAAATTGTTGCGAGACTCCTCGGTTTGGTCCCTGAACGGGCCACTTGGGCCCACTTGAGGTGACAGGAACATGAACTTTTTCAACATCTCAGAATTGCGTGGAAACTCACCCACCCTCCTCATTTTTCATGAGGATTCCAGAATGCCTAGAATTGTTGCGCCCGTTTGGGCCCTGAACCCTAAACCCACATGGGCCATTTGGGCCTACCTGAGGTGACAGGAACACGAACTTTTTCAACATCTCGGAATTGCATGGAAACTCACCCACCCTCCTCATTTTTCATGAGGATTCCAGAATGACTAAAATTATTGCGAGATTCCTCTATTTGGTTCACAAAACGGCCACATGGGCCATTTGGGCCTACTTGAGGTGAGAGGAACACGAACTTTTTCAAGATCTCGAAATTGCGTGGCAACTCACCCACGCTCCTCATTTTTCACGAGGATTCCAAAATGCTTAAAATTGTTGTGAGATTCCCCGTTTGGGCCCTGAACCCTAAACCCACAAGGGCCATGTGGGCCTACTAGAGGTTACAGGAACACGAACTTTTTCAACGTCTCAGAATTGCGTGGAAACTCACCCACCCTCCTCATTTTTCATGAGGATTCCAGAATGCCTAAAATTGTTGCGAGATTCCTCCTTTTGAGGCCTGAACCCTAAACCGTAAACCCTAAACCCCTAAACCCACATGGGCCATTTGGGCCTACTTGAGGTCAAAGGAACACGAACTTTTTCCACATCTCGGAATTGCGTGGAAACTCACCCACCCTCCTCATTTTTCATGAGGATTCAAGAATGCCTAAAATTGTTGCGAGATTGCTCCGTTTGGGCCCTGAACGGCCCCATGGGCCATTTGGGCCTACTTGAGGTCAAAGGAACACGAACTTTTTCAACATCTCGGAATTGCGTGGAAACTCACCCACCCTCCTCATTTTTCATGAGGATTCCAGAATGCCTAAAATTGTTGCGAGATTCCTCCATTTGGGCCATGAACCCTAAACCCTAAAACCTAAACCCCTAAACGCGTAAACCCTAAACCCTAAACCCTAAAACCCACATGGGCCATTTGTGCCTACTTGAGGTGAAAGGAACACGAACTTTTTCAACATCTCGGAATTGCGTGGAAACCCTTCCACCGCCCTCATTTTCATGACGATTCCACAATGCCTAAAATTGTTGCGAGATTCCACGGTTTGGTCTCTGAACGGCCACATGGGCCGTTTGAGCCTACTTGAGGTGACAGGAACACGAACTTTTTTAAACTCTCGCTATTGCGTGGCAACTCACCCATCCTCCTCATTTTTCATGAGGAGTCAAGAATGCCTAAAATATTTGCGAGATTCCCCTTTTTCGGCCCTGAACCATAAACCCTAAACCCTAAACTCTAAACCCCTAAACCCTAAACCCTAAACCCACATGGGCCATTGGGAATACTTGAGGTGAAAGGAACACGAACTTTTTTAAGATCTCGGAATTGCGTGGCAACTCACCCACCCTCCTCATTTTTCATGAGGATTCCAGAATGCCTAAAATTGTTGCAATATTCCCCCGTTTGGGCCCTGAGCCCTAAACCGTAAACCCCTAAACCCTAAACCAACATGGGCCAGTTGGGCCTACTTCAGGTGACAGGAACACGAACTTTTCAACATCTCGGAATTGCGTGGAAACTCACCCACCCTCCTCATTTTTCATGAGGATTCTAGAATGCCTAAAATTGTTGCGAGATTCCTCCGTTTGGGCCCTGAACGGCCACATGGGCCATTTGGGCCTACTTGAGGTGACAGGAACACGAACATTTTCAACATCTCGGAATTGCGTGGAAACTCACCCACCCTACTCATTTTTCATGAGGATTCCATAATGCCTAAAAT
Organism: Acacia pycnantha; assembly: GCA_025563575.1. Classification (NCBI taxonomy): domain Eukaryota; kingdom Viridiplantae; phylum Streptophyta; class Magnoliopsida; order Fabales; family Fabaceae; genus Acacia; species Acacia pycnantha. The sequence goes on along the minus strand of JAMWYP010000005.1, from coordinate 389,643 downwards.
TGTTGCGAGATTCCCCCGTTTAGCCCAAACGGCCACATGGGCCCTACTTGAGGTAACAGGAACATGAACCTTTTCAACATCTCAGAATTCCGTGGAAACTCACCCACCCTCCTCGTTTTTCATGAGGATTCCTAAATCCCTAAAATTGTTGCGAGATTCCTCCGTTTGGGTCGTGAACGGCCACATGGGCCATTTGGGCCTACTTGAGGTGACATGAACACGAACTTTTTCAACAACACGGAGTTGCGTGGAAACTCACCCACCCTCCTCATTTTTCATGAGGATTCAAGAATACCTAAAATATTTGCGAGATTCCCCTGTTTGGGCCCTGGACCATAATTCCTAAACCCTAAACTCTAAAGCCCTAAACCCCTAAACCCTAAACCCTAAACCCTAAACCCACATGGGCCATTTGGGCCTACTTGAGGTGAAAGGAACACGAACTTTTTCACATCTGAATTGCGTGGCAACTCACCCACCCTCCTCATTTTTCATGAGGATTCCAGAATGCCTAAATTTTTTGCGAGATTCCTCCGTTTGGGCCCTGAACTCTAAACCTTAAAACCTAAACCCCTAAACCCTGAACCCTAAATCCTAAACCCACATGGCCCATTTGGACCTACTTGAGGTGACAGCAACACGAAATTTTTCAACATCTCGGAATTTCGTGGAAACTCACGCACCCTCCTCATTTTTCATGAGGATTCCAGAATGCCAAAAAATGTTGTGAGATTCCTCGGTTTGCTCCCTCAACCGCCACATGGGCCATTTGGGCCAACTTGAGGTGAACACGAACTTTTTCAAACTCTCGCAATTGCGTGGCAACTCACACACCCTCCTAATTTATCATGAGGATTCAAGAATACCTAAAATATTTGCGAGATTCCCCTGTTTGGGCCCTGCACCATAATTCCTAAACCCTAAACTCAAAAGCCCTAAACCCTAAACCCACATGGGCCATTTAGGCCTACTTGAGGTGAAAGGAACACGAACTTTTTCAACATCTCGGAATTGCGTGGCAACTCACCCACCCTCCTCATTTTTCATGAGGATTCCAGAATGCCTAAATTTTTTGCGAGATTCCTCCGTTTGGGCCCTGAACCCTAAACCTTAAAACCTAAACCCTAAACCCACATGGGCCATTTGGGCCTACTTGAGATGACAGGAACACGAACTTTTTCAAGATCTCGGAATTGCGTGGAAACTCACCCACCCTCCTCATTTTTCATGAGGATTCCAGAATGCCTAAAATTGTTGCGAGATTCCTCCGTTTGGGCCGTGAACGGCTTTATGGGCCATTTGCGCCTACTTGAGGTGACAGGAACACAAACTTTTTCAACATCTCGGAATTGCGTGGCAACTTACCCACCCGCCTCATTTTTCATGAGGATTCCAGATTGCCTAAATTTGTTGCGAGATTCCTCCGTTTGGGCACTGAACCCTAAACCCTAAACCCACATGGGCCAGTTGGGCCTACTTGAGGTGAGAGGAACACGAACTTTTTCAACATCTCGGAATTGCGTGGCAACTCACCCACCCTCCTCATTTTTTACGAGGATTCCAGAATGCCTAAATATGTTGCGAGATTCCTCTGTTTGGGCCCTGAACCCTAAACCTTAAAACCTAAACCCTAAACCCACATGGGCCATTTGGGCCTACTTGAGGTGACATGAGCACGAACTTTTTCAAACTCTTGCAATTGCGTGGCAACTCACGCACCCTCCTCATTTTTCATGAGGATTCAAGAATGCCTAAAATATTTGTGAGATTCCCCTGTTTGTTTGGGCCCTAAACCCTAAAGCCCTAAAGCCCTAAACCCTAAACCCCTAAACCCACATTGGAAATTGACCTTGATGAACTCTTATCTCATCTCAAGTTAAAGTTAGATGTTGATGAGATTCTAAAAGACACATGGAGACCGAGTTTGGATGTAAACTCGAGCCTAAAAGAATTGCCCAGCCAAGTTCAACCCGTTGAAATCAAATAGCCTAATTAACTCTAGCCAATTTAGTTTACCTCGAGTTTGAGCTCTGACTCTAGCCAAATTAAGATTGACTCGAGCCAAACCATTTGTCACTAGAAAATCACTCCAGGTCGGCGAGAAATGGCTCCGGTTCGCCGGAAGACTCGAGCCAAATATTTGTGACTCGAGCCAAACCTCTCTCGAACTTAAAAATGACTCTAGCCAAACCAACCGACTCACTCGAGCCAATTCTATCGAAGCAAGGAATAGACTCAAGCCGGATCAAATCGCCTCGAGTTTGAACGCAAACTCGAGCCGAGTCCATTTAGAACAATTCATTACAAACTGACTTGAGCCTGCCCAATTTGCCAACTCGAGCCCGATGTGTCAACCTCGAGCCAAACGACTCAGACCTAATGAATTTGAATCAAAGAAGAAGATGTGGAGTTCAAATGATGAAGAATGATGGGAGATGGAAGATGGAAGAACTTGCTAAATGGAATGAGAATATCATCATTCATGTTCCTAGATTGATTCTACAAGTCTCCACGATCAAATGGAGGTTGGAATGGCGAACTAAAATAACCAAAATCACGTTTTGGGATGATATGACTCGAGCCAGGGAATTTTGGCTCGAGTTTGCCTCAAAACTCGAGCCAAAAAAGATTGACTCGAGCCAAAAATGCTTTCAGCACCTCTGTTCGCGTTTCAGCTGGCGACCTCTGGTAATTCATCAATATCTCTCAAACCAGAAGTCCGATTGAGGTGAAATCAAGTTTGTTGGAAACTAGACTTCCAATGCGTCATTTTGATATAAAATTCAAGTCCAAAGGAGGTCATATGAAAGAGATATGAATTGTTGAAGATGACAGTAACATCAACGTCACACAGCAGACCAACCTTCGGTAAGATGGGCGTATCTCTCAAATGAAAAATCCAATTGAGTTGAAATCAGTGGCATATGAAAGTAGACATCGAGAGCGTTCCAGGGATATATAATTTGCTAACTTCGGAGCTCAGATCAGAGACTTATGGCCCTCGAAAATAGATAGTCAGTTCAGGAGGATGATGGCAAAACGCTGCTCAAGAAGAACAAGCAACCATCTGATGATAATGAATGAAATACAATGAGTTTGGAGTTAATTCTTTTTGAATTGGAAAGAAGACTCGAAGAGCTATATGGGGATTAAGGTTTGCCACACCCATTGGAAATTGACCTTGATGAACTCTTATCTCATCTCAAGTTAAAGTTAGATGTTGATGAGATTCTAAAAGACACATGGAGACCGAGTTTGGATGTAAACTCGAGCCTAAAAGAATTGCCCCACCAAGTTCAACCCGTTGAAATCAAATAGCCTAATTAACTCTAGCCAATTTAGTTTACCTCGAGTTTGAGCTCTGACTCTAGCCAAATTAAGATTGACTCGAGCCAAACCATTTGTCACTACAGAAAATCACTCCAGCGAGAAATGGCTCCAGTTCAGCGGAAGACTCGAGCCAAATATTTGTGACTCGAGCCAAACCTCTCTGAACTTAAAAATGACTCTAGCCAAACCAACTGACTCACTCGAGCCAATTCTATCAGAAGCAAGGAATAGACTCAAGCGATCAAATCGCCTCGAGTTTGAAGCAAACTCGAGCCGAGTCCATTTAGAACAATTCATTACAAACTGACTTGAGCCTGCCCAATTTGCCAACTCGAGCCCGATGTGTCAACCTCAAGCCAAACGACTAGACCTAATGAATTTGTATCAAAGAAGATGTGGAGTTAGATGGGAGATGGAAGATGGAAGAACTTGCTAAATGGAATAAGAATATTTCCTAGATTGATTCTACAAGTCTCCACGATCAAATGGAGGTTGGAATGGCTCAAATCGGAACTAAAATAAGAAAAATCACGTTTGGGATGATATGACTCGAGCCAGGGAATTTTGGCTCGAGTTTGCCTCAAAACTCGAGCCAAAAAAGATTGACTCGAGCCAAAAATGCTTTCAGCACCTCTGTTCGCGTTTCAGCTGGCGACCTCTGGTAATTCATCAATATCTCTCAAACCAGAAGTCCGATTGAGGTGAAATCAAGTTTGTTGGAAACTAGACTTCCAATGCGTCATTTTGATATAAAATTCAAGTCCAAAGAAGGTCATATGAAAGAGATATGAATTGTTGAAGATGACAGTAACATCAACGTCACACAGCAGACCAACCATCGGTAAGATGGGCGTATCTCTCAAATGAAAAATCCAATTGAGTTGAAATCAGTGGCATATGAAAGTAGACATCGAGAGCGTTCCAGGGATATATAATTTGCTAACTTCGGAGCTCAGATCAGAGACTTATGGCCCTCGAAAATAGATAGTCAATTCAGGAGGATGATGGCAAAACGCTGCTCAAGAAGAACAAGCAACCATGATGATAATGAATGAAATACAATGAGTTTGGAGGTAATTCTTTTTGAATTGGAAAGAAGACTCGAAGAGCTACTATATGGGGATTAAGGTTTGCCACACCCATTGGAAATTGACCTTGATGAACTCTTATCTCATCTCAAGTTAAAGTTAGATGTTGATGAGATTCTAAAAGACACATGGAGACCGAGTTTGGATGTAAACTCGAGCCTAAAAGAATTGCCCAGCCAAGTTCAACCCGTTGAAATCAAATAGCCTAATTAACTCTAGCCAATTTAGTTTACCTCGAGTTTGAGCTCTGACTCTAGCCAAATTAAGATTAACTCGAGCCAAACCATTTGTCACTACAGAAAATCACTCCAGTCAGCGAGAAAGGCTCCAGTTCAGCGGAAGACTCGAGCCAAATATTTGTGACTCGAGCCAAACCTCTCTGAACTTAAAAATGACTCTAGCCAAACCAACTGACTCACTCGAGCCAATTCTATTAAAAGCAAGGAATAGAATAGACTCAAGCCAGATCAAATCGCCGAGCCGAGTCCATTTAGAACAATTCATTACAAACTGACTTGAGCCTGCCCAATTTGCCAAGTCGAGCCCGATGTGTCAACCTCGAGCCAAACGACTCAGACCTAATGAATTTGTATCAAAGAAGATGTGGAGTTAGATGGGAGATGGAAGATGGAAGATGGAAGAACTTGCTAAATGGAATGAGAATATCATCATTCAAGTTCCTAGATTGATTCTACAAGTCTCCACGATCAAATGGAGGTTGGAATGGCTCAAATCGGAACTAAAATAAGCAAAATCACGTTTTGGGATGATATGACTCGAGCCAGGGAATTTTGGCTCGAGTTTGCCTCAAAACTCGAGCCAAAAAAGATTGACTCGAGCCAAAAATGCTTTCAGCACCTCTGTTCGCGTTTCAGCTGGCGACCTCTGGTAATTCATCAATATCTCTCAAACCAGAAGTCCGATTGAGGTGAAATCAAGTTTGTTGGAAACTAGACTTCCAATGCGTCATTTTGATATAAAATTCAAGTCCAAAGGAGGTCATATGAAAGAGATATGAATTTTTGAAGATGACAGTAACATCAACGTCACACAGCAGACCAACCTTGGGTGTAAGATGGGCGTATCTCTCAAATGAAAAATCCAATTGAGTTGAAATCAGTGGCATATGAAAGTAGACATCGAGAGCGTTCCAGGGATATCTATAATTTGCTAACTTCGGAGCTCAGATCAGAGACTTATGGCCCTCGAAAATAGATAGTCAGTTCAGGAGGATGATGGAAAAACGCTGCCCAAGAAGAACATGCAACCATCGATGATAATGAATGAAATACAATGAGTTTGGAGCTAATTCTTTTGAATTGGAAAGTAGACTCGAAGAGCTATATGGGGATTAAGTGGTTTGCCAAGTTTGGAGTTATATCAGAAAAGCTACACCCATTGGAAATTGACCTTGATGAACTCTTATCTCATCTCAAGTTAAAGTTAGATGTTGATGAGATTCTAAAAGACACATGGAGACCGAGTTTTGATGTAAACTCGAGCCTAAAAGAAAATAGTAGTTATATGACAAATATAACACAAAAATAGTAACTCAAAGAAAATATGACAACAAAATAACAAACCTAAATCAAATAAATTAAAAACATACACTTGAGAAGAAAATGGATAAAAAACACACACAAGAGAAGAGAAGGGAGTCAAGGATAAACGAGATAATTTTCTGATACAGAGATATGATAAATAATAAGTGTTACAATAAATAAACTATAATTAAAACAAAAAAATCAACTAATCAAATAGTAACATAACAAATAAGAAAAAAGCTAATATAAAGTTATGAAGTTATAAAGATAAGGAAAAGGGGTAAAAGAAAGCGATTAAGTCAAATATAACAGAAAAATAGTAACTCAAAGAAAATATGACAACAATATAACAAAAGTAAATCAAATAAATTAAAAACATACATTTGAGAAGAAACTGGGTAAAACACACACATGAGAAGGGAGTTAAGGATAAACGAGAGAATTTTCTGATACATAGAGATGATAAATAATAAGTGTTACAATTAATAAACAATAATTAAAGCAAAAAAATCAACTAATGAAATACTAACATAACAAATAATAAAAGAGCTTATATAAAGTTATGTAGTTATAAAACTAAGGAAAAGATAACTAAAAACATAAAGTAGTGAGAAAAAAATTAAGTGATTAAGTCAAATATAACACAAAAAAAGTAACTCAAAGAAAATATGACAACAAAATAACAAACCTAAATCAAATAAATTAAAAACATACACTTGAGAAGAAACTGGATAAAAAACACACACACACATGAGAAGGGAGTCAAGGATAAAAGAGAGAATTTTCTGATACATAGACATGATAAATAATAAGTGTTACATTAAATAAAAAATAATTAAAGCAGAAAAATCAAGTAATTAAATATTAACATAACAAATAATAAGAAATCTAATATAAAGTTATGAACTTATAAAGCTAAGGAAAAGATAACTAAAAACATAAAGTAGTAAGAAAAAAATGAACTGATTAAGTCAAATATAACACAAAAATAGTAACTCAAAGAAAATATGACAACAAAATAACAAACCTAAATCAAATAAATTAAAAACATACACTTGAGAAGAAAATGGATAAAAAACACACACACGAGAAGGGAGTCAAGGATAAAATACAGAGAGATGATAAATAATAAGTGTTACAATAAATAAACTATAATTAAAACAAAAAAATCAACTAATCAAATAGTAACATAACAAATAAGAAAAAAGCTAATATAAAGTTATGAAGTTATAAAGCTAAGCAAAAGGGGTAAGAGAAAGTGATTAAGTCAAATACATAAAGTAGTGAGAAAAAAATTAAGTGATTAAGTCAAATATAACAGAAAAATAGTAACTCAAAGAAAATATGACAACAATATAACAAAACTAAATCAAATAAATTAAAAACATACATTTGAGAAGAAACTGGGTAAAACACACACACACACACATGAGAAGGAAGTTAAGGATAAACGAGAGAATTTTCTGATACATAGACATGATAAATAATAAGTGTTACATTAAATAAACAATAATTAAAGCAAAAAAATCAACTAATCAAATACTAACATAACAAATAATAAAAGAGCTTATATAAAGTTATGAAGTTATAAAACTATGGAAAAGATAACTAAAAACATAAAGTAGTAAGAAAAAAATGAACTGATTAAGTCAAATATAACACAAAAATAGTAACTCAAAGAAAATATAACAACAAAATAACAACCTAAATCAAACAAATTAAAAACATACACGTGAGAAGAAACTGGATAAAAAACACACACACGAGAAGGGAGTCAAGGATAAAAGAGATAATTTTCTGATACAGAGAGATGATAAATAATAAGTGTTACAATAAATAGACTATAATTAAAACAAAAAAAATCAACTAATCAAATAGTAACATAACAAATAAGAAAAAAGCTAATATAAAGTTATGAAGTTATAAAGCTAAGCAAAAGGGGTAAGAGAAAGTGATTAAGTCAAATACATAAAGTAGTGAGAAAAAAATTAAGTGATTAAGTCAAATATAACAGAAAAATAGTAACTCAAAGAAAATATGACAACAATATAACAAAACTAAATCAAATAAATTAAAAACATACATTTGAGAAGAAACTGGGTAAAACACACACACACACACACACACATGAGAAGGAAGTTAAGGATAAACGAGAGAATTTTCTGATATATAGACATGATAAATAATAAGTGTTACATTAAATAAACAATAATTAAAGCAAAAAAATCAACTAATGAAATACTAACATAACAAATAATAAAAGAGCTTAGATAAAGTTATGAAGTTATAAAACTAAGGAAAAGATAACTAAAAACATAAAGTATTCAGAAAAAAAATTAAGTGATTAAGTCAAATATAACACAAAAATAGTAACTCAAAGAAAATATGACAACAAAATAACAAACCTAAATCAAATAAATTTAAAACATACACTTGAGAAGAAACTGGATAAAAAACACACACACACATGAGAAGGGAGTCATGGATACATAGACATGATAAATAATAAGTGTTACATTAAATAAAAAATAATTAAAGCACAAAAATCAACTAATTAAATATTAACATAACAAATAATAAGAAATCTAATATAAAGTTATGAACTTATAAAGCTAAGGAAAAGATAACTAAAAACATAAAGTAGTAAGAAAAAAATGAACTGATTAAGTCAAATATAACACAAAAATAGTAACTCAAAGAAAATATGACAACAAAATAACAAATCTAAATCTAATAAATTAAAAACATACACTTGAAAAGAAAATGGATAAAAAACACACACACGAGAAGGGAGTCAAGGATAAAAGAGATAATTTTCTGATACAGAGAGATGATAAATAATAAGTGTTAAAATAAATAAACTATAATTAAAACAAAAAAATCAACTAATCAAATAGTAACATAACAAAGAAGAAAAAAGCTAATATAAAGTTATGAAGTTATAAAGATAAGGAAAAGGGGTAAAAGAAAGCGATTAAGTCAAATATAACAGAAAAATAGTAACTCAGAAAATATGACAACAATATAACAAAAGTAAATCAAATAAATTAAAAACATACATTTGAGAAGAAACTGGGTAAAACACACACACACACACATGAGAAGGCAGTTAAGGATAAACGAGAGAATTTTCTGATACATAGACATGATAAATAATAAGTGTTACATTAAATAAACAATAATTAAAGCAAAAAAATCAACTAATGAAATACTAACATAACAAATAATAAAAGAGCTTAGATAAAGTTATGAAGTTATAAAACTAAGGAAAAGATAACTAAAAACATAAAGTATTAAGAAAAAAAATAAGTGATTAAGTCAAATATAACACAAAAGTAGTAACTCAAAGAAAATATGACAACAAAATAACAAATCTAAATCAAATAAATTGAAAACATAAACCTGAGAAGAAACTGGATAAAAAAACACACACACATGAGAAGGGAGTCAAGGATAAAAGAGATAATTTTCTGATAAAGAGAGATGATAAATAATAAGTGTTACAATAAATAAACTATAATTAAAACAAAAAAATCAACTAATCAAATAGTAACATAACAAATAAGAAAAAGCTAATATAAAGTTATGAAGTTATAAAGCTAAGGAAAAGGGGTAAAAGAAAGTGATTAAGTCAAATATAACAGAAAAATAGTAACTCAAAGAAAATATGACAACAATATACCAAAAATAAATCAAATAATTTAAAAACATACACATGAGAAGGGACTCAAGGATAAAAGACAGAATTTTCTGATACATATAGATGATAAATGATAAGTGTTACAATAAATAAACAATAATTAAAGCAAAAAAATCAACTAATTAAATACTAACATAAAAAATAATAAAAGAGCTTATATACAGTTATGAAGTTATAAAACTAAGGAAAACATAACTAAAAACATAAAGTAGTAAGAAAAAAATTAACTGATTACGTCAAATATAACACACAAATAGTAACTCAAAGAAAATATGACAACAAAATAACAAATCTAAATCAAATAAATTAAAAACATACACTTGAGAAGAAACTGGATAAAACACACACACACACACATGAGAAGAGAGTCAAGGATAAAGGAGAGAATTTTTTGATACATAGACATGAGAAATAATAAGTGTTACATTAAAAAAACAATAATTATAGCAAAAAAATCAACTAATTAAATATTAATATAACAAACAACAAGAAAGCTAATATAAATTTATGAAATTATAAAGCTAAGGAAAATATAAAAAAAAACATAAAGTAGTAAGAAAAAAATTAATTGATTACGTGAAATATAACACAAAAATACTAACTCAAACAAAATATGACAACAATATACCAAAAATAAATCAAATAATTTAAAAACATACACATGAGAAGGGACTCAAGGATAAAAGACAGAATTTTCTGATACATATAGATGATAAATAATAAGTGTTACAATAAATAAACAATCATTAAAGCAAAAAAATCAACTAATTAAATACTAACATAAAAAATAATAAAAGAGCTTATATAAAGTTATGAAGTTATAAAACTAAGGAAAACATAACTAAAAACATAAAGTAGTAAGAAAAAAATGAAGTGATTAAGTCAAATATAACACAAAAATAGTAACTCAATGAAAATATGACAACAAAATAACAAACCTAAATCAAATAAATTAAAAACATACACTTGAGAAGAAACTGGATAAAAAACACACACACACATGAGAAGGGAGTCAAGGATAAAAGAGAGAATTTTCTGATACATAGACATGATAAATAATAAGTGTTACATTAAATAAACAATAATTAAAGCAAAAAAATCAACTAATTAAATATTAATATTACAAACAACAAGAAAGCTAATATAAATTTATGAAATTATAAAGCTAAGGAAAAAATAACTAAAAACATAAAGTAGTAAGAAAAAAATTAACTGATTACGTCAAATATAACACAAAAATAGTAACTCAAAGAAAATATGACAACAAAATAACAAAGCTAAATCAAATAAATTCAAAACATACACTTGAGAAGAAACTGGGTAAAACACACACACACACATGAGAAGAGAGTCAAGGATAAAAGAGAGAATTTTCTGATACACAGAAATTATAAATAATAAGTGTTACAATAAATAAACAATAATTAAAGCAAAAAAATCAACTAATTAAATACTAACATAACAAATAATAAAAGAGCTTATATAAAGTTATGAAGTTATAAAACTAAGGAAAAGATAACTAAAAATATAAAGTAGTAAGAAAAAATTAATTGATTACGTCAAATAGAACAAAAAAATAGTAACTCAAACAAAATATGACAACAAAATAACAAATCTAAATCAAATAAATTGAAAACATAAACCTGAGAAGAAACTGGATAAAAAAACACACACACACAGAAGAAGAGAGTCAAGGATAAATGAGAGAATTTTCTGATACATAGACATGATAAATAATAAGTGTTAGAATAAATAAACAATAATTAAAACAAAAAAATCAACTAATTAAATACTAACATAACAAATAATAAAAGAGCTTATATAAAGTTATGAAGTTATAAAACTAAGGAAAAGATAACTAAAAACATAAAGTAGTGAGAAAAAAATTAAGTGATTAAGTCAAATATAACACAAAAAAAGTAACTCAAAGAAAATATGACAACAAAATAACAAACCTAAATCAAATGAATTAAAAACATACACTTGAGAAGAAACTGGATAAAAACACACACACACATGAGAAGGGAGTCAAGGATAAAAGAGAGAATTTTCTGATACATAGACATGATAAATAATAAGTGTTACATTAAATAAACAATAATTAAAGCAAAAAAATCAACTAATTAAATATTAACATAACAAATAATAAGAAAGCTAATATAAAGATATGAAATTATAAAGCTAAGGAAAAGATAACTAAAAACATAAAGTAGTAAGAAAAAAATTAACTGATTACGTCAAATATAACACAAAAATAGTAACTCAAAGAAAATATGACAACAAAATAACAAATCTAAATCAAATAAATTAAAAACATACACTTGAGAAGAAACTGGATAAAACACACACACACACATGAGAAGAGAGTCAAGGATAAAAGAGAGAATTTTCTGATACACAGAGATGATAAATAATAAGTGTTACAATAAATAAACAATAATTAAAGCAAAAAAATCAACTAATTAAATACTAACATAACAAATAATAAAAGAGCTTATATAAAGTTATGAAGTTATAAAACTAAGGAAAAGATAACTAAAAACATAAAGTACTAAGAAAAAATTAATTGATTACGTCAAATAGAACACAAAAATAGTAACTCAAAGAAAATATGACAACAAAATAACAAATCTAAATCAAATAAATTGAAAACATACACCTGAGAAGAAACTGGATAAAAATACAAACACATACATGAGAAGGGAGTCAAGGATAAAAGAGATAATTTTCTGATAAAGAGAGATGATAAATAATAAGTGTTACAATAAATAAACTATAATTAAAACAAAAAAATCAACTAATCAAATAGTAACATAACAAATAAGAAAAAAGCTAATATAAAGTTATGAAGTTATAAAGCTAAGGAAAAGGGGTAAATGAAAGTGATTAAGTCAAATAAAACAGAAAAATAGTAACTCAAAGAAAATATGACAACAATATACCAAAAATAAATCAAATAATTTAAAAACATACACATGAGAAGGGACTCAAGGATAAAAGACAGAATTTTCTGATACATATAGATGATAAATAATAAGTGTTACTATAAATAAACAATAAGTAAAGCAAAAAAATCAACTAATTAAATACTAACATAAAAAATAATAAAAGAGCTTATATAAAGTTATGAAGTTATAAAACTAAGGAAAACATAACTAAAAACATAAAGTAGTAAGAAAAAAATTAACTGATTACGTCAAATATAAAACAAAAATAGTATCTCAAACAAAATATGACAACAAAATAACAAATCTAAATCAAATAAATTAAAAACATACACTTGAGAAGAAACTGGATAAAAAAACACACACACACATGAGAAGGGAGTCAAGGATAAAAGAGAGAATTTTCTGATACATAGACATGATAAATAATAAGTGTTACATTAAATAAAAAATAATTAAAGCACAAAAATCAACTAATTAAATATTAACATAACAAATAATAAGAAATCTAATATAAAGTTATGAACTTATAAAGCTAAGGAAAAGATAACTAAAAACATAAAGTAGTAAGAAAAAAATGAACTGATTAAGTCAAATATAACACAAAAATAGTAACTCAAAGAAAATATGACAACAAAATAACAAATCTAAATCAAATAAATTAAAAACATACACTTGAAAAGAAAATGGATAAAAAACACACACACGAGAAGGGAGTCAAGGATAAAAGAGATAATTTTCTGATACAGAGAGATGATAAATAATAAGTGTTACAATAAATAAACTATAATTAAAACAAAAAAATCAACTAATCAAATAGTAACATAACAAATAAGAAAAAAGCTAATATAAAGTTATGAAGTTATAAAGCTAAGGAAAAGGGGTAAATGAAAGTGATTAAGTCAAATAAAACAGAAAAATAGTAACTCAAAGAAAATATGACAACAATATACCAAAAATAAATCAAATAATTTAAAAACATACACATGAGAAGGGACTCAAGGATAAAAGACAGAATTTTCGATACATATAGATGATAAATAATAAGTGTTACTATAAATAAACAATAAGTAAAGCAAAAAAATCAACTAATTAAATACTAACATAAAAAATAATAAAAGAGCTTATATAAAGTTATGAAGTTATAAAACTAAGGAAAACATAACTAAAAACATAAAGTAGTAAGAAAAAAATTAAGTGATTACGTCAAATATAAAACAAAAATAGTATCTCAAACAAAATATGACAACAAAATAACAAATCTAAATCAAATAAATTAAAAACATACACTTGAGAAGAAACTGGATAAAAAAACACACACACACATGAGAAGGGAGTCAAGGATAAAAGAGAGAATTTTCTGATACATAGACATGATAAATAATAAGTGTTACATTAAATAAAAAATAATTAAAGCACAAAAATCAACTAATTAAATATTAACATAACAAATAATAAGAAATCTAATATAAAGTTATGAACTTATAAAGCTAAGGAAAAGATAACTAAAAACATAAAGTAGTAAGAAAAAAATGAACTGATTAAGTCAAATATAACACAAAAATAGTAACTCAAAGAAAATATGACAACAAAATAACAAATCTAAATCAAATAAATTAAAAACATACACTTGAAAAGAAAATGGATAAAAAACACACACACGAGAAGGGAGTCAAGGATAAAAGAGATAATTTTCTGATACAGAGAGATGATAAATAATAAGTGTTAAAATAAATAAACTATAATTAAAACAAAAAAATCAACTAATCAAATAGTAACATAACAAAGAAGAAAAAAGCTAATATAAAGTTATGAAGTTATAAAGATAAGGAAAAGGGGTAAAAGAAAGCGATTAAGTCAAATATAACAGACAAAAGTAAATCAAATAAATTAAAAACATACATTTGAGAAGAAACTGGGTAAAACACACACACACACACATGAGAAGGAAAAAAAAATCAACTAATGAAATACTAACATAACAAATAATAAAAGAGCTTAGATAAAGTTATGAAGTTATAAAACTAAGGAAAAGATAACTAAAAACATAAAGTATTAAGAAAAAAAATAAGTGATTACGTGAAATATAACACAAAAATAGTAACTCAAAGAAAATATGACAACAAAATAACAAATCTAAATCAAATAAATTGAAAACATACACCTGAGAAGAAACTGGATAAAAAAACACACACACATGAGAAGGGAGTCAAGGATAAAAGAGATAATTTTCTGATAAAGAGAGATGATAAATAATAAGTGTTACAATAAATAAACTATAATTAAAACAAAAAAATCAACTAATCAAATAGTAACATAACAAATAAGAAAAAAGCTAATATAAAGTTATGAAGTTATAAAGCTAAGGAAAAGGGGTAAAAGAAAGTGATTAAGTCAAATATAACAGAAAAATAGTAACTCAAAGAAAATATGACAACAATATACCAAAAATAAATCAAATAATTTAAAAACATACACATGAGAAGGGACTCAAGGATAAAAGACAGAATTTTCTTATACATATAGATGATAAATAATAAGTGTTACAATAAATAAACAATAATTAAAGCAAAAAAATCAACTAATTAAATAGCAACATAACAAATAAGAAAAAAGCTAATATAAAGTTATGAAATTATAAAGCTAAGGAAAAGATAACTAAAAACATAAAGTAGTAAGAAAAAAATTTACTGATTAAGTCAAATATAACCCAAAAATAGTAACTCAAAGAAAATATGACAACAAAATAACAAATCTAAATCAAATAAATTAAAAACATACACTTGAGAAGAAACTTGAGAAGAAATTGGATAAAAAACACACACACACATGAGAAGGGAGTCAAGGATAAAAGAGAGAATGATAAATAATAAGTGTTACAATAAATAATCAATAATTAAAGCAAAAAAATCAACTAATTAAATAGTAACATAACAAATAAGAAAAAAAGCTAATATAAAGTTGAAGTTATAAAGCTAAGGAAAAGGGGTAAGAGAAAGTGATTAAATCAAATATAATAGAAAAATAGTAACTCAAAGAAAATATGACAACAATATAACAAAACTAAATCAAATAATTTAAAAACATACACATGAGAAGAAATACGATATAAAACACACACAAACACATGAGAAGGGAGTCAAGGAAAAAAGACAGAATTTTCTGATACATATAGATGATAAATAATAAGTGTGACATTAAATCAACAATAATTAAAGCAAAAAAATCAACTAATTAAATATTAACATAACAAATAATAAGAAAGCTAATATAAAGTTATGAAGTTATAAAGCTAAGGAAAATATAACTAAAAACATAAACAAGACAATGAATTGTACGAAATAAATTAAGTGATTAAGTCAAATATAACAGAAAAATAGTAACTCAAACAAAATATGACAACAAAATAACTAAGCTAAATCAAATAAATTCAAAACATACACTTGAGAAGAAACAGAAAAAAACACACACACCGGAGAAGAGAGTCAAGAATAAATAAAGGAGAGAATTTTCTGATACATAGACATGATAAATAATAAGTGTTACATTAAATGAACAATAATTAAAGTAAAAAAAAAAAATCAACTAATTAAATATTAACATAACAAATAATAAGAAAGCTAATATAAAGTTATGAAATTATAAAACTAAGGAAAATATAACTAAAAACATAAAGTTGTAAGAAAAAAATTTAACTGATTAAGTCAAATATAACACAAAAATAATAACTCAAAGAAAATATGACAACAAAATAACAAATCTAAATCAAATAAATTAAATAGATACACATGAGAAGAAATTGGCCAAAAAAAAAAAGAGTCATGCTAGAGAAATTACACCAATTAAATATTACCCTAACAAATACATAAAAAAAGTAGAAGACAAATTCGACTAATTAAATAGTAGAAATTATTTGGAATAATCAAACACAAATTTAAATAAATTTAAATATAAATAGAGTAACACATTTATCTTAAATAGTACAAACAAGACTAAAAATCCACAAAAATAAGTTAAGTCAAATATGACATAAATATAGTAACTTAAAAGCAAATATGACAACAGCAAATCTAAATCAAATAATTTAAATAGATATATATGAGAAGAATCTATATATATAAAAAAACCAGATAGTCATGTATACATATGATAAATAATAAATATTACAATAGATAAATAATAATTAAAGGGAAATAATTAAATAATTAAATATTAACGTAACAAATAATAAGTCAAATAAAATAAAAGAGAATTTACTGATACATATGATAAAAAATACAATTAATACTACAAACAAGACTAAAAATCGTCAAAAATAAGTTCAGTCAAATATGACAAAAAGAAAACTAGTAACTCAAAGAAATATGACTATAAAATAGCAAATCTAAATCAAATAAATTTAATAGATACACATGAGAAGAAATTAGCCAAAAAAAAAAAACCGGAGTCATGCTAGAGAAATTACACCAATTAAATATTACCCTAACAAAGAAGAAATTGGCAAAGAAAAAAAACAGAGTCTTGCTAGAGAAATTACACCAATAAATATTACCCTAACAAATTATAAGCAACCTAATATCTTAGTCATGAAGTTATGGGAAAAAAAAATGCAATACCAAATGAGGAATAGTGAATTAGTGAAAATCAAATAGAAACAAACAAATACATAAAAAAAAGTAGAAGACAAATTCGACTAATTAAATAGTAGAAATTATTTGGAATAATCAAACACAAATTTAAATATAAATAAAGTAGCACATTTAACTTAAATAGTACAAACAAGACTAAAAATCCACAAAAATAAGTTTAAGTCAAATATGACAGAAAAATAGTAACTTGAAAGCAAATATGACAACAAAATAGAAAATCTAAATCAAATAATTTAAATAGATAGAAGAATCTATAAAAAAACCAGGGAGTCATGTATACATATGATAAATAATAAGTATTACAATAAATAAATAATAATCTAAGGGAAAAAATTTAACTAATTAAATATTAGAAACAATTCATAAGGGAGAGATTAAAATAGTTGAAGACGAATTTAACTAATTAAATGGAAGGAATTATTCGGAATCATCAAATACAAATTTAAATATAAATAAATTAGCACATTTAACTCAAACAGTACAAACAAGATAGTAACAAATTATTCAAGTCATATGACAGAAAAATATAGTAACTCAAAGCAAATATGACAACACAATAGCAAATCTAAATGAAATAAATTAAATAGATACACATGAGAAGAAACTAGGAAAAAAAAACTTAGTCAAATAGTGAACAATATCATAAGAGAGACATTAAAAAGTAGAAGAATGAGGAATGAGGAATGTTGAATTAGCATGAGAACAAAAATTAGAAAGAAATGAATCTAGTAGTTGAAAAAGAAGAGTAAAATAATTGTTATATATATATATATATATATATATATATATATATATATATATATATATATATATATATATATATATATATATATATATATATATATAATATTTTGAATAATAAATATTATCAATAATAAATAATAAGCAAATAGTAACAAATAATGGATGACAAAAATAAATAATAAATAAAAGACAATAAATGGAAAAGTTTTGAAAATCTCATCATAGTGAAAGAAGGAAAAAGAGAGAAAAGAGAAGGATGAATATTAAAAACAAATATGACATCAGAAGCCCACTTATAAACAGAAAACTACTAAAATCATACCAAATAGAATAGAAGGGTGAATTAGGAAGAAGCATAGGAAGATAATAATTATTAATGGTTATAATAATAATTATAAATCATAAATAATTATAGAAGAGGGGAAGAAGATCAGTTCACCATATTAAGCTAAGTTGAGGAGTTGGGGCTTCACCATAAAGTGACCAATGGTTCAAACTTCAATGAAAAAAACTCTTTTTTCTAGTTCCACTTCAATTTTCTCGCAACCGGACACACTGAAAATGCAAGTTTTATTCAAGAAATAGTAGATATATATCAATACATAATTAATTACTTAGTTATAAAATGAAAAATATCAATAAAAATTTAAAAAACTGAAACGGAGAAAAATAATGAATCAATCCATTTGTAATTTAATTAATTAGTTAAAAAACAAGAAGAATAATAACCACTTGCATATTAGCACCAGTAATGAAGAAGGGGTAGAGTAAGAATACATTTACCACATACCAAAAAAGCAATATCAGATAAATTGTATGTTACTAGGAAATAAAACAGACTGTTGAAAGTCAAAATTTCAACCAATAATTTCAAATATTCACATTCCCTTATAACCTCAAATCCAACCCATTTAATTCACAAGCAAACATAAATTTAAAACAAGAAAACAAACCAATAATTAATTACAAGCAAACAAATTGAGATAAGAAAAAAAGGAGAAAAAGATGAATCAATATAACATGAAAAAAAATCAACAAAAATTGAAATAACATACTAATTAATAAAAAAAATTATACTTAATAATAATAATGATGACAACGATGATGATCACTCAACTTGCATGTCAGCAACAATGGTGGAGAGATGGAGTGAGAATACCTTTACCACATACCAAATCTACTAAATTGTGTGTTTCCTATCCATCAATGAGAAATAGAAAGAGAACATGACTGTTGAAAGTCAAAATTTCACCCAATAATTTCACATGTTCACATTTCCTTATAACCTCAAATCCAATCTATTTAATCCACAATATAACCCCAAAAAATTACAATCAATTATATATATTCGGATATAAAACCTCAGGTCACAAAATCTTAATTTCCAACCGAACTTAGCTAATTATTAACACTGAAGCAAAGATAAAAACAATTAATCAATACATTTTTTTAATTAATTATAAAATTGAAAATTGAAATAACATAATAATAATAATAATAAACTCAACTTACATGTTAGCAACAATAGTGGAGAGGTGGAGTGAGAATACCTTTACCACATACCAAAAAAGCAATATCAGATCAGCAGTTTGCCCACTAAATTGTATGTTTCCCATCCATTAATGAGAATTAGGAAGAGAATATGACTGTTGAAAGTCTTTAATACAATTTAAATTAATTAATTAATTAGTTATAAAATGAAAAATATCAATAAAAATTAAAAATTGAAATAACATACTAATTAATAAAATAATAATAACAATAATAATCACTCAACCAACCGTGGTGGAGAGGTGGAGTGAGAATACCTTTACCACATACCAAAAAAGCAATATCAGATCAGCAGTTTGCCCACTAAATTGTATGTTTCCCATCCATTAATGAGAATTAGGAAGAGAATATGACTGTTGAAAGTCTTTAATACAATTTAAATTAATTAATTAGTTATAAAATGAAAAATATCAATAAAAATTAAAAATTGAAATAACATACTAATTAATAAAATAATAATAATAATAATAATAATAATCACTCAACCAACCGTGGTGGAGAGATGGAGTGAGAATACCTTTTACCACATACCAAAAAAGCAATATCAGCAGTTTGTCTATAGGTTTCCCATCATGAGAAATAAGAAGAGAACATGACTGTTGAAAGTCAAGATTTCACCCAATAAATTCAAATATTCACATTCCCTTATAACCTCAAATCCAATCCATTTAATCTACAATATAACCCCCAATAAATTAAAATCAATTATATAGATTGTCACAAAATCTCAATTTCCAGCCAAATACTAACTTTAAGTTCCTCAAACTAAACAATTAATACATATATGAATAAATAAACTAGTAATAAAATGAAAAATATCAATAAAATAATAAACAACAAAAATCACAAATACAACGCAAATATAATTAATTAAAAATTGAACAAGGAAATAAATTATAAAAATATATAATAAAAAAATGAAATATTTTATAGATAATTAATTATAAGCACTGAAGAAAACAAATAAATTTAAAACAAGCAAATTTAGTTAATTATTAATACTGAAGCAAACAATTAAATCTGAAACAAACAAACAATTCAATAATTAATTACGAAAAAATTGAGATAGGAAAAGAGGAGAAAATAGATGAATGAATACATATGTAAATAAATTAGTTAGTTAGTTATAAAATGAAAAATATCAATAAAAATTAAAAATTCAAATAACATACTAATTAATAATAATAATGATAGTGAACTGAAACAGAATCTCTCGTCTAAATTCAAAATAAAATCATTTTCAAAAGAGATTAATGTACCATTTCAGGTCCAATTAAGGTCCTTGGGTGCCATTTGCTAAGTTATGGTCTTGATGGTGTCGATGCTTTTATGTTCCAGGGTCTTCTTGCTTGAAGGTGACAATGGTTGATGCTGACAAGTGACCAGGCAATCACATGGAGCAGGGGTTAATGTTCCAAGTGAGCAGGGGTTATGAGTGCAAAATCTCAGCTGCCACTTTACAAAGAACTCCCAAGGGTCCTACAAATAGAACCCCATATAAAATGTAATATCTTGTAATTAAAATAATAGACACTTAAGAATTAAAGAAGTGATAAAATTTGTCAAATTAAAAATTAATCCATATAATCACTCCTAAACAGAATTATCTTCTAATTAACACATTTTAGCTCAATTAAAGTGATTAATGCCAAAGATTATACATAAAAATAATGGGTTCTATCAACCCCCTCCTAAGGATTTTACATTCGGGCAAAATAATGGAATAAAACTGAACCTCAAACACACCACCAATGAAGAGTATCAAAGCATGCTCAAATATGAACCACTTGTATTCATCAACGTTCTCCTTCAAATTCTCCTTCAAATAGGATCAATCCAAAACAACTTCATGCCAAAAGAGCAATTAAACTCATGCGATTTAATCAAGGAAAGCAAATAAAGGAGGAGATTTCTCACACGGTAAGTGTTTCACTCTCACTCTCATTAATCAAGGATATTTCTCTCAAGACCATCTAATTTAGGCTTCCCATAAGCTTGTAACTATCCTACATCTCTGCCACTAAGTAGCCCATAGTCTTCGTGAATCAAAGGGTCTTTTAGGGCTGTAATGTTGGAAAGGTCAAATGATGGAGTGGAAGTAAATGCCAATCATTAATGAAAACTGCACATGTATGTTACTCTACGATACGACTTTCATGAAGAGTTGATGACACCAAACATGCACAAATTCCGATGTTCATGACAAAGAAGGTCAACATCAATCACTTAAGTACCACATATGCACAAGTCGAATCATTCATCCGCAACTATGAGTGAATATTCTTTTCGTTTTACCCCTGCCACTTAGCTAGCTCTCATTCCTCTTCTTTCCTTTCTGTTTTTTACCTTTTTCTTCGTCTCCTTAGGCTTTTCTCTCTCCCTCCCTCTCTTTTTTTTTTTCAGTTCATTCTTCTATTTTTTCATATAACTTTTCATTGCCTCTTTCTGCATTTTTTTTTTTTTTTCTTTTTTCAAATTCTTTTGCTCTTTTTTCTAGCATTGTAACAATAACTAAATGGCAAAAGAAAGTTCATTCTGTCAAAATTCCAGCCTCACTTAGTTCCTGTCACCAAGATTGCATACATCAACTAGTTTCAATAAACATGAATTCATTATTTATTCAATCAACTTAGCAAGTCATAACCTCCAAACATTCAGCACATGCAGCATTCATTAATCATTGATGGAAAATGAAAGAATAATGAAGGGCTCAAAGGGTTAAACAAGGGATTTAATGTGTATAGGCTGCTGTTTGGTCAAAGGGGTTTGAATGGAATGCCCTTATCATATTCACAATTCCTAGTGCTGATGTGGTCTCGAATTAAGGATTGAGACAAGTTCTAGGAAGTTATTAAGCTAGATGGTATCACACAATTTTAAGAAAAATTCAGGCCCAACTCCTTCCAACTGGCTTACTCACCCTCATTCACTCGCCAAGACCAAATCGCATATGAATTGAACTTAATGCATGAGATTATTCTGCCTTGATGCAAAATTCCAAAATTCATTGATTCAACAAGCAATTCACACTTCAACAAGCCTTAACACTATTCAAAAGGACGTGTTCCAGGTTCAATCAAATTCCATAATAGCACAAATACAGCTGGATAGAACTGAGGTACCAAAACCTATAACAACTACCTTTTACTACTAGACTAATCTCCCCCCCCCCAAAAAAAAACACATGTTTAACAATAAAGCTCATAAAACAATTAATCAATCTAAAAAACTAATGTGAAGTGAGGGAAAGGGACAACCGCGCAATGAAATCTTCTTAAAGTCGTGAAACATAAATTCCCATCCCGGATGAGAATCATAAGCCCCTCCAATATAGTCCTTGCTCCTTGATGAATCCTCCTTGGTGGTGGTTTAGGATCGATCGGTAAAGGCTCCAAGATATATGGTACATGTTGAGTCCCTTGGAGAATTATCCCATGAATTACCTGCAAGGAGGTATCATAATTAGTAGCAATATGATCAACATAAATCATGTTAGTCAAGTGATCAAGCTCATGTATGCGTAAATCCAGTGGTAAGTCAAATGAGAGAATCTCATGAATAAAGTCATGGATATACTTAGGTTTCTAAATCAGATTACGCGAATTCTCAACCCTAGAATCCTTGACAAATCTGATTGAAATATATTATTTAATACCACACAATTCAAAGCAGTCCCTCTTCAATCTTCAAGATTAACTCCAAGAATGTGTGACAGCATGAAGTTGGATGTAATGAATGAATGGTAGTGAATTAACTATTTCTAGACAACTTGAGTGATCATATCAACAATCAATACCCACAATCAAATCTAGCAACAAGTGAAGTAGTTCAAGTGGAAATTTCTGTCACGAATTAGCAAACGCACAGACTGTAAGGACTCAAAAGTCACACAGTAGATCTGATTTAACAAATGGATTTCTTAAAGCTACCAATAACAGTGAGCCAAATGCAATTCTGAGAATCACAGCAATTACAGATGAAAGTTCCAATTCCAGAGGCTAGTAATGACCACTAATGACAATAAATTATGTCAAGAACTAATAAAATTTGGAACAATAAGGAAGAATGCACAGATTGCAAATGTAACCTTTATGCCTTGTAGAAATCAAGTGCAAATCAAGTATAACAGCAAGAATTTGATTTCCACATCAGTTCAGCATAACAATTTGAAGTTTCCAGCAAACTTCCCAGTAGATTTATAATTTAGCAAATAGCATGGTTAATCACAAGTTCAATAAGCGATCAGCTCAGATCTCAGATTTGCTGCCAACAACAGCAAATTGACTTTCCAATCGACAGAATATGCGTAAATCAATGAATTTCCAACTAGTGATAGGAAATGCACACTCATTTCTCATTTGGTCCAAAAAATTGATTGAGTCTGTCACAGTTAAAACAAAAACCACTTTTATATGAACTGAATTGACGCAAATACTAAATCAGATCTATGAAAAAACGCTCCATCAATTATGTTGAACAGATTGAATA
Organism: Acacia pycnantha; assembly: GCA_025563575.1. Taxonomy (NCBI): domain Eukaryota; kingdom Viridiplantae; phylum Streptophyta; class Magnoliopsida; order Fabales; family Fabaceae; genus Acacia; species Acacia pycnantha. Next base: position 365,604 of record JAMWYP010000005.1, on the reverse strand, counting down.
CAGTGACACAATGGGAGTCCAGTACGTAAGGTTTATCTAAGTTTGATGGTTAAGAACTTGACTGACACACAGATTATGTACAAGACAATTCTGGCAATTCAAGCATGCCATGTAAAATATTTAAATCTAAACGTATATTGCTTTTTCAGCTTAGAAAAAAGATATAAAGCACGTTTTTACATCTTGCAAACAGGCAAATAAAAGAAGCATTGCCATAATTGGTAATTTGGCCAAAGGTCAATAGTTCAGGAAGAATAGACATAAATGAATTATAAATGACTTTTAATGTATAGTTTGTTTGGATTAGGAAAATGTTATTTTCAATTGCAATTTTTCGGAATTCATCAAAAACTATTTATCAAATCTATATTTAAAAGGGTTTATTCTTACTTATAGACAATGGTAAGCATATTCTTTTCATGCCAAAAATTAGATACCATAAAGCCCCTAGGAGGATTGAATCCCCTCACTGGCTTATGTAATATGAGGGTCTTGGCATCTTGCTTAGAGTCATCTCTAACCTATAGGCCCTCAATGGCTTCAGGTCAACATTCAACCAGGTTCCATAAACTGGCCATTTTCAGGAGGGCTTCAACAAATTTTTAAAAATCTAATACGTTAACTCAGAAAGGCTAGAGACCAATTCTTACTTGATATCAAATCAATCCAGCAATACATACAGCTAAGCTCCTTGTAACTACGGATAAAAATAGATGAAGTAATAGACTTACAAACCAAACATGCTGCACAAAAACGAACTTTACACATTATTGTAATAGCTTCCTTAAAAATATAATATATGCATCAACTTCAGCCAGCAAGATTGACACAGAATTAAAAGAACACTTTACTTCCAATTAGCAGAGCAAGAATTGCATGCCAAAAAAATGAAGTTTTGAACAAACCTTCAGGTCACTGAATGTTTCAGTCGCTGAGAATCGGACTGAAATTGGAAAGAAAACAGATGTATCTGCTGGTGGAACAACAAACTCCAGAGACCCACTGCCACATACATGAGAGTCAGATAACACATTGAAGACGCAGACGATTATTGCATAACACAACTCTTGACAATACCATGTCAAATTTAGTATACCTGCGGTTTGCATTGTCAATAAGGAGAATAGACCACTCCAAGAAGGAATTCCTAGAGTCATACCTGCAATGGAAATTTTAATAGGGTGTTATAAAAATGAAAAAAAAGAAACCAACATAAAAGAAGATATACAATTACCACATATTTCTTGCTAGGTAGATAACCTGGCAATCATCTCCTGAAACAAATGACAGCTGTTTCAATTTTCTTAACTCCAACTTGGTTTAGTTCAAAAGAAAAACTCAGGAAAAAAAGAGAGAAAACAGAAAATTACAAATAAAAGAAGACAAGTCTGGAATCCCAAGCTACTTGAAGATTTTCAGAATAATTCCATTTTGAATTTCCAATTCATTAATATTTTTATCCGTCTTTATTGATTTTCCTGTGACAGTCAGCTAGGAATTATATGACCCAACATTGAAGAGGTTTTATTCCTCCTTTTGTTCTGGTGCTGTATATGTATTTGTATAATTCAACCTGCAAGTATGATCCTGCAAGAGAAAATTTTCTCTTGACTAAGATCTCCGTGTGTGTCTGTGTGTGTGTGTTCACAGCATTCTCTTCACCAAGCCCTCCAAAGAAGATGTTAGAACTTAAAGAAACCCAAACAATCATGAAAGAAGTGTATTAGATTAACAGAGCCTCAAAACCCCTCGAACCGAGAGGAGAGGAGAGGGAGAGGGAGGACAACAAAAACAAAGGCAACAGTTATGAAACGAATCATGAACCAAACCCATTACCATAGTAAAAGAATAAAATAAGCCCCATCCTACAGAAGCTACAAACAAAACCAAGCTGACGTGTCTAGCAGTGCACTCCAGTCACATGCACCAAATTATTGCATACAGAGCATACTGGCAAAAAAATTATTTAATTAATACTGCTAAAAGCTCCAATACAAGCACAAGAAAGTTTGCAATTATAAGACAAAGCCAGCAGATCATTAAAGAAATATACGGCAACAAGCCTTATCCCATCAAACAGGGGAAAAAAAGACACCAAATGAAAACATATAAACTCAACAAAACATTCCAGTCCTTTGAGATATATCCAACAGAGACATAAGAGATGCAAGACATCCAAAGCAACCACAAATATGCAAGACTCCTTAACTAAATGTCCATTTGACTAAAACCAACCTAAGAAAGCTACATCTAGATGAAAGGATAAATCATGGTTAACACCTATGAAGCACAGACACTCCGACACTGTTCGACCGACACCGTCCGACACTCCTATTTTTCAAAAATATGCTTAGCTTTGAATATTATTGAATTCATGATGACTTTTCCTTTTGTATTTTTTTTTAAAGGAGGCACGGTTTTTATAATGAAGCCGAATCTACGATGAGTCAAAGCTGGAGGTCGATTTTACTAATATATTGAACTTGAATATAAATTATAATATATATATAATATCAAAACGTTTTTTTTTAGGATTAACGTGGGGGTCGAGACTAGCAAATATGGTCAATGTCAAGACATCAAATATGGTCATCAAATAATTCATCTAGTGTATTCTCATGTAAATAGAGGCAAGAAAGCTCTACGGAAAAATGGTGGTTCAATTCAATGTTGTTTAATAGGGAGTTAGAATATAGGTGTAGGCTAAGTAAATCAATGGACAGTTTTGGTCCTATTGAAAATACCAGTGTAAGTGAAGACCTAATTCTAACTGACATGGATAAAAACATTCGAGAGGTGGAGTGTATACACGATCAAGGCCGTGAGATCCCTTAATTTAATTTATGGGGAGAAAAACTAAATTTTACCTCCATTCCCCATCAATCTGCATAACATTGGGTGCTTCTCGAAGAGCTGGAAGAGGTACTGAGATCACAACATTTTGTAATTCAAACATTGTTGAAGCTTCATATTCAATGCTTACATAAGTTTCATTTCCAGAAACAGAAGGGCAGCAGTTGACTGCATACACACAAATATTTTACACCAAAATTAACAATACAATAGTAAAACAACACGATAGATAAGATTAGAGATAAGTATGAACCCACTAGTCAGTGGCACCAGGGACTCATCATTGCTTTGCATTCTCCATTTCAATAGGCCAACACCAGCTGCATCGCCAGCTTGACCAGTAGGGAAAGGCCTATTGGGATCCTTTAGACCTAGTATATTCTCGAGAGGAAAATAATTCTTTGTTCACATTAGGGTGCGTTTTGAAGGATGCCTGGATTGCCCCCAGTTTTGATCTGCAAATGCAAGTTACAATCTTATATTTCTTTTCCAATAATTAAAATCTGCACACGCAGCCAATGTTTCAAAAGAGCAATAGAAACACTGAACAAGAATGCAAGGTGCATATGCATATGCATCTAAATCTAAATTTATATTAAAAATAAAAATGCTTCTCTATACTTTACTTTCTTGATAATTTTAAAAAAATACCACTTCATACCAACAAAAATTGTTTTATAAAAAACATAGATATGCCAGGCACATCAGAAGCAATAAACAACACGATATCTTCCTCTTTGGTTTTGTTCAGTTCAGAATCAGTTCATCCTCTCTAATTGGAAAGCCATTGTCTGATATAAAACCAATCTTTGCTACTCTTATGAAGAGATTTAACAAATCCAGAAAACAAGCGGGAAATGTATCACTTTGAACACGTCAAAATATCAGCAGAAAGAATAAGATACCTGAACTTGAATAAAACCATCCTCTTGGTTAAGGATTTGAAGAGATAATGTGCCCTGGACATCAAAATTACTCACTCCACCATCTCGTTTTAGTGCCACATTAAGTTTCTCCTCAACAGTTAAAGTTACAGGATCAGTAGCCGGTGGGGCAGCTGGTCTAGACTGGCCAAGTTTTGGCTGAACATCTTCAAGAATGACTTCACCTTCTGCTTTCAGTGATTCCAAAAACCGGTTTGTCCTCTGAGATTTACCAAGCTGCATACCAGAACCTTTTGGTGGAGCAGTGGCAGATGCAGATGGATGGCCTGGGGAACAGAATACAGGAGCACAAAAGTGAAAAAAGCACATCTTTATAAGCAACTAATAGCAAATTGATGTGTTAATTAAGGCAGATATTAACTCATCTGTCACAGAAACGAAGCTTCCTTAAACAAAATTATTACAGAGCTGAGTTTCAACCTTGAAGTCTTTATAAAAGCTTAGACGGATTTCCTCCACTGCACCATGTGAGCAAATTATTTGAGGAGATGTATGGAAGGCATTCTCAATGGCAGAGATAATGCCTCCAAGGGGATATTTTTCTCTATTAGAAGGAAAATATCCGGCTTCATTTAGAACACAAACTTTTTCAACATCTCGGAATTGCGTGGCAACTCACCCACCCTCCTCATTTTTCATGAGGATTCTAGAATGCCTAAAATTGTTTCGAGATTCCTCTGTTTGGTCCCTGAACGGCCACATGGGCCATTTGGGCCTACTTGATGTGAAAGGAAAACGAACTTTTTCGAACTCTCGCAATTGCGTGGCAACTCACCGATCCTCCTCACTTTCATGAGGATTCCAGAATGCCTAAAATTATTGTGAGATTCCTCCCTTTGGGCCCTAAACCCTAAACCCCTAAACCCTAAACCCTAAACCCACATGGGCCATTTGGGCCTACTCAAGGTGACAGGAACACAAACTTTTTCAAATCTCGGAATTGTGTGGCAACACACCCACACTCCACATTTTTCATGAGGATTCCAGAATGCCTAAAATAATTGCGAGCTTCCTCCGTTTGTGCCCTGAACCCTAAACCATAAACCCTAAACCCCTAAACCCTAAACCCACATGGGCCATTTGGGCCTACTTGAGGTGACAAGAACACGAACTTTTCAACATCTCCGAATTGCGTGGCAACTCACCCACCCTCCTCATTTCTCATGAGGATTCCAGAAATGGCTAAAATTGTTGCGAGATTCCTCCGTTTGTGCCCTGAACCCTAAACCACCCTAAACCGTAAACCCTAAACCCACATGGGCCATTTGGGCCTAATCGAGGTGACAAGAACTTTTTCAACATCTCGGAATTACGTGGAAACTCGCCCACCCTCCTCATTTTTCATGAGGATTCCAGAATGCCTAAAATTGTTACGAGATTCCTCTGTTTGGTCCCTGAACTGCCACATGGGCCATTTGGGCCTACTTGAGGTGAAAGGAACACGAACTTTTTCGAACTCTCGCAATTGCGTGGCAACTCACCCATCCTCCTCACTTTTATGAGGATTCCGGAATGCCTAGAATTATTGCGAGATTCCTCCCTTTGGGCCCTACACCCTAAACCCCTAAACCCCCTAAACCCACATGGGCCATTTGGGCCTACTTGAGGTGACAGGAACACAAACTTTTTCAACATCTTGGAATTGCTTGGCAACTAACCCACCCTCCTCATTTTTCATGAGGACTCCAGAATGACTAATATTATTGCGAGTTTCCTCCCTTTGGGCCCTAAATCCTAAACCCCTAAACCCTAAACCCACATGGGCTATTTGAGCCTACTTGAGGTGACAGGAACACGAAATTTTTCAATATCTCGGAATTGGGTGGCAACACACCCACCCTCCTCATATTTCATGAGGATTCCGGAATGCCTAAACTTATTGCAAGCTTCCTCCGTTTGTGCCCTGAACCCTAAACCTAAACCCTAAACCCACATGGGCCATTTGGGCCTTCTTGAGGTGACAAGAACACAAACTTTTTCAACATCTCGGAATTGCGTGGCAACTCACCCACCCTCCTCATTTTTCATGAGGATTCCAGAATGCCTAAAATTGTTGTGAGATTCCCCCGTTTGGGCCCGGAACCCTAAACTCTAAACCCTAAACCCTTAAACCGTAGACCCTAAACCCACATTGGCCATTTGGGCTAACTTGAATTGACAGGACGAACTTTTTAACCATCTCGGAATTGCGTGGAAACTCACCCACCCTCCTCATTTTTGACGAGGATTCCAGAATGCATAAAATTGTTGCGAGATTCCGCGGTTTCGGCCTAAACCCCTAAACCCTAAACCCTAAACTCTAAACAAACCCTAAACCCACATGGGCCATTTGGGACTACTTGAGGTGACAGGAGCACGAACATTTTCAACATCTCGGAATTGCATGGCAACTCACCCACCTTCCTCATTTTTCATGAGCATTCCATAATTCCTAAAATTGTTGCGAGATTCCTTCTTTGGGCCTTGAACCCTAAACCTTAAACCCTAAACCCCTAAGCCCCTAAACCCTTAACCCACATGGGCGATTGGGCCTACTTGAGGTGACAGGAACACGAATTTTTTCAACATCTCGAAATTGCGTGGAAACTGACCCACCCTCACATTTTTCATGAGCATTCCAGAATGCATAAAATTGTTGCAAGACTCCTCTGTTCTGTCCCTGAACGGCCACATGGGCCATTTCGGCCTACTTGAGGTGACAGGAACACGAACTTTTTCAAACTGTCGCAATTGCGCGGAAACTCACCCACCCTCCTCATTTTTCATGATGATTCCAGAATGCCTAAAATTGTTGCGAGATTCCCCTGTTTGGGCCCCGAACCCTAAATCCTAAACCCAAAACTATAAACCCTAAAACCCTATACCTTTAAACCCACATGGGCCATTTGGGCCTACTTGAGGTGACAGGACTACGAACTTTTTAAACATCTCGGAATTGCGTGGAAACTCACGCACCCTCCTCATTTTTCACGAGGATTCCAGAATGCATAAAATTAATGCCAGTTCCCCCGTTTGGGCCCTAAACCCCTAAACCCTAAACCCCAAACTCTAAACAATCACTAATCCCACATGGGCCCCTTGGGCCTACTTGAGGTGACAGGAACACGAACTTGTTCAACATCTCAAAATTGCGTGGAAACTCACGCACCCTCCTCATTTTTCATGATGATTCCAGAATGCCTAAAATTGTTGCGAGATTCCCCTGTTTGGGCCCCGAACCCTAAATCCTAAACCCAAAACTATAAACCCTAAAACCCTATACCTTTAAACCCACATGGGCCATTTGGGCCTACTTGAGGTGACAGGACACGAACTTTTTCAACATCTCAGAATTGCGTGGAAACTCACCCACCCTCTTCATTTTTCATGAGGATTCCAGAATACCTAAATTTTTTGCGAGATTCCTCGTTTGGGCCCTAAACCCTAAACCCTAAACCCCAAACTCTAAACAATCACTAATCCCACATGGGCCCCTTGGGCCTACTTGAGGTGACAGGAACACGAACTTGTTCAACATCTCAAAATTGCGTGGAAACTCACCCACACTCCTCATTGATTTTCAATGAGGATTCCAGAATGCCTAAAATTGTTGCGAGATTCCTCTGTTTGTGCCCTGAACCCTAAACCCACATGGCCATTTGGGCCTACTTGAGGTGACAGCAACACGAACGTTTTCGAACATCTCGGAATTGCGTGGAAACTCATCCACCATCCTCATTTTTCATGAGGATTCCATAATGCCAAAAATAGTTGCGAGATTCCTCGGCCCTAAACCCCTAAACCCTAAACCCCTAAACCCCTAAAACCATAAACACTACACCCCCTAAACCCTAAACCCCTAAACCCTAAACCCACATGGGCCATTTGGGCCTACTTGAGGTGACAGGAACACGAAAATTTCCAACACCTCGGAATTGCGTGGAAACTCACCCACCCACCTCATTTTTCATGAGGATTCAAGAATTCCTAAAATTGTTGCGAGATTCCCCTGTTTGGGACCTGAACGATAAACCCTAAACCCTAAACTCTAAACCCCTAAACCTTAAACCCTAAACCCCTAAACCCCTAAACCTTAAACCCTAAACCCACATGGGCCATTTGGGCGTACTTGAGGTGATAGGAACACGAAAATTTTCAACTTCTCGGAATTGCGTGGAAACTCACCCACCCTCCTCATTTTTCATTAGGATTTTAGAATTCCTAAAATTGATGCGAGATTCCGTAGTTTAGGCCCTGAACCCTAAACCACCCTAAACCGTAAACCCTAAACCACAAAACCATAAACCCACATGGGCCATTTGGGCGTCCTTGAGGTGACAGGAACACAAACTTTTTCAACATCTCGGAATTGCGGGGAAACTCACCCACCCTCCTTATTTTTCATGAGCATTCCATAATGCCTAAAATTGTTGCGAGATTCCTCTGTATGGTCCCTGAACGGCTACATGGGCCATTTGGGCCTACTTGAGGTGAAAGGAACACGAACTTTTTCGCACTCTCGCAATTGCGTGGCAACTCACCTATCCTCCTCACTTTCATGAGGATTCCAGAATGCCTTAAATTATTGCGAGATTCCTCCCTTTGGGCCTAAACCCTAGACCCACATGGGCCATTTGGGCCTACTTGAGGTGAGAGGAACACGAACTTTTTCAACATCTTGGAATTGCGTGGCAACTCACCCACCTTCCTCATTTTTCATGAGGATTCCATAATTCCTAAAATGTTGCGAGATTCCTTCGTTTGGGCCCTGAACCCTAAACCATAAACCCTAAAAACTAAACCCCTAAACCCTAAACCCTAAACCCACATGGGCGATTGAGCCTACTTGAGGTGACAGGAACACGAACTTTTTCAACATCTCGGAATTGCGTGGAAACTCACCCACCCTCACATTTTTCATGAGGATTCCAGAATTCCTAAAATTGTTGCGAGATTTTTCCGTTTGGGCACTGAACCCTAAACCCTAAACCCCTAAACCCCCAAACCCTAAACCCTACACCCACATGGGCCATTTGGGCCCACTTGAGGTGACAGGAACAGGAACATTTTCAACATCTCGGAATTGCGTGGAAACTCACCCACCCTCCTCATTTTTCATGAGGATTCCAGAATGGCTAAAATTGTTGCGAGATTCCTATGTTTGGTCCCTGAACGGCCATATGGGCCATTTGGGCCTACTTGAGGTGACAGGAACATGAACTTTTTCAAACTGTCGTAATTGCGTGGAAACTCACCCACCCTCCCCATTTTTCATGAGGATTCCAAAATGCCTAAAATTGTTGCGAGATTCCCCCGTTTGGGCCCCGAACCCTAAACCCTTAACCTTAAACCCAAAACTCTAAACCCTAAACCCCTAAACCCTTAAACCCTAAACCCTAAACCCTAAACCCACATGGGCCATTTGGGTCTACTTGAGGTGACAGGAAAACGAACTTTTTAAACATCTCGGAATTGCGTGGAAACTCACCTACCCGCCTCATTTTTCACGAGGATTCCAGAAGACGTAAAATTGTTGCGAGATTCCCCGTTTCGGCCCTAAACCCCTAAACCCTAAACTCTAAACAAGTCTTAAACCCACATGGGTCATTTGGGCCTACTTGAGGTGATAGTAACACAAAATTTTTCAACATCTCAGAATTGCGTGGAAACTCACCCACCCTCCTCATTATTCATGACGATTCCAGAATGCCTAAAATTGTTGTGAGATTCCTCTGTTTGGCCCCTGAACGGCCACATGGGCCGTTTGGGCCTACTTGAAGTGACAGGAACAAAAACTTTATCAACATCTCGGAATTGCGTGGAAACTCACCCACCGTCCTCATTTTTCATGAGGATTCCAGAATGCCAAAAATTGTTGCAAGATTCCTCCGTTTGGGCCCTGAACCCCTAAACCCTAAACCCCTAAAAAAACCCTAAAACCCTAAACCCCTAAACCCTAAACCCACATGGGCCATGTGGGCCTACTTGAGGTGACAGGAACACAAACTTTTTCAACATCTCGAAATTGCGTGGAAACTCACTCAGCCTACTCATTTTTCATGAGGATTCCAGAATGCCTAAAATTATAGCGAGATTCCTCCGTTTTGGCCCTGAACCCTAAAACCTGAACCCTAAACGCCTAAACCCTATAAACCCTAAACCCTAAACCCACATGGGCCATTTGGGCCAACGTGAGGTGACAGGAACCCTAACTTTTTCAACATCTCTAATTGCATGGAAACTCACGCACCCTCCTCATTTTTCATGAGGATTCCGAATAAATCGACCTACCCTCGTCATTTTTCATGAGGATTCCGAATGACTAAAATTGTTGCGATATTCCCCTGTTTGGGCCCTGAACCATAAACCCTAAACCCTAAACCCTAAATGATATGATTCCCGAAAGAAAGGGATGATTGGATCAACTAGGAATGGAATTTCGCACCGAAAATTCAGCCTCCAGCACGTCCAAATAAGAACTGAATGTATCTCACGTTATATACCTTGGATTTGGGTGATTCGAAAACGAGGCGAAATATGGCTTTCTGAAACGCGATTTTGGCTCAAGAAACACCGAAAAATGATAAGGGAATCTAGAGATACGAAACCAAGAAATATAGAACAAAAACAAGTTTATAGATTATAGGAAGGCACCACAATTCCAAAGAACTGATAAGCCCAAGAACGCCACAAGGATCGATGCCCTTGATAAGTTCAGAGATTCTAAAAAAGAACCCTAGAGAAGCTAGTCTCTCACCAAAAAGGTTAACTTTGAATTCTGCCATCCCCCCTAAAAGGCTATCGTGTTCCCTTATATAGTGGACAACATCCATATTGAGTTTAAACTAAATATGCTTACACACAGCCCAATAAGCCAGCCCAATAAGCCTTACTACAAAATTTTAACTAAATGTAAGAAGAATAAAACTACGTGCAGAATTTGGGCCAAGCAAAATGAAGCCTCATGCATATCCATTGAGTTTTATTCTTCAAGGTCTTCAATCTAATTAAGTGTATCAAGTAAAATGAACTTGGGCTTGTATCAACTAAAGTGGTCACCAAGAGGTTTAGGGCCTCAGCCTTTTTAGCTTTTGCTCTTGTCATCGGGCCTCCAAGAACTTGTATGTCCTCCAAGTTTGTTGCCTTGGTCATGCGGCGTCCTATGTCTGAGGTGAAAGGAACAAGAAATTTTTCAAGACCTCGGAATTGCGTGGCAACTCACCCACCCTCCTCATTTTTCATGAGGATTCCAGAATGCCTAAAATTATTGCGAGCTTCCTCCGTTTAAGCCCTGAACCCTAAACCATAAACCCTAAACCCACATGGGCCATTTGGGCCTACTTGAGGTGACAGGAACATGAACTTTTTCAACATCTCGGAATTGCGTGGAAACTCACCCACCCTCCTCATTTTTCATGAGGATTCCAGAATGCCTAAAATTATTGCGAGCTTCCTCCGTTTGTGCCCGGAACCCTAAAGTATAAACCCTAAACCCACATGGGCCATTTGGGCCTACTTGAGGTGACAGGAATTACGAACTTTTTCAACGTATCGGAATTGCGTGGAAACTCACCCACCCTCCTCATTTTTAATGAGGATTCCTGAATGCCTATAATTGTTGCGAGATTCCTCCGTTTGGGCCCTGAACGGCCACATGGGCCATTTGGGCCTACTTGAAGTGAAAGGAACACGAACTTTTTCAAGATCTCGGAATTGCGTGGCAACTCACCCACCCTCCTCATTTTTCATGAGGATTCCAGAATGCCTAAAATTGTTGCGAGATTCCTCCTTTTGAGCCCTGAACTCTAAACCCTAAACCCACATGGGCCATTTGGGCGTACTTGAGGTGACAGCAACACGAAAATTTTCAACATCTCGGAATTGCGTGGAAACTCACCCACCCTCCTCATTTTTCATGAGGATTCCAGAATGCCTATAATTGTTGCGAGATTCCTCCGTTTGGGCCCTGAACGGCCACATGGGCCATTTGGGCCTACTTGAGGGGAAAGGAACACGAACTTTTTCAAGATCTCGGAATTGCGTGGCAACTCACCCACCCTCCTCATTTTTCATGAGGATTCCAGAATGCCTAAAATTGTTGCGAGATTCCTCCTTTGGCCCTGAACCCTAAACCTTAAAACCACATGGGCTATTTGGGCCTACTTGAGATGACAGGAACATGAACATTTTTAACATCTCGGAGTTGTGTGGAAACTAACCCACCCTCCTCATTTTTCATGAGGATGCCAGAATGCCTATAATTGTTGTGAGAATCCTCCATTTGGGCCCTATCGGCCACATGGGCCATTTGGGCCTACATGAGGTGAAAGGAACACGAACTTTTTCAAGATCTCGGAATTGCGTGTAAACTTACCCACCCTCCTCATTTTTCATGTGGATTCCGAATGCCTAAAATTGTTGCGAGATTCCTCCTTTTGAGCCCCCGAACTCTAAACCCTAAACCCACATGGGCCATTTGGGCGTACTTGAGGTGATCGGAACACGAAAATTTTCAACATCTCGGAATTGCGTGGAAACTCACCCACCCTCCTCATTTTTCATGAGGATTCCAGAATGCCTAAAATTATTGCGAGCTTCCTCCGTTTGTGCCCGGAACCCTAAAGTATAAACCCTAAACCCACATGGGCCATTTGGGCCTACTTGAGGTGACAGGAACACGAACTTTTTCAACATCTCGGAATTGCGTGGAAACTCACCCACCCTCCTCATTTTTCATGAGGATTCCAAAATGCCTAAAATTGTTGCGAGATTCCTCCGTTTGTGCCGTGAACGGCCACATGGGCCATTTGGGCCTACTTGAGGTGACAGGAACACGAACATTTTCAACATCTCGGAATTGCGTGGCAACTCACCCACCCTCCTCATTTTTAAAGGGGATTCCAGAATACCTAAAATTGTTGCGAGATTCCTCCGTTTAGACCCTGAACCCTAAGCCTTAAACCCTAAACCCACATGGGCCATTTGGGCCTACTTGTGGTGACAGGAACATGAACTTTTTCAACATATCGGAATTGCGTGGAAACTCACACACCCTCCTCATTTTTCATGAGGATTCCAGAATGCCTAAAATTGTTGCGAGATTCCTCCTTTTGAGCCCTGAACTCTAAACCCTAAACCCACATGGGCCATTTGGGCGTACTTGAGGTGACAGCAACACGAAAATTTTCAACATCTCGGAATTGCGTGGAAACTCACCCACCCTCATTTTTCATGAGTATTCCAGAATGCCTAAAATTGTTGCGAGATTCCTCTGTTTTGGCCGTGAACGGCCACATGGGCCATTTGGGCCTACTTTAGGTGACAGGAACACGAACCTTTTAAACATCTCGGAATTGCGTGGAAACTCACCCACCCTCCTCATTTTTCATGAGGATTCAAGAATGCCTAAAATTGTTGCAAGATTCCTCCGTTTGGGCTCTGAACCCTAAACCCCTAAACCATAAACCCACTTGGGCCATTTGGGCCTACATGAGGTGACAGGAACACGAACTTTTTCAACATCTAAGAATTGCATGCAAACTCACCCACCCTCCTCATTTTTCATGAGGATTCCAGAATGCCTAAAATTGTTGCGAGATTCCTTGTTTCATCCCTGAACAGCCACATGGGCCATTTGGGCCTACTTGAGGTGACAGGAACACGAACTTTTTTAAACTCTCGCAATTGCGTGGCAACTCACCCACCCCCTCATTTTTCATGAGGATTCAAGAATGCCTAAAATATTCGCGAGATTCCCCTGCTTGGGCCTTGAACCATAAAGCCTAAAGCCTAAACTCTAAACTCTAAACCCCTAAACCCTAAACCCTAAACCCACATGGGCTATTTGGGCCTACTTGAGGTGAAAGGAACACGAACTTTTTTAAGATCTCGGAATTGCGTGGCAACTCACCCAACCTCCTCATTTTTCATGAGGATTCCAGAATGCCTAAATTTGTTGCGAGATTCCTCTGTTTGGACCCCGAATCCTAAACCTTAACCCTAAACCCCTAAACCCTATACCCACATGGTCCATTTGGTTCTACTTGAGGTGACAGAACACGAACTTTTTCAACCTATCGGAATTGCGTGGAAACTCACCCACCCGCCTCATTTTTCATGAGGATTCCAGAATGCATAAAATTGTTGCGAGATTCCTCCGTTTGGGCCCTGAACCCTAAACCCTAAACCCTAAAACCCTAAACCCTAAACCCTAAACCCACATGGGCCATTTGGGCCTAATTGAGGTGACAGGAACACAAACTTTTGAAACATCTCGGAATTGCGTGGAAACTCACCCACCCTCCTCATTCTTCCTGAGGATTCCATAATACAAAAAATTGTTGCGAGATTCCTCTGTTTCTGCCGTGAACAGCCACATGGGCCATTTGGGCCTACTTGAGGTGAGAGGAACACGAACTTTTTCAACATCTCGGAATTGCGTGGCAACTCACCCACCCTCCTCATTTTTCACGAGGATTCCAAAATGCTTAAAATTGTTGCGAGATTCCCCCGTTTGGGACCTGAATACTAAACCCTAAACCCATATGGGCCATTTGGGCCTACCTGAGGTGACAGGAACACGAAATTTTTCAACATCTCGGAATTGCATGGAAACTCACCCACCCTCCTCATTTTTCATGAAGATTCCAGAATGCCTCAAGTTGTTGCGCGATTCCTCATTTTGGGCCCTGAACGGCCACATGGGCCATTTGGGCCTACCTGAGGTGACATGAACACGAACATTTTCAACATCTCGGAATTGCGTGGAAACTCACCCACCCTCCTCATTTTTCATGAGGATTCCAGAATGCCTAAAATTGTTGGGAGATTCCTCTGTTTGGGCCCTGAACGGCCACATGGGCCATTTGGGCCTACATGAGGTGAAAGGAACACGAACTTTTTCAAGATCTCCGAATTGCGTGGCAACTCACCCACCCTCCTCATTTTTCATGAGGATTCCAGAATGCCTAAATATGTTGCGAGATTCCTCCGTTTGGACCCTGAATCCTAAACCTTAACCCTAAACCCCTAAATCCTAAACCCATATGGTCCATTTGGTACTACTTGAGGTGACAGAACACGAACTTTTTCAACCTATCTAATTGCGTGGAAACTCACCCACCCTCCTCATTTTTCATGAGGATTACAGAATGCCTAAAATTGTTGTGAGATTCCTCCGTTTGGGCCCTGAACCCTAAACCCTAAACCCTAAAACCCTAAACCCTAAACCCTAAACCCTAAACCCACATGGGCCATTTGGGCCTACTTGAGGTGAAAGGAACACGAACTTTTTCAACATCTCGGAATTGCGTGGAAACTCACCCACCCTCCTCATTTTTCATGAGGATTCCAGAATGCCTAAAATTGTTGCGAGATTCCTCTGTTTGGTCCCTGAACGGCCACATGGGCCATTTGGGCCTACTTGAGGTGACAGAATTACGAACTTTTTCAACGTATCGGAATTGCGTGGAAACTCACCCACCCTCCTCATTACTCATGAGGATTCCAGAATGCCTAAAATTGTTGCGAGATTCCTCCGTTTGGACCCTGAACCCAAAACCCTAAAACCTAAACCTGTAAACCGGTAAACCCTAAACCTTACACCCACATGGGCCATTTGGGCCTACTTGAGGTGACAAGAACACGAACTTTTTCAACCTGTCGGAATAGCGTGGAAACTCACCCACCCTCCTCATTTTTATGAGGATTCCGAATGCCTAAAATTGTTGCGAGACACCCAAAACCGTAAACCCAAAACCCACATGGGCCATTTGGGCCTGCTTGAGGTGACAGGAACACGAACTTTTTCAACATCTCGGAATTGCGTGGAAACTCACCCACCCTCCTCATTTTTCATGAGGATTCCAAAATGCCTAAAATTGTTGCGAGATTCCTCTGTTTGGTCCCTAAATGTCCACATGGGCCATTTGGGCCTACTTGAGGTGAGAGGAACACGAACTTTTTCAAGATCTCGGAATTGCGTGGCAACTCACCCACCCTCCTCATTTTTCACGAGGATTCCAAAATGCCTAAAATTGTTGCGAGATTCCCCCGTTTGGGCCCTGAACCCTAAACCTAAGCCCACATGGGCCATTTTGGCCTACTTGAGGTGACAGGAACACGAACTTTTTCAACATCTCGGAATTGCATGGAAACTCACCCACCCTCCTCATTTTTCATGAGGATTCCAGAATGCCTAAAATTGTTGCGAGATTCCTCTGTTTGGTCCCAAAATGTCCACATGGGCCATTTGGGCCTACTTGAGATGAGAGGAACACGAACTTTTTCAAGATCTCGGAATTGCGTGGCAACTCACCCACCCTCCTCATTTTTCACGAGGATTCCAAAATGCTTAAAATTGTTGCGAGATTCCCCCGTTTGGGCCCTGAACCCTAAACCCACATGGGCCATTTGGGCCTACCTGAGGTGACAGGAACAGGAACTTTTTCAACATCTCGGAATTGCATGGAAACTCACCCACCCTCCTCATTTTTTATGAAGATTCCAGAATGCCTAAAATTGTTGCGTGATTCCCCGTTTGGACCCTGAACCCTAAACCTTCAACCCTAAACCCACATGGCCATTTGGGCCTACTTGAGGTGACAGGAACACGAACTTTTTCAACATCTCGGAATTGCGTGGCAACTCACCCACCCTCCTCATTTTTCACGAGGATTCCAAAATGCTTAAAATTGTTGCGAGATTCCCCCGGGCCCTGAACCCTAAACCCCATACCATAAACCCACATGGGCCATTTGGGCCTACCTGAGGTGACAGGAACACAAACTTTTTCAAAATCTCGGAATTGCATGGAAACTCACCCGCCTCCTCATTTTTATGAAGATTCCGAATGCCTAAAATTGTTGCGTGATTCCTCCGTTTGGACACCGAACCCTAAACCTTAAATCCTAAACCCACATGGGCCATTTGGGCCTACTTGAGGTGACAGAACTCAAACTTTTTCAACATCTCAGAATTGCGTGGAAACTCACCCACATTCCTCATTTTTCATGAGGATTCCAAAATACCTAAAATTGTTGCGAGATTCCTCTGTTTGGTCCCAAAATGTCCACATGGGCCATTTGGGCCTACTTGAGGTGAGAGGAACACGAACTTTTTCAAGATCTCGGAATTGCGTGGCAACTCACCCACCCTCCTCATTTTTCACGAGGATTCCAAAATGCTTAAAATTGTTGCGAGATTCGCCCGTTTGGGCCCTGAACCCTAAACCTAAACCCACATGGGCCATTTGGGCCTACCTGAGGTGACAGGAACACGAACTTTTTCAACATCTCGGAATTGCATGGAAACTCACCCACCCTCCTCATTTTTCTTGAGGATTCCAGAATGCCTAAAATTGTTGCGAGATTCCTCTGTTTGGTCCCAAAATGTCCACATGGGCCATTTGGGCCTACTTGAGCTGAGAGGAACACGAACTTTTTCAAGATCTCGGAATTGCGTGGCAACTCACCCACCCTCCTCATTTTTCACGAGGATTCAAAAATGCTTAAAATTGTTGCGAGATTCCCACGGGCCCTGAACCCTAAACCCCAAACCCTAAACCCACATGGGCCATTTGGGCCTACCTGAGGTGACAGGAACACGAACTTTTTCAACATCTCGGAATTGCATGGAAACTCACCCGCCCTCCTCATTTTTTATGAAGATTCCTGAATGCCTAAAATTGTTGCGTGATTCCTCCGTTTGGACAATGAACCCTAAACCTTAAATCCTAAACCCACATGGGCCATTTGGGCCTACTTGAGGTGACAGAACTCAAACTTTTTCAACATCTCAGAATTGCGTGGAAACACATCCACATTCCTCATTTTTCATGAGGATTCCAAAATGCCTAAAATTGTTGCGAGATTCCTCTGTTTGGTCCCAAAATGTCCACATGGGCCATTTGGGCCTACTTGAGGTGAGAGGAACACGAACTTTTTCAAGATCTCGGAATTGCGTGGCAACTCACCCACCCTCCTCATTTTTCACGAGGATTCCAAAATGCTTAAAACTGTTGCGAGATTCGCCGGTTTGGGCCCTGAACCCTAAACCTAAACCCACATGGGCCATTTGGGCCTACCTGAGGTGACAGGAACACGAACTTTTTCAACATCTCGCACCCACCGTCCTCATTTTTCTTGAGGATTCCAGAATGTCTAAAATTGTTTGGGCCCTGAACCCTAGAACCTTAAGATTGACTCGAGCCAAACCATTTGTCACTACAGGAAAATCACTCCAGTTCCAGTTCAGCGGAAGACTCGAGCCAAATATTTGTGACTCGAGCTGAAACTTAAAAATGACTCTAGCCAAACCAACTGACTCGAGCCAATTCTATCAGAAGCAAGGAATAGACTCAAGCCAGATCAAATCGCCTCGAGTTTGAACGCAAACTCGAGCCACCAGTGTTCGCCTCGAGTCCATTTAGAACAATTCATTACAAACTAACTTGAGCCTGCCCAATTTGCCAACTCGAGCCCGATGTGTCAACCTCGAGCCAAACGACTCAGCAATGAACACCTAATGAATTTACCTCGGGTTTGAATGGAGACTTGAGCCACATATGGTGTAACTCAAGCCCAATTGATTCTGCAGTATACAAAACAAGGCAACCAGAGCCAAATGAGCCTCGAGTTTGAGGGGTGGCTCGAGCCAATCGCGTCAGAGCATTTCTTCTTGCGACATTTTCACCATGTCTCCTCCAAAATCCACCAAATCTCCATCCAAAACAAAGGATTATACTTCAAAGGATGAATCTTCCTCACCTTCACCACCAAAACACTCTCAACGATCCAAGATTCCTCCTAAAAGGCTAAAGAATCAGAAACCTCAAGGCCTCAGCTCATCCTCGGTGACATTGATGTCAGTAATCCGATCTTCAATCCTGGCAACTCAGCAGCCCAGGTGAAGAATTAGAGAAAAGTTTTGTGGCCAATGAACTCATGGAGTTATCCCAAGTCAAGTATTCTCGAAACATACTTGACGTCAGTATTATTCTCTCACCTCAAACCTGGCATCTCAAATGAATTGCATCAAATTCTTCAAATGAAATAGCTTCATTTTCTTACTTATCTTCATTTAATGCACATTTTTGAAAAAGCTTCATCATTAAATTTAGGAACCGAGCGGCACTATTTAAATCAATTACATATTGTTTCCTTTTGAATACTCTCTATGCATCATTTATTTAAAAGTGTAACGCAATTCCTGTGTTTTACCTTCAATTCATTTATTCAAGATAGCATGCATTCTATTCTAATTGATAAATATGTGTGCATACTCTGTGCTTTATTAAACATTGGCATCACATTATTATTTGGTATTATTATTAGAGAGAATGCAGAGGAGTTTCACATTAACATATGTTTATATTTATAAGCTCATCTTCTTTATTTGAAGAAATTTTGCTCATCTGCATTTATTTCTTTTTCTTAGTTTTGATGATGAGTTAATATCATATTTTCCTTTCATTATCTTAATTTGAAAAGAAAGGAATATTTTGATATCTCATCGCACTACTAGTTCTCTCTTGCAAGAAAAAGTTTAAAATTGTGACAGGAGAATTCGGCCTATGCAAAAACTTTTCTTAAGGAAAGATGTCTTGGCGACATTGAAGCTGAGATATGCTCTACATGAGTGATCTATGGAGAAAAGGATGGAAGTGAAGTGATCATATTCATTCGGATGAGATATAATTCAAGAAGCCACTCAAAGGCTATTCAGAGCACATGACGGATCTCAAAGCTAGCAAATGCCCTTCATCATTGATCATTCATCAATTTGCAGAGTCTGAACTTTATCTTTTTATATTTAGTAAATTTGGTATCTATATATATGCGCTTTCTCTCAAATTTGTTTTCAAAAAAACATCCAAATTGCATCATATTGAACATAAAGTAGTAAGAAAAAAAGTTATGAAATTATAAAGCAAAGAGATCACTAAAAACATAAAGTAGTAAGAAAAAAATTAAGTGATTAAGTCAAATATAACACAAAAATAGTAACTTAAAGAAAATATGACAACAAAATAACAAATCGAAATCAAATAAATTAAAAACATACACTTGAGAAGAAACTGGATAAAACACACACACACACATGAGAAGGGACTTAAGGATAAACGAGAGAATTTTCTGATACATAGAGATGATAAATAATAAGTGTTATAATAAATAAACAATAATTAAAGCAAAAAAAATCAACTAATCATTAAAAAGCTAATATAAAGTTATGAAGTTATAAAACTAAGGAAAATATAACTAAAATCATAAAGTAGTAATAAAAAAATTAACTGATTAAGTCAAATATAACAGAAAAATAGTAACTCAAAGAAAATATGACAACAAAATAACAAATCTAAATCAAATAAATTAAAAACAAACACTTGAGAAGAAACAGGAAAAAAACACACACACATAGGAGAAGAGAGTCCCTATGTAAAGGAGAGAAATTTCTGATACATAGACATGATAAATAATAAGTGTGACATTAAATAAATAATAATTAAAGAAAAAAATCAAGTAATTAAATATTAACATAACAAATAATAAGTAAGCTAATATAAAGTTGTGAAATTATAAAGCTAAGAAAAAGATAACTAAAATCATAAAGTAGTAAGAAAAAAATTAACTAATTAAGTCAAATATAACACAAAAATAGTAACTCAAAGAAAATATGACAACAAAATAACAAATCTAAATCAAATAAATTAAAAACATACACTTGAGAAGAAACTGGATAAAACACACACACACACATGAGAAGGGAGTTAAGGATAAACGAGAGAATTTTCTGATACATAGAGATGATAAATAATAAGTGTTACAATAAATAAACAATAATTAAAGGAAAAAAATCAACTAATTAAATACTAAAATAACGAATAATAAAAAGCTAATATAAAGTTATGAAGTTATAAAACTAAGGAAAAGATAACTAAAAACATAAAGTAGAAAGAAAAAAATTAAGTGATTAAGTCAAATATAACACAAAAATAGTAACTCAAATAAAATATGACAACAAAATAACAAACCTAAATCAAATAAATTAAAAACATACACTTGAGAAGAAATTGGATAAAAACACACACACATGAGAAGGGAGTCAAGGATAAAAGAGAGAATTTTCTCGATACATAGATATGATAAATAATAAGTGTTACAATAAATAAACAATAATTAAAGCAAAAAAATCAACTAATTAAATACTAACATAAAAAATAATAAAAGAGCTTATATAAAGTTATGAAGTTATAAAGCAAAGGAAAAGGGGTAAACAAAGTGATTCAGTCAAATATAACAAAAAAATAGTAACTCAAAGAAAATATGACAAAAAAATAACAAATCTAAATCAAATAATTTAAAAACATACACTTGAGAAGAAATTGGATATAAAACATACACAAACACATGAGAAGGAGTCAAGGATAAAAGACAAAACTTTCTGATACATATAGATGATAAATAATAAGTGTGACAATAAATAAACAATAATTAAATTTAAAAATCAACTAATTAAATCTTAACATAACAAATAATAAGAAAGCTAATATAAAGTTATGAAATTATAAAACTAAGGAAAAGATAACTAAAAACATAAAGTAGTAAGAAAAAAATTAAGTGATTAAGTCAAATATAACACAAAAATAGTAACTCAAAGAAAATATGACAACAAAATAACAAACATAAATCAAATAAATTAAAAACATACACTTGAGAAGAAACTGGATAAAAAACACACACACATGAGAAGGGAGTCAAGGATAAAAGAGAGAATTTTCTTATACATAGAGATGATAAATAATAAGTGTTACAATAAATAAACAATAATTAAAACAAAAAAATCAACTAATTAAATAGTAACATAACAAATAAGAAAAAGCTAATATAAAGTTATGAAGTTATAAAGCTAAGGAAAATGGGTAAAAGAAAGTGATTAAGTCAAATATAACTTAAAAATAGTAACTCAAAGAAAATATGACAACAATATACCAAAAATAAATGAAAAACATACACTTGAGAACAAACTGGATAAAAAACACACGCACACATGAGAAGCGAGTCAAGGATAAAAGAGAGAATTTTCTGATACATAGAGATGATAAATAATCAGTGTTACAATAAATAAACAATAATTAAAGCAAAAAAACCAACTAATTAAATACTAACATAACAAAAAATAAGAAAGCTAATATAAAGTTATGAAATTATAAAGCTAAGGAAAAGATAACTAAAAACATAAAGTAGTAAGAAAAAAATTAAGTGATTAGGTCAAATATAACACAAAAATTGGAACTCAAAGAAAATATGACAACAAAATAACAAATCTAAATCAAATAAATTAAAAACATACACTTGAGAAGAAACTGGATAAAACACACACACACACATGAGAAGGGACTTAAGGATAAACGAGAGAATTTTCTGATACATAGAGATGATAAATAATAAGTGTTATAATAAATAAACAATAATTAAAGCAAAAAAAAATCAACTAATCATAAAAAAGCTAATATAAAGTTATGAAGTTATAAAACTAAGGAAAATATAACTAAAATCATAAAGTAGTAATAAAAAAATTAACTGATTAAGTCAAATATAACAGAAAAATAGTAACTCAAAGAAAATATGACAACAAAATAACAAATCTAAATCAAATAAATTAAAAACAAACACTTGAGAAGAAACAGGAAAAAACACACACACATAGGAGAAGAGAGTCCCTATGTAAAGGAGAGAAATTTCTGATACATAGACATGATAAATAATAAGTGTGACATTAAATAAATAATAATTAAAGAAAAAAATCAAGTAATTAAATATTAACATAACAAATAATAAGTAAGCTAATATAAAGTTGTGAAATTATAAAGCTAAGAAAAAGATAACTAAAATCATAAAGTAGTAAGAAAAAAATTAACTAATTAAGTCAAATATAACACAAAAATAGTAACTCAAAGAAAATATGACAACAAAATAACAAATCTAAATCAAATAAATTAAAAACATACACTTGAGAAGAAACTGGATAAAACACACACACACACACATGAGAAGGGAGTTAAGGATAAACGAGAGAATTTTCTGATACATAGAGATGATAAATAATAAGTGTTACAATAAATAAACAATAATTAAAGGAAAAAAATCAACTAATTAAATACTAAAATAACGAATAATAAAAAAGCTAATATAAAGTTATGAAGTTATAAAACTAAGGAAAAGATAACTAAAAACATAAAGTAGAAAGAAAAAAATTAAGTGATTAAGTCAAATATAACACAAAAATAGTAACTCAAATAAAATATGACAACAAAATAACAAACCTAAATCAAATAAATTAAAAACATACACTTGAGAAGAAATTGGATAAAAAAACACACACACATGAGAAGGAGTCAAGGATAAAAGAGAGAATTTTCGATACATAGATATGATAAATAATAAGTGTTACAATAAATAAACAATAATTAAAGCAAAAAAATCAACTAATTAAATACTAACATAAAAAATAATAAAAGAGCTTATATAAAGTTATGAAGTTATAAAGCAAAGGAAAAGGGGTAAACAAAGTGATTCAGTCAAATATAACAAAAAAATAGTAACTCAAAGAAAATATGACAAAAAAATAACAAATCTAAATCAAATAATTTAAAAACATACACTTGAGAAGAAATTGGATATAAAACATACACAAACACATGAGAAGGAGTCAAGGATAAAAGACAAAACTTTCTGATACATATAGATGATAAATAATAAGTGTGACAATAAATAAACAATAATTAAATTTAAAAATCAACTAATTAAATCTTAACATAACAAATAATAAGAAAGCTAATATAAAGTTATGAAATTATAAAACTAAGGAAAAGATAACTAAAAACATAAAGTAGTAAGAAAAAAATTAAGTGATTAAGTCAAATATAACACAAAAATAGTAACTCAAAGAAAATATGACAACAAAATAACAAACATAAATCAAATAAATTAAAAACATACACTTGAGAAGAAACTGGATAAAAAACACACACACATGAGAAGGGAGTCAAGGATAAAAGAGAGAATTTTCTTATACATAGAGATGATAAATAATAAGTGTTACAATAAATAAACAATAATTAAAACAAAAAAATCAACTAATTAAATAGTAACATAACAAATAAGAAAAAGCTAATATAAAGTTATGAAGTTATAAAGCTAAGGAAAATGGGTAAAAGAAAGTGATTAAGTCAAATATAACTTAAAAATAGTAACTCAAAGAAAATATGACAACAATATACCAAAAATAAATGAAAAACATACACTTGAGAACAAACTGGATAAAAAACACACGCACACATGAGAAGCGAGTCAAGGATAAAAGAGAGAATTTTCTGATACATAGAGATGATAAATAATCGTGTGTTACAATAAATAAACAATAATTAAAGCAAAAAAACCAACTAATTAAATACTAACATAACAAAAAATAAGAAAGCTAATATAAAGTTATGAAATTATAAAGCTAAGGAAAAGATAACTAAAAACATAAAGTAGTAAGAAAAAAATTAAGTGATTAGGTCAAATATAACACAAAAATTGGAACTCAAAGAAAATATGACAACAAAATAACAAATCTAAATCAAATAAATTAAAAACATACATGAGAAGAAACTGGATGAAAAACACACACACACATGAGAAGGGAGTCAAGGATAAAAGAGAGAATTTCTGATACATAGAGATGATAAATAATAAGTGTTACAATAAATAAACAATAATTAAAGCAAAAAAACCAACTAATTAAATACTAACATAACAAAAATAAGAAAGCTAATATAAAGTTATGAAATTATAAAGCTAAGGAAAAGAAAACTAAAAACATAAAGTAGTAAGAAAAAAATTAAGTGATTAGGTCAAATATAACACAAAAATTGGAACTCAAAGAAAATATGACAACAAAATAACAAATCTAAATCAAATAAATTAAAAACATACACTTGAGAAGAAACTGGATAAAACACACACACACACATGAGAAGGGACTTAAGGATAAACGAGAGAATTTTCTGATACATAGAGATGATAAATAATAAGTGTTATAATAAATAAACAATAATTAAAGCAAAAAAAAAATCAACTAATCATTAAAAAGCTAATATAAAGTTATGAAGTTATAAAACTAAGGAAAATATAACTAAAATCATAAAGTAGTAATAAAAAAATTAACTGATTAAGTCAAATATAACAGAAAAATAGTAACTCAAAGAAAATATGACAACAAAATAACAAATCTAAATCAAATAAATTAAAAACAAACACTTGAGAAGAAACAGAAAAAAACACACACACATAGGAGAAGAGAGTCCCTATGTAAAGGAGAGAAATTTCTGATACATAGACATGATAAATAATAAGTGTGACATTAAATAAATAATAATTAAAGAAAAAAATCAAGTAATTAAATATTAACATAACAAATAATAAGTAAGCTAATATAAAGTTGTGAAATTATAAAGCTAAGAAAAAGATAACTAAAATCATAAAGTAAGAAGAAAAAAATTAACTAATTAAGTCAAATATAACACAAAAATAGTAACTCAAAGAAAATATGACAACAAAATAACAAATCTAAATCAAATAAATTAAAAACATACACTTGAGAAGAAACTGGATAAAACACACACACACACACATGAGAAGGAAAGAGATGATAAATAATAAGTGTTACAATAAATAAACAATAATTAAAGGAAAAAAATCAACTAATTAAATACTAAAATAACGAATAATAAAAAGCTAATATAAAGTTATGAAGTTATAAAACTAAGGAAAAGATAACTAAAAACATAAAGTAGAAAGAAAAAAATTAAGTGATTAAGTCAAATATAACACAAAAATAGTAACTCAAATAAAATATGACAACAAAATAACAAACCTAAATCAAATAAATTAAAAACATACACTTGAGAAGAAATTGGATAAAAAAACACACACACATGAGAAGGGAGTCAAGGATAAAAGAGAGAATTTTCTGATACATAGATATGATAAATAATAAGTGTTACAATAAATAAACAATAATTAAAGCAAAAAAATCAACTAATTAAATACTAACATAAAAATAATAAAAGAGCTTATATAAAGTTATGAAGTTATAAAGCAAAGGAAAAGGGGTAAACAAAGTGATTCAGTCAAATATAACAAAAAAATAGTAACTCAAAGAAAATATGACAAAAAAATAACAAATCTAAATCAAATAATTTAAAAACATACACTTGAGAAGAAATTGGATATAAAACATACACAAACACATGAGAAGGAGTCAAGGATAAAAGACAAAACTTTCTGATACATATAGATGATAAATAATAAGTGTGACAATAAATAAACAATAATTAAATTTAAAAATCAACTAATTAAATCTTAACATAACAAATAATAAGAAAGCTAATATAAAGTTATGAAATTATAAAACTAAGGAAAAGATAACTAAAAACATAAAGTAGTAAGAAAAAAATTAAGTGATTAAGTCAAATATAACACAAAAATAGTAACTCAAAGAAAATATGACAACAAAATAACAAACATAAATCAAATAAATTAAAAACATACACTTGAGAAGAAACTGGATAAAAAACACACACACATGAGAAGGAGTCAAGGATAAAAGAGAGAATTTTCTTATACATAGAGATGATAAATAATAAGTGTTACAATAAATAAACAATAATTAAAACAAAAAAATCAACTAATTAAATAGTAACATAACAAATAAGAAAAAAGCTAATATAAAGTTATGAAGTTATAAAGCTAAGGAAAATGGGTAAAAGAAAGTGATTAAGTCAAATATAACTTAAAAATAGTAACTCAAAGAAAATATGACAACAATATACCAAAAATAAATGAAAAACATACACTTGAGAACAAACTGGATAAAAAACACACGCACACATGAGAAGCGAGTCAAGGATAAAAGAGAGAATTTTCTGATACATAGAGATGATAAATAATCAGTGTTACAATAAATAAACAATAATTAAAGCAAAAAAACCAACTAATTAAATACTAACATAACGAAAAATAAGAAAGCTAATATAAAGTTATGAAATTATAAAGCTAAGGAAAAGATAACTAAAAACATAAAGTAGTAAGAAAAAAATTAAGTGATTAGGTCAAATATAACACAAAAATTGGAACTCAAAGAAAATATGACAACAAAATAACAAATCTAAATCAAATAAATTAAAAACATACATGAGAAGAAACTGGATGAAAAACACACACACACATGAGAAGGGAGTCAAGGATAAAAGAGAGAATTTCTGATACATAGAGATGATAAATAATAAGTGTTACAATAAATAAACAATAATTAAAGCAAAAAAACCAACTAATTAAATACTAACATAACAAAAAATAAGAAAGCTAATATAAAGTTATGAAATTATAAAGCTAAGGAAAAGAAAACTAAAAACATAAAGTAGTAAGAAAAAAATTAAGTGATTAGGTCAAATATAACACAAAAATTGGAACTCAAAGAAAATATGACAACAAAATAACAAATCTAAATCAAATAAATTAAAAACATACACTTGAGAAGAAACTGGATAAAACACACACACACACATGAGAAGGGACTTAAGGATAAACGAGAGAATTTTCTGATACATAGAGATGATAAATAATAAGTGTTATAATAAATAAACAATAATTAAAGCAAAAAAAAAATCAACTAATCATTAAAAAGCTAATATAAAGTTATGAAGTTATAAAACTAAGGAAAATATAACTAAAATCATAAAGTAGTAATAAAAAAATTAACTGATTAAGTCAAATATAACAGAAAAATAGTAACTCAAAGAAAATATGACAACAAAATAACAAATCTAAATCAAATAAATTAAAAACAAACACTTGAGAAGAAACAGGAAAAAAACACACACACATAGGAGAAGAGAGTCCCTATGTAAAGGAGAGAAATTTCTGATACATAGACATGATAAATAATAAGTGTGACATTAAATAAATAATAATTAAAGAAAAAAATCAAGTAATTAAATATTAACATAACAAATAATAAGTAAGCTAATATAAAGTTGTGAAATTATAAAGCTAAGAAAAAGATAACTAAAATCATAAAGTAAGAAGAAAAAAATTAACTAATTAAGTCAAATATAACACAAAAATAGTAACTCAAAGAAAATATGACAACAAAATAACAAATCTAAATCAAATAAATTAAAAACATACACTTGAGAAGAAACTGGATAAAACACACACACACACACATGAGAAGGGAGTTAAGGATAAACGAGAGAATTTTCTGATACATAGAGATGATAAATAATAAGTGTTACAATAAATAAACAATAATTAAAGGAAAAAAATCAACTAATTAAATACTAAAATAACAAATAATAAAAAAGCTAATATAAAGTTATGAAGTTATAAAACTAAGGAAAAGATAACTAAAAACATAAAGTAGAAAGAAAAAAATTAAGTGATTAAGTCAAATATAACACAAAAATAGTAACTCAAATAAAATATGACAACAAAATAACAAACCTAAATCAAATAAATTAAAAACATACACTTGAGAAGAAATTGGATAAAAAACACACACACATGAGAAGGGAGTCAAGGATAAAAGAGAGAATTTTCTGATACATAGATATGATAAATAATAAGTGTTACAATAAATAAACAATAATTAAAGCAAAAAAATCAACTAATTAAATACTAACATAAAAAATAATAAAAGAGCTTATATAAAGTTATGAAGTTATAAAGCAAAGGAAAAGGGGTAAGACAAAGTGATTCAAGTCAAATATAACAAAAAAATAGTAACTCAAAGAAAATATGACAAAAAAATAACAAATCTAAATCAAATAATTTAAAAACATACACTTGAGAAGAAATTGGATATAAAACATACACAAACACATGAGAAGGGAGTCAAGGATAAAAGACAAAACTTTCTGATACATATAGATGATAAATAATAAGTGTGACAATAAATAAACAATAATTAAATTTAAAAATCAACTAATTAAATCTTAACATAACAAATAATAAGAAAGCTAATATAAAGTTATGAAATTATAAAACTAAGGAAAAGATAACTAAAAACATAAAGTAGTAAGAAAAAAATTAAGTGATTAAGTCAAATATAACACAAAAATAGTAACTCAAAGAAAATATGACAACAAAATAACAAACATAAATCAAATAAATTAAAAACATACACTTGAGAAGAAACTGGATAAAAAACACACACATGAGAAGGAGTCAAGGATAAAAGAGAGAATTTTCTTATACATAGAGATGATAAATAATAAGTGTTACAATAAATAAACAATAATTAAAACAAAAAAATCAACTAATTAAATAGTAACATAACAAATAAGAAAAAGCTAATATAAAGTTATGAAGTTATAAAGCTAAGGAAAATGGGTAAAAGAAAGTGATTAAGTCAAATATAACTTAAAAATAGTAACTCAAAGAAAATATGACAACAATATACCAAAAATAAATCAAATAAATGAAAAACATACACTTGAGAACAAACTGGATAAAAAACACACGCACACATGAGAAGCGAGTCAAGGATAAAAGAGAGAATTTTCTGATACATAGAGATGATAAATAATCAGTGTTACAATAAATAAACAATAATTAAAGCAAAAAAACCAACTAATTAAATACTAACATAACAAAAAATAAGAAAGCTAATATAAAGTTATGAAATTATAAAGCTAAGGAAAAGATAACTAAAAACATAAAGTAGTAAGAAAAAAATTAAGTGATTAGGTCAAATATAACACAAAAATTGGAACTCAAAGAAAATATGACAACAAAATAACAAATCTAAATCAAATAAATTAAAAACATACATGAGAAGAAACTGGATGAAAAACACACACACACATGAGAAGGGAGTCAAGGATAAAAGAGAGAATTTCTGATACATAGAGATGATAAATAATAAGTGTTACAATAAATAAACAATAATTAAAGCAAAAAAATCAACTAATTAAATATTAATATAACAAACAATAAAAAAGCTAATATAAATATATGAAATTATAAAGCTAAGGAAAAATAACTAAAAACATAAAGTAGTAAGAAAAAAATTAACTGATTACGTCAAATATAACACAAAAATAGTAACTCAAAGAAAATATGACAACAAAGTAACAAATCTAAATCAAATAAATTAAAAACATACACTTGAGAATAAACTGGTTAAAAAACACACACACATGAGAAGGGAGTCAAGGATAAAAGAGAGAATTTTCTGATACGTAGAGAAGAAAAATAATAAGTGTTACAATAAATAAACAATAATTAAAGCAAAAAAATCAACTAATTAAATACTAACATAAAAAATAATAAAAGAGCTTATATAAAGTTATGAAGTTATAAAGCAAAGGAAAAGGGGTAAGACAAAGTGATTCAGTCAAATATAACAAAAAAATTGGAACTAATTAAAAGAGAAAAAGGAGATAATTTTCTTATACATATAGAGGATAAATCATAAATGTTACAATAAATAAACAAAAATTAAAGCAAAAAAATCAATTAATTAAATATTAACATAAAAAATAATAAGAAAGCTAATATAAAGTTATGAAATTATAAAGCTAAGGAAAAGATAACTAAAAACATAAAGTAGTAAGAAAAAAATTAAGTGATTAGGTCAAATATAACACAAAAATTGGAACTCAAAGAAAATATGACAACAAAATAACAAATCTAAATCAAATAAATTAAAAACATACATGAGAAGAAACTGGATGAAAAACACACACACACATGAGAAGTGAGTCAAGGATAAAAGAGAGAATTTCTGATACATAGAGATGATAAATAATAAGTGTTACAATAAATAAACAATAATTAAAGCAAAAAATTCAACTAATTAAATATTAATATAACAAACAATAAGAAAGCTAATATAAATATATGAAATTATAAAGCTAAGGAAAAAATAACTAAAAACATAAAGTAGTAAGAAAAAAATTAACTGATTACGTCAAATATAACTCAGAAAATATGACAACAAAGTAACAAATCTAAATCAAATAAATTAAAAACATACACTTGAGAATAAACTGGATAAAAAACACACACACACATGAGAAGGGAGTCAAGGATAAAAGAGAGAATTTTCTGATACATAGAGATGATAAATAATAAGTGTTACAATAAATAAACAATAATTAAAGCAAAAAAATCAACTAATTAAATACTAACATAAAAAATAATAAAAGAGCTTATATAAAGTTATGAAGTTATAAAGCAAAGGAAAAGGGGTAAGACAAAGTGATTCAGTCAAATATAACAAAAAAATTGGAACTAATTAAAAGAGGAAAATGAGATAATTTTCGTATACATATAGAGGATAAATCATAAATGTTACAATAAATAAACAAAAATTAAAGCAAAAAAATCAATTAATTAAATATTAACATAAAAAATAATAAGAAAGCTAATATAAAGTTATGAAATTATAAAGCTAAGGGAAAGTTTATAACTAAAAACATAAAGTAGTAAGAAAAAAATTAACTCATTAAGTCAAATATAACCCAAAAATAGTAACTCAAAGAAAATATGACAACAAAATAACAAATCTAAATCAAATAAATTAGAAACATACACTTGAAAAGAAACTAGATAAAAAAAAAACACAAAGACACACACACACACATAAGAAAAAAGTCACACATAAGAAGAAAATCAGGGATAAAGGAGATAATTTTCTTATACATATAGATGATAAATCATAAGTGTTACAATAAATAAACAATAATTAAAGAAAAAAATCAACTAATTAAATATTAACATGACATATAATAAGAAAGCTAATATAAAGTTATGAAATTATAAAGCTAAGCAAAAGATAACTAAAAACATAAAGTAGTAAGAAAAAAATTAACTGATTAAGTCAAATATAACCCAAAAATAGTAACTCAGAGAAAATATGACAACAAAATAACAAATCTAAATCAAATAAGTTAAAAACATACACTTGAGAAGAAACTGGATAAAGCACACACACACACATGAGAAGGGAGTCAAGGATAAAAGAGAGAATTTTTTGATAGATAGAGATGATAAATAATAAGTGTTACAATATATAATAAGTGTAACATAAAAATAAGAAAAAAGCTAATTTAAAGTTATGAAGTTATAAAGCTAAGGAAAAGGGGTAAGAGAAAGTGATTAAGTCAAATATAACAGAAAAATAGTAACTCAAAGAAAATATGACAACAATATAACAAAACTAAATCAAATAATTTAAAAACATACACATGAGAAGAAATACGATATAAAACACACACAAACACATGAGATGGGAGTCAAGGAAAAAAGACAGAATTTTCTGATACATATAGATGATAAATAATAAGTGTGACATTAAATAAACAATAATTAAAGCAAAAAAAATCAACTAATTAAATATTAACATAATAAATAATAAGAAAGCTAATATAAAGTTATGAAATTATAAAGGTAAGGAAAAGATAACTAAAAACATAAACAAGACAATGAATTGTAAGAAATAAATTAAGTGATTAAGTAACAGAAAAATAGTAACTCAAACAAAATATGACAACAAAATAACAAACCTAAATCAAATAAATTAAAAACATACACTTGAGAAGAAACAAGAAAAAAACACACACACACCGGAGAAGAGAGTCAATGATAAATGAGAGAATTTTCTGATATATAGACATGGTAAATAATAAGAGTTACATTAAATAAACAATAATTAAAGCAAAAAAATCAACTAATTAAACATTAACATAACAAATAATAAGAAAGCTAATATAAAGTTATGAAATTATAAAACTAAGGAAAAGATCACTAAAAATATAAAGTAGTAAGAAAAAAATTAAGTGATTAAGTCAAATATAACGCAAAAATAGTAACTCAAAGAAAATATGACAACAAAATAAAAAATCTAAATCAAATAAATTAAAAACAGAAGAAACTGGATAAAAAACACACACACACACATGAGAAGGGAGTTAAGGATAAACGAGAGAATTTTCTGATACACAGAGGTGATAAATAATAAGTGTTACAATAAATATACAATAATTGAAGGAAAAAAATCAACTAATTAAATATTAACATAACAAATAATAAGAAAGCTAATATAAAGTTATGAAATTATAAAGCTAAGGAAAAGATAACTAAAAACATAAAGTAGTAAGAAAAAAATTAACTGATTAAGTCAAATATAACCCAAAAATAGTAACTCAAAGAAAATATGACAACAAAATAACAAATCTAAATCAAATAAATTAAAAACATACACTTGAGAAGAAACTAGATAAAAAACACACACACACATGAGAAGGGAGTCAAGGATAAAAGAGAGAATGATAAATAATAAGTGTTACAATAAATAATCAATAATTAAAGCAAAAAATCAACTAATTAAATAGTAACATAACAAATAAGAAAAAAGCTAATATAAAGTTATGAAGTTATAAAGCTAAGGAAAAGGGGTAAGAGAAAGTGATTAAGTCAAATATAACAGAAATATAGTAACTCAAAGAAAATATGACAACAATATAACAAAACTAAATCAAATAATTTAAAAACATACACATGAGAAGAAATAGGATATAAAACACACACAAACACATGAGAAGGGAGTCAAGGAAAAAGACAGAATTTTGTGACACATATAGATGATAAATAATATGTGTGACATTAAATAAACAATAATTAAAGCAAAAAAAATCAACTAATTAAATATTAACATAACAAATAATAAGAAAGCTAATATAAAGTTATGAAATTATAAAGCTAAGGAAAATATAACTAAAAACATAAACAAGACAATGAATTGTACGAAATAAATTAAGTGATTAAGTCAAATATAACAGAAAAATAGTAACTCAAACAAAATATGACAACAAAATAACTAAGCTAAATCAAATAAATTCAAAACATACACTTGAGAAGAAACAGGAAAAAAACACACACACCGGAGAAGAGAGTCAAGAATAAAGGAGAGAATTTTCTGATACATAGACATGATAAATAATAAGTGTTATATTAAATAAACAATAATTAAAGCAAAAAAATCAACTAATTAAATATTAACATAAAAAATAATAAGAAAGCTAATATAAAGTTATGAAATTATAAAGCTAAGGAAACCAACTAATTAAATATTTGCCAGCTTCCTCCATTTGTGCCCTGAACCCTAAACCACCCTAAATCGTAAACCCTAAACCGACATGGGCCTTTTCGGCCTACTTGAGGTGATAGGAACACGAACTTTTTCAACATCTCGGAATTGCGTGGCAACTCACCCACCCTCCTCATTTTTCATGAGGATTCCAGAATGCCTAAAATTGTTGTGAGATTCCTTCGTTTGGGCCTGAACCCTGAACTTTAAACCCTAAACCCCTAAACCCTAAAACCACATGGGCCATTTGGCCTACTTGAGGTGACAGGAACACGAACTTTTTAACCATCTCGGAATTGCGTGGAAACTCACCCACCCTCCTCATTTTTCACGAGGATTCCAGAATACATAAAATTGTTGCGAGATTCCCCCGTTTCGGCCCTAAACCCTAAACTCTAAACAAACCCTAAACCCACATGGGCCACTTGGGCCTACTTGAGGTGATAGGAACACGAACTTTTTCAACATCTCGGAATTGCGTGGAAACTCACCCACCCTCCTCATTTTTCATTAGGATTCCAGAATGCCTAAAATTAATGCGATATTCCTCTGTTTGGTCCCTGAACGGCCACATGGGCCATTTGGGACTACTTGACGCGAAAGGAACATGAACTTTTTGGAACTTTCGCAATTGCGTGACAACTCACCCATCCTCCTCACTTTCATGAGGATTCCAGAATGCCTAAAATTATTGCGAGATTCCTCCCTTTGGGCCCTAAACCCTAAACCCACATGAGCCATTTGGGCCTACTTGAGGTGATAAACACGAACTTTTTCAACATCTCGGAATTGCGTGGCAACTCACCCACCCTCCTCATTTTTCATGAGGATTCCAGAATGCCTAAAAAAATTTTTGCCAGCTTCCTCCGTTTGTGCCCTGAACCCTAAACCACCCTAAACCTTAAACCCTAAACCCCTAAACCATAAACCCACATGGGCCATTTGGGCGTACATGAGGTGACAGGAACACAAACGTTTTCAACATCTCGGAATTGCGTGGAAACTCACCCACCCTCCTCATTTTTCATGAGGATTCTAGAATGCCTAAAATTTTTGCGAGAGTCCTCCGTTTGCGCCCTGAACCCTAAACCCTAAACCCACATGGGTCATTTGGTCCTACTTGAGGTGACAGAACACAAACGTTTTCGAACATCTCGGAATTGCGTGGAAACTCACCCACTGTCCTCATTTTTCATGAGGATTCCATAATGCCAAAAATTGTTGCGAGATTCCTCCGTTTGGGCCCTGAACCCCTAAACCCCTAAAACCCTAAAACCCTAAACCCTAAACCCTAAACCCCTAAAACACTAAACTCTAAACTCTAAACCCTTAAACCGTAGACCCTAAACCCACATTGGCCATTTGGGCTCACTTGAGGTGACATGAAAACGAACTTTTTAACCATCTCGGAATTGCGTGGAAACTCACCCACCCTCCTCATTTTTCACGAGGATTCCAGAATGCATAAAATTGTTGCGAGATTCCCCTGTTTCGGCCCTAAACCCCTAAACCCTAAACCCTACACCCTAAACACACCCTAAACCCACATGGGCCATTTGGGCCTACTTGAGGTGATAGGCACACGAAAATTTTCAACATCTCGGAATTGCGTGGCAACTCACCCACCCTCCTCATTTTTCATGAGGATTCCAGAATGCCTAAAATTGTTGTGAGATTCCTTCGTTTGGGCCTCGAACCCCGAACTTTAAACCCTAAACCCCTAAACCCTAAAACCACATGGGCCATTTGGCCTACTTGAGGTGACAGAACACGAACTTTTGAACATCTCGTAATTGCGTGGAAACTCACCCACCCTCCTAATTTTTAATGAGGATTTCGAATGCCTAAAATTGTTGCGAGATTCCTCTGTTTGGTCCCTGAACGGCAACATGGGACAATTGGGCCTACTTGAGGAGAAAGGAACACGAACATTTTCGAACTCTCGCAATTGCGTGGCAACTCACCCATCCTCCTCACTTTCATGACGATTCCAAAATGCCTTAAATTATTGCGAGATTCCTTCCTTTGGGCCCTAAACCCCTAAACCCTAAACCCACATGGGCCATTTGGGCCTACTTGAGGTGATAGGCACACGAAAATTTTCAACATCTCGGAATTGCGTGGCAACTCACCCACCCTCCTCATTTTTCATGAGGATTCCAGAATGCCTAAAATTGTTGTGAGATTCCTTCGTTTGGGCCTGAACCCTAAACTTTAAACCCTAAACCCCTAAACACTAAAACCACATGGGCCATTTGGGCCTACTTGAGGTGACAGGAACATGAACATTTTCAATATCTCGGAATTGCGTGGAAACTCACCCACCCTCCATATTTTTAATGAGGATTCCAGAATGCCTAAAATTGTTGCGATATTCCTCTGTTTGGTCCCTGAAAGGCCACATGGGCCATTTGGGCCTACTTGAGGTGAAAGGAACACGAACTTTTTCGCACTCACACAATTGCGTGGCAACTCACCCATCCTCCTCACTTTCATGAGGATTCTAGAATGCCTTAAATTATTGCGAGATTCCTCCCTTTGGGCCCTAAACCCTAAACCCACATAGGCCATTTGGGCCTACTTGAGGTGACAGGAACACAAACTTTTTCAACATCTCGGGTTGCGTGGCAACTCGCCCACCCTCCTCATTTTTCATGAGGATTCCAGAATGCCTAAAATTATTGCCAGCTTCCTCCGTTTGTGCCCTGAACCCTAAACCCACATGGGCCGTTTGGGCCTACTTGAGGTGACAGGAACACGAAAATTTTCAACACCT
Organism: Acacia pycnantha; assembly: GCA_025563575.1. Taxonomy (NCBI): domain Eukaryota; kingdom Viridiplantae; phylum Streptophyta; class Magnoliopsida; order Fabales; family Fabaceae; genus Acacia; species Acacia pycnantha. The sequence continues at coordinate 328,854 of JAMWYP010000005.1, read as the reverse complement.
CAGAATTGCGTGGAAACTCACCCACCATCCTCATTTTTCATGAGGATTCTAGAATGCTTAAAATTGTTGCGAGATTCCTCTGTTTCGGCCCTAAACCCCTAAACCCTAAACTCTAAACAAACCCTAAACCCACATGGGCCATTTGGGCCTACTTGAGGTGACAGGAACACGAACATTTTCAACATCTCGGAATTGCATGGCAACTCACCCACCCTCCTCATTTTTCATGAGCATTGCATAATTCCTAAAATTGTTGCGAAATTCCTTCGTTTGGGCCCTGAACCCTAAAACCCTAAACCCTAAACCCACGTGGGCGATTGGGCCTACTTGAGGTGACAGGACAACGAACTTTTTAAACATCTCGGAATTGCAAAGAAACTCACGCACCCTCCTCATTTTTCACGAGGATTCCAGAATGCAGAAAATTAATGCCAGATTCCCCCGTTTGGGCCCTAAACCACTAAAACCTAAACCCTAAACTCTAAACAAACCCTAAACCCACATGGGCCCCTTGGGCCTACTTGAGGTGACAGGACCACGAACTTGTTCAATATCTCAGAATTGCGTGGCAACTCACCAACACTCCTCATTTTCAATGAGGATTCCAGAATGCCTATAATTTTTGCGAGATTCCTCCGTTTGGGCCCTGAACCCTAAACCCTAAACCCACATGGGTCATTTGGGCCTACTTGAGGTGACAGGAACACAAACTTTTTCGAACATCTCGGAATTGCGTGGAAACTCACCCACTGTCCTCATTTTTCACGAGGATTCATAATGCCAAAAATTGTTCCGAGATTCCTCCGTTTGGGCCCTGAACCCCTAAACCCCTAAAACCCTAAACCCACATGGGCCTATTTGAGGTGATAGGCACCCGAAAATTTTCAACATCTCGGAATTGCGTGGAAACCCACCCACCCACCTCATTTTTCATTAGGATTCCAGAATTCCTAAAATTGTTGTGAGATTCCGCAGTTTGGGCCCTGAACCCTAAACCACCCTAAACCGTAAACCCTAAACCCCTAAACCATAAACCCACATGGGCCATTTGGGCGTACATGAGGTGACAGGAACACGAACGTTTTCAACATCTCGTAATTGCGGGGAAACTCACCCACCCTCCTCATTTTTCATGAGCATTCCATAATGCCTAAAATTGTTGCGAGATTCCTCATTTTGGTCCCTGAACGACCACATGGGCCATTTGGGCCTACTTGAGGTGAAAGGAACACGAACTTTTTCGCACTCACACAATTGCGTGGCAACTCACCCATCCTCCTCACTTTCATGAGGATTCCAGAATGCCTTAAATTATTTCGAGATTCCTCCCTTTGGGCCTAAACCCTAAACCCACATGGGCCATTTGGGCCTACTTGAGGTGACAGGAACACCAACTTTTTCAACATTTCGGAATTGCATGGCAACTCGCCCACCCTCCTCATTTTTCATGAGGATTCCAGAATACCTAAAATTATTGCAAGCTTCCTCCGTTTGTGCCCTGAACCCTAAACCACCCTAAACCTAAACCCTAAACCCACATGGGCCATTTGGGGCTACTTGAGGTGACAGGAACACGAACTTTTTCAACATCTCGGAATTGCGTGGAGACTCACCCACCCTCCTCATTTTTCATGAGGATTCCAGAATGACTAAAATTGTTGCGAGATTCCTCTGTTTGGGCCGTGAACGGCCACATGGGCCATTTGGGCCTACTTGAGGTGACAGGAACACGAACATTTTCAACTCTCGCAATTGCGTGGCAACTCACCCATCCTCCTCACTTTCATGACGATTCCAAAATGCCTTAAATTATTGCGAGATTCCTCCCTTTGGGCCCTAAACCCTAAACCCCTAAACCCTAAACCCACATGGGCCATTTGGGCCTACTTGAGGTGATAGGCACACGAAAATTTTGAACATCTCGGAATTGCGTGGCAACTCACCCACCCTCCTCATTTTTCATGAGGATTTCAGAATGCCTAAAATTGTTGTGAGATTTTTCCGTTTGGGCCCTGAACCCTAAACCCTAAACCCACATGGGTCATTTGGGCCTACTTGAGGTGACAGGAACACAAACTTTTTCGAACATCTCGGAATTGCGTGGAAACTCACCCACTGTCCTCATTTTTCACGAGGATTCATAATGCCAAAATTTGTTGCGAGATTCCTCCGTTTGGGCCCTGAACCCCTAAACCCCTAAAACCCTAAACCCACATGGGCCTACTTGAGGTGATAGGCACACGAAAATTTTCAACATCTCGGAATTGCGTGGAAACTCACCCACCCGCCTCATTTTTCATTAGGATTTCAGAATTCCTAAAATTGTTGCGAGATTCCGCAGTTTGTGCCCTAAACCACCCTAAACCGTAAACCCTAAACCCCTAAACCATAAACCCACATGGGCCATTTGGGCGTACATGAGGTGACAGGAACACGAACGTTTTCAACATCTCGGAATTGCGGGGAAACTCACCCACCCTCCTCATTTTTCATGAGCATTCCATAATGCCTAAAATTGTTGCGAGATTCCTCTGTTTGGTCCCTGAAGGACCACATGGGCCATTTGGGCCAACTTGAGCTGACAGGAACACGAACTTTTTCAACATCTCGGAATTGCGATGATACTCACCCACCCTCCTCATTTTTCATGAGGATTCCAGAATAAACTCACCTACCCTCCTCATTTTTCATGAGGATTCCAGAATGCCTAAAATTTTTGCAAGATTCCTCTGTTTAGCCTAAACGGCCACATGGGCCCTACTTGAGGTAACAGGAACATGAACTTTTTCAACATCTCGGAATTGCGTGGAAACTCACCCACCCTCCTCATTTTTCATGAGGATTCCAGAATGCCTAAAATTGTTGCGAGATTCCTCCATTTGGGCCGTGAACGGCCACATGGGCCATTTGGGCCAACGTGAGGTGACAGGAACCCTAACTTTTTCAACATCTCGGAATTGCATGGAAACTCACGCACCCTCCTCATTTTTCATGAGGATTCCAGAATAAACTCACCTACACTCGTCATTTTTCATGAGGATTCCAGAATGACTAAAATTGTTGCGAGATTCCCTGTTTGGGCCCTGAACCATAAACCCTAAACCCTAATCTCTAAACCCCTAAACCCTAAACGCTAAACCCTAAATGATATGATTCCCGAAAGAAAGGGATGATTGGATCAACTAGGAATGGAATTTCGCACCGAAAATTCAGCCTCCAGCACGTCCTGATAAGAACCGAATGTATCTCACGCTATATACCTTGGATTTGAGTGATTCTAAAACGAGGCGAAATACGGCTTTCTGAAACGCGATTTTGGCTCAAGAAACGTCGAAAAATGATAAGGGAAACTAGAGATACGAAACCAAGAAATATAGAACAAAAACTGAAGTTTATAGATTATAGGAAGGCGCCACAATTCCAAAGAACCGATAAGCCCAAGAAAGCCACAAGGATCGATGCCCTTGATAAGTTCGTAGATTCTAAAAAGAACCCTAGAGAAGCTAGTCTCTCACCAAAAGGTTAACTTTGAATTCTCGCCATCCCCTAAAAGGCTATATAAAATTGTTGCGAGATTCCCCCGTTTGGGCCTTGAACCCTAAACCCCAAACCCTAAACCCACATGGGCTATTTGGGCCTACCTGAGGTGACAGGAACACGAACTTTTTCAACCTCTCGGAATTGCATGGAAACTCACCCACCCTCCTCATTTTTTATGAAGATTCCATAATGCCTAAAATTGTTGCGTGATTCCTCCGTTTGGGCCTACTTGAGGTGACAGGAACAAGAACTTTTTCAACCTATTGGAATTGTGTGGAAACTCACCCACCCTCCTCATTTTTCATGACGATTCCAGAATGCCTAAAATTGTTGCGAGATTCCTCCATTTGGGCCCTGAACGGCCACATGGGCCATTTGGGCGTACTTGAGGTGACAGGAACACAAACTTTTTCAACATCTCAGAATTGCGTGGAAACTCACCCACCCTCCTCAATTTTCAAGAGGATACCAGAATGCCTAAAATTGTTGCGAGATTCCTCCGTTTGGGCCCTGAACCCTAAACCCAAACCTAAACCCCTAAACCCGTAAACCCTAAACCCTAAAACCCACATGGGCCATTTGTGCCTACTTGAGGTGAAAGGAACACGAATTTTTCAACCTATCGGAATTGTGTGGAAACTCACCTACCTTCCTCATTTTCCATGAGGATTCCAGAATGCCTAAAATTGTTGCGAGATTCCTCCGTTTGGGCCCTGAACCCTAATCCCTAAAACCTAAACCCCTAAACACGTAAACCCTAAACCCTAAACTTTAAACCCTCTTCATTTTTTATGAGGATTCCAGAATTCCTAAAATTGTTGCGAGAGTCCTCCTTTTGAGCCCTGAACCCTAAACCCTAAACTTTAAACCCTAAACCCCTAAACCCTAAACCCTAAACCCACCAGGACCATTTGGGCCTACTTGATGTGAAAGGAACACAAACTTTTTCAACATATCGGAATTGCGCGGAAACTCACCCACCCTCCTCATTTTTCATGAGGATTCCAGAATGCCTAAAATTGTTGCGAGATTCCTCCATTTGGGCCGTGAACGGCCACATGGGCCATTTGGGCCAACGTGAGGTGACAGGAACCCTAACTTTTTCAACATCTCAGAATTGCATGGAAACTCACGCACCCTCCTCATTTTTCATGAGGATTCCAGAATAAACTCACCTACACTCGTCATTTTTCATGAGGATTCCAGAATGACTAAAATTGTTGCGAGATTCCTCTGTTTGGGCCCTGAACCATAAACCCTAAACCCTAATCTCTAAACCCCTAAACCCTAAACGCTAAACCCTAAATGATATGATTCCCGAAAGAAAGGGATGATTGGATCAACTAGGAATGGAATTTCGCACCGAAAATTCAGCCTCCAAAGACGTCCCGATAAGAACCGAATGTATCTCACGCTATATACCTTGGATTTGAGTGATTCTAAAACGAGGCGAAATACGGCTTTCTGAAACGCGATTTTGGCTCAAGAAACGTCGAAAAATGATAAGGGAAACTAGAGATACGAAACCAAGAAATATAGAACAAAAACTGAAGTTTATAGATTATAGGAAGGCGCCACAATTCCAAAGAACTGATAAGCCCAAGAAAGCCACAAGGATCGATGCCCTTGATAAGTTCAGAGATTCTAAAAAAGAACCCTAGAGAAGCTAGTCTCTCACCAAAAGGTTAACTTTGAATTCTGCCATCCCCCTAAAAGGCTATATAAAATTGTTGCGAGATCCCCCGTTTGGGCCTTGAACCCTAAACCCCAAACCCTAAACCCACATGGGCTATTTGGGCCTACCTGAGGTGACAGGAACACGAACTTTTTCAACCTCTCGGAATTGCATGGAAACTCACCCACCCTCCTCATTTTTTATGAAGATTCCATAATGCCTAAAATTGTTGCGTGATTCCTCCGTTTGGGCCTACTTGAGGTGACAGGAACAAGAACTTTTTCAACCTATTGGAATTGTGTGGAAACTCACCCACCCTCCTCATTTTTCATGAGGATTCCAGAATGCCTATAACTGTTGCGAGATTCCTCCATTTGGGCCACGAACGGCCACATGGGCCATTTGGTCCTACTTGGGGTGAGAGGTACACGAACTTTTTCAACATCTCAGAATTGCGTGGAAACTCACCCACCCTCCTCAATTTTCAAGAGGATACCAGAATGCCTAAAATTGTTGCGAGATTCCTCCGTTTGGGCCCTGAACCCTAAACCCAAACCTAAACCCCTAAACCCGTAAACCCTAAACCCTAAAACCCACATGGGCCATTTGTGCCTACTTGAGGTGAAAGGAACACGAATTTTTTCAACCTATCGGAATTGTGTGGAAACTCACCTACCTTCCTCATTTTCCATGAGGATTCCAGAATGCCTAAAATTGTTGCGAGATTCCTCCGTTTGGGCCCTGAACCCTAATCCCTAAAACCTAAACCCCTAAACACGTAAACCCTAAACCCTAAACTTTAAACCCTCTTCATTTTTGACGAGGATTCCAGAATTCCTAAAATTGTTGCGAGAGTCCTCCTTTTGAGCCCTGAACCCTAAACCCTAAACTTTAAACCCTAAACCCCTAAACCCTAAACCCTAAACCCACCAGGACCATTTGGGCCTACTTGATGTGAAAGGAACACAAACTTTTTCAACATATAGGAATTGCGCGGAAACTCACCCACCCTCCTCATTTTTCTTGAGGATTCCAGAATGCCTAAAATTGTTGCGAGATTCCTCCGTTTGGGCCCTGAACCCTAAGACCTAAACCCTAAACCCTAAACCCCTAAACCCTATAAACCCTAAACCCACATGGGCCATTTGGGCCAACTTGAGGTGACAGGAACACGAACTTTTTCAACATCTCGGAATTGCGATGATACTCACCCACCCTCCTCATTTTTTATGAGGATTCCAGAATAAACTCACCTACCCTCCTCATTTTTCATGAGGATTCCAGAATGCCTAAAATTTTTGCAAGATTCCTCTGTTTAGCCTAAACGGCCACATGGGCCCTACTTGAGGTAACAGGAACAAGAACTTTTTCAACATCTCGGAAACCTAAACCCCTAAACCCGTAAACCCACATGGGCCATTTGTGCCTACTTGAGGTGAAAGGAACACGAATTTTTTCAACCTATCAGAATTGTGTGGAAACTCACCCACCTTCCTCATTTCCCATGAGGATTCCAGAATGCCGAAAATTGTTGCGAGATTCCTCCGTTTGGGCCCTGAACCCTAAACCCTAAAACCTAAACCCCTAAACTCGTAAACCCTAAACCCTAAACTTTAAACCCTCCTCATTTTTCATGAGGATTCCAGAATTCCTAAAATTGTTACGAGAGTCCTCCTTTTGAGCCCTGAACACTAAACCCTAAACTTTAAACCCTAAACCCTAAACCCACCTGGGCCATTTGGGCCTACTTGATGTGAAAGGAACACGAACTTTTTCAACTTATCGGAATTACGTGGCAACTCACCCACCCTTTTCATTTTTCATGAGGATTCCATAATGCCTAAAATTGTTGCGAGATTCCCCCGTTTGGGCCCTGAGCCCTAAACCGTAAACCCCTAAACCCTAAACCCACATGGGTCATTTGGGCCTACTTGAGGTGACAGGAACACGAACTTTTTCAAGATCTCAGAATTACGTGGCAACTCACCCACCATCCTCGTTTTTCATGAGGATTCCAGAATGCCTAAAATTGTTGCGAGATTCCCCCTTTTGAGCCTTGAACCCTAAACCTTAAACCCTAAAATCCCAAAACCCAAAACCCTAAACCCACATGGGCCATTTGGGCGTACTTGAGGTGACAGGAACACGAACTTTTTCAACATCTCAGAATTGCGGGGAAACTCACCCACCCTCCTCATCTTTCATGACGATTCCAGAATGCCTAAAATTGTTGCGAGATTCCTCCGCTTATGCCGTGAACAGCAACATGGGCCATGTGGGCCTACTTGAGGTGACAGGAACACGAACTTTTTTAAACTCTCGCTATTGCGTGGCAACTCACCCATCCTCCTCATTTTTCATGAGGAGTCAAGAATGCCTAAAATATTTGCGAGATTCCCCTTTTTGGCCCCTGAACCATAAACTCTAAACCCCTAAACTCTAAACCCCTAAACTATAAACCCTAAACCCTAAACCCACATGGGCCATTTGGGCCTACTTGAGGTGAAAGGAACACGAACTTTTTCAAGATCTTGGGATTGCGTGGCAACTCACCTACCCTCCTCATTTTTCATGAGGATTCGAGAATGCCTAAAATTGTTGCGAGATTCCCCCGTTTGGGTCCTGAGCCTTTACCCTAAACCCATAAACCCTAAACCCTAAACCCACAAGGGCCATTTGGGCCTACTTGAGGTGACAGGAACACGAACTTTTTCAACGTACCGGAATTGCGTGGAAACTCACCCTCCGTCCTCATTTTTCATGAGGATTCCAGAATACCTAAAATTGTTGCGAGATTCCTCGGTTTGGTCCCTGAACGGCCACATGGGCCATTTGGGCCTACTTGAGGTGACAGGAACACAAACTTTTTTAAACTCTCGCTATTGCGTGGCAACTCACCCATCCTCCTCATTTTTCATGAGGAGTCAAGAATGCCTAAAATATTTGCAAGATTCCCCTTTTTGGCCCCTGAACCATAAATCCTAAACCCTAAACTCTAAACCCCTAAACTATAAACCCTAAACCCTAAACCCACATGGGCCATTTGGGCCTACTTGAGGTGAAAGGAACACGAACTTTTTCAAGATCTCGGGATTGCGTGGCAACTCACCCACCCTCCTCATTTTTCATGAGGATTCGAGAATGCCTAAAATTGTTGCGAGATTCCCCGTTTGGGTCCTGAGCCTTTACCCTAAACCCATAAACCCTAAACCCTAAACCCACAAGGGCCATTTGGGCCTACTTGAGGTGACAGAACACGAACTTTTTCAACGTCTCGAATTGCGTGGAAACTCACCCTCCGTCCTCATTTTTCATGAGGATTCCAGAATACCTAAAATTGTTGCGAGATTCCTTGGTTTGGTCCCCTGAACGGCCACATGGGCCATTTGGGCCTACTTGAGGTGACAGGAACACGAACTTTTTTAAACTCTCGCTATTGCGTGGCAACTCACCCATCCTCCTCATTTTTCATGAGGAGTCAAGAATGCCTAAAATATTCGCGAGATTCCCCTTTTTGGCCCCTGAACCATAAACCCTAAACTCTAAACTCTAAACCCCTAAACTATAAACCCTAAACCCTAAACCCACATGGGCCATTTGGGCCTACTTGAGGTGAAAGGAACACGAACTTTTTCAAGATCTCGGGATTGCGTGGCAACTCACCCACCCTCCTCATTTTTCATGAGGATTCGAGAATGCCTAAAATTGTTGCGAGATTCCCCGTTTGGGTCCTGAGCCTTTACCCTAAACCCATAAACCCTAAACCCTAAACCCACAAGGGCCATTTGGGCCTACTTGAGGTGACAGGAACACGAACTTTTTCAACGTACCGGAATTGCGTGGAAACTCACCCTCCTTCCTCATTTTTCATGAGGATTCCAGAATACCTAAAATTGTTGCGAGATTCCACATGGCCCATTTGGGCCTACTAGGTGACAGGAACAGGAACTTTTTCAACCTATCGGAATTGTGTGGAAACTCACCCACCTTCCTCATTTTTCATGACGTTTCCAGAATGCCTAAAATTGTTGCGAGATTCCCCCTTTTGAGCCCTGAACCCTAAACCTTAAACCCTAAACCCTAAACCCACAAGGGCCATTTGGGCCTACTTGAGGTGACAGGAACACTAACTTTTTCAACGTATCGGAATTGCTTGGAAACTCACCCACCTTCCTCATTTTTAATGAGGATTCCAGAATACCTAAAATTGTTGCGAGATTCCACATGGGCCATTTGGGCCTACTTGAGGTGACAGGAACATGAACTTTTTCAACCTATCGGAATTGTGTGGAAACTCACCCACCTTCCTCATTTTTCATGAGGATTCCAGAATGCCTAAATTTTTTGCGAGATTCCTCCGTTTGGGCCCTGAACCCTAAACCTTAAAACCTAAACCCTAAGCCACATGGGCCATTTGGGCGTACTTGATGTGACAGGAACACGAACTTTTTCAACATCTCGGAATTGCGTGGAAACTCACCCACCCTCCTCATTTTTCATGAGGATTCCAGAATGCCTAAAATTGTTGTGAGATTCCTCTGTTTTTTCGATATTTCTTCGTTTCGTATCTCCAGATTCCCTTATCGTTTTTCGGTGTTTCTTGAGCCAAAATCGTGTTTCGGAAAGCCATATTTCGCCTTGTTTTGAAATCGATCAAGTCTGAGGTCTGTAGCATGAGATACGTGCTGTTCTTTCAGGTCGTGCTGGAGCCTGAAATTTTCGGTATGAAATTCCATTCCTAGTTGATCCAATAATCCTTTTCTTTCGGGAATCATATCAAAAAGTTTGTGTTCCTCTTACCTCAAGTAGGCCCAAATGGCCCATGTGGCCGTTCAGGCCCAAACGGAGGAATCTCGCAAAAAATTTAGGTATTCTGGAATCCTCATGAAAAATGAAGAGGGTGGGTGAGTTTCCACGCAATTCTGAGATGTTGAAAAAGTCCTGTCACCTCAAGTAGGCATTAGGGTTTAGGGGTTTTGGGTTTAGGGGTTTAGGGTTTAGGGTTTAGGGTTCAGAGCCCAAACAGAGGAATCTCGCAACAATTTTAGGCATTCTGGAATACTCATGAAAAATGAGGAGGGTGGGTAAGTAGCACGCAATTACGAGATGTAGAAAAAGTTCGTGTTCCTGTCACCTCAAGTAAGCCCAAATGGCCGATGTTGCCGTTCAAGGACCAAACAGAGGAATCTCGCAACAATTTTAGGCATTCTGGAATCCTCATGAAAAATGAGGAGCGTGGGTGAGTTTCCACGCAATTCCGGTACGTTGAAAATGACTCTAGCCAAACCAACTGACTCACTCGAGCCAATTCTATCAGAAGCAAGGAATAGACTCAAGCCAAGCCAGATCAAATCGCCTCGAGTTTGAACGCAAACTCGAGCCGAGTCCATTTAGAACAATTCATTACAAACTTACTTGAGCCTGCCCAATTTGCCAACTCGAGCCCGATGTGTCAACCTCGAGCCAAACGACTCAGACCTAATGAATTTGAATCAAAGAAGATGTGGAGTTCAAATGATGAAGAATGATGGGAGATGGAAGATGGAAGAACTTGCTAAATGGAATGAGAATATCATCATTCAAGTTCCTAGATTGATTCTACAAGTCTCCACGATCAAATGGAGGTTGGAATGGCTCAAATCGGAACTAAAATAAGCAAAATGACCTTTTGGGATGATATGACTCGAGCCAGGGAATTTTGGCTCGAGTTTGCCTCAAAACTCGAGCCAAAAAAGATTGACTCGAGCCAAAAATGCTATCAGCACCTCTGTTCGCGTTTCAGCTGGCGACCTCTGGTAATTCATCAATATCTCTCAAACCAGAAGTCCGATTGAGGTGAAATCAAGTTTGTTGGAAACTAGACTTCCAATGCGTCATTTTGATATAAAATTAAAGTCCAAAGGAGGTCATATGAAAGAGATATGAATTGTTGAAGATGACAGTAACATAAACGTCACACAGCAGACCAACCTTCGGTAAGATGGGCGTATCTCTCAAATGAAAAATCCAATTGAGTTGAAATCAGTGGCATATGAAAGTAGACATCGAGAGCGTTCCAGGGATATATAATTTGCTAACTTCGGAGCTCAGATCGGAGACTTATGGCCCTCGAAAATAGATAGTCAGTTCAGGAGGATGATGGAAAACGCTGCCCAAGAAGAACATGCAACCATCTGATGATAATGAATGAAATACAATGAGTTTGAGTTTGGAGCTAATTCTTTTTTAATTGGAAAGTAGACTCGAAGAGCTATATGGGGATTAAGTGGTTTGCCAAGTTTGGAGTTATATCAGAAAAGCTACACCCATTGGAAATTGACCTTGATGAACTCTTATCTCATCTCAAGTTAAAGTTAGATGTTGATGAGATTCTAAAAGACACATGGAGACCGAGTTTGGATGTAAACTCGAGCCTAAAAGAATTGCCCCAGCCAAGTTCAACCCGTTGAAATCAAATAGCCTAATTAACTCTAGCCAATTTAGTTTACCTCGAGTTTGAGCTCTGACTCTAGCCAAATTAAGATTGACTCGAGCCAAACCATTTGTCACTAAAGAAAATCACTCCAGTCAGCGAGAAATGGCTCCAGTTCAGCAGTTCAGCGGAAGACTCGAGCCAAATATTTGTGACTCGAGCCAAACCTCTCTGAACTTAAAAATGACTCTAGCCAAACCAACTGACTCACTCGAGCCAATTCTATCAGAAGCAAGGAATAGACTCAAGCCAGATCAAATCGCCTCGAGTTTGAACGCAAACTCGAGCCGAGCCCATTTAGAACAATTCATTACAAACTGACTTGAGCCTGCCCAATTTGCCAACTCGAGCATGTGTCAACCTCGAGCCAAACGACTCAGACCTAATGAATTTGAATCAAAGAAGATGTGGATTTCAAATGATGAAGAATGATGGGAGATGGAAGATGGAAGAACTTGCTAAATGGAATAATAATATCATCATTCAAGTTCCTAGATTGATTCTACAAGTATCAAATGGAGGTTGGAATGGCTCAAATCGGAACTAAAATAAGCAAAATCACGTTTTGGGATGATATGACTCGAGCCAGGGAATTTTGGCTCGAGTTTGCCTCAAAACTCGAGCCAAAAAAGATTGACTCGAGCCAAAAATGCTTTCAGCACCTCTGTTCGCGTTTCAGCTGGCGACCTCTGGTAATTTATCAATATCTCTCAAACCAGAAGTCCGATTGAGGTGAAATCAAGTTTGTTGGAAACTAGACTTCCAATGCGTCATTTTGATATAAAATTCAAGTCCAAAGGAGGTCATATGAAAGAGATATGAATTGTTGAAGATGACAGTAACATAAACGTCACACAGCAGACCAACCTTCGGTAAGATGGGCGTATCTCTCAAATGAAAAATCCAATTGAGTTGAAATCAGTGGCATATGAAAGTAGACATCGAGAGCGTTCCAGGGATATATAATTTGCTAACTTCGGAGCTCAGATCGGAGACTTATGGCCCTCGAAAATAGATAGTCAGTTCAGGAGGATGATGGAAAAACGCTGCCCAAGAAGAACATGCAACCATCTGATGATAATGAATGAAATACAATGAGTTTGAGTTTGGAGCTAATTCTTTTTTAATTGGAAAGTAGACTCGAAGAGCTATATGGGGATTAAGTGGTTTGCCAAGTTTGGAGTTATATCAGAAAAGCTACACCCATTGGAAATTGACCTTGATGAACTCTTATCTCATCTCAAGTTAAAGTTAGATGTTGATGAGATTCTAAAAGACACATGGAGACCGAGTTTGGATGTAAACTCGAGCCTAAAAGAATTGCCCCAGCCAAGTTCAACCCGTTGAAATCAAATAGCCTAATTAACTCTAGCCAATTTAGTTTACCTCGAGTTTGAGCTCTGACTCTAGCCAAATTAAGATTGACTCGAGCCAAACCATTTGTCACTACAGAAAATCACTCCGGTCGGCGAGAATGGCTCCAGTTCAGCGGAAGACTCGAGCCAAATATTTGTGACTCGAGCCAAACCTCTCTGAACTTAAAAATGACTCTAGCCAAACCAACTGACTCACTCGAGCCAATTCTATCAGAAGCAAGGAATAGACTCAAGCCAGATCAAATCGCCTCGAGTTTGAACGCAAACTCGAGCCGAGCCCATTTAGAACAATTCATTACAAACTGACTTGAGCCTGCCCAATTTGCCAACTCGAGCATGTGTCAACCTCGAGCCAAACGACTCAGACCTAATGAATTTGAATCAAAGAAGATGTGGAGTTCAAATGATGAAGAATGATGGGAGATGGAAGATGGAAGAACTTGCTAAATGGAATGATAATATCATCATTCAAGTTCCTAGATTGATTCTACAAGTATCAAATGGAGGTTGGAATGGCTCAAATCGGAACTAAAATAAGCAAAATCACGTTTTGGGATGATATGACTCGAGCCAGGGAATTTTGGCTCGAGTTTGCCTCAAAACTCGAGCCAAAAAAGATTGACTCGAGCCAAAAATGCTTTCAGCACCTCTGTTCGCGTTTCAGCTGGCGACCTCTGGTAATTCATCAATATCTCTCAAACCAGAAGTCCGATTGAGGTGAAATCAAGTTTGTTGGAAACTAGACTTCCAATGCGTCATTTTGATATAAAATTCAAGTCCAAAGGAGGTCATATGAAAGAGATATGAATTGTTGAAGATGACAGTAACATAAACGTCACACAGCAGACCAACCTTCGGTAAGATGGGCGTATCTCTCAAATGAAAAATCCAATTGAGTTGAAATCAGTGGCATATGAAAGTAGACATCGAGAGAGTTCCAGGGACATATAATTTGCTAACTTCGGAGCTCAGATCGGAGACTTATGGCCCTCGAAAATAGATAGTCAGTTCAGGAGGATGATGGCAAAACGCTGCTCAAGAAGAACAAGCAACCATCTGATGATAATGAATGAAATACAATGAGTTTGGAGTTAATTCTTTTTGAATTGGAAAGAAGACTCGAAGAGCTATATGGGGATTAAGGTTTGCCACACCCATTGGAAATTGACCTTGATGAACTCTTATCTCATCTCAAGTTAAAGTTAGATGTTGATGAGATTCTAAAAGACACATGGAGACCGAGTTTGGATGTAAACTCGAGCCTAAAAGAATTGCCCCAGCCAAGTTCAACCCGTTGAAATCAAATAGCCTAATTAACTCTAGCCAATTTAGTTTACCTCGAGTTTGAGCTCTGACTCTAGCCAAATTAAGATTGACTTGAGCCAAACCATTTGTCACTACAGAAAATCATTCCAGTCAGCGAGAAATGGCTCCAGTTCAGCGGAAGACTCGAGCCAAATATTTGTGACTCGAGCCAAACCTCTCTGAACTTAAAAATGACTCTAGCCAAACCAACTGACTCACTCGAGCCAATTCTATCAGAAGCAAGGAATAGACTCAAGCGATCAAATCGCCTCGAGTTTGAAGCAAACTCGAGCCGAGTCCATTTTGAACAATTCATTACAAACTGACTTGAGCCTGCCCAATTTGCCAACTCGAGCCCGATGTGTCAACCTCAAGCCAAACGACTCAGACCTAATGAATTTGTATCAAAGAAGATGTGGAGTTAGATGGGAGATGGAAGATGGGAAGAACTTGCTAAATGGAATGAGAATATTTCCTAGATTGATTCTACAAGTCTCCACGATCAAATGGAGGTTGGAATGGCTCAAATCGGAACTAAAATAAGCAAAATCACGTTTGGGATGATATGACTCGAGCCAGGGAATTTTGGCTCGAGTTTGCCTCAAAACTCGAGCCAAAAATGCTTTCAGCACCTCTGTTCGCGTTTCAGCTGGCGACCTCTGGTAATTCATCAATATCTCTTAAACCAGAAGTCCGATTGAGGTGAAATCAAGTTTTTTGGAAACTAGACTTCCAATGCGTCATTTTGATATAAAATTCAAGTCCAAAGGAGTTCATATGAAAGAGATATGAATTGTTGAACATGACAGTAACATCAACGTCACACAGCAGACCAACCATCGGTAAGATGGGCGTATCTCTCAAATGAAAAATCCAATTGAGTTGAAATCAGTGGCATATGAAAGTAGACATCGAGAGAGTTCCAGGGATATATAATTTGCTAACTTCGGAGCTCAGATCGGAGACTTATGGCCCTCGAAAATAGATAGTCAGTTCAGGAGGATGATGGCAAAACGCTGCTCAAGAAGAACAAGCAACCATCTGATGATAATGAATGAAATACAATGAGTTTGGAGGTAATTCTTTTTGAATTGGAAAGATGACTCGAAGAGCTATATGGGGATTAAGGTTTGCCACACCCATTGGAAATTGACCTTGATGAACTCTTATCTCATCTCAAGTTAAAGTTAGATGTTGATGAGATTCTAAAAGACACATGGAGACCGAGTTTGGATGTAAACTCGAGCCTAAAAGAATTGCCCAGCCAAGTTCAACCCGTTGAAATCAAATAGCCTAATTAACTCTAGCCAATTTAGTTTACCTCGAGTTTGAGCTCTGACTCTAGCCAAGAAATGGCTCCAGTTCAGCGGAAGACTCGAGCCAAATATTTGTGACTCGAGCCAAACCTCTCTCTGAACTTAAAAATGACTCTAGCCAAACCAACTGACTCACTGGAGCCAATTCTATCAGAAGCAAGGAATAGACTCAAGCCAGATCAAATCGCCGAGCCGAGTCCATTTAGAACAATTCATTACAAACTGACTTGAGCCTGCCCAATTTGCCAAGTCGAGCCCGATGTGTCAACCTCGAGCCAAACGACTCAGACCTAATGAATTTGTATCAAAGAAGATGTGGAGTTAGATGGGAAATGGAAGATGGAAGAACTTGCTAAATGGAATGAGAATATCATCATTCAAGTTCCTAGATTGATTCTACAAGTCTCCACGATCAAATGGAGGTTGGAATGGCTCAAATCGGAACTAAAATAAGCAAAATCACGTTTTGGGATGATATGACTCGAGCCAGGGAATTTTGGCTCGAGTTTGCCTCAAAACTCGAGCCAAAAAAGATTGACTCGAGCCAAAAATGCTTTCAGCACCTCTGTTCGCGTTTCAGCTGGCGACCTCTGGTAATTCATCAATATCTCTCAAACCAGAAGTCCGATTGAGGTGAAATCAAGTTTGTTGGAAACTAGACTTCCAATGCGTCATTTTGATATAAAATTCAAGTCCAAAGGAGGTCATATGAAAGAGATATGAATTTTTGAAGATGACAGTAACATCAACGTCACACAGCAGACCAACCTTGGGTAAGATGGGCGTATCTCTCAAATGAAAAATCCAATTGAGTTGAAATCAGTGGCATATGAAAGTAGACATCGAGAGCGTTCCAGGGATATATATAATTTGCTAACTTCGGAGCTCAGATCAGAGACTTATGGCCCTCGAAAATAGATAGTCAGTTCAGGAGGATGATGGAAAAACGCTGCCCAAGAAGAACATGCAACCATCTGATGATAATGAATGAAATACAATGAGTTTGGAGCTAATTCTTTTTTAATTGGAAAGTAGACTCGAAGAGCTATATGGTGATTAAGTGGTTTGCCAAGTTTGGAGTTATATCAGAAAAGCTACACCCATTGGAAATTGACCTTGATGAACTCTTATCTCATCTCAAGTTAAAGTTAGATGTTGATGAGATTCTAAAAGACACATGGAGACCGAGTTTTGATGTAAACTCGAGCCTAAAAGAAAATAGTAGTTATATGACAAATATAACACAAAAATAGTAACTCAAAGAAAATATGACAACAAAATAACAAACCTAAATCAAATAAATTAAAAACATACACTTGAGAAGAAAATGGATAAAAAACACACACAAGAGAAGAGAAGGGAGTCAAGGATAAACGAGAGAATTTTCTGATACATAGAGATGATAAATAATAAGTGTTACAATAAATAAACAATAATTAAAGCAAAAAAATCAACTAATTAAATACTAACATAACAAATAATAAAAGAGCTTAGATAAAGTTATGAAGTTATAAAACTAAGGAAAAGATAACTAAAAACATAAAGTATTAAGAAAAAAAATTAAGTGATTAAGTCAAATATAACACAAAAATAGTAACTCAAAGAAAATATGACAACAAAATAACAAACCTAAATCAAATAAATTAAAAACATACACTTGAGAAGAAACTGGATAAAAAACACACACACACATGAGAAGGGAGTCATGGATACATAGACATGATAAATAATAAGTGTTACATTAAATAAAGAATAATTAAAGCACAAAAATCAACTAATTAAATATTAACATAACAAATAATAAGAAATCTAATATAAAGTTATGAACTTATAAAGCTAAGGAAAAGATAACTAAAAACATAAAGTAGTAAGAAAAAAATGAACTGATTAAGTCAAATATAACACAAAAATAGTAACTCAAGGAAAATATGACAACAAAATAACAAACCTAAATCAAATAAATTAAAAAACATACACTTGAAAAGAAAATGGATAAAAAACACACACACGAGAAGGGAGTCAAGGATAAAAAAGATAATTTTCTGATACAGAGAGATGATAAATAATAAGTGTTACAATAAATAAACTATAATTAAAACAAAAAAAATCAACTAATCAAATAGTAACATAACAAATAAGAAAAAAGCTAATATAAAGTTATGAAGTTATAAAGATAAGGAAAAGGGGTAAAAAAAAGCGATTAAGTCAAATATAACAGAAAAATAGTAACTCAAAGAAAATATGACAACAATATAACAAAAGTAAATCAAATAAATTAAAAACATACATTTGAGAAGAAACTGGGTAAAACACACACATGAGAAGGGAGTTAAGAAAATCTAAATCAAATAATTTAAATCAAATAATTTAAATAGATAGAAGAATCTATAAAAAAACCAGGGAGTCATGTATACATATGATAAATAATAAGTATTACAATAAATAAATAATAATCTAAGGGAAAAAAATTTAACTAATTAAATATTAGAAACAATTCATAAGGGAGAGATTAAAAAGTTGAAGACGAATTTAACTAATTAAATGGAAGGAATTATTCGGAATCATCAAATACAAATTTAAATATAAATAAATTAGCACATTTAACTCAAACAGTACAAACAAGATAGTAACAAATTATTCAAGTCATATGACAGAAAAATATAGTAACTCAAAGCAAATATGACAACACAATAGCAAATCTAAATGAAATAAATTAAATAGATACACATGAGAAGAAACTAGGAAAAAAAAAAACTTAGTCAAATAGTGAACAATATCATAAGAGAGACATTAAAAAAGTAGAAGAATGAGGAATGAGGAATGTTGAATTAGCATGAGAACAAAAATTAGAAAGAAATGAATCTAGTAGTTGAAAAAGAAGAGTAAAATAATTGTTATATATATATATATATAATATTTTTGAATAATAAATATTATCAATAATAAATAATAAGCAAATAGTAACAAATAATGGATGACAAAAATAAATAATAAATAAAAGACAATAAATGGAAAAGTTTTGAAAATCTCATCATAGTGAAAGAAGGAAAAAGAGAGAAAAGAGAAGGATGAATATTAAAAACAAATATGACATCAGAAGCCCACTTATAAACAGAAAACTACTAAAATCATACCAAATAGAATAGAAGGGTGAATTAGGAAGAAGCATAGGAAGATAATAATTATTAATGGTTATAATAATAATTATAAATCAAAAATAATTATAGAAGAGGGGAAGAAGATCAGTTCACCATATTAAGCTAAGTTGAGGAGTTGGGGCTTCACCATAAAGTGACCAATGGTTCAAACTTCAATGAAAAAAACTCTTTTTTCTAGTTCCACTTCAATTTTCTCGCAACCTGGACACACCGAAAATGCAAGTTTTATTCAAGAAATAGTAGATATATATCAATACATAATTAATTACTTAGTTATAAAATGAAAAATATCAATAAAAATTTAAAAAACTGAAACGGAGAAAAATAATGAATCAATCCATTTGTAATTTAATTAATTAGTTAAAAAACAAGAAGAATAATAACCACTTGCATATTAGCACCAGTAATGAAGAAGGGGTAGAGTAAGAATACATTTACCACATACCAAAAAAGCAATATCAGATAAATTGTATGTTACTAGGAAATAAAACAGGACTGTTGAAAGTCAAAATTTCAACCAATAATTTCAAATATTCACATTCCCTTATAACCTCAAATCCAACCCATTTAATTCACAAGCAAACATAAATTTAAAACAAGAAAACAAACCAATAATTAATTACAAGCAAACAAATTGAGATAAGAAAAAAGGAGAAAAAGATGAATCAATATAACATGAAAAAATCAACAAAAATTGAAATAACATACTAATTAATAAAAAAAATTATACTTAATAATAATAATGATGACAACGATGATGATCACTCAACTTGCATGTCAAGAACAATGGTGGAGAGATGGAGTGAGAATACCTTTACCACATACCAAATCTACTAAATTGTGTGTTTCCTATCCATCAATGAGAAATAGAAAGAGAACATGACTGTTGAAAGTCAAAATTTCACCCAATAATTTCACATGTTCACATTTCCTTATAACCTCAAATCCAATCTATTTAATCCACAATATAACCCCAAAAAATTACAATCAATTATATATATTCGGATATAAAACCTCGTGTCACAAAATCTTAATTTCCAACCGAACTTAGCTAATTATTAACACTGAAGCAAAGATAAAAACAATTAATCAATACATTTTTTAATTAATTATAAAATTGAAAATTGAAATAACATAATAATAATAATAATAAACTCAACTTACATGTTAGCAACAATAGTGGAGAGGTGGAGTGAGAATACCTTTACCACATACCAAAAAAGCAATATCAGATCAGCAGTTTGCCCACTAAATTGTATGTTTCCCATCCATTAATGAGAATTAGGAAGAGAATATGACTGTTGAAAGTCTTTAATACAATTTAAATTAATTAATTAATTAGTTATAAAATGAAAAATATCAATAAAAATTAAAAATTGAAATAACATACTAATTAATAAAATAATAATAATAATAATAATAATCACTCAACCAACCGTGGTGGAGAGGTGGAGTGAGAATACCTTTACCACATACCAGAAAAGCAATATCAGATCAGCAGTTTGCCCACTAAATTGTATGTTTCCCATCCATTAATGAGAATTAGGAAGAGAATATGACTGTTGAAAGTCTTTAATACAATTTAAATTAATTAATTAGTTATAAAATGAAAAATATCAATAAAAATTAAAAACATTAATGAGAATTAGGAAGAGAATATGACTGTTGAAAGTCTTTAATACAATTTAAATTAATTAATAAGTTATAAAATGAAAAATATCAATAAAAATTAAAAATTGAAATAACATACTAATTAATAAAATAATAATAATAATAATAATCATTCAACCAACCGTGGTGGAGAGATGGAGTGAGAATACCTTTTACCACATACCAAAAAAGCAATATCAGCAGTTTGTCTATAGGTTTCCCATCATGAGAAATAAGAAGAGAACATGACTGTTGAAAGTCAAGATTTCACCCAATAAATTCAAATATTCACATTCCCTTATAACCTCAAATCCAATCCATTTAATCTACAATATAACCCCCAATAAATTAAAATCAATTATATAGATTGTCACAAAATCTCAATTTCCAACCAAATACTAACTTTAAGTTCCTCAAACTAAACAATTAATACATATATGAATAAATAAATAAACTAGTAATAAAATGAAAAATATCAATAAAATAATAAACAACAAAAATCGCAAATACAACGCAAATATAATTAATTAAAAATTGAACTATATAATAAAAAAATGAAATATTTTATAGATAATTAATTATAAGCACTGAAGAAAACAAATAAATTTAAAACAAGCAAATTTAGTTAATTATTAATACTGAAGCAAACAATTAAATCTGAAACAAACAAACAATTCAATAATTAATTACGAAAAAAATTGAGATAGGAAAAGAGGAGAAAATAGATGAATGAATACATATGTAAATAAATTAGTTAGTTAGTTATAAAATAAAAAATATCAATAAAAATTAAAAATTCAAATAACATACTAATTAATAATAATAATGATAGTGAACTGAAACAGAATCTCTCAGTCTAAATTCAAAATAAAATCATTTTCAAAAAGAGATTAATGTACCATTTCAGGTCCAATTAAGGTCCTTGGGTGCCATTTGCTAAGTTATGGTCTTGATGGTGTCGATGCTTTTATGTTCCGTGGTCTTCTTGCTTGAAGGTGACAATGGTTGATGCCGACAAGTGACCAGCAATCACATGGAACAGGGTTAATGTTCCAAGTGAGCAGGGGTTATGAGTGCAAAATCTCACCGCCACTTTACAAAGAACTCCCAAGGGTCCTACAAATAGAACCCCATATAAAATGTAATATCTTGTAATTAAAATAATAGACACTTAAGAATTAAAGAAGTGATAAAATTTGTCAAATTAAAAATTAATCCATATAATCACTCCTAAACAGAATTATCTTCTAATTAACACATTTTAGCTCAATTAAAGTGATTAATGCCAAAGATTATACATAAAAATAATGGGTTCTATCAACCCCCTCCTAAGGATTTTACATTTCGGGCAAAATAATGGAATAAAACTGAACCTCAAACACACCACCAATGAAGAGTATCAAAGCATGCTCAAATATGAACCACTTGTATTCATCAACGATCTCCTTCAAATTCTCCTTCAAATAGGATCAATCCAAAACAACTTCATGCCAAAAGAGCAATTAAACTCATGCGATTTAATCAAGGAAAGCAAATAAAGGAGGAGATTTCTCACACGGTAAGTGTTTCACTCTCACTCTCATTAATCAAGGATATTTCTCTCAAGACCATCTAATTTAGGCTTCCCATAAGCTTGTAACTATCCTACATCTCTGCCACTAAGTAGCCCATAGTCTTCGTGAATCAAAGGGTCTTTTTAGGGCTTGGAAAGGTCAAATGATGGAGTGGAAGTAAATGCCAATCATTAATGAAAACTGCACATGTATGTTACTCTCTGATACGACTTTCATGAAGAGTTGATGACACCAAACATGCACAAATTCCGATGTTCATGACAAAGAAGGTCAACATCAATCACTTAAGTACCACATATGCACAAGTCGAATCATTCATCCGCAACTATGAGTGAATCTTCTTTTCGTTTTACCCTGCCACTTAGCTAGCTCTCATTCCTCTTCTTTCCTTTCTGTTTTTTTACCTTTTTCTTCTTCTCCTTAGGCTTTTCTCTCTCCCTCCCTCTCTTTTTTTTTTTTTCAGTTCATTCTTCTATTTTTTTCATATAACTTTTCATTGCCTCTTTCGCTTTTTTTTTTTTTTTTGGTTTCTTTTTTCAAATTCTTTTGCTCTTTTTTCTAGCATTGTAACAATAACTAAATGGCAAAAGAAAGTTCATTCTGTCAAAATCCCAGCCTCACTTAGTTCCTGTCACCAAGATTGCATACATCAACTAGTTTCAATAAACATGAATTCATTATTTATTCAATCAACTTAGCAAGTCATAACCTCCAAACATTCAGCACATGCAGCATTCATTAATCATTGATGGAAAATGAAAGAATAATGAAGGGCTCAAAGGGTTAAACAAGGGATTTAATGTGTATAGGCTGCTGTTTGGTCAAAGGGGTTTGAATGGAATGCCCTTATCATATTCACAATTCCTAGTGCTGATGTGGTCTCGAATTAAGGATTGAGACAAGTTCTAGGAAGTTATTAAGCTAGATGGTATCACACAATTTTAAGAAAAATTCAGGCCCAACTCCTTCCAACCGGCTTACTCACCCTCATTCACTCGCCAAGACCAAATCGCATATGAATTGAACTTAATGCATGAGATTATTCTGCCTTGATGCAAAATTCCAAAATTCATTGATTCAACAAGCAATTCACACTTCAACAAGCCTTAACACTATTCAAAAGGACGTGTTCCAGGTTCAATCAAATTCCATAATAGCACAAATACAGCTGGATAGAACTGAGGTACCAAAACCTATAACAACTACCTTTTACTACTAGACTAATCTCCCCCCCCCCCAAAAAAAACTCATGTTTAACAATAAAGCTCATAAAACAATTAATCAATCTAAAAAACTAATGTGAAGTGAGGGAAAGGGACAACCGCGCAATGAAATCTTCTTAAAGTCGTGAAACATAAATTCGCATCCCGGATGAGAATCATAAGCCCCTCCAATATAGTCCTTGCTCCTTGATGAATCCTCCTTGGTGGTGGTTTATGATCGATCGGTAAAGGCTCCAAGATATATGGTACATGTTGAGTCCCTTGGAGAATTATCCCATGAATTACCTGCAAGGAGGTATCATAATTAGTAGCAATATGATCAACATAAATCATGTTAGTCAAGTGATCAAGCTCATGTATGCGTAAATCCAGTGGTAAGTCAAATGAGAGAATCTCATGAATAAAGTCATGGATATACTTAGGTTTCTAAATCAGATTACGCGAATTCTCAACCCTAGAATCCTTGACAAATCTGATTGAAATATATTATTTAATACCACACAATTCAAAGCAGTCCCTCTTCAATCTTCAAGATTAACTCCAAGAATGTGTGACAGATGAAGTTGGATGTAATGAATGAATGGTAGTGAATTAACTATTTCTAGACAACTTGAGTGATCATATCAACAATCAATACCCACAATCAAATCTAGCAACAAGTGAAGTAGTTCAAGTGGAAATTTCTGTCACGAATTAGCAAACGCACAGACTGTAAGGACTCAAAAGTCACACAGTAGATCTGATTTAACAAATGGATTTCTTAAAGCTACCAATAACAGTGAGCCAAATGCAATTCGGGAATCACAGCAATTACAGATGAAAGTTCCAATTCCAGAGGCTAGTAATGACCACTAATGACAATAAATTATGTCAAGAACTAATAAAATTTGGAACAATAAGGAAGAATGCACAGATTGCAAATGTAACCTTTATGCCTTGTAGAAATCAAGTGCAAATCAAGTATAACAGCAAGAATTTGATTTCCACATCAGTTCAGCATAACAATTTGAAGTTTCCAGAAACTTCCCAGTAGATTTATAATTTAGCAAATAGCATGGTTAATCACAAGTTCAATAAGCGATCAGCTCAGATCTCAGATTTGCTGCCAACAACAGCAAATTGACTTTCCAATCGACAGAATATGCGTAAATCAATGAATTTCCAACTAGTGATAGGAAATGCACACTCATTTCTCATTTGGTCCAAAAAATTGATTGAGTCTGTCACAGTTAAAACAAAAACCACTTTTATATGAACTGAATTGACGCAAATACTAAATCAGATCTATGAAAAAACGCTCCATCAATTATGTTGAACAGATTGAATACAGTGACACAATGGGAGTCCAGTACGTAAGGTTTATCTAAGTTTGATGGTTAAGAACTTGACTGACACACAGATTATGTACAAGACAATTCTGGCAATTCAAGCATGCCATGTAAAATATTTAAATCTAAACGTATATTGCTTTTTCAGCTTAGAAAAAAGATATAAAGCACGTTTTTACATCTTGCAAACAGGCAAATAAAAGAAGCATTGCCATAATTGGTAATTTGGCCAAAGGTCAATAGTTCAGGAAGAATAGACATAAATGAATTATAAATGACTTTTAATGTATAGTTTGTTTGGATTAGGAAAATGTTATTTTCAATTGCAATTTTTCGGAATTCATCAAAAACTATTTATCAAATCTATATTTAAAAGGGTTTATTCTTACTTATAGACAATGGTAAGCATATTCTTTTCATGCCAAAAATTAGATACCATAAAGCCCCCTAGGAGGATTGAATCCCCCTCACTGGCTTATGTAATATGAGGGTCTTGGCATCTTGCTTAGAGTCATCTCTAACCTATAGGCCCTCAATGGCTTCAGTCAACATTCAACCAGGTTCCATAAACTGGCCATTTTCAGAGGGCTTCAACAAATTTTTTAAAAATCTAATACGTTAACTCAGAAAGGCTAGAGACCAATTCTTACTTGATATCAAATCAATCCAGCAATACATACAGCTAAGCTCCTTGTAACTACGGATAAAAATAGATGAAGTAATAGACTTACAAACCAAACATGCTGCACAAAAACGAACTTTACACATTATTGTAATAGCTTCCTTAAAAATATAATATATGCATCAACTTCAGCCAGCAAGATTGACACAGAATTAAAAGAACACTTTACTTCCAATTAGCAGAGCAAGAATTGCATGCCAAAAAAATGAAGTTTTGAACAAACCTTCAAACATCAATGTTTCAATCACGAGAATCGGATGAAATCGAAAGAAAACAGATGTATCTGCTGGTGGAACAACAAACTCCAGAGACCCACCGCCACATACATGAGAGTCGATAACACATTGAAGACGCAGACGATTATTGCATAACACATATTGCCACATATTTCTTGCTAGGTAGATAACCTCGGCAATCATCTCCTGAAACAAATGACAAATGTTTCAATTTTCTTAAATCCAACTTGGTTTGGTTCAAAAGAAAAACTCAGAAAAAAGAGAAAACAGAAAATTACAAATAAAAGAAGACAAGTCTGGAATCCCAAGCTACTTGAAGATTTTCAGAATAATTCCATTTTGAATTTCCAATTCATTAATATTTTTATCCGTCTTTATTGATTTTCCGTGACAGTCAGCTAGGAATTATATGACCCAACATTGAAGAGGTTTTATTCCTCCTTTTGTTCTGGTGCTGTATATGTATTTGTATAATTCAACCTGCAAGTATGATCCTGCAAGAGAAAATTTTCTCTTGACTAAGATCTCCGTGTGTGTCTCTGTGTGTGTGTTCACAGCATTCTCTTCACCAAGCCCTCCAAAGAAGATGTTAGAACTTAAAGAAACCCAAAAAATCATGAAAAGAAGTGTA
The DNA here is from genome assembly GCA_025563575.1 of Acacia pycnantha. Taxonomy (NCBI): domain Eukaryota; kingdom Viridiplantae; phylum Streptophyta; class Magnoliopsida; order Fabales; family Fabaceae; genus Acacia; species Acacia pycnantha. The sequence continues at coordinate 302,688 of JAMWYP010000005.1, read as the reverse complement.
TTAGATTAACAGAGCCTCAAAACCCCTCAGAACCGAGAGGAGAGGAGAGGGAGAGGGAGGACAACAAAAACAAAGGCAACAGTTATGAAACGAATCATGAACCAAACCCATTACCATAGTAAAAGAATAAAATAAGCCCCATCCTACGAAGCTACAAACAAAACCAAGCTGACGTGTCTAGCAGTGCACTCCAGTCACATGCACCAAATTATTGCATACAGAGCATACTGGCAAAAAAATTATTTAATTAATACTGCTAAAAGCTCCAATACAAGCACAAGAAAGTTTGCAATTATAAGACAAAGCCAGCAGATCATTAAAGAAATATACGGCAACAAGCCTTATCCCATCAAACAGGGGAAAAAAAGACACCAAATGAAAACATATAAACTCAACAAAACATTCCAGTCCTTTGAGATATATCCAACAGAGACATAAGAGATGCAAGACATCCAAAGCAACCACAAATATGCAAGACTCCTTAACTAAATGTCCATTTGACTAAAACCAACCTAAGAAAGCTACATCTAGATGAAAGGATAAATCATGGTTAACACCTATGAAGCACGTACACTCCGACACTGTTCGACCGACACCGTCCGACACTCCTATTTTTCAAAAATATGCTTAGCTTTGAATATTATTGAATTCATGATGACTTTTCCTTTTGTATTTTTTTTTAAAGGAGGCACGGTTTTTATAATGAAGCCGAATCTACGATGAGTCAAAGCTGGAGGTCAGGATTTTACGGAATATATTGAACTTGAATATAAATTATAATATATATATAATATCAAAACGTTTTCTAACGTGTCGAAATTTAGTTTTTTTAGGATTAACGTGGGGGTCGAGACTAGCAAATATGGTCAATGTCAAGACATCAAATATGGTCATCAAATAATTCATCTAGTGTATTCTCATGTAAATAGAGGCAAGAAAGCTCTACGGAAAAATGATTTTACGCAATAACGCCGCTATTGTCACAGAGCAAGTCAATTGGATCTGAGATGGTAGGAACCACCCCCAATTCAGTGATGAACTTTCTGATCCAAACGGCTTCCTTAGCTGCATCTGATGCTGCTATATACTCAGCTTCTGTTGCAGAATCAGCCACAGTGCTCTGCTTAGAGCTCTTCCAGCTCACCGCACCACCATTCAACAGGAATACATATCCTGATTGCGATCTTGAATCATCTTGGTCAGTTTGGAACTCGCATCTGTGTAACCAGCTACGAGCTCATCTTCCAAACCACCATATACCAAGAATAAGTCCCGAGTCCTTCTTAAGTACTTAAGGATATTCTTGACAAGAATCCAAATGACCCTCACCGGGATCTTGTTGATATCTGCTGGTCATACTCAAGGCAAATGACACATCGGGTCGAGTACATAACATGGCATACATGATAGATCCAATGGCATTGTGCTCCCACTAACCTTCTTGTAAACACAAGGTTCATCTATGTTTTGAATGAATCCAAACTCTTTGACTACTTCATCAAAACGATGATTCCAGCTTCGAGATGCTTGCTTCAATCCATAAATGGATCTTTGAAGCTTGCAAACTTTACCAGAGTCCTCTGGACGCTCAAAACCCTCAGGCTGTGTCATGTACACATCCTCAAGGAGCTTTCCGTTAAGGAAGGCTGTTTTGACGTCCATCTGCCGGGGAAAAGGTTTCATCATAGTCCACACCATGAGTTTGAGTGAATCCTTTTGCAACCGGCCGTGCCTTGAAGATATTTACTTTGCCATCCATGTCGCTTTTCTCTTTGAAAACCCACTTGCACCCAACGGTTTTTACACCTTGAGGTGGATCGACTAAGGCCCATACCTCATTGTCGTACATGGATTGCATTTCGACTTCATGGCACTAAGCCATTTTTCGGAGTTGGGTCCCACCATGGCCTCGCGATAGGAAGTTGGCTCATTGTGCTCAATGAGCAAAACATCACGGCTTCCAGTAATCAGAAATCCATATCTCCGAGGTCATAGCCATGTTCTATCGGACCTTCGTGGGTCTTGTGTTACATGAGTAGGCTCAACAACTTGTTGTGAGTCTTCTCCGGTTTCCATTTGTGGTTCTACATTGTCCTGTGACTCTCGAACTTCTTCGAGGTTCACCTTACTCCCACTGGTTCTTTTAGAGATAAACTCTTTTTCCAAAAAGACACCATTCTAGGGCATGGCCCCAAAAGGAAGGTGGAAGATCTGTTTGACCCATCATAGATCGAACCATATCTAATAGAGTTCGATTCCTCCGCTCAGAAACACCATTCCATTGAGGTGTTCCCCGGAGGAGTAAGTTGCGAGACGATCCCACAACTCCTAAGATGGTCAATGAACTCTTGGCTCAAATATTCACCACCCCGATCGATCGAAGTGTCTTAATTGTTTTGCCAAGTTGATTTTGCACTTCATTTTGGAATATTTTGAACATTTCAAAAGATTCCGACTTATGTTTCATTAAATAGATATATCCATATCTACCGAAATCGTCTATAAATGTAATGAAGTACAAATGACCTCCTCTCGCAGATGTATTCATTGGTCCACACACATCGCATGTATGAGGCCCAATAAATCGGTGGCTCTCTCACCGTGTCCAAGAAAGGGGCCTTTGTCATCTTTCCTAATAAACAAGACTCGCACGTATCAATTGATTCAAAATCAAATGAGTTAAGAAATCCATCTTTATGGAGTTTCGAAATGCGTTTCTCATTTATATGGCCTAGACGACAATGCCATAGATAGGTCGGATTCAAATCATTTGACTTGATCCTCTTAGTAGTTATGTCATAGATATTTCCATTGTTAGGATGTTCTAAATTAAGTACATAATGACCAGAATGCAAATCACCATGAGCATAAAAACATCATTATGATAAATCGAACATTTACGGTTCCTAGTAATGGAAGTAAAACCTTCCTTATCCAAATAAGAAAGGGAAACAATGTTGCTACTCAAAGCAGGAACATAAAAGCAATTGTTCAACAATAACAAAACCCATTGGGCGTAACTATTTCATAAGTGCCTACGGCTAAAGCAAAGAACTCTTGCTCGGTTTCCAACTCGTAGGTCCACTTCGCCCTTCTTCAATCTTCTACTGTCCTTAGACCCTGCACATTTATACAAATGTGAGAACCACATGCAGTATCTAATACCCATGTAGTGGAAGTAGAAAAATGAATATCTATGACAAAGATACCCGGCGATAGCCTTGCCATCCTTCTTGTTCTTTTTCGATCTTCTTGATAGAGTTTGCAATTCCTCTTCCAATGACCAGGTTCATTGCGAATGGCGAGACTCCATCCTTTGAGGCTTTGCCTTCCAGCTGCAGCTTAGATTCGGTTTGTTTGACTCTGGTCTTACCACCGAGCTCTTACCCACTCGCTTGCCCTTGCCTTTCTTTTTCATACCCTTTCCTTTCGAACCATCAAAACAAGTCTTGGGCTTCTTCTTAATGCTCTGCTCAAATGCTTTTGAGCATCCCATGCAGTTCAGAGATTGATTTCTCCATGTTGTTCATATTATAGTTCATGACAAACTGGTCATAACTATCCGGGAGTGAGTTCAAGATCAAATCTGTAGCTAACTCCTGGCTCATGGGAAATCCAAGCCTTTCAAGGTGATCAATGTAGCCCTTCATCTTCATAACATGAGGACTAACTGATGCACCTCGCCCATCTTGCAGAATGTAAGGCCTTCGTGGTCTCATACCTCTCTTGCCTTGCCTCGTTGTGGAACATTTCCTTGAGATGAACAAGCATCCCATAAGCCTCCATGTGTTCCAGATCTCTTTGGAGCTCGGAACCATAGTGGCAAGCATCGTGCATCCTACATCCACAGAGTCATCAATATGCTTCGTGTAAGCATCTTGCTGAGCTCTTGGAACATCAGCCGCAGGCTCGTCAGGAATGGGTTGATCAAGGACATAAATCTTTCTTTCCTGCTTGAGAACAATTCTCAAGTTTCTAAACCAGTCAAGAAAGTTTGTCCCATTCAGTTTATCCTTCTCAAGGATAGATCGTAGTGATAGCGTTGCGGTGTTACTATGCGTAATGATTCTACAATTAAAAGGATATGCAAAGTTAGTTAATAATCTCCCACTAAATTAAGAACCCTCATTATAATTAGTGGGCTAAGACCCATATTTGGCTTAAAATTAAGTCCGCTTTGTGGGACGCTTAAATTTAAGTTATTTAGGTAGGCAAATCGATTTGCCAATTACATCAAATGTAATTCTTAGATCTTTATGGGATTCGATCATCATATGACCGCACGTTTAATCCCATCTAATGCCTTGAGATCCAAAACCGTTTTGATGATCTCAATTAAGTCAAGACAATTAATGAATATTGAGTATCACCATTACTCACTCTCGTCTCACCAAGATAACTCAGATGCATCCACTTTGGTGGAACATACAAATGGGTGATCTAGGTTTTGACAAGTATTCATTAAATTGACGGCATTATGACTTAAGATTTTATTTAGAGGGTATTATTTAATCTTATTAATCTATCAATCATATGAGTGCAATCCCTATTGTATCATATAATTTCTAAATTAAATCAGTGCAAGGATCAAAACCAAAACCGTGACACAACATGGCTCACTAACCTAGAATCCTCTCAAGCCAATGAGAGGACTTCTCTAGATAAAATTAAAGAAAAATACTTGAAACCTCGTTTCAACATACGAGGAGTTGGATGAGATGAGAATTTTACATAGAGAATGTTTAGAGATAGGCATGGCTCGCAGCCATATTTAAAAAAATACAACACTTGTAAATTCTAGAGCCATATTGTTCACCATACCCAAACAAGTTAAATCACACCATATATTTAACTCATACATTTATGCAATAAAATATTATGGCTAATTTTTATCATGATATAAATTCTCTAATTTATATTCATGATTTAAATTATCGCTACATCGACAATCAATGGGGAACCCTACAATACACTTCGCCCCGTTAGAAAAATTTTTCAAAATAACTTCTTGTTTTCGAAAATTATTTTCCAAAAGACGTGATTTTTTTGAAAATATTTTTCAAAATTTCAAACCCTGTATTTGCGTCCATGCATGATCCACGAATCAACCTTTCGAACGTGATCGCGCTTGAACATTCGACCCTACCTGATTATGCGATTTCGAGCGTGATCTTCGATCCCGAACCTTTCAAAACGTGATCGAAGAAGCCACAAAATCGGAACCTAACCCTAGCGTACAATACCGTATTGGTAACGCGATGTTTTCGAAAAGGATGATCTTTTGGATAAAAGATTAATGCTTCAAAATCGGTTTATCCTATATTTCGATTTTAAGCATGCTTGATTCGGTTTAAAGCATATATATCATATATATAAAGCATACGCAAAACTGATTTAAACGCACGTTGAGTTGGCTCGATGCCACCGTAGGGATCCGTACACGCAGCTGAATAAAACTTTTACGCATCCCTTTAGGCGGATCGCTCAATAGCGTTTAAATCTGATTTAGGTTTACGAATCATACCTATGCGGAGGGTTCAATGTTCCGTTGGCGTTCGCGCCGGAACCTCGAGCGCCGCAGTACGTCGTACGCGTTGAACGAGGAGGCATCCTTTTGTCCTTTTCGATCACGTGGGCTAACGCCTTTCTTGTTCGATCAGACAGGAGCAGACTACGCGTGTCCTCTCCCTCTACCGGTATCCACACGAATGGCCTCGAACACTGACGGCAGCGTGCTAGCGCCTTCTTGTTCTCGCGTCTCTTTCTCTTTTTTCGCTCTAGGGTTTTTTTGTGTGTTTTTTTTCGGCCGTCTAATTCATCCGTAGTTTAATACGACTAGATCATCATCTGTTATAGGGTTTCTAAAACCCTAATATGTCGTATTAAAATATTCAAAATTAAATCAATTAATTTCGAATTTGGATTAAATAATATTAATTAAATCTTAATATTATTATCAATAAATAATATCATTATTATTTTCGAATTTACTAATATATATATATATATATATACACACACACACACACAACCTAGATTAAATAAGTATTCATTAAATCTTAAACACATTTAAGATTCAATGAATCTGACACTCTTGCTCGTGTTGGGCCATTCTTGTGTGCGACCTGCAGCCCACATGAGATTGGCAATGGCCAATACTGTATCAACCCACAAGTCGCAAGCGGCCTCTAGCAAGACATTGCGACTACCCAATTCATATGGGGATCGTTGATAAGTACAATGACTTGCCCCTAGGGCATAATTTCCAACAAAACCCACATGGGCCATTTGGGCCTACTTGAGGTGACAGGAACACAAACTTTTTCAACATCTCGGAATTGCGTGGCAACTCACCCACCCTCCTCATTTTTCATGAGGATTCCAGAATGGCTAAAATTATTGCAAGCTTCCTCCGTTTGTGCCCTAAACCCTAAACCACCATAAACCGTAAACCCTAAACCCACATGGGCCATTTAGGCCTACTTGAGGTGACAGGAACACAATATTTTTCAGCATCTCGGAATTGCGTGGAAACTCACCCACCCTCCTCATTTTTCATGAGGATTCCAGAATGCCTAAAATTGTTATGAGATTCCTTCGTTTGGGCCCTGAACCCTAAAATTTAAACCCTAAACCCTAAACCCCTAAACCCTAAACCCACATGGCCATTTGGGCCTACTTGAGGTGACAGGAACACAAACTTTTTCAACATCTCGGAATTGCGTGGCAACTCACCCACCCTCCTCATTTTTCATGAGGATTCTAGAATGCCTAAAATTGTTTCGAGATTCCTCTGTTTGGTCCCTGAACGGCCACATGGGCCATTTGGGCCTACTTGAGGTGAAAGGAAAACGAACTTTTTCGAACTCTCGCAATTGCGTGGCAACTCACCGATCCTCCTCACTTTCATGAGGATTCCAGAATGCCTAAAATTATTGTGAGATTCCTCCCTTTGGGCCCTAAACCCTAAACCCCTAAACCCTAAACCCACATGGGCCATTTGGGCCTACTTGAGGTGACAGGAACACAAACTTTTTCAAAATCTCGGAATTGTGTGGCAACACACCCACACTCCACATTTTTCATGAGGATTCCAGAATGCCTAAAATAATTGCGAGCTTCCTCCGTTTGTGCCCTGAACCCTAAACCATAAACCCTAAACCCCTAAACCCTAAACCCACATGGGCCATTTGGGCCTACTTGAGGTGACAAGAACACGAACTTTTTCAACATCTCCGAATTGCGTGGCAACTCACCCACCCTCCTCATTTCTCATGAGGATTCCAGAATGGCTAAAATTATTGCGAGCTTCCTCCGTTTGTGCCCTGAACCCTAAACCACCCTAAACCGTAAACCCTAAACCCAAATGGGCCATTTGGGCCTAATCGAGGTGACAAGAACTTTTTCAACATCTCGGAATTACGTGGAAACTCGCCCACCCTCCTCATTTTTCATGAGGATTCCAGAATGCCTAAAATTGTTACGAGATTCCTCTGTTTGGTCCCTGAACTGCCACATGGGCCATTTGGGCCTACTTGAGGTGAAAGGAACACGAACTTTTTCGAACTCTCGCAATTGCGTGGCAACTCACCCATCCTCCTCACTTTTATGAGGATTCCGGAATGCCTAGAATTATTGCGAGATTCCTCCCTTTGGGCCCTACACCCTAAACCCCTAAACCCCTAAACCCACATGGGCCACTTGGGCCTACTTGAGGTGACAGAACACAAACTTTTTCAACATCTTGGAATTGCTTGGCAACTAACCCACCCTCCTCATTTTTCATGAGGACTCCAGAATGACTAATATTATTGCGAGTTTCCTCCCTTTGGGCCCTAAATCCTAAACCCCTAAACCCTAAACCCACATGGGCCATTTGGGCCTACTTGAGGTGACAGGAACACGAAATTTTTCAATATCTCGGAATTGAGTGGCAACACACCCACCCTCCTCATATTTCATGAGGATTCCGGAATACCTAAACTTATTGCAAGCTTCCTCTGTTTGTGCCCTGAACCCTAAACCTAAACCCTAAACCCACATGGGCCATTTGGGCCTTCTTGAGGTGACAAGAACACGAACTTTTTCAACATCTCGGAATTGCGTGGCAACTCACCTACCCTCCTCATTTTTCATGAGGATTCCAGAATGCCTAAAATTGTTGTTAGATTCCCCCGTTTGGGCCCGGAACCCTAAACTCTAAACCCTAAACCCTTAAACCGTAGACCCTAAACCCACATTGGCCATTTGGGCTAACTTGAATTGACAGGACGAACTTTTTAACCATCTCGGAATTGCGTGGAAAATCACCCACCCTCCTCATTTTTGACGAGGATTCCAGAATGCATAAAATTGTTGCGAGATTCCGCCGTTTCGGCCTAAACCCCTAAACCCTAAACCCTAAACTCTAAACAAACCCTAAACCCACATGGGCCATTTGGGACTACTTGAGGTGACAGGAGCACGAACATTTTCAACATCTCGGAATTGCATGGCAACTCACCCACCCTCCTCATTTTTCATGAGCATTCCATAATTCCTAAAATTGTTGCGAGATTCCTTCTTTGGGCCTTGAACCCTAAACCTTAAACCCTAAACCCCTAAGCCCCTAAACCCTAAACCCTTAACCCACATGGGCGATTGGGCCTACTTGAGGTGACAGGAACACGAATTTTTTCAACATCTCGAAATTGCGTGGAAACTGACCCACCCTCACATTTTTCATGAGCATTCCAGAATGCATAAAATTGTTGCAAGACTCCTCTGTTCTGTCCCTGAACGGCCACATGGGCCATTTCGGCCTACTTGAGGTGACAGGAACACGAACTTTTTAAACATCTCGGAATTGCGTGGAAACTCACCCACCCGCCTCATTTTTCACGAGGATTCCAGAACGCATAAAATTGTTGCGAGATTCCCCCGTTTCGGCCCTAAACCCCTAAACCCTAAACTCTAAACAAGTCTTAAACCCACATGGGCCATTTGGGCCTACTTGAGGTGACAGGAACACAAAATTTTTCAACATCTCGGAGTTGCTTGAAAACTCACCCTCCCACATCATTTTTCATGAGGAGTCCAGAATGCCTAAAATTGTTGTGAGATTCCTCTGTTTGGCCCCTGAACGGCCACATGGGCCGTTTGGGCCTACTTGAAGTGACAGGAACAAAAACTTTATCAACATCTCGGAATTGCGTGGAAACTCACCCACCGTCCTCATTTTTCATGAGGATTCCAGAATGCCAAAAATTGTTGCAAGATTCCTCCGTTTGGGCCCTGAACCCCTAAACCCTAAACCCCTAAAAAAACTCTAAAACCCTAAACCCCTAAACCCTAAACCCACATGGGCCATGTGGGCCTACTTGAGGTGACAGGAACACAAACTTTTTCAACATCTCGAAATTGCGTGGAAACTCACTCAGCCTACTCATTTTTCATGAGGATTCCAGAATGCCTAAAATTATAGCGAGATTCCTCCGTTTTGGCCCTGAACCCTAAAACCTGAACCCTAAACGCCTAAACCCTATAAACCCTAAACCCTAAACCCACATGGGCCATTTGGGCCAACGTGAGGTGACAGGAACCCTAACTTTTTCAACATCTCGGAATTGCATGGAAACTCACGCACCCTCCTCATTTTTCATGAGGATTCCAGAATAAACTGACCTACCTCGTCATTTTTCATGAGGATTCCAGAATGACTAAAATTGTTGCGATATTCCCCTGTTTGGGCCCTGAACCATAAACCCTAAACCCTAAACCCTAAATGATATGATTCCCGAAAGAAAGGGATGATTGGATCAACTAGGAATGGAATTTCGCACCAAAAATTCAGCCTCCAGCACGTCCTAATAAGAACTGAATGTATCTCACGTTATATACCTTGGATTTGGGTGATTCTAAAACGAGGCGAAATATGGCTTTCTGAAACGCGATTTTGGCTCAAGAAACACCGAAAAATGATAAGGGAATCTAGAGATACGAAACCAAGAAATATAGAACAAAAACGGAAGTTTATAGATTATAGGAAGGCACCACAATTCCAAAGAACCGATAAGCCCAAGAACGCCACAAGGATCGATGCCCTTGATAAGTTCAGAGATTCTAAAAAAGAACCCTAGAGAAGCTAGTCTCTCACCAAAAAGGTTAACTTTGAATTCTGCCATCCCCCCTAAAAGGCTATCGTGTTCCCTTATATAGTGGACAACATCCATATTGAGTTTAAACTAAATATGCTTACACACAGCCCAATAAGCCAGCCCAATAAGCCTTACTACAAAATTTTAACTAAATGTAAGAAGAATAAAACTACGTGCAGAATTTGGGCCAAGCAAAATGAAGCCTCATCCATTGAGTTTTATTCTTCAAGGGCTTCAATCTAATTAAGTGTATCAAGTAAAATGAACTTGGGCTTGTATCAACTAAAGTGGTCACCAAGAGGTTTAGGGCCTCAGCCTTTTTAGCTTTTGCTCTTGTCATCGGGCCTCCAAGAACTTGTATGTCCTCCAAGTTTGTTGCCTTGGTCATGCGGCGTCCTATGTCTGAGGTGAAAGGAACAAGAAATTTTTCAAGACCTCGGAACTGCGTGGCAACTCACCCACCCTCCTCATTTTTCATGACGATTCCAGAATGCCTAAAATTATTGCGAGCATCCTCCGTTTAAGCCCTGAACCCTAAACCATAAACCCTAAACCCACATGGGCCATTTGGGCCTACTTGAGGTGACAGGAACATGAACTTTTTCAACATATCGGAATTGCGTGGAAACTCACCCACCCTCCTCATTTTTCATGAGGATTCCAGAATGCCTAAAATTATTGCGAGCTTCCTCCGTTTGTGCCCGGAACCCTAAAGTATAAACCCTAAACCCACATGGGCCATTTGGGCCTACTTGAGGTGACAGGAACATGAACTTTTTCAACATATCGGAATTGCGTGGAAACTCACCCACCCTCCTCATTTTTCATGAGGATTCCAGAATGCCTAAAACTGTTGCGAGATTCGTCCGTTTGGGCCCGGAACGGCCACATGGGCCATTTGGGCCTACTTGAAGTGAAAGGAACACGAACTTTTTCAAGATCTCGGAATTGCGTGGCAACTCACCCACCCTCCTCATTTTTCATGAGGATTCCAGAATGCCTAAAATTGTTGCGAGATTCCTACTTTTGAGCCCTGAACTCTAAACCCTAAACCCACATGGGCCATTTGGGCGTACTTGAGGTGACAGCAACACGAAAATTTTCAACATCTCGGATTTTGCGTGGAAACTCACCCACCCTCCTCATTTTTCATGAGGATTGAAGAATGCCTAAAATTGTTGCGAGATTCCTCTGTTTGGTCCCTGAACGGCCACATGGGCCATTTGGGCCTACTTGAGGTGACAGGAACACGAACTTTTTCAAACTCTCGCAATTGCGTGGCAACTCACCCACCCTCCTCATTTTTCATGAGGATTCCAGAATGCCTAAATATGTTGCGAGATTCCTCCGTTTGGACCCTGAACCCTAAACCTTAACCCTAAACCCCTAAATCCTAAACCCATATGGTCCATTTGGTACTACTTGAGGTGACAGGAACAAGAACTTTTTCAACCTATCGGAATTGGGTGGGAACTCACCCACCCTCCTCATTTTTCATGAGGATCACAGAATGCCTAAAATTGTTGTGAGATTCCTCCGTTTGCGCCCTGAACCCTAAACCCTAAAACCCTAAAACCCTAAACCCTAAACCCACATGGGCCATTTGGGCCTACCTGAGGTGAAAGGAACACGAACTTTTTCAACATCTCGGAATTGCGTGGAAACTCACCCACCCTCCTCATTTTTCATGAGGATTCCAGAATGCCTAAAATTGTTGCGAGATTCCTCTGTTTGGTCCGTGAACGGCTACATGGGCCATTTGGGCCTATTTGAGGTGAGAGGAACACGAACTTTTTCAAGATCTCGGAATTGCGTGGCAACTCACCCACCCTCCTCTTTTTTCACGAGGATTGTAAAATTCTTAAAATTGTTGCGAGATTCCCCCGTTTGGGACTTGAACACTAAACCCTAAACCCACATGGGCCATTTGGGCCTACATGAGGTGAAAGGAACACGAACTTTTTCAAGATCTCCGAATTGCGTGGCAACTCACCCACCCTCCTCATTTTTCATGAGGATTCCAGAATGCCTAAATATGTTGCGAGATTCCTCCGTTTGGACCCTGAATCCTAAACCTTAACCCTAAACCCCTAAATCCTAAACCCATATGGTCCATTTGGTACTACTTGAGGTGACAGGAACACGAACTTTTTCAACCTATCGGAATTGTGTGGAAACTCACCCACCCTCCTCATTTTTCATGAGGATTACAGAATGCCTAAAATTGTTGTGAGATTCCTCCGTTTGGGCCCTGAACCCTAAACCCTAAACCCTAAAACCCTAAACCCTAAACCCTAAACCCACATGGGCCATTTGGGCCTAACTGAGGTGAAAGGATCACGAACTTTTTCAACATCTCGGAATTGCGTGGAAACTCACCCACCCTCCTCATTTTTCATGAGGATTCCAGAATGCCTAAAATTGTTGCGAGATTCCTATGTTTGGTCCCTGAACGGCCACATGGGACATTTGGGCCTACTTAAGGTGACAGGAACACGAACTTTTTCAAACTCTCGCAATTGCGTGGCAACTCACCCACCCTCCTCATTTTGCAGGAGGATTCCAGGATGCCTAAAATTGTTGCGAGATTCCCCCGTTTTGGCCCTGAACCCTAAACCCTAAACCCTAAATCCCTAAACCCCAAAACCCTAAACCCCAAACCCACATGGGCCATTTGGGCCTACTTGAGGTGACAGGAACACGAACATTTTCAACATCTCGGAATTGCATGGAAACTCACCCACCCTCCTCATTTTTTATGAAGATTCCAGAGTGCCTAAAATTGTTGCGTGATTTTCCGTTTGGACCCTGAACCCTAAACCTTCAACCCTAAACCCACATGGCCATTTGGGCCTACTTGAGGTGACAGGAACACGAACTTTTTCAACATCTCGGAATTGCGTGGCAACTCACCCACCCTCCTCATTTTTCACGAGGATTCCAAAATGCTTAAAATTGTTGCGAGATTCCCACGGGCCCTGAACCCTAAACCCCAAAACCTAAACCCACATGGGCCATTTGGGCCTACCTGAGGTGACAGGAACACGGACTTTTTCAACATCTCGGAATTGCATGGAAACTCACCCGCCCTCCTCATTTTTTATGAAGATTCCATAATGCCTAAAATTATTGCGTGATTCCTCCGTTTGGACACTGAACCCTAAACCTTAAATCCTAAACCCACATGGGCCATTTGGGCCTACTTGAGGTGACAGGAACTCAAACTTTTTCAGCATCTCAGATTTGCGTGGAAACTCACCCACATTCCTCATTTTTCATGAGAATTCCAAAATGCCTAAAATTGTTGCGAGATTCCTCTGTTTGGTCCCAAAATCTCCACATGGGCCATTTGGGCCTACTTGAGGTGAGAGGAACACGAACTTTTTCAAGATCTCGGAATTGCGTGGCAACTCACCCACCCTCCTCATTTTTCACGAGGATTCCAAAATGCTTAAAATTGTTGCGAGATTCGCCCGTTTGGGCCCTGAACCCTAAACCTAAGCCCCACATGGGCCATTTGGGCCTACCTGAGGTGACAGGAACACGAAATTTTTCAACATCTCGGAATTGCATGGAAACTCACCCACCCTCCTCATTTTTCTTGAGGATTCCAGAATGCCTAAAATTTTTGCGAGATTCCTCTGTTTGGTCCCAAAATGTCCACACGGGCCATTTGGGCCTACTTGAGATGAGAGGAACACGAACTTTTTCAAGATCTCAGAATTGCGTGGCAACTCACCCTTCCTCCCCATTTTTCACGAGGATTCCAAAATGCTTAAAATTTTTGCGAGATTCCCCCGTTTGGGCCCTGAACCCTAAACCCTAAACCCCAAACCCTAAACCCACATGGGCCATTTGGGCCTACCTGAGGTGACAGGAACAGGAACTTTTTCAACATCTCGGAATTGCATGGAAACTCACGCACCGTCCTCATTTTTTATGAAGATTCCAGAATGCCTAAAATTGTTGCGTGATTCCCCGTTTGGACCCTAAACCCTAAACCTTCAACCCTAAACCCACATGGCCATTTGGGCCTACTTGAGGTGACAGGAACACGAACTTTTTCAAGATCTCGGAATTGCGTGGCAACTCACCCACCCTCCTCATTTTTCACGAGGATTCCAAAATGCTTAAAATTGTTGCGAGATTCCCCCGGGCCCTGAACCCTAAACCCCATACCATAAACCCACATGGGCCATTTGGGCCTACCTGAGGTGACAGGAACACAAACTTTTTCAACATCTCGGAATTGCATGGAAACTCACCCGCCCTCCTCATTTTTTATGAAGATTCCTGAATGCCTAAAATTGTTGCGTGATTCCTCCGTTTGGACACTGAACCCTAAACCTTAAATCCTAAACCCACATGGGCCATTTGGGCCTACTTGAGGTGACAGGAACTCAAACTTTTTCAACATCTCAGAATTGCGTGGAAACTCACCCACATTCCTCATTTTTCATGAGGATTCCAAAATGCCTAAAATTGTTGCGAGATTCCTCTGTTTGGTCCCAAAATGTCCACATGGGCCATTTGGGCCTACTTGAGGTGAGAGGAACACAAACTTTTTCAAGATCTCGGAATTGCGTGGCAACTCACCCACCCTCCTCATTTTTCACGAGGATTCCACAATGCTTAAAATTGTTGCGAGATTCGCCCGTTTGGGCCCTGAACCCTAAACCTAAACCCACATGGGCCATTTAGGCCTACCTGAGGTGACAGGAACACGAACTTTTTCAACATCTCGCACCCACCGTCCTCATTTTTCTTGAGGATTCCAGAATGTCTAAAATTGTTTGGGCCCTGAACCCTAGAACCTTAAGATTGACTCGAGCCAAACCATTTGTCACTACAGGAAAATCACTCCAGCCTGGGTTCAGCGGAAGACTCGAGCCAAATATTTGTGACTCGAGCTGAAACTTAAAAATGACTCTAGCCAAACCAACTGACTCGAGCCAATTCTATCAGAAGCAAGGAATAGACTCAAGCCAGATCAAATCGCCTCGAGTTTGAACGCAAACTCGAGCCACCAGCAATGAACACCTAATGAATTTACCTCGGGTTTGAATGGAGACTTGAGCCACATATGGTGTAACTCAAGCCCAATTGATTCTGCAGTATACAAAACAAGGCAACCAGAGCCAAATGAGCCTCGAGTTTGAGGGGTGGCTCGAGCCAATCGCGTCAGAGCATTTCTTCTTGCGACATTTTCACCATGTCTCCTCCAAAATCCACCAAATCTCCATCCAAAACAAAGGATTATACTTCAAAGGATGAATCTTCCTCACCTTCACCACCAAAACACTCTCAACGATCCAAGATTCCTCCTAAAAGGCTAAAGAATCAGAAACCTCAAGGCCTCAGCTCATCCTCGGTGACATTGATGTCGATAATCCGATCTTCAATCCCGGCAACTCAGCGAGCCTGTGAAGAATCAGAGAAAAGTTTTGTGGCCAATGAACTCATGGAGTTATCCCAAGTCAAGTATTCTCGAAACATACTTGACGTCAATTAAGTATTATTCTCTCACCTCAAACCTGGCATCTCAAATGAATTGCATCAAATTCTTCAAATGAAATAGCTTCATTTTCTTACTTATCTTCATTTAATGCACATTTTTGAAAAAGCTTCATCATTAAATTTAGGAACCGAGCGGCACTATTTAAATCAATTACATATTGTTTCCTTTTGAATACTCTCTATGCATCATTTATTTAAAAGTGAAACGCAATTCCTGTGTTTTACCTTCAATTCATTTATTCAAGATAGCATGCATTCTATTCTAATTGATAAATATGTGTGCATACTCTGTGCTTTATTAAACATTGGCATCACATTATTATTTGGTATTATTATTAGAGAGAATGCAGGGAGTTTCACATTAACATATGTTTATATTTATAAGCTCATCTTCTTTATTTGAAGAAATTTTGCTCATCTGCATTTATTTCTTTTCTTAGTTTTGATGATGAGTTAATATCATATTTTCCTTTCATTATCTTAATTTGAAAAGAAAGGAATATTTTGATATCTCATCGCACTACTAGTTCTCTCTTGCAAGAAAAAGTTTACAATTGTGACAGGAGAATTCGGCCTATGCAAAAACTTTTCTTAAGGAAAGATGTCTTGGCGACATTAAAGCTGAGATATGCTCTACATGAGTGATCTATGGAGAAAAGGATGGAAGCTGAAGTGATCATATTCATTCAGATGAGATATAATTCAAGAAGCCACTCAAAGGCTATTCAGAGCACATGACGGATCTCAAAGCTAGCAAATGCCCTTCATCATTGATCATTCATCAATTTGCAGAGTCTGAACTTTATCTTTTTATATTTAGTAAATTTGGTATCTATATATATGCGCTTTTTCTCAAATTTGTTTTCATAAAAACATCCAAATTGCATCATATTGAACATAAAATAGTAAGAAAAAAAGTTATGAAATTATAAAGCCAAAGAGATCACTAAAAACATATAGTAGTAAGAAAAAAATTAAGTGATTAAGTCAAATATAACACAAAAATAGTAACTGAAAGAAAATATGACAACAAAATAACAAATCGAAATCAAATAAATTAAAAACATACACTTGAGAAGAAACTGGATAAAACACACACACACACATGAGAAGGGACTTAAGGATAAACGAGAGAATTTTCTTATACATATATATGATAAATTATAAGTGTTATAATAAAGAAACAATAATTAAAGCAAAAAAATCAACTAAATAAAAAGCTAATATAAAGTTATGAAGTTATAAAACTAAGGAAAATATAACTAAAATCATAAAGTAGTAATAAAAAAATTAACCGATTAAGTCAAATATAACAGAAAAATAGTAACTCAAAGAAAATATGACAACAAAATAACAAATCTAAATCAAATAAATTAAAAACAAACACTTGAGAAGAAACAGGAAAAAAACACACACACATAGGAGAAGAGAGTCCCTATGTAAAGGAGAGAAATTTCTGATACATAGACATGATAAATAATAAGTGTGACATTAAATAAATAATAATTAAAGAAAAAAATCAAGTAATTAAATATTAACATAACAAATAATAAGTAAGCTAATATAAAGTTGTGAAATTATAAAGCTAAGAAAAAGATAACTAAAATCATAAAGTAGTAAGAAAAAAATTAACTAATTAAGTCAAATATAACACAAAAATAGTAACTCAAAGAAAATATGACAACAAAATAACAAATCTAAATCAAATAAATTAAAAACATACACTTGAGAAGAAACTGGATAAAACACACACACACACATGAGAAGGGAGTTAAGGATAAACGAGAGAATTTTCGATACATAGAGATGATAAATAATAAGTGTTACAATAAATAAACAATAATTAAAGGAAAAAAATCAACTAATTAAATACTAAAATAACGAATAATAAAAAGCTAATATAAAGTTATGAAGTTATAAAACTAAGGAAAAGATAACTAAAAACATAAAGTAGTAAGAAAAAAATTAAGTGATTAAGTCAAATATAACACAAAAATAGTAATTCAAAGAAAATATGACAACAAAATAACAAACCTAAATCAAATAAATTAAAAACATACACTTGAGAAGAAATTGGATAAAAAACACACACACATGAGAAGGGAGTCAAGGATAAAAGAGAGAATTTTCTGATACATAGATATGATAAATAATAAGTGTTACAATAAATAAACAATAATTAAAGCAAAAAAATCAACTAATTAAATACTAACATAAAAATAATAAAAGAGCTTATATAAAGTTATGAAGTTATAAAGCAAAGGAAAAGGGGTAAGACAAAGTGATTCAGTCAAATATAACAAAAAAATAGTAACTCAAAGAAAATATGACAAAAAAATAACAAATCTAAATCAAATAATTTAAAAACATACACTTGAGAAGAAATTGGATATAAAACATACACAAACACATGAGAAGGGAGTCAAGGATAAAAGACAAAACTTTCTGATACATATAGATGATAAATAATAAGTGTGACAATAAATAAACAATAATTAAATTTAAAAATCAACTAATTAAATCTTAACATAACAAATAATAAGAAAGCTAATATAAAGTTATGAAATTATAAAACTAAGGAAAAGATAACTAAAAACATAAAGTAGTAAGAAAAAAATTAAGTGATTAAGTCAAATATAACACAAAAATAGTAACTCAAAGAAAATATGACAACAAAATAACAAACATAAATCAAATAAATTAAAAACATACACTTGAGAAGAAACTGGATAAAAAACACACACACATGAGAAGGGAGTCAAGGATAAAAGAGAGAATTTTCTTATACATAGAGATGATAAATAATAAGTGTTACAATAAATAAACAATAATTAAAACAAAAAAATCAACTAATTAAATAGTAACATAACAAATAAGAAAAAAGCTAATATAAAGTTATGAAGTTATAAAGCTAAGGAAAATGGGTAAAAGAAAGTGATTAAGTCAAATATAACTTAAAAATAGTAACTCAAAGAAAATATGACAACAATATACCAAAAATAAATCAAATAAATGAAAAACATACACTTGAGAACAAACTGGATAAAAAACACACGCACACATGAGAAGCGAGTCAAGGATAAAAGAGAGAATTTTCGATACATAGAGATGATAAATAATCAGTGTTACAATAAATAAACAATAATTAAAGCAAAAAAACCAACTAATTAAATACTAACATAACAAAAAATAAGAAAGCTAATATAAAGTTATGAAATTATAAAGCTAAGGAAAAGATAACTAAAAACATAAAGTAGTAAGAAAAAAATTAAGTGATTAGGTCAAATATAACACAAAAATTGGAACTCAAAGAAAATATGACAACAAAATAACAAATCTAAATCAAATAAATTAAAAACATACATGAGAAGAAACTGGATGAAAAACACACACACACATGAGAAGGGAGTCAAGGATAAAAGAGAGAATTTCTGATACATAGAGATGATAAATAATAAGTGTTACAATAAATAAACAATAATTAAAGCAAAAAAATCAACTAATTAAATATTAATATAACAAACAATAAGAAAGCTAATATAAATATATGAAATTATAAAGCTAAGGAAAAATAACTAAAAACATAAAGTAGTAAGAAAAAAATTAACTGATTAAGTCAAATATAACACAAAAATAGTAACTCAAAGAAAATATGACAACAAAGTAACAAATCTAAATCAAATAAATTAAAAACATACACTTGAGAATAAACTGGTTAAAAAACACACACACATGAGAAGGGAGTCAAGGATAAAAGAGAGAATTTTCTGATACATAGAGAAGATAAATAATAAGTGTTACAATAAATAAACAATAATTAAAGCAAAAAAATCAACTAATTAAACATTAACATAACAAATAATAAGAAAGCTAATATAAAGTTATGAAATTATAAAACTAAGGAAAAGATCACTAAAAATATAAAGTAGTAAGAAAAAAATTAAGTGATTAAGTCAAATATGACACAAAAATAGTAACTCAAAGAAAATATGACAAAAAAATAAAAAATCTAAATCAAATAAATTAAAAACAAGAAACTGGATAAAAACACACACACACACATGAGAAGGGAGTTAAGGATAAACGAGAGAATTTTCTGATACATAGAGATGATAAATAATAAGTGTTACAATAAATAAACAATAATTAAATCAACTAATTAAATATTAACATAACAAATAATAAGAAAGCTAATATAAAGTTATGAAATTATAAAGCTAAGGAAAAGATAACTAAAAACATAAAGTAGTAAGAAAAAAATTAAGTGATTAAGTCAAATATAACACAAAAATAGTAACTCAAAGAAAATATGACAACAAAATAACAAATCTAAATCAAATAAATTAAAAACATACACTTGAGAAGAAACAGGAAAAAAACACACACACATAGGAGAAGAGAGTCCCTATGTAAAGGAGAGAAATTTCTGATACATAGACATGATAAATAATAAGTGTGACATTAAATAAATAATAATTAAAGAAAAAAAATCAAGTAATTAAATATTAACATAACAAATAATAAGTAAGCTAATATAAAGTTGTGAAATTATAAAGATAAGAAAAAGATAACTAAAATCATAAAGTAGTAAGAAAAAAATTAACTCATTAAGTCAAATATAACACAAAAATAGTAACTCAAAGAAAATATGACAACAAAATAACAAATCTAAATCAAATAAATTAAAAACATACACTTGAGAAGAAACTGGATAAAACACACACACACACATGAGAAGGGAGTTAAGGATAAACGAGAGAATTTTCTGATACATAGAGATGATAAATAATAAGTGTTACAATAAATAAACAATAATTAAAGGAAAAAAATCAACTAATTAAATACTAAAATAACGAATAATAAAAAAGCTAATATAAAGTTATGAAGTTATAAAACTAAGGAAAAGATAACTAAAAACATAAAGTAGTAAGAAAAAAATTAAGTGATTAAGTCAAATATAACACAAAAATAGTAATTCAAAGAAAATATGACAACAAAATAACAAACCTAAATCAAATAAATTAAAAACATACACTTGAGAAGAAATTGGATAAAAAACACACACACATGAGAAGGAGTCAAGGATAAAAGAGAGAATTTTCTCGATACATAGATATGATAAATAATAAGTGTTACAATAAATAAACAATAATTAAAGCAAAAAAATCAACTAATTAAATACTAACATAAAAAATAATAAAAGAGCTTATATAAAGTTATGAAGTTATAAAGCAAAGGAAAAGGGGTAAGACAAAGTGATTCAGTCAAATATAACAAAAAAATAGTAACTCAAAGAAAATATGACAAAAAAATAACAAATCTAAATCAAATAATTTAAAAACATACACTTGAGAAGAAATTGGATATAAAACATACACAAACACATGAGAGGGAGTCAAGGATAAAAGACAAAACTTTCTGATACATATAGATGATAAATAATAAGTGTGACAATAAATAAACAACAATTAAATTTAAAAATCAACTAATTAAATCTTAACATAACAAATAATAAGAAAGCTAATATAAAGTTATGAAATTATAAAACTAAGGAAAAGTTAACTAAAAACATAAAGTAGTAAGAAAAAAATTAAGTGATTAAGTCAAATATAACACAAAAATAGTAACTCAAAGAAAATATGACAACAAAATAACAAACATAAATCAAATAAATTAAAAACATACACTTGAGAAGAAACTGGATAAAAAACACACACACATGAGAAGGGAGTCAAGGATAAAAGAGAGAATTTTCTTATACATAGAGATGATAAATAATAAGTGTTACAATAAATTAACAATAATTAAAACAAAAAAATCAACTAATTAAATAGTAACATAACAAATAAGAAAAAAGCTAATATAAAGTTATGAAGTTATAAAGCTAAGGAAAATGGGTAAAAGAAAGTGATTAAGTCAAATATAACTTAAAAATAGTAACTCAAAGAAAATATGACAACAATATAACAAAAATAAATCAAATAAATGAAAAACATACACTTGAGAACAAACTGGATAAAAAACACACGCACACATGAGAAGCGAGTCAAGGATAAAAGAGAGAATTTTCTGATACATAGAGATGATAAATAATCAGTGTTACAATAAATAAACAATAATTAAAGCAAAAAAACCAACTAATTAAATACTAACATAACAAAAAATAAGAAAGCTAATATAAAGTTATGAAATAATAAAGCTAAGGAAAAAATAACTAAAAACATAAAGTAGTAAGAAAAAAATTAACTGATTACGTCAAATATAACACAAAAATAGTAACTCAAAGAAAATATGACAACAAAGTAACAAATCTAAATCAAATAAATTAAAAACATACACTTGAGAATAAACTGGTTAAAAACACACACACATGAGAAGGGAGTCAAGGATAAAAGAGAGAATTTTCTGATACATAGAGAAGATAAATAATAAGTGTTACAATAAATAAACAATAATTAAAGCAAAAAAATCAACTAATTAAATACTAACATAAAAAATAATAAAAGAGCTTATATAAAGTTATGAAGTTATAAAGCAAAGGAAAAGGGGTAAGACAAAGTGATTCAGTCAAATATAACAAAAAAATTGGAACTAATTAAAAGAGAAAAAGGAGATAATTTTCTTATACATATAGAGGATAAATCATAAATGTTACAATAAATAAACAAAAATTAAAGCAAAAAAATCAATTAATTAAATATTAACATAAAAAATAATAAGAAAGCTAATATAAAGTTATGAAATTATAAAGCTAAGGAAAAGATAACTAAAAACATAAAGTAGTAAGAAAAAAATTAAGTGATTAGGTCAAATATAACACAAAAATTGGAACTCAAAGAAAATATGACAACAAAATAACAAATCTAAATCAAATAAATTAAAAACATACATGAGAAGAAACTGGATGAAAAACACACACACAAATGAGAAGGGAGTCAAGGATAAAAGAGAGAATTTCTGATACATAGAGATGATAAATAATAAGTGTTACAATAAATAAACAATAATTAAAGCAAAAAAATCAACTAATTAAATATTAATATAACAAACAATAAGAAAGCTAATATAAATATATGAAATTATAAAGCTAAGGAAAAAATAACTAAAAACATAAAGTAGTAAGAAAAAAATTAACTGATTACGTCAAATATAACACAAAAATAGTAACTCAAAGAAAATATGACAACAAAGTAACAAATCTAAATCAAATAAATTAAAAACATACACTTGAGAATAAACTGGATAAAAAACACACACACACATGAGAAGGGAGTCAAGGATAAAAGAGAGAATTTTCTGATACATAGAGAAGATAAATAATAAGTGTTACAATAAATAAACAATAATTAAAGCAAAAAAATCAACTAATTAAATACTAACATAAAAATAATAAAAGAGCTTATATAAAGTTATGAAGTTATAAAGCAAAGGAAAAGGGGTAAGACAAAGTGATTCAGTCAAATATAACAAAAAAATTGGAACTAATTAAAAGAGAAAAAGGAGATAATTTTCTTATACATATAGAGGATAAATCATAAATGTTACAATAAATAAACAAAAATTAAAGCAAAAAAATCAATTAATTAAATATTAACATAAAAAATAATAAGAAAGCTAATATAAAGTTATGAAATTATAAAGCTAAGGAAAGTTTATAACTAAAAACATAAAGTAGTAAGAAAAAAATTAACTCATTAAGTCAAATATAACCCAAAAATAGTAACTCAAAGAAAATATGACAACAAAATAACAAATCTAAATCAAATAAATTAAAAACATACACTTGAAAAGAAACTGGATAAAAAAAAAAAACACAAAGACACACACACACACACACACACATAAGAAAAAAGTCACACATAAGAAGAAAATCAGGGATAAAGGAGATAATTTTCTTATACATATAGATGATAAATCATAAGTGTTACAATAAATAAACAATAATTAAAGAAAAAAATCAACTAATTAAATATTAACATGACATATAATAAGAAAGCTAATATAAAGTTATGAAATTATAAAGCTAAGCAAAAGATAACTAAAAACATAAAGTAGTAAGAAAAAAATTAACTGATTAAGTCAAATATAACCCAAAAATAGTAACTCAGAGAAAATATGACAACAAAATAACAAATCTAAATCAAAAAATTTAAAAACATACACTTGAGAAGAAACTGGATAAAACACACACACACACATGAGAAGGGAGTCAAGGATAAAAGAGAGAATTTTTTGATAGATAGAGATGATAAATAATAAGTGTTACAATATATAATAAGTGTAACATAAAAATAAGAAAAAAGCTAATTTAAAGTTATGAAGTTATAAAGCTAAGGAAAAGGGGTAAGAGAAAGTGATTAAGTCAAATATAACAGAAAAATAGTAACTCAAAGAAAATATGACAACAATATAACAAAACTAAATCAAATAATTTAAAAACATACACATGAGAAGAAATACGATATAAAACACACACAAACACATGAGACGGGAGTCAAGGAAAAAACAGAATTTTCTGATACATATAGATGATAAATAATAAGTGTGACATTAAATAAACAATAATTAAAGCAAAAAAAAAAATCAACTAATTAAATATTAACATAATAAATAATAAGAAAGCTAATATAAAGTTATGAAATTATAAAGGTAAGGAAAAGATAACTAAAAACATAAACAAGACAATGAATTGTAAGAAATAAATTAAGTGATTAAGTAACAGAAAAATAGTAACTCAAACAAAATATGACAACAAAATAACAAACCTAAATCAAATAAATTAAAAACATACACTTGAGAAAAAACAGGAAAAAAACACACACACACCGGAGAAGAGAGTCAAGGATAAATGAGAGAATTTTCTGATATATAGACATGGTAAATAATAAGAGTTACATTAAATAAACAATAATTAAAGCAAAAAAATCAACTAATTAAACATTAACATAACAAATAATAAGAAAGCTAATATAAAGTTATGAAATTATAAAACTAAGGAAAAGATCACTAAAAATATAAAGTAGTAAGAAAAAAATTAAGTGATTAAGTCAAATATAACGCAAAAATAGTAACTCAAAGAAAATATGACAACAAAATAAAAATCTAAATCAAATAAATTAAAAACAGAAGAAACTGGATAAAAAACACACACACACACATGAGAAGGGAGTTAAGGATAAACGAGAGAATTTTCTGATACACAGAGGTGATAAATAATAAGTGTTACAATAAATATACAATAATTGAAGGAAAAAAATCAACTAATTAAATATTAACATAACAAATAATAAGAAAGCTAATATAAAGTTATGAAATTATAAAGCTAAGGAAAAGATAACTAAAAACATAAAGTAGTAAGAAAAAAATTAACTGATTAAGTCAAATATAACCCAAAAATAGTAACTCAAAGAAAATATGACAACAAAATAACAAATCTAAATCAAATAAATTAAAAACAAACACTTGAGAAGAAACTGGTTAAAAAAAAACACAAACACACACACACACATAAGAAGAAAGTCAGGGATAAATGAGATAATTTTCTTATACAGATGATAAATCATAAGTGTTACAATAAATAAACAATAATTAAAGCAAAAAATCAACTAATTAAATATTAACATAACAAATAATAAGAAAGCTAACATAAAGTTATGAAATTATAAAGCTAAGGAAAAGATAACTAAAAACATAAAGTAGTAAGAAAAACAATTAACTGATTAAGTCAAATATAACCCAAAAATAGTAACTCAAAGAAAATATGACAACATGTAACATCCCGACTTTTCACAAGCAGTATAATTTTTTTTTTTTTTTGTCAAACATCATTTCAAAATCATCAGAGTAGAGCATTTGAGCGGAAGAGTAACTGATATATAGATTCAAAAAGCCAACGGTAGTGTATCTGGCTGATTACAAAGGCGGTTCAATAACCGAGAGTTTTCAGAAGTAAAAGACAACATCAAAAGGAAGACTCCTGCCGGAACAACGAAATGAAGTCTTCAGTCAGGTCTTCTACGCAGGCTGCTTGCCTCCATCCTCGGTCCTTGGTCCTCCCGAACCTGACGCTATATTAAGGGCTGAGATCCGCACCGGATCTCAGGTAACGGTTAACCTCATGTATACATACACACATATGGGTTACCAAACAACATGTAAACCACACCCAACCAATGCACATGTATCGCTCCCAAAGATACGATATATCGCTCCCAAAGATTACGAGATGTATCGCTCCCAAAGATTATAAATGTATCGCTCCCAAAGATTATAAATGTATCGCTCCCACTTTACAGATATATCGCTCCCAAAGATGCATACGATTATCTTTTAACATAATATGCATCCCAACAACACCCCACATATACACACCATACACACATCACATACATACCATATACAGCATACTATATCCATCAGAGTTAGTTTACAGTACGCGAACGTACATACACCAATAGTACATAAACGTACAACAGACATAAAGTCATCATCTATCACATATAATCATACCATACAAAGCATACTATATCCATCAGAGTTAGTGTTACAAAGACGCGAACGTACATACCTCCGTAAACCGAATGTAATGGCCGGGTAAGTGTCTACCATGGGGCCTCACCGACTTATACGGCGACTTATGGCACACCCACGTAGACTAGCCTTGCCTTCGGCACCAAACTGTTCTAACATATTTGTATCCAATAAACATACCATAACAATACACATAGCACATATATGCATACCATAAACATAAGAGTTAATGTTACAGTACGCGGACGTACCTTCGTTGACGTTATTCGGTATTTCTGGCGAATACGGCACGACAAAGAGGTAAAAACGTAATCATGGATATCCTATCAACATAACAATGTACTTGTTAAGGATCTATCATTACGACGGACACTTTTAGTCAAAATGACTATTTTACCCCTGACCCCCTAATCGGCGGAATTTCGCCAGAACTTCGTTACTTTGGCTTCGACTTACCAAAATTTTGCCAGAACTCCGACCCCACCATGATTTTCGAATTTAATACTTAAAATAAAGCTAAAGATCTATCTAGCATTACTACTAAAACTACTGAAAGCATTAAAGACTAAAGACCAGAAAAATTACCCATCGGATCGCACTTTGCCAAATGTCAAGATCCTCACCATGCCACTTGTCCAAACCATCCTCTCCCCTTAGTTGGTGGTTTGTCACATCAATTAATGTGATGTGATGCTTTTGCTTTATGAACTTGTACCGATAAAGTTCCCGATCGGTGTCAGAATCGCGTAATCTCGGAAAAATCTCAAAAATCCGGAATTACCATTTTGAAGCCCCTTTCCTTCTCATTAGGAATATCTAATCTAAACTAATTTTTGATTCCATCCAGGGCTCCAAAAGTCATCAAGTTTACTGAAAGCGTGCCGCTTTCGGAAGAACTTTCGGGATCATCAATCTCTGGACAAAAATTCACTGATTCCAAATATGTCCAGATAAATTCAAACTCATTTCCAAATGTTGAGTTAGAATTTATTTTCTTCAGATCTTTAAAATGTGACTATCTGCATTTCTTCCTATTTCGTCTTATTAGGAAAATGCTCTACCGACCTCGGAATCAACTTCCAGAAAAGGCTAACTGAAGATAAAAATTCACTGATCAATATTTTACTCTGACATTGGAAAACCTATTCCTGGTACTCTAGATAGGATCCGTTTCCTATAAATCTGATCACTATTCATTGTACTTGTTTATACAATTTTACACTTCAACTTGCAAGTTAAGGCACCATGATTTTTACCAACTCTTGTCCTTATTATTATTATTTTATTAATTTTCGTTTTAATTAATTATTTAATTAATTAATAATATATAAAATAATTATTTAATAATTATTTTATATAATTTTTTACAAAATTTTCCTATTGGTCCATTCTTGTATTTAGGCTTAAAAATACCTAAACTCAACTATTTTTCTCCAAAATTTCCAATTAATTAACAAATATGTTTATACTAATTTTAGGCCACAAACCACTAATTTTAGGGTTTTACATAATTATTTATGAATTTCCTTTGCCTATGCTTAAGTAATTAGCCAAGAATTACTTAATTACTTTCTTACCAATAGTTGATAATTTTCTTAATTAGAACAACTCATTACCTCATAACTTTTGAATTGACATTTGTGTTTTCATGTCTCATTCATTATATTAGCATTTACGGGGGTATTTCGGTCATTTCAATACTTTTTGAACAATCCTTCTCAATTTTTCCAAGTTTATAATTTATTAAATTACTAAAATTAGAGATAATATACTCTCTTAATTTTAATAATTATTTTACTGCCTTTTAGGACTTTCCACAATTTTTCCTAAGTTATCTAACCATCCCGATAAAAGAGAGAATGATAAATAATAAGTGTTACAATAAATAATCAATAATTAAAGCAAAAAATCAACTAATTAAATAGTAACATAAAAAATAAGAAAAAAGCTAATATAAAGTTATGAAGTTATAAAGCTAAGGAAAAGGGGTAAGAGAAAGTGATTAAGTCAAATATAACGAAAAATAGTAACTCAAAGAAAATATGACAACAATATAACAAAACTAAATCAAATAATTTAAAAACATACACATGAGAAGAAATAGGATATAAAACACACACAAACACATGAGAAGGGAGTCAAGGAAAAAAGACAGAATTTTGTGATACATATAGATGATAAATAATATGTGTGACATTAAATAAACAATAATTAAAGCAAAAAAAAAATCAACTAATTAAATATTAACATAACAAATAATAAGAAAGCTAATATAAAGTTATGAAATTATAAAGCTAAGGAAAATATAACTAAAAACATAAACAAGACAATGGGTCCTACTTGAGGTGACAGGAACACAAACTTTTTCGAACATCTCGGAATTGCGTGGAAACTCACCCACTGTCCTCATTTTTCATGAGGATTCCATAATGCCAAAAATTGTTGCGAGATTCCTCCGTTTGGGCCCTGAACCCCTAAACCCCTAAAACCCTAAAACCCTAAACCCCTAAAACCCTAAACTCTAAACTCTAAACCCTTAAACCGTAGACCCTAAACCCACATTGGCCATTTGGGCTTTACTTGAGGTGACATGAAAACGAACTTTTTAACCATCTCGGAATTGCGTGGAAACTCACCCACCCTCCTCATTATTCATGACGATTCCAGAATGCATAAAATTGTTGCGAGATTCCTCCGTTTGGGCCCTAAACCCCTAAACCCTAAACCCTAAACTCTAAACACACCCTAAACCCACATGGGCCATTTGGGCCTACTTGAGGTGATAGGCACACGAAAATTTTCAACATCTCGGAATTGCGTGGCAACTCACCCACCCTCCTCATTTTTCATGAGGATTCCAGAATGCCTAAAATTGTTGTGAGATTCCTTCGTTTGGGCCTGAACCCTGAACTTTAAACCCTAAACCCCTAAACCCTAAAACCACATGGGCCATTTGGCCTACTTGAGGTGACAGGAACACGAACTTTTTGAACATCTCGTAATTGCGTGGAAACTCACCCACCCTCCTAATTTTTAATGAGGATTTCAGAATGCCTAAAATTGTTGCGAGATTCCTCTGTTTGGTCCCTGAACGGCAACATGGGACAATTGGGCCTACTTGAGGAGAAAGGAACACGAACATTTTCGAACTCTCGCAATTGCGTGGCAACTCACCCATCCTCCTCACTTTCATGATGATTCCAAAATGCCTTAAATTATTGCGAGATTCCTTCCTTTGGGCCCTAAACCCCTAAACCCTAAACCCACATGGGCCATTTGGGCCTACTTGAGGTGATAGGCACACAAAAATTTTCAACATCTCGGAATTGCGTGGCAACTCACCCACCCTCCTCATTTTTCATGAGGATTCCAGAATGCCTAAAATTGTTGTCAGATTCCTTCGTTTAGGCCTGAACCCTAAACTTTAAACCCTAAACCCCTAAACACTAAAACCACATGGGCCATTTGGGCCTACTTGAGGTGACAGGAACACGAACTTTTTCAATATCTCGGAATTGCTTGGAAACTCACCCACCCTCCTAATTTTTAATGAGGATTCCGGAATGCCTAAAATTGTTGCGATATTCCTCTGTTTGGTCCCTGAAAGGCCACATGGGCCATTTGGGCCTACTTGAGGTGAAAGGAACACGAACTTTTTCGCACTCACACAATTGCGTGGCAACTCACCCATCCTCCTCACTTTCATGAGGATTCCAGAATGCCTTAAATTATTGCGAGATTCCTTCCTTTGGGCCCTAAACCCTAAACCCACATAGGCCATTTGGGCCTACTTGAGGTGACAGGAACACAAACTTTTTCAACAACCCGAATTGCGTGGCAACTCGCCCACCCTTCTCATTTTTCATGAGGATTCCAGAATGCCTAAAATTATTGCCAGCTTCCTCCGTTTGTGCCCTGAACCCTAAACCCACATGGGCCGTTTGGGCCTACTTGAGGTGACAGGAACACGAAAATTTTCAACACCTCAGAATTGCGTGGAAACTCACCCACCATCCTCATTTTTCATGAGGATTCCAGAATGCTTAAAATTGTTGCGAGATTCCTCTGTTTCGGCCCTAAACCCCTAAACCCTAAACCCTAAACTCTAAACAAACCCTAAACCCACATGGGTCATTTGGGACTACTTGAGGTGACAGGAACACGAACATTTTCAACATCTCGGAATTGCGTGGCAACTCACCCACCCTCCTCATTTTTCATGAGGATTCCAGAATGCCTAAAATTGTTGTGAGATTCCTTCGTTTGGGCCTGAACCCTGAACTTTAAACCCTAAACCCCTAAACCCTAAAACCACATGGGCCATTTGGCCTACTTGAGGTGACAGGAACACGAACTTTTTAACCATCTCGGAATTGCGTGGAAACTCACCCACCCTCTTCATTTTTCACGAGGATTCCAGAATGCATAAAATTGTTGCGAGATTCCCCCGTTTCGGCCCTAAACCCCTAAACCCTAAACTCTAAACAAACCCTAAACCCACATGGGCCATTTGGGCCTACTTGAGGTGATAGGAACACGAACTTTTTCAACATCTCGGAATTGCGTGGAAACTCACCCACCCTCCTCATTTTTCATTAGGATTCCAGAATGCCTAAAATTAATGCGATATGGGCCATTTGGGCCTACTTGACGCGAAAGGAACATGAACTTTTTGGAACTTTCGCAATTGCGTGGCAACTCACCCATCCTCCTCACTTTCATGAGGATTCCAGAATGCCTAAAATTATTGCAAGATTCCTCCCTTTGGGCCCTAAACCCTAAACCCACATGAGCCATTTGGGCCTACTTGAGGTGATAAACACGAACTTTTTCAACATCTCAGAATTGCGTGGCAACTCACCCACCCTCCTCATTTTTCATGAGGATTCCAGAATGCGTAAAAAAAATTTTGCCAGCTTCCTCCGTTTGTGCCCTGAACCCTAAACCACCCTAAACCGTAAACCCTAAACCCCTAAACCATAAACCCACATGGGCCATTTAGGCGTACATGAGGTGACAGGAACACGAACGTTTTCAACATCTCGGAATTGCGTGGAAACTCACCCACCCTCCTCATTTTTCATGAGGATTCTAGAATGCCTAAAATTTTTGCGAGAGTCCTCCGTTTGCGCCCTGAACCCTAAACCCTAAACCCACATGGGTCATTTGGTCCTACTTGAGGTGACAGGAACACAAACTTTTTCGAACATCTCGGAATTGCGTGGAAACTCACCCACTGTCCTCATTTTTCATGAGGATTCCATAATGCCAAAAATTGTTGCGAGATTCCTCCGTTTGGGCCCTGAACCCCTAAACCCCTAAAACCCTAAAACCCTAAACCCTAAACCCTAAACCCTAAACCCCTAAAACCCTAAACTCTAAACTCTAAACCCTTAAACCGTAGACCCTAAACCCACATTGGCCATTTGGGCTTTACTTGAGGTGACATGAAAACGAACTTTTTAACCATCTCGGAATTGCGTGGAAACTCACCCACCCTCCTAATTTTTCACGAGGATTCCATAATGCATAAAATTGTTGCGAGATTCCCCTGTTTCGGCCCTAAACCCCTAAACCCTAAACCCTAAACTCTAAACACACCCTAAACCCACATGGGCCATTTGGGCCTACTTGAGGTGATAGGCACACGAAAATTTTCAACATCTCGGAATTGCGTGGCAACTCACCCACCCTCCTCATTTTTCATGAGGATTCCAGAATGCCTAAAATTGTTGTGAGATTCCTTCGTTTGGGCCTGAACCCTGAAATTTAAACCCTAAACCCCTAAACCCTAAAACCACATGGGCCATTTGGCCTACTTGAGGTGACAGAACACGAACTTTTTGAACATCTCGTAATTGCGTGGAAACTCACCCACCCTCCTAATTTTTAATGAGGATTTCAGAATGCCTAAAATTGTTGCGAGATTCCTCTGTTTGGTCCCTGAACGGCAACATGGGACAATTGGGCCTACTTGAGGAGAAAGGAACACGAACATTTTCGAACTCTCGCAATTGCGTGGCAACTCACCCATCCTCCTCACTTTCATGACGATTCCAAAATGCCTTAAATTATTGCGAGATTCCTTCCTTTGGGCCCTAAACCCCTAAACCCTAAACCCACATGGGCCATTTGGGCCTACTTGAGGTGATAGGCACACGAAAATTTTCAACATCTCGGAATTGCGTGGCAACTCACCCACCCTCCTCATTTTTCATGAGGATTCCAGAATGCCTAAAATTGTTGTGAGATTCCATCGTTTGGACCTGAACCCTAAACTTTAAACCCTAAACCCCTAAACACTAAAACCACATGGGCCATTTGGGCCTACTTGAGGTGACAGGAACACGAACTTTTTCAATATCTCGGAATTGCGTGGAAACTCACCTACCCTCCTAATTTTTAATGAGGATTCCAGAATGCCTAAAATTGTTGCGATATTCCTCTGTTTGGTCCCTGAAAGGCCACATGGGCCATTTGGGCCTACTTGAGGTGAAAGGAACACGAACTTTTTCGCACTCACACAATTGCGTGGCAACTCACCCATCCTCCTCACTTTCATGAGGATTCCAGAATGCCTTAAATTATTGCGAGATTCCTCCCTTTGGGCCCTAAACCCTAAACCCACATAGGCCATTTGGGCCTACTTGAGGTGACAGGAACACAAACTTTTTCAACATCTCGGAATTGCGTGGCAACTCGCCCACCCTTCTCATTTTTCATGAGGATTCCAGAATGCCTAAAATTATTGCCAGCTTCCTCCGTTTGTGCCCTGAACCCTAAACCCACATGGGCCGTTTGGGCCTACTTGAGGTGACAGGAACACGAAAATTTTCAACATCTCAGAATTGCGTGGAAACTCACCCACCATCCTCATTTTTCATGAGGATTCCAGAATGCTTAAAATTGTTGCGAGATTCCTCTGTTTCGGCCCTAAACCCCTAAACCCTAAACCCTAAACTCTAAACAAACCCTAAACCCACATGGGCCATTTGGGCCTACTTGAGGTGACAGGAACACGAACATTTTCAACATCTCGGAATTGCATGGCAACTCACCCACCCTCCTAATTTTTAATGAGGATTCCGGAATGCCTAAAATTGTTGCGATATTCCTCTGTTTGGTCCCTGAAAGGCCACATGGGCCATTTGGGCCTACTTGAGGTGAAAGGAACACGAACTTTTTCGCACTCACACAATTGCGTGGCAACTCACCCATCCTCCTAACTTTCATGAGGATTCCAGAATGCCTTAAATTATTGCGAGATTCCTTCCTTTGGGCCCTAAACCCTAAACCCACATAGGCCATTTGGGCCTACTTGAGGTGACAGAACACAAACTTTTTCAACATCTCGGAATTGCT
The DNA here is from genome assembly GCA_025563575.1 of Acacia pycnantha. Taxonomy (NCBI): domain Eukaryota; kingdom Viridiplantae; phylum Streptophyta; class Magnoliopsida; order Fabales; family Fabaceae; genus Acacia; species Acacia pycnantha. Next base: position 269,143 of record JAMWYP010000005.1, on the reverse strand, counting down.
TGGAAACTCACCCACCCTCCTCATTTTTCATGAGTATTCCAGAATGCCTAAAATTGTTGTGAGACTCCTCCTTTTGAGGCCTGAACCCTAAACCCACATGGGCCATTTGGGCCCACTTGAGGTGACAGGAACACGAACTTTTTCAACATCTCAGAATTGCGTGAAAACTCACCCACCATCCTCATTTTTCATGACGATTCCATAATGCCTAAAATTGTTGCGTGATTCCTCTGTTTCGGCCCTAAACCCCTAAACCCTAAACCCTAAACTCTAAACAAACCCTAATCCCACATGGGCCATTTGGGCCTACCTGAGGTGACATGAACACGAACATTTTCAACATCTCGGAATTGCGTGGAAACTCACCCACCCTCCTCATTTTTCATGAGGATTCCAGAATGCCTAAAATTGTTGTGAGATTCCTTCGTTTGGGCCTGAACCCTGAACTTTAAACCCTAAACCCCTTAACCCTAAAACCACATGGGCCATTTGGCCTACTTGAGGTGACAGGAACACGAACTTTTAACCATCTCGAATTGCGTGGAAACTCACCCACCCTCTTCATTTTTCACGAGGATTCCAGAATGCACAAAATTGTTGCGAGATTCCCCCGTTTCGGCCCTAAACCCTAAACCCTAAACCCTAAACCCTAATCCCACATGGGCCATTTGGGCCTACTTGAGGTGACAGGAACACGAACTTTTTCAACATCTCGGAATTGCGTGGAAACTCACCCACCCTCCTCATTTTTCATGAGGATTCCGAATGCCTAAAATTAATGCGAGATTCCTCCGTTTGGTCCCCGAACGGCCACATGGGCCATTTGGGCCTACTTGAGGTGAAAGGAACACGAACTTTTCAACTTTCGCAATTGCGTGGCAACTCACCCATCCTCCTCACTTTCATGAGGATTCCGTAATGCCTAAAATTATTGCGAGATTCCTCCCTTTGGGCCCTAAACCCTAAACCCACATGAGCCATTTGGGCCTACTTGAGGTGATAAACACGAACTTTTTCAACATCTCAGAATTGCGTGGCAACTCACCCACCCTCCTCATTTTTCATGAGGATTCCAGAATGCGTAAAAAAAATTTTGCCAGCTTCCTCCGTTTGTGCCCTGAACCCTAAACCACCCTAAACCGTAAACCCTAAACCCCTAAACCCTAAACCCACATGGGCCATTTGGGCCCACTTGAGGTGACAGGAACACGAACTTTTTCAACATCTCGGAATTGCGTGGAAACTCACCCACCCTCCTCATTTTTCATGAGGATTCTAGAATGCCTAAAATTGTTGCGAGTTTCCCCCCGTTTGGGCCCTGAACCCTAAACCCTAAACCCACATGGGCCATTTGGGCCTACCTGAGGTGACAGGAACACAAACTTTTTCAACATCTCGGAATTGCGTGGAAACACGCCCACCCTCCTCATTTTTCATGAGGATTCCAAATGCCAAAAATTGTTGCGAGATTCCTCCGTTTGGGCCCTGAACCCCTAAACCCCTAAAACCCTAAAACCCTAAACCCTAAACCCTAAACCCTAAACCCCTAAAACCCTAAACTCTAAACTCTAAACCCTTAAACCGTAGACCCTAAACCCACATTGGCCATTTGGGCTTTACTTGAGGTGACATGAAAACGAACTTTTTAACCATCTCGGAATTGCGTGGAAACTCACCCACCCTCCTCATTTTTCATGAGGATTCCATAATGCCTAAAATTGTTGCGAGATTCCCCCGTTTGGGCCCTGAGCCCTAAACCGTAAACCCTAAACTCTAAACACACCCTAAACCCACATGGGCCATTTGGGCCTACTTGAGGTGACCGAAACAGGAACATTTTCAACATCTCGGAATTGCGTGCAAACTCACCCACCCTCCTCATTTTTCATGAGGATTCCAGAATGGCTAAAATTGTTGTGAGATTCCTTCGTTTGGGCCTGAACCCTGAAATTTAAACCCTAAACCCCTAAACCCTAAAACCACTTGGGCCATTTGGGCCTGCTTGTGGTCACAGGAACAGGAACATTTTCAACATCTCGTAATTGCGTGGAAACTCACCCACCCTCCTCATTTTTCATGAGGATTCCAGAATGCCTAAAATTGTTGCGAGATTCCTCTGTTTGGGCCCTGAACTGCAACATGGGCCATTTGGGCCTACTTGAGGTCAAAGGAACACGAACATTTTCAACATCTCGAAATTGCGTGGAAACTCACCCATCCTCCTCACTTTCATGAGGATTCCAGAATGCCTAAAATTATTGCGAGATTCCTCCCTTTGGGCCCTAAACCCCTAAACCCTAAATCCAAATGGGCCATTTGGGCCTACTTGAGGTAATAGGAACACGAACATTTTCAACATCTCGGAATTGCGTGGCAACTCACCCACCCTCCTCATTTTTCATGTGGATTCCGTAATGCCTAAAATTGTTGCGAGATTCCATCGTTTGGACCTGAACCCTAAACTTTAAACCCTAAACCCCTAAACACTAAAACCACATGGGCCATTTGGGCCTACTTGAGGTGACAGGAACACGAACTTTTTCAACATCTCGGAATTGCGTGGAAACTCACCCACCCTCCTCATTTTTAATGAGGATTCCAGAATGCCTATAATTGTTGCGAGATTCCTCCGTTTGGGCCCTGAATGGCCACTTGGGCCATTTGGGCCTACTTGAGGTGAAAGGAACACGAACTTTTTCGCACTCACACAATTGCGTGGCAACTCACCCATCCTCCTCACTTTCATGAGGATTCCATGCGAGATTCCTCCCTTTGGGCCCTAAACCCTAAACCCACATGGGCCATTTGGGCCTACTTGAGGTGACATGCACACAAACTTTTTCAACATCTCGGAATTGCGTGGCAACTCACCCACCCTCCTCATTTTTCATGAGGATTCCGGAATGCCTAAACTTATTGCGAGACTCCTCCGTTTGGGCCCTGAACCGCCCACATGGGCCATTTGGGCCTACTTGAGGTGACAGGAACACGAACCTTTGAAACATCTCGAAATTTGGTGGAAACTCACCCACCCTCCTCATTCTTCCTTAAGATTCCAGAACGCCTAAAATTGTTGCGAGATTCCTCCGTTTCTGCCCTAAACCCCTAAACCCTAAACCCTAAACTCTAAACAAACCCTAAACCAACATAGGCCATTTGGGCCTACCTGAGGTGACATGAACACGAACATTTTCAACATCTCGGAATTGCGTGGAAACTCACCCACCCTCCTCATTTTTCATGAGGATTCCAGAATGCCTAAAATTGTTGCGAGATTCCTCTGTTTGGTCCCTGAACGGCCACATGGGCCATTTGGGCCTACTTGAGGTGAAAGGAACACGAACTTTTTCGCACTCTCACAATTGCGTGGCAACTCACCCATCCTCCTCACTTTCATGAGGATTCCAGAATGCCTAAAATTATTGCGAGATTCCTCCCTTTGGGCCCTAAACCCTAAACCCACATGGGCCATTTGGGCCTACTTGAGGTGACAGGAACACAAACTTTTTCAACATCTCGGAATTGCGTGGCAACTCACCCACCCTCCTCATTTTTCATGAGGATTCCAGAATGCCTAAAATTATTGCGAGCTTCCTCCGGTTGTGCCCTGAACCCTAAACCCACATGGGCCATTTGGGCCTACCTGAAGAGAGAGGAACACGAAAATTTTCAACACCTCGGAATTGCGTGGAAATCCAACCACCCTCCTCATTCTTCCTGATGATTCCAGAATTCCTAAAATTGTTGCGAGATTCCTCCGTTTCTGCCGTGAACAGCCACATGGGCCTACTTGAGGTAAGAAGAACACAAACATTTTCAACATCTCAGAATTGCGTGGCAACTCACCCACCCTCCTCATTTTTCATGGCGATTCCAGAATGCCTAAAATTGTTGCGAGATTCCTTCGTTTGGGCCGTGAACCCTAAAACCCTAAACCCTAAAGCCACGTGGGCGATTGGGCCTACTTGAGGTGACGGGACACGAACTTTTTAAACATCTCGGAATTGCAAAGAAACTCACGCACCCTCCTCATTTTTCACGAGGATTCCAGAATGCAGAAAATTAATGCTTGATTCCCCCGTTTGGGCCCTAAACCACTAAAACCTAAACCCTAAACTCTAAACAAACCCTAAAACCACGTGGGCCCCTTGGGCCTACTTGAGGTGACTGGACCACGAACTTTTTCAACATCTCGGAAATGCGTGGAAACTCACCCACCCTCCTCATTTTTCATGAGGATTCCAGAATGCCTAAAATTGTTGCGAGATTCCCCTGTTTGGGCCCAGAACCCTAAACCCTAAACCCACATGGGCCATTTGGGCTAACCTGAGGTGACAGGAACAAAAACTTTTTAACATCTCGGAATTGCGTGGAAACTCACCCACTGTCCTCATTTTTCACGAGGATTCATAATGCCAAAAATTGTTCCGAGATTCCTCCGTTTGGGCCCTGAACCCCTAAACCCCTAAAACCCTAAACCCACATGGGCCTACTTGAGGTGATAGGCACCCGAAAATTTTCAACATCTCGGAATTGCGTGGAAACTCACCCACCCTCCTCATTTTTCATGAGGATTCCAGAATGCCTAAAATTGTTGTGAGATTCCTCCGTTTGGGCCCTGAACCCTAAACCCCTAAACCCTAAACCCTAAACCCCTAAACCCTAAACCCACATGGGCCATTTGGGCCTACATGAGGTGACAGAACTACGAACTTTTTCAACGTATCGGAATTGCGTGGAAACTCACCCACCCTCCTCATTTTTCATGAGGATTCCAGAATGCCTAAAATTGTTGCGAGATTCCTCTGTTTGGTCCCTGAACGACCACATGGGCCATTTGGGCCTACTTGAGGTGAAAGGAACACGAACTTTTTCGCACTCACACAATTGCGTGGCAACTCACCCATCCTCCTCACTTTCATGAGGATTCCAGAATGCCTTAAATTATTGCGAGATTCCTCCCTTTGGGCCTAAACCCTAAACCCACATGGGCCATTTGGGCCTACTTGAGGTAATTGCGTGGAGACTCACCCACCCTCCTCATTTTTCATGAGGATTCCAGAATGCCTAAAATTGTTGCGAGATTCCCCCGTTTGGTCCCTAAACGGCAACATGGGACAATTGGGCCTACTTGAGGAGAAAGGAACACGAACATTTTCGAACTCTCGCAATTGCGTGGCAACTCACCCATCCTCCTCACTTTCATGAGGATTCCAAAATGCCTAAAATTATTGCGAGATTCCTCCCTTTGGGCCCTAAACCCTAAACCCCTAAACCCTAAACCCACATGGGCCATTTGGGCCTACTTGAGGTGATAGGCACACGAAAATTTTCAACATCTCGGAATTGCGTGGCAACTCACCCACCCTCCTCATTTTTCATGAGGATTCCAGAATGCCTAAAATTGTTGCGAGATTCCCCTGTTTGGGCCCTGAACCCTAAACCCTAAACCCACAAGGGCCATTTGGTTGGGCGTACTTGAGGTAATAGGAACATGAAAATTTTCAACATCTCGGAATTGCGTGGAAACTCACCCACCCTCCTCATTTTTCATGAGGATTCGAATTCCTAAAATTGTTGCGAGATTCCGCAGTTTGTGCCCTAAACCACCCTAAACCGTAAACCCTAAACCCCTAAACCATAAACCCACATGGGCCATTTGGGCGTACATGAGGTGACAGGAACACGAACGTTTTCAACATCTCGGAATTGCGGGGAAACTCACCCACCCTCCTCATTTTTCATGAGCATTCCATAATACCTAAAATTGTTGCGAGATTCCTCTGTTTGGTCCCTGAACGACCACATGGGCCATTTGGGCCTACTTGAGGTGAAAGGAACACGAACTTTTTCGCACTCACACAATTGCGTGGCAACTCACCCATCCTCCTCACTTTCATGAGGATTACAGAATGCCTTAAATTATTGCGAGATTCCTCCCTTTGGGCCTAAACCCTAAACCCACATGGGCCATTTGGGCCTACTTGAGGTGACAGGAACACGAACTTTTTCAACATCTCGGAATTGCGTGGCAACTCACCCACCCTCCTCATTTTTCATGATGATTCCGAATGCCTAAAATTATTGCAAGCTTCCTCCGTTTGTGCCCTGAACCCTAAACCACCCTAAACCTAAACCCTAAACCCACATGGGCCATTTGGGGCTACTTGAGGTGACAGGAACACGAACTTTTTCAACATCTCGGAATTGCGTGGAGACTCACCCACCCTCCTCATTTTCATGAGGATTCCAGAATGCCTAAAATTGTTGCGAGATTCCTCTGTTTGGTCCCTGAACGGCCACATGGGCCATTTGGGCCTACTTGAGGTGAAAGGAACACGACCTTTTTCGAACTCTTGCAATTGCGTGGCAACTGACCCATCCTCCTCACTTTCATGAGGAATCCAGAATGCCTAAAATTGTTGCGAGATTCCTCCCTTTGGGCCCTACACCCCTAAACCCTAAACCCTTAACCCACATGGGCCATTGAGGCCTACTTGAGGGGAGAGGAACTCGAACTTTTTCAAGATCTCGGAATTGCGTGGCAACTCACCCACCCTCCTCATTTTTCATGAGGATTCCAGAATGCCTATAATTGTTGCGAGATTCCTCGGTTTGGTCCTTGAACGGCCACATGGGCCATTTCGGCCTACTTCAGGTGACAGGAACACGAACTTTTTCAACACCTTGGAATTGCGTGGAAACTCACCCACCCTCCTCATTTTTCATGAGGATTCAAGAATTCCTAAAATTGTTGCGAGATTCCCCTGTTTGGGACCTGAACCATAAACCCTAAACCCTAAACTCTAAACCCCTAAACCCTAAACCCTAAACCCACATGGGCCATTTGGGCGTACTTGAGGTGATAGGAACATGAAAATTTTCAACATCTCGGAATTGCGTGGAAACTCACCCACCCTCCTCATTTTTCATTAGGATTTTAGAATTCCTAAAAATGATGCGAGATTCCGCAATTTAGGCCCTGAACCCTAAACCACTAAACCATAAACCCACATGGGCCATTTGGGCCTACTTGAGGTGACAGGAACACAAACTTTTTCAACATCTCGGAATTGCGTGGAAACTCACCCACCCTCCTCATTTTTCATGAGGATTCCATAATGCCTAAAATTGTTGCGAGATTCCTCTGTTTGGTCCCTGAACGGCCACATGGGCCATTTGGGCCTACTTGAGGTGAAAGGTACACAAACTATTTCAACATATCGGAATTGCGTGAAAACTCACCCACCCTCCTCACTTTCATGAGGATTCCAGAATGCCTTAAATTATTGCGAGATTCCTCCCTTTGGGCCCTAAACCCTAAACCCTAAACCCTGAACCCTAAAACCTGAACCCTAAACGCCTAAACCCTATAAACCCTAAACACACATGGGCCATTTGGGCCAACGTGAGGTGACAGGAACCCTAACTTTTTCAACATCTCTAATTGCATGGAAACTCACGCACCCTCCTCATTTTTCATGAGGATTCCGAATAAACTCACCTACACTCGTCATTTTTCATGAGGATTCCGAATGACTAAAATTGTTGCGAGATTCCCTGTTTGGGCCCCGAACCATAAACCCTAAACCCTAATCTCTAAACCCCTAAACCCTAAACGCTAAACCCTAAATGATATGATTCCCGAAAGAAAGGGATGATTGGATCAACTAGGAATGGAATTTCGCACCGAAAATTCAGCCTCCAAACGTCCCTGATAAGAACCGAATGTATCTCACGCTATATACCTTGGATTTGAGTGATTCTAAAACGAGGCGAAATAGGGCTTTCTGAAACGCGATTTTGGCTCAAGAAACGTCGAAAAATGATAAGGGAAACTAGAGATACGAAACCAAGAAATATAGAACAAAAACGAAGTTTATAGATTATAGGAAGGCGCCACAATTCCAAAGAACTGATAAGCCCAAGAAAGCCACAAGGATCGATGCCCTTGATAAGTTCAGAGATTCTAAAAAAGAACCCTAGAGAAGCTAGTCTCTCACCAAAAAGGTTAACTTTGAATTCCGCCATCCCCCTAAAAGGCTATATAAAATTGTTGCGAGATTCCCCGTTTGGGCCCTGAACCCTAAACCCCAAACCCTAAACCCACATGGGCCATTTGGGCCTACCTGAGGTGACAGGAACACGAACTTTTTCAACATCTCGGAATTGCGTGGAAACTCACCCACCCTCCTCATTTTTCATGAAGATTCCAGAATGCCTAAAATTGTTGCGTGATTCCTCCGTTTGGGCCTACTTGAGGTGACAGGAACAAGAACTTTTTCAACCTATTGGAATTGTGTGGAAACTCACCCACCTTCCTCATTTTTCATGACGATTCCAGAATGCCTAAAATTGTTGCGAGATTCCCCCTTTTGAGCCCTGAACCCTAAACCTTAAACCCTAAACCCTAAACCCACAAGGGCCTACTTGAGGTGACAGGAACACGAACTTTTTCAAAGTATCGGAATTGCTTGGAAGCTCACCTACCCTCATCATATTTCATGAGGGTTCCAGAATGCCTAAAATTGTTGTGAGATTCCTCCGTTTGGCCCTTGAACGGCCACATGGGCCATTTGGGCCTACTTGAGGTGACAGGAACACGAACTTTTTCAACATCTCGGAATTGCGTGGAAACTCACCCACCCTCCTCATTTTTCATGAGGATTCCAAAATGCCTAAAATTGTTGCGAGATTCCTCCGTTTGGGCCTTGAACCCTAAGACCTAAACACTAAACCCTAAACCCTATAAACCCTAAACCCACATGGGCCATTTGGGCCAACTTGAGCTGACAGGAACACGAACTTTTTTAACATCTCGGAATTGCGATGATACTCACCCACCCTCCTCATTTTTCATGAGGATTCCAGAATAAACTCACCTACCCTCCTCATTTTTCATGAGGATTCCAGAATGCCTAAATTTTTTGCAAGATTCCTCTGTTTAGCCTAAACGGCCACATGGGCCCTACTTGAGGTCACAGGAACATGAACTTTTTCAACATCTCGGAATTGCGTGGAAACTCACCCACCCTCCTCATTTTCATGAGGATTCCGAATGCCTAAAATTGTTGCGAGATTCCTCCATTTGAGCCCCTGAACGGCCACATGGGCCATTTGGGCGTACTTGAGGTGACAGGAACACAAACTTTTTCAACATCTCATAATTGCGTGGAAACTCACCCACCCTCCTCAATTTTCAAGAGGATACCAGAATGCCTAAAATTGTTGCGAGATTCCTCCGTTTGGGCCCTGAACCCTAAACCCTAAAACCTAAACCCCTAAACCCGTAAACCCACATGGGCCATTTGTGCCTACTTGAGGTGAAAGGAACACGAATTTTTTCAACCTATCAGAATTGTGTGGAAACTCACCCACCTTCCTCATTTTCCATGAGGATTCAAGAATGCCTAAAATTGTTGCGAGATTCCTCCGTTTGGGCCCTGAACCCTAAACCCTAAAACCTAAACCCCTAAACTCGTAAACCCTAAACCCTAAACTTTAAACCCTCCTCATTTTTCATGAGGATTCCAGAATTCCTAAAATTGTTACGAGAGTCCTCCTTTTGAGCCCTGAACACTAAACCCTAAACTTTAAACCCTAAACCCCTATACCCTAAACCCTAAACCCACCTGGGCCATTTGGGCCTACTTGATGTGAAAGGAACACGAACTTTTTCAACTTATCGGAATTGCGTGGCAACTCACCCACCCTCTTCATTTTTCATGAGGATTCCATAATGCCTAAAATTTTTGCGAGCTTCCTCCGTTTGGGCCCTGAGCCCTAAACCGTAAACCCCTAAACCCTAAACCCACATGGGTCATTTGGGCCTACTTGAGGTGACAGGAACACGAACTTTTTCAAGATCTCGGAATTACGTGGCAACTCACCCACCCTCCTCGTTTTTCATGAGGATTCCAGAATGCCTAAAATTGTTGCGAGATTCCCCCTTTTGAGCCTTGAACCCTAAACCTTAAACCCTAAACCCCTAAACCCTAAACCCTAAACCCACATGGGCCATTTGGGCGTACTTGAGGTGACAGGAACACGAACTTTTTCAACATCTCAGAATTGCGGGGAAACTCACCCACCCTCCTCATTTTTCATGAGGATTCCAGAATGCCTAAAATTGTTGCGAGATTCCTCGGTTTGGTCCCTGAACGGCCACATGGGCCATTTGGGCCTACTTGAGGTGACAGGAACACGAACTTTTTTAAACTCTCGCTATTGCGTGGCAACTCACCCATCCTCCTCATTTTTCATGAGGAGTCAAGAATGCCTAAAATATTTGCGACATTCCCCTTTTTGGCCCCTGAACCAAAAATCCTAAACCCTAAACTCTAAACCCCTAAACTATAAACCCTAAACCCTAAACCCACATGGGCCATTTGGGCCTACTTGAGGTGAAAGGAACACGAACTTTTTCAAGATCTCGGGATTGCGTGGCAACTCACCCACCCTCCTCATTTTTCATGAGGATTCGAGAATGCCTAAAATTGTTGCGAGATTCCCCCGTTTGGGTCCTGAGCCTTTACCCTAAACCCATAAACCCTAAACCCCTAAACCCACAAGGGCCATTTGGGCCTACTTGAGGTGACAGGAACACGAACTTTTTCAACGTACCGGAATTGCGTGGAAACTCACCCTCCGTCCTCATTTTTCATGAGGATTCCGAATGCCTAAAATTGTTGCGAGATTCCTCGGTTTGGTCCCCGAACAGCCACATGGGCCATTTGGGCCTACTTGAGGTGACAGAACACGAACTTTTTAAACTCTCGCTATTGCGTGGCAACTCACCCATCCTCCTCATTTTTCATGAGGAGTCAAGAATGCCTAAAATATTTGCGAGATTCCCCTTTTTGGCCCCTGAACCATAAATCCTAAACCCTAAACTCTAAACCCCTAAACTATAAACCCTAAACCCTAAACCCACATGGGCCATTTGGGCCTACTTGAGGTGAAAGGAACACGAACTTTTTCAAGATCTCGGGATTGCGTGGCAACTCACCCACCCTCCTCATTTTTCATGAGGATTCGAGAATGCCTAAAATTGTTGCGAGATTCCCCGTTTGGGTCCTGAGCCTTTACCCTAAACCCATAAACCCTAAACCCTAAACCCACAAGGGCCATTTGGGCCTACTTGAGGTGACAGGAACACGAACTTTTTCAACATCTCGGAATTGCGTGGAAACTCACCCACCCTCCTCATTTTTCATGAGGATTCCAGAATGCCTAAAATTGTTGCGAGATTCCTCGGTTTGGTCCCTGAACGGCCACATGGGCCATTTGGGCCTACTTGAGGTGACAGGAACACGAACTTTTTTAAACTCTCGCTATTGCGTGGCAACTCACCCATCCTCCTCATTTTTCATGAGGAGTCAAGAATGCCTAAAATATTTGCGAGATTCCCCTTTTTGGCCCCTGCTAAATCCCTAAACTATAAACCCTAAACCCACATGGGCCATTTGGGCCTACTTGAGGTGAAAGGAACACGAACTTTTTCAAGATCTCGGGATTGCCACGCAATCCAGAATGCCTAAAATTGTTGCGCGATTCCTCCGTTTGGGCCCTGAACGGCCACATGGGCCATTTGGGCCTACTTGAGGTGACAGAATTACGAACTTTTTCAATGTATCGGAATTGCGTGGAAACTCACCCACCCTACTCATTTTTCATGAGGATTCCATAATGCCTAAAATTGTTGCGAGATTCCCCCGTTTAGCCCAAACGGCCACATGGGCCCTACTTGAGGTAACAGGAACATGAACTTTTTCAACATCTCGGAATTTCGTGGAAACTCACCCACCCTCCTCATTTTTCATGAGTATTCCAGAATGCCTAAAATTGTTGTGAGATTCCTCTGTTTTTTCGATATTTCTTCGTTTCGTATCTCCAGATTCCCTTATCGTTTTTTGGTGTTTCTTGAGCCAAAATCGCGTTTCGGAAAGCCATATTTCGCCTTGTTTTGAAATCGATCAAGTCTGAGGTCTGTAGCATGAGATACGTGCTGTTCTTTCAGGTCGTGCTGGAGCCTGAAATTTTCGGTATGAAATTCCATTCCTAGTTGATCCAATAATCCTTTTCTTTCGGGAATCATATCAAAAAGTTCGTGTTCCTCTTACCTCAAGTAGGCCCAAATGGCCCATGTGGCCGTTCAGGCCCAAACGGAGGAATCTCGCAAAAAATTTAGGTATTCTGGAATCCTCATGAAAAATGAAGAGGGTGGGTGAGTTTCCACGCAATTAGGGTTCAGAGCCCAAACAGGAGGACTCTCGCGACAATTTTAGGCATTCTGGAATACTCATGAAAAATTAGGAGGGTGGGTGAGTAGCACGCAATTACGAGATGTAGAAAAAGTTCGTGTTCCTGTCACCTCAAGTAAGCCCAAATGGCCGATGTTGCCGTTCAAGGACCAAACAGAGGAATCTCGCAACAATTTTAGGCATTCTGGAATCCTCATGAAAAATGAGGAGCGTGGGTGAGTTTCCATGCAATTCCGAGATGTTGAAAAAGTTTGTGTTCCTGTCACCTCAAGTAGGCCAAATGGCCCATGTGGCTTAGGGTTTAGGGTTTAAGGTTTAGGATTTAGGGTCCAAACGGAGGAATCTCGCAACAATTTTAGGCATTTTGGAATCCTCGTGAAAAATGAGGAATGTGGGTGAGTTTCCACGCAATTCCGGTACGTTGAAAAAGTTCGTGTTCCTGTCACCTAAGTAGGCCCAAATGGCCCATGTGGGCTTAGGGATTATGGTTTAGGTTTTAGGGTTCAGGGGCCAAACATAAAGCAAAGGAAAAGAAAACTAATAATAAACAAGACATAAGTAGTAAGAAAAAAAATTAAGTGATTAAGTCAAATATAACTTATCTTCATATTTTCCTCTCCACAAGTATCTCTTCTCCACTTCAATCTTTTTGCTAATGACAAATAAGGGGGAGAGAAGGGCAAGAAAAATATGCTGGCTAACATATTTTCATACTCATACATATTTTTCTTAAAGTATTTGCCATCATCAAAAAGGGGAGAATGTTAGTTATGCTTTTGATTATGACAAATATGCTTAGTTTTGATGACAATAAGAGGAGAAAATTTATATACTTCATTTATCTTCTACTTTGGTTAACTCTTATAATATAATGTAGATGTGAAGTTTATTTTTGAAGAATGATTTAGAACCATAAACCCTAAACCCTAAACTCTAAACCCCTAAACCCTAAACCCACATGGGCCATTTGGGCCTACTTGAGGTGAAAGGAACACGAACTTTTTCAAGATCTCGGAATTGCGTGGCAACTCACCCACCCTCCTAATTTTTCATGAGGATTCCAGAATGCCTAAAATTGTTGCGAGATTCCCCCGTTTGGGCCCTGTGCCATAAACCCTAAACCCCTAAACCCTAAACCCACAAGGGACATTTGGGCCTACTTGAGGTGACAGGAACACGAACTTTTTAAACGTATCGGGAATTGCGTGGAAACTCAACCACCTTCCTCATTTTCCATGAGGATTCCAGAATGCCTAAAAAACTTGCGAGATTCCTCCATTTGGGCCATGAACCCTAAACCCTAAAACCTAAACCCCTAAACCCCTAAACCCTAAACCCTAAAACCCACATGGGCCATTTGTGCCTACTTGAGGTGAAAGGAACACGAACTTTTTCAACATCTCGGAATTGCATGGAAACTCACCCGCCCTCCTCATTTTTTATGAAAATTCCAGAATGCCTAAAATTGTTGTGTGATTCCTCCGTTTGGACACTGAACCCTAAACCTTAAATCCTAAACCCACATGGGCCATTTGGGCCTACTTGAGTTGACAGGAACTCAAAATTTTTCAACATCTCAGAATTGCGTGGAAACTCACCCAGCCTCCTCATTTTTCTTGAGGATTCCGAATGACTAAAATTATTACGAGATTCCTCTGTTTGGTCCCTAAACGTCCACATGGGCCATTTGGGCCTACTTGATGTGAGAGGAACACGAACTTTTTCAAGATCTCAGAATTGCGTGGCAACTCACCCACGCTCCTCATTTTTCACGAGTTTTCCAAAATGCTTAAAATTGTTGCGAGATTCCCCCGTTTGGGCCCTGAACCCTAAACCCACATGGGCCATTTGGGCCTACCTGAGGTTACAGGAACACGAACTTTTTCAACATCTCGAAATTGCAAGGACACTCATCCACCGTCCTCATTTTTTATGAAGATTGCAGAATGCCTAAAATTGTTGCGCCCGTTTGGGCCCTGAACCCTAAACCCTAAACCCACATGGGCCATTTGGGCCTACCTGAGGTGAAAGGAACACGAACTTTTTCAACATCTCGGAATTGCGTGGAAACCCATCCACCCCCCTCATTTTTCATGACGATTCCACAATGCCTAAAATTGTTGCGAGATTCCTCGGTTTGGTCCCTGAACGGCCACATGGGCCATTTGAGCCTACTTGAGGTGACAGGAACACGAACTTTTTCAACATCTCGGAATTGCATGGAAACTCACCCACCCTCCTCATTTTTCACGAGGATTCCAAAATGCTTAAAATTGTTGCGCCCGTTTGGGCCCTGAACCCTAAACCCTAAACCCACATGGGCCATTTGGGCCTACCTGAGGTGAAAGGAACACGAACTTTTTCAACATCTCGGAATTGCGTGGAAACCCATCCACCCCCCTCATTTTTCATGACGGTTCCACAATGCCTAAAATTGTTGCGAGATTCCTCGGTTTGGTCCCTGAACGGCTACATGGGCCATTTGAGCCTACTTGAGGTGACAGGAACACGAACTTTTTCAACATCTCGGAATTGCATGGAAACTCACCCACCCTCCTCATTTTTCACGAGGATTCCAAAATGCTTAAAATTGTTGCGCCCGTTTGGGCCCTGAACCCTAAACCCTAAACCCACATGGGCCATTTGGGCCTACCTGAGGTGAAAGGAACACGAACTTTTTCAACATCTCGGAATTGCGTGGAAACTCACCCACCCACCTCATTTTTCATGAGGATTCCACAATGCCTAACAATGTCGCGACATTCCTCCGTTTAGGCCCCGAAGGGCCACGTAGGCCATTTGGGCCTACTTGAGGTGACAGGAACACGAACTTTTTCAACATCTCGGAATTGCATGGAAACTCACCCACCCTCCTCATTTTTCACGAGGATTCCAAAATGCTTAAAATTGTTGCGCCCGTTTGGGCCCTGAACCCTAAACCCTAAACCCACATGGGCCATTTGGGCCTACCTGAGGTGAAAGGAACACGAACTTTTTCAACATCTCGGAATTGCGTGGAAACTCACCCACCCCCTCATTATTCATGAGGATTCCACAATGCCTAAAATTGTTGCGAGATTCCTCGGTTTGGTCCCTGAACGGCCACATGGGCCATTTGAGCCTACTTGAGGTGACAGGAACACGAACTTTTCAACATCTCGGAATTGCATGGAAAATCACCCACCCACCTCATTTTTCATGAGGATTCCAAAATGCTTAAAATTGTTGCGCCCGTTTGGGCCCTGAACCCTAAACCCTAAACCCACATGGGCCATTTGGGCCTACCTGAGGTGAAAGGAACACGAACTTTTTCAACATCTCGGAATTGCGTGGAAACCCATCCACCCCCCTCATTTTTCATGACGATTCCACAATGCCTAAAATTGTTGCGAGATTCCTCGGTTTGGTCCCTGAACGGCCACATGGGCCATTTGGGCCTACTTGAGGTGACAGCAACACGAAATTTTTCAACATCTCGGAATTTCGTGGAAACTCACCCACCCTCCTCATTTTTCATGTGGATTCCAGAATGCCAAAAATTGTTGCGAGATTCCACTGTTTGGTCCCTGAACGGCCACATGGGCTATTTGGGCCTACTTGAGGTGACATGAACACGAACTTTTTCAAACTCTCGCAATTGCGTGGCAACTCACACACCCTCCTAATTTATCATGAGGATTCAAGAATACCTAAAATATTTTCGAGATTCCCCTGGGGCCCTGCACCATAATTCCTAAACCCTAAACTCAAAAGCCCTAAACCCTAAACCCACATGGGCCATTTAGGCCTACTTGAGGTGAAAGGAACACGAACTTTTTCAACATCTCGGAATTGCGTGGCAACTCACCCACCCTCCTCATTTTTCATGAGGATTCCAGAATGCCTAAATTTTTTGCGAGATTCCTCCGTTTGGGCCCTGAACCCTAAACCTTAAAACCTAAACCCTAAACCCACGGGCCATTTGGGCCTACTTGAGATGACAGGAACACGAACTTTTTTAACATCTTAGAATTGTGTGGAAACTCACTTACCCTCCTCATTTTTCATGAGGATTCCAGAATGCCTAAAATTGTTGCGAGATTCCTCCGTTTGGGCCGTGAACGGCTTTATGGGCCATTTGCGCCTACTTGAGGTGACAGAACACGAACTTTTTCAAAATCTCGGAATTGCGTGGCAACTCACCCACCCGCCTCATTTTTCATGAGGATTCCAGAATGCCTAAATTTGTTGCGAGATTCCTCCGTTTGGGCACCGAACCCTAAACCCTAAACCCTAAACCCACATGGGCCAGTTGGGCCTACTTGAGGTGAGAGGAACACGAACTTTTTCAACATCTCGGAATTGCGTGGCAACTCACCCACCCTCCTCATTTTTTACGAGGATTCCAGAATGCCTAAATTTGTTGCGAGATTCCTCTGTTTGGGCCCTGAACCCTAAACCTTAAAACCTAAACCCTAAACCCACATGGGCCATTTGGGCCTACTTGAGGTGACATGAGCACGAACTTTTTCAAACTCTTGCAATTGCGTGGCAACTCACGCACCCTCCTCATTTTTCATGAGGATTCAAGAATGCCTAAAATATTTGTGAGATTCCCCTGTTTGGGCCCTGAACCATAAACCCTAAACTCTAAAGCCCTAAACCCTAAACCCTAAACCCTAAACCCCTAAACCCACATGGGCCATTTGGGCCTACTTGAGGTGAAAGGAACACGAACTTTTTCAACATCTCGGAATTGCGTGGCAACTCACTCACCCTCATTTTTCATGAGGATTCCGAATGCCTAAATTTTTGCGAGATTCCTCCGTTTGGGCCCTTAACCCTAAACCTTAAAACCTAAACCCTAAGCCACATGGGCCATTTGGGCCTACTTGAGTTTGAACACGAACTTTTTCAACATCTCGGAATTGCGTGGCAACTCACCCACCCTCCTCATTTTTCATGAGGATTCCACAATGCCTAAATTTTTTGCGAGATTCCTCCATTTGGGCCCTGAACCCTAAACCTTAAAACCTAAACCCTAAGCCACATGGGCCATTTGGGCTACTTGAGGTGACAGGAACACGAACTTTTTCAACATCTCGGAATTGCGTGGAAACTCACCCACCCTCCTCATTTTTCATGAGGATTCCTGAATGGCTAAAATTGTTGTGAGATTCCTCTGTTTGGCCCTGAACGGCCCCATGGGCCATTTGGGCCTACTTGGGGAGGTGACAGGAACATGAACTTTTTCTACATCTCGTAATTGCGTGAACTTTTTCTACATCTCGTAATTGCGTGCTACTCACCCACCCTCCTCATTTTTCATGAGTATTTTAGAATGCCTAAAATTGTTGCGAGATTCCCTCGTTTGGGCCTGAACCCTAAACCCTAAACCCACATGGGCCATTTTGGCCTACTTGAGGTGACAGGAACACGAACTTTTTCAACATCTGGAAACTCACCCACCCTCCTCATGAGGATTCCAGAATGGCTAAAATTATTGCGAGATTCCTCCGTTTGGGCCCTGATTTGCAACATGGGCCATTTGGGCCTACTTGAGGTGACCGGAACAGGAACATTTTCAACATCTCGGAATTGCGTGGAAACTCACCCACCCTCCTCATTTTTCATGAGGATTCCAGAATGAATAAAATTGTTGCGAGATTCCCTCGTTTTCCACGTAGGGCATTTGGGCATAATTGAGGCCCAAAGAACACAGTTTTTTCAACGTCTCGGAATTGTGTGAAAACTCACTTACCCTCCTTATCTTTCTTGAGGATTCCAGAACTTCAAAAACTGTGTCGAGATTCCTCTTTGTAATAAGGCTTTTTGGGCTGGCTTTTTGGGCTCTCTTATTTTCCTTTGTGTATAAGCATATTTTAGGTTAAACTCAATATGGATGTTGTCCGCAATATAAGGAACACCATAGTCTTTTTGAGGAACGGCTGAATTCAGAATTAACCTTTTTGGTGAGAGACTAGCTTCTCGAGGGTTCTTTTGAGAATCTCTGAGCTTATCAAGGGCATCGATCCTTGTGGCGTTCTTGGGCTTATCAGTTCTTCGGAATTGTGGCGCCTACCTATAATCCATAAACTTCAGTTTTCGTTCGATATTTCTTCATTTTGTATCTCCAGATTCCCTTATCGTTTTTTGGTGTTTCTTGAGCCAAAATCGCGTTTCGGAGATCTTTCCCCTCATTTTGAAATCGATCAAGTCTGAGGTCTGTAGCATGAGATAAATGCTGTTCTTTCAGGTCGTGCTGGAGCCTGAAATTTTCGGTGCGAAATTCCATTCCTAGTTGATCCAATAATCCTTTTCTTTCGGGAATCATATCATAAAGTTCGTGTTCCTCTTACCTCAAGTAGGCCCAAATGACCCATGTGGCTGTTCAGGCCCAAACGGAGGAATCTCGCAAAAAATTTAGGTATTCTGGAATCCTCATGAAAAATGAAGAGGGTGGGTGAGTTTCCACGCAATTCTGAGATGTTGAAAAAGTTCGTGTCCTGTCACCTCAAGTAGGCATTAGGGTTTAGGGGTTTTGGGTTTAGGGTTCAGAGCCCAAACAGAGGAATCTCGCAACAATTTTAGGCATTCTGGAATACTCATGAAAAATGAGGAGGGTGGGTGAGTAGCTACGAGATGTAGAAAAAGTTCGTGTTCCTCGGTAGAAGCCCAAATGGCCGATGTGGCCGTTCGTGGACCAAATAGAGGAATCTCGCAACAATTTTAGGCATTCTGGAATCCTCATGAAAAATGAGGAGGGTCGGTGAGTTCCACGCAATTCCGAGATGTTGAAAAAGTTCGTGTTCCTGTCACCTCAAGTAGGCCAAATGGCCCATGTGGGTTTAGGGTTTAGGGTTTAAGGTTTAGGATTCAGGGTCCAAACGGAGGGATCTCGCAACAATTTTAGGCATTTTGGAATCCTCATGAAAAATGAGGAATGTGGGTGAGTTTCCACGCAATTCCGGTACGTTGAAAATGACTCTAGCCAAACCAATCGACTCACTCGAGCCAATTCTATCGAAGCAAGGAATAGACTCGAGCCAGATCAAATCGCCTCGAGTTTGAACGCAAACTCGAGCCGAGTCCATTTAGAACAATTCATTACAAACTGACTTGAGCCTCGCCCAATTTGCCAACTCGAGCCCGATGTGTCAACCTCGAGCCAAACGACTCAGACCTAATGAATTTGAATCAAAGAAGATGTGGAGTTCAAATGATGAAGAATGATGGGAGATGGAAGATGGAAGAACTTGCTAAATGGAATGAGAATATCATCATTCAAGTTCCTAGATTGATTCTACAAGTCTCCACGATCAAATGGAGGTTGGAATGGCTCAAATCGGAACTAAAATAAGCAAAATCACGTTTTGGGATGATATGACTCGAGCCGGGAATTTTGGCTCGAGTTTGCCTCAAAACTCGAGCCAAAAAAGATTGACTCGAGCCAAAAATGCTTTCAGCACCTCTGTTCGCGTTTCAGCTGGCGACCTCTGGTAATTCATCAATATCTCTCAAACCAGAAGTCTGATTGAGGTGAAATCAAGTTTGTTGGAAACTAGACTTCCAATGCGTCATTTCGATATAAAATTAAAGTCCAAAGGAGGTCATATGAAAGAGATATGAATTGTTGAAGATGACAGTAACATCAACGTCACACAGCAGACCAACCTTCGGTAAGATGGGCGTATCTCTCAAATGAAAAATCCAATTGAGTTGAAATCAGTGGCATATGAAAGTAGACATCGAGAGCGTTCCAGGGATATATAATTTGCTAACTTCGGAGCTCAGATCAGAGACTTATGGCCCTCGAAAATAGATAGTCAGTTGAGGAGGATGATGGCAAAACGCTGCTCAAGAAGAACATGCAACCATCTGATGATAATGAATGAAATACAATGAGTTTGGAGCTAATTCTTTTTGAATTGGAAAGAAGACTCGAAGAGCTATATGGGGATTAAGTGGTTTGCCAATTTTGGAGTTATATCAGAAAAGCTACACCCATTGAACTCTTATCTCATATCAAGTTAAAGTTAGATGTTGATGAGATTCTAAAAGACACATAGACCGAGTTTGGATGTAAACTCGTGCCTAAAAGAATTGCCCCAGCCAAGTTCAACCCGTTAAAATCAAATAGCCTAATTAACTCTAGCCAATTTAGTTTACCTCGAGTTTGAGGTTGAGCTCTCACTCTAGCCAAATTAATTAAGATTGACTCGAGCCAAACCATTTGTCACTAAAGAAAATCACTCCAGTCGAGAAATGGCTCCAGTTCTGCGGAAGACTCGAGCCAAATATTTGTGTCTCGAGCCAAACCTCTCTGAACTTAAAAATGACTCTAGCCAAACCAACTGCCAATTCTATCAGAAGCAAGGAATAGACTCGCCTCGAGTTTGAACGCAAACTCGAGCCAAGTCCATTTAGAACAATTCATTACAAACTGACTTGAGCCTGCCCAATTTGCCAACTCGAGCCCGATGTGTCAACCTCCTCGAGCCAAACACTCAGACCTAATGAATTTGAATCAAAGAAGATGTGGAGTTCAAATGATGAAGAATGATGGGAGATGGAAGATGGAAGAACTTGCTAAATGGAATGAGAATATCATCATTCAAGTTCCTAGATTGATTCTACAAGTCTCCACGATCAAATGGAGGTTGGAATGGCTCAAATCGGAACTAAAATAAGCAAAATCACGTTTTGGGATGATATGACTCGAGCAGGGAATTTTGGCTCGAGTTTGCCTCAAAACTCGAGCCAAAAAAGATTGACTCGAGCCAAAAATGCTTTCAGCACCTCTGTTCGCGTTTCAGCTGGCGACCTCTGGTAATTCATCAATATCTCTCAAACCAGAAGTCCGATTGAGGTGAAATCAAGTTTGTTGGAAACTAGACTTCCAATGCGTGATTTTGATATAAAATTCAAGTCCGAAGGAGGTCATATGAAAGAGATATGAGTTGTTGAAGATGACAGTAACATCAACGTCACACAGCAGACCAACCTTCGGTAAGATGGGCGTATCTCTCAAATGAAAAATCCAATTGAGTTGAAATCAGTGGCATATGAAAGTAGACATCGAGAGCGTTCCAGGGATATATAATTTGCTAACTTCGGAGCTCAGATCAGAGACTTATGGCCCTCGAAAATAGATAGTCAGTTCAGGAGGATGATGGCAAAACGCTGCTCAAGAAGAACAAGCAACCATCTGATGATAATGAATGAAATACAATGAGTTTGGAGCTAATTCTTTTTGAATTGGAAAGAAGACTCGAAGAGCTATATGGGGATTAAGTGGTTTGCCAAGTTTGGAGTTATATCAGAAAAGCTACACCCATTGGAAATTGACCTTGATGAACTCTTATCTTATCTCATCTCAAGTTAAAGTTAGATGTTGATGAGATTCTAAAAGACACATGGACCGAGTTTGGATGTAAACTCGAGCCTAAAAGAATTGCCCCAGCCAAGTTCAACCCGTTGAAATCAAATAGCCTAATTAACTCTAGCCAATTTAGTTTACCTCGAGTTTGAGCTCTGACTCTAGCCAAATTAAGATTGACTCGAGCCAAACCATTTGTCACTACAGAAAATCACTCCAGTCGAGAAATGGCTCCAGTTCAGCGGAAGACTCGAGCCAAATATTTGTGACTCGAGCCAAACCTCTCTGAACTTAAAAATGACTCTAGCCAAACCAACTGACTCACTCGAGCCAATTCTATCAGAAGCAAGGAATAGACTCAAGCCAGATCAAATCGCCTCGAGTTTGAACGCAAACTCGAGCCGAGTCCATTTAGAACAATGGAAGATGGAAGAACTTGCTAAATGGAATGAGAATATCATCATTCAAGTTCCTAGATTGATTCTACAAGTCTCCACGATCAAATGGAGGTTGGAATGGCTCAAATCGGAACTAAAATAAGCAAAATCACGTTTTGGGATGATATGACTCGAGCCAGGGAATTTTGGCTCGAGTTTGCCTCAAAACTCGAGCCAAAAAAGATTGACTCGAGCCAAAAATGCTTTCAGCACCTCTGTTCGCGTTTCAGCTGGCGACCTCTGGTAATTCATCAATATCTCTCAAACCATAAGTCCGATTGAGGTGAAATCAAGTTTGTTGGAAACTAGACTTCCAATGCGTCATTTTGATATAAAATTCAAGTCAAACGAGGTCATATGAAAGAGATATGAATTGTTGAAGATGACAGTAACATCAACGTCACACAGCAGACCAACCTTCGGTAAGATGGGCGTATCTCTCAAATGAAAACTCCAATTGAGTTGAAATCAGTGGCATATGAAAGTAGACATCGAGAGCGTTCCAGGGATATATAATTTGCTAACTTCGGAGCTCAGATCAGAGACTTATGGCCCTCGAAAATAGATAGTCAGTTCAGGAGGATGATGGAAAAACGCTGCTCAAGAAGAACATGCAACCATCTGATGATAATGAATGAAATACAATGAGTTTGGAGCTAATTCTTTTTGAATTGGAAAGAAGACTCGAAGAGCTAAGGGGATTAAGTGGTTTGCCAAGTTTGGAGTTATATCAGAAAAGCTACACCCATTGGAAATTGACCTTGATGAACTCTTATCTCATCTTAAAGTTAGATGTTGATGAGATTCTAAAAGACACATGGAGACCGAGTTTGGATGTAAACTCGAGCCTAAAAGAATTGCCCCAGCCAAGTTCAACCCGTTGAAATCAAATAGCCTAATTAACTCTAGCCAATTTAGTTTACCTCGAGTTTGAGCTCTGACTCTAGCCAAATTAAGATTGACTCGAGCCAAACCATTTGTCACTAAAGAAAATCACTCCAGTCAGCGAGAAATGGCTCCAGTTCAGCGGAAGACTCGAGCCAAATATTTGTGACTCGAGCCAAACCTCTCTGAACTTAAAAATGACTCTAGCCAAACCAACTGCCAATTCTATCAGAAGCAAAGGAATAGACTCAAGCTAGATCAAATCGCCTCGAGTTTGAACGCAAACTCGAGCCGAGTCCATTTAGAACAATTCATTACAAACTGACTTGAGCCTGCCCAATTTGCCAACTCGAGCCCGATGTGTCAACCTCGAGCCAAACGACTCAGACCTAATGAATTTGAATCAAAGAAGATGTGGAGTTCAAATAGAATGATGGGAGATGGATGATGGAAGAACTTGCTAAATGGAATGAGAATATCATCATTCAAGTTCCTAGATTGATTCTACAAGTCTCCACGATCAAATGGAGGTTGGAATGGCTCAAATCGGAACTAAAATAAGCAAAATCACGTTTTGGGATGATATGACTCGAGCCAGGGAATTTTGGCTCGAGTTTGCCTCAAAACTCGAGCCAAAAAAGATTGACTCGAGCCAAAAATGCTTTCAGCACCTCTGTTCGCGTTTCAGCTGGCGACCTCTAGTAATTCATCAATATCTCTCAAACCAGAAGTCCGATTGAGGTGAAATCAAGTTTGTTGGAAACTAGACTTCCAATGCGTCATTTTGATATAAAATTCAAGTACAAAGGAGGTCATATGAAAGAGATATGAATTGTTGAAGATGACAGTAACATCAACGTCACACAGCAGACCAATGGGCGTATCTCTCAAATGAAAAATCCAATTGAGTTGAAATCAGTGGCATATGAAAGTAGACATCGAGAGCGTTCCAGGGATATATAATTTGCTAACTTCGGAGCTCAGATCAGAGACTTATGGCCCTCGAAAATAGATAGTCAGTTCAGGAGGATGATGGAAAACGCTGCTCAAGAAGAACATGCAACAATCGATGATAATGAATGAAATACAATGAGTTTGGAGCTAATTCTTTTGAATTGGAAAGAAGACTCGAAGAGCTATATGGGGATTAAGTGGTTTGCCAATTTTGGAGTTATATCAGAAAAGCTACACCCATTGGAAATTGACCTTGATGAACTCTTATCTCATCTCAAGTTAAAGTTAGATGTTGATGAGATTCTAAAAGACACATGGAGACCGAGTTTGGATGTAAACTCGTGCCTAAAAGAATTGCCCCAGCCAAGTTCAACCCGTTGAAATCAAATAGCCTAATTAACTCTAGCCAATTTAGTTTACCTCGAGTTTGAGGTTGAGCTCTCACTCTAGCCAAATTAATTAAGATTGACTCGAGCCAAACCATTTGTCACTACAGAAAATCACTCCAGTCAGCCAGCGGAAAACTCGAGCCAAATATTTGTCACTCGAGCCAAACCTCTCTGAACTTAAAAATGACTCTAGCCAAACCAACTGACTCACTCGTGTAACATCCCGAATTTTGGGATTTGGAATTCGAATATTAAATGGGGAATTTAATTGTGGAATTTTTCCTAAAATAATTATAAGAATAATTATTTGAAATTTAAGCTTATTTTTCCCTTAATTAATTTATTTTGGGAAAAAGAATAAATTTAAGTAAGGAATAATTTAGGCCTAAAAATTATAGAATAAGTATTTTATGGCTAGGAAAATTATTTGGGAAAGAAGAATCCTTACATAAAATCAAGGATTTATTTCTAGCACCTATATAAGATTATTCAATTTTGCAATTAAATAAGTAATTTGGATTAAATACTTTAACCCATTATCATTCATTGGCCCATATATTTAGTTGTGCAGAACCATTTAAAATGAAGCAAGCCACGTCCATACTCCTGCAATAACCATTAAAACACACAAAAGAAAACCCAAGCCCAATAGCCAACACGTGATATAACAACTAAATCTATATATACCTATTCCTCTAATATCCATTCAACGAAACACTGTATCATTTGGCCCAAACCAATTTATCAACACTTAAATTCATAAATCCTGTTAACCTCAAAGAAACGCAACATAAAGAGATATACCAAATGCAACACGTTAAGCGTAATCCACAGTGTCAAACACGTAACAATAGACTATCCCATACTTCCTCTGTACGCACGAACCGAGCACGCCGTCAAGAGAAAAAGTAGCAAAGCAGCAACAGTAAATGCAAGTAATAGATTTTCCCTCACCGTCCCACGCAAGAGCGCCCTACTTCTCGATCACCACGCCACTGTCCGATGTGTATTCCTTCTTGGTCCGTTTTTGCTCGCGTTGGACTGGACCCTTAATTCACTATATATATATATATCCATCAAGTATTTGCTCTCGGCATTTGCGTGCTTCAAACAACCGAGAGTGAGAGAGTGTCCGAGAAAGAGAGAGAAGTTGAGACACAGCGAGTGAGGGAGAGAGTCTCTTGCTCGTGTTTTGTACCTCGAACAGAGGGTGTTTCAGCTTCCACGGGGATCACATCTCGCAAGCTGAAGATTTAAGTAAGTTGTCAAGCTTCTTTTTCCTATTGGTTCTGTCATCCTGTAACACAAGTTGCCTAGGTTGAACCCGTTAAGAATATAACTGACTTCCATAGGGTACTCTCTGCTAAACTAATGTTAGAACAGGGAAGATGGTTATATATATATATATATATCACCTTACATGTAAAAGCATAGAGAAGGGAGTCAAGGATAAAAGAGAGAATTTTCTGATGCATAGAGAAGATAAATAATAAGTGTTACAATAAATAAACAATAATTAAAGCAAAAAAATCAACTAATTAAATACTAACATAACAAATAATAAAAGAGCTTAGATAAAGTTATGAAGTTATAAAACTAAGGAAAAGATAACTAAAAACATAAAGTATTAAGAAAAAAAATTAAGTGATTAAGTCAAATATAACACAAAAATAGTAACTCAAAGAAAATATGACAACAAAATAACAAACCTAAATCAAATAAATTAAAAACATACACTTGAGAAGAAACTGGATAAAAAACACACACACACATGAGAAGGGAGTCATGGATACATAGACATGATAAATAATAAGTGTTACATTAAATAAAAAATAATTAAAGCACAAAAATCAACTAATTAAATATTAACATAACAAATAATAAGAAAGCTAATATAAAGTTATGAAATTATAAAGCTAAGAAAAATATAACTAAAAACATAAACAACACAATGAATTGTAGGAAATAAATTAAGTGATTAAGTAACATAAAAAAATAGTAACTCAAACAAAATATGACAACAAAATAACAAATCTAAATCAAATAAATTCAAAACATACACTTGAGAAGAAACAGGAAAAAAACACACACACACACGAGAAGAGAGTCAAGGATAAATGAGAGAATTTTCTGAGACACAGACATGATAAATAATAAGTGTTACATTAAATAAACAATAATTAAAGCAAAAAAATCAACTAATTAAATATTAACATAACAAACAATAAGAAATCTAATATAAATTTATGAAATTATAAACCTAAGGAAAAGATGACTAAAAACATAAAGTAGTAAGAAAAAAATTAAGTGATAAGTCAAATATAACACAAAAATAGTAACTCAAAGAAAATATGACAACAAAATAACAAACCTAAATCAAATAAATTAAAAACACACACTAGAGAAGAAACTGGATAAAAACACACACACACACATGAGAAGGGAGTCAAGGATAAAAGAGAGAATGTTCTGATACATAGAGATGATAAATAATAAGTGTTACAATAAATAAAGAATAATTAAAGCAAAAAAATCAAGTAATTAAATAGCAACATAACAAATAAGAAAAAAGCTAATATAAAGTTATGAAGTTATAAAGCTAAGGAAAAGGGGTAAGAGAAAGTGATTAAGTCAAATATAACAGAAAAATATAGTAACTCAAAGAAAATATGACAACAATGTAACAAAACTAAATCAAATAATTTAAAAACATACACATGAGAAGAAATTGGATATAAAACACACACAAACACATGAGAAGGGAGTCAAGGATAAAAGACAGAATTTTCTGATACACATAGATGATAAATAATAAGTGTGACAATAAATAAACAATATTTAAAGCAAAAAAATCAACTAATTAAATATTAACATAACAAATAATAAGAAAGCTAATATTAAGTTATGAAATTATAAAGCTAAGGAAAATATAACTAAAAACATAAACAAGACAATGAATTGTACGAAATAAATTAAGTGATTAAGTCAAATATAACAGAAAAATAATAACTCAAACAAAATATGACAACAAAATAACAAATCTAAATCAAATAAATTGAAAACATACACTTGAGAAGAAACAGGAAAAAAACACACACACACAGGAGAAGAGAGTCAAGGATAAAGGATAGAATTTTTGATACATAGACATGATAAATAATAAGTGTTACATTAAATAAAAAATAATTAAAGCAAAAAAATCAACCAATTAAATGTTAACATAACAAATAATAAGAAAGCTAATATAAAGTTATGAAATTATAAAGCTAAGGAAAATATTACTAAAAACATAAAGTAGTAAGAAAAAAATTAACTGATTAAGTCAAATATGACACAAAAATAGTAACTCAAAGAAAATATGACAAAAAAATAAAAAATCTAAATCAAATAAATTAAAAACAGACACTTGAGAAGAAACTGAATAAAAAAAAAAACACAAACACACACACACACACATAAGAAGAAAGTCAAGGATAAAGGAGATAATTTTCTTATACATATAGATGATAAATAATAAGTGTTACAATAAATAAACAATAATTAAAACAAAAAAATCAACTAATCAAATATTAACATAACAAATAATAAGAAAGCTAATATAAAGTTATGAAATTATAAAGCTAAGGAAAAGGTGTAAGACAAAGTGATTAAGTCAAATATAACAGAAAAATAGTAACTCAAAGAAAATATGACAACAATATAACAAAACTAAATCAAATAATTTTAAAAAATACACATGAGAAGAAATACGATATAAATCACACACAAACACATGAGAAGGGAGTCAAGGAAAAAAGACAGAATTTTCTGATACATATAGATGATAAATAATAAATGTGACATTAAATAAACAATAATTAAAGCAAAAAATCAACTAATTAAATATTAACATAACAAACAATATGAAAGCTAATATAGATTTATGAACTTATAAAGCTAAGGAAAAGATAACTAAAGACATAAAGTAGTAAGAAAAAAATAAAGTGATTAGGTCAAATATAACACAAAAATTGTAACTCAAAGAAAATATGGCAACAAAATAACAAATCTAAATCAAATAAATTAAAAACATACACATGATAAGAAACAGGAAAAAAAGACACACACATAGGAGAAGAGAGTCAAGGATAAAGGAGAGAATTTTCTGATACATAGATGATAAATAATAAGTGTTGCAATAAATAAACATTAATTAAAACAGAAAAATAACCTAATTACATAGTAACATAACAAATAATAAAAAAGTAATATAAAGTTATGAAGTTATAAAACTAAGGAAAAGATAACTAAAAAGATAAAGTAGTAAGAAAAAAATTAAGTGATAAGTCAAATATAACACAAAAATAATAACTCAAAGAAAATATGACAACAAAATAACAAACCTAAATCAGACAAAGTAAAAACTCACACTAGAGAAGAAACTGGATAAAAAACACACACACACATGAGAAGGGAGTCAAGGATAAAAGAGAGAATTTTCTGATACATAGAGATGATAAATAATAAGTGTTCCAATAAATAAACAATAATTTAAGCAAAAAAATCAACTAATTAAATAGCAACATAACAAATAAGAAAAAAGCTAATATAAAGTTATGAAGTTGTAAAGCTAAGGAAAAGGGGTAAGAGAAAGTGATTAAGTCAAATATAACAGAAAAATATAGTAACTCAAAGAAAATATGACAACAATGTAACAAAACTAAATCAAATAATTTAAAAACATACACATGAGAAGAAATTGGATATAAAACACACACAAACACATGAGAAGGGAGTCAAGGATAAAAGAGAGAATTTTCGATACATATAGATGATAAATAATAAGTGTGGCAATAAATAAACAATATTTAAAGCAAAAAAATCAACTTATTAAATATTAACATAACAAATAATAAGAAAGCTAATATTAAGTTATGAAATTATAAAGCTAAGGAAAATATAACTAAAAACATAAACAAGACAATGAATTGTACGAAATAAATTAAGTGATTAAGTCAAATATAACACAAAAATAATAACTCAAACAAAATATGACAACAAAATAACAAACCTAAATCAGACAAAGTAAAAACTCACACTAGAGAAGAAACTGGATAAAAAACACACACACACATGAGAAGGGAGTCAAGGATAAAAGAGAGAATTTCCTGATACATAGAGATGATAAATAATAAGTGTTCCAATAAATAAACAATAATTTAAGCAAAAAAATCAACTAATTAAATAGCAACATAACAAATAAGAAACCTAACATAATGTTATGAAGTTATAAAGCTAAGGAAAAGGGGTAAGAGAAAGTGATTAAGTCAAATATAACAGAAAAATATAGTAACTCAAAGAAAATATGACAACAATGTAACAAAACTAAATCAAATAATTTAAAAACATACACATGAGAAGAAATTGGATATAAAACACACACAAACACATGAGAAGGGAGTCAAGGATAAAAGAGAGAATTTTCGATACATATAGATGATAAATAATAAGTGTGGCAATAAATAAACAATATTTAAAGCAAAAAAATCAACTAATTAAATATTAACATAACAAATAATAAGAAAGCTAATATTAAGTTATGAAATTATAAAGCTAAGGAAAATATAACTAAAAACATAAACAAGACAATGAATTGTACGAAATAAATTAAGTGATTAAGTCAAATATAACACAAAAATAATAACTCAAACAAAATATGACAACAAAATAACAAACCTAAATCAGACAAAGTAAAAACTCACACTAGAGAAGAAACTGGATAAAAAACACACACACACATGAGAAGGAGTCAAGGATAAAAGAGAGAATTTCCTGATACATAGAGATGATAAATAATAAGTGTTACAATAAATAAACAATAATTTAAGCAAAAAAATCAACTAATTAAATAGCAACATAACAAATAAGAAAAACCTAATATAAAGTTATGAAGTTATAAAGCTAAGGAAAAGGGGTAAGAGAAAGTGATTAAGTCAAATATAACAGAAAAATATAGTAACTCAAAGAAAATATGACAACAATGTAACAAAACTAAATCAAATAATTTAAAAACATACACATGAGAAGAAATTGGATATAAAACACACACAAACACATGAGAAGGAGTCAAGGATAAAAGAGAGAATTTTCGATACATATAGATGATAAATAATAAGTGTTACAATAAATAAACAAAAAAATCAACTAATTAAATATTAACATAACAAATAATAAGAAAGCTAATATTAAGTTATGAAATTATAAAGCTAAGGAAAATATAACTAAAAACATAAACAAGACAATGAATTGTACGAAATAAATTAAGTGATTAAGTCAAATATAACACAAAAATAATAACTCAAACAAAATATGACAACAAAATAACAAACCTAAATCAGACAAAGTAAAAACTCACACTAGAGAAGAAACTGGATAAAAAACACGCACACACATGAGAAAGGAGTCAAGGATAAAAGAGAGAATTTCCTGATACATAGAGATGATAAATAATAAGTGTTCCAATAAATAAACAATAATTTAAGCAAAAAAATCAACTAATTAAATAGCAACATAACAAATAAGAAAAAAGCTAATATAAAGTTATGAAGTTGTAAAGCTAAGGAAAAGGGGTGAGAGAAAGTGATTAAGTCAAATATAACAGAAAAATATAGTAACTCAAAGAAAATATGACAACAATGTAACAAAACTAAATCAAATAATTTAAAAACATACACATGAGAAGAAATTGGATATAAAACACACACAAACACATGAGAAGGGAGTCAAGGATAAAAGAGAAATTTTCGATACATATAGATGATAAATAATAAGTGTGCCAATAAATAAACAATATTTAAAGCAAAAAAATCAACTAATTAAATATTAACATAACAAATAATAAGAAAGCTAATATAAAGTTATGAAATTATAAAGCTAAGGAAAATATAACTAAAAACATAAACAACACAATGAATTGTACGAAATAAATTAAGTGATTAAGTAACATAAAAATAGTAACTCAAGCAAAATATGACAACAAAATAACAAATCTAAATCAAATAAATTAAAAACATACACTTGAGAAGAAACAGAAAAAAACACACGCACACGAGAAGAGAGTCAAGGATAAATGAGAGAATTTTCTGAGACACAGACATGATAAATAATAAGTGTTACATTAAATAAACAATAATTAAAGCAAAAAAATCAACTAATTAAATATTAACATAACAAACAATAAGAAAGCTAATATAAAGTTATGAAATTATAAACCTAAGGAAAAGATGACTAAAAACATAAAGTAGTAAGAAAAAAATTAAGTGATTAAGTCAAATATAACACAAAAATAGCAACTCAAAGAAAATATGACAACAAAATAACAAGTCTAAATCAAACAAATTAAAAACACACACTAGAGAAGAAACTGGATAAAAACACACACACACATGAGAAGGGAGTCAAGGATAAATGAGAGAATGTTCTGATACATAGAGATGATAAATAATAAGTGTTACATTAAATAAACAATAATTAAAGCAAAAAAATCAACTAATTAAATATTAACATAACAAACAATAAGAAAGCTAATATAAATTTATGAAATTATAAACCTAAGGAAAAGATGACTAAAAACATAAAGTAGTAAGAAAAAAATTAAGTGATTAAGTCAAATATAACACAAAAATAATAACTCAAAGAAAATATGACAACAAAATAACAAACCAAAATCAAACAAATTAAAAACACACACTAGAGAAGAAACTGGATAAAAAGACACACACACACATGAGAAGGGAGTCAAGGATAAATGAGAGAATTTTCTGAGACACAGACATGATAAATAATAAGTGTTACATTAAATAAACAATAATTAAAGCAAAAAAATCAACTAATTAAATATTAACATAACAAATAATAAGAAACCTAACATAATGTTATGAAGTTATAAAGCTAAGGAAAAGATAACTAAAAACATAAAGTAGTAAGAAAAAAATTAAGTGATAAGTCAAATAGAACACAAAAATAGTAACTCAAAGAAAATATGACAACAAAATAACAAACCTAAAACAAATAAATTAAAAACACACACTAGAGAAGAAACTGGATAAAAACACACACACACACACATGAGAAGGGAGTCAAGGATAAAAGAGAGAATGTTCTGATACATAGAGATGATAAATAATAAGTGTTACAATAAATAAATAATAATTAAAGCAAAAAAATCAAGTAATTAAATAGCAACATAACAAATAAGAAAAAAGCTAATATAAAGTTATGAAGTTATAAAGCTAAGGAAAAGGGGTAAGAGAAAGTGATTAAGTCAAATATAACAGAAAAATATAGTAACTCAAAGAAAATATGACAACAATGTAACAAAACTAAATCAAATAATTTAAAAACATACACATGAGAAGAAATTGGATATAAAACACACACAAACACATGAGAAGGGAGTCAAGGATAAAAGAGAGAATTTTCTCGATACATATAGATGATAAATAATAAGTGTGACAATAAATAAACAATATTTAAAGCAAAAAAATCAACTAATTAAATATTAACATAACAAATAATAAGAAAGCTAATATTAAGTTATGAAATTATAAAGCTAAGGAAAATAAAACTAAAAACATAAACAAGACAATGAATTGTACGAAATAAATTAAGTGATTAAGTGAAATATAACAAAAAAATAATAACTCAAACAAAATATGACAACAAAATAACAAATCTAAATCAAATAAATTGAAAACATACACTTGAGAAGAAACAGGAAAAAAACACACACACACAGGAGAAGAGAGTCAAGGATAAAGGATAGAATTTTCTGATACATAGACATGATAAATAATAAGTGTTACATTAAATAAAAAATAATTAAAGCAAAAAAATCAACCAATTAAATGTTAACATAACAAATAATAAGAAAGCTAATATAAAGTTATGAAATTATAAAGCTAAGGAAAATATTACTAAAAACATAAAGTAGTAACTCATTAAGTCAAATATAACCCAAAAATAGTAACTCGAAGAAAATATAACAACAAAATAACAAATCTAAATCAAATAAATTAAAAACATACACTTGAGAAGAAACTGGATAAAAAAAAAAAACACAAACACACACACACATAAGAAGAAAGTCAGGGATAAAGGAGATAATTTTCTTATACATATAGATGATAAATCATAAGTGTTACAATAAATAAACAATAATTAAAGAAAAAAAATCAACTAATTAAATATTAACATGACATATAATAAGAAAGCTAATATAAAGTTATGAAATTATAAAGCTAAGGAAAAGATAACTAAAAACATAAAGTAGTAAGAAAAAAATTTACTGATTAAGTCAAATATAACCCAAAAATAGTAACTCAAAGAAAATATGACAACAAAATAACAAATCTAAATCAAATAAATTAAAAACATACACTTGAGAAGAAATTGGATAAAAAACACACACACACATGAGAAGGGAGTCAAGGATAAAAGAGAGAATGATAAATAATAAGTGTTACAATAAATAATCAATAATTAAAGCAAAAAAATCAACTAATTAAATAGTAACATAACAAATAAGAAAAAAAGCTAATATAAAGTTATGAAGTTATAAAGCTAAGGAAAAGGGGTAAGAGAAAGTGATTAAATCAAATATAATAGAAAAATAGTAACTCAAAGAAAATATGACAACAATATAACAAAACTAAATCAAATAATTTAAAAACATACACATGAGAAGAAATACGATATAAAACACACACAAACACATGAGAAGGGAGTCAAGGAAAAAAGACAGAATTTTTCTAATACATATAGATGATAAATAATAAGTGTGACATTAAATCAACAATAATTAAAGCAAAAAAATCAACTAATTAAATATTAACATAACAAATAATAAGAAAGCTAATATAAAGTTATGAAGTTATAAAGCTAAGGAAAATATAACTAAAAACATAAACAAGACAATGAATTGTACGAAATAAATTAAGTGATTAAGTCAAATATAACAGAAAAATAGTAACTCAAACAAAATATGACAACAAAATAACTAAGGTAAATCAAATAAATTCAAAACATACACTTGAGAAGAAACAGGAAAAAAAACACACACACACCGGAGAAGAGAGTCAAGAATAAATAAAGGAGAGAATTTTCTGATACATAGACATGATAAATAATAAGTGTTACATTAAATGAACAATAATTAAAGTAAAAAAAAAAAATCAACTAATTAAATATTAACATAACAAATAATAAGAAAGCTAATATAAAGTTATGAAATTATAAAACTAAGGAAAATATAACTAAAAACATAAAGTTGTAAGAAAAAAATTTAACTGATTAAGTCAAATATAACACAAAAATAATAACTCAAAGAAAATATGACAACAAAATAACAAATCTAAATCAAATAAATTAAATAGATACACATGCGAAGAAATTGGCCAAAAAAAAAAAAAAGAGTCATGCTAGAGAAATTACACCAATTAAATATTACCCTAACAAATACATAAAAAAAGTAGAAGACAAATTCGACTAATTAAATAGTAGAAATTATTTGGAATAATCAAACACAAATTTAAATAAATTTAAATAAATTTAAATATAAATAGAGTAACACATTTATCTTAAATAGTACAAACAAGACTAAAAATCCACAAAAATAAGTTAAGTCAAATATGACATAAATATAGTAACTTAAAAGCAAATATGACAACAGCAAATCTAAATCAAATAATTTAAATAGATATATATGAGAAGAATCTATATATATAAAAAAACCAGATAGTCATGTATACATATGATAAATAATAAATATTACAATAGATAAATAATAATTAAAGGGAAAAAATTAACTAATTAAATATTAACGTAACAAATAATAAGTCAAATAAAATAAAAGAGAATTTACTGATACATATGATAAAAAATACAATTAATACTACAAACAAGACTAAAAATCGTCAAAAATAAGTTCACCAAATATGACAAAAAGAAAACTAGTAACTCAAAGAAATATGACTATAAAATAGCAAATCTAAATCAAATAAATTAAATAGATACACATGAGA
This sequence comes from Acacia pycnantha, assembly GCA_025563575.1. Lineage (NCBI taxonomy): Eukaryota > Viridiplantae > Streptophyta > Magnoliopsida > Fabales > Fabaceae > Acacia > Acacia pycnantha. Next base: position 233,797 of record JAMWYP010000005.1, on the reverse strand, counting down.
AGAAATTAGCCAAAAAAAAAAAAAAAACCGGAGTCATGCTAGAGAAATTACACCAATTAAATATTACCCTAACAAAGAAGAAATTGGCAAAGAAAAAAAACAGAGTCTTGCTAGAGAAATTACACCAATAAATATTACCCTAACAAATTATAAGCAACCTAATATCTTAGTCATGAAGTTATGGGAAAAAAAAATGCAATACCAAATGAGGAATAGTGAATTAGTGAAAATCAAATAGAAACAAAAAAATACATAAAAAAAGTAGAAGACAAATTCGACTAATTAAATAGTAGAAATTATTTGGAATAATCAAACACAAATTTAAATATAAATAAAGTAGCACATTTAACTTAAATAGTACAAACAAGACTAAAAATCCACAAAAATAAGTTAAGTCAAATATGACAGAAAAATAGTAACTTAAAAGCAAATATGACAACAAAATAGAAAATCTAAATCAAATAATTTAAATAGATAGAAGAATCTATAAAAAAACCAGGGAGTCATGTATACATATGATAAATAATAAGTATTACAATAAATAAATAATAATCTAAGGGAAAAAAATTTAACTAATTAAATATTAGAAACAATTCATAAGGGAGAGATTAAAAAAGTTGAAGACGAATTTAACTAATTAAATGGAAGGAATTATTCGGAATCATCAAATACAAATTTAAATATAAATAAATTAGCACATTTAACTCAAACAGTACAAACAAGATAGTAACAAATTATTCAAGTCATATGACAGAAAAATATAGTAACTCAAAGCAAATATGACAACACAATAGCAAATCTAAATGAAATAAATTAAATAAATACACATGAGAAGAAACTAGGAAAAAAAAAACTTAGTCAAATAGTGAACAATATCATAAGAGAGACATTAAAAAAGTAGAAGAATGAGGAATGTTGAATTAGCATGAGAACAAAAATTAGAAAGAAATGAATCTAGTAGTTGAAAAGGAAGAGTAAAATAATTGTTATATATATATATATATATATATATAAATAATATTTTTGAATAATAAATATTATCAATAATAAATAATAAGCAAATAGTAACAAATAATGGATGACAAAAATAAATAATAAATAAAAGACAATAAATGGAAAAGTTTTGAAAATCTCATCATAGTGAAAGAAGGAAAAAGAGAGAAAAGAGAAGGATGAATATTAAAAACAAATATGACATCAGAAGCCCACTTATAAACAGAAAACTACTAAAATCATACCAAATAGAATAGAAGGGTGAATTAGGAAGAAGCATAGGAAGATAATAATTATTAATGGTTATAATAATAATTATAAATCATAAATAATTATAGAAGAGGGGAGAAGATCAGTTCACCATATTAAGCTAAGTTGAGGAGTTGGGGCTTCACCATAAAGTGACCAATGGTTCAAACTTCAATGAAAAAAACTCTTTTTTCTAGTTCCACTTCAATTTTCTCGCAACCGGACACACTGAAAATGCAAGTTTTATTCAAGAAATAGTAGATATATATCAATACATAATTAATTACTTAGTTATAAAATGAAAAATATCAATCAAAATTTAAAAAACTGAAACGGAGAAAAATAATGAATCAATCCATTTGTAATTTAATTAATTAGTTAAAAACAAGAAGAATAATAACCACTTGCATATTAGCACCAGTAATGAAGAAGGGGTAGAGTAAGAATACATTTACCACATACCAAAAAAGCAATATCAGATAAATTGTATGTTACTAGGAAATAAAACAGGACTGTTGAAAGTCAAAATTTCAACCAATAATTTCAAATATTCACATTCCCTTATAACCTCAAATCCAACCCATTTAATTCACAAGCAAACAAATAAATTTAAAACAAGAAAACAAACCAATAATTAATTACAAGCAAACAAATTGAGATAAGAAAAAAAGGAGAAAAAGATGAATCAATATAACATGAAAAAAAATCAACAAAAATTGAAATAACATACTAATTAATAAAAAAAATTATACTTAATAATAATAATGATGACAACGATGATGATCACTCAACTTGCATGTCAGCAACAATGGTGGAGAGATGGAGTGAGAATACCTTTACCACATACCAAATCTACTAAATTGTGTGTTTCCTATCCATCAATGAGAAATAGAAAGAGAACATGACTGTTGAAAGTCAAAATTTCACCCAATAATTTCACATGTTCACATTTCCTTATAACCTCAAATCCAATCTATTTAATCCACAATATATCACCAAAAAATTACAATCAATTATATATATTCGGATATAAAACCTCAGGTCACAAAATCTTAATTTCCAACCGAACTTAGCTAATTATTAACACTGAAGCAAAGATAAAAACAATTAATCAATACATTTTTTTAATTAATTATAAAATTGAAAATTGAAATAACATAATAATAATAATAATAATAATAATAAACTCAGCATACATGTTAGCAACAATAGTGGAGAGGTGGAGTGAGAATACCTTTACCACATACCAAAAAAGCAATATCAGATCAGCAGTTTGCCCACTAAATTGTATGTTTCCCATCCATTAATGAGAATTAGGAAGAGAATATGACTGTTGAAAGTCTTTAATACAATTTAAATTAATTAATTAATTAGTTATAAAATGAAAAATATCAATAAAAATAAAAAATTGAAATAACATACTAATTAATAAAATAATAATAATAATAATAATAATAATAATCACTCAACCAACCGTGGTGGAGAGGTGGAGTGAGAATACCTTTACCACATACCAAAAAAGCAATATCAGATCAGCAGTTTGCCCACTAAATTGTATGTTTCCCATCCATTAATGAGAATTAGGAAGAGAATATGACTGTTGAAAGTCTTTAATACAATTTAAATTAATTAATTAGTTATAAAATGAAAAATATCAATAAAAATGAAAAATTGAAATAACATACTAATTAATAAAATAATAATAATAATCACTCAATCAACCGTGGTGGAGAGGTGGAGTGAGAATACCTTTTACCACATACCAAAAAAGCAATATCAGCAGTTTGTCTATAGGTTTCCCATCATGAGAAATAAGAAGAGAACATGACTGTTGAAAGTCAAGATTTCACCCAATAAATTCAAATATTCACATTCCCTTATAACCTCAAATCCAATCCATTTAATCTACAATATAACCCCCAATAAATTAAAATCAATTATATAGATTGTCACAAAATCTCAATTTCCAACCAAATACTTAAGTTCCTCAAACTAAACAATTAATACATATATGAATAAATAAATAAACTAGTAATAAAATGAAAAATATCAATAAAATAATAAACAACAAAAATCGCAAATACAACGCAAATATAATTAATTAAAAATTGAACAAGGAAATAAATTATAAAAATATATAATAAAAAAATGAAATATTTTATAGATAATTAATTATAAGCACTGAAGAAAACAAATAAATTTAAAACAAGCAAATTTAGTTAATTATTAATACTGAAGCAAACAATTAAATCTGAAACAAACAAACAATTCAATAATTAATTACGAAAAAAATTGAGATAGGAAAAGAGGAGAAAATAGATGAATGAATACATATGTAAATAAATTAGTTAGTTAGTTATAAAATGAAAATTATCAATAAAAATTAAAAATTCAAATAACATACTAATTAATAATAATAATGATAGTGAACTGAAACAGAATCTCTCAGTCTAAATTCAAAATAAAATCATTTTCAAAAAGAGATTAATGTACCATTTCAGGTCCAATTAAGGTCCTTGGGTGCCATTTGCTAAGTTATGGTCTTGATGGTGTCGATGCTTTTATGTTCCAGGGTCTTCTTGCTTGAAGGTGACAATGGTTGATGCTGACAAGTGACCAGCAATCACATGGAGCAGGGGTTAATGTTCCAAGTGAGCAGGGGTTATGAGTGCAAAATCTCACTGCCACTTTACAAAGAACTCCCAAGGGTCCTACAAATAGAACCCCATATAAAATGTAATATCTTGTAATTAAAATAATAGACACTTAAGAATTAAAGAAGTGATAAAATTTGTCAAATTAAAAATTAATCCATATAATCACTCCTAAACAGAATTATCTTCTAATTAACACATTTTAGCTCAATTAAAGTGATTAATGCCAAAGATTATACATAAAAATAATGGGTTCTATCAACCCCCTCCTAAGGATTTTACATTCCGGGCAAAATAATGGAATAAAACTGAACCTCAAACACACCACCAATGAAGAGTATCAAAGCATGCTCAAATATGAACCACTTGTATTCATCAACGTTCTCCTTCAAATTCTCCTTCAAATAGGATCAATCCAAAACAACTTCATGCCAAAAGAGCAATTAAACTCATGCGATTTAATCAAGGAAAGCAAATAAAGGAGGAGATTTCTCACACGGTAAGTGTTTCACTCTCACTCTCATTAATCAAGGATATTTCTCTCAAGACCATCTAATTTAGGCTTCCCATAAGCTTGTAACTATCCTACATCTCCGCCACTAAGTAGCCCATAGTCTTCGTGAATCAAAGGGTCTTTTAGGGCTGTAATGTTGGAAAGGTCAAATGATGGAGTGGAAGTAAATGCCAATCATTAATGAAAACTGCACATGTATGTTACTCTCTGATACGACTTTCATGAAGAGTTGATGACACCAAACATGCACAAATTCCGATGTTCATGACAGCAAGGTCAACATCAATCACTTAAGTACCACATATGCACAAGTCAGAATCATTCATCCGCAACTATGAGTGAATCTTCTTTTCGTTTTACCCTGCCACTTAGCTAGCTCTCATTCCTCTTCTTTCCTTTCTGTTTTTTTACCTTTTTCTTCTTCTCCTTAGGCTTTTCTCTCTCCCTCCCTCTCTTTTTTTTTTCAGTTCATTCTTCTATTTTTTTCATATAACTTTTCATTGCCTCTTTCTGCTTTTTTTTTTTTTTTGGTTTCTTTTTTTCAAATTCTTTTTGCTCTTTTTTTCTAGCATTGTAACAATAACTAAATGGCAAAAGAAAGTTCATTCTGTCAAAATTCCAGCCTCACTTAGTTCCTGTCACCAAGATTGCATACATCAACTAGTTTCAATAAACATGAATTCATTATTTATTCAATCAACTTAGCAAGTCATAACCTCCAAACATTCAGCACATGCAGCATTCATTAATCATTGATGGAAAATGAAAGAATAATGAAGGGCTCAAAGGGTTAAACAAGGGATTTAATGTGTATAGGCTGCTGTTTGGTCAAAGGGGTTTGAATGGAATGCCCTTATCATATTCACAATTCCTAGTGCTGATGTGGTCTCGAATTAAGGATTGAGACAAGTTCTAGGAAGTTATTAAGCTAGATGGTATCACACAATTTTAAGAAAAATTCAGGCCCAACTCCTTCCAACTGGCTTACTCACCCTCATTCACTCACCAAGACCAAATCGCATATGAATTGAACTTAATGCATGAGATTATTCTGCCTTGATGCAAAATTCCAAAATTCATTGATTCAACAAGCAATTCACACTTCAACAAGCCTTAACACTATTCAGAAGGACGTGTTCCAGGTTCAATCAAATTCCATAATAGCACAAATACAGCTGGATAGAACTGAGGTACCAAAACCTATAACAACTACCTTTTACTACTAGACTAATCTCCCCCAAAAAAACACATGTTTAACAATAAAGCTCATAAAACAATTAATCAATCTAAAAAACTAATGTGAAGTGAGGGAAAGGGACAACCGCGCAATGAAATCTTCTTAAAGTCGTGAAACATAAATTCCCATCCCGGATGAGAATCATAAGCCCCTCCAATATAGTCCTTGCTCCTTGATGAATCCTCCTTGGTGGTGGTTTAGGATCGATCGGTAAAGGCTCCAAGATATATGGTACATGTTGAGTCCCTTGGAGAATTATCCCATGAATTACCTGCAAGGAGGTATCATAATTAGTAGCAATATGATCAACATAAATCATGTTAGTCAAGTGATCAAGCTCATGTATGTGTAAATCCAGTGGTAAGTCAAATGAGAGAATCTCATGAATAAAGTCATGGATATACTTAGGTTTCTAAATCAGATTACGCGAATTCTCAACCCTAGAATCCTTGACAAATCTGATTGAAATATATTATTTAATACCACACAATTCAAAGCAGTCCCTCTTCAATCTTCAAGATTAACTCCAAGAATGTGTGACAGCATGAAGTTGGATGTAATGAATGAATGGTAGTGAATTAACTATTTCTAGACAACTTGAGTGATCATATCAACAATCAATACCCACAATCAAATCTAGCAACAAGTGAAGTAGTTCAAGTGGAAATTTCTGTCACGAATTAGCAAACGCACAGACTGTAAGGACTCAAAAGTCACACAGTAGATCTGATTTAACAAATGGATTTCTTAAAGCTACCAATAACAGTGAGCCAAATGCAATTCTGAGAATCACAGCAATTACAGATGAAAGTTCCAATTCCAGAGGCTAGTAATGACCACTAATGACAATAAATTATGTCAAGAACTAATAAAATTTGGAACAATAAGGAAGAATGCACAGATTGCAAATGTAACCTTTATGCCTTGTAGAAATCAAGTGCAAATCAAGTATAACAGCAAGAATTTGATTTCCACATCAGTTCAGCATAACAATTTGAAGTTTCCAGCAAACTTCCCAGTAGATTTATAATTTAGCAAATAGCATGGTTAATCACAAGTTCAATAAGCGATCAGCTCAGATCTCAGATTTGCTGCCAACAACAGCAAATTGACTTTCCAATCGACAGAATATGCGTAAATCAATGAATTTCCAACTAGTGATAGGAAATGCACACTCATTTCTCATTTGGTCCAAAAAATTGATTGAGTCTGTCACAGTTAAAACAAAAACCACTTTTATATGAACTGAATTGACGCAAATACTAAATCAGATCTATGAAAAAACGCTCCATCAATTATGTTGAACAGATTGAATACAGTGACACAATGGGAGTCCAGTACGTAAGGTTTATCTAAGTTTGATGGTTAAGAACTTGACTGACACACAGATTATGTACAAGACAATTCTGGCAATTCAAGCATGCCATGTAAAATATTTAAATCTAAACGTATATTGCTTTTTCAGCTTAGAAAAAAGATATAAAGCACGTTTTTACATCTTGCAAACAGGCAAATAAAAGAAGCATTGCCATAATTGGTAATTTGGCCAAAGGTCAATAGTTCAGGAAGAATAGACATAAATGAATTATAAATGACTTTTAATGTATAGTTTGTTTGGATTAGGAAAATGTTATTTTCAATTGCAATTTTTCGGAATTCATCAAAAACTATTTATCAAATCTATATTTAAAAGGGTTTATTCTTACTTATAGACAATGGTAAGCATATTCTTTTCATGCCAAAAATTAGATACCATAAAGCCCCTAGGAGGATTGAATCCCCTCACTGGCTTATGTAATATGAGGGTCTTGGCATCTTGCTTAGAGTCATCTCTAACCTATAGGCCCTCAATGGCTTCAGGTCAACATTCAACCAGGTTCCATAAACTGGCCATTTTCAGGAGGGCTTCAACAAATTTTAAAAAATCTAATACGTTAACTCAGAAAGGCTAGAGACCAATTCTTACTTGATATCAAATCAATCCAGCAATACATACAGCTAAGCTCCTTGTAACTACGGATAAAAAATAGATGAAGTAATAGACTTACAAACCAAACATGCTGCACAAAAAACGAACTTTACACATTATTGTAATAGCTTCCCTTAAAAATATAATATATGCATCAACTTCAGCCAGCAAGATTGACACAGAATTAAAAGAACACTTTACTTCCAATTAGCAGAGCAAGAATTGCATGCCAAAAAAATGAAGTTTTGAACAAACCTTCAGGTCACTGAATGTTTCAGTCGCTGAGAATCGGACTGAAACTGGAAAGAAAACAGATGTATCTGCTGGTGGAACAACAAACTCCAGAGACCCACTGCCACATACATGAGAGTCAGATAACACATTGAAGACGCAAACGATTATTGCATAACACATATTGCCACATATTTCTTGCTAGGTAGATAACCTGGCAATCATCTCCTGAAACAAATGACAGCTGTTTCAATTTTCTTAACTCCAACTTGGTTTGGTTCAAAAGAAAAACTCAGGAAAAAAAGAGAGAAAACAGAAAATTACAAATAAAAGAAGACAAGTCTGGAATCCCAAGCTACTTGAAGATTTTCAGAATAATTCCATTTTGAATTTCCAATTCATTAATATTTTTATCCGTCTTTATTGATTTTCCTGTGACAGTCAGCTAGGAATTATATGACCCAACATTGAAGAGGTTTTATTCCTCCTTTTGTTCTGGTGCTGTATATGTATTTGTATAATTCAACCTGCAAGTATGATCCTGCAAGAGAAAATTTTCTCTTGACTAAGATCTCCGTGTGTGTCTGTGTGTGTGTGTTCACAGCATTCTCTTCACCAAGCCCTCCAAAGAAGATGTTAGAACTTAAAGAAACCCAAACAATCATGAAAGAAGTGTATTAGATTAACAGAGCCTCAAAACCCCTCAGAACCGAGAGGAGAGGAGAGGGAGAGGGAGGACAACAAAAACAAAGGCAACAGTTATGAAACGAATCATGAACCAAACCCATTACCATAGTAAAAGAATAAAATAAGCCCCATCCTACAGAAGCTACAAACAAAACCAAGCTGACGTGTCTAGCAGTGCACTCCAGTCACATGCACCAAATTATTGCATACAGAGCATACTGGCAAAAAAATTATTTAATTAATACTGCTAAAAGCTCCAATACAAGCACAAGAAAGTTTGCAATTATAAGACAAAGCCAGCAGATCATTAAAGAAATATACGGCAACAAGCCTTATCCCATCAAACAGGGGAAAAAAAGACACCAAATGAAAACATATAAACTCAACAAAACATTCCAGTCCTTTGAGATATATCCAACAGAGACATAAGAGATGCAAGACATCCAAAGCAACCACAAATATGCAAGACTCCTTAACTAAATGTCCATTTGACTAAAACCAACCTAAGAAAGCTACATCTAGATGAAAGGATAAATCATGGTTAACACCTATGAAGCACAGACACTCCGACACTGTTCGACCGACACCGTCCGACACTCCTATTTTTCAAAAATATGCTTAGCTTTGAATATTATTGAATTCATGATGACTTTTCCTTTTGTATTTTTTTTTAAAGGAGGCACGGTTTTTATAATGAAGCCGAATCTACGATGAGTCAAAGCTGGAGGTCAGGATTTTACGGAATATATTGAACTTGAATATAAATTATAATATATATATAATATCAAAACGTTTTCTAACGTGTCGAAATTTAGTTTTTTAAGGATTAACGTGGGGGTCGAGACTAGAAAATATGGTCAATGTCAAGACATCAAATATGGTCATCAAATAATTCATCTAGTGTATTCTCATGTAAATAGAGGCAAGAAAGCTCTACGGAAAAATGGTGGTTCAATTCAATGTTGTTTAATAGGGAGTTAGAATATAGGTGTAGGCTAAGTAAATCAATGGATAGTTTTGGTCCTATTGAAAATACCAGTGTAAGTGAAGACCTAATTCTAACTGACATGGATAAAAACATTCAGAGGTGGAGTGTATACACAGATCAAGGCCGTGAGATCCCTTAATTTAATTTATGGGGAGAAAAACTAAATTTTACCTCCATTCCCCATCAATCTGCATAACATTGGGTGCTTCTCGAAGAGCTGGAAGAGGTACTGAGATCACAACATTTTGTAATTCAAACATTGTTGAAGCTTCATATTCAATGCTTACATAAGTTTCATTTCCAGAAACAGAAGGGCAGCAGTTGACTGCATACACACAAATATTTTACACCAAAATTAACAATACAATAGTAAAACAACACGATAGATAAGATTAGAGATAAGTATGAACCCACTAGTCAGTGGCACCAGGGACTCATCATTGCTTTGCATTCTCCATTTCAATAGGCCAACACCAGCTGCATCGCCAGCTTGACCAGTAGGGAAAGGCCTATTGGGATCCTTTAGACCTAGTATATTCTCAGAGGAAAATAATTCTTTGTTCACATTAGGGTGCGTTTTGAAGGATGCCTGGATTGCCCCCAGTTTTGATCTGCAAATGCAAGTTACAATCTTATATTTCTTTTCCAATAATTAAAATCTGCACACGCAGCCAATGTTTCAAAAGAGCAATAGAAACACTGAACAAGAATGCAAGGTGCATATGCATATGCATCTAAATCTAAATTTATATTAAAAATAAAAATGCTTCTCTATACTTTACTTTCTTGATAATTTTAAAAAATACCACTTCATACCAACAAAAATTGTTTTATAAAAAACATAGATATGCCAGGCACATCAGAAGCAATAAACAACACGATATCTTCCTCTTTGGTTTTGTTCAGTTCAGAATCAGTTCATCCTCTCTAATTGGAAAGCCATTGTCTGATATAAAACCAATCTTTGCTACTCTTATGAAGAGATTTAACAAATCCAGAAAACAAGCGGGAAATGTATCACTTTGAACACGTCAAAATATCAGCAGAAAGAATAAGATACCTGAACTTGAATAAAACCATCCTCTTGGTTAAGGATTTGAAGAGATAATGTGCCCTGGACATCAAAATTACTCACTCCACCATCTCGTTTTAGTGCCACATTAAGTTTCTCCTCAACAGTTAAAGTTACAGGATCAGTAGCCGGTGGGGCAGCTGGTCTAGACTGGCCAAGTTTTGGCTGAACATCTTCAAGAATGACTTCACCTTCTGCTTTCAGTGATTCCAAAAACTGGTTTGTCCTCTAAGATTTACCAAGCTGCATACCAAAACCTTTTGGTGGAGCAGTGGCAGATGCAGATGGATGGCCTGGGGAACAGAATACAGGAGCACAAAAGTGAAAAAAGCACATCTTTATAAGCAACTAATAGCAAATTGATGTGTTAATTAAGGCAGATATTAACTCATCTGTCACAGAAACGAAGCTTCCTTAAACAAAATTATTACAGAGCTGAGTTTCAACCTTGAAGTCTTTATAAAAGCTTAGACGGATTTCCTCCACTGCACCATGTGAGCAAATTACTTGAGGAGATGTATGGAAGGCATTCTCAATGGCAGAGATAATGCCTCCAAGGGGATATTTTTCTCTATTAGAAGGAAAATATCCGGCTTCATTTAGAACTTTCTGAGAAAAGAAAAAGGAAAGGCAATGGTCAGGCTAACTCATGAATATGCACGCAGGCTGCAAGCCTTCACATTTTTATAACAAAAGGTTTTGAAAATACAATCAAGAGTGGATCCAAAAACAAACAAGCTCCAAAACAAGATTGGTTCAAAATACAAGAACAATCAACATTTTTAACTAAATAAAGAACAAGCGGTCTGATTATGAATGCCCTGCAATATGCAGCAACTCAAGCTATTTGTTTATCAACACCTGAAATATATCTCCACTTAAATACATAATCAATAAAATGTAAAGCATTAGCCAAGGAGTTATCCAAATTTAAGTCCTCTACAGCAAAAGACCAGTTCACCTGAAAAAGGAAGGAGAAAGAACAAGGCCAAAGGAGTCGACTGAAATCACATAATTGAGATATCTAAGACAGTGCTATAGAATCCAGAATTTAGGTCTCAATATTGCAAAGGCAAAGGGTCGACCAGGAAAAGCGGAAGTTGAAGGAAGAAGAGAGGCGATTTTGTGCTCTGGAGCGTTAGGTTTTCGGGTGGAGAAGATTGGAGAGAAAAGGAGAAAAAATCCAAGGGTTTGGGAATGCGATGATGGAAAGGAGATGCGAAGGTCACGAAATTGAAATACATGTGACGATGATATAGCATAGGGAATTTGGGTCTCAAATTCACAGTAATTCAAAGGCAGAGAGTCGTCGAGGAACAAGCAGACTTGGAGGAAGAAGAGAGGCGATCCTGCAGAGAGTTAGGCTTTCAGGTTAGGCTTTCAGGTTGAGAAGATTGAAGGGAAAGGTAGATGAGAGTGAGAAAGATGAGTAAGGAGTTGGCAAAGAAATTGGAGCGTCTGAAGCTGAGCTAGCGGAGGAAGTTTTGGAGACCCATCTGAAATCGAAAAGCCGAAAGGGTTTGGGAGAAGAGAGGCGATCCTGCAGAGAGTTAGGCTTTCAGGTTGAGAAGATTGAAGGGAAAGGTAGATGAGAGTGAGAAAGATGAGTAAGGAGTTGGCGAAGAAATTGGAGCGTCTGAAGCTGAGCTAGCGGAGGAAGTTTTGGAGACCCATCTGAAATCGAAAAGTCGAAAAGCCGAAAGGGTTTGGGAGAAGAGGGAGCGTCTCAAGAGTCAGCCGTTGTTGGAAGTTCGGGAGACCAAGCCAAAAAGGTTTTGCACTTTGCCTTTAAACAAAAAAAATCCTTTTTTTTTTGTTTAAAAATAAAAAACATTCCTTTTGGCTGTTGTCTAGCTTTGTGGCACGTTCTCTTTTGACGTTCTATAGGGTTATTGGTTCGAAACTTGGAATAGTTAATATATACATACTGCTTGCCGTCTTTTTCTTCCCTTGTCTTGATATACAAATGTATACATTATATAAATATATCTAGATTTTATTGTATTGCCTCCAGCTCACTTCTTCATTCCATTGCATCCACGTATCTCTCAAGGGACCTAAACCCTAAACTAAACTGTAAACCCCTAAACCCTAAACTAAACTGTAAACCCCTAAACCCTAAACCCACATGGGCCATTCTACTTGAGTTAACACGAAAATTTTCAACATCTAGGAATTGCGTGGAAACTCACCCACCCTCCTCATTTTTCATGAGGATTCGAGAATTCCTAAAATGTTGCGAGATTCCGCCGTTTGGCCCTGAACCCTAAACCACCAAAAAATGTAAACCCTAAACCCATAAACCATAAACCCATATGAGCCATTTGGGAGGTGACAAGAACAGGAACTTTTTCAACATCTCGAAATTGCGTGGAAACTCACCCACCCTCCTCATTTTTCATGAGGATTCCAGAATGCCTAAAATTATTGCAAGATTCCACTGTTTGGTCCCTAAACGGCCATATGGGCCATATGGGCCTACTTGAGGTGAAAGGAACACGAAATTTTTGGAACTCTCCCAATTGCGTGGCAACTCACCCATCCTCCTCACTTTCATGAGGATTCCAGAATGCCTAAAATTATTGCGAGATTCCTCCCTTTGGGCCCTAAACCCTAAACCCTAAACCCACATGGGCCATTTGGGCCTACTTGAGGTGACAAACTTTTTCAACATCTCGGAATTGCGTGGCAACTCACCCACCCTCCTCATTTTTCATGAGGATTCCAGAATGGCTAAAATTATTGCAAGCTTCCTCCGTTTGTGCCCTAAACCCTAAACCACCATAAACCGTAAACCCTAAACCCACATGGGCCATTTAGGCCTACTTGAGGTGACAGAACACAATATTTTTCAAGATCTCTAATTGCGTGGAAACTCACCCACCCTCCTCATTTTTCATGAGGATTCCAGAATGCCTAAAATTGTTATGAGATTCCTTCGTTTGGGCCCTGAACCCTAAAATTTAAACCCTAAACCCCTAAACCCTAAACCCACATGGCCATTTGGGCCTACTTGAGGTGACAGGAACACAAACTTTTTCAACATCTCGGAATTGCGTGGCAACTCACCCACCCTCCTCATTTTTCATGAGGATTCCAGAATGCCTAAAATTGTTGCGAGATTCCTCTGTTTGGTCCCTGAACGGCCACATGGGCCATTTGGGCCTACTTGAGGTGAAAGGAACACGAACTTTTTCGAACTCTCGCAATTGCGTGGCAACTCACCCATCCTCCTCACTTTCATGAGGATTCCAGAATGCCTAAAATTATTGTGAGATTCCTCCCTTTGGGCCCTAAACCCTAAACCCCTAAACCCTAAACCCACATGGGCCATTTGGGCCTACTCAAGGTGACAGGAACACAAACTTTTTCAAAATCTCGGAATTGCGTGGCAACTCACCCACACTCCACATTTTTCATGAGGATTCCAGAATGCCTAAAATAATTGCGAGCTTCCTCCGTTTGTGCCCTGAACCCTAAACCCCTAAACCCTAAACCCACATGGGCCATTTGGGCCTACTTGAGGTGAAAGGAACACGAACTTTTTCGCACTCTCGCAATTGCGTGGCAACTCACCTATCCTCCTCACTTTCATGAGGATTCCAGACTGCCTTAAATTATTGCGAGATTCCTCCCTTTGGGCCTAAACCCTAAACCCACATGGGCCATTTGGGCCTACTTGAGGTGAGAGGAACACGAACTTTTTCAACATCTTGAAATTGCGTGGCAACTCACCCACCTTCCTCATTTTTCATGAGGATTCCATAATTCCTAAAATGTTGCGAGATTCCTTCGTTTGGGCCCTGAACCCTTAAACCATAAACCCTAAAAACTAAACCCCTAAACCCTAAACCCTAAACCCACATGGGCGATTGAGCCTACTTGAGGTGACAGGAACACGAACTTTTTCAACATCTCGGAATTGCGTGGAAACTCACCCACCGTCAGATTTTTCATGAGGATTCCAGAATTCCTAAAATTGTTACGAGATTTTTCCGTTTGGGCACTGAACCCTAAACCCTAAACCCCTAAACCCCCAAACCCTAAACCCTACACCCACAAGGGTCATTTGGGCCTACTTGAGGTGACAAGAACACAAACTTTTTCAACATCTCGGAATTGCGTGGAAACTCACCCACCCTCCTCATTTTTCATGAGCATTCCAGAATGTCTAAAATTGTTGCGAGATTCCTATGTTTGGTCCCTGAAGGCCACATGGGCCATTTGGGCCTACTTGAGGTGACAGGAACATGAACTTTTTCAAACTGTCGCAATTGCGTGGAAACTCATCCACCCTCCTCATTTTTCATGAGGATTCCAAAATGCCTAAAATTGTTGCGAGATTCCCCCGTTTGGGCCCCGAACCCTAAACCCTTAACTCTAAACCCAAAACTCTAACCCCTAAACCCTAAACCCACATGGGCCATTTGGGTCTACTTGAGGTGACAGGAAAACAAAATTTTTAAACATCTCGGAATTGCGTGGAAACTCACCCACCCGCCTCATTTTTCACGAGGATTCCTGAACGCATAAAATTGTTGCGAGATTCCCCCGTTTCGGCCCTAAACCCCTAAACCCTAAACTCTAAACAAGTCTTAAACCCACATGGGCCATTTGGGCCTACTTGAGGTGACAGGAACACAAAATTCATGAGGATTCCAGAATGCCTAAAATTGTTGTGAGATTCCTTTGTTTGGCCCCTGAACGGCCACATGGGCCGTTTGGGCCTACTTGAAGTGACAGTCAACATCTCGGAATTGCGTGGAAACTCACCCACCGTCCTCATTTTTCATGAGGATTCCAGAATGCCAAAAATTGTTGCAAGATTCCTCCGTTTGGGCCCTGAACCCCTAAACCCTAAACCCCTAAAACCCTAAAACCCTAAACCCCTAAACCCTAAACCCACATGGGC
This sequence comes from Acacia pycnantha, assembly GCA_025563575.1. Taxonomy (NCBI): domain Eukaryota; kingdom Viridiplantae; phylum Streptophyta; class Magnoliopsida; order Fabales; family Fabaceae; genus Acacia; species Acacia pycnantha. The sequence goes on along the minus strand of JAMWYP010000005.1, from coordinate 218,291 downwards.
CATGTGGGCCTACTTGAGGTGACAGGAACACAAACTTTTTCAACATCTCGAAATTGCGTGGAAACTCACTCAGCCTACTCATTTTTCATGAGGATTCCAGAATGCCTAAAATTATAGCGAGATTCCTCCGTTTTGGCCCTGAACCCTAAAACCTGAACCCTAAACGCCTAAACCCTATAAACCCTAAACCCTAAACCCACATGGGCCATTTGGGCCAACGTGAGGTGACAGGAACCCTAACTTTTTCAACATCTCGGAATTGCATGGAAACTCACGCACCCTCCTCATTTTTCATGAGGATTCCAGAATAAACTGACCTACCCTCGTCATTTTTCATGAGGATTCCAGAATGACTAAAATTGTTGCGATATTCCCCTGTTTGGGCCCTGAACCATAAACCCTAAACCCTAAACCCTAAATGATATGATTCCCGAAAGAAAGGGATGATTGGATCAACTAGGAATGGAATTTCGCACCGAAAATTCAGCCTCCAGCACGTCCTAATAAGAACTGAATGTATCTCACGTTATATACCTTGGATTTGGGTGATTCTAAAACGAGGTGAAATATGGCTTTCTGAAACGCTATTTTGGCTCAAGAAACACCGAAAAATGATAAGGGAATCTAGAGATACGAAACCAAGAAATATAGAACAAAAACTGAAGTTTATAGATTATAGGAAGGCACCACAATTCCAAAGAACTGATAAGCCCAAGAACGCCACAAGGATCGATGCCCTTGATAAGTTCAGAGATTCTAAAAAAGAACCCTAGAGAAGCTAGTCTCTCACCAAAAAGGTTAACTTTGAATTCTGCCATCCCCCCTAAAAGGCTATCGTGTTCCCTTATATAGTGGACAACATCCATATTGAGTTTAAACTAAATATGCTTACACACAGCCCAATAAGCCTTACTACAAAATTTTAACTAAATGTAAGAAGAATAAAACTACGTGCAGAATTTGGGCCAAGCAAAATGAAGCCTCATCCATTGAGTTTTATTCTTCAAGGTCTTCAATCTAATTAAGTGTATCAAGTAAAATGAACTTGGGCTTGTATCAACTAAAGTGGTCACCAAGAGGTTTAGGGCCTCAGCCTTTTTAGCTTTTGCTCTTGTCATCGGGCCTCCAAGAACTTGTATGTCCTCCAAGTTTGTTGCCTTGGTCATGCGGCGTCCTATGTCTGAGGTGAAAGGAACAAGAAATTTTTCAAGACCTCGGAATTGCGTGGCAACTCACCCACCCTCCTCATTTTTCATGAGGATTCCAGAATGCCTAAAATTATTGCGAGCTTCCTCCGTTTAAGCACTGAACCCTAAACCATAAACCCTAAACCCACATGGGCCATTTGGGCCTACTTGAGGTGACAGGAACATGAACTTTTTCAACATATCGGAATTGCGTGGAAACTCACCCACCCTCCTCATTTTTCATGAGGATTTCAGAATGCCTAAAATTATTGCGAGCTTCCTCCGTTTGGGCCCTGAACCCTAAACCCTAAACCCTAAACCCAAATGGGCCATTTGGGCCTACTTGAGGTGACAGGAACATGAACTTTTTCAACATATCGGAATTGCGTGGAAACTCACCCACCCTCCTCATTTTTCATGAGGATTCCAGAATGCCTAAAATTGTTGCGAGATTCGTCCGTTTGGGCCCGGAACGGCCACATGGGCCATTTGGGCCTACTTGAAGTGAAAGGAACACGAACTTTTTCAAGATCTCGGAATTGCGTGGCAACTCACCCACCCTCCTCATTTTTTCATGAGGATTCCAGAATGCCTAAAATTGTTGCGAGATTCCTCCTTTTGAGCCCTGAACTCTAAACCCTAAACCCACATGGGCCATTTGGGCGTACTTGAGGTGACAGCAACACGAAAATTTTCAACATCTCGGAATTGCGTGGAAACTCACCCACCCTCAATTTTCATGAGGATTCCAGAATGCCTAAAATTGTTGCGAGATTCCTTTGTTTGGTCCCTGAACGGCCAAATGGGACATTTGGGACTACTTTAGGTGACAGGAACACGAATTTTTTCGACATCTCGGAATTGCGTGGCAACTCTCCCACCCTCCTCAGTTTTCATGAGGATTCAAGAATGCCTAAAATTGTTGCAAGATTCCTCCGTTTGGGCTCTGAACCCTAAACCCCTAAACCATAAACCCACTTGGGCCATTTGGGCCTACTTGAGGTGACAGGAACACGAACTTTTTCAACATCTCAGAATTGCATGCAAACTCACCCACCCTCCTCATTTTTCATGAGGATTCCAGAATGCCTAAAATTGTTGCGAGATTCCTCTGTTTCGTCCCTGAACAGCCACATGGGCCATTTGGGCCTACTTGAGGTGACAGGAACACGAACTTTTTTAAACTCTCGCAATTGCGTGGCAACTCACCCACCCCCTCATTTTTCATGAGGATTCAAGAATGCCTAAAATATTCGCGAGATTCCCCTGCTTGGGCCTTGAACCATAAAGCCTAAAGCCTAAACTCTAAACTCTAAACCCCTAAACCCTCAACCCACATGGGCTATTTGGGCCTACTTGAGGTGAAAGGAACACGAACTTTTTTAAGATCTCGGAATTGTGTGGCAACTCACCCAACCTCCTCATTTTTCATGAGGATTCCAGAATGCCTAAATTTGTTGCGAGATTCCTCCGTTTGGGCCCTGAATCCTAAACCTTAACCCTAAACCCCTAAATCCTAAACCCATATGGTCCATTTGGTACTACTTGAGGTGACAGGAACACGAACTTTTTCAACCTATCGGAATTGTGTGGAAACTCACCCACCCTCCTCATTTTTCATGAGGATTACAGAATGCCTAAAATTGTTGTGAGATTCCTCCGTTTGGGCCCTGAACCCTAAACCCTAAACCCTAAAACCCTAAACCCACATGGGCCATTTGGGCCTACCTGAGGTGAAAGGAACACGAACTTTTTCAACATCTCGGAATTGCGTGGAAACTCACCCACCCTCCTCATTTTTCATGAGGATTCCAGAATGCCTAAAATTGTTGCGAGATTCCTCTGTTTGGTCCGTGAACGGCTACATGGGCCATTTGGGCCTATTTGAGGTGAGAGGAACACGAACTTTTTCAAGATCTCGGAATTGCGTGGCAACTCACCCACCCTCCTCTTTTTTCACGAGGATTCCAAAATTCTTAAAATTGTTGCGAGATTCCCCCGTTTGGGACCTGAACACTAAACCCTAAACCCATATGGGCCATTTGGGCCTACCTGAGGTGACAGGAACACGAAATTTTTCAACATCTTGGAATTGCATGGAAACTCACCCACCCTCCTCACTTTTCATGAGGATTCCAGAATGCCTATAATTGTTGGGAGATTCCTCTGTTTGGGCCCTGAACGGCCACATGGGCCATTTGGGCCTACATGAGGTGAAAGGAACACGAACTTTTTCAAGATCTCCGAATTGCGTGGCAACTCACCCACCCGCCTCATTTTTCATGAGGATTCCAGAAAGCCTAAATATGTTGCGAGATTCCTCCGTTTGGACCCTGAATCCTAAACCTCAACCCTAAACCCCTAAATCCTAAACCCATATGGTCCATTTGGTACTACTTGAGGTGACAGGAACACAAACTTTTTCAACCTATCGGAACGGCCACATGGGACATTTGGGCTTACTTAAGGTGACAGGAACACGAACTTTTTCAAACTCTCGCAATTGCGTGGCAACTCACCCACCCTCCTCATTTTTCAGGAGGATTCCAGGATGCCTAAAATTGTTGCGAGATTCCCCCGTTTTGGCCTTGAACCCTAAACCCTAAACCCTAAATCCCTAAACCCCAAAACCCAAAACCCTAAACCCACATGGGCCATTTGGGCTTACTTGAGGTGACAGGAACACGAACTTTTTCAACATCTCGGAATTGCGTGGAAACTCACCCACCCTCCTCATTTTTCATGAGGATTCCAGAATGGCTAAAATTGTTGCGAGATTCCTATGTTTGGTCCCTGAACGGCCGCATGGGACATTTGGGCCTACTTAAGGTGAGAGGAACACGAACTTTTTCAAACTCTCACAATTGCGTGGCAACTCACCCACCCTCCTCATTTTTCAGGAGGATTCCAGAATGCCTAAAATTGTTACGAGATTCCCCCGTTTTGGCCCTGAACCCTAAACCCTAAACCCTAAATCCCTAAACCCCAAAACCCTAAACCCTAAACCCACATGGGCCATTTAGGCCTACTTGAGGTGACAGGAACACGAACTTTTTCAACAACACGGAGTTGCGTGGACACTCACCCACCCTCCTCATTTTTCATGAGGATTCCAGAATGCCTAAAATTGTTGCGAGATTCCTCTGTTTGGTCCCAAAATGTCCACATGGGCCATTTGGGCCTACTTGAGCTGAGAGGAACACAAACTTTTTCAAGATCTCGGAATTGCGTGGCAACTCACCCACCCTCCCCATTTTTCACGAGGATTCCAAAATGCTTAAAATTGTTGCGAGATTCCCCCGTTTGGGCCCTGAACCCTAAACCCTAAACCCACATGGGCCATTTGGGCCTACCTGAGGTGACAGGAACACGAACTTTTTCAACATCTCGGAATTGCATGGAAACTCACCCACCCTCCTCATTTTTTATGAAGATTCCAGAATGCCTAAAATTGTTGCATGATTCCTCCGTTTGGACCCTGAACCCTAAACCTTCAACCCTAAACCCACATGGCCATTTGGGCCTACTTGAGGTGACAGGAACACGAACTTTTTCAACATCTCGGAATTGCGTGGCAACTCACCCACCCTCCTCATTTTTCACGAGGATTCCAAAATGCGTAAAATTGTTGCGAGATTCCCCCGGGCCCTGAACCCTAAACCCCATACCATAAACCCACATGGGCCATTTGGGCCTACCTGAGGTGACAGGAACACAAACTTTTTCAAAATCTCGGAATTGCATGGAAACTCACCCGCCCTCCTCATTTTTTATGAAGATTCCAGAATGCCTAAAATTGTTGCGTGATTCCTCCGTTTGGACACTGAACCCTAAACCTTAAATCCTAAACCCCCATGGGCCATTTGGGCCTACTAGAGGTCACAGGAACTCAAACTTTTTCAACATCTCAGAATTGCGTGGAAACTCACCCACATTCCTCATTTTTCATGAGGATTCCAAAATACCTAAAATTGTTGCGAGATTCCTCTGTTTGGTCCCAAAATGTCCCCATGTGCCATTTGGGCCTACTTGAGGTGAGAGGAACATGAACTTTTTCAAGATCTCGGAATTGCGTGGCAACTTACCCACCCTCCTCATTTTTCACGAGGATTCCAAAATGCTTAAAATTTTTGCGAGATTCGCCCGTTTGGGCCCTGAACCCTAAACCTAAACCCACATGGCCCATTTGGGCCTACCTGAGGTGACAGGAACACGAACTTTTTCAACGTCTCCGAATTGCTTGGAAACTCACCCACCCTCCTCTTTTTTCTTGAGGATTCCTAAATCCCTAAAATTGTTGCGAGATTCCTCCGTTTGGGCCCTTAACCGCCACAGGGGCCATTTGGGCCTACTTGAGGTGACAGGAACACGAACTTTTTCAAGATCTCGGAATTGCGTGGCAACTCACCCACCCTCCTCATTTTTCACGAGGATTCAAAAATGCTTAAAATTGTTGCGAGATTCCCACGGGCCCTGAACCCTAAACCCCAAACCCTAAACCCACATGGGCCATTTGGGCCTACCTAAGGTGACAGGAACACGAACTTTTTCAACATCTCGGAATTGCATGGAAACTCACCCGCCCTCCTCATTTTTTATGAAGATTCCAGAATGCCTAAAATTGTTGCGTGATTCCTCCATTTGGACACTGAACCCTAAACCTTAAATCCTAAACCCACATGGGCCATTTGGGCCTACTTGAGGTGACAGGAACTCAAACTTTTTCAACAGCTCAGAATTGCGTGGAAACTCACCCACATTCCTCATTTTTCATGAGGATTCCAAAATGCCTAAAATTGTTGCGAGATTCCTCTGTTTGGTCCCAAAATGTCCACATGGGCCATTTGGGCCTACTTGAGGTGAGAGGAACACGAACTTTTTCAAGATCTCGGAATTGCGTGGCAACTCACCCACCCTCCTCATTTTTCACGAGGATTCCAAAATGCTTAAAATTGTTGCGAGATTCGCCCGTTTGGGCCCTGAACCCTAAACCTAAACCCACATGGGCCATTTGGGCCTACCTGAGGTGACAGGAACACGAACTTTTTCAACATCTCGCACCCACCGTCCTCATTTTTCTTGAGGATTCCAGAATGTCTAAAATTGTTTGGGCCCTGAACCCTAGAACCTTAAGATTGACTCGAGCCAAACCATTTGTCACTACAGGAAAATCACTCCAGTTCCAGTTCAGCGGAAGACTCGAGCCAAATATTTGTGACTCGAGCTGAAACTTAAAAATGACTCTAGCCAAACCAACTGACTCGAGCCAATTCTATCAGAAGCAAGGAATAGACTCAAGCCAGATCAAATCGCCTCGAGTTTGAACGCAAACTCGAGCCACCAGTGTTCGCCTCGAGTCCATTTAGAACAATTCATTACAAACTAACTTGAGCCTGCCCAATTTGCCAACTCGAGCCCGATGTGTCAACCTCGAGCCAAACGACTCAGCAATGAACACCTAATGAATTTACCTCGGGTTTGAATGGAGACTTGAGCCACATATGGTGTAACTCAAGCCCAATTGATTCTGCAGTATACAAAACAAGGCAACCAGAGCCAAATGAGCCTCGAGTTTGAGGGGTGGCTCGAGCCAATCACGTCAGAGCATTTCTTCTTGCGACATTTTCACCATGTCTCCTCCAAAATCCACCAAATCTCCATCCAAAACAAAGGATTATACTTCAAAGGATGAATCTTCCTCACCTTCACCACCAAAACACTCTCAACGATCCAAGATTCCTCCTAAAAGGCTAAAGAATCAGAAACCTCAAGGCCTCAGCTCATCCTCGGTGACATTGATGTCAGTAATCCGATCTTCAATCCTGGCAACTCAGCAGCCCAGGTAAAGAATCAGAGAAAAGTTTTGTGGCCAATGAACTCATGGAGTTATACCAAGTCAAGTATTCTCGAAACATACTTGATGTGTATTATTCTCTCACCTCAAACCTGGCATCTCAAATGAATTGCATCAAATTCTTCAAATGAAATAGCTTCATTTTCTTACTTATCTTCATTTAATGCACATTTTTGAAAAAGCTTCATCATTAAATTTAGGAACCGAGCGGCACTATTTAAATCAATTACATATTGTTTCCTTTTGAATACTCTCTATGCATCATTTATTTAAAAGTGAAACGCAATTCCTGTGTTTTACCTTCAATTCATTTATTCAAGATAGCATGCATTCTATTCTAATTGATAAATATGTGTGCATACTCTGTGCTTTATTAAACATTGGCATCACATTATTATTTGGTATTATTATTAGAGAGAATGCAGGGGAGTTTCACATTAACATATGTTTATATTTATAAGCTCATCTTCTTTATTTGAAGAAATTTTGCTCATCTGCATTTATTTCTTTTTCTTAGTTTTGATGATGAGTTAATATCATATTTTCCTTTCATTATCTTAATTTGAAAAGAAAGGAATATTTTGATATCTCATCGCACTACTAGTTCTCTCTTGCAAGAAAAAGTTTACAATTGTGACAGGAGAATTCGGCCTATGCAAAAACTTTTCTTAAGGAAAGATGTCTTGGCGACATTGAAGCTGAGATATGCTCTACATGAGTGATCTATGGAGAAAAGGATGGAAGCTGAAGTGATCATATTCATTCAGATGAGATATAATTCAAGAAGCCACTCAAAGGCTATTCAGAGCACATGACGGATCTCAAAGCTAGCAAATGCCCTTCATCATTGATCATTCATCAATTTGCAGAGTCTGAACTTTATCTTTTTATATTTAGTAAATTTGGTATCTATATATATATGCGCTTTCTCTCAAATTTGTTTTCATAAAAACATCCAAATTGCATCATATTGAACATAAAGTAGTAAGAAAAAAAGTTATGAAATTATAAAGCCAAGAGATCACTAAAAACATAAAGTAGTAAGAAAAAAATTAAGTGATTAAGTCAAATATAACACAAAAATAGTAACTTAAAGAAAATATGACAACAAAATAACAAATCGAAATCAAATAAATTAAAAACATACACTTGAGAAGAAACTGGATAAAACACACACACACACATGAGAAGGGACTTAAGGATAAACGAGAGAATTTTCTGATACATAGAGATGATAAATAATAAGTGTTATAATAAATAAACAATAATTAAAGCAAAAAAATCAACTAATCATAAAAAGCTAATATAAAGTTATGAAGTTATAAAACTAAGGAAAATATAACTAAAATCATAAAGTAGTAATAAAAAAATTAACTGATTAAGTCAAATATAACAGAAAAATAGTAACTCAAAGAAAATATGACAACAAAATAACAAATCTAAATCAAATAAATTAAAAACAAACACTTGAGAAGAAACAGGAAAAAACACACACACATAGGAGAAGAGAGTCCCTATGTAAAGGAGAGAAATTTCTGATACATAGACATGATAAATAATAAGTGTGACATTAAATAAATAATAATTAAAGAAAAAAATCAAGTAATTAAATATTAACATAACAAATAATAAGTAAGCTAATATAAAGTTGTGAAATTATAAAGCTAAGAAAAAGATAACTAAAATCATAAAGTAGTAAGAAAAAAATTAACTAATTAAGTCAAATATAACACAAAAATAGTAACTCAAAGAAAATATGACAACAAAATAACAAATCTAAATCAAATAAATTAAAAACATACACTTGAGAAGAAACTGGATAAAACACACACACACACATGAGAAGGGAGTTAAGGATAAACGAGAGAATTTTCGATACATAGAGATGATAAATAATAAGTGTTACAATAAATAAACAATAATTAAAGGAAAAAAATCAACTAATTAAATACTAAAATAACGAATAATAAAAAGCTAATATAAAGTTATGAAGTTATAAAACTAAGGAAAAGATAACTAAAAACATAAAGTAGTAAGAAAAAAATTAAGTGATTAAGTCAAATATAACACAAAAATAGTAACTCAAAGAAAATATGACAACAAAATAACAAACCTAAATCAAATAAATTAAAAACATACACTTGAGAAGAAAGTGGATAAAAAACACACACACATGAGAAGGGAGTCAAGGATAAAAGAGAGAATTTTCTGATACATAGATATGATAAATAATAAGTGTTACAATAAATAAACAATAATTAAAGCAAAAAAATCAACTAATTAAATACTAACATAAAAATAATAAAAGAGCTTATATAAAGTTATGAAGTTATAAAGCAAAGGAAAAGGGGTAAGACAAAGTGATTCAGTCAAATATAACAAAAAAATAGTAACTCAAAGAAAATATGACAAAAAAATAACAAATCTAAATCAAATAATTTAAAAACATACACTTGAGAAGAAATTGGATATAAAACATACACAAACACATGAGAAGGGAGTCAAGGATAAAAGACAAAACTTTCTGATACATATAGATGATAAATAATAAGTGTGACAATAAATAAACAATAATTAAATTTAAAAATCAACTAATTAAATCTTAACATAACAAATAATAAGAAAGCTAATATAAAGTTATGAAATTATAAAACTAAGGAAAAGATAACTAAAAACATAAAGTAGTAAGAAAAAATTAAGTGATTAAGTCAAATATAACACAAAAATAGTAACTCAAAGAAAATATGACAACAAAATAACAAACATAAATCAAATAAATTAAAAACATACACTTGAGAAGAAACTGGATAAAAAACACACACACATGAGAAGGGAGTCAAGGATAAAAGAGAGAATTTTCTTATACATAGAGATGATAAATAATAAGTGTTACAATAAATAAACAATAATTAAAACAAAAAAATCAACTAATTAAATAGTAACATAACAAATAAGAAAAAAGCTAATATAAAGTTATGAAGTTATAAAGCTAAGGAAAATGGGAAAAACAAAGTGATTAAGTCAAATATAACTTAAAAATAGTAACTCAAAGAAAATATGACAACAATATACCAAAAATAAATCAAATAAATGAAAAACATACACTTGAGAACAAACTGGATAAAAAACACACGCACACATGAGAAGCGAGTCAAGGATAAAAGAGAGAATTTTCGATACATAGAGATGATAAATAATCGTGTTACAATAAATAAACAATAATTAAAGCAAAAAAACCAACTAATTAAATACTAACATAACAAAAAATAAGAAAGCTAATATAAAGTTATGAAATTATAAAGCTAAGGAAAAGATAACTAAAAACATAAAGTAGTAAGAAAAAAATTAAGTGATTAGGTCAAATATAACACAAAAATTGGAACTCAAAGAAAATATGACAACAAAATAACAAATCTAAATCAAATAAATTAAAAACATACATGAGAAGAAACTGGATGAAAAACACACACACACATGAGAAGGGAGTCAAGGATAAAAGAGAGAATTTCTGATACATAGAGATGATAAATAATAAGTGTTACAATAAATAAACAATAATTAAAGCAAAAAAATCAACTAATTAAATATTAATATAACAAACAATAAGAAAGCTAATATAAATATATGAAATTATAAAGCTAAGGAAAAATAACTAAAAACATAAAGTAGTAAGAAAAAAATTAACTGATTACGTCAAATATAACACAAAAATAGTAACTCAAAGAAAATATGACAACAAAGTAACAAATCTAAATCAAATAAATTAAAAACATACACTTGAGAATAAACTGGTTAAAAAACACACACACATGAGAAGGGAGTCAAGGATAAAAGAGAGAATTTTCTGATACATAGAGAAGATAAATAATAAGTGTTACAATAAATAAACAATAATTAAAGCAAAAAAATCAACTAATTAAATACTAACATAAAAAATAATAAAAGAGCTTATATAAAGTTATGAAGTTATAAAGCAAAGGAAAAGGGGTAAGACAAAGTGATTCAGTCAAATATAACAAAAAAATTGGAACTAATTAAAAGAGAAAAAGGAGATAATTTTCTTATACATATAGAGGATAAATCATAAATGTTACAATAAATAAACAAAAATTAAAGCAAAAAAATCAAGTAATTAAATATTAACATAAAAAATAATAAGAAAGCTAATATAAAGTTATGAAATTATAAAGCTAAGGAAAAGATAACTAAAAACATAAAGTAGTAAGGAAAAAATTAAGTGATTAGGTCAAATATAACACAAAAATTGGAACTCAAAGAAAATATGACAACAAAATAACAAATCTAAATCAAATAAATTAAAAACATACATGAGAAGAAACTGGATGAAAAACACACACACACATGAGAAGGGAGTCAAGGATAAAAGAGAGAATTTCTGATACATAGAGATGATAAAAAATAAGTGTTACAATAAATAAACAATAATTAAAGCAAAAAAAATCAACTAATTAAATATTAATATAACAAACAATAAGAAAGCTAATATAAATATATGAAATTATAAAGCTAAGGAAAAAATAACTAAAAACATAAAGTAGTAAGAAAAAAATTAACTGATTACGTCAAATATAACACAAAAATAGTAACTCAAAGAAAATATGACAACAAAGTAACAAATCTAAATCAAATAAATTAAAAACATACACTTGAGAATAAACTGGTTAAAAACACACACACATGAGAAGGGAGTCAAGGATAAAAGAGAGAATTTTCTGATACATAGAGAAGATAAATAATAAGTGTTACAATAAATAAACAATAATTAAAGCAAAAAAATCAACTAATTAAATACTAACATAAAAAATAATAAAAGAGCTTATATAAAGTTATGAAGTTATAAAGCAAAGGAAAAGGGGTAAGACAAAGTGATTCAGTCAAATATAACAAAAAAATTGGAACTAATTAAAAGAGAAAAAGGAGATAATTTTCTTATACATATAGAGGATAAATCATAAATGTTACAATAAATAAACAAAAATTAAAGCAAAAAAATCAATTAATTAAATAATAACATAAAAATAATAAGAAAGCTAATATAAAGTTATGAAATTATAAAGCTAAGGAAAAGATAACTAAAAACATAAAGTAGTAAGGAAAAAATTAAGTGATTAGGTCAAATATAACACAAAAATTGGAACTCAAAGAAAATATGACAACAAAATAACAAATCTAAATCAAATAAATTAAAAACATACATGAGAAGAAACTGGATGAAAAACACACACACACATGAGAAGGAGTCAAGGATAAAAGAGAGAATTTCTGATACATAGAGATGATAAATAATAAGTGTTACAATAAATAAACAATAATTAAAGCAAAAAAATCAACTAATTAAATATTAATATAACAAACAATAAGAAAGCTAATATAAATATATGAAATTATAAAGCTAAGGAAAAAATAACTAAAAACATAAAGTAGTAAGAAAAAATTAACTGATTACGTCAAATATAACACAAAAATAGTAACTCAAAGAAAATATGACAACAAAGTAACAAATCTAAATCAAATAAATTAAAAACATACACTTGAGAATAAACTGGTTAAAAACACACACACATGAGAAGGGAGTCAAGGATAAAAGAGAGAATTTTCTCGATACATAGAGAAGATAAATAATAAGTGTTACAATAAATAAACAATAATTAAAGCAAAAAAATCAACTAATTAAATACTAACATAAAAATAATAAAAGAGCTTATATAAAGTTATGAAGTTATAAAGCAAAGGAAAAGGGGTAAGACAAAGTGATTCACCAAATATAACAAAAAAATTGGAACTAATTAAAAGAGAAAAAGGAGATAATTTTCTTATACATATAGAGGATAAATCATAAATGTTACAATAAATAAACAAAAATTAAAGCAAAAAAATCAATTAATTAAATATTAACATAAAAAATAATAAGAAAGCTAATATAAAGTTATGAAATTATAAAGCTAACGGAAAGTTTATAACTAAAAACATAAAGTAGTAAGAAAAAAATTAACTCATTAAGTCAAATATAACCCAAAAATAGTAACTCAAAGAAAATATGACAACAAAATAACAAATCTAAATCAAATAAATTAAAAACAAACACTTGAAAAGAAACTGGATAAAAAAAAAAACACAAAGACACACACACACACACACACACACATAAGAAAAAAGTCACACATAAGAAGAAAATCAGGGATAAAGGAGATAATTTTCTTATACATATAGATGATAAATCATAAGTGTTACAATAAATAAACAATAATTAAAGAAAAAAATCAACTAATTAAATATTAACATGACATATAATAAGAAAGCTAATATAAAGTTATGAAATTATAAAGCTAAGCAAAAGATAACTAAAAACATAAAGTAGTAAGAAAAAAATTAACTGATTAAGTCAAATATAACCCAAAAATAGTAACTCAGAGAAAATATGACAACAAAATAACAAATCTAAATCAAATAAATTAAAAACATACACTTGAGAAGAAACTGGATAAAACACACACACACACATGAGAAGGGAGTCAAGGATAAAAGAGAGAATTTTTTGATAGATAGAGATGATAAATAATAAGTGTTACAATATATAATAAGTGTAACATAAAAATAAGAAAAAAGCTAATTTAAAGTTATGAAGTTATAAAGCTAAGGAAAAGGGGTAAGAGAAAGTGATTAAGTCAAATATAACGAAAAATAGTAACTCAAAGAAAATATGACAACAATATAACAAAACTAAATCAAATAATTTAAAAACATACACATGAGAAGAAATACGATATAAAACACACACAAACACATGAGATGGGAGTCAAGGAAAAAAGACAGAATTTTCTGATACATATAGATGATAAATAATAAGTGTGGCATTAAATAAACAATAATTAAAGCAAAAAAATCAACTAATTAAATATTAACATAACAAATAATAAGAAAGCTAATATAAAGTTATGAAATTATAAAGGTAAGGAAAAGATAACTAAAAACATAAACAAGACAATGAATTGTAAGAAATAAATTAAGTGATTAAGTAACAGAAAAATAGTAACTCAAACAAAATATGACAACAAAATAACAAACCTAAATCAAATAAATTAAAAACATACACTTGAGAAGAAACAGGAAAAAACACACACACACCTGAGAAGAGAGTCAAGGATAAATGAGAGAATTTTCGATATATAGACATGGTAAATAATAAGAGTTACATTAAATAAACAATAATTAAAGCAAAAAAATCAACTAATTAAACATTAACATAACAAATAATAAGAAAGCTAATATAAAGTTATGAAATTATAAAACTAAGGAAAAGATCACTAAAAATATAAAGTAGTAAGAAAAAAATTAAGTGATTAAGTCAAATATAACGCAAAAATAGTAACTCAAAGAAAATATGACAACAAAATAAAAAATCTAAATCAAATAAATTAAAAACAGAAGAAACTGGATAAAAAACACACACACACACATGAGAAGGGAGTTAAGGATAAACGAGAGAATTTTCTCGATACACGAGGTGATAAATAATAAGTGTTACAATAAATATACAATAATTGAAGAAAAAAATCAACTAATTAAATATTAACATAACAAATAATAAGAAAGCTAATATAAAGTTATGAAATTATAAAGCTAAGGAAAAGATAACTAAAAACATAAAGTAGTAAGAAAAAAATTACCTGATTAAGTCAAATATAACCCAAAAATAGTAACTCAAAGAAAATATGACAACAAAATAACAAATCTAAATCAAATAAATTTAAAACATACACTTGAGAAGAAACTGGTTAAAAAAAAAACACAAACACACACACACACATAAGAAGAAAGTCAGGGATAAATGAGATAATTTTCTTATACAGATGATAAATCATAAGTGTTACAATAAATAAACAATAATTAAAGTAAAAAAATCAACTAATTAAATATTAACATAACAAATAATAAGAAAGCTAACATAAAGTTATGAAATTATAAAGCTAAGGAAAAGATAACTAAAAACATAAAGTAGTAAGAAAAACAATTAACTGATTAAGTCAAATATAACCCAAAAATAGTAACTCAAAGAAAATATGACAACAAAATAACAAATCTAAATCAAATAAATTAAAAACATACACTTGAGAAGAAACTGGATAAAAAACACACACACACATGAGAAGGGAGTCAAGGATAAAAGAGAGAATGATAAATAATAAGTGTTACAATAAATAATCAATAATTAAAGCAAAAAATCAACTAATTAAATAGTAACATAACAAATAAGAAAAAAGCTAATATAAAGTTATGAAGTTATAAAGCTAAGGAAAAGGGGTAAGAGAAAGTGATTAAGTCAAATATAACAGAAAAATAGTAACTCAAAGAAAATATGACAACAATATAACAAAACTAAATCAAATAATTTAAAAACATACACATGAGAAGAAATAGGATATAAAACACACACAAACACATGAGAAGGGAGTCAAGGAAAAAAGACAGAATATTGTGATACATATAGATGATAAATAATATGTGTGACATTAAATAAACAATAATTAAAGCAAAAAAAATCAACTAATTAAATATTAACATAACAAATAATAAGAAAGCTAATATAAAGTTATGAAATTATAAAGCTAAGGAAAATATAACTAAAAACATAAACAAGACAATGAATTGTACGAAATAAATTAAGTGATTAAGTCAAATATAACAGAAAAATAGTAACTCAAACAAAATATGACAACAAAATAACTAAGCTAAATCAAATAAATTCAAAACATACACTTGAGAAGAAACAGGAAAAAAACACACACACACCGGAGAAGAGAGTCAAGAATAAAGGAGAGAATTTTCTGATACATAGACATGATAAATAATAAGTGTTATATTAAATAAACAATAATTAAAGCAAAAAAATCAACTAATTAAATATTAACATAAAAAATAATAAGAAAGCTAATATAAAGTTATGAAATTATAAAGCTAAGGAAACCAACTAATTAAATATTTGCCAGCTTCCTCCATTTGTGCCCTGAACCCTAAACCACCCAAAATCGTAAACCCTAAACCGACATGGGCCTTTTCGGCCTACTTGAGGTGATAGGAACACGAACTTTTCAACATCTCGGAATTGCGTGGAAACTCACCCACCCTCCTCATTTTTCATTAGGATTCCAGAATGCCTAAAATTGTTGCGATATTCCTCTGTTTGGTCCCTGAATGGCCACATGGGCCATTTGGGCCTACTTGACGTGAAAGGAACACGAACTTTTTGGAACTCTCGCAATTGCGTGGCAACTCACCCATCCTCCTCACTTTCATGAGGATTCCAGAATGCCTAAAATTATTGCGAGATTCCTCCCTTTGGGCCCTAAACCCTAAACCCTAAACCCTAAACCCACATGGGCATTTGGCCTACTTGAGGTGATAAACACGAACTTTTTCAACATCTCGGAATTGTGTGGAAACTCACCCACCCTCCTCATTTTTCACGAGGATTCCAGAATGCATAAAATTGTTGCGAGACTCCCCCGTTTCGGCCCTAAACCCCTAAACCCTAAACCCTAAACCCTAAACTCTAAACAAACCCTAAACCCACATGGGTCATTTGGGACTACTTGAGGTGACAGGAACACGAACATTTTCAACATCTCGGAATTGCGTGGCAACTCACCCACCCTCCTCATTTTTCATTAGGATTCCGAATGCCTAAAATTGTTGTGAGATTCCTTCGTTTGGGCCTCGAACCCTGAACTTTAAACCCTAAACCCCTAAACCCTAAAACCACATGGGCCATTTGGCCTACTTGAGGTGACAGGAACACGAACTTTTTAACCATCTCGGAATTGCGTGGAAACTCACCCACCCTCCTCATTTTTCACGAGGATTCCAGAATGAAAATTGTTGCGAGATTCCCCCGTTTCGGCCCTAAACCCCTAAACCCTAAACTCTAAACAAACCCTAAACCCACATGGGCCATTTGGGCCTACTTGAGGTGATAGGAACACGAACTTTTTCAACATCTCGGAATTGCGTGGAAACTCACCCACCCTCCTCATTTTTCATTAGGATTCCAGAATGCCTAAAATTAATGCGATATTCCTCTGTTTGGTCCCTGAACGGCCACATGGGCCATTTGGGCCTACTTGACGCGAAAGGAACATGAACTTTTGGAACTTTCGCAATTGCGTGGCAACTCACCCATCCTCCTCACTTTCATGAGGATTCCAGAATGCCTAAAATTATTGCGAGATTCCTCCCTTTGGGCCCTAAACCCTAAACCCACATGAGCCATTTGGGCCTACTTGAGGTGATAAACACGAACTTTTTCAACATCTCGGAATTGCGTGGCAACTCACCCACCCTCCTCATTTTTCATGAGGATTCAAGAATGCCTAAAAAAATTTTTGCCAGCTTCCTCCGTTTGTGCCCTGAACCCTAAACCACCCTAAACCGTAAACCCTAAACCCCTAAACCATAAACCCACATGGGCCATTTGGGCGTACATGAGGTGACAGGAACACGAACGTTTTCAACATCTCGGAATTGCGTGGAAACTCACCCACCCTCCTCATTTTTCATGAGGATTCTAGAATGCCTAAAATTTTTGCGAGAGTCCTCCGTTTGCGCCCTGAACCCTAAACCCTAAACCCACATGGGTCATTTGGTCCTACTTGAGGTGACAGAACACAAACTTTTTCGAACATCTCGGAATTACGTGGAAACTCACCCACTGTCCTCATTTTTCATGAGGATTCCATAATGCCAAAAATTGTTGCGAGATTCCTCCGTTTGGGCCGTGAACCCCTAAACCCCTAAAACCCTAAACCCTAAACCCTAAACCCCTAAAACCCTAAACTCTAAACTCTAAACCCTTAAACCGTAGACCCTAAACCCACATTGGCCATTTGGGCTTTACTTGAGGTGACATGAAAACGAACTTTTTTTGCGTGAAACTCACCCACCCTCCTCATTTTTCACGAGGATTCCAGAATGCATAAAATTGTTGCGAGATTCCCCCGTTTCGGCCCTAAACCCCTAAACCCTAAACCCTAAACTCTAAACACACCCTAAACCCACATGGGCCATTTGGGCCTACTTGAGGTGATAGGCACACGAAAATTTTCAACATCTCTAATTGCGTGGCAACTCACCCACCCTCCTCATTTTTCATGAGGATTCCGTAATGCCTAAAATTGTTGTGAGATTCCTTCGTTTGGGCTCGAACCCCGAACTTTAAACCCTAAACCCCTAAACCCTAAAACCACATGGGCCATTTGGCCTACTTGAGGTGACAGAACACGAACTTTTGAACATCTCGTAATTGCGTGGAAACTCACCCACCCTCCTAATTTTTAATGAGGATTTCGTAATGCCTAAAATTGTTGCGAGATTCCCCCGTTTGGTCCCTAAACGGCAACATGGGACAATTGGGCCTACTTGAGGAGAAAGGAACACGAACATTTTCGAACTCTCGCAATTGCGTGGCAACTCACCCATCCTCCTCACTTTCATGACGATTCCAAAATGCCTTAAATTATTGCGAGATTTCTTCCTTTGGGCCCTAAACCCCTAAACCCTAAACCCACATGGGCCATTTGGGCCTAGTTGAGGTGATAGGCACACGAAAATTTTCAACATCTCGGAATTGCGTGGCAACTCACCCACCCTCCTCATTTTTCATGAGGATTCCGTAATGCCTAAAATTGTTGTGAGATTCCTTCGTTTGGGCCTGAACCCTAAACTTTAAACCCTAAACCCCTAAACACTAAAACCACATGGGCCATTTGGGCCTACTTGAGGTGACAGGAACACAAACTTTTTCAATATCTCTAATTGCGTGGAAACTCACCCACCCTCCTAATTTTTAATGAGGATTCCGTAATGCCTAAAATTGTTGCGATATTCCTCCTGCTTGGTCCCCGAAAGGCCACATGGGCCATTTGGGCCTACTTGAGGTGAAAGGAACACGAACTTTTCGCACTCACACAATTGCGTGGCAACTCACCCATCCTCCTCACTTTCATGAGGATTCCGAATGCCTTAAATTATTGCGAGATTCCACCCTTTGGGCCCTAAACCCTAAACCCACATAGGCCATTTGGGCCTACTTGAGGTGACAGAACACAAACTTTTTCAACATCTCGGAATTGCGTGGCAACTCGCCCACCCTCCTCATTTTTCATGAGGATTCCAGAATGCCTAAAATTATTGCCAGCTTCCTCCGTTTGTGCCCTGAACCCTAAACCCACATGGGCCGTTTGGGCCTACTTGAGGTGACAGGAACACGAAAATTTTCAACACCTCAGAATTGCGTGGAAACTCACCCACCATCCTCATTTTTCATGAGGATTCCAGAATGCTTAAAATTGTTGCGAGATTCCTCTGTTTCGGCCCTAAACCCCTAAACCCTAAACCCTAAACTCTAAACAAACCCTAAACCCACATGGGCCATTTGGGCCAACGTGAGGTGACAGGAACCCTAACTTTTTCAACATCTCGGAATTGCATGGAAACTCACGCACCCTCCTCATTTTTCATGAGGATTCCAGAATAAACTCACCTACACTCGTCATTTTTCATGAGGATTCCGAATGACTAAAATTGTTGCGAGATTCCCTGTTTGGGCCCTGAACCATAAACCCTAAACCCTAATCTCTAAACCCCTAAACCCTAAACGCTAAACCCTAAATGATATGATTCCCGAAAGAAAGGGATGATTGGATCAACTAGGAAAGGAATTTCAGACCAAAATTCAAATTCCAAAGACGTCCCCGATAAGAACCGAATGTATCTCACACTATATACCTTGGATTTGAGTGATTCTAAAACGAGGCGAAATATGGCTTTCTGAAACGCGATTTTGGCTCAAGAAACGTCGAAAAACCCTAAAAGGCTATATAAAATTGTTGCGAGATTCCCCCCGTCAGGGGCCTTGAACCCTAAACCCCAAACCCTAAACCCACATGGGCCATTTGGGACTATTTGAGGTGACAGTAACACGAACTTTTTCAAGATCTCTGAATTGCGTGGCAACTTACCCACCCTCCTCATTTTTCATGAAGATTCCAGAATGCCTAAAATTGTTGCGCGATTCCTCCGTTTGGGCCTACTTGAGGTGACAGGAACAAGAACTTTTTCAACCTATTGGAATTGTGTGGAAACTCACCCACCTTCCTCATTTTTCATGACGATTCCAGAATGCCTAAAATTGTTGCGAGATTCCTCCTTTCTTGCCCTGAACCCTAAACCTTAAAACCTAAACCCTAAACCCACAAGGGCCTACTTGAGGTGACAGAACACGAACTTTTTCAAATATCTAATTGCGTGGAAGCTCACCCACCCTCCTCATATTTCATGAGGATTCCGTAATGCCTAAAATTGTTGTGAGATTCCTCCGTTTGGCCCTTGACCGGCCACATGGGCAATTTGGCCTACTTGAGGTGACAGAACACGAACTTTTTCAACATCTCTAATTGCGTGGAAACTCACCCACCCTACTCATTTTTCATGAGGATTCCAAAATGCCTAAAATTGTTGCGAGATTCCTCCGTTTGGGCCCTGAACCCTAAGACCTAAACCCTAAACCCTAAACCCTATAAACCCTAAACCCACATGGGCCATTTGGGCCAACTTGAGGTGACAGGAACACGAACTTTTTCAACATCTCGAATTGCGATGATACTCACCCACCCTCCTCATTTTTCATGAGGATTCCAGAATAAACTCACCTACCCTCCTCATTTTTCATGAGGATTCCAGAATGCCTAAAATTTTTGCAAGATTCCTCTGTTTAGCCTAAACGGCCACATGGTCCCTACTTGAGGTAACAGGAACATGAACTTTTTCAACATCTCGGAATTGCGTGGAAACTCACCCACCCTCCTCATTTTTCATGACGATTCCATAATGCATATAATTGTTGCGAGATTCCTCCATTTGGGCCCTGAACTTTAACATGGGCCATTTGGGACTACTTGAGGTGACAGAACACAAACTTTTCAACATCTCAGAATTGCGTGGAAACTCACCCACCCTCCTCAATTTTCAAGAGGATACCAGAATGCCTAAAATTGTTGCGAGATTCCTCCGTTTGGGCCCTGAACCCTAAACCCTAAAACCTAAACCCCTAAACACGTAAACCTTAAACCCTAAACTTTAAACCCTCCTCATTTTTCATGAGGATTCCAGAATTCGTAAAATTGTTGCGAGAGTCCTCCTTTTGAGCCCTGAACCCTAAACCCTAAACTTTAAACCCTAAACCCCTAAACCCTAAACCCTAAACCCACCTGGGCCATTTGGGCCTACTTGATGTGAAAGGAACGCGAACTTTTTCAACATATCGGAATTGCGCGGAAACTCACCCACCCTCCTCATTTTTCTTGAGGATTCCAGAATGCCTAAAATTGTTGCGAGATTCCTCCATTTGGGCCCTGAACCCTAAGACCTAAACCCTAAACCCTAAACCCCTAAACCCTATAAACCCTAAACCCACATGGGCCATTTGGGCCAACTTGAGGTGACAGGAACACGAACTTTTTCAACATCTCGGAATTGCGATGATACTCACCCACCCTCCTTATTTTTCATGAGGATTCCAGAATAAACTCACCTACCCTCCTCATTTTACATGAGGATTCCAGAATGCCTAAAATTTTTGCAAGATTCCTCTGTTTAGCCTAAACGGCCACATGGGCCCTACTTGAGGTAACAGGAACACAGACTTTTTCAACATCTCGGAAATGCGTGGAAACTCACCCACCCTCCTCTTTTTTCATGTGGATTCCAGAATGGCAAAAATTGTTGCGAGATTCCTCCATTTGGGCCTTGAACTGCAACATGGGCCATTTGGGCCTACTTGAGGTCAAAGGAACACGAACTTTTTCAACATCTCGGAATTGCGTGGCAACTCACCCACCCTCCTCATTTTTCATGAGGATTCCAGAATGCCTAAAATTTAGCGAGATTCCTCCTTTCTGGCCCTGAACCCTAAACCTTAAAACCTAAACCCCTAAACCCTAAACCCACATGGTCCACTTGGGCCTACTTGAGGTGAAAGGAACACGAATTTTTCAACCTCTCGAATTGCGTGGAAACTCACCCACCTTCCTCATTTTCCATGAGGATTCCGTAATGCCTAAAATTGTTGCGAGATTCCTCCGTTTGGGCCCCGAACCCTAAACCTTAAAACCTAAACCCCTAAACCCGTAAACCCACATGGGCCATTTGGGCCAACTTGAGGTGAAAGGAACACGAATTTTTTCAACATATCAGAATTGCGTGGAAACTCACCCACCCTCCTCATTTTTCATGAGGATTCCAGAATGCCTAAAATTGTTGCGAGATTCCTCCATTTGGGCCCTGAACGGCCACATGGGCCATTTGGGCCTACTTGAGGTGACAGGAACACGAACTTTTGAACATCTCGAAATTTGGTGGAAACTAACCCACCCTCCTCATTTTACATGACGATTCCAGAATGCCTAAAATTGTTGCGAGATTCCTCCGTTTGGGCCCTGAACCCTAAACCCTAAAACCTAAACCCCTAAACACGTAAACCTTAAACCCTAAACTTTAAACCCTCCTCATTTTTCATGAGGATTCCAGAATTCGTAAAATTGTTGCGAGAGTCCTCCTTGAGCCCTGAACCCTAAACCCTAAACTTTAAACCCTAAACCCCTAAACCCTAAACCCTAAACCCACCTGGGCCATTTGGGCCTACTTGATGTGAAAGGAACGCGAACTTTTTCAACATCTCGGAATTGCGTGGAAACTCACCCACCCTCCTCATTTTTCATGAGGATTCCAGAATGCCTAAAATTGTTGCGAGATTCCTCCGTTTGGGCCCTGAACCCTAAGACCTAAACCCTAAACCCTAAACCCCTAAACCCTATAAACCCTAAACCCACATGGGCCATTTGGGCCAACTTGAGGTGACAGGAACACGAACTTTTTCAACATCTCTAATTGCGATGATACTCACCCACCCTCCTTATTTTTCATGAGGATTCCAATAAACTAACCCACCCTCCTCATTTTACATGACGATTCCAGAATGCCTAAAATTGTTGCGAGATTCCTCCGTTTATGCCTAAACGGCCACACGGGCCCTACTTGAGGTAACAGAATTACGAACTTTTTCAACGTATTGGAATTGCGTGGAAACTCACCCACCCTCCTCATTTTTCATGAGGATTCCAGAATGGCAAAAATTGTTGCGAGATTCCTCCATTTGGGCCTTGAACTGCAACATGGGCCATTTGGGCGTACTTGAGGTGACAGGAACACAAACTTTTTCAACATCTCATAATTGCGTGGAAACTCACCCATGCTCCTTAATTTTCAAGAGGATAACAGAATGCCTAAAATTGTTGCGAGATTCCTCCGTTTGGGCCCTGAACCCTAAAACCTAAACCCCTAAACCCGTAAACCCACATGGGCCATTTGTGCCTACTTGAGGTGAAAGGAACACGAATTTTTTCAACCTATCAGAATTGTGTGGAAACTCACCCACCTTCCTCATTTTCCATGAGGATTCCAGAATGCCTAAAATTGTTGCGAGATTCCTCCGTTTGGGCCCTGAACCCTAAACCCTAAAACCTAAACCCCTAAACTCGTAAACCCTAAACCCTAAACTTTAAACCCTCCTCATTTTTCATGAGGATTCCAGAATTCCTAAAATTGTTACGAGAGTCCTCCTTTTGAGCCCTGAACACTAAACCCTAAACTTTAAACCCTAAACCCCTATACCCTAAACCCTAAACCCACCTGGGCCATTTGGGCCTACTTGATGTGAAAGGAACACGAACTTTTTCAAGATCTCGGAATTGCGTGGCAACTCACCCACCCTCCTCATTTTTCATGAGGATTCCATAATGCCTAAAATTGTTGCGAGATTCCCCCGTTTGGGCCCTGAGCCCTAAACCGTAAACCCCTAAACCCTAAACCCACATGGGTCATTTGGGCCTACTTGAGGTGACAGGAACACGAACTTTTTCAAGATCTCGGAATTGCGTGCAATCTCACCCACCCTCCTCGTTTTTCATGAGGATTCCAGAATGCCTAAAATTGTTGCGAGATTCCCCCTTTTGAGCCTTGAACCCTAAACCTTAAACCCTAAACCCCTAAACCCTAAACCCTAAACCCTAAACCCACATGGGCCATTTAGGCGTACTTGAGGTGACAGGAACACGAACTTTTTCAACATCTCAGAATTGCGGGGAAACTCACCCACCCTCCTCATTTTTCATGAGGATTCCAGAATGCCTAAAATTGTTGCGAGTTTTTTAAACTCTCGCTATTGCGTGGCAACTCACCCATCCTCCTCATTTTTCATGAGGAGTCAAGAATGCCTAAAATATTTGCGAGATTCCCCTTTTTCGGCCCTGAACCATAAACCCTAAACTCTAAACCCCTAAACCCTAAACCCTAAACCCACATGGGCCAGTTGGGCCTACTTCAGGTGAAAGGAACACAAACTTTTTCAACATCTCGGAATTGCGTGGAAACTCACCCACCCTCCTCATTTTTCATGAGCATTCCATAATGCCTAAAATTGTTGCGCGATTCCTCCGTTTGGGCCCTGAACGGCCAGATGGGCCATTTGGGCCTACTTGAGGTGACAGGTACACGAACTTTTTCAACCTATCGGAATTGCGTGGAAACTCACCCACCCTCCTCATTTTTCATGAGGATTCCAGAATGCCTAAAATTGTTGCGAGATTCCTCCATTTGGGCCCCTAACAGCCACATGGGCCATTTGGGCCTACTAGAGGTGACAGGAACACGAACTTTTTCAACGTCTCAGAATTGCGTGGAAACTCACCCACCCTCCTCATTTTTCATGAGGATACCAGAATGCCTAAAATTGTTGCGAGATTCCTCCGTTTGGGCCCTGAACCCTAAACCCTAAAACCTAAACCCCTAAACCCTATACCCACATGGTCCATTTGTGCCTACTTGAGGTGAAAGGAACACGAATTTTTCAACATCTCGAATTGTGTGGAAACTCACCCACCTTCCTCATTTTCCATGAGGATTCCAGAATGCCTAAAATTGTTGCGAGATTCCTCCGTTTGGGCCCTGAACCCTAAACCCTAAAACCTAAACCCCTAAACCCGTAAACCCACATGGGCCATTTGTGCCTACTTGAGGTGAAAGGAACACGAATTTTTTCAACTTATCGGAATTGCGTGGCAACTCACCCACCCTCTTCATTTTTCATGAGGATTCCATAATGCCTAAAATTTTTGCGAGCTTCCTCCGTTTGGGCCCTGAGCCCTAAACCGTAAACCCCTAAACCCTAAACCCACATGGGTCATTTGGGCCTACTTGAGGTGACAGGAACACGAACTTTTTCAAGATCTCGGAATTGCGTGGCAACTCACCCACCCTCCTCATTTTTCATGAGGATTCCAGAATGCCTAAAATTGTTGCGAGATTCCCCCTTTTGAGCCTTGAACCCTAAACCTTAAACCCTAAACCCCTAAACCCTAAACCCTAAACCCACATGGGCCATTTGGGCGTACTTGAGGTGACAGGAACACGAACTTTTTCAACATCTCAGAATTGCGGGGAAACTCACCCACCCTCCTCATTTTTCATGAGGATTCCGTAATGCCTAAAATTGTTGCGAGATTCCTCGGTTTGGTCCCCGAACGGCCACATGGGCCATTTGGGCCTACTTGAGGTGAAAGGAACAAGAACATTTTCAACTCTCGCTATTGCGTGGCAACTCACCCATCCTCCTCATTTTTCATGAGGATTCAAGAATGCCTAAAATATTTGCAAGATCCCCTTTTTCGGCCCTGAACCATAAACCCTAAACTCTAAACCCCTAAACCCTAAACCCTAAACCCACATGGGCCAGTTGGGCCTACTTCAGGTGAAAGAAACACAAACTTTTTCAACATCTCGGAATTGCGTGGAAACTCACCCACCCTCCTCATTTTTCATGAGCATTCCATAATGCCTAAAATTGTTGCGTGATTCCTCCGTTTGGGCCCTGAACGGCCACATGGGCCATTTGGGCCTACTTGAGGTGACAGGAACACGAACTTTTTTAAACTCTCGCTATTGCGTGGCAACTCACCCATCCTCCTCATTTTTCATGAGGAGTCAAGAATGCCTAAAATATTTGCGAGATTCCCCTTTTTGGCCCCTGCTAAATCCCTAAACTATAAACCCTAAACCCACATGGGCCATTTGGGCCTACTTGAGGTGAAAGGAACACGAACTTTTTCAAGATCTCGGGATTGCCACGCAATCCAGAATGCCTAAAATTGTTGCGCGATTCCTCCGTTTGGGCCCTGAACGGCCACATGGGCCATTTGGGCCTACTTGAGGTGACAGAATTACGAACTTTTTCAATGTATCGGAATTGCGTGGAAACTCACCCACCCTACTCATTTTTCATGAGGATTCCATAATGCCTAAAATTGTTGCGAGATTCCCCCGTTTAGCCCAAACGGCCACATGGGCCCTACTTTAGGTAACAGGAACATGAACTTTTTCAACATCTCGGAATTTCGTGGAAACTCACCCACCCTCCTCATTTTTCATGAGTATTCCGTAATGCCTAAAATTGTTGTGAGATTCCTCTGTTTTTTCGATATTTCTTCGTTTCGTATCTCCGCATTCCCTTATCGTTTTTGGTGTTTCTTGAGCCAAAATCGCGTTTGAAAGCCATATTTCGCCTTGTTTTGAAATCGATCAAGTCCGAGGTCTCAGAGCATGAGATACGTGCTGTTCTTTCAGGTCGTGCTGGAGCCTGAAATTTTCGGTATGAAATTCCATTCCTAGTTGATCCAATAATCCTTTTCTTTCGGGAATCATATCAAAAAGTTCGTGTTCCTCTTACCTCAAGTAGGCTCAAATGGCCCATGTGGCCGTTCAGGCCCAAACGGAGGAATCTCGCAAAAAATTTAGGTATTCTGGAATCCTCATGAAAAATGAAGAGGGTGGGTGAGTTTCCACGCAATTCTGAGATGTGGAAAAAGTTCGTGTCCTGTCACCTCAAGTAGGCATTAGGGTTTAGGGGTTTTGGGTTTAGGGTTCAGAGCCCAAACAGAGGAATCTCGCAACAATTTTAGGCATTCTGGAATACTCATGAAAAATTAGGAGGGTGGGTGAGTAGCACGCAATTACGAGATGTAGAAAAAGTTCGTGTTCCTGTCACCTCAAGTAAGCCCAACTGGCCGATGTTGCCGTTCAAGGACCAAACAGAGGAATCTCGCAACAATTTTAGGCATTCTGAATCCTCATGAAAAATGAGGAGCGTGGGTGAGTTTCCATGCAATTTCAGATGTTGAAAAAGTTCGTGTTCCTGTCACCTCAAGTAGGCCAAATGGCCCATGTGGCTTAGGGTTTAGGGTTTAAGGTTTAGGATTTAGGGTCCAAACGGAGGAATCTCGCAACAATTTTAGGCATTTTGGAATCCTCGTGAAAAATGAGGAATGCGGGTGAGTTTCCACGCAATTCCGGTACGTTGAAAAAGTTCGTGTTCCTGTGACCTAAGTAGGCCCAAATGGCCCATGTGGGCTTAGGGATTATGGTTTAGGGTTTAGGGTTCAGGGGCCAAACATAAAGCAAAGGAAAAGAAAACTAATAATAAACAAGACATAAGTAGTAAGAAAAAAAATTAAGTGATTAAGTCAAATATAACTTATCTTCATATTTTCCTCTCCACAAGTATCTCTTCTCCACTTCAATCTTTTTGCTAATGACAAATAAGGGGGAGAGAAGGGCAAGAAAAATATGCTGGCTAACATATTTTCATACTCATACATATTTTTCTTAAAGTATTTGCCATCATCAAAAAGGGGAGAATGTTAGTTATGCTTTTGATGACAAATATGCTTAGTTTTGATGACAATAAGAGGAGAAAATTTATATACTTCATTTATCTTCTACTTTGGTTAACTCTTATAATATAATGTAGATGTGAAGTTTATTTATGAAGAATGATTTAGAACCATAAACCCTAAACCCTAAACTCTAAACCCCTAAACCCTAAACCCACATGGGCCATTTGGGCCTACTTGAGGTGAAAGGAACACGAACTTTTTCAAGATCTCGGAATTGCGTGGCAACTCACCCACCCTCCTAATTTTTCATGAGGATTCCAGAATGCCTAAAATTGTTGCGAGATTCCCCCGTTTGGGCCCTGTGCCATAAACCCTAAACCCCTAAACCCTAAACCCACAAGGGACATTTGGGCCTACTTGAGGTGACAGGAACACGAACTTTTTAAACGTATCGGGAATTGCGTGGAAACTCAACCACCTTCCTCATTTTCCATGAGGATTCCAGAATGCCTAAAAAACTTGCGAGATTCCTCCGTTTGGGCCATGAACCCTAAACCCTAAAACCTAAACCCCTAAACCCCTAAACCCTAAACCCTAAAATCCACATGGGCCATTTGTGCCTACTTGAGGTGAAAGGAACACGAACTTTTTCAACATCTCGGAATTGCATGGAAACTCACCCGCCCTCCTCATTTTTTATGAAAATTCCAGAATGCCTAAAATTGTTGCGTGATTCCTCCGTTTGGACACTGAACCCTAAACCTTAAATCCTAAACCCACATGGGCCATTTGGGCCTACTTGAGGTGACAGGAACTCAAAATTTTTCAACATCTCAGAATTGCGTGGAAACTCACCCAGCCTCCTCATTTTTCTTGAGGATTCCAGAATGACTAAAATTATTACGAGATTCCTCTGTTTGGTCCCTAAACGTCCACATGGGCCATTTGGGCCTACTTGATGTGAGAGGAACACGAACTTTTTCAAGATCTCGGAATTGCGTGGCAACTCACCCACGCTCCTCATTTTTCACGAGTTTTCCAAAATGCTTAAAATTGTTGCGAGATTCCCCCGTTTGGGCCCTGAACCCTAAACCCCAAACCCTAAACCCACATGGGCCATTTGGGCCTACCTGCGGTTACAGGGAACACGAACTTTTTCAACATCTCGGAATTGCATGGAAACTCATCCACCGTCCTCATTTTTTATGAAGATTGCAGAATGCCTAAAATTGTTGCCTGATTCCTTCGTTTGGACCCTGAACCCTAAACCTTCAACCCTAAACCCTAAACCCACATGGGCCATTTGGGCCTACTTGAGGTCACAAGAACACAAACTTTTTCGACATCTCGCAATTGCGTGGAAAATCACCCACCCACCTCATTTTTCATGAGGATTCCAAAATGGCTAAAATTGTTGCGAGATTTTTCCGTTTGGGCCCTGATTTGCAACATGGGCCATTTGGGCCCACTTGAGGTGACAGGAACACGAACTTTTTCAACATCTCAGAATTGCATGGAAACTCACCCACCCTCCTCATTTTTCACGAGGATTCCAAAATGCTTAAAATTGTTGCGCCCGTTTGGGCCCTGAACCCTAAACCCAAAACCCACATGGGCCATTTGGGCCTACCTGAGGTGACAGGAACACGAACTTTTTCAACATCTCGGAATTGCATGGAAACTCACCCAGCCTCCTCATTTTTCTTGAGGATTCCAGAATGACTAAAATTATTGCGAGATTCCTCTATTTGGTTCCCAAAACGGCCACATGGGCCATTTGGGCCTACTTGAGGTGAGAGGAACACGAACTTTTTCAAGATCTCGAAATTGCGTGGCAACTCACCCACGCTCCTCATTTTTCACGAGGATTCCAAAATGCTTAAAATTGTTGCGAGATTCCCCGTTTGGGCCCTGAACCCTAAACCCACATGGGCCATTTGGGCCTACCTGAGGTTACAGGAACACGAACTTTTTCAACATCTCGGAATTGCATGGAAACTCACCCACCGTCCTCATTTTTTGTGAAGATTGTAGAATGCCTAAAATTGTTGCCTGATTCCTCCGTTTGGACATTGAACCCTAAACCTTCAACCCTAAGCCCTAAACCCACAAGGGCCATTTGGGCCTACTTGAGGTGACAGGAACACGAACTTTTTCAACAACTCGGAATTGCGTGGAAACTCACCCAACCTCCTCATTTTTCATGACGATTCCAGAATGCGTAAAATTGTTGCGAGATTCGTCCGTTTGGGCCCAGAACGGCCACATGGGCCATTTGGGCCTACTTGAGGTGAGAAGAACATGAACTTTTTAAAAATCTCGGAATTGCGTGGAAACTCACCCACCCTCCTCATTTTTTTTGAAGATTCCAGAATGCCTAAAATTGTTGCGAGATTACTCCTTTTGAGCCCTGAACCCTAAACCCTAAACCCACATGGGCCATTTGGGCCTACTTGAGGTGATAGGAACACAAACTTTTTCAACATCTCGGAATTGCGTGGAAACTCACCCACCCTCCTCATTTTTAATGAAGATTCCAGAATGCCTAAAATTGTTGCGAGATTCCTCCGTTTGGGCCCTGAACCCTAAACCCTAAACCCTAAACCGTAAACCCCTAAACTCGTAAACCATTAACCCTAAAACCCACATGGGCCATTTGGGCCTACTTGAGGTGACAGGAACACGAACTTTTTAAACGTATCGGAATTGCGTGGAAACTCACCCACCTTCCTCATTTTTCATGAGGATTACAGAATACCTAAAATTGTTGCGAGATATCACTTGGGCCATTTGGGCCTACTTGAGGTGACAGTAACATGAACTTTTTCAACCTATCGGAATTGTGTGGAAACTCACCCACCTTCCTCATTTTTCATGAGGATTCCAGAATGCCTAAAATTGTTGCGAGATTCCTCTGTTTGGTACCTGAACGGCCATTTGGGCTATTTGGGCCTACTTGAAGTGACATGAACACGAACTTTTTCAAACTCTCGCAATTGCGTGGAAACTCACCCACCCTCCTCATTTTTCATGAGGATTCCAGAATGCCTAAAATTCTTGCGAGATTCCCCTGTTTGGGCCCTGGACCATAATTCCTAAACCCTAAACTCTAAAGCCCTAAACCCCTAAACCCTAAACCCTAAACCCACATGGGCCATTTGGGCCTACTTGAGGTGAAAGGAACACGAACTTTTTCAAAATCTCGGAATTGCGTGGCAACTCACCCACCCTCCTCATTTTTCATGAGGATTCCAGAATGCCTAAAATTTTTGCGAGATTCCTCCGTTTGGGCCCTGAACCCTAAACCTTAAAACCTAAACCCCTAAACCCTAAACCCCTAAACCCTAAACCAACATGGTCCACTTGCGCCTACTTGAGGTGACAGGAACACAAACTTTTTCAACATCTCGGAATTGCGTGGAAACTCACCCACCCTCCTCATTTTTCATGAGGATTCCAGAATGCCTAAAATTGTTGCGAGATTCCTCTGTTTGGTCCCTGAACGGCCACATGGGCCATTTGGGCCTACTTGAGGTGACAGGTACACGAACTTTTTCAAACTCTCGCAATTGCGTGGCAACTCACCCACCCTCCTCATTTTTCATGAGGATTCAAGAATGCCTAAAATTGTTTCGAGATTCCCCGGGCCCCGCACCATAATTCCTAAACCCTAAACTCAAAAGCCCTAAAC
This sequence comes from Acacia pycnantha, assembly GCA_025563575.1. NCBI lineage: Eukaryota > Viridiplantae > Streptophyta > Magnoliopsida > Fabales > Fabaceae > Acacia > Acacia pycnantha. Next base: position 186,761 of record JAMWYP010000005.1, on the reverse strand, counting down.
CCTAAACCCACATGGGCCATTTGGGCCTACTTGAGGTGAAAGGAACACGAACTTTTTCAACATCTCGGAATTGCGTGGCAACTCACCCACCCTCCTCATTTTTCATGAGGATTCCAGAATGCCTAAATTTTTTGCGAGATTCCTCCGTTTGGGCCCTGAACCCTAAACCTTAAAACCTAAACCCTAAACCCACATGGGCCATTTGGGCCTACTTGAGATGACAGGAACACGAACTTTTTTAACATCTTAGAATTGTGTGGAAACTCACTTACCCTCCTCATTTTTCATGAGGATTCCAGAATGCCTAAAATTGTTGCGAGATTCCTCCGTTTGGGCCCTGAACGGCCACATGGGCCATTTGGGCCTACTTGAGGTGACAGGAACACAAACTTTTTCAACATCTCGGAATTGCGTGGCAACTCACCCACCCTCCTCATTTTTCATGAGGATTCCAGAATGCCTAAATTTTTTGCGAGATTCCTCCGTTTGGGCCCTGAACCCTAAACCTTAAAACCTAAACCCTAAACCCACATGGGCCATTTGGGCCTACTTGAGATGACAGGAACACGAACTTTTTTAACATCTTAGAATTGTGTGGAAACTCACTTACCCTCCTCATTTTTCATGAGGATTCCAGAATGCCTAAAATTGTTGCGAGATTCCTCCGTTTGGGCCGTGAACGGCTTTATGGGCCATTTGCGCCTACTTGAGGTGACAGGAACACAAACTTTTTCAACATCTCGGAATTGCGTGGCAACTTACCCACCCGCCTCATTTTTCATGAGGATTCCAGATTGCCTAAATTTGTTGCGAGATTCCTCCGTTTGGGCACTGAACCCTAAACCCTAAACCCACATGGGCCAGTTGGGCCTACTTGAGGTGAGAGGAACACAAACTTTTTCAACATCTCGGAATTGCGTGGCAACTCACCCACCCTCCTCATTTTTTACGAGGATTCCAGAATGCCTAAATTTGTTGCGAGATTCCTCTGTTTGGGCCCTGAACCCTAAACCTTAAAACCTAAACCCTAAACCCACATGGGCCATTTGGGCCTACTTTAGGTGACATGAGCACGAACTTTTTCAAACTCTTGCAATTGCGTGGCAACTCACACACCCTCCTCATTTTTCATGAGGATTCAAGAATGCCTAAAATATTTGTGAGATTCCCCTGTTTGTTTGGGCCCTGAACCATAAACCCTAAACCCTAAACTCTAAAGCCCTAAACCCTAAACCCCTAAACCTACATGGGCCATTTGGGCCTACTTGAGGTGAAAGGAACACGAACTTTTTCAACATCTCGGAATTGCGTGGCAACTCACTCACCCTCATTTTTCATGAGGATTCCAGAATGCCTAAATTTTTTGCGAGATTCCTCCGTTTCGGCCCTTAACCCTAAACCTTAAAACCTAAACCCTAAGCCACATTTGGGCCTACTTGAGTTTGAACACGAACTTTTTCAACATCTCGGAATTGCGTGGCAACTCACCCACCGTCCTCATTTTTCATGAGGATTCCACAATGCCTAAATTTTTTGCGAGATTCCTCCATTTGGGCCCTGAACCCTAAACCTTAAAACCTAAACCCTAAGCCACATGGGCCATTTGGGCTACTTGAGGTGACAGGAACACGAACTTTTTCAACATCTCGGAATTGCGTGGAAACTCACCCACCCTCCTCATTTTTCATGAGGATTCCAGAATGCCTAAAATTGTTGTGAGATTCCTCTGTTTGGTCCCTGAACGGCCACATCGGCCATTTGGGCCTACTTGAGGAGGTGACAGGAACATGAACTTTTTCTACATCTCGTAATTGCGTGAACTTTTTCTACATCTCGTAATTGCGTGCTACTCACCCACCCTCCTCATTTTTCATGAGTATTCTAGAATGCCTAAAATTGTTGCGAGATTCCCTCGTTTGGGCCTGAACCCTAAACCCTAAACCCACATGGGCCATTTTGGCCTACTTGAGGTGACAGGAACACGAACTTTTTCAACATCTGGAAACTCACCCACCCTCCTCATGAGGATTCCAGAATGCCTAAAATTGTTGCGAGATTCCTCCGTTTGGGCCGTGAACGGCTTTATGGGCCATTTGGGCCTACTTGAGGTGACTGAACACGGACTTTTTCTACATCTCGGAATTGCGTGGCAACTCACCCACCCTCCTCATTTTTTACGAGGATTCCAGAATGAATAAAATTGTTGCGAGATTCCCTCGTTTTCCACGTAGGGCATTTGGGCATAATTGAGGCCCAAAGAACACAGTTTTTTCAACGTCTCTCGGAATTGTGTGAAAACTCACTTACCCTCCTTATCTTTCTTGAGGATTCCAGAACTTCAAAAACTGTGTCGAGATTCCTCTTTGTAATAAGGCTTATTAGTCTGGCTTTTTGGGCTCTCTTATTTTCCTTTGTGTATAAGCATATTTTAGGTTAAACTCAATATGGATGTTGTCCGCAATATAAGGAACACCATAGTCTTTTTGAGGAACGGCTGAATTCAGAATTAACCTTTTTGGTGAGAGACTAGCTTCTCGAGGGTTCTTTTGAGAATCTCTGAGCTTATCAAGGGCATCGATCCTTGTGGCGTTCTTGGGCTTATCAGTTCTTCGGAATTGTGGCGCCTACCTATAATCCATAAACTTCAGTTTTTGTTCGATATATCTTCATTTTGTATCTCCAGATTCCCTTATCGTTTTTCGGTGTTTCTTGAGCCAAAATCGCGTTTCGGAGATCTTTCCCCTCATTTTGAAATCGATCAAGTCTGAGGTCTGTAGCATGAGATAAATGCTGTTCTTTCAGGTCGTGCTGGAGCCTGAAATTTTCGGTGCGAAATTCCATTCCTAGTTGATCCAATAATCCTTTTCTTTCGGGAATCATATTATAAAGTTCGTGTTCCTCTTACCTCAAGTAGGCCCAAATGACCCATGTGGCCGTTCAGGCCCAAACGGAGGAATCTCGCAAAAAATTTAGGTATTCTGGAATCCTCATGAAAAATGAAGAGGGTGGGTGAGTTTCCACGCAATTCTGAGATGTTGAAAAAGTTCGTGTCTTGTCACCTCAAGTAGGCATTAGGGTTTAGGGGTTTTGGGTTTAGGAGTTTAGGGTTTAGGGTTTAGGGTTCAGAGCCCAAACAGAGGAATCTCACAACAATTTTAGGCATTCTGCAATACTCATGAAAAATGAGGAGGGTGGGTGAGTAGCTACGAGATGTAGAAAAAGTTCGTGTTCCTGTCAGTAAGCCCAAATGGCCGATGTGGCCGTTCAGGGACCAAATAGAGGAATCTCGCAACAATTTTAGGCATTCTGGAATCCTCATGAAAAATGAGGAGGGTCGGTGAGTTCCACGCAATTCCGAGATGTTGAAAAAGTTCGTGTTCCTGTCACCTCAAGTAGGCCAAACGGCCCATGTGGGTTTAGGGTTTAAGGTTTAGGATTCAGGGTCCAAACGGAGGAATCTCGCAACAATTTTAGGCATTTTGGAATCCTCATGAAAAATGAGGAATGTGGGTGAGTTTCCACGCAATTCCGGTACGTTGAAAATGACTCTAGCCAAACCAACTGACTCACTCGAGCCAATTCTATCAGAAGCAAGGAATAGACTCAAGCCAGATCAAATCGCCTCGAGTTTGAACGCAAACTCGAGCCGAGTCCATTTAGAACAATTCATTACAAACTGACTTGAGCCTGCCCAATTTGCCAACTCGAGCCCGATGTGTCAACCTCGAGCCAAACGACTCAGACCTAATGAATTTGAATCAAAGAAGATGTGGAGTTCAAATGATGAAGAATGATGGGAGATGGAAGATGGAAGAACTTGCTAAATGGAATGAGAATATCATCATTCAAGTTCCTAGATTGATTCTACAAGTCTCCACGATCAAATGGAGGTTGGAATGGCTCAAATCGGAACTAAAATAAGCAAAATCACGTTTTGGGATGATATGACTCGAGCCAGGGAATTTTGGCTCGAGTTTGCCTCAAAACTCGAGCCAAAAAAGATTGACTCGAGCCAAAAATGCTTTCAGCACCTCTGTTCGCGTTTCAGCTGGCGACCTCTGGTAATTCATCAATATCTCTCAAACCAGAAGTCGGATTGAGGTGAAATCAAGTTTGTTGGAAACTAGACTTCCAATGCGTCATTTTGATATAAAATTCAAGTCCAAAGGAGGTCATATGAAAGAGATATGAATTGTTGAAGATGACAGTAACATCAACGTCACACAGCAGACCAACCTTCGGTAAGATGGGCGTATCTCTCAAATGAAAAATCCAATTGAGTTGAAATCAGTGGCATATGAAAGTAGACATCGAGAGCGTTCCAGGGATATATAATTTGCTAACTTCGGAGCTCAGATCAGAGACTTATGGCCCTCGAAAATAGATAGTCAGTTGAGGAGGATGATGGCAAAACGCTGCTCAAGAAGAACATGCAACCATCTGATGATAATGAATGAAATACAATGAGTTTGGAGCTAATTCTTTTTGAATTGGAAAGAAGACTCGAAGAGCTATATGGGGATTGAGTGGTTTGCCAAGTTTGGAGTTATATCTGAAAAGCTACACCCATTGGAAATTGACCTTGATGAACTCTTATCTCATCTCAAGTTAAAGTTAGATGTTGATGAGATTCTAAAAGACACATGGACCGAGTTTGGATGTAAACTCGAGCCTAAAAGAATTGCCCCAGCCAAGTTCAACCCGTTGAAATCAAATAGCCTAATTAACTCTAGCCAATTTAGTTTACCTCGAGTTTGAGCTCTGACTCTAGCCAAATTAAGATTGACTCGAGCCAAACCATTTGTCACTACAGAAAATCACTCCAGTCAGCGAGAAATGGCTCCAGTTCAGCGGAAGACTCGAGCCAAATATTTGTGACTCCAGCCAAACCTCTCTGAACTTAAAAATGACTCTAGCCAAACCAACTGACTCACTCGAGCCAATTCTATCAGAAGCAAGCAAGGAATAGACTCAAGCCAGATCAAATCGCCTCGAGTTTGAACGCAAACTCGAGCCGAGTCCATTTAGAAAGATGGAAGAACTTGCTAAATGGAATGAGAATATCATCATTCAAGTTCCTAGATTGATTCTACAAGTCTCCACGATCAAATGGAGGTTGGAATGGCTCAAATCGGAACTAAAATAAGCAAAATCACGTTTTGGGATGATATGACTCGAGCCAGGGAATTTTGGCTCGAGTTTGCCTCAAAACTCGAGCCAAAAAAGATTGACTCGAGCCAAAAATGCTTTCAGCACCTCTGTTCGCGTTTCAGCTGGCGACCTCTGGTAATTCATCAATATCTCTCAAACCAGAAGTCCGATTGAGGTGAAATCAAGTTTGTTGGAAACTAGACTTCCAATGCGTCATTTTGATATAAAATTCAAGTCCAAAGGAGGTCATATGAAAGAGATATGAATTGTTGAAGATGACAGTAACATCAACGTCACACAGCAGACCAACCTTCGGTAAGATGGGCGTATCTCTCAAATGAAAACTCCAATTGAGTTGAAATCAGTGGCATATGAAAGTAGACATCGAGAGCGTTCCAGGGATATATAATTTGCTAACTTCGGAGCTCAGATCAGAGACTTATGGCCCTCGAAAATAGATAGTCAGTTCAGGAGGATGATGGAAAAACGCTGCTCAAGAAGAACATGCAACCATCTGATGATAATGAATGAAATACAATGAGTTTGGAGCTAATTCTTTTTGAATTGGAAAGAAGACTCGAAGAGCTATATGGGGATTAAGTGGTTTGCCAAGTTTGGAGTTATATCAGAAAAGCTACACCCATTGGAAATTGACCTTGATGAACTCTTATCTCATCTTAAAGTTAGATGTTGATGAGATTCTAAAAGACAAATGGAGACCGAGTTTGGATGTAAACTCGAGCCTAAAATAATTGCCCCAGCCAAGTTCAACCCGTTGAAATCAAATAGCCTAATTAACTCTAGCCAATTTAGTTTACCTCGAGTTTGAGCTCTGACTCTAGCCAAATTAAGATTGACTCGAGCCAAACCATTTGTCACTAAAGAAAATCACTCCAGTCAGGAGAAATGGCTCCAGTTCAGCGGAAGACTCGAGCCAAATATTTGTGACTCGAGCCAAACCTCTCTGAACTTAAAAATGACTCTAGCCAAACCAACTGCCAATTCTATCAGAAGCAAGGAATAGACTCAAGCCAGATCAAATCGCCTCGAGTTTGAACGCAAACTCGAGCCGAGTCCATTTAGAACAATTCATTACAAACTGAATTGAGCCTGCCAATTTGCCAACTCGAGCCCGATGTGTCAACCTCCTCGAGCCAAACACTCAGACCTAATGAATTTGAATCAAAGAAGATGTGGAGTTCAAATGATGAAGAATGATGGGAGATGGAAGATGGAAGAACTTGATGGAATGAGAATATCATCATTCAAGTTCCTAGATTGATTCTACAAGTCTCCACGATCAAATGGAGGTTGGAATGGCTCAAATCGGAACTAAAATAAGCAAAATCACATTTTGGGATGATATGACTCGAGCCAGGAATTTTGGCTCGAGTTTGCCTCAAAACTCGAGCCAAAAAAGATTGACTCGAGCCAAAAATGCTTTCAGCACCTCTGTTCGCGTTTCAGCTGGCGACCTCTGGTAATTCATCAATATCTCTCAAACCAGAAGTCCGATTGAGGTGAAATCAAGTTTGTTGGAAACTAGACTTCCAATGCGTCATTTTGATATAAAATTCAAGTCCAAAGGAGGTCATATGAAAGAGATATGAATTGTTGAAGATGACAGTAACATCAACGTCACACAGCAGACCAACCTTCGGTAAGATGGGCGTATCTCTCAAATGAAAAATCCAATTGAGTTGAAATCAGTGGCATATGAAAGTAGACATCGAGAGCGTTCCAGGGATATATAATTTGCTAACTTCGGAGCTCAGATCAGAGACTTATGGCCCTCGAAAATAGATAGTCAGTTCAGGAGGATGATGGAAAAACGCTGCTCAAGAAGAACATGCAACCATCTGATGATAATGAATGAAATACAATGAGTTTGGAGCTAATTCTTTTTGAATTGGAAAGTAGACTCGAAGAGCTATATGGGGATTAAGTGGTTTGCAAAGTTTGGAGTTATATCAGAAAAGCTACACCCATTGGAAATTGACCTTGATTATCTCTTATCTCAAGTTAAAGTTAGATGTTGATGAGATTCTAAAAGACACATGGAGACCGAGTTTGGATGTAAACTCGAGCCTAAAAGAATTGCCCCACCAAGTTCAACCCGTTGAAATCAAATAGCCTAATTAACTCTAGCCAATTTAGTTTACCTCGAGTCTGACTCTAGCCAAAATTAAGATTGACTCGAGCCAAACCATTTGTCACTACAGAAAATCACTCCAGTCAGCGAGAAATGGCTCCAGTTCAGCGAAAGACTCGAGCCAAATATTTGTGACTCGAGCCAAACCTCTCTGAACTTAAAAATGACTCTAGCCAAACAACCTGACTCACTCGAGCCAATTCTATCGAAGCAAGGAATAGACTCAAGCCGAGATCAAATCGCCTCGAGTTTGAACGCAAACTCGAGCCGAGTCCATTTAGAACAATTCATTACAAACTGACTTGAGCCGCCCAATTTGCCAACTCGAGCCCGATGTGTCAACCTCGAGCCAAACACTCAGACCTAATGAATTTGAATCAAAGAAGATGTGGAGTTCAAATGATGAAGAATGATGGGAGATGGAAGATGGAAGAACTTGATGGAATGAGAATATCATCATTCAAGTTCCTAGATTGATTCTACAAGTCTCCACGATCAAATGGAGGTTGGAATGGCTCAAATCGGAACTAAAATAAGCAAAATCACGTTTTGGGATGATATGACTCGAGCCAGGGAATTTTGGCTCGAGTTTGCCTCAAAACTCGAGCCAAAAAAGATTGACTCGAGCCAAAAATGCTTTCAGCACCTCTGTTCGCGTTTCAGCTGGTGACCTCTGGTAATTCATCAATATCTCTCAAACCAGAAGTCGGATTGAGGTGAAATCAAGTTTGTTGGAAACTAGACTTCCAATGCGTGATTTTGATATAAAATTCAAGTCCAAAGGAGGTCATATGAAAGAGATATGAATTGTTGAAGATGACAGTAACATCAACGTCACACAGCAGACCAACCTTCGGTAAGATGGGCGTATCTCTCAAATGAAAAATCCAATTGAGTTGAAATCAGTGGCATATGAAAGTAGACATCGAGAGCGTTCCAGGGATATATAATTTGCTAACTTAGGAGCTCAGATCAGAGACTTATTGCCCTCGAAAATAGATAGTCAGTTCAGGAGGATGATGGAAAAATGCTGCTCAAGAAGAACATGCAACCATCTGATGATAATGAATGAAATACAATGAGTTTGGAGCTAATTCTTTTTAAATTGGAAAGAAGACTCGAAGAGCTATATGGGGATTAAGTGGTTTGCCAAGTTTGGAGTTATATCAGAAAAGCTACACCCATTGGAAATTGACCATTATCTCATCTCAAGTTAAAGTTAGATGTTGATGAGATTTTAAAAGACACATGGAGACCGAGTTTGGATGTAAACTCGAGCCTAAAAGAATTGCCCCAGCCAAGTTCAACCCGTTGAAATCAAATAGCCTAATTAACTCTAGCCAATTTAGTTTACCTCGAGTTTGAGCTCTGACTCTAGCCAAATTAAGATTGACTCGAGCCAAACCATTTGTCACTACAGAAAATCACTCCAATCAATGAGAAATGGCTCCAGTTCAGCGAAAGACTCGAGCCAAATATTTGTGACTCGAGCCAAACCTCTCTGAACTTAAAAATGACTCTAGCCAAACAACCTGACTCACTCGAGCCAATTCTATCAGAAGCAAGGAATAGACTCAAGCCAGATCAAATCGCCTCGAGTTTGAACGCAAACTCGAGCCGAGTCCATTTAGAACAATTCATTACAAATTGACTTGAGCCTGCCCAATTTGCCAACTCGAGCCCGATGTGTCAACATCGAGCCAAACACTCAGACCTAATGAATTTGAATCAAAGAAGAAGATGTGGAGTTCAAATGATGAAGAATGATGGGAGATGGAAGATGGAAGAACTTGCTGGAATGAGAATATCATCATTCAAGTTCCTAGATTGATTCTACAAGTCTCCACGATCAAATGGAGGTTGGAATGGCTCAAATCGGAACTAAAATAAGCAAAATCACCTTTTGGGATGATATGACTCGAGCCAGGGAATTTTGGCTCGAGTTTGCCTCAAAACTCGAGCCAAAAAAGATTGACTCGAGCAAAAAATGCTTTCAACACCTCTGTTCGGGTTTCAGCTGGTGACCTCTGGTAATTCATCAATATCTCTCAAACCAGAAGTCGGATTGAGGTGAAATAGAGTTTGTTGGAAACTAGACTTCCAATGCGTGATTTTGATATAAAATTCAAGTCCAAAGGAGGTCATATGAAAGAGATATGAATTGTTGAAAATGACAGTAACATCAACGTCACACAGCAGACCAACCTTCGGTAAGATGGGCGTATCTCTCAAATGAAAACTCCAATTGAGTTGAAATCAGTGGCATATGAAAGTAGACATCGAGAGCGTTCCAGGGATATATAATTTTCTAACTTCGGAGCTCAGATCAGAGACTTATGGCCCTCGAAAATAGATAGTCAGTTCAGGAGGATGATGGAAAAACGCTGCTCAAGAAGAACATGCAACAATCTGATGATAATGAATGAAATACAATGAGTTTGGAGCTAATTCTTTTTGAATTGGAAAGAAGACTCGAAGAGCTATATGAGGATTAAGTGGTTTGCCAATTTTGGAGTTATATCAGAAAAGCTACACCCATTGGAAATTGACCTTGATGAACTCTTATCCAAGTTAAAGTTAGATGTTGATGAGATTCTAAAAGACACATGGAGACCGAGTTTGGATGTAAACTTGTGCCTAAAAGAATTGCCCCAGCCAAGTTCAACCCGTTGAAATCAAATAGCCTAATTAACTCTAGCCAATTTAGTTTACCTCGAGTTTGAGCTCTGACTCTAGCCAAATTAAGATTGACTCGAGCCAAACCATTTGTCACTACAGAAAATCACTCCAGTCAGCGAGAAATGGCTCCAGTTCAGCGGAAGACTCGAGCCAAATATTTGTGACTCGAGCCAAACCTCTCTGAACTTAAAAATGACTCTAGCCAAACCAACTGACTCACTCGAGCCAATTCTATCAGAAGCAAGGAAAGGAATAGACTCAGATCAAATCGCCTCGAGTTTGAACGCAAACTCGAGCCGAGTCCATTTAGAACAATTCATTACAAACTGACTTGACTTGAGCCTGCCCAATTTGCCAACTCGAGCCCCCGATGTGTCAACCTCGAGCCAAACGACTCAGACCTAATGAATTTGAATCAAAGAAGATGTGGAGTTCAAATAGAATGATGGGAGATGGAAGATGGAAGAACTTGCTAAATGGAATGAGAATATCATCATTCAAGTTCCTAGATTGATTCTACAAGTCTCCACGATCAAATGGAGGTTGGAATGGCTCAAATCGGAACTAAAATAAGCAAAATCACGTTTTGGGATGATATGACTCGAGCCGGGGAATTTTGGCTCGAGTTTGCCTCAAAACTCGAGCCAAAAAAGATTGACTCGAGCCAAAAATGCTTTCAGCACCTCTGTTCGCGTTTCAGCTGGCGACCTCTGGTAATTCATCAATATCTCTCAAACCAGAAGTCGGATTGAGGTGAAATCAAGTTTGTTGGAAACTAGACTTCCAATGCGTCATTTTGATATAAAATTCAAGTCCAAAGGAGGTCATATGAAAGAGATATGAAATGTTGAAGATGACAGTAACATCAACGTCACACAGCAACCACCATCTGATGATAATGAATGAAATACAATGAGTTTGGAGTTAATTCTTTTTGAATTGGAAAGAAGACTCGAAGAGCTATATGGGGATTAAGGTTTGCCACACCCATTGGAAATTGACCTTGATGAACTCTTATCTCATCTCAAGTTAAAGTTAGATGTTGATGAGATTCTAAAAGACACATGGAGACCGAGTTTGGATGTAAACTCGAGCCTAAAAGAATTGCCCAGCCAAGTTCAACCCGTTCAGCGAGAAATGGCTCCAGTTCAGCGGAAGACTCGAGCCAAATATTTGTGACTCGAGCCAAACCTCTCTGAACTTAAAAATGACTCTAGCCAAACCAACTGACTCACTCGAGCCAATTCTATCAGAAGCAAGGAATAGACTCAAGCCAGATCAAATCGCCTCGAGTTTGAAGCAAACTCGAGCCGAGTCCATTTAGAACAATTCATTACAAACTGACTTGAGCCTGCCCAATTTGCCAAGTCGAGCCCGATGTGTCAACCTCGAGCCAAACGACTCAACTCAGACCTAATGAATTGGTATCAAAGAAGATGTGGAGTTAGATGGGAGATGGAAGATGGAAGAACTTGCTAAATGGAATGAGAATATCATCATTCAAGTTCCTAGATTGATTCTACAAGTCTCCACGATCAAATGGAGGTTGGAATGGCTCAAACCGGAACTAAAATAAGCAAAATCACGTTTTGGGATGATATGACTCGAGCCAGGGAATTTTGGCTCGAGTTTGCCTTAAAACTCGAGCCAAAAAAGATTGACTCGAGCCAAAAATGCTTTCAGCACCTCTGTTCGCGTTTCAGCTGGCGACCTCTGGTAATTCAACAATATCTCTCAAACCAGAAGTCCGATTGAGGTGAAATCAAGTTTGTTGGAAACTAAACTTCCAATGCGTCATTTTGATATAAAATTCAAGTCCAAAGGAGGTCATATGAAAGAGATATGAATTGTTGAAGATGACAGTAACATCAACGTCACACAGCAGACCAACCTTCGGTAAGATGGGCGTATCTCTCAAATGAAAAATCCAATTGAGTTGAAATCAGTGGCATATGAAAGTAGACATCGAGAGCGTTCCAGGGATATATAATTTGCTAACTTCGGAGCTCAGATCAGAGACTTATGGCCCTCGAAAATAGATAGTCAGTTCAGGAGGATGATGGAAAACGCTGCTCAAGAAGAACATGCAACCATCTGATGATAATGAATGAAATACAATGAGTTTGGAGCTAATTCTTTTTGAATTGGAAAGTAGACTCGAAGAGCTATATGGGGATTAAGTGGTTTGCCAAGTTTGGAGTTATATCATAAAAGCTACACCCATTGGAAATTGACCTTGATGAACTCTTATCTCATCTCAAGTTAAAGTTAGATGTTGATGAGATTCTAAAAGACACATGGAGACCGAGTTTTGATGTAAACTCGAGCCTAAAAGAAAATAGTAGTTATATGACAAATATAACACAAAAATAGTAACTCAAAGAAAATATGACAACAAAATAACAAACCTAAATCAAATAAATTAAAAACATACACTTGAGAAGAAAATGGATAAAAAACACACACAAGAGAAGGGAGGAGTCAAGGATAAACGAGAGAATTTTCTGATACATAGAGATGATAAATAATAAGTGTTACAATAAATAAACAATAATTAAAGCAAAAAAATCAACTAATTAAATACTAACATAACAAATAATAAAAGAGCTTAGATAAAGTTATGAAGTTATAAAACTAAGGAAAAGATAACTAAAAACATAAAGTATTAAGAAAAAAAATTAAGTGATTAAGTCAAATATAACACAAAAATAGTAACTCAAAGAAAATATGACAACAAAATAACAAACCTAAATCAAATAAATTAAAAACATACACTTGAGAAGAAACTGGATAAAAAACACACACACACATGAGAAGGGAGTCATGGATACATAGACATGATAAATAATAAGTGTTACATTAAATAAAAAATAATTAAAGCACAAAAATCAACTAATTAAATATTAACATAACAAATAATAAGAAAGCTAATATAAAGTTATGAAATTATAAAGCTAAGAAAAATATAACTAAAAACATAAACAGCACAATGAAATGTAGGAAATAAATTAAGTGATTAAGTAACAGAAAAATAGTAACTCAAACAAAATATGACAACAAAATAACAAATCTAAATCAAATAAATTAAAAACATACACTTGAGAAGAAACAGGAAAAAAAACACACGCACACGAGAAGAGAGTCAAGGATAAATGAGAGAATTTTCTGAGACACAGACATGATAAATAATAAGTGTTACATTAAATAAACAATAATTAAAGCAAAAAAATCAACTAATTAAATATTAACATAACAAATAATAAGAAACCTAACATAATGTTATGAAGTTATAAAGCTAAGGAAAAGATAACTAAAAACATAAAGTAGTAAGAAAAAAATTAAGTGATAAGTCAAATATAACACAAAAATAGTAACTCAAAGAAAATATGACAACAAAATAACAAACCTAAAAAAAATAAATTAAAAACACACACTAGAGAAGAAACTGGATAAAAACACACACACACACATGAGAAGGGAGTCAAGGATAAAAGAGAGAATGTTCTGATATATAGAGATGATAAATAATAAGTGTTACAATAAATAAATAATAATTAAAGCAAAAAAATCAAGTAATTAAATAGCAACATAACAAATAAGAAAAAAGCTAATATAAAGTTATGAAGTTATAAAGCTAAGGAAAAGGGGTAAGAGAAAGTGATTAAGTCAAATATAACAGAAAAATATAGTAACTCAAAGAAAATATGACAACAATGTAACAAAACTAAATCAAATAATTTAAAAACATACACATGAGAAGAAATTGGATATAAAACACACACAAACACATGAGAAGGGAGTCAAGGATAAAAGACAGAATTTTGTGATACATATAGATGATAAATAATAAGTGTGACAATAAATAAACAATATTTAAAGCAAAAAAATCACCTAATTAAATATTAACATAACAAATAATAAGAAAGCTAATATTAAGTTATGAAATTATAAATCTAAGGAAAATATAACTAAAAACATAAACAACACAATGAATTGTACGAAATAAATTAAGTGATTAAGTAACAGAAAAATAGTAACTCAAACAAAATATGACAACAAAATAACAAATCTAAATCAAATAAATTAAAAACATACACTTGAGAAGAAACAGGAAAAAAAACACACGCACACGAGAAGAGAGTCAAGGATAAATGAGAGAATGTTCGGATACATAGAGATGGTAAATAATAAGTGTTACAATAAATAAAAAATAATTAAAGCAAAAAAATCAACTAATTAAATATTAACATAACAAATAATAAGAAACCTAACATAATGTTATGAAGTTATAAAGCTAAGGAAAAGATAACTAAAAACATAAATTAGTAAGAAAAAAATTAAGTGATAAGTCAAATATAACACAAAAATAGTAACTCAAAGAAAATATGACAACAAAATAACAAACCTAAAACAAATAAATTAAAAACACACAATGGAGAAGAAATTGGATAAAAACACACACACACACATGAGAAGGGAGTCAAGGATAAAAGAGAGAATGTTCTGATACATAGAGATGATAAATAATAAGTGTTACAATAAATAAACAATAATTAAAGCAAAAAAATCAACTAATTAAATATTAACATAACAAATAATAAGAAACCTAACATAATGTTATGAAGTTATAAAGCTAAGGAAAAGATAACTAAAAACATAAAGTAGTAAGAAAAAAATTAAGTGTTAAATAAATAAACAATAATTAAAGCAAAAAAATCAACTAATTAAATATTAACATAACAAATAATAAGAAACCTAACATAATGTTATGAAGTTATAAAGCTAAGGAAAAGATGATTAAGTCAAATATGACACAAAAATAGTAACTCAAAGAAAATATGACAAATTAAATATTAACAAAATAATAAAGGAAAATATAACTAAAAACATAAACAACACAATGAATTGTACGAAATAAATTAAGTGATTAAGTAACAGAAAAATAGTAACTCGAAACAAAATAACTAAATCAAATAAATTAAAAACATACACTTGAGAAGAAACTGGATAAAAAGAATTTTCGACACAACACACACACACACAAGATAAATTTATGAAATTATAAAGCTAAGGAAAAAATAACTAAAAACATAAAGTAGTAAGAAAAAAATTAAGTGATAAGTCAAATATAACACAAAAATAATAACTCAAAGAAGAAGAAAGTCAAGGATAAAGGAGATAATTTTAATAACTCAAAGAAAATATGACAACAAAATAACAAACCAAAATAAACAAATTAAAAACACACACTAGAGAAGAAACTGGATAAAAACACACACACACATGAGATGATAAATAGAAAGCTAATATAAATTTATGAAATAAGGAAAAGATGTGTGATTAAAAGAAAATATGACAACAAAATAACAAACCTAAAACAAATAAATTAAAAACACACACTAGAGAAGAAACTGGATAAAAACACACACACACACATGAGAAGGGAGTCAAGGATAAAAGAGAGAATGTTCTGATACATAGAGATGATAAATAATAAGTATTACAATAAATAAACAATAATTAAAGCAAATAACTAATTAAATATTAACATAACAAATAATAAGAAACCTAACATAATGTTAAAGTTATAAAGCTAAGGAAAAGGGGTAGTAACTCAAAACTCAAAGAAAATAGGACAACAATGTAACAAAACTAAATCAAATAATTTAAAAACATACACATGAGAAGAAATTGGATATAAAACACACACAAACACATGAGAAGGGAGTCAAGGATAAAAGACAGAATTTTGTGATACATATAGATGATAAATAATAAGTGTGACAATAAATAAACAATATTTAAAGCAAAAAAATCAACTTAGGAAAAGATAACTAAAAACATAAACAACACAATGAATTGTACGAAATAAATTAAGTGATTAAGTAACAGAAAAATAGTAACTCAGACAAAATATGACAACAAAATAACAAATCTAAATCAAATAAATTAAAAACATACACTTGAGAAGAAACAGGAAAAACACACACACACATGAGAAGGGAGTCAAGGATAAATGAGAGAATTTTCTGAGACACAGACATGATAAATAATAAGTGTTACATTAAATAAACAATAATTAGAGCAAAAAAATCAAATAATTAAATATTAACATAACAAACAATAAGAAAGCTAATATAAATTTATGAAATTATAAACCTAAGGAAAAGATGACTAAAAACATAAAGTAGTAAGAAAAAAATTAACTCATTAAGTCAAATATAACACAAAAATAGCAACTCAAAGAAAATATGACAACAAAATAACAAATCTAAATCAAATAAATTAAAAACATACACTTGAGAAGAAACTGGATAAAAAACACTCACACACATGAGAATGGAGTTAAGTATAAACGAGAGAATTTTCTGATACATAGAGATAATAAATAATAAGTGTTACAATAAATAAACAATAATTAAAGCAAAAAAATCAACTAATTAAATATTAACATAACAAATAATAAGAAACCTAACATAATGTTATGAAGTTATAAAGCTAAGGAAAAGATAACTAAAAACATAAAGTAGTAAGAAAAAAATTAAGTGATAAGTCAAATATAACACAAAAATAGCAACTCAAAGAAAATATGACAAAAAAATAAAAAAGCTAAATCAAATAAATTAAAAACAGACACTTGAGAAGAAACTGAATAAAAAAAACACAAACACAAACACACACACACACATAAGAAGAAAGTCAAGGATAAAGGAGATAATTTTCTTATACATATAGATGATAAATAATAAGTGTGACAATAAATAAACAATATTTAAAGCAAAAAAATCACCTAATTAAATATTAACATCACAAATAATAAGAAAGCTAATATAAAGTTATGAAATTATAAAGGTAAGGAAAATATAACTAAAAACATAAACAACACAATGAATTGTACGAAATAAATTAAGTGATTAAGTAACAGAAAAATAGTAACTCAAACAAAATATGACAACAAAATAACAAATCTAAATCAAATAAATTAAAAACATACACTTGAGAAGAAACAGGAAAAAAAACACACGCACACGAGAAGAGAGTCAAGGTGAGAGAATTTTCTGAGACACAGACATGATAAATAATAAGTGTTACATTAAATAAACAATAATTAAAGCAAAAAAATCAACTAATTAAATATTAACATAACAAACAATAAGAAAGCTAATATAAATTTATGAAATTATAAACCTAAGGAAAATATGACTAAAAACATAAAGTAGTAAGAAAAAAATTAAGTGATTAAGTCAAATATAACACAAAAATAGCAACTCAAAGAAAATATGACAACAAAATAACAAATCTAAATCAAATAAATTAAAAACATACACTTGAGAAGAAACTGGATAAAAAACACTCACACACATGAGAAGGGAGTCAAGGATAAAAGAGCGAATTTTCTGATACATAGACATGATAAATAATAAGTGTTACATTAAATAAACAATAATTAAAGCAAAAGAATCAACTACTTAAATATTAAAATAACAAACAACAAGAAAGCTAAGATAAATTTATGAAATTATAAAGCTAAGGAAAAAATAACTAAAAACATAAAGTAGTAAGAAAAAAATTAAGTGATAAGTCAAATATAACACAAAAATAATAACTCAAAGAAAATATGACAACAAAATAACAAACCTAAATCAAACAAATTAAAAACACACACTAGAGAAGAAACTGGATAAAAACACACACACACACATGAGAAGGGAGTCAAGGATAAATGAGAGAATGTTCTGATACATAGAGATGATAGATAATAAGTGTTACATTAAATAAACAATAATTAAAGCAAAAAAATCAACTAATTAAATATTAACATAACAAACAATAAGAAAGCTAATATAAATTTATGAAATTATAAACCTAAGGAAAATATGACTAAAAACATAAAGTAGTAAGAAAAAATTAAGTGATTAAGTCAAATATAACACAAAAATAGCAACTCAAAGAAAATATGACAACAAAATAACAAATCTAAATCAAATAAATTAAAAACATACACTTGAGAAGAAACTGGAAAAAAAACACTCACACACATGAGAAGGAGTCAAGGATAAAAGAGCGAATTTTCGATACATAGACATGATAAATAATAAGTGTTACATTAAATAAACAATAATTAAAGCAAAAGAATCAACTACTTAAATATTAAAATAACAAACAACAAGAAAGCTAAGATAAATTTATGAAATTATAAAGCTAAGGAAAAAATAACTAAAAACATAAAGTAGTAAGAAAAAAATTAAGTGATAAGTCAAATATAACACAAAAATAATAACTCAAAGAAAATATGACAACAAAATAACAAACCTAAATCAAACAAATTAAAAACACACACTAGAGAAGAAACTGGATAAAAACACACACACACACATGAGAAGGGAGTCAAGGATAAATGAGAGAATGTTCTGATACATAGAGATGATAGATAATAAGTGTTACATTAAATAAACAATAATTAAAGCAAAAAAATCAACTAATTAAATATTAACATAACAAACAATAAGAAAGCTAATATAAATTTATGAAATTATAAACCTAAGGAAAAAATGACTAAAAACATAAAGTAGTAAGAAAAAAATTAAGTGATTAAGTCAAATATAACACAAAAATAATAACTCAAAGAAAATATGACAACAAAATAACAAACCTAAATCAAACAAATTAAAAACACACACTAGAGAAGAAACTGGATAAAAACACACACACACACACATGAGAAGGGAGTCAAGGATAAATGAGAGAATTTTCTGAGACACAGACATGATAAATAATAAGTGTTACATTAAATAAACAATAATTAAAGCAAAAAATTCAAATAATTAAATATTAACATAACAAACAATAAGAAAGCTAATATAAATTTATGAAATTATAAACCTAAGGAAAAGATGACTAAAAACATAAAGTAGTAAGAAAAAAATTAAGTGATTAAGTCAAATATAACACAAATATAGCAACTCAAAGAAAATATGACAACAAAATAACAAATCTAAATCAAATAAATTAAAAACATACACTTGAGAAGAAACTGGATAAAAAACACTCACACACATGAGAAGGGAGTTAAGGATAAACGAGAGAATTTTCTGATACATAGAGATAATAAATAATAAGTGTTACAATAAATAAACAATAATTAAAGACAAAAAATCAACTAATTAAATATTAACATAACAAATAATAAGAAACCTAACATAATGTTATGAAGTTATAAAGCTAAGGAAAAGATAACTAAAAACATAAAGTAGTAAGAAAAAAATTAAGTGATAAGTCAAATATAACACAAAAATAGTAACTCAAAGAAAATATGACAACAAAATAACAAACCTAAAACAAATAAATTAAAAACACACACTCGAGAAGAAACTGGATAAAAACACACACACACACATGAGAAGGGAGTCAAGGATAAAAGAGAGAATTTTCTGATACATAGAGATGATAAATAATAAGTGTTACAATAAATAAATAATAATTAAAGCAAAAAAATCAAGTAATTAAATAGCAACATAACAAATAAGAAAAAAGCTAATATAAAGTTATGAAATTATAAAGCTAAGGAAAAGGGGTAAGAGAAAGTGATTAAGTCAAATATAACAGAAAAATATAGTAACTCAAAGAAAATATGACAACAATGTAACAAAACTAAATCAAATAATTTAAAAACATACACATGAGAAGAAATTGGATATAAAACACACACAAACACATGAGAAGGGAGTCAAGGATAAAAGACAGAATTTTCTGATACATATAGATGATAAATAATAAGTGTGGCAATAAATAAACAATATTTAAAGCAAAAAAATCAACTTATTAAATATTAACATAACAAATAATAAGAAAGCTAATATTAAGTTATGAAATTATAAAGCTAAGGAAAATATAACTAAAAACATAAACAAGACAATGAATTGTACGAAATAAATTAAGTGATTAAGTCAAATATAACAGAAAAATAATAACTCAAACAAAATATGACAACAAAATAACAAATCTAAATCAAATAAATTGAAAACATACACTTGAGAAGAAACAGGAAAAAAACACACACACACACAGGAGAAGAGAGTCAAGGATAAAGGATAGAATTTTCTGATACATAGACATGATAAATAATAAGTGTTACATTAAATAAAAAATAATTAAAGCAAAAAAATCAACTAATTAAATGTTAACATAACAAATAATAAGAAAGCTAATATAAAGTTATGAAATTATAAAGCTAAGGAAAAGATAACTAAAAACATAAAGTAGTAAGAAAAAAATTAACTCATTAAGTCAAATATAACCCAAAAATAGTAACTCAGAAAATATGACAACAAAATAACAAATCTAAATCAAATAAATTAAAAACATACACTTGAGAAGAAACTGGATAAAAAAAAAACACAAAGACACACACACACATAAGAAGAAAGTCAGGGATAAAGGAGATAATTTTCTTATACATATAGATGATAGATCATAAGTGTTACAATAAATAAACAATAATTAAAGAAAAAAATCAACTAATTAAATATTAACATGACATATAATAAGAAAGCTAATATAAAGTTATGAAATTATAAAGCTAAGGAAAAGATAACTAAAAACATAAAGTAGTAAGAAAAAAATTTACTGATTAAGTCAAATATAACCCAAAAATAGTAACTCAAAGAAAATATGACAACAAAATAACAAATCTAAATCAAATAAATTAAAAACATACACTTGAGAAGAAACTTGAGAAGAAATTTGATAAAAAACACACACACACATGAGAAGGGAGTCAATGATAAAAGAGAGAATGATAAATAATAAGTGTTACAGTAAATAATCAATAATTAAAGCAAAAAAATCAACTAATTAAATAGTAACATAACAAATAAGAAAAAAAGCTAATATAAAGTTATGAAGTTATAAAGCTAAGGAAAAGGGGTCAGAGAAAGTGATTAAATCAAATATAATAGAAAAATAGTAACTCAAAGAAAATATGACAACAATATAACAAAACTAAATCAAATAATTTAAAAACATACACATGAGAAGAAATACGATATAAAACACACACAAACACATGAGAAGGGAGTCAAGGAAAAAGACAGAATTTTCTGATACATATAGATGATAAATAATAAGTGTGACATTAAATCAACAATAATTAAAACAAAAAAATCAACTAATTAAATATTAACATAACAAATAATAAGAAAGCTAATATAAAGTTATGAAGTTATAAAGCTAAGGAAAATATAACTAAAAACATAAACAAGACAATGAATTGTATTAAGTCAAATATAACAGAAAAATAGTAACTCAAACAAAATATGACAACAAAATAACTAAGCTAAATCAAATAAATTCAAAACATACACTTGAGAAGAAACAGGAAAAAAACACACACACACCGGAGAAGAGAGTCAAGAATAAATAAAGGAGAGAATTTTCTGATACATAGACATGATAAATAATAAGTGTTACATGGGCCATTTGGGCCTACTTGAGATTACAGGAACACAAACTTCTTCAACCGATCGGAATTGTGTGGAAACTCACTCACCTTCCTCATTTTTCATGAGGATTCCAGAATGCCTAAAATTGTTGCGATATTCCTCCGTTTGGGCCCTGAACCCTAAACCCTAAACCCCTAAACCCCAAACCCTAAACCCACATGGGCCATTTGGGCCTACCTGAGGTGACAGGAACACAAAATTTTTCAACATCTCGGAATTGCGTGGAAACTCACCCACCCTCCTCATTTTTCATGAGCATTCCAGAATGCCTAAAATTGTTGCGAGATTCCTCTGTTTGGTCCCTGAACGGCCACATGGGCCATTTGGGCCTACTTGAGGTGACAGAATTACGAACTTTTTCAACGTATCGGAATTGCGTGGAAACTCACCCACCCTCCTCATTTTTCATGAGAATTCCAGAATGCCTAAAATTGTTGCGAGATTCCTCCGTTTGGACCCTGAACCCAAAACCCTAAAACCTAAACCTGTAAACCCGTAAACCCTAAACCTTACACCCACATGGGCCATTTGGGCCTACTCTAGGTGACAGGAACACGAACTTTTTCAACATGTCGGAATTGCGTGGAAACTCACCCACCCTCCTCATTTTTTATGACGATTCCAGAATGCCTAAAATTGTTGCGTGATTCCTCCGTTTGGACACTGAACCCTAAACCTTAAACCCAAAACCCACATGGGCCATTTGGGCCTACTTGAGGTGACACGAACACGAACTTTTTCAACATCTCGGAATTGCGTGGAAACTCACCCACCCTCCTCATTTTTCATGAGGATTCCAAAATGTCTAAAATTGTTACGAGATTCCTCTGTTTGGTCCCTAAATGTCCACGTGAGCCATTTGGGCCTACTTGAGCTGAGAGGAACACGAACTTTTTCAAGATCTCGGAATTGCGTGGCAACTCACCCACCCTCCTCATTTTTCA
Source organism: Acacia pycnantha (assembly GCA_025563575.1). Lineage (NCBI taxonomy): Eukaryota > Viridiplantae > Streptophyta > Magnoliopsida > Fabales > Fabaceae > Acacia > Acacia pycnantha. Next base: position 164,334 of record JAMWYP010000005.1, on the reverse strand, counting down.
CGAGGATTCCAAAATGCTTAAAATTGTTGCGAGATTCCCCCGTTGGGCCCTGAACCCTAAACCCCAAACCCTAAACCCACATGGGCCATTTGGGCCTACCTGAGGTGACAGGAACACGAACTTTTTCAACATCTCGGAATTGCATGGAAACTCACCCAACCTCCTCATTTTTTATGAAGATTCCAGAATGCCTAAAATTGTTGCGTGATTCCTCCGTTTGGACCCTGAACCCTAAACCTTCAACCCTAAACCCACATGGCCATTTGTTCCTACTTGAGGTGACAGGAACACGAACATTTTCAACATCTCGGAATTGCATGGAAACTCACCCACCCTCCTCATTTTTTATGAAGATTCCAGAATGCCTAAAATTGTTGCGTGATTTTCCGTTTGGACCCTGAACCCTAAACCTTCAACCCTAAACCCACATGGCCATTTGGGCCTACTTAAGGTGACAGGAACACGAACTTTTCAACATCTCGGAATTGCGTGGCAACTCACCCACCCTCCTCATTTTTCACGAGGATTCCAAAATGCTTAAAATTGTTGCGAGATTCCCACGGGCCCTGAACCCTAAACCCCAAAACCTAAACCCACATGGGCCATTTGGGCCTACCAGAGGTGACAGGAACACGGAGTTTTTCAACATCTCGGAATTGCATGGAAACTCACCCGCCCTCCTCATTTTTTATGAAGATTCCAGAATGCCTAAAATTGTTGCGTGATTCCTCCGTTTGGACACTGAACCCTAAACCTTAAATCCTAAACCCACATGGGCCATTTGGGCCTACTTGAGGTGACAGGAACTCAAACTTTTTCAGCATCTCAGAATTGCGTGGAAACTCACCCACATTCCTCATTATTCATGAGGATTCCAAAATGCCTAAAATTGTTGTGAGATTCCTCTGTTTGGTCCCAAAATCTCCACATGGGCCATTTGGGCCTACTTGAGGTGAGAGGAACACGAACTTTTTCAAGATCTCGGAATTGCGTGGCAACTCACCCACCCTCCTCATTTTTCACGAGGATTCCAAAATGCTTAAAATTGTTGCGAGATTCACCCGTTTGGGCTTTGAACCCTAAACCTAAGCCCACATGGGCCATTTGGGCCTACCTGAGGTGACAGGAACACGAACTTTTTCAACACCTCGGAATTGCATGGAAACTCACCCACCCTCCTCATTTTTCTTGAGGATTCCAGAATGCCTAAAATTGTTGCGGGATTCCTCTGTTTGGTCCCAAAATGTCCACATGGGCCATTTGGGCCTACTTGAGATGAGAGGAACACGAAGTTTTTCAAGATCTCGGAATTGCGTGGCAACTCACCCACCCTCCCCATTTTTCACGAGGATTCCAAAATGCTTAAAATTGTTGCGAGATTCCCCCGTTTGGGCCCTGAACCCTAAACCCCAAACCCCAAACCCTAAACCCACATGGGCCATTTGGGCCTACCTGAGGTGACAGGAACAGGAACTTTTTCAACATCTCGGAATTGCATGGAAACTCACCCACCCTCCTCATTTTTTATGAAGATTCCAGAATGCCTAAAATTGTTGCGTAATTCCCCGTTTGGACCCTGAACCCTAAACCTTCAACCCTAAACCCACATGGCCATTTGGGCCAACTTGAGGTGACAGGAACACGAACTTTTTCAACATCTCGGAATTGCGTGGCAACTCACCCACCTTCCTCATTTTTCTTGAGGATTCCAGAATGCCCCTAAATTGTTGCGAGATTCCTCTGTTTGGTCCCAAAATGTCCAGGGCCATTTAGGCCTACTTGAGATGAGAGGAACACGAACTTTTTCAAGATCTCGGAATTGCGTGGCAACTCACCCACCCTCCTCATTTTTCACGAGGATTCAAAAATGCCTAAAATTGTTGCGAGATTCCCACGGGCCCTGAACCCTAAACCCCAAACCCTAAACCCACATGGGCCATTTGGGCCTACTCGAGGTGACAGAACACGAACTTTTCAACATCTCGGAATTGCATGGAAACTCACCCGCCCTCCTCATTTTTTATGAAGATTCCAGAATGCCTAAAATTGTTGCGTGATTCCTCCGTTTGGACACTGAACCCTAAACCTTAAATCCTAAACCCACATGGGCCATTTGGGCCTACTTGAGGTGAGAGGAACACGAACTTTTTCAAGATCTCGGAATTGCGTGGCAACTCACCCACCCTCCTCATTTTTCACGAGGATTCCAAAATGCTTAAAATTTTTGCGAGATTCGCCCGTTTGGGCCCTGAACCCTAAACCTAAACCCACATGGGCCATTTGGGCCTACCTGAGGTGACAGGAACACGAACTTTTTCAACATCTCGGAATTGCATGGAAACTCACCCACCCTCCTCATTTTTCTTGAGGATTCCAGAATGCCCCTAAATTGTTGCGAGATTCCTCTGTTTGGTCCCAAAATGTCCAGGGCCATTTAGGCCTACTTGAGATGAGAGGAACACGAACTTTTTCAAGATCTCGGAATTGCGTGGCAACTCACCCACCCTCCTCATTTTTCACGAGGATTCAAAAATGCCTAAAATTGTTGCGAGATTCCCACGGGCCCGAACCCTAAACCCCAAACCCTAAACCCACATGGGCCATTTGGGCCTACTCCGAGGTGACAGAACACGAACTTTTTCAACATCTCGGAATTGCATGGAAACTCACCCGCCTCCTCATTTTTATGAAGATTCCGAATGCCTAAAATTGTTGCGTGATTCCTCCGTTTGGACACCGAACCCTAAACCTTAAATCCTAAACCCACATGGGCCATTTGGGCCTACCTGCGGTGACAGAACTCAAACTTTTTCAACATCTCGAATTGCGTGGAAACTCACCCACATTCCTCATTTTTCATGAGGATTCGAAAATGCCTAAAATTGTTGCGAGATTCCTCTGTTTGGTCCCAAAATGTCCACATGGGCCATTTGGGCCTACTTGAGGTGAGAGGAACACAAACTTTTTAAAGATCTCAGAATTGTGTGGCAACTCACCCACCCTCCTCATTTTTCACGAGGATTCCAAAATGCTTAAAATTGTTGCGAGATTCGCCCGTTTGGGCCCTGAACCCTAAACCTAAACCCACATGGGCCATTTGGGCCTACCTGAGGTGACAGGAACACGAACTTTTCAACATCTCCCACCCACCGTCCTCATTTTTCTTGAGGATTCCAGAATGTCTAAAATTGTTTGGGCCCTGAACCCTAGAACCTTAAGATTGACTCGAGCCAAACCATTTGTCACTACAGGAAAATCACTCCAGTTCCAGTTCAGCGGAAGACTCGAGCCAAATATTTGTGACTCGAGCTGAAACTTAAAAATGACTCTAGCCAAACCAACTGACTCGAGCCAATTCTATCAGAAGCAAGGAATAGACTCAAGCCAGATCAAATCGCCTCGAGTTTGAACGCAAACTCGAGCCACCAGTGTTCGCCTCGAGTCCATTTAGAACAATTCATTACAAACTGACTTGAGCCTGCCCAATTTGCCAACTCGAGCCAAACGACTCAGCAATGAACACCTAATGAATTTACCTCGGGTTTGAATGGAGACTTGAGCCACATATGGTGTAACTCAAGCCCAATTGATTCTGCAGTATACAAAACAAGGCAACCAGAGCCAAATGAGCCTCGAGTTTGAGGGGTGGCTCGAGCCAATCGCGTCAGAGCATTTCTTCTTGCGACATTTTCACCATGTCTCCTCCAAAATCCACCAAATCTCCATCCAAAACAAAGGATTATACTTCAAAGGATGAATCTTCCTCACCTTCACCACCAAAACACTCTCAACGATCCAAGATTCCTCCTAAAAGGCTAAAGAATCAGAAACCTCAAGGCCTCAGCTCATCCTCGGTGACATTGATGTCAGTAATCCGATCTTCAATCCTGGCAACTCAGCAGCCCAGGTGAAGAATTAGAGAAAAGTTTTGTGGCCAATGAACTCATGGAGTTACCCCAAGTCAAGTATTCTCGAAACATACTTGACGTCAGTATTATTCTCTCACCTCAAACCTGGCATCTCAAATGAATTGCATCAAATTCTTCAAATGAAATAGCTTCATTTTCTTACTTATCTTCATTTAATGCACATTTTTGAAAAAGCTTCATCATTAAATTTAGGAACCGAGCGGCACTATTTAAATCAATTACATACTGTTTCCTTTTGAATACTCTCTATGCATCATTTATTTAAAAGTGAAACGCAATTCCTGTGTTTTACCTTCAATTCATTTATTCAAGATAGCATGCATTCTATTCTAATTGATAAATATGTGTGCATACTCTGTGCTTTATTAAACATTGGCATCACATTATTATTTGGTATTATTATTAGAGAGAATGCAGGGAGTTTCACATTAACATATGTTTATATTTATAAGCTCATCTTCTTTATTTGAAGAAATTTTGCTCATCTCGCATTTATTTCTTTTTCTTAGTTTTGATGATGAGTTAATATCATATTTTCCTTTCATTATCTTAATTTGAAAAGAAAGGAATATTTTGATATCTCATCGCACTACTAGTTCTCTCTTGCAAGAAAAAGTTTACAATTGTGACAGGAGAATTCGGCCTATGCAAAAACTTTTCTTAAGGAAAGATGTCTTGGCGACATTGAAGCTGAGATATGCTCTACATGAGTGATCTATGGAGAAAAGGATGGAAGCTGAAGTGATCATATTCATTCGGATGAGATATAATTCAAGAAGCCACTCAAAGGCTATTCAGAGCACATGACGGATCTCAAAGCTAGCAAATGCCCTTCATCATTGATCATTCATCAATTTGCAGAGTCTGAACTTTATCTTTTTATATTTAGTAAATTTGGTATCTATATATATGTGCTTTCTCTCAAATTTGTTTTCATAAAAACATCCAAATTGCATCATATTGAACATAAAGTAGTAAGAAAAAAAGTTATGAAATTATAAAGCCAAGAGATCACTAAAAACATAAAGTAGTAAGAAAAAAATTAAGTAATTAAGTCAAATATAACACAAAAATAGTAACTTAAAGAAAATATGACAACAAAATAACAAATCGAAATCAAATAAATTAAAAACATACACTTGAGAAGAAACTGGATAAAACACACACACACACATGAGAAGGGACTTAAGGATAAACGAGAGAATTTTCTGATACATAGAGATGATAAATAATAAGTGTTATAATAAATAAACAATAATTAAAGCAAAAAAATCAACTAATCATAAAAAGCTAATATAAAGTTATGAAGTTATAAAACTAAGGAAAATATAACTAAAATCATAAAGTAGTAATAAAAAATTAAGTTATTAAGTCAAATATAACAGAAAAATAGTAGCACAAAGAAAATATGACAACAAAATAACAAATCAAAATCAAATAATTTAAAAACAAACACTTGAGAAGAAACAGAAAAAAACAAACACACATAGGAGAAGAGAGTCCCTATGTAAAGGAGAGAAATTTCTGATACATAGACATGATAAATAATAAGTGTGACATTAAATAAATAATAATTAAAGAAAAAAATCAAGTCATTAAATATTAACATAACAAATAATAAGTAAGCTAATATAAAGTTGTGCAATTATAAAGCTAAGAAAAAGATAACTAAAATCATAAAGTAGTAAGAAAAAAATTAACTAATTAAGTCAAATATAACACAAAAATAGTAACTCAAAGAAAATATGACAACAAAATAACAAATCTAAATCAAATAAATTAAAAACATACACTTGAGAAGAAACTGGATAAAACACACACACACACATGAGAAGGGAGTTAAGGATAAACGAGAGAATTTTCTGATACATAGAGATGATAAATCATAAATGTTACAATAAATAAACAAAAATTAAAGCAAAAAAATCAATTAATTAAATATTAACATAAAAAATAATAAGAAAGCTAATATAAAGTTATGAAATTATAAAGCTAACGGAAAGTTTAAAACTAAAAACATAAAGTAGTAAGAAAAAAATTAATTCATTAAGTCAAATATAACCCAAAAATAGTAACTCAAAGAAAATATGACAACAAAATAACAAACATAAATCAAATAAATTAAAAACATACACTTGAGAAGAAACTGGATAAAAAACACACACACATGAGAAGGGAGTCAAGGATAAAAGAGAGAATTTTCTTATACATAGAGATGATAAATAATAAGTGTTACAATAAATAAACAATAATTAAAACAAAAAAATCAACTAATTAAATAGTAACATAACAAATAAGAAAAAGCTAATATAAAGTTATGAAGTTATAAAGCTAAGGAAAATGGGAAAAAGAAAGTGATTAAGTCAAATATAACTTAAAAATAGTAACTCAAAGAAAATATGACAACAATATACCAAAAATAAATCAAATAAATGAAAAACATACACTTGAGAAGAAACTGGATAAAAAACACGCACACATGAGAAGCGAGTCAAGGATAAAAGAGAGAATTTTCTGAAACATAGAGATGATAAATAATCAGTGTTACAATAAATAAACAATAATTAAAGCAAAAAAACCAACTAATTAAATACTAACATAACAAAAAATAAGAAAGCTAATATAAAGTTATGAAATTATAAAGCTAAGGAAAAGATAACTAAAAACATAAACAAGACAATGAAGGGTAAGAAATAAATTAAGTGATTAAGTCAAATATAACAGAAAAAATTGGAACTAATTAAAAGAGAAAAAGGAGATAATTTTCTTATACATATTGAGGATAAATCATAAATGTTACAATAAATAAACAAAAATTAAAGAAAAAAAATCAATTAATTAAATATTAACATAAAAAATAATAAGAAAGCTAATATAAAGTTATGAAATTATAAAGCTAAGGAAAAGATAACTAAAAACATAAAGTAGTAAGAAAAAAATTAAGTGATTAGGTCAAATATAACACAAAAATTGGAACTCAAAGAAAATATGACAACAAAATAACAAATCTAAATCAAATAAATTAAAAACATACATGAGAAGAAACTGGATGAAAAACACACACACACATGAGAAGGGAGTCAAGGATAAAAGAGAGAATTTCTGATACATAGACATGATAAATAATAAGTGTTACAATAAATAAAAAATAATTAAAGCAAAAAAATCAACTAATTAAATATTAATATAACAAACAATAAGAAAGCTAATATAAATATATGAAATTATAAAGCTAAGGAAAAAATAACTAAAAACATAAAGTAGTAAGAAAAAAATTAACTGATTACGTCAAATATAACACAAAAATAGTAACTCAAAGAAAATATGAAACAAAGTAACAAATCTAAATCAAATAAATTAAAAACATACACTTGAGAATAAACTGGTTAAAAAAAAAAATAATAAAAGAGCTTATATAAAGTTATGAAGTTATAAAGCAAAGGAAAAGGGGTAAGACAAAGTGATTCACAAATATAACAAAAAATTGGAACTAATTAAAAGAGAAAAAGGAGATAATTTTGTTATACATATTGAGGATAAATCATAAATGTTACAATAAATAAACAAAAATTAAAGAAAAAAAATCAATTAATTAAATATTAACATAAAAAATAATAAGAAAGCTAATATAAAGTTATGAAATTATAAAGCTAAGGAAAAGATAACTAAAAACATAAAGTAGTAAGAAAAAAAGTAAGTGATTAGATCAAATATAACACAAAAATTGGAACTCAAAGAAAATATGACAACAAAATAACAAATCTAAATCAAATAAATTAAAAACATACATGAGAAGAAACTGGATGAAAAACACACACACACATGAGAAGGGAGTCAAGGATAAAAGAGAGAATTTCTGATACATAGAGATGATAAATAATAAGTGTTACAATAAATAAACAATAATTAAAGCAAAAAAATCAACTAATTAAATATTAATATAACAAACAATAAGAAAGCTAATATAAATATATGAAATTATAAAGCTAAGGAAAAATAACTAAAAACATAAAGTAGTAAGAAAAAATTAACTGATTACGTCAAATATATCACAAAAATAGTAACTCAAAGAAAATATGACAACAAAGTAACAAATCTAAATCAAATAAATTAAAAACATACACTTGAGAATAAACTGGTAAAAAACACACACACATGAGAAGGGAGTCAAGGATAAAAGAGAGAATTTTCTGATACATAGAGAAGATAAATAATAAGTGTTACAATAAATAAACAATAATTAAAGCAAAAAAATCAACTAATTAAATACTAACATAAAAAATAATAAAAGAGCTTATATAAAGTTATGAAGTTATAAAGCAAAGGAAAAGGGGTAAGACAAAGTGATTCAGTCAAATATAACAAAAAAATTGGAACTAATTAAAAGAGAAAAAGGAGATAATTTTCTTATACATATTGAGGATAAATCATAAATGTTACAATAAATAAACAAAAATTAAAGAAAAAAAATCAATTAATTAAATATTAACATAAAAAATAATAAGAAAGCTAATATAAAGTTATGAAATTATAAAGCTAAGGAAAAGATAACTAAAAACATAAAGTAGTAAGAAAAAAATTAAGTGATTAGGTCAAATATAACACAAAAATTGGAACTCAAAGAAAATATGACAACAAAATAACAAATCTAAATCAAATAAATTAAAAACATACATGAGAAGAAACTGGATGAAAAACACACACACACATGAGAAGGGAGTCAAGGATAAAAGAGAGAATTTCTGATACATAGAGATGATAAATAATAAGTGTTACAATAAATAAACAATAATTAAAGCAAAAAAATCAACTAATTAAATATTAATATAACAAACAATAAGAAAGCTAATATAAATATATGAAATTATAAAGCTAAGGAAAAATAACTAAAAACATAAAGTAGTAAGAAAAAAATTAACTGATTACGTCAAATATAACACAAAAATAGTAACTCAAAGAAAATATGACAACAAAGTAACAAATCTAAATCAAATAAATTAAAAACATACACTTGAGAATAAACTGGTTAAAAACACACACACATGAGAAGGGAGTCAAGGATAAAAGAGAGAATTTTCGATACATAGAGAAGATAAATAATAAGTGTTACAATAAATAAACAATAATTAAAGCAAAAAAATCAACTAATTAAATACTAACATAAAAATAATAAAAGAGCTTATATAAAGTTATGAAGTTATAAAGCAAAGGAAAAGGGGTAAGACAAAGTGATTCATCAAATATAACAAAAAAATTGGAACTAATTAAAAGAGAAAAAGGAGATAATTTTCTTATACATATAGAGGATAAATCATAAATGTTACAATAAATAAACAAAAATTAAAGCAAAAAAATCAATTAATTAAATATTAACATAAAAAATAATAAGAAAGCTAATATAAAGTTATGAAATTATAAAGCTAACGGAAAGTTTATAACTAAAAACATAAAGTAGTAAGAAAAAAATTAACTCATTAAGTCAAATATAACCCAAAAATAGTAACTCAAAGAAAATATGACAACAAAATAACAAATCTAAATCAAATAAATTAAAAACATACACTTGAAAAGAAACTGGATTAAAAAAAAACACAAAGACACACACACACACACATAAGAAAAAAGTCACACATAAGAAGAAAATCAGGGATAAAGGAGATAATTTTCTTATACATATAGATGATAAATCATAAGTGTTACAATAAATAAACAATAATTAAAGAAAAAATCAACTAATTAAATATTAACATGACATATAATAAGAAAGCTAATATAAAGTTATGAAATTATAAAGCTAAGCAAAAGATAACTAAAAACATAAAGTAGTAAGAAAAAAATTAACTGATTAAGTCAAATATAACCCAAAAATAGTAACTCAGAGAAAATATGACAACAAAATAACAAATCTAAATCAAATAAATTAAAAACAAACACTTGAGAAGAAACTGGATAAAACACACACACACACATGAGAAGGGAGTCAAGGATAAAAGAGAGAATTTTTTGATAGATAGAGATAATAAATAATAAGTGTTACAATATATAATAAGTGTAACATAAAAATAAGAAAAAAGCTAATTTAAAGTTATGAAGTTATAAAGCTAAGGAAAAGGGGTAAGAGAAAGTGATTAAGTCAAATATAACCCAAAAATAGTAACTCAAAGAAAATATGACAACAATATAACAAAACTAAATCAAATAATTTAAAAACATACACATGAGAAGAAATACGATATAAAACACACACAAACACATGAGATGGGAGTCAAGGAAAAAAGACAGAATTTTCTGATACATATAGATGATAAATAATAAGTGTGACATTAAATAAACAATAATTAAAGCAAAAAAAAATCAACTAATTAAATATTAACATAAGAAATAATAAGAAAGCTAATATAAAGTTATGAAATTATAAAGGTAAGGAAAAGATAACTAAAAACATAAACAAGACAACGAATTGTAAGAAATAAATTAAGTGATTAAGTAACAGAAAAATAGTAACTCAAACAAAATATGACAACAAAATAACAAACCTAAATCAAATAAATTAAAAACATACACTTGAGAAGAAACAGGAAAAAAACACACACACACCGGAGAAGAGAGTCAAGGATAAATGAGAGAATTTTCTGATATATAGACATGGTAAATAATAAGAGTTACATTAAATAAACAATAATTAAAGCAAAAAAATCAACTAATTAAACATTAACATAACAAATAATAAGAAAGCTAATATAAAGTTATGAAATTATAAAACTAAGGAAAAGATCACTAAAAATATAAAGTAGTAAGAAAAAAATTAAGTGATTAAGTCAAATATAACGCAAAAATAGTAACTCAAAGAAAATATGACAACAAAATAAAAAATCTAAATCAAATAAATTAAAAACAGAAGAAACTGGATAAAAAACACACACACACACATGAGAAGGGAGTTAAGGATAAACGAGAGAATTTTCTGATACACAGAGGTGATAAATAATAAGTGTTACAATAAATATACAATAATTGAAGGAAAAAAATCAACTAATTAAATATTAACATAACAAATAATAAGAAAGCTAATATAAAGTTATGAAATTATAAAGCTAAGGAAAAGATAACTAAAAACATAAAGTAGTAAGAAAAAAATTAACTGATTAAGTCAAATATAACCCAAAAATAGTAACTCAAAGAAAATATGACAACAAAATAACAAATCTAAATCAAATAAATTAAAAACATACACTTGAGAAGAAACTGGTTAAAAAAAAAACACAAACACACACACACACACATAAGAAGAAAGTCAGGGATAAATGAGATAATTTTCTTATACAGATGATAAATCATAAGTGTTACAATAAATAAACAATAATTAAAGTAAAAAAATCAACTAATTAAATATTAACATAACAAATAATAAGAAAGCTAACATAAAGTTATGAAATTATAAAGCTAAGGAAAAGATAACTAAAAACATAAAGTAGTAAGAAAAACAATTAACTGATTAAGTCAAATATAACCCAAAAATAGTAACTCAAAGAAAATATGACAACAAAATAAAAAATCTAAATCAAATAAATTAAAAACATACACTTGAGAAGAAACTGGATAAAAAACACACACACACATGAGAAGGGAGTCAAGGATAAAAGAGAGAATGATAAATAATAAGTGTTACAATAAATAATCAATAATTAAAGCAAAAAATCAACTAATTAAATAGTAACATAACAAATAAGAAAGAGTAAATACCCTTTTTGGTCCCTGGAAAAACACATTTGACCCTTTTTCGTCCCTGAGTAAAAGAAATGTTATTTTGGTCCTTTTTAGGGACTAAAAAGGATATTTTTGGGAATTTCTGAGGGATTAAAATGTGCAAAAAAATTGATCAAAAGGACTAAAAGGGACCTTATTTTTCCATTTTAGGGACTAAAAGTGACTTATTTTTTTTCAGGGACCAAAAACGGCATCCGTGTTTTTTCCAGGGACCAAAAAGGGTATTTACTCAATAAGAAAAAAGCTAATATAAAGTTATGAAGTTATAAAGCTAAGGAAAAGGGGTAAGAGAAAGTGATTAAGTCAAATATAACAGAAAAATAGTAACTCAAAGAAAATATGACAACAATATAACAAAACTAAATCAAATAATTTAAAAACATACACATGAGAAGAAATAGGATATAAAACACACACAAACACATGAGAAGGGAGTCAAGGAAAAAAGACAGAATTTTGTGATACATATAGATGATAAATAATATGTGTGACATTAAATAAACAATAATTAAAGCAAAAAAAAAATCAACTAATTAAATATTAACATAACAAATAATAAGAAAGCTAATATAAAGTTATGAAATTATAAAGCTAAGGAAAATATAACTAAAAACATAAACAAGACAACGAATTGTACGAAATAAATTAAGTGATTAAGTCAAATATAACAAAAAAATAGTAACTCAAACAAAATATGACAACAAAATAACTAAGCTAAATCAAATAAATTCAAAACATACACTTGAGAAGAAACAGGAAAAAAACACACACACACACCTAGAAGAGAGTCAAGAATAAAGGAGAGAATTTTCTGATACATAGACATGATAAATAATAAGTGTTATATTAAATAAACAATAATTAAAGCAAAAAAATCAACTAATTAAATATTAACATAAAAAATAATAAGAAAGCTAATATAAAGTTATGAAATTATAAAGCTAAGGAAACCAACTAATTAAATATTTGCCAGCTTCCTCCATTTGTGCCCTGAACCCTAAACCACCCTAAATCGTAAACCCTAAACCGACATGGGCCTTTTCGGCCTACTTGAGGTGATAGGAACACGAACTTTTTCAACATCTCGGAATTGCGTGGAAACTCACCCACCCTCCTCATTTTTCATTAGGATTCCAGAATGCCTAAAATTGTTGCGATATTCCTCTGTTTGGTCCCTGAATGGCCACATGGGCCATTTGGGCCTACTTGACGTGAAAGGAACACGAACTTTTTGGAACTCTCGCAATTGCGTGGCAACTCACCCATCCTCCTCACTTTCATGAGGATTCCAGAATGCCTAAAATTATTGCGAGATTCCTCCCTTTGGGCCCTAAACCCTAAACCCACATGGGCATTTGGCCTACTTGAGGTGATAAACACGAACTTTTTCAACATCTCGGAATTGTGTGGAAACTCACCCACCCTCCTCATTTTTCACGAGGATTCCAGAATGCATAAAATTGTTGCGAGACTCCCCCATTTCGGCCCTAAACCCCTAAAGCCTAAACCCTAAACCCTAAACTCTAAACAAACCCTAAACCCACATGGGTCATTTGGGACTACTTGAGGTGACAGGAACACGAACATTTTCAGCATCTCGGAATTGCGTGGCTACTCACCCACCCTCCTCATTTTTCATGAGGATTCCAGAATGCCTAAAATTGTTGTGAGATTCCTTCGTTTGGGCCTGAACCCTGAACTTTAAACCCTAAACCCCTAAACCCTAAAACCACATGGGCCATTTGGCCTACTTGAGGTGACAGGAACACGAACTTTTTAACCATCTCGGAATTGCGTGGAAACTCACCCACCCTCCTCATTTTTCACGAGGATTCCAGAATGAAAATTGTTGCGAGATTCCCCCGTTTCGGCCCTAAACCCCTAACCCTAAACTCTAAACAAACCCTAAACCCACATGGGCCATTTGGGCCTACTTGAGGTGATAGGAACACGAACTTTTTCAACATCTCGGAATTGCGTGGAAACTCACCCACCCTCCTCATTTTTCATTAGGATTCCAGAATGCCTAAAATTAATGCGATATTCCTCTGTTTGGTCCCTGAACGGCCACATGGGCCATTTGGGCCTACTTGACGCGAAAGGAACATGAACTTTTTGGAACTTTCGCAATTGCGTGGCAACTCACCCATCCTCCTCACTTTCATGAGGATTCCAGAATGCCTAAAATTATTGCGAGATTCCTCCCTTTGGGCCCTAAACCCTAAACCCACATGAGCCATTTGGGCCTACTTGAGGTGATAAACACGAACTTTTTCAACATCTCGGAATTGCGTGGCAACTCACCCACCCTCCTCATTTTTCATGAGGATTCCAGAATGCCTAAAAAAATTTTTGCCAGCTTCCTCCGTTTGTGCCCTGAACCCTAAACTACCCTAAACCGTAAACCCTAAACCCCTAAACCATAAACCCACATGGGCCATTTGGGCGTACATGAGGTGACAGGAACACGAACGTTTTCAACATCTCGGAATTGCGTGGAAACTCACCCACCCTCCTCATTTTTCATGAGGATTCTAGAATGCCTAAAATTTTTGCGAGAGTCCTCCGTTTGCGCCCTGAACCCTAAACCCTAAACCCACATGGGTCATTTGGTCCTACTTGAGGTGACAGGAACACAAACTTTTTCGAACATCTCGAATTGCGTGGAAACTCACCCACTGTCCTCATTTTTCATGAGGATTCCATAATGCCAAAAATTGTTGCGAGATTCCTCCGTTTGGGCCCTGAACCCCTAAACCCCTAAAACCCTAAAACCCTAAACCCTAAACCCTAAACCCCTAAAACCCTAAACTCTAAACTCTAAACCCTTAAACCGTAGACCCTAAACCCACATTGGCCATTTGGGCTTTACTTGAGGTGACATGAAAACGAACTTTTTAACCATCTCGGAATTGCGTGGAAACTCACCCACCCTCCTCATTTTTCACGAGGATTCCAGAATGCATAAAATTGTTGCGAGATTCCCCCGTTTCGGCCCTAAACCCCTAAACCCTAAACCCTAAACTCTAAACAAACCCTAAACCCACATGGGCCATTTGGGCCTACTTGAGGTGATAGGCACACGAAAATTTTCAACATCTCGGGTTGCGTGGCAACTCACCCACCCTCCTCATTTTTCATGAGGATTCCAGAATGCCTAAAATTGTTGTGAGATTCCTTCGTTTGGGCCTGAACCCTGAACTTTAAACCCTAAACCCCTAAACCCTAAAACCACATGGGCCATTTGGCCTACTTGAGGTGAAAGGAACACGAACTTTTTGAACATCTCGTAATTGCGTGGAAACTCACCCACCCTCCTAATTTTTAATGAGGATTTCGAATGCCTAAAATTGTTGCGAGATTCCTCTCGTTTGGTCCCCGAACTAACAACATGGGACAATTGGGCCTACTTGAGGAGAAAGGAACACGAACATTTTCGAACTCTCGCAATTGCGTGGCAACTCACCCATCCTCCTCACATTCATGACGATTCCAAAATGCCTTAAATTATTGCGAGATTCCTTCCTTTGGGCCCTAAACCCCTAAACCCTAAACCCACATGGGCCATTTGGGCCTACTTGAGGTGATAGGCACACGAAAATTTTCAACATCTCTAATTGCGTGGCAACTCACCCACCCTCCTCATTTTTCATGAGGATTCCAGAATGCCTAAAATTGTTGTGAGATTCCTTCGTTTGGGCCTGAACCCTAAACTTTAAACCCTAAACCCCTAAACACTAAAACCAAATGGGCCATTTGGGCCTACTTGAGGTGACAGGAACACAAACTTTTTCAATATCTCGGAATTGCGTGGAAACTCACCCACCCTCCTAATTTTTAATGAGGATTCCAGAATGCCTAAAATTGTTGCGATATTCCTCTGTTTGGTCCCTGAAAGGCCACATGGGCCATTTGGGCCTACTGAGGTGAAAGGAACACGAACTTTTTCGCACTCACACAATTGCGTGGCAACTCACCCATCCTCCTCACTTTCATGAGGATTCCAGAATGCCTTAAATTATTGCGAGATTCCTCCCTTTGGGCCCTAAACCCTAAACCCACATAGGCCATTTGGGCCTACTTGAGGTGACAGGAACACAAACTTTTTCAACATCTCGGAATTGCGCGGCAACTCGCCTACCCTCCTCATTTTTCATGAGGATTCCAGAATGCCTAAAATTATTGCAAGCTTCCTCCGTTTGTGCCCTGAACCCTAAACCACCCTAAACCTAAACCCTAAACCCACATGGGCCATTTGGGGCTACTTGAGGTGACAGGAACACGAACTTTTTCAACATCTCGGAATTGCGTGGAGACTCACCCACCCTCCTCATTTTCATGAGGATTCCACTTTGGGCCCTACACCCTTAAACCCTAAACCCTTAACCCACACGGGCCATTGGGCCTACTTGAGGTGACGAACTCGAACTTTTTCAACATCTCAGAATTGAGTGGAAACTCACCCACCCTACTCATTTTTCATGAGGGTTCCAGAATGCCTAAAATTGTTGTGAGATTCCTCCGTTTGGTCCTTGAACGGCCACATGGGCCATTTGGGCCTACTTGAGGTGACAGGAACACGAACTTTTTCAACACCTCGGAATTGCGTGGAAACTCACCCACCCTCCTCATTTTTCATGAGGATTCAAGAATGCCTAAAATTGTTGCGAGATTCCCCCCGTTTGGGCCCTGAACCATAAACCCTAAACCTTAAAACCTAAACCCCTAAACCCTAAACCCTAAACCCACATGGGCCATTTGGGCCTACTTGAGGTGACAGGAACACGAACCGTTGAAACATCTCGAAATTTGTTTGAAACTCACCCACCCTCCTCATTTTTCATGAGGATTCCAGAATGCCTAAAATTGTTGCGAGATTCCTCTGTTTGGTCCCTGAACGGCCACATGGGCCATTTGGGCCTACTTGAGGAGAAAGGAACACGAACATTTTCGAACTCTCGCAATTGCGTGGCAACTCACCCATCCTCCTCACTTTCATGAGGATTCCAAAATGCCTAAAATTATTGCGAGATTCCTCCCTTTGGGCCCTAAACCCTAAACCCCTAAACCCTAAACCCACATGGGCCATTTGGGCCTACTTGAGGTGATAGGCAAACGAAAATTTTCAACATCTCTAATTGCGTGGAAAATCACCCACCCACCTCATTTTTCATGAGGATTCCAAAATGGCAAAAATTGTTGCGAGATTTTTCCGTTTGGGCCCTGATTTGCAACATGGGCCATTTGGGCCTACTTGAGGTGACAGGAACAGGAACATTTTCAACATCTCGGAATTGCGTGGAAACTCACCCACCCTCCTCATTTTTCATGAGGATTCATAATGCCAAAATTGTTGCGAGATTCCTCCGTTTGGGCCCCTGAACCCCTAAACCCCTAAAACCCTAAACCCACATGGGCCTACTTGAGGTGATAGGCACACGAAAATTTTCAACATCTCGGAATTGCGTGGAAACTCACCCACCCGCCTCATTTTTCATTAGGATTCCATAATAACTAAAATTGTTGCGAGATTCCTCCGCCAGGCCCTAAACCACCCTAAACCGTAAACCCTAAACCCCTAAACCCAAAACCCACATGGGCCATTTGGGCATACTTGAGGTGACAAGAACACGAACTTTTCAACATCTCTAATTGCGGGAAACTCACCCACCCTCCTCATTTTTCATGAGGATTCCATAATGCCTAAAATTGTTGCGAGATTCCTCTGTTTGGTCCCTGAACGGCCACATGGGCCATTTGGGTTTACTTGAGGTGAAAGGAACATGAACTTTTTCGCAGTCTCGCAATTGCGTGGCAACTCACCTATCCTCCTCACTTTCATGAGGATTCCAGAATGCCTTAAATTATTGCGAGATTCCTCCCTTTGGGCCCTAAACCCTAAACCCACATGGGCCATTTGGGCCTACTTGAGGTGACAGGAACACCAACTTTTTCAACATTTTGGAATTGCATGGCAACTCGCCCACCCTCCTCATTTTTCAAGAGGATTCGAGAATGCCTAAAATTATTGCAAGCTTCCTCCGTTTGTGCCCTGAACCCTAAACCACCCTAAACCTAAACCCTAAACCCACATGGGCCATTTCGGCCTGCTTGAGGTGAGAGGAACACGAACTTTTTCAACATCTCAGAATTGCGTGGAAACTCACCCACCCCCCTCATTATTCATGACGATTCCAGAATGATTAAAATTGTTGCGAGATTCCTCTGTTTGGGCCCTGAACGGCCACACGGGCCATTTGGGCCTACTTGAGGTGAAAGGAACACGACCTTTTTCGAACTCTTGCAATTGCGTGGCAACTGACCCATCCTCCTCACTTTCATGAGGATTCCAGAATGCCTAAAATTATTGCGAGATTCCTCCCTTTGGGCCCTACACCCCTAAACCCTAAACCCTTAACCCACATGGGCGATTGGGCCTACTTGAGGTGACGGGAACACGAATTTTTTCAACATCTCGGAATTGCGTGGAAACTCACCCACCCTCACATTTTTCATGAGCATTCCAGAATGCATAAAATTGTTGCAAGATTCCTCTGTTTGGTCCTTGAACGGCCACATGGGCCATTTCGCTCACCCACCCCCCTCATTTTTCATTAGGATTTTAGAATTCCTAAAAATGATGCGAGATTCCGCAATTTAGGCCCTGAACCCTAAACCACTAAACCATAAACCCACATGGGCCATTTGGGCGTACTTGAGGTGACAGAACACGAACTTTTTCCACATCTCGGAATTCCGCGGAAACTCAGCCACCCTCCTCAGTTTTCATGAGGATTCAAGAATGCCTAAAATTGTTGCGAGATTGCTCCGTTTGGACCCTGAACGGCCCCATGGGCCATTTGGGCCTACTTGAGGTCAAAGGAACACGAACTTATTCAACATCTAAGAATTGCGTGGCAACTCACCTATCCTCCTCACTTTCATGAGGATTCCAGAATGCCTTAAATTATTGCGAGATTCCTCCCTTTGGGCCCTAAACCCTAAACCCTAAACCCTGAACCCTAAAACCTGAACCCTAAACGCCTAAACCCTATAAACCCTAAACCCACATGGGCCATTTGGGCCAACGTGAGGTGACAGGAACCCTAACTTTTTCAAAATCTCGGAATTGCATGGAAACTCACGCACCCTCTTCATTTTTCATGAGGATTCCAGAATAAACTCACCTACACTCGCCATTTTTCATGAGGATTCCGAATGACTAAAATTGTTGCGAGATTCCCTGTTTGGGCCCCCGAACCATAAACCCTAAACCCTAATCTCTAAACCCCTAAACCCTAAACGCTAAACCCTAAATGATATGATTCCCGAAAGAAAGGGATGATTGGATCAACTAGGAATGGAATTTCGCACCGAAAATTCAGCCTCCAAAGACGTCCCCGATAAGAACCGAATGTATCTCACGCTATATACCTTGGATTTGAGTGATTCTAAAACGAGGCGAAATAGGGCTTTCTGAAACGCGATTTTGGCTCAAGAAACGTCGAAAATGATAAGGGAAACTAGAGATACGAAACCAAGAAATATAGAACAAAAACTGAAGTTTATAGATTATAGGAAGGCGCCACAATTCCAAAGAACTGATAAGCCCAAGAAAGCCACAAGGATCGATGCCCTTGATAAGTTCAGAGATTCTAAAAAAGAACCCTAGAGAAGCTAGTCTCTCACCAAAAAGGTTAACTTTGAATTCTGCCATCCCCCTAAAAGGCTATATAAAATTGTTGCGAGATTCCCCCGTTTGGGCCTTGAACCCTAAACCCCAAACCCTAAACCCACATGGGCTATTTGGGCCTACCTGAGGTGACAGGAACACGAACTTTTTCAACCTCTCTAATTGCATGGAAACTCACCCACCCTCCTCATTTTTTATGAAGATTCCATAATGCCTAAAATTGTTGCGTGATTCCTCCGTTTGGGCCTACTTGAGGTGACAGGAACAAGAACTTTTTCAACCTATTGGAATTGTGTGGAAACTCACCCACCTTCCTCATTTTTCATGACGATTCCAGAATGCCTAAAATTGTTGCGAGATTCCCCCTTTTGAGCCCTGAACCCTAAACCTTAAACCCTAAACCCTAAACCCTAAACCCACAAGGGCCTACTTGAGGTGACAGGAACACGAACTTTTTCAAAGTATCGGAATTGCTTGGAAGCTCACCTACCCTCATCATATTTCATGAGGGTTCCAGAATGCCTAAAAATTGTTGTGAGATTCCTCCGTTTGGCCCTTGAACGGCCACATGGGCAATTTGGCCTACTTGAGGTGACAGGAACACGAACTTTTTCAACATCTCGGAATTGCGTGGAAACTCACCCACCCTACTCATTTTTCATGAGGATTCCAAAATGCCTAAAATTGTTGCGAGATTCCTCCGTTTGGGCCCTGAACCCTAAGACCTAAACCCTAAACCCTAAACCCTATAAACCCTAAACCCAAATGGGCCATTTGGGCCAACTTGAGCTGACAGGAACACGAACTTTTTCAACATCTCGGAATTGCGATGATACTCACACACCCTCCTCATTTTTCATGAGGATTCCAGAATAAACTCACCTACCCTCCTCATTTTTCATGAGGATTCCGTAATGCCTAAAATTTTTGCAAGATTCCTCCGTTTAGCCTAAACGGCCACATGGGCCCTACTTGTGGTCACAGGAACACAGACTTTCTCAACATCTCGGAAATGCGTGGAAACTCACCCACCCTCCTCATTTTTCATGAGGATTCCAGAATGCCTAAAATTGTTGCGAGATTCCTCCATTTGGGCCCTGAACGGCCACATGGGCCATTTGGGCGTACTTGAGGTGACAGGAACACAAACTTTTTCAACATCTCATAATTGCGTGGAAACTCACCCACCCTCCTCAATTTTCAAGAGGATACCAGAATGCCTAAAATTGTTGCGAGATTCCTCCGTTTGGGCCCTGAACCCTAAACCCTAAAACCTAAACCCCTAAACCCGTAAACCCACATGGGCCATTTGTGCCTACTTGAGGTGAAAGGAACACGAATTTTTTCAACTTATCGGAATTGCGTGGCAACTCACCCACCTTCCTCATTTTTCATGAGGATTCCGAATGCCTAAAATTGTTGCGAGATTCCTCCGTTTGGGCCCTGAACCCTAAACCCTAAAACCTAAACCCCTAAACTCGTAAACCCTAAACCCTAAACTTTAAACCCTCCTCATTTTTCATGAGGATTCCAGAATTCCTAAAATTGTTACGAGAGTCCTCCTTTTGAGCCCTGAACACTAAACCCTAAACTTTAAACCCTAAACCCCTAAACCCTAAACCCTAAACCCACCTGGGCCATTTGGGCCTACTTGATGTGAAAGGAACACGAACTTTTCAACTTATCTAATTGCGTGGCAACTCACCCACCCTCCTCATTTTTCATGAGGATTCCATAATGCCTAAAATTATTGCGAGATTCCTCCGTTTGTCCCCGAACCGCCACATGGGCCATTTGGGCCTACTGAGGTGACAGAACACGAACTTTTTTAAACTCTCGCTATTGCGTGGCAACTCACCCATCCTCCTCATTTTTCATGAGGAGTCAAGAATGCCTAAAATATTTGCGAGATTCCCCTTTTTGGCCCCTGCTAAATCCCTAAACTATAAACCCTAAACCCACATGGGCCATTTGGGCCTACTTGAGGTGAAAGGAACACGAACTTTTCAAGATCTCGGGATTGCCACGCAATCCGTAATGCCTAAAATTGTTGCGAGATTCCTCCGTTTGGGCCCCGAACGGCCACATGGGCCATTTGGGCCTACTTGAGGTGACAGAACACGAACTTTTTCAATGTATCTAATTGCGTGGAAACTCACCCACCCTCCTCATTTTTCATGAGGATTCCATAATGCCTAAAATTGTTGCGAGATTCCCCGTTTAGCCCAAACGGCCACACGGGCCCTACCTGAGGTGACAGAACATGAACTTTTTCAACATCTCGGAATTTCGTGGAAACTCACCCACCCTCCTCATTTTTCATGAGTATTCCAGAATGCCTAAAATTGTTGTGAGATTCCTCTGTTTTTTCGATATTTCTTCGTTTCGTATCTCCAGATTCCCTTATCGTTTTTTGGTGTTTCTTGAGCCAAAATCGCATTTCGGAAAGCCATATTTCGCCTTGTTTTGAAATCGATCAAATCTGAGGTCTGTAGCATGAGATACGTGCTGTTCTTTCAGGTCGTGCTGGAGCCTGAAATTTTCGGTATGAAATTCCATTCCTAGTTGATCCAATAATCCTTTTCTTTCGGGAATCATATCAAAAAGTTCGTGTTCCTCTTACCTCAAGTAGGCCCAAATGGCCCATGTGGCCGTTCAGGCCCAAACGGAGGAATCTCGCAAAAAATTTAGGTATTCTGGAATCCTCATGAAAAAAAAAGTTCGTGTTCCCTGTCACCTCAAGTAAGCCCAACTGGCCGATGTTGCCGTTCAAGGACCAAACAGAGGAATCTCGCAACAATTTTAGGCATTCTGGAATCCTCATGAAAAATGAGGAGCGTGGGTGAGTTTCCATGCAATTCCGAGATGTTGAAAAAGTTCGTGTTCCTGTCACCTCAAGTAGGCCAAATGGCCCATGTGGCTTAGGGTTTAGGGTTTAAGGTTTAGGATTTAGGGTCCAAACGGAGGAATCTCGCAACAATTTTAGGCATTTTGGAATCCTCGTGAAAAATGAGGAATGTGGGTGAGTTTCCACGCAATTCCGGTACGTTGAAAAAGTTCGTGTTCCTGTCACCTAAGTAGGCCCAAATGGCCCATGCGGGCTTAGGGATTATGGTTTAGGTTTAGGGTTCAGGGGCCAAACATAAAGCAAAGGAAAAGAAAACTAATAATAAACAAGACATAAGTAGTAAGAAAAAAAATTAAGTGATTAAGTCAAATATAACTTATCTTCATATTTTCCTCTCCACAAGTATCTCTTCTCCACTTCAATCTTTTTGCTAATGACAAATAAGGGGGAGAGAAGGGCAAGAAAAATATGCTGGCTAACATATTTTCATACTCATACATATTTTTCTTAAAGTATTTGCCATCATCAAAAAGGGGAGAATGTTAGTTATGCTTTTGATGATGACAAATATGCTTAGTTTTGATGACAATAAGAGGAGAAAATTTATATACTTCATTTATCTTCTACTTTGGTTAACTCTTATAATATAATGTAGATGTGAAGTTTATTTATGAAGAATGATTTAGAACCATAAACCCTAAACCCTAAAATCTAAACCCTAAACCCTAAACCCACATGGGCCATTTGGGCCTACTGAGGTGAAAGGAACACGAACTTTTTCAAGATCTCGGAATTGCGTGGCAACTCACCCACCCTCCTAATTTTTCATGAGGATTCCAGAATGCCTAAAATTGTTGCGAGATTCCCCGTTTGGGCCCTGTGCCATAAACCCTAAACCCCTAAACCCTAAACCCACAAGGGACATTTGGGCCTACTTGAGGTGACAGAACACGAACTTTTTAAACGTATCGGGAATTGCGTGGAAACTCAACCACCTTCCTCAATTTCCATGACGATTCCAGAATGCCTAACACTGATGCGAGATTCCTCCGTTTGGGCCATGAACCCTAAACCCTAAAACCTAAACCCCTAAACCCCTAAACCCTAAACCCTAAAACCCACATGGGCCATTTGTGCCTACTTGAGGTGAAAGGAACACGAACTTTTTCAACATCTCGGAATTGCATGGAAACTCACCCGCCTCCTCATTTTTTATGAAGATTCCGTAATGCCTAAAATTGTTGCGTGATTCCTCCGTTTGGACACCGAACCCTAAACCTTAAATCCTAAACCCACATGGGCCATTTGGGCCTACTTGAGGTGACAGAACTCAAAATTTTTCAACATCTCGAATTGCGTGGAAACTCACCCACCTCCTCATTTTTCATGAGGATTCCGTAATGACTAAAATTATTACGAGATTCCTCTCGTTTGGTCCCTAAACGTCCACATGGGCCATTTGGGCCTACTTGAGGTGAGAGGAACGCGAACTATTTCAAGATCTCAGAATTGCGTGGCAACTCACCCACGCTCCTCATTTTTCACGAGTTTTCCAAAATGCTTAAAATTGTTGCGAGATTCCCCCGTTTGGGCCCTGAACCCTAAACCCCAAACCCTAAACCCACATGGCCATTTGGGCCTACCTGAGGTTACAGGAACACGAACTTTTTCAACATCTCGAAATTGCAAGGAAACTCATCCACCGTCCTCATTTTTTATGAAGATTGCAGAATGCCTAAAATTGTTGCCTGATTCCTTCGTTTGGACCCTGAACCCTAAACCTTCAACCCTAAACCCTAAACCCACATGGGCCATTTGGGCCTACCTGAGGTGACAGGAACACGAACTTTTTCAACATCTCGGAATTGCATGGAAACTCACCCACCCTCCTCATTTTTCACGAGGATTCCAAAATGCTTAAAATTGTTGCGCCCGTTTGGGCCCTGAACCCTAAACCCTAAACCCACATGGGCCATTTGGGCCTACCTGAGGTGACAGGAACACGAACTTTTTCAACATCTCAGAATTGCATGGAAACTCACCCACCCTCCTCATTTTTCACGAGGATTCCAAAATGCTTAAAATTGTTGCGCCCGTTTGGGCCCTGAACCCTAAACCCAAAACCCACATGGGCCATTTGGGCCTACCCGAGGTGACAGAACACGAACTTTTTCAACATCTCTAATTGCATGGAAACTCATCCACCCACCTCATTTTTCATGAGGAATCCAGAATGACTAAAATTGTTGCGAGATTCCTCTATTTGGTTCCCAAACTACCACATGGGCCATTTGGGCCTACTGAGTGCAGAGGAACACGAACTTTTCAAGATCTCGAAATTGCGTGGCAACTCACCCACGCTCCTCATTTTTCACGAGGATTCCAAAATGCTTAAAATTGTTGCGAGATTCCCCGTTTGGGCCCTGAACCCTAAACCCACATGGGCCATTTGGGCCTACCTGAGGTTACAGGAACACAAACTTTTTCAACATCTCGGAATTGCATGGAAACTCACCCACCGTCCTCATTTTTTATGAAGATTGCAGAATGCCTAAAATTGTTGCCTGATTCCTCCGTTTGGACCTTGAACCCTAAACCTTCAACCCTAAACCCTAAACCCACGAGGGCCATTTGGGCCTACCTGAGGTGACAGGAACACGAACTTTTTCAACATCTCGGAATTGCGTGGTAACTCACCCACCCTCCTCATTTTTCATGAGCATTCCAGAATGCCTAAAATTTTTGCGCGATTTCTCCGTTTGGTCCCTAAACGGCCACATGGGCCATTTGGGCCTACTTGAGGTGAGGAGGAACACGAACTTTTTCAAGATCTCGGAATTGCGTGGAAACTCACCCACCCTCCTCATTTTTTTTGAAGATTCCAGAATGCCTAAAATTGTTGCGAGATTACTCCTTTTGAGCCCTGAACCCTAAACCCTAAACCCACATGGGCCATTTGGGCCTACTTGAGGTGATAGGAACACAAACTTTTTCAACATCTCGGAATTGCGTGGAAACTCACCCACCCTCCTCATTTTTAATGAAGATTCCAGAATGCCTAAAATTGTTCCGAGATTCCTCCGTTTGGGCCCTGAACCCTAAACCCTAAACCCTAAACCGTAAACCCCTAAACTCGTAAACCATAAACCCTAAAACCCACATGGGCCATTTGGGCCTACTTGAGGTGACAGGAACACGAACTTTTTAAACGTATCGGAATTGCGTGGAAACTCACCCACCTTCCTCATTTTTCATGAGGATTACAGAATACCTAAAATTGTTGCGAGATATCACTTGGGCCATTTGGGCCTACTTGAGGTGACAGTAACATGAACTTTTTCAACCTATCAGAATTGTGTGGAAACTCACCCACCTTCCTCATTTTTCATGAGGATTCCAGAATGCCTAAAATTGTTGCGAGATTCCTTCGTTTGGGCCCTGAACCTTAAACCCTAAAACCTAAACCCGTAAACCCTAAACCCTAAAACCCACATGGGCCATTTGTGCCTACTTGAGGTGAAAGGACCACGAACTTTTTCAACCTATCGGAATTGGGTGGAAACTCACCCACCTTCCTCATTTTTCATGAGGATTCCAGAATGCCTAAACTTGTTGCGAGATTCCTCCATTTGGGCCCTGAACCCTAAACCCTAAAACTTAAACCCCTAAACTCGTAAACCCTAAACCCTAAAACCCACATGGGCCATTTGTGCCTACTTGAGGTGAAAGGAACACGAACTTTTTCAACATCTCGGAATTGCGTGGAAACCCTTCCACCGCCCTCATTTTTCATGACGATTCCACAATGCCTAAAATTGTTGCGAGATTCCACGGTTTGGTCTCTGAACGGCCACATGGGCCGTTTGAGCCTACTTGAGGTGACAGGAACACGAACTTTTTTAAACTCTCGCTATTGCGTGGCAACTCACCCATCCTCCTCATTTTTCATGAGGAGTCAAGAATGCCTAAAATATTTGCGAGTTTCCCCTTTTTCGGCCCTGAACCATAAACCCTAAACTCTAAACCCCTAAACCCTAAACCCACATGGGCCAGTTGGGCCTACTTCAGGTGAAAGGAACACGAACTTTTTCAACATCTCGGAATTGCGTGGAAACTCACCCACCCTCCTCATTTTTCATGAGCATTCCAGAATGCCTAAAATTGTTGCGAGATTCCTCCGTTTGGGTCGTGAACGGCCACATGGGCCATTTGGGCCTACTTGAGGTGACATGAACACGAACTTTTTCAATGTATCGAATTGCGTGGAAACTCACCCACCCTACTCATTTTTCATGAGGATTCCATAATGCCTAAAATTGTTGCGAGATTCCCCGTTTAGCCCAAACGGCCACATGGGCCCTACCTGAGGTAACAGGAACATGAACTTTTTCAACATCTCGGAATTTCGTGGAAACTCACCCACCCTCCTCATTTTTTATGAGGATTCCAGAATGCCTAAAATTGATGCGAGATTCCTCTGTTTGGTACCTGAACGGCCATTTGGGCTATTTGGGCCTACTTGAGGTGACATGAACACGAACTTTTTCAAACTCTCGCAATTGCGTGGCAACTCACCCACCCTCCTTATTTTTCATGAGGATTCAAGAATACCTAAAATATTTGCGAGATTCCCCTGTTTGGGCCCTGGACCATAATTCCTAAACCCTAAACTCTAAAGCCCTAAACCCCTAAACCCTAAACCCTAAACCCACATGGGCCATTTGGGCCTACTTGAGGTGAAAGGAACACGAACTTTTTCAACATCTCGGAATTGCGTGGCAACTCACCCACCCTCCTCATAATTCATGAGGATTCCAGAATGCCTAAATTTTTTGCGAGATTCCTCCGTTTGGGCCCTGAACTCTAAACCTTAAAACCTAAACCCCTAAACCCTAAACCCTAAATCCTAAACCCACATGGCCCATTTGGGCCTACTTGAGGTGACAGCAACACGAAATTTTTCAACATCTCGGAATTTCGTGGAAACTCACCCACCCTCCTCATTTTTCATGTGGATTCCAGAATGCCAAAAATTGTTGCGAGATTCCACTGTTTGGTCCCTGAACGGCCACATGGGCTATTTGGGCCTACTGAGGTGACATGAACACGAACTTTTTCAAACTCTCGCAATTGCGTGGCAACTCACACACCCTCCTAATTTATCATGAGGATTCAAGAATACCTAAAATATTTTCGAGATTCCCCTGGGCCCTGCACCATAATTCCTAAACCCTAAACTCAAAAGCCCTAAACCCTAAACCCACATGGGCCATTTAGGCCTACTTGAGGTGAAAGGAACACGAACTTTTTCAACATCTCTAATTGCGTGTCAACTCACCCACCCTCCTCATTTTTCATGAGGATTCCGAATGCCTAATTTTTTGCGAGATTCCTCCGTTAGGGCCCTGAACCCTAAACCTTAAAACCTAAACCCTAAACCCACGGGCTATTTGGGCCTACTTGAGATGACAGGAACACGAACTTTTTTAACATCTTAGAATTGTGTGGAAACTCACTTACCCTCCTCATTTTTCATGAGGATTCCAGAATGCCTAAAATTGTTGCGAGATTCCTCCGTTTGGGCCGTGAACGGCTTTATGGGCCATTTGCGCCTACTTGAGGTGACAGGAACACAAACTTTTTCAACATCTCGGAATTGCGTGGCAACTTACCCACCCGCCTCATTTTTCATGAGGATTCCAGATTGCCTAAATTTGATGCGAGATTCCTCCGTTTGGGCACCGAACCCTAAACCCTAAACCCACATGGGCCAGTTGGGCCTACTTGAGGTGAGAGGAACACGAACTTTTTCAACATCTCGGAATTGCCTGGAAACTCACCCACCCTCCTCATTTTTTACGAGGATTCCAGAATGCCTAAATTTGTTGCGAGATTCCTCTGTTTGGGCCCTGAACCCTAAACCTTAAAACCTAAACCCCTAAACTCGTAAACCCTAAACCCTAAACTTTAAACCCTCCTCATTTTTTACGAGGATTCCAGAATGCCTAAATTTGTTGCGAGATTCCACTGTTTGGTCCCTAAACGGCCACATGGGCCATATGGGACTACTTGAGGTGAAAGGAACACGAAATTTTTGGAACTCTCCCAATTGCGTGGCAACTCACCCATCCTCCTCACTTTCATGAGGATTCCAGAATGCCTAAAATTATTGCGAGATTCCTCCCTTTGGGCCCTAAACCCTAAAACCTAAACCCACATGGGCCATTTGGGCCTACTTGAGGTGACATGAGCACGAACATTTTCAAACTCTTGCAATTGCGTGGCAACTCACGCACCCTCCTCATTTTTCATGAGGATTCAAGAATGCCTAAAATATTTGTGAGATTCCCCTGTTTGGGCCCTGAACCATAAACCCTAAACCCTAAACTCTAAAGCCCTAAACCCCTAAACCCCTAAACCCACATGGGCCATTTGGGCCTACTTGAGGTGAAAGGAACACGAACTTTTTCAACATCTCGGAATTGCGTGGCAACTCACTCACCCTCATTTTTCATGAGGATTCCAGAATGCCTAAATTTTTTGCGAGATTCCTCCGTTTGGGCCCTTAACCCTAAACCTTAAAACCTAAACCCTAAGCCACATGGGCCATTTGGGCCTACTTGAGTTTGAACACGAACTTTTTCAACATCTCGGAATTGCGTGGCAACTCACCCACCCTCCTCATTTTTCATGAGGATTCCACAATGCCTAAATTTTTTGCGAGATTCCTCCATTTGGGCCCTGAACCCTAAACCTTTAAACCTAAACCCTAAGCCACATGGGCCATTTGGGCTACTTGAGGTGACAGGAACACGAACTTTTTCAACATCTCGGAATTGCGTGCAAACTCACCCACCCACCTCATTTTTCATGAGGATTCCTAAATCCCTAAAATTGTTGCGAGCTTCCTCCGTTTGGTCCCCGAACGCCACATCGGCCATTTGGGCCTACTTGAGAGGTGACAGAACATGAACTTTTCTACATCTCGTAATTGCGTGAACTTTTTCTACATCTCGTAATTGCGTGCTACTCACCCACCCTCCTCATTTTTCATGAGTATTCTAGAATGCCTAAAATTGTTGCGAGATTCCCTCGTTTGGGCCTGAACCCTAAACCCTAAACCCACATGGGCCATTTTGGCCTACTTGAGGTGACAGGAACACGAACTTTTTCAACATCTGGAAACTCACCCACCCTCCTCATGAGGATTCCAGAATGCCTAAAATTGTTGCGAGATTCCTCCGTTTGGGCCGTGAACGGCTTTATGGGCCATTTGGGCCTACTTGAGGTGACTGGAACACGAACTTTTTCTACATCTCGGAATTGCGTGGCAACTCACCCACCCTCCTCATTTTTTACGAGGATTCCAGAATGAATAAAATTGTTGCGAGATTCCCTCGTTTTCCACGTAGGGCATTTGGGCATAATTGAGGCCCAAAGAACACAGTTTTTTCAACGTCTCGGAATTGTGTGAAAACTCACTTACCCTCCTTATCTTTCTTGAGGATTCCAGAACTTCAAAAACTGTGTCGAGATTCCTCTTTGTAATAAGGCTTATTGGTCTGGCTTTTTGGGCTCTCTTATTTTCCTTTGTGTATAAGCATATTTTAGGTTAAACTCAATATGGATGTTGTCCGCAATATAAGGAACACCATAGTCTTTTTGAGGAACTACCAATTCAAATTAACCTTTTTGGTGAGAGACTAGCTTCTCGAGGGTTCTTTTGAGAATCTCTGAGCTTATCAAGGGCATCGATCCTTGTGGCGTTCTTGGGCTTATCGCTTCGAATTGTGGCGCCTACCTATAATCCATAAACTTCGCTTTTGTTCGATATATCTTCATTTTGTATCTCCGCATTCCCTTATCGTTTTTCGGTGTTTCTTGAGCCAAAATCGCGTTTCGGAGATCTTTCCCCTCATTTTGAAATCGATCAAGTCTGAGGTCTGTAGCATGAGATAAATGCTGTTCTTTCAGGTCGTGCTGGAGCCTGAAATTTTCGGTGCGAAATTCCATTCCTAGTTGATCCAATAATCCTTTTCTTTCGGGAATCATATTATAAAGTTCGTGTTCCTCTTACCTCAAGTAGGCCCAAATGACCCATGTGGCCGTTCAGGCCCAAACGGAGGAATCTCGCAAAAAATTTAGGTATTCTGGAATCCTCATGAAAAATGAAGAGGGTGGGTGAGTTTCCACGCAATTCTGAGATGTTGAAAAAGTTCGTGTCTTGTCACCTCAAGTAGGCATTAGGGTTTAGGGGTTTTGGGTTTAGGGGTTTAGGGTTTAGGGTTTAGGGTTCAGAGCCCAAACAGAGGAATCTCGCAACAATTTTAGGCATTCTGCAAGGAGGGTGGGTGAGTAGCTACGAGATGTAGAAAAAGTTCGTGTTCCTGTCAGTAAGCCCAAATGGCCGATGTGGCCGTTCTGAAATCAAGTTTGTTGGAAACTAGACTTCTAATGCGTCATTTTGATATAAAATGCAAGTCCAAAGGAGGTCATATGAAAGAGATATGAATTGTTGAAGATGACAGTAACATCAACGTCACACAGCAGACCAACCTTCCGTAAGATGGGCGTATCTCTCAAATGAAAAATCCAATTGAGTTGAAATCGGCATATATGAAAGTAGACATCGAGAGCGTTTCAGTGGATATATAATTTGCTAATTTCGAGCTCAGTCGAGACTTATGGCCCTCGAAAATAGATAGTCGGCTCAGAGGATGATGGAAAACGTCGCTCAAGAAGAACATGCAACCATCTCGATGATAATTGAATGAAATACAATGAGTTTGGAGCTAATTCTTTTGAATTGGAAAGAAGACTCGAAGAGCTATATGGGGATTAAGTGGTTTGCCAATTTTGGAGTTATATCGAAAAGCTACACCCATTGAACTCTTATCTCATATCAAGTTAAAGTTAGATGTTGATGAGATTCTAAAAGACACATAGACCGAGTTTGGATGTAAACTCGTGCCTAAAAGAATTGCCCCAGCCAAGTTCAACCCGTTAAAATCAAATAGCCTAATTAACTCTAGCCAATTTAGTTTACCTCGAGTTTGAGGTTGAGCTCTCACTCTAGCCAAATTAATTAAGATTGACTCGAGCCAAACCATTTGTCACTACAGAAAATCACTCCAGTCAGCCAGCGGAAGACTCGAGCCAAATATTTGTGACTCGAGCCAAACCTCTCTGAACTTAAAAATGACTCTAGCCAAACCAACTGACTCACTCGAGCCAATTCTATCAGAAGCAAGGAATAGACTCAAGCCGGATCAAATCGCCTCGAGTTTGAACGCAAACTCGAGCCGAGTCCATTTAGAACAATTCATTACAAACCGACTTGAGCCTCGCCCAATTTGCCAACTCGAGCCCGATGTGTCAACCTCGAGCCAAACGACTCAGACCTAATGAATTTGAATCAAAGAAGATGTGGAGTTCAAATGATGAAGAATGATGGGAGATGGAAGATGGAAGAACTTGCTAAATGGAATGAGAATATCATCATTCAAGTTCCTAGATTGATTCTACAAGTCTCCACGATCAAATGGAGGTTGGAATGGCTCAAATCGGAACTAAAATAAGCAAAATCACGTTTTGGGATGATATGACTCGAGCCAGGGAATTTTGGCTCGAGTTTGCCTCAAAACTCGAGCCAAAAAAGATTGACTCGAGCCAAAAAATGAAAAAAACTCTTTTTTCTAGTTCCACTTCAATTTTCTCGCAACCGGACACACTGAAAATGCAAGTTTTATTCAAGAAATAGTAGATATATATCAATACATAATTAATTACTTAGTTATAAAATGAAAAATATCAATCAAAATTTAAAAAATCAAACGGAGAAAATAATGAATCAATCCATTTGTAATTTAATTAATTAGTTAAAAACAAGAAGAATAATAACCACTTGCATATTAGCACCAGTAATGAAGAAGGGGTAGAGTAAGAATACATTTACCACATACCAAAAAAGCAATATCAGATAAATTGTATGTTACTAGGAAATAAAACAGGAGTGAGAATACCTTTACCACATACCAAATCTACTAAATTGTGTGTTTCCTATCCATCAATGAGAAATAGAAAGAGAACATGACTGTTGAAAGTCAAAATTTCACCCAATAATTTCACATGTTCACATTTCCTTATAACCTCAAATCCAATCTATTTAATCCACAATATATCACCAAAAAATTACAATCAATTATATATATTCGGATATAAAACCTCGTGTCACAAAATCTTAATTTCCAACCGAACTTAGCTAATTATTAACACTGAAGCAAAGATAAAAACAATTAATCAATACATTTTTTTAATTAATTATAAAATTGAAAATTGAAATAACATAATAATAATAATAATAATAATAATAATAATAATAATAATAATAATAATAATAAACTCAGCTTACATGTTAGCAACAATAGTGGAGAGGTGGAGTGAGAATACCTTTACCACATACCAAAAAAGCAATATCAGATCAGCAGTTTGCCCACTAAATTGTATGTTTCCCATCCATTAATGAGAATTAGGAAGAGAATATGACTGTTGAAAGTCTTTAATACAATTTAAATTAATTAATTAATTAGTTATAAAATGAAAAATATCAATAAAAATTAAAAATTGAAATAACATACTAATTAATAAAATAATAATAATAATAATAATAATCACTCAACCAACCGTGGTGGAGAGGTGGAGTGAGAATACCTTTACCACATACCAGAAAAGCAATATCAGATCAGCAGTTTGCCCACTAAATTGTATGTTTCCCATCCATTAATGAGAATTAGGAAGAGAATATGACTGTTGAAAGTCTTTAATACAATTTAAATTAATTAATTAGTTATAAAATGAAAAATATCAATAAAAATGAAAAATTGAAATAACATACTAATTAATAAAATAATAATAATAATCACTCAATCAACCGTGGTGGAGAGGTGGAGTGAGAATACCTTTACCACATACCAAAAAGCAATATCGCTAGCTTGTCTATAGGTTTCCCATCATGAGAAATAAGAAGAGAACATGACTGTTGAAAGTCAAGATTTCACCCAATAAATTCAAATATTCACATTCCCTTATAACCTCAAATCCAATCCATTTAATCTACAATATAACCCCAATAAATTAAAATCAATTATATAGATTGTCACAAAATCTCAATTTCCAACCAAATACTAACTTTAAGTTCCTCAAACTAAACAATTAATACATATATGAATAAATAAATAAACTAGTAATAAAATGAAAATATCAATAAAATAATAAACAACAAAAATCGCAAATACAACGCAAATATAATTAATTAAAAATTGAACAAGGAAATAAATTATAAAAATATATAATAAAAAATGAAATATTTTATAGATAATTAATTATAAGCACTCAAGAAAACAAATAAATTTAAAACAAGCAAATTTAGTTAATTATTAATACTCAAGCAAACAATTAAATCAAACAAACAAACAATTCAATAATTAATTACGAAAAAATTGAGATAGGAAAAGAGGAGAAAATAGATGAATGAATACATATGTAAATAAATTAGTTAGTTAGTTATAAAATGAAAATTATCAATAAAAATTAAAAATTCAAATAACATACTAATTAATAATAATAATGATAGTGAACTCAAACAGAATCTCTCGGTCTAAATTCAAAATAAAATCATTTTCAAAAGAGATTAATGTACCATTTCAGTCCAATTAAGGTCCTTGGGTGCCATTTGCTAAGTTATGGTCTTGATGGTGTCGATGCTTTTATGTTCCAGTGGTCTTCTTGCTTGAAGGTGACAATGGTTGATGCCGACAAGTGACCAGCAATCACATGGAGCAGGGTTAATGTTCCAAGTGAGCAGGGTTATGAGTGCAAAATCTCACTGCCACTTTACAAAGAACTCCCAAGGGTCCTACAAATAGAACCCCATATAAAATGTAATATCTTGTAATTAAAATAATAGACACTTAAGAATTAAAGAAGTGATAAAATTTGTCAAATTAAAAATTAATCCATATAATAACTCCTAAACAGAATTTTTTTCTAATTAACACATTTTAGCTCAATTAAAGTGATTAATGCCAAAGATTATACATAAAAATAATGGGTTCTATCAACCCCCTCCTAAGGATTTTACATTCCGGGCAAAATAATGGAATAAAACTGAACCTCAAACACACCACCAATGAAGAGTATCAAAGCATGCTCAAATATGAACCACTTGTATTCATCAACGTTCTCCTTCAAATTCTCCTTCAAATAGGATCAATCCAAAACAACTTCATGCCAAAAGAGCAATTAAACTCATGCGATTTAATCAAGGAAAGCAAATAAAGGAGGAGATTTCTCACACGGTAAGTGTTTCACTCTCACTCTCATTAATCATGGATATTTCTCTCAAGACCATCTAATTTAGGCTTCCCATAAGCTTGTAACTATCCTACATCTCTGCCACTAAGTAGCCCATAGTCTTCGTGAATCAAAGGGTCTTTTTAGGGCTGTAATGTTGGAAAGGTCAAATGATGGAGTGGAAGTAAATGCCAATCATTAATGAAAACTGCACATGTATGTTACTCTCTGATACGACTTTCATGAAGAGTTGATGACACCAAACATGCACAAATTCCGATGTTCATGACAAAGAAGGTCAACATCAATCACTTAAGTACCACATATGCACAAGTCGAATCATTCATCCGCAACTATGAGTGAATCTTCTTTTCGTTTTACCCTGCCACTTAGCTAGCTCTCATTCCTCTTCTTTCCTTTCTGTTTTTTTACCTTTTTCTTCTTCTCCTTAGGCTTTTCTCTCTCCCTCCCTCTCTTTTTTTTTTCAGTTCATTCTTCTATTTTTTTCATATAACTTTTCATTGCCTCTTTCTGCTTTTTTTTTTTTTTTTGGTTTCTTTTTTTCAAATTCTTTTGCTCTTTTTTTCTAGCATTGTAACAATAACTAAATGGCAAAAGAAAGTTCATTCTGTCAAAATTCCAGCCTCACTTAGTTCCTGTCACCAAGATTGCATACATCAACTAGTTTCAATAAACATGAATTCATTATTTATTCAATCAACTTAGCAAGTCATAACCTCCAAACATTCAGCACATGCAGCATTCATTAATCATTGATGGAAAATGAAAGAATAATGAAGGGCTCAAAGGGTTAAACAAGGGATTTAATGTGTATAGGCTGCTGTTTGGTCAAAGGGGTTTGAATGGAATGCCCTTATCATATTCACAATTCCTAGTGCTGATGTGGTCTCGAATTAAGGATTGAGACAAGTTCTAGGAAGTTATTAAGCTAGATGGTATCACACAATTTTAAGAAAAATTCAGGCCCAACTCCTTCCAACTGGCTTACTCACCCTCATTCACTCGCCAAGACCAAATCGCATATGAATTGAACTTAATGCATGAGATTATTCTGCCTTGATGCAAAATTCCAAAATTCATTGATTCAACAAGCAATTCACACTTCAACAAGCCTTAACACTATTCAGAAGGACGTGTTCCAGGTTCAATCAAATTCCATAATAGCACAAATACAGCTGGATAGAACTGAGGTACCAAAACCTATAACAACTACCTTTTACTACTAGACTAATCTCCCCCCCCCAAAAAAAACACATGTTTAACAATAAAGCTCATAAAACAATTAATCAATCTAAAAAACTAATGTGAAGTGAGGGAAAGGGACAACCGCGCAATGAAATCTTCTTAAAGTCGTGAAACATAAATTCCCATCCCGGATGAGAATCATAAGCCCCTCCAATATAGTCCTTGCTCCTTGATGAATCCTCCTTGGTGGTGGTTTAGGATCGATCGGTAAAGGCTCCAAGATATATGGTACATGTTGAGTCCCTTGGAGAATTATCCCATGAATTACCTGCAAGGAGGTATCATAATTAGTAGCAATATGATCAACATAAATCATGTTAGTCAAGTGATCAAGCTCATGTATGTGTAAATCCAGTGGTAAGTGAAATGAGAGAATCTCATGAATAAAGTCATGGATATACTTAGGTTTCTAAATCAGATTACGCGAATTCTCAACCCTAGAATCCTTGACAAATCTGATTGAAATATATTATTTAATACCACACAATTCAAAGCAGTCCCTCTTCAATCTTCAAGATTAACTCCAAGAATGTGTGACAGCATGAAGTTGGATGTAATGAATGAATGGTAGTGAATTAACTATTTCTAGACAACTTGAGTGATCATATCAACAATCAATACCCACAATCAAATCTAGCAACAAGTGAAGTAGTTCAAGTGGAAATTTCTGTCACGAATTAGCAAACGCACAGACTGTAAGGACTCAAAAGTCACACAGTAGATCTGATTTAACAAATGGATTTCTTAAAGCTACCAATAACAGTGAGCCAAATGCAATTCTGAGAATCACAGCAATTACAGATGAAAGTTCCAATTCCAGAGGCTAGTAATGACCACTAATGACAATAAATTATGTCAAGAACTAATAAAATTTGGAACAATAAGGAAGAATGCACAGATTGCAAATGTAACCTTTATGCCTTGTAGAAATCAAGTGCAAATCAAGTATAACAGCAAGAATTTGATTTCCACATCAGTTCAGCATAACAATTTGAAGTTTCCAGCAAACTTCCCAGTAGATTTATAATTTAGCAAATAGCATGGTTAATCACAAGTTCAATAAGCGATCAGCTCAGATCTCAGATTTGCTGCCAACAACAGCAAATTGACTTTCCAATCGACAGAATATGCGTAAATCAATGAATTTCCAACTAGTGATAGGAAATGCACACTCATTTCTCATTTGGTCCAAAAAATTGATTGAGTCTGTCACAGTTAAAACAAAAACCACTTTTATATGAACTGAATTGACGCAAATACTAAATCAGATCTATGAAAAAACGCTCCATCAATTATGTTGAACAGATTGAATACAGTGACACAATGGGAGTCCAGTACGTAAGGTTTATCTAAGTTTGATGGTTAAGAACTTGACTGACACACAGATTATGTACAAGACAATTCTGGCAATTCAAGCATGCCATGTAAAATATTTAAATCTAAACGTATATTGCTTTTTCAGCTTAGAAAAAAGATATAAAGCACGTTTACATCTTGCAAACAGGCAAATAAAAGAAGCATTGCCATAATTGGTAATTTGGCCAAAGGTCAATAGTTCAGGAAGAATAGACATAAATGAATTATAAATGACTTTTAATGTATAGTTTGTTTGGATTAGGAAAATGTTATTTTCAATTGCAATTTTTCGGAATTCATCAAAAACTATTTATCAAATCTATATTTAAAAGGGTTTATTCTTACTTATAGACAATGGTAAGCATATTCTTTTCATGCCAAAAATTAGATACCATAAAGCCCCTAGGAGGATTGAATCCCCTCACTGGCTTATGTAATATGAGGGTCTTGGCATCTTGCTTAGAGTCATCTCTAACCTATAGGCCCTCAATGGCTTCAGGTCAACATTCAACCAGGTTCCATAAACTGGCCATTTTCAGGAGGGCTTCAACAATTTTTTAAAAATCTAATACGTTAACTCAGAAAGGCTAGAGACCAATTCTTACTTGATATCAAATCAATCCAGCAATACATACAGCTAAGCTCCTTGTAACTACGGATAAAAAATAGATGAAGTAATAGACTTACAAACCAAACATGCTGCACAAAAAACGAACTTTACACATTATTGTAATAGCTTCCTTAAAAATATAATATATGCATCAACTTCAGCCAGCAAGATTGACACAGAATTAAAAGAACACTTTACTTCCAATTAGCAGAGCAAGAATTGCATGCCAAAAATGAAGTTTTGAACAAACCTTCAGGTCACTGAATGTTTCAGTCGCTGAGAATCAGACTGAAATTGGAAAGAAAACAGATGTATCTGCTGGTGGAACAACAAACTCCAGAGACCCACTGCCACATACATGAGAGTCAGATAACACATTGAAGACGCAGACGATTATTGCATAAAACAACTCTTGACAATACCATGTCAAATTTAGTATACCTGCGGTTTGAATTGTCAATAAGGAGAATAGACCACTCCAAGAAGGAATTCCTAGAGTCATACCTGCAATGGAAATTTTAATAGGGTGTTATAAAAATGAAAAAAAAAAGAAACCAACATAAAAGAAGATATACAATTGCCACATATTTCTTGCTAGGTAGATAACCTGGCAATCATCTCCTGAAAAGAATGACAGCTGTTTCAATTTTCTTAACTCCAACTTGGTTTGGTTCAAAAGAAAAACTCAGGAAAAAAAGAGAGAAAACAGAAAATTACAAATAAAAGAAGACAAGTCTGGAATCCCAAGCTACTTGAAGATTTTCAGAATAATTCCATTTTGAATTTCCAATTCATTAATATTTTTATCCGTCTTTATTGATTTTCCTGTGACAGTCACCTAGGAATTATATGACCCACATTGAAGAGGTTTTATTCCTCCTTTTGTTCTGGTGCTGTATATATACATGTATAATTCAACCTGCAAGTATGATCCTGCAAGAGAAAATTTTCTCTTGACTAAGATCTTTGTGTGTGTCTCTGTGTGTGTGTTCACAGCATTCTCTTCACCAAGCCCTCCAAAGAAGATGTTAGAACTTAAAGAAACCCAAACAATCATGAAAGAAGTGTATTAGCTTAACAGAGCCTCAAAACCCCTCAGAACCGAGAGGAGAGGAGAGGGAGAGGGAGGACAACAAAAACAGAGGCAATAGTTATGAAACAAATCATGAACCAAACCCATTACCATAGTAAAACAATAAAATAAGCCCCATCCTACAGAAGCTACAAACAAAACCAAGCTGACGTGTCTAGCAGTGCACTCCAGTCACATGCACCAAATTATTGCATACAGAGCATACTGGCAAAAAAATTATTTAATTAATACTGCTAAAAGCTCCAATACAAGCACAAGAAAGTTTGCAATTATAAGACAAAGCCAGCAGATCATTAAAGAAATATACGGCAACAAGCCTTATCCCATCAAACAGGGGAAAAAAAGACACCAAATGTAAACATATAAACTCAACAAAACATTCCAGTCCTTTGAGATATATCCAACAAAGACATAAGAGATGCAAGACATCCAAAGCAACCACAAATATGCAAGACTCCTTAACTAAATGTCCATTTGACTAAAACCAACCTAAGAAAGCTACATCTAGATGAAAGGATAAATCATGGTTAACACCTATGAAGCACAGACACTCCAGACACTGTTCGACGGACACCGTCCAACACTCCTATTTTTTAAAAATATGCTTAGCTTTGAATATTATTGAATTCATGATGACTTTTCCTTTTGTATTTTTTTTTAAAAGGAGGCACGGTTTTTATA
This sequence comes from Acacia pycnantha, assembly GCA_025563575.1. Classification (NCBI taxonomy): domain Eukaryota; kingdom Viridiplantae; phylum Streptophyta; class Magnoliopsida; order Fabales; family Fabaceae; genus Acacia; species Acacia pycnantha. Next base: position 124,740 of record JAMWYP010000005.1, on the reverse strand, counting down.
ATGAAGCCGAATCTGCAAGCCTTCACATTTTTATAACAAAAGGTTTTGAAAATACAATCAAGAGTGGATCCAAAAACAAACAAGCTCCAAAACAAGATTGGTTCAAAATACAAGAACAATCAACATTTTTAACTAAATAAAGAACAAGCGGTCTGATTATGAATGCCCTGCAATATACAGCAACTCAAGCTATTTGTTTATCAACACCTGAAATATATCTCGACTTAAATACATAATCAATAAAATGTAAAGCATTAGCCAAGGAGTTATCCAAATTTAAGTCCTCTACAGCAAAAGACCAGTTCACCTGAAAAAGGAAGGAGAAAGAACAAGGCCAAAGGAGTCGACTGAAATCACATAATTGAGATATCTAAGACAGTGCTATAGAATCCAGAATTTAGGTCTCAATATTGCAAAGGCAAAGGGTCGACCAGGAAAAGCGGAAGTTGAAGGAAGAAGAGAGGCGATTTTGTGCTCTGGAGCGTTAGGTTTTCGGGTGGAGAAGATTGGAGAGAAAAGGAGAAAAATCCAAGGGTTTGGGAATGCGATGATGGAAAGGAGATGCGAAGGTCACGAAATTGAAATACATGTGACGATGATATATCATAAGGAATTTGGGTCTCAAATTCACAGTAATTCAAAGGCAGAGAGTCGCCGAGGAACAAGCAGACTTGGAGGAAGAAGAGAGGCGATCCTGCAGAGAGTTAGGAATTCAGGTTAGGCTTTCAGGTTGAGAAGATTGAAGGGAAAGGTAGATGAGAGTGAGAAAGATGAGTAAGGAGTTGGCGAAGAAATTGGAGCGTCTGAAGCTGAGCTAGCGGAGGAAGTTTTGGAGACCCATCTGAAATCGAAAAGCCGAAAGGGTTTGGGAGAAGAGGGAGCGTCTCAAGAGTAAGCCGTTGTTGGAAGTTCGGGAGACCAAGCCAGGTTTTTCACTTTGCCTTTAACCAAAAAAAAAATCCCTTTTTTTTTGTTTAAAAATAAAAAACATTCCTTTTGGCTGTAGTCTATCTCCCTCGTAGATTTGTGGCACGTTCTCTTTTGACGTTCTATAGGGTCATTGGTTTGAAACTTCGAATAGTTAATATATAGCCGTCTTTTTCTTCCCTTGTCTGATATACAAATGTATACATTATATAAATATATCTAGATTTTATTGTATTGCCTCCAGCTCACTTCTTCATTCCATTGCATCCACGTACAAGGGATAAACCCTAAACTCTAAACCCCTAAACCCTAAACCCACATGGGCCATTTGGGCCTACTTGAGTTAACACGAAAATTTTCAACATCTCAGAATTGCATGGAAACTCACCCACCCTCCTCATTTTTCATGAGGATTCGAGAATTCCTAAAATTGTTGCGAGATTCCACTGTTTGGTCCCTAAACGGCCACATGGGCCATTTGGGCCTACTTGAGGTGAAAGGAACATGAACTTTTTCGAACTCTCGCAATTGCGTGGCAACTCACCCATCCTCCTCACTTTCATGAGGATTCCAGAATGCCTAAAATTATTGCGAGATTCCTCCATTGGGCCCTAAACCCCTAAACTCTAAACCACATGGGCCATTTGGGCCTACTTGAGGTGACAGGAACACAAACTTTTTCAACATCTCGGAATTGCGTGGCAACTCACCCACCCTCCTCATTTTTCATCAGGATTACAGAATGGCTAAAATTATTGCGAGCTTCCTCCGTTTGTGCCCTAAACCCTAAACCACCCTAAACCGTAAACCCTAAACCCACATGGGCCATTAAGGCCTACTTGAGGTGACAGGAACACAAAATTTTCAAGATCTCGAATTGCGTGGAAACTCACCCACCCTCCTCATTTTTCATGAGGATTCCAGAATGCCTAAAATTGTTGTGAGATTCCTTCGTTTGGGCCCTGAACCCTAAACTTTAAACCCTAAACCCTAAACCCCTAAACCCTAAACCCACAAGGCCATTTGGGCCTACTTGAGGTGACAGGAACACGAACGTTTGAAACATCTCGGAATTGCGTGGAAACTCACCCACCCTCCTCATTTTTAATGAGGATTCTGGAATGCCTAAAATTGTTGCGAGATTCCTCTGTTTGGTCCATGAACGGCCACATGGGCCATTTGGGCCTACTTGAGGTGAAAGGAACACGAACTTTTTCGAACTCTCGCAATTGCGTGGCAACTCACCCATCCTCCTCACTTTCATGAGGATTCCAGAATGCCTAAAATTATTGCGAGATTCCTCCCTTTGGGCCCTAAACCATAAAACTTAAACCCACATGGCCATTTGGGCCTTCTTGAGGTGACAGGAACACAAACTTTTTCAACATCTCGGAATTGTGGCAACTCACCCACCCTCCTCATTTTTCATGAGGATTCCAGAATGCCTAAAATTATTGCGAGCTTCCTCCGTTTGTGCCCTGAACGGCCACATGGGCCATTTGGGCCTACTTGAGGTGAAAGGAACACGAACTTTTTCGAACTCTCGCAATTGCGTGGCAACTCACCCATCCTCCTCACTTTCACGAGGATTCCAGAATGCCTAAAATTATTGAGAGATTCCTCCCTTTGGGCCCTCGACCCTAAACCCCTAAACCCTAAACCCTAAACCCACATGGGCCATTTGGGCCTACTTGAGGTGACAGGAAGACGACCTTTTTCAACATCTCCGAATTGCGTGGCAACTCACCCACCCTCCTCATTTTTCATGAGGATTCCAGAATGCCTAAAATTATTGCGAGATTCCTCCCTTTGGGCCCTAAACCCTAAACCCCTAAACCCTAAACCCACATGGTCATTTGGGCCTACTTGAAGTGACAGGAACACGAACTTTTTCAACATCTCGGAATTGCGTGGCAACTCACTCACCCTCCTCATTTTTCATGAGGATTCCAGAATGCCTAAACTTATTGCGAGCTTCCTCCGTTTGTGCCCTGAACCCTAAACCACCCTAAACCGTAAACCCTAAACCCTTAAACCCTAAACCCACATGGGTATTTGGGCCTACTTGAGCTGACAGGAACACGAACTTTTTCAACATCTCGGAATTGCGTGGCAACTCACCCACCCTCCTCATTTTTCATGAGGATTCCAGAATGCCTAAAATTTTTGTGCGATTCCTCCGTTTGGGACGTGAACACTAAACCGTAAACCGTAAACCCCTAAACCCACATGGGCCATTTGGGCCTACTTGAGGTGACAGGAACACGAACTTTTTCAACATCTTGGAATTGCGTGGAAACTCACCCACCCTCCTCATTTTTAATGAGGATTTCAGAATGCCTAAAATTGTTGCGAGATTCCTCTGTTTGGTCCCTGAACGGCCACATGGGCCATTTGGGCCTACTTGAGGTGAAAGGAACACGAACTTTTTCGAACTCTCGCAATTGCGTGGCAACTCACCCATCCTCCTCACTTTCATGAGGATTCCAGAATGCCTAAAATTATTGCGAGATTCCTCCCTTTGGGCCCTAAACCATAAACCCTAAACCCACATGGCCATTTGGGCCTACTTGAGGTGACAGGAACACAAACTTTTTCAACATCTCGGAATTTCGTGGCAACTCACCCACCCTCCTCATTTTTCATGAGGATTCCAGAATGCCTAAACTTATTGCGACAAGCCCAAGTCTAAAGGAAGAAGAGACCAGAATGATACACTTATTTCAGATTGAAGACCTTGAAGAATAAGCCTCAATGGATATGCATGAAGGCTTCATTTTACTTGGCCCAAATTCTGCACTTAGTTTTATTTTTCTTACATTTAGTAAAACTTTTGTAATAAGGCTTATTGGGCTCGCTTATTGGGCTTTCTTAGTTTCATTTGTGTGTAAGCATTTTAGGTTAGTATCAATATGGTTGTTGTCCACTATAAAAGGGAACACCATAGCCTTTTTGAGGGGACGGCTGAATTCAGAATTAACCTTTTTGGTGAGAGACTAGCTTCTCTAGGGTTCTTTTGAGAATCTCTGAACTTATCAAGGGCATCGATCCTTGTGGCGTTCTTGGGCTTATCAATTCTTTGGAATTGTGGCGCCTTCCTTTAATCCATAAACTTCAGTTTTCGTTCTATATTTCTCGGTTTTGTATCTCCATATTCCCATGTCCGTTTTCGGTGTTTCTTGAGCCAAAGTCGCGTTTCGTAAAGCCATCTTTCTCCTAGTTTTGGAATCAGTCGAATCCGACGCCTGTAGCGTGAGATACACTCGGTTCTTATCCGGACGCGTTGCAGGTTGAATTTTCGGTGCGAATTTCCATTCCTAGTTGATCCAATCGTCCTTTTCTTTCGGGAATCATATCATCTGGTATCAGAGCTCTTGGTTCTAGGATTGGAATTGGGTTATCTTTTCTCCAATCTGGTCACACATTTGGTAACCCTAATCCCTAAAATTTGTGGTTTTGATTTTGGATTGTGCAATTCTGTTTTAGCTGTTGTTGTTTGTTCCTAATTTGTCTTTTCCATCTTCTGGTTGTTGTTTCTTTCAATTTCTTGTTCAGTTCACATATTTCTGCACTTGATTCTTGGTGTTCATTCCTTGTTCATCATTGTTCTTGAATTTTAGTCCTTTCAATTCATGTTTCTTAAGTAGTATGTTGTTAGTGTGTTAAGTAATAGCTCAGTTTGTGGGGAATTCTGTCTAATTTAGTTCTGAATTAGTACAATTTCAAAGTTTGATTCCAAAATCCCAAATTCCTCTTGTTGAAGAATCAGGTGTTTAAAAAAAAGAAAAAAAAAGAAAAAAAAATACTATACAGCTCCTTGCTATTCAATTACACACACTACTACTTGTGAATCAAGTCCAAAGTGTCTTCCTTGAATATTTGTTTTGGTTTTCTTTGTCTTGTCTTCTTTGAGATCAGGTCCAAAGTGTCTTCCTTGAATAATTCCTCAAAGTTGTTTTGGTTTTCTTTGTCTTGTCTTCTTTGACATCTTTTCCAATTTGTATCGTGAGTCACCACCAATTCTTGAGTTTGGGATTGTACTCTTGAGTGTTCTTGGAGATTCTGTTAAGAACTTAAAGAGAGCTATTGAGTGGTAAAAGGCAAGAGAGCACACTACACAAAAGCCTTATAGAGAGCAAACACGAGTGATACATTTTTAAGAGTGTAAACATGTGAGCGAGTGGTGAGGTCCTATTACTTTTATTCTTGTTCTTTTCCTTGAATTATGGCAGGAGCAGGTGGTGAAGGTGATAATAGATTGCTAATTGAAGAAGCCATTACAACTCAAATGCAAAGGATGATGAGGGAACACACAGAGGAGTTATATGAGAGAATTGAGAGAATAGAAAATCAAGGGAATCATGATGAAGATAGACAGAGAGGGAGGGATGAAAGAAGGAGAAGAAGAGGTAATGAGTATGATGCTAGAGAGGATAGAATTAAGGGAGTGAAGCTTAATATACCATCTTTTCAAGGAAAAAGTGATCCGGAGGCCTATTTAGAGTGGGAAATGAAGATTGAGCACTTATTTGCATGTCACAATTATACTGAAGAGAAGAAAATGAAGGTGGCGACCATGGAGTTTAGTGATTATGCTCTCATTTGGTGGGACCAATTACAAAAGGAGAGGGTGAGATATGAAGAACCATTGGTGGATAGTTGGGTGGAGATGAAAAGGCTAATGAGAAGAAGATTTGTTCCTTCCCATTATCATCAAGACCTTCACAATAAACTTCAAAGGCTCACACAAGGTAACAAGAATGTAGATGAGTATTTTAAAGAGATGGAGGTGTCCTTGATTAGAGCAAATATTACTGAAGAACGGGAGGCTACTATGGCACGTTTCTTGCATGGGCTGAATAGTGATATAAGGGATGTTGTGGAGTTGCAAAATTATGTGGAGTTGGAGGATTTAGTGCAGCAAGCTAGTAAGTAAGGTAGAACAACAACTCAAGAGAAAGGGTGTCATGAGGAAAAACTCTTCAAATTTTAATTCTTCAAGCTGGAAGGATAAAAATAAGAAGGAGGGAGGTGCTTCATCAAGCAATCCCACTGCTACACCTCAAAGGACTCAAACTAAATCCAATGATATCCCTAAAAAGACAAGGAGTAGTGAAATAAAATGCTTCAAGTGTTTGAGGAGAGGTCACATAGCTTCAGAATGTCCAACTAAGAAGACTATGTTACTTAAAGATGATGGAGAGCTTATTAGTGAGTCTTCTTCAGATTCTTCCTCATATGATGATGAAGATGAGTCTATTGAAGAAATAATTCCAGAAGGAGATTTGTTTATGGTAAGAAGGATGTTGGGTAGCCAAGCAAAAGACATGGATGATAGTCAAAGAGAGAACATCTTTCATTCTAGATGCCTTATCCAAGGAAAGGTATGTTCTTTAATTATTGATGGAGGGAGTTGTACCAATGTTGCAAGTGCTAGAATGGTGTCTAAATTGGGCATGGAAACCAAACCTCACCTGCTGCCATACAAGCTTCAAGGCTTAGTGAGGATGGTGAAGTGACCGTAAGCAAACAAGTGGAGGTGAACTTCTCCGTAGGAAAGTATGATGATACAGTTTTATGCGATGTGGTACCAATGGAGGCTTGTATTTGCTTCTTGGGAGACCTTGGCAATATGATAAGAAAGTTATGCATGATGGTTACACCAACAAGTTCTCTTTTGTACATAAAGAACGCAAGACTATTCTTGCACCTTTGACACCAAGAGAAGTTAGTGAGGATAATTTAAAAATGAGAGAAAAAAGAAAGCAAGAGAGAAAAGAGAGTGGAAGAGAGCAAGAAAAAAGAGAGAGAAAGAGAGAAAAGCACCAAACTTGTTTATAAAAGAAAAAGAGGTGAAAAAGGATATGCATTTGAAAAAGCCAATGCTCTTTCTTTTGAGTAAAGAGAATAATTTTACAGTTACAAGTCCTATTAACTCTCTTCCAAATGAGGTTTCTACTTTGTTGCAGGAATTTAAAGATGTTTTTCCTAAAGAGGTACCTCACGAACTACCACCTCTAAGAGGCATAGAACATCAAATTGACCTCATTCCAGGAGCTTCATTACCTAACAGGCCAGCCTATAGGAGCAACCCCCAAGATACCAAGGAGATTCAAAGACAAGTTGGAGACTTGATGCAAAAAGGGTGGGTGCAAGAAAGCTTAAGTCCATGTGCAGTTCCATTCATTCTAGTACCCAAGAAAGATGGAATATGGAGGATGTGCACTGATTGTAGAGCCATCAATAACATCATAGTAAAGTATAGACATCCCATTCCTCGATAGGATGATTTATTGGATGAATTGCATGGTGCTTGTTTCTTCTCTAAAATTGATTTAAAGAGTGGATACCATCAAATTAGGATTAGAGAAGGGGGTGAATGGAAAACAGCTTTTAAAACTAAATATGGGCTGTATGAATGGTTGGTTATGCCATTTGGTTTAACTAATGCTCCTAGTACCTTCATGAGATTAATGAATCATGTGTTAAAGGAATTTTTAGGGAAGTTTGTTGTGGTGTATTTTGATGATATTCTGATTTATAGCAAATCCTATGATGATCATCTCGTGCATTTAAGGTGTGTCCTAGAAGCTCTTAGGCATGAGAAATTGTATGCTAACATGGAAAAATGTGTGTTATGCATAGACCATGTAGTTTTTCTTGGTTTAGTTGTTAGCTCACAAGGAGTGCAGGTTGATCAAGAGAAGGTGAAAGCTATTCAAGAGTGGCCAACTCCTAAGAATGTAAGTGAGGTAAGAAGCTTTCATGGCTTAGCTAGTTTCTATAGGCGGTTTGTCAAAGACAATAGCTACACCTTTGAATGAAGTGATTAAAAGGCATGTTGGTTTTAAATGGGGGGAAAAACAAGAGCAAGCCTTTGCTGCCCTCAAGGAAAAATTAACCAATGCACCTATTCTTACTTTGCCTAATTTTGCTAAGTCATTTGAAATTGAATGTGATGCATCCAATGTGGGGATAGGGGCTGTTTTGATGCAAGAAGGGCATCCCATTGCTTATTTTAGTGAAAAATTGAATGGGGCTGCTCTTAATTATTCCACATATGATAAGGAATTGTATGCATTAGTAAGGGCTTTGCAAACATGGCAACACTATCTCTTGCCCAAAGAGTTTGTCATCCACAAGTGACCATGAGTCCTTAAAGTATTTAAAAGGACAAGGCAAGCTTAACAAAAGGCATGCCAAATGGGTAGAGTTCTTGGAGCGCTTTCCCTATGTGATCAAGCACAAGAAAGGTACGTCTAATGTGGTTGCGATGCACTCTCAAGAAGGTATGCTCTATTCTCTACTCTTGAAACTAAGTTCATTGGCTTTGATCATATTAAGGCATTGTATGAGCATGATCCGGACTTTGCACAAATCTATAAAACTTGTGTGCATGCTGCTCAAAATGGATTTTTAGGCATAATGGTTACTTGTTTAAAGAAAAGAGATTGTGTGTGCCTAAAGGTTCCATTAGGGAATTACTTGTGAAGGAGGCACACGAGGGGGGACTAATGGGACATTTTGGTATCCAAAAGACTCTAGACATGCTGCATGAACATTTTTATTGGCCACACATGAAGCGTGATGTACATAAATTGTGTGAAAGATGCATTGTATGTAAGCAGTCTAAGTCTAAATTATTGCCTCATGGGTTGTATACTCCTTTGCCTATTCCAGGTTGCCCTTGGATTGATATTTCTATGGATTTTGTGTTAGGACTACCTCGGTCTAAAAATGGCAAAGATTCTATTTTTGTTGTGGTGGACAGGTTTTCTAAGATGACACATTTTATCCCGTGCAAAAAGGTTGATGATGCAATCCACACATTGCTGATTTGTTCTTCAAGGAAGTGGTAAGACTCCATGGGCTTCCAAGAAGCATTGTCTCTGATTGTGATACTAAATTCTTAAGTCATTTTTGGAGGACATTATGGAGTAAGCTGGGAACTAAACTTCTCTTTTTTACTACTTGTCATCCACAAACTGATGGCCAAACTGAGGTAGTGAATAGAACTCTTTCTTCTCTTTTGAGGGCTGTAATTAAAAAGAATATCAAGTCATGGGAACAATGTTTGCCCCATGTTGAGTTTGCATATAATAGGGCTGTTCATAGTGCTACTCATTATTCTCCTTTTGAAATTGTTTATGGCCTCAACCCTCTCACTCCTCTTGATTTGCTACCTTTGCCTAGCAACTCTGTTTTTCAGCATAAAGATGGTAAGAGTAAGGCTGAATATGTGCGGAAACTACATGAGAAGGTAAAGGCAAACATTGAAAAAAAGGTAGAGAGTTACGTCAAGCAAGCGAACAAAGGAAGGAAAAAGGTAGTGTTTGAACCAGGTGATTGGGTTTGGGTTCATTTGAGAAAAGAGAGGTTTCCTGCCCAAAGGAAAATCTAAGCTTCAACAAAGGGGAGATGGTCCTTTCCAAGTGCTATCCAAGATTAATGATAATGCCTATAAAATAGATCTCCCTGGTGAGTATGGTGTAAGTGCTACTTTTAATGTGGCTGATTTGTCCCTTTTTGATGCAGGAGAAGAGGATTACAATTTGAGGACAAATTCTTCTAAAGAAGGAGGGAATGATGCGGACATAGGAGGCGGCAGGACCAAGGCAACAAACTTGGAGGACATACAAGGTCTTGGAGGCCCAATGACAAGAGCAAAAGCTAAGAAGGCTAAAGAGGCTCTAAATCTCTTGGTGACCACTTTACTTGAGACAAGCCCAAGTCTAAAGGAAGAAGAGACCGGAATGATACACTTATTTCAGATTGAAGACCTTGAAGAATAAGCCTCAATGGATATGCATGAAGGCTTCATTTTACTTGGCCCAAATTCTGCACTTAGTTTTATTTTTCTTACATTTAGTAAAACTTTTGTAATAAGGCTTATTGGGCTCGCTTATTGGGCTTTCTTAGTTTCATTTGTGTGTAAGCATTTTAGGTTAGAGTCAATATGGATGTTGTCCACTATATAAGGGAACACCATAGCCTTTTAGGGGGGATGACAGAATTCAAAGTTAACCTTTTTGGTGAGAGACTAGCTTCTCTAGGGTTCTTTTGAGAATCTCTGAACTTATCAAGGGCATCGATCCTTGTGGCGTTCTTGGGCTTATCAATTCTTTGGAATTGTGGCGCCTTCCTTTAATCCATAAACTTCAGTTTTCGTTCTATATTTCTCGGTTTCGTATCTCCATATTCCCGTGTCCGTTTTAGGTGTTTCTTGAGCCAAAGTCGCGTTTCGGAAAGCCATCTTTCTCCTCGTTGTGGAATCAGTCGAATCCGACGTCTGTAGCGTGAGATACACTCGGTCCTTATCCGGACGCGTTGCAGGTTGAATTTTCGGTGCGAATTTCCATTCCTAGATGATCCAATCGTCCTTTTCTTTCGGGAATCATATCACCTAAACCCTAAACCCACATGGGCCATTTGGGCCTACTTGAGGTGACAAGAACACGAACTTTTTCAACATCTCGGAATTGCGTGGCAACTCACGCACCCTCCTCATTTTTCATGAGGATTCCAGAATGCCTAAAATTATTGCGAGCTTCCTCCGTTTGTGCCCTGAACCCTAAACCACCCTAAACCGTAAACCCTAAACCCACATGGGCCATTTGGGCCTACTTGAGGTGACAGGAACACGAACTTTTTCAACATCTCGGAATTGCGTGGAAATTCACCCACCCTCCTCATTTTTCATGAGGATTCCAAAATGCCTAAAATTGTTGCGAGATTCCTCTGTTTGGTCCCTGAACGGCCACATGGGCCATTTGGGCCTACTTGAGGTGAAAGGAACACAAACTTTTTCGAACTCTCGCAATTGCGTGGCAACTCACCCATCCTCCTCACTTTCATGAGGATTCCAGAATGCCTACAATTATTGCGAGATTCCTCCCTTTGGGTCCTAAACCCAAAACCCAAAACCCACATAGGCCATTTGGGCCTACTTGAGGTGACAGGAAAACAAACTTTTTCAACATCTCGGAATTGCGTGGCAACTCGCCCACCCTCCTCATTTTTCATAAGGATTCCAGAATGCCTAAAATTATTGCCAGCTTCCTCCGTTTGTGCCCTGAACACTAAACCACCCTAAACCGTAAACCCTAAACCCACATGGACCATTTGGGCCTACTTGAGATGACAGGAACACGAACTTTTTCAACATCTCGGAATTGCGTGGAAACTCACCCACCCTCCTCATTTTTCATGAGGAGTCCAGAATGCCTAAAATTGTTGCGAGATTCCTCTGTTTGGTCCCTGAACGGCCACATGGCCATTTGGGCCTACTTGAGGAGAAAGGAACACGAACTTTTTCGAACTCTCGCAATTGCGTGGCAACTCACCCACCCTCCTCACTTTCATGAGGATTCCAGAATGCCTGCAATTATTACGAGATTCCTCCCTTTGGGCCCTAAACCCTAAACCCACTTAGGCCATTTCGGCCTACTTGAGGTGACAGGAACACGATCTTTTTCAACATCTCGGAATTGCGTGGCAACTCACCCTCCCTCCTCATTTTTCATGAGGACTCCAGAATGACTAAAATTATTGCGAGATTCCTCCCTTTGGGCCCTAAACCCTAAACCCACATGGGCCATTTGGGCCTACTTGAGGTGACAGAACACGAAATTTTTCAAGATCTCGGAATTGCGTGGCAACTCACCCACCCTCCTCATTTTTCATGAGGATTCCGGAATGCCTAAACTTATTGCGAGCTTCCTCCGTTTGTGTCCTGAACCCTAAACCACCCTAAACCTAAACCCTAAACCCCTAAACCCTAAACCCACATGGGCCATTTGGGCCTTCTTGATGTGACAGGAACACGAACTTTTTCAACATCTCGGAATTGCGTGGCAACTCACACACCCTCCTCATTTTTCATGAGGATTCTAGAATGCCTAAAATTGTTGTGAGAGTCCTTCGTTTAGGCCTGAACCCTAAACTTACCCTAAACCCCTAAACCCTAAAATCACATGGGCCATTTGGGCCTACTTGAGGTGACAGGAACACGAACTTTTTCAACATCTCGGAATTGCGTGGAAACTCACCCTTTTTTTCAACATCTCGGAATTAAGAGCAGCCACACTCATTTTTTCACTAAAATAAGCAATGGGATGCCCTTCTTGCAACAAAGCAGCCCCTATCCCCACATTGGATGCATCACATTCAATTTCAAATGACTTAGCAAAATTAGGCAAAGCAAGAATAGGTGCATTGGTTAATTTTTTCTTAAGGGCAGCAAAGGCTTGCTCTTGTTTTTTCCCCCATTTAAAACCAACATGCCATTTAATCACTTCATTAAAAGGTGTAGCTATTGTACTAAAGTGTTTGACAAACCTCCTATAGAAACTAGGTAAGCCATGAAAGCTTCTTACCTCACTTACATTCTTAGGAGTTGGCCACTCTTGAATAGCTTTCACCTTCTCTTGATCAACCTGCACTCCTTGTGAGCTAACATCTTTAAATTCCTGCAACAAATTAGAAACCTCATTTGGAAAAGAGTTAGTAAGACTTGCATCTATAAAATTTTTCTCTTTACTCAAAAACAAGAGCATTAGCTTTTTCAAATGCATTGCCTTTTTCACCTCTTTTTCTTTAATAAACAAGTTTGGTGCTTTTCTCTCCTTTTCTCTCTTTTTCTCTTGCTCTCTTCCACTCTCTTTTCTCTCTTGCTTTCTTTTTTCTCTCATCTTAAAATGATCCTCACTAACTTCTCTTGGTGTCAAAGGTGCAAGAATAGTCTTGCGTTCTTTATGTACAAAAGAGAACTTGTTCGTGGAACCATCATGCATAGCTTTCTTATCATATTGCCATGGTCTCCCAAGAAGCAAATGACAAGCGTCCATTGGTACCACATCACATAAAAACTGTATCATCATACTTTCCTACGGAGAAGTTCACCTCTACTTGTTTGTTTACGGTCTTCTCTAGGGTTCTTTCGAGAATCTCTGAACTTATCAAGGGCAACAATCCTTGTGGCGTTCTTGGGCTTATCAATCTTTGGAATTGTGGCGCCTACCTATAATCCAGTTTTCGTTCTATATTTCTCGGTTTCGTATCTCCATATTCCCGTGTCCGTTTTCGGTGTTTCTTGCGCCAAAGTCGCGTTTCGGAAAGCCATCTTTCTCCTCGTTTTTGAATCAGTCGAATCTGACATCTGTAGTGTGAGATACACTCGGTTCTTCTCCGGACGCGTTGCAGGTTGAATTTTCGGTGCGAATTTCTATTCCTAGTTGATCCAATCGTCCTTTTCTTTCGGGAATCATATCACAGGAACACGAACTTTTTCAACATCTCGGAATTGCGTGGAAACTCACCCACCCTCCTCATTTTTCATGAGGATTCCAGAATGCCTAAAATTGTTGCGAGATTCCTCTGTTTGGTCCCTGAACGGCCACATGGGCCATTTGGGCCTACTTGAGGTGACTGGAACACGAACTTTTTCAAACTCTCACAATTGCGTGGCAACTCACCCACCCTCCTCATATTTTGATGAGGACATAGGAGGCGGCATGACCAAGGAAACAAACTTGAAGAATAAGCCTCAATGGATATGCATGAAGGCTTCATTTTACTTAGTTTTATTTAACTTACATTTAGTTAAACTTTTGCAATAAGGCTTATTGGGCTTTGTGTGTAAGCATATTTAGGTTAAACTCAATATGGATGTTGTCCACTATATAAGGGAACACCATTTGGGCCTACCTGAGAGGTGACAGGAACACGAACTTTTTCAACATCTCGGAATTGCGTGGAAACTCACCCACCCTCCTCATTTTTCATGAGCATTCAAGGATGCCTAAAATTGTTGCGCGATTCCTCCGTTTGGGCCCTTAACGGCCACATGGGCCATTTGGGCCTACTTGAGGTTACAGGTACACGAACTTTTTCACCCTATCGGAAATGGAATTGCGTGGAAACTCGCCCACCTTCCTCATTTTTCATGGGGATTCCAGAATGCCTAAAATTGTTGCGAGATTCCTCCGTTTGGGCCCTGAACACTAAACCTTAAACCCTAAACCCACATGGGCCATTTGGGCCTTCCTGAGGTGACAGAAACACGAACTTTTTCAACATCTCGGAATTGCATGGAAACTCACCCACCCTCCTCATTTTTCATGAGGATTCAAGAATGCCTAAATTTGTTACGAGATTCCCCTATTTGGGCCCTGAACCATAAACCCTAAACCCTAAACTCTAAACCCCTAAACCCTAAACCCACATGGGCCATTTGGGCCTACTTGAGGTGAAAGGAACACGAACTTTTTCAACATCTCGGAATTGTGTGGCAACTCACCAGCCCTCCTCTTTTCTCATGAGGATTCCAGAATCCCTAAAATTATTGCGAACTTCCTCTTTTTGTCCCATGACCCCTAAACCACCGTAAACCGTAAACCCCTAAACACAAAACCCCTAAACCCTAAACCCACATGGCCATTTGGGCCTACTTGAGGTGAAAGGAACACGAACTTTTTCAACATCTCAGAATTGCGTGGCAACTCACCCACCCTCCTGATTTTTCATGAGGATTCCAGAATGCCTAAATTTATTGCAAGATTCCTCCGTTTGGGTCCTGAACCCTAAACCTTAAAACCTAAACCCTAAATCCTAAACCCACATGGGCCATTTGGGCGTACTTGAGGTGACAGGAACACGAACTTTTTCAACATCTCGAAATTGCGAGGAAACTCACCCGCCCTCCTCATTTTTCATGAGGATTCCAGAATGCCTAAAATTGTTGCGAGATTCCCTCGTTTGGGCCTGAACCCTAAACCCTAAACCCACATGGCCATTTGGGCTACTTGAGGTGACAGGAACACGAACTTTTTCAATATCTGGAAACTCACCCACCCTCCTCATTTTTCATGAGGATTCCAGAAAGCCTAAAATTGTTGCGAGATTCCTCCGTTTGGGCCGTGAACGGCTTTATGGGCCATTTGGGCCTACTTGAGGTGACAGGAACACGAACTTTTTCTACATCTCGGAATTGCGTGGCAACTCACCCACCCTCCTCATTTTTTACGAGGATTCCAGAATGCATAAAATTGTTGCGAGATTCCCTGTTTTCCACGTAGGCCATTTGGGCATAATTGAGGCCCAAAGAACACAGTTTTTTCAACGTCTCGGAATTGTGTGAAAACTCACTTACCCTCCTTATTTTTCTTGAGGATTCCAGAACGCCAAAAACTGTGTCGAGATTCCTCTTTGTAATAAGGCTTATTGGGTTGGCTTTTTGGGCTCTCTTATTTTCCTTTGTGTGTAAGCATATTTTAGGTTAAACTCAATATGGATGTTGTCCACTATATAAGGAACACCATAGTCTTTTTGAGGAACGGATGAATTCAGAATTAACCTTTTTGGTGAGAGACTAGCTTCTCGAGGGTTCTTTTGAGAATCTCTAAATTTATCAAGGGCATCGATCCTTGTGGCGTTCTTGGGCTTATCAGTTCTTCGGAATTGTGGCACCTACCTATAATCCATAAACTTCAGTTTTCGTTCGATATTTCTTCGTTTCGTATCTCCAGATTCCCTTATCGGTATTCGGTGTTTCTTGAGCCAAAATCGCGTTTCGGAAAGCCATCTTTCGCTGCGTTTTGAAATCGATCAAGTCCGAGGTCTGTAGCAAGAGATACGTGCTGTTCTTTCAGGTCGTGCTGGAGCCTAAAATTTTTGGTGCGAAATTCCATTCCTAGTTGATCCAATAATCCTTTTCTTTCGGGAATCATATCAAAAAGTTTGTGTTCCTGTCACCTCAAGTAGGCCCAAATGGCCAATGTGGCCGTTCAGGGACCAAACAGAGGAATCTCGCAACAATTTTAGGCATTCTGGAATCCTCATGAAAAATGAGGTGGGTGGGTGAGTTTCCACGCAATTCCGACATGTTGAAAAAGTTCGTGTTCCTGTCACCTCAAGTAGGCCCAAATGGCCCATGTGGGTTTAGGGTTTAGGGGTTTAGGGTTTAGGGTTTAGGATTCAGGGTCCAAACTGAGGAATCTCACAACAATTTTAGGCATTCTGGAATCCTCATGAAAAATGAGGAATGTGGGTGAGTTTCCACGCAATTCCGGTACGTTGAAAAAGTTTGTGTTCCTATCACCTCAAGTAGGCCCAAATGGCCCATGTGGGCTTAGGGATTATGGTTTAGGGTTTAGGGTTCAGGGGCCAAACATAAAGCAAAGGAAAAGATAACTAAAAATAAACAATACATAAAGTAGTAAGAAAAAAAATTAAGTGATTAAGTCAAATATAACTTATCTTCATATTTTCCTCTCCACAAGTATCTCTTCTCCACTTCAACCTTTTTGCTAATGACAAATAAGGGGGAGAGAAGGGCAAGAAAAATATGCTGGCTTAACTTATTTTCATACTCATACATATTTTTCTTAAAGTATTTGCCATCATCAAAAAGGGGAGAATGTTAGTTATGCTTAGTTTTGATGATGACAAATATGCTTAGTTTTGATGACAATAAGAGGAGAAAATTTATATACTTCATTTATCTTCTACTTTGGTTAACTCTTATAATATAATGTAGATGTGAAGTTTATTTATGAAGAATGATTTAGAAAGAAGATCAACAAAGAAGTATCTAAGAGGAAAAAGAAAGAAATTGAATCAAAAAAGAAGATGTGAGTTCAAATGATGAAGAATGATCAAGATGGGAGATGGAAGAACTTGCTAAATGGAATGAGAATATCATCATTCAAGTTCCTAGATTGATTCTACAAGTCTCCACGATCAAATGGAAGTTGGAGCTGCTCAAGAAGAACATGCAACCATGTGATGATAATGAATGAAATACAATGAGTTTGGAGCTAATTCTTTTTGAATTGGAAAAAAGACTCGAAGAGCTATATGGGGATTAAGTGGTTTGCCAAGTTTGGAGTTATATCAGAAATTGACCTTGATGAACTCTTATCTCATCTCAAGTTTAGATGTTGATGAGATTCTAAAAGACACCATGGAGACCGAGTTTGGATGTAAACTCGAGCCTAAAAGAATTGCCCCAGCCAAATTCGACCCGTCGAAATCAAATAGCCTAATTAACTCTAGCCAATTTAGTTTACCTCGAGTTTGAGCTCTGACTCTAGCCAAATTAAGATTAACTCGAGCCAAACCATTTGTCACTCTGAAAAATCACTCCGATCGGAGAAAGGCTCCAGTTCAGCGGAAGACTCGAGCCAAATATTTGTGACTCGAGCCAAACCTCTCTGAAACTTAAAAATGACTCTAGCTAAACCAACTGACTCAAGCCAATTCTATCAGAAGCAAGGAATAGACTCGCCTCGAGTTTGAACGCAAACTCGAGCCACCAGTGTTGGCCTCGAGTCCATTTACTGATCCAGTGAACAATTCATTACAAACTGACTCGAGCCTGCCCAATTTGCCTCGAGTCTGAGGCGAAACTCGAGCCAGATGTGTCAACCTCGAGCCAAACGACTCAACAATGAACAGCCTAATGAATTTACCTCGGGTTTGAATGGAGACTCGAGCCACATATGGTGTAACTCGAGCCCAATTGATTCTGTAGTATACAAAACAAGGCAACCAGACCAAATGAGCCTCGAGTTTGAGGCGAAACTCTAGTCCCAGTGGCTCGAGTCGCATCAGAGCATTTCTTCTTGCGACATTTTCACCATGTCTCCTCCAAAATCCACCAAATCTCCATCCAAAACAAAGGATTCTACTTCAAAGGATGAATCTTCCTCACCTTCACCACCAAAACACTCTCAACGATCCAAGATTCCTCCTAAAAGGCTAAAGAATCAGAAACCTCAAGGCCTCTGCTCATCCTCGATGACATTGATGTCAGTAATCCGATCTTCAATCCTGGCAACTCAGCAGCCCAGGTGAAGAATCAGAGAAAAGTTTTGTGGCCAATGAACTCATGGAGTTATCCCAAGTCAAGTATTCTCGAAACATACTTGACGTCAGTATTATTCTCTCACCTCAAACCTGGCATCTCAAATGAATTGCATCAAATTCTTCAAATGAAATAGCTTCATTTTCTTACTTATCTTCATTTAATGCACATTTTTGAAAAAGCTTCATCATTAAATTTAGGAACCGGGCGGCACTATTTAAATCAATTACATACTCTCTATGCATCATCTTTTGAATACTCTCTATGCATCATTTATTTAAAAGTGAAACGCAATTCCTGTGTTTTACCTTCAATTCATTTATTCAAGATAGCATCAAGCATTCTATTCTAATTGATAAATATGTGTGCATATACTCTGTGCTTTATTAAACATTGGCATCACATTATTATTTGGTATTATTATTAGAGAGAATGCAGGGGGAGTTTCACATTAACATATGTTTATATTTAAAAGCTCATCTTCTTTATTTGAAGAAATTTTGCTCATCTGCATTTATTTATTTTTCTTAGTTTTGATGATGAGTTAATATCATATTTTCCTTTCATTATCTTAATTTGAAAAGAAAGGAATATTTTGATATCTCATCGCACTACTAGTTCTCTCTCTTGCAAGAAAAAGTTTACAATTGTGACAGGAGAATTCGGCCTATGCAAAAACTTTTCTTAAAGCACTAACAGGAGAAACCATTAAATTGAGGAAAGATGTCTTGGCGACATTGAAGCTGAGATATGCTCTACTACATGAGTGATCTATGGAGAAAAGGATGGAAGCTGAAGTGATCATATTCATTCAGATGAGATATACTTCAAGAAGCCACTCAAAGCTATTCAGAGCACATGACGGATCTCAAAGCTAGCAAATGCGCTTCATTGATCATTCATCAATTTGCAGACCTGAGCATTTCTGAACTTTATCTTTTTTATATTTAGTAAATTTTGCACATGTTTGGTATCTATATGCGCTTTCTCTCAAATTTGTTTTCATAAAAACATTTGTTTTCATAAAAACATCACAAATTGCATCATATTGAACATCCAAATACTTTCAAAAAGGGGGAGAGAAAATTATTTTCTTGACATATGATTAAACAGAAAGTGTTTCTAACTTATCTTCATATTTTCCTCTCCACAAGTATCTCTTCTCCACCTCAATGTTTTTGCTAGTGACAAATAAGGGGGAGAGAAGGGCAAGAAAAATATGCTGGCTTAATATATTTTCATACTCATACATATTTTTCTTAAAGTATTTGCCATCATAAAAAAGGGGGAGAATGTTAGTTATGCTTAGTTTTGATGATGACAAAAATGCTTAGTTTTGATGATGACAATAAGAGGAGAAATTTTCTATACTTCATTTATCTTCTTCTACTTAACTCTTATATTTAATGTAGATGTGAAGTTTATTTATGAAGAATGATTTAGAAGAAGATCAACCTCTTATATTTAATGTAGATGTGAAGTTTATTTATGAAGAATGATTTAGAAGAAGATCAACAAACAAAGAAGTATCTAATAGAGGAAGAAGAAAGAAATTGAATCAAAGAAGATGTGGAGTTCAAATGATGAAGAATGATGGGAGATGGAAGATGGAAGAACTTGCTAAATGGAATGAGAATATCATCATTCAAGTTCCTAGATTGATTCTACAAGTCTCCACGATCAAATGGAAGTTGGAATGGCTCAAATCGGAGTTAAAATAAGCAAAATCGGAGTTTGCCTCAAAACTCGAGCCAAAAAAGATTGACTCGAGACAAAAAATGCTTTCAGCACCTCTGTTGTACTCTGTTTCGCGTTTCAGCTGGCGACCTCTAGTAATTCATCAATATCTCTCAAACCAGAAGTCCGATTGAGGTGAAATCAAGTTTGTTGGAAACTAGACTTCCAATGCGTCATTTTGATATAAAATTCAAGTCCAAAGGAGGTCAGATGAAAGAGATATGAATTGTGATCAAAACAGATAAGAGAAAGTGATCAAAACAAATATAATAGAAAAACAGTAACTCAAAGAAAATATGACAACAATATAACAAAACTAAATGAAATAATTTTAAAACATACACATGAGAAGAAATTGGATATAAAACACACACAAACACATGAGAAGGGAGTCAAGGATAAAAGATAGAATTTTTTGATACATATAGATGATAAATAATAAGTGTGACATTAAATAAACAATAATTAAAGCAAAAAAATCAACTAATTAAATATTAATATAACAAATGATAAGAAAGCTAATATAAAGTTATCACGTTATAAAGCTAAGGAAAAGATAACTAAAAACATAAAGTAGTAAGAAAAAAATTAAGTAATTAAGTCAAATATAACACAAAAATTGTAACTCAAAGAAAATATGACAACAAAATAACAAACCTAAATCAAATAAATTAAAAACATACATGAGAAGAAACTGGATAAAAAACACACACACACATGAGAAGGGAGTCAAGGATAAAAGAGATAATTTTCTGATACATAGAGATGATAAATAATAAGTGTTACAATAAATAAACAAGAATTAAAGCAAAAAAAAAATCAACTAATTAAATAGTAACATAACAAATAATAAAAAAGCTAATATAAAGTTATGAAGTTATAAAACTAAGGAAAAGATAACTAAAAACATAAAGTAGTGAAAAAAAATTAAGTGATAAGACAAATATAACACAAAAATAGTAACTCAAAGAAAATATGACAACAAAATAACAAACCTAAATCAAATAAATTAAAAACACACACTAGAGAAGAAACTGGATAAAAAAACACACACACACACACATGAGAAGGGAGTCAAGGATAAAAGAGAGAATTTTCTGATACATAGAGATGATAAATAATAAGTGTTACAATAAATAAACAATAATTAAAGCAAAAAAATCAACTAATTAAATAGTAACAGACCAAATAAGAAAAAAGCTAATATAAAGTTATGAAGTTATAAAGCTAAGGAAAAGGGGTAAGAGAAAGTGATTAAGTCAAATATAACAGAAAAATAGTAACTCAAAGAAAATATGACAACAATATAACAAAACTAAATCAAATAATTTAAAAACATACACATGAGAAGAAAGTGGATATAAAAACACACACAAACAAATGAGAAGGGAGTCAAGGATAAAAGACAGAATTTTCTGATACATATAGATGATAAATAATAAGTGTGACATTAAATAACAAAAATAATTAAAGCAAAAAAATCAACTAATTAAATATTAACATAACAAATAATAAGAAACCTAACATAATGTTATGAAGTTAGAAAGCTAAGGAAAAGATAACTAAAAACATAAAGTAGTAAGAAAAAAATTAAGTGATAAGTCAAATATAACACAAAAATAGTAACTCAAAGAAAATATGACAACAAAATAACAAACCTAAATCAAATAAATTAAAAACACACACTAGAGAAGAAAGCTGGATAAAAACACACACACACACATGAGAAGGGAGTCAAGGATAAAAGAGAGAATGTTCTGATACATAGAGATGATAAATAATAAGTGTTACAATAAATAAAGAATAATTAAAGCAAAAAAATCAAGTAATTAAATAGCAACATAACAAATAAGAAAAAAGCTAATATAAAGTTATGAAGTTATAAAGCTAAGGAAAAGGGGTAAGAGAAAGTGATTAAGTCAAATATAACAGAAAAATAGTAACTCAAAGAAAATATGACAACAATATAACAAAACTAAATCAAATAATTTAAAAACATACACATGAGAAGAAAGTGGATATAAAAACACACACAAACAAATGAGAAGGGAGTCAAGGATAAAAGACAGAATTTTCTGATACATATAGATGATAAATAATAAGTGTGACATTAAATAACAAAAATAATTAAAGCAAAAAAATCAACTAATTAAATATTAACATAACAAATAATAAGAAAGCTAATATAAAGTTATGAAATTATAAAGCTAAGGAAAAGATAACTAAAAACATAAAGTAGTAAGAAAAAAATTAGCTGATTATATCAAATATAACACAAAAATAGTAACTCAAAGAAAATATGACAACAAAATAACAAACCTAAATCAAATAAATTAAAAACATACACTTGAGAAGAAACTGGATAAAACACACACACATAAGAAGGGAGTCAAGGATAAAAGAGAGAATTTTCTGATACATAGAGATGATAAATAATAAGTGTTACAATAAATAAACAAGAATTAAAGCAAAAAAATCAACTAATTAAATAGTAACATAACAAATAATAAAAAAGCTAATATAAAGTTATGAAGTTATAAAACTAAGGAAAAGATAACTAAAAACATAAAGTAGTGAAAAAAATTAAGTGATAAGACAAATATAACACAAAAATAGTAACTCAAAGAAAATATGACAACAAAATAACAAACCTAAATCAAATAAATTAAAAACACACACTAGAGAAGAAACTGGATAAAAAAACACACACACACACACATGAGAAGGGAGTCAAGGATAAAAGAGAGAATTTTCTGATACATAGAGATGATAAATAATAAGTGTTACAATAAATAAACAATAATTAAAGTAAAAAAATCAACTAATTAAATAGTAACAGACCAAATAAGAAAAAAGCTAATATAAAGTTATGAAGTTATAAAGCTAAGGAAAAGGGGTAAGAGAAAGTGATTAAGTCAAATATAACAGAAAAATAGTAACTCAAATAAAATATGATAACAACGTAACAAAACTAAATCAAATAATTTAAAAACATACACATGAGAAGAAATTGGTTATAAAACACACACAAACACATGAGAAGGGAGTCAAGGAAAAAAGACAGAATTTTCTGATACATATAGATGATAAATAATAAGTGTGACAATAAATAAACAATAATTCAAGCAAAAAAATCAACTAATTAAATATTAACAAAACAAATAATAACAAAGCTAATATAAAGTTATGAAATTATAAAGCTAAGGAAAAGATAACTAAAAACATAAACAAGACAATGAATTGTAAGAAATAAATTAAGTGATTAAGTCAAATATAACAGAAAAATAGTAACTCAAACAAAATATGACAACAAAATAACAAATCTAAATAAAATAAATTAAAAACATACACTTGAGAAGAAACAGGAAAAAAACACACACACAGGAGAAGAGAGTCAAGGATAAATGAGAGAATTTTCTGATACATAGACATGATAAATAATAAGTGTTACATTAAATAAACAATAATTAAAGCAAAAAAATCAACTAATTAAATATTAACATAACAAATAATAAGAAAGCTAATATAAAGTTATGAAATTATAAAGCTAAGGAAAAGATAACTAAAAACATAAAGTAGTAAGAAAAAAATTAACTGATTAAGTCAAATATAACACAAAAATTGTAACTCAAAGAAAATATGACAACAAAATAACAAACCTAAATCAAATAAATTAAAAACATACATGAGAAGAAACTGGATAAAAAACACACACACACATGAGAAGGGAGTCAAGGATAAAAGAGATAATTTTCTGATACATAGAGATGATAAATAATAAGTGTTGCAATAAATAAATAATAATTAAAGCAAAAGAATCAACTAATTAAATAGTAACATAACAAATAAGAAAAAAGCTAATATAAAGTTATGAAGTTATAAAGCTAAGGAAAAGGGGTAAGAGAAAGTGATCAAAACAAATATAATAGAAAAACAGTAACTCAAAGAAAATATGACAACAATATAACAAAACTAAATGAAATAATTTAAAAACATACACATGAGAAGAAATTGGATATAAAACACACACAAACACATGAGAAGGGAGTCAATGATAAAAGATAGAATTTTCTGATACATATAGATGATAAATAATAAGTGTGACATTAAATAAACAATAAGTAAAGCAAAAAATCAACTAATTAAATATTAACATAACAAATGATAAGAAAGCTAATATAAAGTTATCAAGTTATAAAGCTAAGGAAAAGTGTAACACCCCAAATTCCATACTACAAATTGTGTCGGATGACACTTGGTTTTAGAAAAAGTCAACAGAACTTGAGGTGCTACATCAGAGTACTGTGGAAACGGTGAGCATTGCATTAAGAACTTGGACAATATATGAGTAACAGATATAAAAATACCCCGACATATGACGATGCCGAGCGTATGCTGGTGCATTAAAAATTTCCCGAAGGAATAATCATGTGATACAATATACAGAGCTTTGTACAATTACATTTCACAAAAAGTAACTATACAAACTAGACCAAGCCTCGGCCAGACTTGGGGCAATGACCTAACCCCGTTATCCGAACAGAATGGCCAGGTAAGTGTCTACCATGGGGGCCTCACCGACTTATACGGCGACTGATTGGCATACCCACGTAGACTAGCATTGCCTTCGGCACCAAGCCATTCGAAATAACTTTATTAGACTCATGCTTGACATTCGGCTCTGATGAACTTCTTCTGGCTCTTGCCTCGACTGGTGCATTACTACGATTCTGCCCCTTGGTTCCTCTCTATGGCTCCGTCTACCGGTGCCTTCCCTGTTCCTGGTATTTGGTCTAGTCATGTTGTTTCTCCCGCTTTCCAGCCCTTGGTCCTCCGGACCCTGAAGCTACAGCTGAGATCCAATTTACCCCATTGAATCTCAGGTAACGGTTAACCTTATGCCCAAACAATACAGTATACAGACAACAGATATTCTAGATAATACAACAGTATATCACTACATAAGCATACAGCAGATGCATAATCATTATGCCGACAAAACATAAGCTTACAGCAATATGTAAAGCCCCATAAAGTAACAACAACAATAACGGCCTGCACTATTCACGGTGCCACGATACCACTCGTGTCCTCGGCGCTAGGAAAACATAACGGCATTATTATGACATAATCCGTATAAAAGCTGTCTGTATAACGGTCTGAACGTATCTTTGACATATATGCATTTAAGCGGCACAAGATTAGTGTTACGATGCTGCGTCAGTACCTTCGTTGACGGCGTTAGGTACTTTTGGCGAAAACGTACTTTCTACGGAAAAACGTGAAACGGCGACACGTCGGGCGGCGTATGTGAGCGAGATCAGAATTTCTGATATCCTATAAGAGTAATATCACTTTCATTAGTGATTTGGCATTATAACTGACATTTTAGATAAAAATTACCATTTTTCCCCTATACCCCTAATTGGCGGAATTTCGCCAGCACTTCGTTACTTTGGCTCCGATTTTTTCCAAAATTTTGCCAGAACTTCGACCCAATGATAATTTTAGAAATTCTAGACTAATGTAGCCCTATCATATGATATCCAATCATGCTTGAAAAATGAAAGGCTATACTAGTAGTACTACTCTAACTATTGAAAGAACTACGAAAGCTTAAAGCTCGGTACCGAAAAACTTACCCAGAGCTTCGCTACAGATTTTTCCAGAGCACCTCTCTCTTCTTTCTCTCTCTAGATTCGGCTAGAGCTTTCCAAATGTGAGAAAAACCAAAGGGAGGGGGGTATTTATAGAAACAGAGGTAGGATTTCGGCCGTCAGATCAACTTTGTGAGAATCGATCTGGACCGTCCAAGACAACTTTTTCAAAAAGCTTTTCCTCCTTCTTCTCCCTTCCTTGGCCGACCTGCCCCTCTCTTAGGTGGCAACCATGGGCCAATCACAAGGTGCCAAGTGTCCCTTCCAGAAGCTCCTCCGGATGAATTTCTCCGATCGGTACCCGATTCGCGTAATTTCGGAAAAATCTCAAAATTATGGATTATAAAATTCGAAGACAAATCATTCCTTATTAGAAATGTCTGGTCTAACAATTTTTTTAACTCTGTCTAGGCCTTCTCCGGCCTGACGGAAGTTTTACGGAAAAACGTGTCGGTTTCGAAACGAAATTCCGGAAGCTACCGCCTGTGGACAAGAATGCACTGATTCCAAATATGTCCAGGAAAACTCTTAATTCTTCCCCAGATGTCGCATCATGACTTTTGTATCCTGAACTTTCAACTTGGCTATCCGGCTTTTCTCAGAATTTCCCTATTTCGTCTTATTAGGAAAATGCTCTACCAGCCTTGGAATTGACTTCCGGAAAAGTCTAATGGAAGGTAAAAATCCACTGATCAATATTTTACCTTGACTTTGGAAATCTCATTCCTGGTTTTCTAGATAGGATCCGTTTCCTATTTATTCCATTACTATTCACTATATTTAATTATATTATATAATATTACAAAATATCTACACAAATTTAATTTGATCTTATCTTCATTTTTTTTCTTTTTTTTCTTGACAATTTTGGCTGGCCCTTTATTATATTTAATAAATATTTATTTTTTATTTAATTAATTATTTAATGATTTATTTATTTTAATTTTCCCAAAAATTCCACAAAATCACCTAATTGGCTCATTCTTGTATTTAGGCTTAAAAATACCTAAACTCATCTATTTTTTCTTCAAAATGTCCAATTAATTAGAAAATATATTTTTACTAATTTTAAGCCATAAACCACTAATTTTAGGGTTTTACATAATTATTCATGAATTTCCTTTGCTTATGCTTAAGTAATTAGCCAATAATTACTTAATTACTCTCTTATCACCTGCTTCTAATTTTCTTAATTAGAATGCCTCATTACTTCATAACTTTTGTATTGACATCTGTGTTTTCATGTCTCATTCATTTTACTAGAATTTACGGGGGCATTTTAGTCATTAAAATACTTTATAACTCTTCCCCCTCTATTTTTCCAAGGTAGTAATTTAATAAATTACCTAAATTAGGGACAACATTATCCCCTATTTCAAATAAATATTTTCTTGCCTCTTTATAATTTTCACAGGGTATTTTATAACCCATAAATGTATTTAGGGACCTAATTGCACATTCTTAAACGTTTTAGGGACCTATTTGCACATTATCTAATTCCAGGAGTAATTACCCTAAAAATTCTCCCCCCGTTAAATAAAATTTCGTCCTCGAAATTTGCACGTATCACCTCGGATAAATATCTTAGACCTTTAGTCTAACCTTTGTCCATGCATACTTACTTAGCACGCATCCCAACATTCCCACATCAGTTTTATCCAACTGGTACTCCGGTTAAATACAGGACTCACCTGTCCCTTCTCATAGTACTTTGTTACAGAGGCTCCACTACCTGACTCATTCGACCTTCCGGCTTATCCTTCCGGCTCAATCTATTTCCTGATACAATGAATGTCACCTGACATTTAGCATTTCACACAATGCTAAGTATCATCGGTCTTATGGCCTAGGGACACCGTCCCGTGCATACTTGCACCTTAGGTCTTATTGCCTCGAGCCTCTGTTCGTCTACTTCATCTGAGCCTTTTCCCATTCAAGCTCTCAGACTATTTTCGTAAGGCTATAGCTGACGGCCACTATCTGCCTTAACCAGCTCACTTTCCTATTAGTTCCTGTTCCTATATCAAAATTTCCAACTACACCGCTTTTCACACAATAGCTTTGACGAGCCTGTCATTGCTACTCAAAATCATTATGTTGTCTTATTTTCAAATTTCACCTAATGAAAATTTTCCCGTGGTCTTTGTACATTTTGAAATCCGCACTTTACCAAAAAGTAATAGTGCTTTCAAACTTTTAAACTTAATTGTTGCCAACACAAATTCATGAAAATAGGTTCATTACCGGTTCAAAACTTTTACTACCGGCACATACCTTTGAGGTTATAATTCACTTTGCAAATTGCTTTAACAATTGAAAGTTCACGCCACCACTTCAACCACTTGGTACAGTGAGCGTCTTATCCCAATCCCCATATTCGGCCTCTGCATAAGCAGTACCGTTAAATAATGTGGGAGAATTTCCGCCCCTTTCTCGAAGGAACCCAGCATCCGCGCTGGCACATAACCCTATCTACCGGAACTTAGTCCAGACATAGTCAGGTTGCTAAAACATACGCTCTCGGTGAAATGTTATGGATTGGGTGCGTTTCACTGCTGGTGCGGTTTTTCATTTCCTCAACACAAATCCCTCCAAACTCTTTGTTCAAAAGGAACCTTTTTCAAAGGCCAGCGATTCAAACATTTCAAACATCTGGCAAGACCCAGCAAACCGTGTACATCTACAACAGCTTCTGTCCTTCCAGTTTTGTACCACCTTTACCACAACATAGTTGAAAACTTAGTTTCAAACTCTGGGTTCTAACAAACCCTTTTCTTAAGACAACACCATTTCAAAACTTGACCATCATTGTGGTCTCAAAAATTCCGCTGGAACAAACATTCCATTTGAAAACTCTGTTTCAAAATTCACAAGTTCGAAAATCAATTTCAAAGATTTAAAAACACAGCAGGTGTATTGGAAAATTTAGAACTTCCATCTTTAAACGTTTTTAGGAATCAGACAACTAATCTTAGAAGGTCATTTACCCTCTAACTGCATTCGGACCTCAGTCCTTGGCTGCTCAACATTTGGCTATTACGGGTACCATCCGCCACCCTTGGGTTCCATAGTCTCTTCAAGACACTACCCGGCGTTCGTGATTCCTCGACTGAGGGCTTCTGCCGGCCTATAGACATAATAGTCTCACAGGACTTAAGGCTTTTAATTGAACATATACATGTCCAATGACCTATGGACTCCCCGGTCTCAAAGGTCCTACTACCCATCACAACGTTTGAGAGATACATATTACCTTCTTGCCCTTACTAGAACATACCCAACCTCATGCAGCTTCAACTACAATCTTTTCATGTCGTACTTTGATATATAGTGTTTCCCGAGGCGCCCACACACCGCGGTCAACACCACAAATACCAAAATGTCTCCATGGTTCCCACTTTCCATACACCATGGCAACACAAGATATCATACATGTTTTCATGGCGCCCACACACCATGGCAACACAAGATACCTCCTACTCAATGACACGATCGTGGTCTGGTTGCATTTGAAACTAAGAGCTACGCTGAAACTAAGAGCTACGCTGGAGCACCCTATGGCAATGTACTAGATTTCATAAATCTTTTCTAGGGAACCTATTAGATACGGAATTCGTTATAAGGTACCTACCTTGAGAATCAATACGCTGGTAGCCTTACTGTATGGTTCGTCGTCACGGCGGCTGCACTTTACGGTTTGTTGTCGTGGTGGCTCTTCCCCACGGTACTTTACACGGCGCTTCACTCAATCCCTCCACCGGTCGCTCCTCCAGTCAGAACCCTCCGTAGGTAGATCCCCTTGATCAGAACTCTCCGTAGGTAGCCATCCTTGATCATAACGTTCCATAAGTAGTACTATCTACAGTCGATCGTCTCTGAATCAATATAACGAAAACTCAAATCTTACCGGGTTCCTACCCTTTTCGAAATTTGTTGTCTTTGTGCCATCTCATCCGGGGTAATTCTACTTACAGACTCTCAGTCCAGCTCCAGGCAACATCTATATCACAACTTTCCCTATCGGGTAACCACCCACTTCTCAGGAAAATCTATGGCCACTAACATCATCACTGGTTATCGATCTCACCTCGAAACCATAACTCGTGGCTACTAGGGTTTCATCTATCGTATGGTTCCGTTAAGGAACTAACTTTCAGGTATTGAAACCTAAGGTATCCTTACTCATACTTGCTCAAGGTTCCTACTCTCAGGTACTGGAACATAGGCAATGCTCAGTCATACTCTGACCAAAGCACTATCTCTATCAACATCTGGTTTAAGACAATCACTCTCTCTGTTCTCATAGTATCCCAAAGGATCACTATGTTTCATACCGTCGGTATTCTAGTTTTAGCCAAAGGAACTCAATTCCTTATACTACATCCCAGGGGTTTAAAAATCCTGAGATTTCTTCTCGCTTTAACTTTAGTGCATCACTCGGATCTGGGTACTAATACCGGTACACATACCACTGCATACCGACATCTCTCACAGGTACTAGCACGTCATATCTATCTTCCCATAAATGCTGGGTACTTTCCCTGGTCTATCTATTAGTCACCACCGTCAAGGACTTTGTCAAAGACCTTCGTCCCCGGAACCTTGCCCCGTTGCACGCATGGTGTTTGGCCTTTATAAGGCAGGGATTGTCCCCTCAGGGTAACTTAGCAAATTTCTGTTCCTACATGGAACTGTTTCTATAGGGAGACTTAAACAGTAGGTTTACTCTCTACAGGAAAACCCGAGCAATACCACTTCCCTGTACCGGGTTCCTACCCTTTTCGAAATTTGTTGTCTTTGTGCCATCTCATCCGGGGTAATTCTACTTACAGACTCTCAGTCCAGCTCCAGGCAACATCTATATCACAACTTTCCCTATCGGGTAACCACCCACTTCTCAGGAAAATCTATGGCCACTAACATCACTGTGGTTATCGATCTCACCTTGAAACCATAACTCGTGGCTACTAGGGTTTCATCTATCGTATGGTTCCGTTAAGGAACTAACTTTCAGGTATTGAAACCTAAGGTATCCTTACTCATACTTGCTCAAGGTTCCTACTCTCAGGTACTGGAACATAGGCAATGCTCAGTCATACTCTGACCAAAGCACTATCTCTGTCAACATCTGGTTTAAGACAATCACTCTCTCTATTCTCATAGTATCCCAAAGGATTACTATGTTTCATACCGTCAGGTATTCTAGTTTTAGCCTAAAGGAACTCAATTCCTTATACTACATCCCAGGGGTTTAAAAATCCTAAGATTTCTTCTCGCTTTAACTTTAGTGCATCACTCGAATCTGGGTACTAATACCGGTACACATACCACTGCATACCGACATCTCTCACAGGTACTAGCACGGCATATCTATCTTCCCATAAATGCTGGGTACTTTCCCTGGTCTATCTATTAGTCACCACCGTCAAGGACTTTGTCAAAGACCTTCGTCCTCGGAACCTTGCCCCGTTGCACGCATGGTGTTTGGCCTTTACAAGGCAGGGATTGTCCCCTCAGGGTAACTTAGCAAATTTATGTTCCTACATGGAACTGTTTCTATAGGGAGACCTAAATAGTAGGTTTACTCTCTACAGGAAAACCCGAGCAATACCGCTTCCCTGTATCGCTTCCCGTCGAACACTGGACGAGTATTTCATTCAGACTCCTGTATCAGAAGTCCTAGATTTTAGCAACAGAAACCATATTCTGTGCTGTCTCCCCATTCTCTGGGTCCTAACTTACCCGACTTAACCCTTTTCCTTCAGGGTATACGTCCTTTTTGTATCACAATACCAGTATTATATCAGTACTCTTAACCTAGTTGTCCATACAATGCTCAGAGACTAGCTATGAAGCTAGCTCTGATACCAAAATGTAACACCCCAAATTCCATACTACAAATTGTGTCAGATCACCACCGGCTCTACTTCTGGTTATGGCACTTCTGGGTCTGAATTGAAGACTGAATCCCCTCCTGCTTCTCCTTCATTCACTTTCAATACTCCCATAGCTCCTACCACTAAACCCATTTCCTCTTCCTCAACCACTAAGATTCTCCAAACACCATTTGTCTCTCCAATCCCAATTCCATCCCCTGCCTCAACTGTCAAGCTCTCTACCCCTTTCGCTGAACCTTCAATCTCAGCTCCATCCTCTTTTGCTGATGACAAAGGGGGAGAAGAACCAGAGAATCCATAGCAGCATTGAGTTTGAAGAGTGTAGCTTGGCTGCTGTTTTTAGTTTAATTGTTATGTTTTCAGTTTAACTTGTATTTCTGTTTTAGCTCTCAATGTAGAAATCCAAAGAAACCAGAGCAGCATTGAGTTTGAAGAGTGTAGCTTGGCTGCTGTTTTTAGTTTAATTGCTATGTTTTCAGTTTAACTTGTATTTCTGTTTTAGCTCTCAATGTAGAAATCTTTTAGATTGAAATGCAATGTTTATCTTACGCTTCAATTGCTTCTGCTATGCTTAACTCTGTGATATTGAATCAATGTGCTAAAACTATCCATGTCTATAACTGTCATGATGCATTTCAAAATAGATTGTGAAAATTTTCGTTTAAATCTCAAATCTTTCAAAACAAGTAGCACCTCTGGTTTACAAGTGTTTGTCATCATTAAAAAGGGGGAGAATGTTAGTTCTATAATTGGTTTTGATAATAACGGATAATTGTAAACACAGATGGAAGTTTGTCTTTGTAAGTTGAAAAACTTACTGTCACTTACTGTCAAAGGCAAAGTCGAGTTTCACTTTGGAAACTCGAGTTTTGACTTGACAGAGAAGAGCTCAAGTTTTTGCAATGAAAGGCAAAATCGAGTTTAGAAATGAAAACTCGAGTTTTGACCATACAGAGAGCCTCTCAGTTTTTCACTAACAAAGAAAACTCGAGTTTAATTTAACAAACTCGAGTTTTGACAAGACAAAGAGCTATCAAGTTTTTCAAAGTTAGCAAAACTCCAGTTTACTTTTGGAAACTTGAGTTTTGGCTACACAGAGAGTTCTCTAAATTTTCAAGCTTTGTTGGAAACTCGAGTTTACCTTATACAAAGAACAATGCTCGATTCTGAACTTGTGAAAACTCAATTTATCATTTTTACAAAGCTTTTCAATATTTTCTCATAAACGAGGAAACTCGAGTTTAGTTTTGAAAACTCGAGTTTCGGCCTTACAGAGAAGTTTCCATTGTTTTCAAAGAATGAGAAAACTCGAGTTAACTTTTGGAAACTCGAGTTTTGGTCAAGCAGAGAGCTCTGCTAAAATTGAATGTTTTGAAAACTCCAGTTTTGAAATGGAAACTCCAGTTTTGAGCTTTTGGACTAAAACATGATTTCTCATCAAAAGTCCAAAACTCGAGTTAGTCACCTAATGACTTGAGTTTTGCACTGTTCACTAAACTTGTCCAAATGCCAAATCGCGATATTCTTCTCTGTAATGAGAAAACTTGAGTTAACTTTTGGAAACTCGAGTTTAGGATTTTAATGAAAGAATGAAAACTCGAGTCTCAAAGAACAAACTCGAGTTTGCATCGCTGAATTCAAATTTCAAGTTACACGAATTTGTGAAATCTTTATGTTTGATCCTAATACTTTATATCATCACTCATTACTATTCCTAACTATGTTTAACCAGTTTGTTAGTGAGTTTCAGATGATTAAGACAGGATTAAATGGAGAATTGGCATAAAGCATAAAGTAAAAGTCAGAACATTAAATGCAAAGTGCAGAAGACTTGCATGCTTCTGGAAAATCATTCTCCACACGTTTTGAAGGAATTAATGTTTCCTTTCCTCATCCAGTTCAGTGTTTATCTTATCTACTCTTAGAGAGAGTTTCTTGATTGTAAATCATTTATTGTAAAGTATCTCAAGTCAAGGCAAGGGGACTTGGAGATTGGGTTATTGATTACAACTTGTAAGGGGGAGTAAGTTCTAGTGAGAGAATTACTCTTGAATTGCAGAGTGTGTAATCAATTGTTATAGTAAGAAATCCCATGTTTTCATCCCTGTTTCATATCCGAAAAACAGAGTAACCGAAAAAGTTTTTATAATCCCCAATTCACCCCCTCTTGGTGATTAAGCTCCACTTTCAGAATGATCTTCGACCCCTCTCCCCAATCATTAGGGTCGATCTTATGCCAGAAGCTGAATCTTGGTTTCCCAGTCTACATCGGGGTTCTACCCGTTCATGTGCCTGGATCTTCTTTATCCTGCCAGGCTTCACCTTGCTTCTTGGGTTAGGCCCTCCATCTTCAATGATAGAGTGTTTGCAGCAGAGCTTAGTGAAGAAATCAAGAATCGAAGTTCAAGATTGAAAATCATGGATCAAGGGTAGAAAAACACAAGACTGTCGATATTGAGTCTGATTCATGGCGAAAACTCAATCGCACCTTGCGCAATAATTCCTCAGGATCGCGGGATTTTAACCAGGTTCGGTGTAACCGGGGCCCGCCTTCAAATTTACACGGAGCCAGGATCTTAACCAGATTCGGTGTAACTGGGGTCCGCCTTCAAATTTACACGGAGCCGAGATCTTAACCCTCGATATTCGTCAGCCTGCTGTCCCAAAGCAGCGATAGTTCTCCGATGGTACTTCTTCCTCAGTCAAAGTTACGCTGGCAAAAGACATTGCCTTGCATTTTCAGGCAGGAAAGTCTGACAAGACGATGGAGGCATCTAATCATCTCGGCATTTCAGGACGATACAAAATGCTCATCCTGGCATCTACCCTTTTCGGCCTACCTTGGTGTCTCAGCATCTCGTCTCGGTGTATCATCAACCTTGACTATCGCGATGGAATCGGGACGCCATGGGCGTTAAATCAGCTTCGGCTTACCAACAACCTCGGCTTCTCGATTTGCTCGTTTGCCCTGCCTCAAAATAATTCTCCCTCAAAATGACATGGAGAGTTCAAATGTTGTGGTTGCTCATAATCCAAGCATGGCCTCTAAATTTATGCCAGAGGTGAAAAGTGTTTCATTTAAGGACTAAGCGTATGGTTTATATGCTTCTTGATACACACCCTATCTTAAAAGAATTCCCAAAGAGAGATCATGGTGATCCTTCCAACTATCTTCTCGTCATGTAGACTGATGAGGATATAGGAGGCGGCATGACCAAGGCAACAAACTTGGAGGAATAAGCCTCAAGGGATATGCATGAAGGCTTCATGCATATTGGGCTTTGTTTTATTCTTCTTACTTTTAGTTTTATTCTTCTTACTTTTAGTTATATTTTTGTAATAAGGCTTATTGGGCTTGCTTATTGGGCTTTGTGTGTGTAAGCATAATTAGGTTAAACTCAATATGGATGTTGTCCACTATATAAGGGAACACCATAGCCTCTTTGAGGGACGCAGAATTTGAAAGTTAACCTTTTTTGTAAGAGACTAGCTTCTCTAGAGTTCTTTTGAGAATCTCTGAACTTATCAAGGGCAACAATCCTTGTGGCGTTCTTGGGCTTATCAGTTCTTTGGAATTGTGGTGCCTACCTATAATCCAGTTTTCGTTCTATATTTCTTGGTTTCGTATCTCCATATTTCATTATCCGTTTTCGGTGTTTCTTAAGTCAAAATCGCGTTTCGGACCGTCATCTTTCACCTCGTTTTGGAATCACTCAAATCCGAGGTCTGTAGCGTTAGTTACGTGCTGCTCTTTTCAGGACGTGTTCGAGGTCGAATTTTCAGTGCGAAATTCCATTCCTAGTTGATCCAATCATCCTTTTCTTTCGGGAATCATATCATGTGGTATCAGAGCTCTCGGTTCTAGGATTGGAATTGGGTTTTCTTGGGTAATTTGTTCTTTCAATCTTCTTGTTTTTGTTTCTTTCAATTTCTTGTTCAGTTCACATATTTCTGCACTTGGTTATTGTTCTTGGTGTTCATTCCTTGTTCATCATTGTTCTTGAATTGTAATCCTTTCAATTCAGGTTTCTTGAGTAGTATGTTGTTAGTGTGTTAAGTAATAGCTCAATTTGTGGGGAATTCTATCTAATTTAGTTCTGAATTAGTACAACTTCAGAGTTTGATTCCAAACTCACAAATTCCTTTTGTTGAAAAAAAAAAAACTATACAGCACCTTGTTATTCAATTACACACACTACTACTTGTGAATCAAGTCCAAAGTGTCTTCCTTGAATAATTCCTCCAAGTTGTTTTGGTTTTCTTTGTCTTGTCTTCTTTGACATCTTTTCCAATTTATATTGTGAGTCACCACCAATTCTTGAGTTTGGGATTGTACTCTTGAGTGTTCTTGGAGATTCTGTTAAGAACTTAAAGAGAGCTATTGAGTGGTAAAAGGCAAGAGTCACTACACAAAAGCCTTATAGAGAGCAACAAACACGAGTGATACATTTTTAAGAGTGTAAACACGTGAGCGAGTGGTGAGGTCCTATTACTTTTATTCTTGTTCTTTTCCTTGAATTATGGCAGGAGCGGGTGGTGAAGATATTCCTCCTCCTATAGGAGATAATAGATTGCTAATTGAAACCATTACAACTCAAATGCAAAGGATGATGAGGGAACACACAGAGGAGTTATATGAGAGAATTGAGAGAATAGAAAATCAAGGGAATGAAAGAAGGAGAAGAAGAGGTAATGAGAATGATGCTAGAGAGGATAGAATTAAAGGAGTGAAGTTTAAGATACCATCTTTTAAAGGAAGAAGTTATCCGGAGGCCTATTTAGGGTGGGAAATGAAGATTGAGCACTTATTTGCATGTCACAATTATACTGAAGAGAAGAAAATGAAGGTGGCAGCCATGGAGTTTAGTGATTATGCTCTCATTTGGTGGAACCAATTGCAAAGGGAGAGGGTGAGATATGAAGAACCATTGGTGGATAGTTGGGTGGAGATGAAAAGGCTAATGAGAAGAAGATTTGTTCCTTCCCATTATCATCGAGACTTTCACAATAAACTTCAAAGGCTCACACAAGGTAACAAGAGTGTAGATGAGTATTTTAAGGAGATGGAGGTGTCCTTGATTAGAGCAAATATTAGTGAAGAACGGAGGCTACTATGGCACGTTTCTTGCATGGGCTGAATAGTGATATAATGGATGTTGTGGAGTTGCAAAATTATGTGGAGTTGGAGGATTTAGTGCAGCAAGCTAGTAAGGTAGAACAACAACTCAAGAGAAAGGGTGTCATGAGGAAAAACTCTTCAAATTTTAATTCTTCAAGCTGGAAGGATAGAAATAAGAAGGAGGGAGGTACTTCATCAAGCAATCCCACTGCTACACCTCAAAGGACTCAAACTAAATCCAATGAGATCCCTAAAAAGACAAGGAGTAGTGAAATAAAATGCTTCAAGTGTTTGGGGAGAGGTCACATAGCTTCAGAATGTCCAACTAAGAAGACTATGTTACTTAAAGAGGATGGAGAGCTTACTAGTGATTCTTCCTCAGATTCTGCCTCACATGATGATAGAGATGAAGAAATAATTCCATAAGGAGATTTGTTTATGGTAAGAAGGATGTTGGGTAGCCAAGCAAAAGACATGGATGATAGTCAAAGAGAGAACATATTTCATACTAGATGCCTTATCCAAGGAAATGTATGTTCTTTAATTATTGATGGAGGGAGTTGTACCAATGTTGCAAGTGCTCGAATGGTGTCTAAATTGGACATGGAAACCAAACCTCACCCGCTGCCATACAAGCTTCAATGGCTTAGTGAGGATGGTGAAGTGACAGTAAACAAATAAGTGGAGGTGAACTTCTCTGTAGGGAAGTATGATGATACAGTTTTATGTGATGTGGTACCAATGGAGGTTTGTCATTTGCTTCTTGGGAGACCTTGGCAATATGATAAGAAAGTTATGCATTATGGTTGCACCAACAAGTTCTCTTTTGTACATAAAGGACGCAAGACTATTCTTGCACCTTTGACACCAAGAGAAGTTAGTGAGGATAATTTTAAAATGAGAGAAAAAAGAAAGCAAGAGAGAAAAGAGAGTGGAAGAGAGCAAGAAAAAAAAGGAGAAAAAGAGAGAAAAGCACCAAACTTGTCTATAAAAGAAAAGGAGGTGAAAAAGGCAATGCATTTGAGTAACCCCCAAGATACCAAGGAGATTCAAAGACAAGTTGGATACTTGATGCAAAAAGGAAACTCTGAGCATAAAGATGGTAAGAGTAAGGCTGAATATGTGCGGAAACTACATGAGAAGGTAAATGCAAACATTGAAAAAAATGTAGAGAGTTACGTCAAGCAAGCGAACAAAGGAAGGAAAAGGGTAGTGTTTGAGCCAGGATGAGAGGATTAAAATTTGAGGACAAATTCTTCTGAAGAAGGAGGGAATGATGAGGACATAGGAGGCGGCATGACCAAGGCAACAAACTTGGAGGAATAAGCCTCAAGGGATATGCATGAAGGCTTCATGCATATTGGGCTTTGTTTTATTCTTCTTACTTTTAGTTTTATTCTTCTTATTTAGTTATATTTTTGTAATAAGGCTTATTGGGCTCGCTTATTGGGCTTTGTGTGTGTAAGCATAATTAGGTTAAACTCAATATGGATGTTGTCCACAATATAAGGGAACACCAAAGCCTCTTTGAGTGACGCAGAATTTGAAAGTTAACCTTTTTGGTGAGAGACTAGCTTCTCTAGAGTTCTTTTGAGAATCTCTGAACTTATCAAGGGCGACAATACTTGTGGCGTTCTTGGGCTTATCAGTTCTTTGGAATTGTGGCGCCTACCTATAATCCAGTTTTGTTGCCTTGGTCATGCCGCCTCTTCGGCTTACCAACAACCTCGGCTATCTCGATTTGCTCATTTGCCCTGCCTCAAAATAATTCTCCCTCAAAATGACATGGAGAGTTCAAATGTTGTGGTTGCTCATAATCCAAGCATGGCCTCTAAATTTATGCCAGAGGTGAAAAGTGTTTCATTTAAGGACTAAGCGTATGGTTTATATGCTTCTTGATACACACCCTCTCTTAAAAGAATTCCCAAAGCCTGGTGATCCTTCCAACTATCTTCTCGTCATGTAGACACATGGAGAGTTAAAAGAAAACCCATGTAAAGCATCTCAAAACCAAAGCCGTTGATTAAAAACCATTGTTTCTCTTAATCCCTTCATAGGTACTACGGTTTTTGACTTTGTTGCTGCGGATTTTCAGGAACTGCCCGTGTAAAGGCATCTGACTGCTGCTTCTGGTATTGACCATCTTTGGTCGTAGGAATCGAAATTTACGGTTCCCCACGGTCGGCGCCACTGTTCTGGTGTAGAATACAGATGTCTAGCCCTGATGGGCTAGTATATTGATATTGATTGGGACTTGACCTAGGAGCAAAGCCTAGGGCCTACGTACCCTGAAGAGGGATTAAAGTTCACGTAGTTCAAAGATACTGGAGGCGTTTAGCCAAGGGGGGTGGTGTGTGTGCTCTGTGTAGGCAGTATAATAAAAGAGAGAGCTTAGAAGATGTGTACCTTTAGGGTTTAACTCTTATTTATAGAGTGTATATGTTGGTCTTGGGCTCATGGGCCCTCTATTTGCGATAGAGATTTCCCTTGATTATCTCTTTGATTGTAGGTTAGTTATGATCTTATCTGATCCGTTGGTGACCACTCCTAGTAGTGCAGTGGTATTGTGATTCATTCCCCCCTTAGGTCCTTAGTTCGATCCCCCTCCCCTCGCCTTGTATCAAAAAAAAAAGATAGATCTACCTATTATTGGGCCGCATCACTAATGGGCTTTATATAAATCCGTAACAGTACTAGTATCATTTTAGTCCGTTAAGTTTCTAAAGCGTACTTAGTTCTTTAATTTATCATTGTTAAGTCTCACTAATGGAAATTGTTGAGTCAACATTTAAATGCTGACAAAGCATTTTTCAATTTTTTTTAATTATTTAATATAATAATTTTTATATTTTAAATTAAAATAAAGAGAAGAAAGCTCCTTCAACCCAAAGATATTGGTTGAAAATTAAATGGTCCAGGTTTTTATTCAAGCAAAGGTCAGCAATACCAACAGGAGAACTATAGAAAAACTCAATCCCTGTGAACAATATTCAAACTCTTGCCGTTACATTTCTTTTGAGCAGTACACCTTCGTCGTTGTGAGCATTTTTGTCATTTGGCGATGAGAAAGTTTTACTACTAAGGGGATCATTTGTGTATCTGTGATTAAAATTGAAAGCATCGTTTGCCCACAAAGTGTTTTGGACGGATATAATGACGCCACAGGGATTGAAGTTTTACTGCAGTTCTCCTGTTTGTACTACGGGCTATCCCTGAAACGGAACCTGGACCATTCAATTTTGAGCTATTGTTGTAGGGTCGAAGACACTTTCTTTTCTTTATTTTAATTTAAAATATAAAAATTATTGGGAAAAACACTTCTCATGTTGTAGGAGAAGTGTATTCTCATATATATATATATGTGGATCTCACAATTTCATGTGTGCGTAGGAATCATGCAACATGAGAAGTTTAAACCCTAAAATTATTATATTAAATATTTAAAATCAGAATTTAATTGCTGACTCAGCAATTTCTATTGCTGAGACTCTGGGAGTTAAGGATGTTAAGATTAAAAGACTAACCATACACTTTATATATTTAAAGAACTAAATGATCCCTGATTCAAACTAAAAGACTAAAACTTTACTTTACTTTCGCATTTATTAGGCTATTTGAAAAGGATAATATTTAAAGTTTTAAACCCTATCATTTTCTTTACAAAAATTTTATTTTTTAGCCTACTCGAATCAAAAAATAAATCCCACAATTAGTGAGATATGATTCCAAATCCTCTCATAATCCCAACTGATTCATTAGATACTTTTTTTATTTGAAAAACCATGGAGTAATATTTGTTAGCTCTCATGTGTTTTGATGATGACAAACAAAGATTCTTCTAAATTAAATAATCAGTTCAAAGTGTTAGAAGAAATTTAATGGTAAAGCATGCTCGAGTAGGAATTAGGTTTGCCCGAGCATCATCGGGACAAAAAGTGAAAGGATGTAATTTATATGAACTATGCCTGAGCAATGCAACAGTGTTGACCATTACTTTCTCGATTCTTGAGTAGTCTAACTGAAATGGAAACTCATTTCCATCGTAGTATAGCCATACATTTCTCAGACTGACTCATCAAGGGGCCCAGTATGATCTCTCTACAAATGTGAGGGTCAAATTCCATCTTGACCATTCACATTCCTTTGCATGAAAACCACTGATCCCGATCATAGCCTTTATCATCACCTGGTCAAAGGTGACTTTTGATTAAGTCAAAGATCAGTGACTCATCATGTAGGAATCCATGATGATTTCAGGTCGACGGGCGTTGTGACGCGGTTATACATGAGAAAAGCTTATGACTTATTCCATGCAGCTTTCTCATAGTGGTCGGTCTAGCACCTTGTACTCTTACAAGTGCCTATGATTTTGACTCGTATCTCTATACTTATCAAAGTCATACTGGTCTTATTTCATTTTCGCTCCCGCGCAGATGACCGACCAAGGACATTTAGGATAATCTATAAGATATATCCAAGGATCAGTTATCACTATAAACATGCAAATGAAATGATAACTAAAGGAGAATACTTTAACATAAACATCTAAAGTACAATGACTTTCCCCTAAGGCAAAATTTCCAACACTATTCACCCCCCTCTAGGTGATATTCCACATTCATTTGGTATCAGAGCTAGGTTACTCTGTTCGGCTTAACATCCTGAGTTAGATCATGGAAGGAATATTACCTGATGGTGCCTCAATCAATCGACCACCTGGTTTCAATGGCGAGCATTATTCGTTATGGAAAACCAAGTTCAAAGTCTTCGTTATGGCAATCGAGTTTGGTCTATGGAATGTGTTCTAAAGAGAAGACTATCGACCAACTATCCTAGAAGATGGACTTCGTGTTCCTAAACAAGAAGAAGATTACAATGACAATGATAGAAGACTAGTCACTCTCAATAGCAAGGCTATTTTGATGCTTCAAAGCGTTCTCAGTCAGCAAGAATATTTTCGCATTTGTAATCTATCAAGTGCGAGGGAAATGTGGAACGCCTTGGAGATTGCCTATGAAGGAACAACAGGTATTAAAGAAAATCGAATCAACATGTTAACTACCGAGTATGATCTTCTTCGCACGAAGACCGGAGAATCCATTGGAGAATTTCAACTTCGCTTCACTCATCTGATCAACCAATTATCTGCTCTTAGAAAGGTATATAATCAAATTTCTCAAGTTATCCTCTCACTAGGATACATTCCCCCTTACAAGTTGTAAACTGATAATCCCAATCTCACAGTCCTACGACTTGAGATTCTTACAATGATTGATAATCAATGACAAACTCTCTAAAAGAGCAGATATAATAAACACTGAAGTTAAATGTATCAAAAGATACTTTACAAGTAGGTAGAAAACACTAAATGCAGATAACACTTTATAGTTTTTCATTTTCTAAATGTTGGTTGTTGTAGAGACTTGAATGCTTCAGCTTATATATGAAGGAAGCATTAAATGACCGTTGGAATCATTAATGTAGCTGTTAGGTTGTAACATGGTCTAGTCTCTCTCTTGCTTTGAGTTAATCTAGGTGCTTTGCTAATCTTGTTGACTTTCCTTCAAATTAATCTGTTGGGAGGTAAAGCTTCTATAAAGGGAAAGAAAACATTTAAACCTTTGCAAAGTCCAAATAATGATTTACCAAAAGGATGCTAAGTTTTATGGACCAGCAATAAATATGCTGACGTCACCTTTTGCTTTATGCTTAATCCTCATTCTAAAACACTTTTAATCATCTGAAACTCACTAACAAACTGATTAAACATAGTTAAGAATAATAATGAGTGATGATAAGAAGTATCTAGATCATTCATGAAGATTTTGCAAATTTGAGAAAGCTGATTTTCAAACAGAGCGACACAAACTTGAGTTTATTCAAACAAATTGGAGTTTTCAACTTTTACTCAGGAGCCAAACTTGAGTTTAGAAACTCAAACTCGAGTTTGGTTCTTTCTCATAAAAAGGTAATCACGATTGAGCTTTGAAGAACATTTTGAAACAAGAGCAAACTCGAGTTATTAAGTGACAAACTCGAGTTTGAGACTTTTTGAAGTGGAAGTAAGATTAAGTCCACAAAGCTCAAATTGGAGTCTTTAAATGCAAACTAAAGTTTTCTCAAGTTCAAAATAGTGAAGAGCTCTCTGTCTGCTACAAACTGGAGTTTGCTGACTCAAACTCGAGTTTGCTTAAAAGATGAAAAACTTTGAAGATTTTTGGCCAAGTGCAAACTAGAGTTTGTCACATCAAACTTGAGTTTGCTTAAGATGAGAAAGCTTTAAGACTCTCGGCCAAGTACAAACTTGAGTTTGACATGTAAATGGAGCTTGAATCACCAAGAGGGGGTGAATTGGGGATTCTTAAAAACTTTTTGGTATGCTCTGTTTATCGGATAGGAAATGAAGGTAAGACAGAGTGTAGAGAAGGGAAGCAAGACACAAGAATTTATCCTGGTTCGGTCCAACAACTTGACCTACATCCAGTCCCCAGACTCTCTGGGATTTCTCACTATATCACTTGATTACACACTCTGCACTCAAGAGTAATTCTCTCTAGAACTTACTCCCCTTACAAGTTGTAATCAATAACCCAATCTCCAAGTCCCCTTGACTTGAGATAACTCACAATTAATGATTTACAATCAATGAACTCTCTTTTAGAGTAGATAAGATAAACACTGAAGTATGAATGTATCAGAAGATACTTTACGCAGAAAAACTCAAAGAATAAATGACTCTTGGATGATTTTCGTTTTCTGTTGGATTTGATGTTGAGAAGAATTGAATCCATCTCTATTTATAGGTAGAGATTATTAATTGACCGTTGTAATCCCAATTATAACCGTTGGAGGTGTTGGGAGCTGATTACATTAAGCTTGGGTCTTCTTCTCTCTCTAATCTTCACTTAATCCAGCTGTATAGATGTTCAGAGTTGACTCTCTGCGAATTAATCCGTTGGAGTAGTTAATGCTGGAAGTGGAAAACATCCTTTCTGTTTCTCCAAACGTGTGCAGGCGGATTAACCAGAAATATGCAACTTTTCTGGGTTTTGCATTTAATGTTCTGACTTGCTTTTTGCTTTTGCTCAAATCTTCATTTAATCCTGTCTAAATCATCTGAAACTCACTAACAAACTGATTAAACATAGTTAGGAGTAGTAATGAAAGATGATATAAGGTATTGAGATCAAACATGAACGTTTTGCTAAATCATTCTTTTCGAAATTAAAACTTCGCGATGGAAACTCGAGTTAGTTTATCCAAACTCGAGTTTTCATGCTCCAGAGTTCTTTCTGTCAAAGACCGAAACTCGAGTTTTCAACGGGAACTCGAGTTTTCTCAACTCAGTGTCGAGCATCGTGATTTGGCATTTTGGACAAGTCTTGTGAACAGTGAAAAACTCGAGTCATTAAGTGACTAACTCGGGTTTTGGACTTTTATCGAGAAATCATGTTTTAATCCAAAATCTCAAAACTGGAGTTTTCAAAAACGTTCTAAATTGGCAGTCCTCTCTGCCTGGTCAAAACTCGAGTTTCCATATCTTAACTCGAGTTTTCATAATTTTTGAAAACTTTGGAAACTTCTCTGTTAGAGCCAAACTCGAGTTTTCAACCGAAACTTGAGTTTTCTCATTTTATGAGAAAATGTTAAAGTTCTTGATTTTTCACAAATGAGTTTACGCAAGATCAGAGATGAGTATTGTTCTTAGGCGATGGAAACTCGAGTTTTAATACTGAACTCGAGTTTTCATGAACTCTTGAAAATCTTAAAAAATACTCAGAGAAGCCTAAACTCGAGTTTCCATGGAAACTGGAGTTTTGGTTTTATCAAAAAACTTGGTTGCTCTCTGTCTTGTCAAGACTCGAGTTTTCAAACGAAACTCGAGTTTGCTTTGTTTAGTGAAAATCTTGAATGCTCTCTGTATGGCCAAAACTCGAGTTTGTCTTTCTTTATAAAAACTTGAGCATTTCACTGTCAGGCCAAAACTCGAGTTTTCAACCAAAACTCGAGTTTGCCTTTGACAGTAAGTTTTCAACTTACAAAGACAAACTTCTCTTGTGTTTACAATTGTCCGTTATCATCAAAACCAATTTGAGAACTAACATGACATACTAAACTCGAGT
This sequence comes from Acacia pycnantha, assembly GCA_025563575.1. NCBI lineage: Eukaryota > Viridiplantae > Streptophyta > Magnoliopsida > Fabales > Fabaceae > Acacia > Acacia pycnantha. The sequence continues at coordinate 80,416 of JAMWYP010000005.1, read as the reverse complement.
TTAGTTAAATTCAAAAAACATTGAAGGCTCTCTGTCTAACACAAACTCGAGTTTGCCATGACTGACTCGAGTTTGCTTTAACTTGAAAAACTCAAAGTGCTGTATGACATAAACTTGAGTTTAGCAAAGTTTACAAAACTTGAGCTACTCTCTGTCAAGTCCTAACTCGAGTTTGCCTTTGACAGTAAGTTTTTCAACTTAACAAAGACAAACTTCATTTTAAGTTTACAATTGTCATTTATCATCAAAATACATAGAGAACTAACACAGAACATTAAAGCAAGTATGGGTCAAACAATCATTTGATCCTGAACACCGAAAAACCTAGCTGTGGTGTAGGAAAAACACAAGTACTACGCGGTGGGAAAAGCACAAGTACCATCAGGCCAAGTAGTGTTGGTTCTCAGATTTATGTTTTGATGATAACAAGACTTGGAAAAGAAAAAGGATTTAATTCAATGAGACTTGAGATAAGTATACCCGAGTATTGGAAGCAATACTCGAGTATTCAACTCAAGTAATCGAGTATTCATGTGAATACTCAATGAATACTCAAGCAGGACAGAAACCTCTCGTGTTGATTTAAATGTGCTGATAATTACTCGAGTATCCAATTATGATACTCGAGTATTGTGCTTGTTCTTGTAGGAATTGTAACTGTTACTTGAGTAGGCTTCAACAATACTCAAGTAGGATACTCAAGTATGGCAGCAAGATACTCGAGTATTGAAGATGATCAACTAAGCTTGAATTGTTCTTTGATGGTTACTCGAGTACCTGAGATTAGTACTCGAATATGAAACTGATTTGATGTCTAAGTATAGTACTCAAGTATTAAGTAGTAATACCCGAGTTCGCTACTCAAGTAAGGAGTTATTATACTCGAGTATGCTCATTTGCTGAAGAAATTCATAGTAACTCTCATGAAGATTTTTGGGCAACATTTGGAGAATACTCGAGTATGTTCTAAGTTACTCAAGTATTAACAATCATAGAAAGGCATTGCAAGAATCTGATATGTAAGACTTAGAATGTTACTCGAGTAACGTTCAAGTATACTCAAGTATGGTACTCGAGTACACTAAGTGAATACTTGAGTAGAGATTCACTTGTTCTTGCAATCTTCATAAATTAAAAATCACTGGTTATCATTCCATAACTTTTAATTATTACTCATTATTGTTCTCAATGCTTCTAAACATGTTTGTTAATGAGTTTCAGATGACTAGTGAAAGGATTACATGCAAATGCTCAAAAAGCAAAAATTGTGTCAGAACATTAAATGTCTTTACATAAAAACAGAGCACCTATGGAATGCAATTCAAAGCAGGTCAAATGATCATACTCTCAGACACTCATTTCGGAGAAAGAGAAAGCAACTCTTCTTTAGTCAATTACAGAGACCAAGGCATGTCATATGAAGATTTTCAACAGCGATACGAAAGTAACATATCTTCAAAGCTTCCAATGACTCCGGTTTGTGTCTAATGGAAAGCTTCTGAGTCTAACAGAAATTTTGAAATCTCATAACGGATAGTTTGAAGCTTCTACTATAACACCCCTATGGTTGTAACCAAAGTACTTGTGGTTATCAATATTCCAATTGGAAGAAAATATATGGGAAAATTTGAAGAAAGCCCAAAGGGAAATACCTTGTTGACCAGCGGGACCCACAGGGACCGGTAGATAGAGACCAGACCGGATAAAATGGAAAGACCAAAGGAAATGAGGAGGATGGATTGGGTGGGCCCAGAGTGGTGCCACCTAGCTCCCTCAATTTTTACAAAATGACTTGGAAAACAAGAAAGAGAAAAGTCAATGAAAAAGTCAACTACGGACCCCGCTGACTGGACCAAAAAGGGAATGAATCAGATAAATTGGGAGAGATAGGGTGATGACCAGGGGATCTGATTGTGGAGCCAGAAGGCGCCATTGAACCCTGGGGAAAAGTATAGAAGGCTTGGGAAAAAGTCAAGGGTAATTATTGAGCTTGGGCCAAAAATGGTAATTTCCATAAATTCCGGGCCAAAGTAGGTAATTTTCCCTAAATGTAAAGAAAATATCTAGATATTTGTGGAAGAGGAGGCACCACATGGCAGCAATATAGGAGCCTCTGGAATTCTCTAGAATTGCTTGGAGAGGAAGAAAAGGGAAATCAGTGCAAAAGTCAGACCGGGTCCCATGCTTTGGACAAAAAGGGTAAAATGAGAATAAATGTGTAAAAATAATTGGATCAGGTATGTGCGCCCTAAATGGCGCCACATATACCCTTTTTGGTCTGACCAAAGCCCATGGGAAAAAGTAGGGATAATTAATAAGTTTCGGGCCACAATTGTAATTTACAAAAGTTTCGGGCCAAAACAGGTAATTTATCCCAAAAGAAGAAATTATCCAGATATTTTGGGTGAGGGCTGCGCCACTTGGAAGCTTCTGGATACCCCTGGAAAATTCTGGAATTACTTGGGAATTAAGCCAAAAGTCAGATACATTTTAGACCAGAATTTACGCCTGTTAACTCTAATTTTACCGGATCAAAATTTACCTTTATAAAAAGGTGTTTGGATTTTCATTTTCACCCCAAAGGGGACGAAAATTCCAGAGGGCAGAGAGCTCAGCAACCTCCATATCCAAGCTTCAAGATCCATAATCTCAAGAGCATCCACCGATTTGTCGATCTTGAGGTAACCGAAAACTTCATCTTTTTGAGTTATTCTGGAGGTATTTTCGTGTATGAAGTAGAATCATGGTGTTATAGTTTTATTTCTGTATTTTTAAGGTCTTCAATGGTTCTGGAACAAGATTTTGTAAGGGGTAAAGTCATAGCCTAAGTTTCCGGAGTCGAAAACACCGAAAACCCCCTTAAACTAAGCTTATTTTCAATTCTGGAATTCCTGGCGGTGTGTCTTCAACTGGGTTCTAAAAATAGTAAATGAGCTCGAAATAATCTGAAATTTTACAGGACTAAATTAAAATCCCTAAGGTTCACCTTGTTGTATGATTTTGACTTTTCTACTAGGAGATAAAAATTTCTCAATTTGGTACAGATGCAACAGGTCGAATCTGGACCAGGAGGTGTAAAAATGGTCATAGGTCAAAATACGTGTACTTTCAGGGTCTGAATGTATTTTTCCTAAACACTAGACATCCTAAGGGTTTAAAGGGAGCTGGTCTCATGTGAAAATGATTTGTTTGGAATTTACGAAAAATCATTGAAGTAGGGACAGAAACACTGAATCTCTGGAAAATTGTAGTTTGGGCGAAATTCATAAAGTGGAAATTATGTTAGCACACATGTTTGATAAGGTGATATTTTGTTGTAACTAGGGTGTAGTCCGTGTGGACCATAGTTTCAATATCAAGAGAAGTGTTCGCCAATTTCAAGGAGTGCCAAGTAGTAACTGTTGACTTGCATACTCTATGTTGCTTTTGCATGTGTGTTTTATCATGATGTAGGTGATAATTGAATATTTTATCTCTTTTTATCTCTTGATTAATAATTTAGGACTCTTTAGTTAATAAATAATGGCTTTTATATTCATTTGGGCTTTGGGCCTTTGATTACATTTTAGCCATTTTTAATGATAAAATTCTAGTTTTATATTGCTTCACTATTTTTACCATAACTCTTGAACCAGACATCGGATTTACCTCATTTTTCTCTCATATTTCAGATGATTCATAGAGCTACAATTATTATGAAGACATAAAGAGCAAATTCGGACAAGAGGGCGGTCGATTTTGGAGCCAAAGTCAGATGTATAATTCTGGATTTTATTTGGACTCGAATTTTGTAATTTAAGTCCACTTTTATTTTATTTCTATTTTCGGCTTAACCATTGGAGCCCATTTCCATTTTAATTTAACTTTAAGTTAGTTTGCAGCCATTCACGTTTTTGAAAGTTTTGGGGATTAAATACAGAAGTTTTATTTTCTCTGCAATGTTCTTCACGTTCTTCGTGTTCTTCGTCTATTCTTCGTTTTTCCCAACCATGCTCGGCTAAACTTCTGTGATTAACCTAACGTTGAGGATTCCATGATTCGTCCAAAGAGCTTGTGCTTAATCGGTAATATTCGGTTTGGTTCATCCCAAGGACTGAGTTCGAACTAGGTTACAGTGTTGCTGTGCGATTGCACAGTGAGACGCCACTGTTCGGACATATGCTAGGCGATCGTCTAGTCGAGGGATTCTATGGATGAATGCAGAGATTTCGGTTCATCCAAAACCAAACGTGAGTTAGTTATATTTCGTTCAATGACGGAAGTTTTTGGAATCTAAACGTTGGGTTAATCTGTTTCTGCATATTTCGTTCTGTTTCAGTTTATTATCGTTTTTTTATCTGTTTCTACATATTTCGTTCTATTTCAGTTTATTTTCGTTTTTAATCTGTTTGAATAAAAAACCCCCATTTTTACTGTTTCTGTTTCTCTGTTGTTGTTAATCAAACCCGCTGCAAGTTCGTTGGGGAAATGACCCAGGTTCCCTATTTTAGCAAATCATTTTTGAACTTGGTTATTTTAGGAGACACGGCAAAATATCTTTTCAAAAATGGCGCCGCTGCCGGGGAATTTGCATCGGTTTGATTAGTAACAGTATTGTAAATAGCTTCATTTCGGTAGTTTAGGTGGTTCGGGTGCGGACAGAAATATTTCTGACCCAGATCACTCAAACCAGGTCTTATTCACAAGGAATTGGGCATTCTAAGAAAGAGGCACTCTCCTTAAGAGTGAGGTATACCCTATTTTCCCCAAATTCCAAAGTTTAGACCACTTTTTCGCTGTTTTAAGTTTTGATTCTATGATTTCTACTACGGTAATTTTTTTGGAGTATCTCTGATTTGGTTGAAAATTGGTACAGTGATAGAAAATGGCCAATCTCTCAGGGCCCATGGAGAATCTTCCATGGGGTAATCTCCGTTTTGCCAAATTCCATCGTTTAGACCACTTTTTCAATTTTTGAAGTTTTTTTATTCCATTTTTAGGTTCCCCAATGGTCTAGGAGTTGCCCTGTCCAAGTCCCAAAAATTTTAAAAATCATTTGATAGTGTTTTGGACTTGTTTGGACCCAATTTCTAACATAGGTTCTTGCTTTTGTGTTTTTGTTTTTGTGTTCTCTTAGTGTTTTTCTACTTTTTACCACTTCTTGTGGCATTTTCGTAATTCTTAGATTCTGCTTTTTACCACTCTTGGTGGCAGTTTCGTAATTATGTGTGTTTGCCAATTCTGCTTTGTGTGTATGCTGCATGAGTACCAGGAATACTACTAATCCGAAAGATTTGTTGCCATTTGATCTGAAATAGAAAGAACAATTCTTCTTGCTAGAAGAGTTGTTAGGCTAAGTCATAAGATTAATCTTGAACCGGACACTAACTTGGAGTCCGATTTTGACCATTTTGATTGTGTCCATTCCGTTGATCTTTCGATTGTGTTTCGATAGTATTTCGATAGTCTTGTTGTTTTCACCGATTCTAGTAGCAATTTTGCTAACTCGGACATTATGGCGGAAGAACAGCAAATCGTCCTACTTTAAAGGAATTGACTGCACTTGATGTTAATTATCAACCTTTGTGCATCCAATATCCTGACCTTACTGCTAACTTTGAGCTTAAATCTGGTCTAATACACTTGTTGCCTAAGTTTCATGGTCTTGCAGGTGAGTGCCCCATCAAGCATTTGAAAGAATTCCATGTAGTGTGCAGCACAATGAAACCACATGCCATTATGAAGATCATATCAAGCTGAGAGCTTTTCCTTTCTCATTAGACGGTGGAACCAAGGATTGGTTGTTGTACCCTCATCTATTGAGAGCTGGACTAATATTCAGAGGTTATTTCTAGAGAAATATTTCCCTGCCTCAAGAGCAACTGCGATCAAGAAGGAAATTGGCAACATTAAAAAGGTCACTGGGAGACTATGCATGAGTATTGGAAGAGGTTCAAAAGGTTATGTGCAAGCTGTCCACACCATCAGATAAGACTTGATTACATGTTTCTATGATGGTCTATCGCCGGTAGACAAAGGGTTGGTGGATGCTTCTAGCGGTGGGGCTATGAGTAACAAGACACCTGAAGAAGCTCGAGACTTGATATCCATTATGGCAGATAACTCTTAGCAGTTTGGCACCGGGGCCAATAGTACTCCTGTTTACCATATTCAAGCACCTCCAATCCAGTATGATTCTCAGAGATTAGAGACTAGACTTGATGATCTGACTTCCCTTGTGAGGCAGTTGGCAATGACACAGTACAGTCTTCGCCTCCTCAGCATGGGTACTCCTGTGGGTTTTGTTCTGACCCTTATCATTCTACTGAACTAGACTTGATGATAATAAAATGTCTCCGTGGCGCCAATACGCCGTGACAACATAAGATACCTCAGCCGCTAGTTTTACGCACCGCCTCACGACGGATGCAACCTATCCGGTGGCTAGCCGGCAGGCCATGTCGGGGTAAGAGCCAATGCTTCGTCACAGATCACACTGTGAGAACCCCCGATCATGAGTCGAATTTGCCATCAGCTTATACTAGCTCTGATACCAAAAGTGTAACATCCCAATTTCAGAGCCAAATTTTTTTTTAAATAATAAAGAGTAACTGAATAACATTGATAACAGTGTATCTGGCTGTTCATAAGGCCATACATTCCTCCGAGTGTTTACATCTAGCGTAAGTACAACTAAAGCGTCTCCATCTGATCTTTATGCTAGCTCCCTACCTTGTCCTTGATTTACGTGGCTTGCTTGCTTCTCTCCTCGGCCCTCGGTCCTCTGGACCCTGAAGCTATAGCTGAGATCCAATTGCCCTACCTTGCATGATCCTACTTACCAAGACCAGTCAGTAGCTGCAGTGGGTGTTTTTCAAGGAAAGCCACAATACCAGCAGAATAATGCCTTCTCCAATACCTACAATCCTAGTTGGAGAAATCACCCCAACTTTCGCTGGAACCAAAAATATCACTATAGAAACACATATTTATCCGTCAGTCCAAAAATAACAAATGGAAGGAAACTATATATATATATTTTTTTTCCCCCACGTACATCACCAGACCATTCATTTTTAATATGTTATCTCTTCTCCTCAATTTATACAGCTGCAACAATGAAAACGAAATAGTCTTATATATAAATAAGAATAATCTACATATATAAGTAAGTCATTACAACATACTCAAATGTCTATTTTGAGCAATTAACAAAATATTAGTAAGTGTACACACCAAGTTATCACTACATGCTCAAATACCTATTTTAAGGATGTAACAAAATATTCTAAGAAAGCTCTAGGAGTCATTCTAATGATATTTCGATCAGATGGGCAACTACTTATTCTCCTCATTATTTCATGACGCACCCTCTCTCTTTTGCCACTCAAACTATAACTTATTCTTTTATGACAATTCTCATTGACATATAGTTGGGCAACAACACATACTATCAGAGCAGCTACTGTTCTTTGGCACAATTCAACCCAGCGCCGCACAAATAACATGTATTCAAGTTCATGGTCCATCTAAGAAAGCGAAATGGCAAAATTATAGTCAGGAACCTGTATACATAGCAAAATTCAAATAAAGACATAACCCAAAAACTGTTTACACTAAATATAAATGTCACTGGAAACATGTATACTCAGTACTCACACATAAAGATATCATTAGACGCATTGAACTAATATGAAGTTTTAATAAAACATGGAAATATAAAAGGCTCAAAATGGTCATGACTTTTTCTCTGGAAAGTGGAAAATTCAGCAACACAAAGAACCAGAAATTCCGCACATGAAAAATACCACAAACAAGGTAGGATAGGGATTAAAAAGGCAAACCTGAATCCTGAATTTTAGGATTGCAAAATGAAGATAGTTGAATCACTGGAAATGAGATCTGGGTATAGCAGAAAGCAATTTATTAGAAGGGCTAATAGCAAATAAAGGTGAAGAGAAACACCGATTATAACTACCGACCTTCCACCCAAGAACTGGAACAAATCTTCGCTAGGAAAGGACCGGAATTTGCCGACCAAGAACCGTGTGTGCAGAGCAAAGCAATGAGAGATCGACAGAGATACAAGACTCACCGACACGGTGAGGAGAAGTAAAATACCGAAATGAAATGAAGGAGTTGATTTATATTTTTAAGAGGGTAAAATGGTAAACAACTTCACTTCCTCCAAAAACCCCAATTTGAGGCATCCCAAAAAAAATGGAGGGAAAGGAATGTGTACCCGAAATTTTGGTCTTCCCTCCCTCCTAAAATTGAAACCAAACTATAGAAAAAGCACCCCTTCCCTTCCCTCCCACTCCTCTCCCTCAAACAAAACAACCCCTTAGGCAATATGACTCCAGGCATTCTATTCATGACTCAAGGCAAACTATTCTTTTATCCATTATTTCGATGCTTTCGTTTTTGCCTCAAGTCATTTGTTTTCAAACAATTGAAGTTATCTTGTTTTGCCTCGAGGCTAATTGATTTTAACTGGAAATCAATTAGTTTGTAATATGTTTGCCTCGAGGTAACCTATCATTTGTCTCAAGTTAATTGGATTTAAAAAGTTAAATATTTATTTCGTGGTTAAGCTTACCTCGAGTCATATTACTTATCACCTCGAGGCATTAATCAGAAAGTTTGTCTCATATCGTTTTTGCCTCGAGTCATTTCCACTTCAAGTCATTTTGCCTCTAGGCAATTCTCCTTCTAAATGCTCTTCGTGATTTACGATGGAAACTTGCTTTGCCTCAAGTCATTTTTACTTCAAGTCACTTTTACTTCAAGTCAATTTGACTCTAGGCAAACTTCCAAGTTCTCATTTTCTTCATCTTTTAAAGCTTGCCTTGAGTCATAATTATTTTGCCTCAAGTCATTTTGACTCAAGGCAATTTATTTTGACTGGAAGTTAAAATCCTTTGATCCTCAAATCACCGTCTCCAAAAAAACTAAATCAACTGATTATGGTTTTATTTCTTCAAATCATTACTCATTAATATTCTTAAATGCTTTTAATTAGTTTGCTAATGAGTTTCAGGTGATTATATCATGAATTAACAACAAATTATCATAAAGCAATTTGTGTGTCAGAGTGCATTTAATGCAGTTCCCAAATCGAGTCATATTCACGATAACCAATCCTCTGATCACTCAAAAGTTCTTATTGCTATTCCATCTGCACAATTAATGCTATTTCACAACGGGCAAAATAGAAGGAACGAAAGAATGTGATGACAGTACGAATCCACCTGGATCATTAACGACGAAAGTGTCTACGAAGCTTCACCTTTCTAACGGCTATATTCAAGAGTCTCAACGGCTAATCTTAAAGCTTCACCAACGGTCATTAATTGCAACAACTATAAATACCTGAAGCATTGAATTCGCCAACTATTGAAACGTTGTGCATTCAATTCGAAGTTACAATCTATTGTTTCATTAGTTTCATTTAATATCATTGGATATTCTTGTACTTCAGTGTTTATCATTTATCTACTCAGTGAGGAGTTAAACACTATTTGATTATTTTAGTTGTTAAATCTTAAGGTTGTGGAACTTTAAGTGTAGGTGAACAATTACAACTTGTAAGGGGGAGTGAGTCCTAGTGAAGGATCATCTCGAGTACATAGTATGTAATTGTGTCTGTGTTTATTTGATTACAACTTGTAAAGAGGAGTAAGTCCTGTAACACCCCTACTGATGTAATTGATGTGTTTGTAAATAATGATGAGTTAATGAGAAGATGTATTTATTATTATTATTATTATTATTATTATTATTATTATTATTATTATTATTATTATTATTATTATTATTATTATGTTGTCGTAAATAATTTAATTGGAGAAATAATATAAGGAAGGAAAAGCAAGGGCAAAACAGTCAATTCCTAGTAAAATAGTATGGAAAATTTCGTTCATCATAAAGGAGAGGAGAAAAACAGGTAATATAAGTCATATTCAGGCTCAAACTCAAGATGCAGGTCCCACAGGTGGTTGACTAATAGGACTAGTTTAGAGTTTCCTTTAGACTGAATGTGACAAGTGTGGGGCCACTCTGGGAAGTTTGGAGGGTGCCACATGTGAGAGTCCATTCAGGGGAGAATATTTGGAAAAGTTGAAGAAAAATACAAAAAGAGGCATCTTTGTACCCAGCGGGACCCACGTGGACCGATAGAAGGAGATTGGGCCAGATAAAATAGAAAAGACAGGGGAAAAGTAAGGGGACGGATTTGGTGGGCCCAAAGAAGCACCACCTACCCCCATAATGATTAAAAACGTGCTTGAAAAGAGAGAAAAGAAGAATCAGTCAAAAAGTCAAACTGCGGGTCCCACATTTCAGGAAAAAGGGCAAAATGAGAATAAATGAGTAAAAATTAATTAGGGCAGACATGTGGGCCCAAAATGGCGCCCCATATGTCCCCTTAGGGCAGGAAATGTATGGGAAAAAGTTGGTAATAATTGGTAAGTTTCGGGTCACAATTGTAATTTACGAAAGTTTCAGGCCACAACAGGTAATTTTCCCTAAAAGCATATAAAAATCTGCTCTCCTTTTTGTGGGGCTGCGCCACATGGCAGCCTAGGGAGACCTGGAATATTATGGATATGCTTTAAAAATAAGTCAAGGAAAAGCATATCCAATTTACTCCACCTGGGACAGAAATTTACACCAGTTAATTCTATTCCTATTAGATCAATTTCACCTTTATTAAAAATGTGATTTCACTCATTTTTCATCCCTAAAGGGGCGAAATTTCCAAAATCCAGCAGGGAGTCCAGGTAGCCACCATAGTTTGAGCTCAAAGACCAAAACCCCAAGTTCATCCATCGATTCTCCGATCGAAGGTAACACCGACAACTTCACCTTCTTAAGTTCTTGAATAAGTATTTTCATCCCTAGGGTTGGAGCTTGGTGTTATGACTGGATTCTTGCATTTTTGAGGTTCCCAATGGCTTTGGAACGTGATTTTGTGTAGGTTATAATCATGGTTTAAGTTTCTGAAGTTGAAAACACCAAAAAACTCTTAAAACCAAGCTTACAAGTGATTCTGGAATTTCTAGCAGAGGTGTTTCAAATTGGTATTAAAAATAGCAAATGGAGTCTTTTTAATCTGAAAGTTTTATGGTAGAAATTAGACACCCAGGGCTTCACCATGGTGTATCTTTTTGTGTCTTTTGGAGTTTTCTACTAAAAGATAAAAATTGGTGAAGTCAGTACAGGGCGCAACAGGGCAAAATCCAACCAAGGTAAAGAAAATAAGCAACACGCCAAAATAAAAGTGTTTTCAGGTTCAGGAAATATTTTTCCTGAAAAATAGATTTTCTAAGGGTTCAAAGGGCGCTAGTTGCATGTAACAATTATTTTTGTGGAATTTATTAAAAATCTTGGAAGTTAGTCCAGAATCACTGAATCTCTGGAAAACCTGTCTTGAGCTCAGTTTTAGCAAGGAAAATGTAAGAATATTTTTATAAATACTGAAAATGGTATATTTTGATGTATTTAGGTCAAGGGGTAATTTTGGAAAGTCACCGGGCTTAAGAATATTAAAAGCAGTATCCACACTCCAGGTAGTAACCGCTTTACTCAGATATCTTTATGTGTTTTGTTGTATGTTTGTGTTTGCCATGTGTGTTTTTGTATATGTTTTGCCAAATATGCATACAGAGTTATGTGATTCCTAGTGCTGAGGACGATTAGTTCGAGGCCGGCCTTGACTGGCGGTCGATAGGTCCGGGGCTGTCCTGGTGTAGCCGGTAAGTCTGAGGTTTGCCTTGGTAAGGCAGCCTGACGGCACGTGGTAGTCAGTGTTGTGTATATTCTGTTTGCATATGTGGTATGTTTGGCATGTTACTTTTGACTTCATATTTGGCATGGTTACCTGCATACACTTTACACATTTAGTATTTGAGTACTGACGGTTACTCTGGGGGCCAACAATGGACTCCAAAAGCTTTTGTTGATTCAGTGGGATGTGCTTGAGTAGTGGAGGTCCTTTTGGCAAAGGTAGGGCGATGGTGCTGATGAAGAATAGGGAATGCCCTATCATACTATGTGTAGTACTTTTTGGGATGACTGTACCTACTATTTTGATATTTTTTGCCGGATGACTGTATCTTAACCCCTCCGGGGACTTTACTTTTTACCCGTACGTCAGTTTGTCCAAACCGATCCTGTGCTCTGTTGCGCGAACACTGATATACATTTAAATGGGCTATTAATTAAAGGAAAGGTAATTTATAAAAGGAATCCTTCTAACCCGCCACCCGAAAGGGCGAGGCCGGTGGAGGTGTAACAAGTCCTAGTGAGAGGATTACTCGAGAGTTACAGAGTGTGTAATCAAGTTTTGAGATAGTGAAATCCCAAAGAGTTTCTGGGGACTGGACGTAGGTGAAGAGTTGGACCGAACCAGTACAATCTTCTTGTGTTCATTATTCTTCTCTCTTTCTCTGTTTAAGTGTTCTTGAGCAATTAGTGAATGAATTTTATAATCACCTATTCACCCCCCCTCTAGGTGATATTCCACCTTCAATATACTTGCTTAATACATCTAATATGAACAAATATAAATAAAGGAAATAAGAAATATTAGGAAATAATCATCTACAAATTATAATGTGGGATGCCATCACTATTTTTTAATCAAATCAATATCTATATTTTGCATCAATAATAAAGGAAATTTAAGAAATAATCAAATCATTTTGAAATATAATTACTTAATCAACCAATTATTAAAGAAATATAAAAAAAAAAGAGGAAATAATCCTCTATAATGTGGGACGATGATGTCATTATTTCTAAATCAAATAATCATATCAATAAATTATATCAGTAATAGATTAAATTTAAGAAATAATCAAATCATTTTTAAGTATGATTACTTAATCAATCAATTTTGAAGAAATATAAAAATATAAAATAATCATGAATAAATTATATTTATTTTTTAATGGATCTAAACTGAATTCCTTAGTATTTATCATATATTTTGTCTAAAAAGAAACTATAACTTTGAATTATGATAAATCCTTAATTTGTGGACATAATTTTGAATTATGACAACTCCTAGATTTAGGCTAAAAAACCAAACACTGATTCATATTGGAGAGTGTTGCAGGTTTCTAACTAACTATTCTGTTATATTCACATTGACTAGGATTGATTTTTGTTTTCAATGTTTGTTTCGGTTTTTTTTTTTTTTAAGTAATGATGTTTCCCCTATTTCACTTTCGTAATAAGGGTCTTCAATATTGGTCTCATCAATATTTATCAACAAGTAAGGCATTTGGGACTTCGGTGTATATACGAGTAATTTAAAATAAATGATTATAAAATAATTACCTGATTTATTATGATTACAAATAAATATTTTTTTTATTGTCCATACAATAAAAAAATTGCCCAATCATAAAAGACTAAATTATATAATATATATTACACACTTCATAAAACAATACTTTGGAACAATAAACTGTCTTTCTATGCTTGTAGACGCTTCAAAAGTTCAAAATGCTATATATAAACTTTCTCTTGCAATGAATGCATAGGTGACAATACTTGTTTTTTTTTTTTTTTTTTGTGATACATAGAAATTTTAGGAAAGAGGTTGGGTTCACCCACGATCCAAGGGCAAGGCGAATTTCCCTTTTCTCCTAGGTGATACCAAGTTGGGTAGGGCGAGCCGTCTATTACCCTCAAACGTTTACTTAGGCACCCAGAAACTAAGATGCCTCCCCCAACGTCTTAACCAACTTTAGGATCGAACCCCCTCATTTTGGTAAGAGTGTCTGACCCTTTACCAGTTGAACCCAAAGACAGACGAGTAATATAATACTTGTTTTGTTAAGTTATAAGTATTTGGGCCTAGTCCTCATCTCTAATTTGGGCTTTAGTGTATTAGTTAAGGCTCAATGGACTCAAGAAAACCAGCGAAAGCCCGAAAACCAGCGAAAGCCCTCTTCTGACGTTTTTAGGCATCAGGGCATGCGAATGCTAAAACCTTCTCTTGGTGATAACGTTAATGTCCGTTCAGTAATCCCCCAGACGGCCTTTTACTCTTCTAGGGTTCCTTACTTCTTCCAAGAAGTATTCGTCTTTCGTCTCTATTTCGTTTTCATCAGTCTCATACTACACTGTAAGTCTCATTTTGTTTCGTTGTGCAAGAACTTATTTTTTCTCAATTTTCGTATTAGGGTTTTCATGAACAAATTACAAATTTTTAGTCATGTTCATGTTCACGGCAATTTTCTGATTTTTTTAGGGTCTTTCTTCATCGCAGGTTCGCTCATTAACTCTTCATGTGAAGCAATATGTATTCTTCCAGAGGAGGCAGCGGATACGGGCAGTCTTATGCGGGTCAATCCGCATATGGCCAGAACGTAAGTCTTTAGTTCTTTCGATGGTTTTGGTTTGAACTTTCTCGAATGAGGTGGTATTTGTTAACCCATTCATAATCACAAGGCATATGATACTTTGAAGGCTTTATGATCGAATTGCCATGTTTCAATGTTTTCAATTGTTTTAGCTCGTATGGAAGAATTTGTGTATACATCATGTGAGGCTTCTTTGCATTTTCTTCCTTATGTGAGGAGTTTCTTTGCATTTTTGTTCCTATTTTACCATGACAAGGTTGTTTTGTTATTCAATATTCTCACGTCTTCGTTGATTTGGAAAACAAGAAGCATATTAGTAGCGCTATTCTGATAGAATTTTAATTTTAATGTTTCTATGTTCGATTGTTGTGGCAAATTTTGAGGAATACGGTACACCTCCTACGATGAGCTTTATAGATAGTTTTTCTGAATACAGAAAATTTTCTATTTAATATTCTCTTTTGTTTGTTGTACAAGCTAGATGCATATAAGGGTCTGATCCTAGATTTTGTGATATTTATATAGCTGGGTTCTGGCTATTCTGGTGGTACTGTTGGAGGGCCTGATGTGGGTCGACATTCTGTGGCTTCTCGGCATTCAGCAATATTAGGAACTTCTCAGGAAGTTGATGTTAGTGGATATCAGGCTCATTCTTCCACAGCTGCTCAATATGGGGGACAGTATAGTTCAGTTTATGGTTCAGCTGCTTTGAGCAGTGCACAGCAGGTAGGTTGGTTATGTCTATTTTCAATTAAAATTATTGAAGAGTAATTTTATGATCATCTTCCATATGCTACATGTATTGAGGAGTAAAATTAACATAACTGAAACTATTGCCTACATATTAAATAAACTAAAGAAATTTAACTTGATAGCTAGTGAAGAATGTTGATGCATCATATTAATTATTAACTATTAATTCCATTTCGTTCATTCTAGCAAAAGATATTACCTCATTCAATGTCTTCTAGTTAATTAGCATCTTGAAAATGTAAGCACCATCTATGGATCTGATGGTTCTTAAAAGTTAAAACTGATTCTGAACTTCTGTTTTTCTTTTTTTCTTTTTGCATTACTTTTTTGCTTTAAGTAAATTTCCCTTTGATATTAATCTCTGATATAATGACACTCTTAGTTTAGGTTATTTATAATTGTCTTTGATGGGCTTTATTTAGAAAACCATGTAATCACTTTATGTAGGTTCCTTCTTTGAGTGCCAAGGGGGCTGGGCCATCAGCTTTGGAGGGTCGTGGGGGTTATGCTGTGAATGTTTCTGATTCACCTAAGTTTGCTTCTGGTGATTATCTCTCATCATCAAGCCACGGATACGGTCATAAATCAGATCAGTTGTATGGTGATAAGGTTTTGGATTATTCTGGAATAGATAGACGACAATATGGTGAGCGTCAAAGTGCTTATATGAGTAGAGACTTGCAGAATGATCCAGCAAGTCGATATGCTGCTGATCCTGTAGGATTTAGTCATCAGCATCAGGTTAATGCTTATCCCATAGAAGACATTCTTACAGCTTTCTATTTTCTGAAGATTTTATTAAGGCGTGGGAGATGGAAAAATATTGCTTCTATCCATTTGTGGTCTTTTTTTTTTTTTTTTTTTTTGTAATATTTCTTTCTCAATGTCCAGCAACCAGAAATATATGATCGCATTGATCAGACATCTTTGCTTCGACAAGAGCAATTGCTGAAAGCTCAGTCTCTGCAGTCTGCCTCACTTGACGGGAGTAGCAGGTATTTATCTATTGAATGTGCATTGTAGTTTTGTTCAAGTGCAACCATATTCCAGTTGTGGTTACTTAAAAATAATACCATTGACTATTAACTAACCTAGAAGGCGTTTTCTCTGGTGTAAAGAGTACCTAATTCTTTCTAAATTAGCTCGGTTATCTTTTTATATTTATGATGAAACTGGATTGAAGCTGCTCAACAATGACTAACTATTTTAAATGGCAAAAGTATTTCTCCCTGCACTGAGTAGCAACACATTTCTGGCAGACAAACTGATTATCTTGCAGTAAGGGCTGCTGCTAGTCGTCATCCTACCCAAGATATTCTGCCTTATGGAGGAAGGATAGATGCTGACCCCCGCGGTTCATCAATGCTGAGCGCTGCTTCATATAGTGGTCAACATGCACCGTCCATATTAGGGGCCGCTCCAAGGAGAAGTGTGGATGACCTCTTATATTCCCAAAGCGCTTCAAATCCTGGTTATGGGGTGAGCTTGCCACCTGGAAGGGACTATGCTAGTGGAAAAGGACTTCATGGGAGTGCTATGGAGTCTGATTATTCTGAAAGTGTGTTGTCGCGGTCAATGCACAAGGACCACAAGGATGATCGAGCTAGTTATCTTCGAGAATTTGAGCTACGAGAAGAAGAGCGTCGTCGGGAGCGCTTGAGAGAGAGAGAGAGAGAAAGAGAAAGGGAGAAGGAACGAGAACGACTTCGAGAACGTGAACGAGAAAGAGAGCGTGAAAGGGAGCGCATTTTGGAGCGGCGGGAGAAGGAAAGGGAGCGAGAGCGCAAACGTGCACTTGACGCTAGGCGTGAACGAAGCCCTTTGAGGTCCTCAAAAGATCCTCGTGCTACTTCGAAAGGTCCTAGCGGTACTCCGAAAGGCCCACGTGGTTCCTCTTTGACGAAGGAGGCTAGATCTTCACGTCGTGACTCCCCACATCATGAAATTTCTCATAGGTGGATCTTGGTGATTTTGAATCTTTTTGTTTGCGTCCTACTCTGGTTCTCAATATCTAGCTGCTGGTATATCTTGCCGCCTTTTTTTCACTAACTTGGTGTTCTGTTATGCTGAAGGCACCATTCACCTGTTAAGGAAAAAAGGAGAGAATATGTCTGCAAGGTAAAAGGAAATAAGATCTTGGTTGCTTCATCATTAACAGAATGTTACGCTGCAAGGAACTAGATTCTTTCTTGTGTTTATACTGTGGAGATATGTGGTTGAGGGCTTGATAGTCTTAGTCTTTCTGATGATAGAACTACTAGTCTGCACCCCATCCTTTCCTTATCCTCTTTTATCTGGGGTTTCTCATGTTCATCTATTTCTATGTGATCATGAAGTATGTTGCAGCACGTGATGTTTTCATCTTCTCCTATATCATAGTTTTTTATTGACTGTGTATCCTCAAATTACGCATTTTTTGGGGATCACGTTATTCTATCATGCTCCTTCCCTCTCCGCTTAATGATCTCTTCCTAGACCTCCGTAATGACTGTTTCTTGCCTCCTCCTTTATTCCTTATCATTCACCTTTTGTCCAAGACTAGTTTTCCCCAGATTCAAGACTAGTTGAAAACAGGCATATAGATCTGCAAAAATTATTGGCCTCTGATGCTAAACTGAAGTTTACTTCAAGAGTTGTGAATTGATCTGTTGAACATAATACCTCTTCTTCTGTGGGTTTATGCTGTCTGTCTTCAGAATTACATTTGAGACTTGCCCACTCTCCTGAAATGGTATTTATTAATTCTGAGTGTTTATTTTATTTAATCTGCTTATTGAACAGGTTTACTCATCCAGATTGGTGGAAACTGAGAGGGACTATCTCTCATTAGATAAACGATACCCTCGACTCTTTGTCTCTCCTGAATTCTCCAAGGTATAGCTGTGCTATAATTTCCCATTCTTTGATCATGCATGATTTTTGGATGGTGAGTTAACAGTATTATTTAAAATGCCATAGGCTGTTGTGAACTGGCCAAAGGGTGATATTAAGCTGTCCATCCATACTCCTGTCAGGTACCTTTTTTCCTTGTCCATGATGTGCAAGTTGCATTGAGTTGAGCTTCTCTCTCATTTTTTAATATATCTTCCTTACTGATGAGCTACAGGGAGTCTTTTTCTGTAATGTATTTTAGTTTATATTTTTGAACATGTGATGTTATTTTGAAATTTTATAAATCACTAGCCTGATTCTTGATTTGGGAGATGAAAACCAAAACTAGGGATTTCTTTTGTAGCCAAGGCCCAATAATTTAGTCAAGAACAATAAAGTTGGGCTTGGAGAAGGAATTTATTAACTATAAGTCATTTATGAATGCTCCCGTTGACTCTAAAGACAAGCAATTACCATTATTTACTTTTAAACTACTGGGAGCATGCTGTGTGGCGTAGGAAATATGTAAAGTGGTATATTCACCAACACACGGTATGGGCCAGTGCTTTTAATTTCAGGGAACTAATTTCCAGTTTTAAGGTTGTAGGTAGTATTTGTGAGAGACTTTAAGTTGAAATGGCCATGTTCATATTATTTCCCCACTTCTTTTGTCACATTCTGTATGTATAATATTTTGTTGCAAAATTGGTTTTATTCACTGTTCATCCCACTCAAAGGTGATGATATATGTATATAAATTTGAAATGAAATTTAAATAGAAATGAATCATTCATACTATAAAAATTTGAATGCACACACATCATGCATTATTTTCCTTATTACACATGGATTTCTTTCTATTTGAAAAATCCATGCCCCCCCCCCCCCTCCACGTGGTGAGCGATTCAAAATCCTCCTGATTAGTTCCAAGGTTTCAGTTGTTCATCATTTCATTGCCTTCTATTTTGTTTGGTCTGTTATTGAAAGAGAAATGAAATTAAGAATAAATGTATAATGTTTAACATTTTGAGTGGAACAGTTTTGATCATGATTTTGTTGAAGACGAATGTGCTACTGAGCCTAAAGATCCATCGTCCATGAAGCTATTGACGGCATCACCTACAAATGTGGAACAACGAAATACTGTTTGGAATGCTAAAGTAGGTTTATTTTTAACTTTGTATTCCACATTCTTTGATTGAATATGATATGATGCAGATCATGTGATCTATTGAACACATTTGTTGTGCTGCCTTTTCTTGCATGGCTATTGAATCCACTGGTTTCATAAATGTTTGTAGAAGCATACTTTTTTTTTTTTGGGTAAAGAATGGCTTTGTGCACCCACTATTTGACAAATAAGTTTTCTCCATGTCAGATAATTTTGTTGAGCGGACTTAGCAGGAGTGCTCTGGAGGATCTGTCATCTGATAGAAGTTTTGATGATCGCATCCCTCATATTTGCAATATTCTTAGGTTTGCTATCATTAAGAAGGACCATTCTTTCATGGCAATTGGTGGACCATGGGAATCTGCTGATGGGGGTGATCCATCTTTTGATGATAATGCATTGATCAGAACGGCCCTTAGGTTTGTGCTTAATACTGGATTATCAGTTTTCACTATGGTGTCCGCGAGTAACTTGACAAAACGTTCTTTTATGTTTTAGGCATGCCAAAGATGTTATTCAGCTGGATTTGCAAAACTGTCAGCGTTGGAACCGTTTCCTTGAGGTATTTATCTTTCGTATTATGAAATCTTTTATTGGTCTATTTTCCCTTATATTTGTTGAGAACTGACATCTAAATCATTCAAATTCTAATCGGATTCTTGCTTTTCCAATTTCAACCTTATGGGTCATTTTGCTGTTATATGTTGCCTGCATGATTTTTAGGTTTTTTGGTCTCAAACGTAAGAGTTTTCTTGGTTAAATTACTAAACTAATTTTTTTTAGTTCCATCATAAAGAGACACCAGCACATGAAATCAATAAACTCAAGGACAAGTGCCAAAGGGCTGATGTATTCAAACATAAATATTTAATGTCGATATTCATATCTAGGAATAAGTAGATAAGTAATATATCTGTAATTTAATCATATTTACTAAATTATTTTTCATTGTCACCAACAAGTTATTGCTGTGAATGACTGAGCTAAATTGCTCTCCGCATTTGTGCAAGTTTGTATCACCTGTGAATAAATTCTTTTGTAACTTGATGAAGCTCAATTCATGGTTATCTTTTTGACCCTGGATTTCAGCCAGCTGTCCTTTGTACAGTGAGATTAATAAATCCATTTGGTCCTATCAGTTTCATGCGATTTATGCTTCATGTTTAGACTTTAAAGTGTGATTTTGATTTGTTGCATTTAATCAAAGGCGATAAGCTATTCCTGTAGGCTTCTGAACTCTTGGTTTAGAAGATGAATATTATGGACAAATAGTCTTCTTGGTAGCAGTTAATTTGGTATTATAATTATCATTGTCTTTTTGGTGTGGAAGAAACTAGTTACTTGGATATAAAAGGCTATAGAGTTGACTTATAGCAGCAACAAACCTTTTTATTGCTTTTGGCGTAATGTGGTTTGATGTTTTAGCTTTGTGTAAACAGACTTGGAAACCCTTATTAGTATGGCTTAAACTTTGCAGATACACTATGACAGAGTAGGCAAAGATGGTTTGTTTAGCCACAAGGAGGTCACTGTATTATTTGTTCCTGATTTGTCTGACTGCCTGCCTTCACTGGATGCATGGCATAACCAGTGGCTTGCTCATAAAAAGGCTGTTGCTGAGAGAGAGCATCAACTTTCTTTAAAAAGAGAGGTCTGTTTCTATTAATGAAGTTGCCATGTTCATTCATGATTTCTTTTGGCTGGTTAGATTTTGAAAAGGGAATATCATATCTGCTTGCTTTTCCTGTTTTAATAATTATTTCATGTTGTATCAGAAGTCAAGAGATATCAAGGAAGCATCCAAAGGTGAGTGGGCAAATTTGCATGCCATCTTATCTTTTTGCCTCTCATTCATCCATTTTCCTATCTAAGCTTACTTTTTGTTTTGCTTCTTATAATTAATATAGAAAAATCAGACAAGAAGAAAGAATCTGCACCATCAGAACCAACTGAAGATGTCAAAAAGGAGAAAAGCAGCAAAACTGCTAAGAAGGAAGAAACTGACAATAAACCTGCGCAAGGTGATCGGGCTGATAATGCTGAGGAAGGAAAGAATGTTGAGAAAAAGGAGCAAGAAGAAATAGCCGCTGCCAAGACAACTGGTGGGGTGAAGCCTGTGAAGAAGAAGATCATAAAGAAGGTTGTAAAGCAGAAAGTTGCCAATAAGACTAATGATACTGCCAGCAAGCAGCTAGACAAAGTGAATGAGAAGGATAATGCTGTTAAAATTACTTCAGATGTTCCTGTTGAGGATAACAAATCTTCTGATAGTGGGGATAAGAGTGGTGGTGCTGCTTCTGCTAAATTGGCTGCTACAGGGGATGCTTCAGTGGGGAAAGGAGATGCTGATGAGGTGAAAGATAAGAAAGAAATAAATGGCTCTGAAGATAAACCTCAAGATAAGCCTGCTCCACAAGCTAATGCAGTGAATGATCCTGGTGTGAAAACAACAAAAAAGAAGAAAATCATTAAACGTGTACCTAAAAAGAAAGTGGTTGCTGGGGCATCCAAGTCAGTGGCTTCTGACTCTAAAGATGAAGGGAATGTAGTGTCTGCTCAAGTGCAAACTGACACACAAACTACTGCCAAGCAGACTGAGGCACAAACTACTGCCAAGCAGACTGGTGATGCCAACACAGTGACTCAGGCAAACAGAGCTGAAAAGACGGTTCCTAAAATGAAGTCAAAGCCTGCAACCCCTGGGAAGCAAGATAAGGCAGGTGATTCAAATAAAACAGAAACAAAGCCTGAGTTGGATGACAAAAAAGGGACTGGTGAAAAAATTGGGGCTGGGACTGATAAGCAGAAAGCCTCTGAGAAGGATAATCAGAATGGGAAGGGTAAATTGAAAGATGGTGATAAGTTAAAGGAGGTGAAATCAACAAGAGAGAGAGATGGAAAGGATGAATCTAAAAGCAAATCTACTAAAGAAGTGAAAGATAAGAAGAAGTCTGATGAACCTCCTCGACACCCTGGATTCATTCTCCAGACTAAAGGGTCAAAAGAATCCAAGGTATGGTAATTTATAGAAAAATTTATTTTGCAAACTTGATAATTTGAGTGTGCTAGTCTAAGTGTGTTATTTCTGGTGCAGCTGCGTTCATTGTCACTTTCATTGGATTCACTATTAGATTATACTGACAAAGACATTGAAGAATCAACATTTGAGGTTTTGTTTACTTGCTTTTATCTGCTTTCATAATGCAAGCTATATCTTCCCCCTGCATGTGTGACCATTTTTTTCCTTAGCAAGTGGATACTCCATGATTTTATGTTATTACTCAGAAGTATTTTATGTATAGCTTATTTGTCTTTTTGTCGTTTTTGCAGATTTCATTATTTGCTGAGTCGATGTATGAAATGCTTCAGCATCAAATGGGATGTCGAATTTTGACATTTCTTCAGGTTGGTGAAAATTATGAATTGTTGATTTCTGTCTGATTTTGATTATTCAGAGACATCCTGAACTACAAATTTTATTGTGTAGAAACTGCGCATAAAATTTGTGATGAAAAGAAACCAGCGGAAGAGGCAGCGAGAAGATGACCATGAGAAAGAAAATGTAAAAAATTTGCCTGTGAAGCGAGCAAGGGGTGATGATCTTTCTGAGAAAACTGAGCCCTCTAATGTGGACAAAAACCCAACAGCAGCAGATGATGAGAAAAATGCAAATAATGATAACTCTGACACTAAGGAAGAGGACACGAGGATGGATGACGTAGAAGAGGAGGAGGAAGATCCAGAGGAGGATCCTGAAGAATATGAAGAAATGGAAAATGGAAGTCCTCAGCACGATTCATCTAACAAGGAAAATGCAGAGCAGAAGGTCAGCACAAATGTTGAACCTGATAAAACCGCAGATGAGACTTCTGAGAAAGAAAATAATGTTAAAGAGGTAAAAGAATCCAAGTCTGAGGTTCATTCCAATGAAGAAAGGGAAGATAAAGTGGATGAAAGTAAGAAAGAAATCCATACTGTTAAGGAGGCTACTGTAGATAAAGAACTATTGCAGGTATTTCCCTGTGCATTTTATAGGCTGGTTCTGTTTTATTCATGCAAGTTGTATTTCAATTTGTTTTTGGCATATTGATGCATTTCTTTCTAATTTCTAATAGGCCTTCCATTTTTTTGATCGGAATCGAGTTGGATACATTAGGGTAAGCACTAGTCATCTTTTACTATTTCTTAGTATCCATGGGAGAATGTTGAGGATTATTTGTTGCTTTGCAGGTTGAAGATATGAGACTGATGATCCACAACCTTGGGAAATTTCTCTCACACAGGGATGTCAAGGTGAATAATCTCTGAAATGTTTATGCTTTACTGCCTGAACATTTTTTTTTTTGTGTGGTGTCCTTGGGCATGTTATTCCCATGTTCACATCCATCTAAGACCTGCCTTCTAATGTTTTATTTATGAATCAGGAACTTGTACAAAGCGCATTGTTAGAGAGTAACACCGGGAGAGACGATCGCATACTCTATAACAAGCTGGTTCGAATGGCTGAAATTTGAATCCAAATCTGTGGTCTGAGTTACTCAAAGTTCCTGTCTTATTGGTTGGATGGGGATGCCTCATGTCAAGTGTTGTACAGGATGTCAATTATGTGTTGAGGGGGGAAACTTTTCGTCACATTTTATAAATTAGAGGCAGATCTCAAATATGCTGAACAAATTTTTGTATGGCATTGTTTCCGCTTAGAAAAATATGTGTCAAATTTTTTTTTTTTTTTGGGTGACATAATGGGGGAAATTTATTTGTGTTGGCTAGTCTCACTTGCAGCTAATGCAAGAAGATAAATTATGAAGAGGATGGCGTCTTTGTTTGGATTTGGACTTAGCTTATTGATCTCGTAATAGACTTGCATGTGGGATATTGTTAATTTTCCTTAATCTATAGAATCCTGTGCTTAAAATTGTTGAGATTATGTATGTTGGAAGGCATATTAAGCTTGCTTTGGTATGCATATCAGGAGGGACACAATTTGTCTTTCTATTAATTATTTATTCATAGGTGCGAAATAACTTTTTTTTGGCTAAAATAAACAAATGACTTTTTGGCTGAAAAAAACACATGGCTTTTTTGACATGCAGATTTACTTTTGTTGTTGTTGTTGATATAGAATATAGGAATATAGTTTGATGACATCTTTTGTTCATGTATATTTTGTCTCTATTAAATATTTAAATGATGTCTTAATCATACAACAAAATTTATCTATCTATCTTGTGATATGTTTTATATATCAAGTATCTCTTAAATGGTTAATTTACGACAATGCGAAATTTTGTATTTAATTATATTTAATTTTGCATATAAGGTACGTTTAATAAATAAATACAAATCAAAATGCGCTTTATCAGTGTTAAAAGGACTGGACAGTCTTTAATTTATATATTTAACTGGATATTTTAGACCAATTCTTAGTTAAAATAACCAACGTAATCCAATAAATTGTGTAGGAATATGTAAAATCACGAAAGATGTCCCGACCCTGTAGTGTAATAATAAGTTTAGTAAAACTGCACCATAACTCCATGCGTACACATCATTACACCAAGTTATTCTTATAAAAAAGTTATTCACTTCTTATCTCTTAATGTCTAATCAATCACGGGGTGTTAAGATGTATGTATTTCATCTTCTAACGTGGATGCCAACAAAGGAGTATAAGATGAGATAATTCTCCAGATTTGCTTTGCCAAAAGCGCTTGCTGGTATTAATCCCAATCCCCCCTATATCCGTGAGTCCGGTTTCTCTCATGATACTTCCTCAATATGAAGAAGTGAAATCCCAAAATTTTTGATGATTTAA
The DNA here is from genome assembly GCA_025563575.1 of Acacia pycnantha. Taxonomy (NCBI): domain Eukaryota; kingdom Viridiplantae; phylum Streptophyta; class Magnoliopsida; order Fabales; family Fabaceae; genus Acacia; species Acacia pycnantha. The sequence goes on along the minus strand of JAMWYP010000005.1, from coordinate 55,452 downwards.
CTTTGTGAGAATGGAAAATATTAGGGTTGTCGACAATAAAGGATTTAGTGTATTCTTTCCTCTCCGGACCACAAACCGTTCATATTAAATGCCATTTTAATAGGATAGAAATTTTGAGCCAAGCTTTTTTTTTTTTAAAAAAAGGTGGCATATAACAAATGGGTATTGGTTGGGCTAGCTGACATATTTTTTTGACACATTTTCAATGATTAGATGATTGCAACTTAGATACTCCTTATAAGACCGAATTAACCTTTTTTTTTTTTTTGGAAAGACTTAGGAAGCTAAATAAGTTATTTAATCATATCATATGTTGTATATCCTTATATTATATATAAGTTTATTAGTCAAATTAATTAATTTGGAGAAGAAAAAAAATACTCGAAATGAATTTAATTAACTTCCTTAATTTCTCCAAAAAAAAACTTATTTTTATAATTAGGACCGGAAGAAGGAGTATCATACTAGAAAGAAAGTACAAGTAGGGTGATTGTAGAGGTAAGCTTACCATTAAAATGAACTTGATCTTGTATAGAGGAAATGCATTGAAAGATTAAATCGATCCATGTCCCTAGAAAATTCATTCTTTTCATGGTTGCATCTATAAAAGGGAAAATGACAACCAGGTCGTAAGGACCATAAAAAATAGCAAAAAAATCCCAACTGAAATTCACATATCAAAAAGGTTTCTAGGGAATTTTTTGATATCATTTGTATTAATAACAGGAAGTGCTAGATTCACAACAAAATTTAAAAACCCACAATAGAAAAAGCTATATTCACAACAGGAAGTGTTATATTTATAAAATAATTTAAACACCTGGATTTTGTTTCAAACTCAAGTCCCTAAACGTACATATGTCATTTACAACAGAAAAAGTTAGATTCACAACAGGAAGTGCTATATTCACAACAAAATTTAAAACCGGCTATTTACAACAGAAAAAAGTTATATTTACAATAAAAAGTGTTATATTCACAACAAAATTTAAAAACTTGGATGTTATATATGAATTTCTATTGGAATTTTTTTATTATCTTTTATGATCCTGGGACCGAGCTATCATTTTCCCTCTATAAAATCCATGACAGAAAAGCTTTTGAGAAGTCAACTTTCAAGACTGCGAGTTTCTTTCCTTTCTACCTGCCCTGGTAGAGTGAATTTGAGAGAATAAGTCAGTAGTAGCAAGAAGGATATTATCAGTCTTAGGGATGTGGACGATAGTAGTCTTATTGATAGCATCCATGTTTAAGAATTAACATTAAGATAGTACGATACATTATATAAAACGTAATTTTTAAACTAAAAAAGATTATTGGCAAAGAAAACTGAAAAAGATTTAAAAATAATCAAGTCAAATCTTTATTTCAGATTTATACTTAGAACAAAATATTCTGACCACCCTTATACAAACTTCTCATCTATTTTGAAAACATACATTTTAATCTAAATCATTAACATCGTTAAAAAATTGTTCTAAAATGATTCTTGAAGTATATTTTTAATTAAAAACCTTATTAGAATAAATCTTGTTCACTGATTTACCCCTCATAATACCAAATCCCTAATTTATCTTTTAACATTATCATTTATCAATGATCTATTTGATATTTTTACTATATTTAAAAAATTGAAGTAATTTTTTATGTGAAAATATTAACAACTTGATGAAAATTTTGAGTACTTTTTTAACAAACATATGTTCAATGAAATATATTTTAGTCAACACATATATTTAAAAGATTGGGATAAATATCAATTTTGCCATGAAAGTTTTGGTTTTGGAGCACCCAGCACCGAAAGTTTATTTTGGTATCATTTTTACGTACCCCGAAAGTTTACAAACGTAGCAATCTTGCCGGTTGATCTTGATCGTTGGATTGATCATTTTTGCCCCAAAAGTTTACAAAAATTTGCTTCTAGAAAAAACTTTCAGGCTATATTTGCTCCTTTTTGTAAACATTCAGGGCAAAAATGATACAAAAAAAACTTCCGGGTGTTGAATGCCCCATTACCAATATTTCCGTGACAAAAATGGTATTTAACCTTTAAAAGATTACAACATCGGGAAGTTTAATAAATAAATAATTATAAAATTAATAAATTTAATAGTATGACATAAAATTTGGAATTTTACATTAAAATTATGTTATAATTTTTCATAAAGATATGTGGTTAGATAATTATTAAGTAATATTTACGTTAATAAGGAGCATTTTGATGAAAATAATCCTAACATGGAGTTTTCTATTGATGTTCAATGTGTAAAATTTTGCGAGTATTGAACCCCATTTGTCTGGCGAAATTGCTGGTCTTTGTAACTGATAAAACACAATTGCCTCTGTCAGTTTTATTTTCTGCTCATCGCGTGGATATTCCATATTGGTACAGAGGCGATCTTGATCTAAAATTTTGTATCCAAGCTTCCTTTTAAGTGATGTACATATTCAAATGGACACCAACCATTGTCAGCCTCATCGACTTGGCCCTAATATCTAGCAATCAAAGAGTTGTAAAACTACAGTGTTAACATACTTTTTTATATATTGCTATATAAGTTGATTTATCGATTGATGATTTATTATAGTGCTTTAAAGAATGATAGTCTTATATTTTGAAATGGAGATACAATACAACTTAAGGTTAGAAAAAAAGCATGATAAAAGTAAGTGAACAATTAATTAATGCCCAACAGAGTTATATGTTTAACTATTATCCAAAGTAAGACAAGATTGTGCTATTAAGTAGAACCTAATTTGTTTTTCTCTATCAATTGAGCAACAAGACCCTCTCTTAAGTGTGTAGATATATAGCAATAGCATCAAGGACAACGCTATTCAACTCAAGCTAGATAGTATGTGCCCCTTGTGTTCATAGATCATCAAGAGTGAGTCTTCTTGTAGGGCCACTAAATTTTCTTCTAGTAGAGAGGTTGAGAACAATTCTAATTCCTTGTGTGGATACGGAAAAACAATTAGATTCTTTTCCTAAGGTGTTCAATAATCAATGATGCCTCCATTCCACAAAAGTATAATCTCTATTCTCTTATCTAATCTTGAAATTTCTCACAAGGATTTGGGAACAAGACCAGATTGAATATTATTTTATGGCTATGTTTTCTGCTCTAAATCCCAACAAGATCATGCTATTAACTGTCCAAATTTGCTTGCACTAAAGTTTCAGTAAGATTGTACCATTTGAGAATTACTTTGGGTTCTGTGAACTTCCAGATTCTGCCAATTGCAGGCTCTTAGCTATGACTGAGAATTTGCATGTTTTCTGGGCTAAGAATTTGCTTTTGTTGTGGTGCCTTTTTGTTCAACTTTAATTCTGAGCTTAACTGATTTGTAACTTGTGCTGCTTTTAGATTCATCTTAGCAAATTGTCTAGTATACAGTGCTATTTGCTCTCACTTGATTATACTATCATTAGTGGCTAATGGGTTCCATATCTTTGCACATTTGAAATTTTGCATAGCTAATTGCATTTTTAGGCAAACTCAATTACTGCCATTGTTACTTGCTAAAGTGAAAATCTGATTAGTAAAACTAATGTCTAAAAGCTTTTGTTCTTCAAGTTTTAAACCAAAGTGCCTGATATTTGGAGTTTTAGTAAAAGTGCATCATCTAGAGCATTTATACTATTGTGAGTATGCTCTTAGCTATTTTGCAAGTCAGCAAGTCGTCCTAGTGGAAATTTTTAACTGCAGTAGTGCATTTTGTTCAACATCACCCTGAATTTGATTGGGTTGTAGAACTGTTTGTGCTTATTGTTCTGCACTAAAATGATTTTATCTAAATTGTCCGGAACTTTGAAAACTTGCACCAAGAACTTTTTTGATCCAGATTGTTGTTGCTATAACTGATTTTACTTGTGTCACTGTAATTGGCTTGTGCATTTTGAGGAACTTTTTTGGACTCATCTGCTACTTACAAGTGCTTTTACATCAATTTTTAGCCTTTGAATTGTAATGCAGCCACTGGGAATTTTCGGATAATGTCTCATTTATTTTGAGTGTTGCTAGAATTTAAGATTGAAAATTTCCAGATTTTCACAATAGTAAGTTATCTGAAGGTTTACACCAATTTTAAGCAAGGTTGATAACTTGGATACTGAATCCAGTGACAAGAGACCGATTTGCCTTTGATCGTACCATTGTTTAGAGTGTGTTTGCTTTGCTGAATTTCTTCTTTTGAACTCTGATACTCTCACTAAAACTTTAATTCAAATCAGTCTGTACATTGATTGAATTCTGCTTGAGCTTATAAATAAAAGTGTGCTAGAAAATTCTGTTTTTCATATTTTTGCAAGTTCCGAGTGTTTTTGGTGCGAAATATAGTCTAAGCTATTGAGAGTTTTGGATAAACTTGTTTGATTTACATCATCCTTTTAGGTTTTCATGTCTCTTGCTAGTTCTGGAATTTGGTTTTTAGATTCAAACAGCTTTTGTTGCTCAATTGTTTTGCTATTTGTGCTGGTTTTCTTGTTGTTTTGAGCTCAAGTGTGACATTACATGTCATGTTGCCCTGTTTGTGCGTCAGTTTTAGGTTGGAATTGTGTTAAATCTGGCTGATTCATGTTTTTCATCCCTTGATTTGTGTGATAGCTTGGTTTAATGATTATATAATGAATCGAATTCTTTTTTAACCATGCCCTCTCATACTTTTTGGAGATATAGTATTGCCCCAATTGATCCTATTCTATGTGTGCATTGCCATTCTAGTCTGAGTTTCTCTTTGTTTGGCAGTTTGGAAGGAAGGGGAAGGAAAAGAATGCAAGGAGAATGGAGGGGAGGGGATGGATAATACCCGTATAAATAAAATGGTCATAAGAAAAATTGTGGTCTCAATTTCTACGTTGTGTTTATCGTTTTTATGAGGGAAAATCTCTTGAAAATTAGGGAAAAAGAAAATGGAGTCAAAATGACCAAAATACCCTGGAATGCATAAATAGCTTAAGAAAATTATGAAAAATCCTAGGAGGCAGTAAAATAATTATTAAAATTAAGAGAGTATATTGTCTCTAATTTTGATAATTTAATAAAATATAAACTTGGAAAAATAAAGAGGAAAAAGACAAAAAGTATTATAATGATCAGAATGTCCCAGTAAATTCTAAAATAATGCAAGAGGCATAAAAGACTAATGTCAGTGCAAAGAATGTGAGGTAATGAGTGATCCTAATTAAGAAAATTATCAACAATTAGTGGGTAATTAATTTAATAATTACTGGCTAATTATTTGGGCTTAAACAAAAGAAAATCCAAAGATAATTATGTAAAACCCTATAATTAGTGGTTTATGGCTAAAGAATAGCATAAAATATATTTGCTAATTAATGGGAAAATATGAAGAAAAATTGGTGAGATTAAGTAATTTTAAGCCTAAATGCAAGAATGGACCAATAGGGAAATTTTGTGAAATTTTTAAAATTGAAATAAATAAATAAATAAATAAATAATAAATATTAATAATAATAAAAAGGCCAGCCGAAAATGGGCAAGAAAATAGGATAAGAATGGATGAGAAAAAAATCTAGATATTATTTTGCAAGTGGTAATATTATATTATAATTTATGTAAAAAGTAAATAGGATAAATGACCACGGATAAAAATTAAATCCTATCTAGAAAACCATGGACAAGATTTCTAAAGTCAGAGAAGAATATTAATGAGTGAATTTTTTATCTCGGACTGGACTGTTTCGGAAGTCATTTCCGAGATCGGTAGAATACTTAGGTAATAGGACGAAATAGGTAATCTGTGAAAAAGGCAGATAGTCACAAATTGGAATTCGAAGAAAATAAATTGTAACTCAACATCTAGGGATAAGTTGAGAATTATCTGGACATGTTTGGAGTCAGTGAATTTTTGTCCCGAAGTTGATGATTCCGAAAGTTATTTCCATAACCGAGCACGTTTTTCGAGAAACTTCAGCAGGACCGTTGAAACCCTGTATGGAATCAAAAATTAGGTTAACTTAGACGTTTCTAATGAGTAAGAAAAGGTCTTCAAAGTTGTGATTCCGAGTTTCTGAAATTTTATTGTGAGGCTACATGGTGTCCCTAAGAGTATTATCTCTGACCGGGATGCGCGGTTCCAATCCCGTTTCTGGCAGGCAAGGTATGGGTACCAAGCTGAGGTTCAGTTCGGCTTATCACCCTCAAACCGACGGTCAATCTGAAAGAACGATCCAGACACTGGAGGATATGTTGCGAGCATGTGCCCTAGATTTCAAAGGAAGTTGGGATCGACATCTTTCGCTAGCAGAGTTTGCATATAACAACAGTTATCATGCAAGTATACAAATGGCCCCGTTTGAGGCATTGTACGGGCGGAAGTGTCAATCACCATTATGCTGGACAGATTCGTCCGAAAAGCAGTTACTTGGGCCGGATATGTTAGAACAGACCTCTGAACAAATCGCGTTGATCAAGAAAAGACTCCTGGCAGCACAAAGCGCATGAAGAGCTATGCTGACAAAAGGAGGAGACCTCTGAAGTTCTATGTCGGCGACCATGTGTTCCTAAAGTTATCCCCAGTAACTAGTGTCGGCAGAACGCTTAAGAGGAAGAAACTCAGTCCACGATATGTTGGACCGTTTGAAATTTTGGCCGAGCGAGGACAAGTAGCTTATCAGATAGCCCTACCCCCAAACCTGAGTAATCTCCACGACGTTTTCCACGTGTCACAATTGAAGAAATACCAACCAGACCGCGATCATGTCATCGAATACGAGGACGTTGAAGTACGGCATGATAATACATTCGTAGTCGAGCCGGAACAAATTATCGGACACCAGGAGAAACGGCTTAGAAACAAGACCATACCGATAGTAAAGGTAGTCTGGAAGGGTTTATCACCTGAAGAGGCGACTTGGGAAACTGTGAGAGAAATGAAGGAGAAATACCCGGAGTTCATGGCCCGAAGTTTAGTTACTATAGAGTAAATTTCGGGGGCGAAATTTTGATTAACGGGGGAGAAATGTAATACCCGTATAAATAAAATGGCCATTTCTGATAAGAAAAATTGTGGTCTCAATTTCTACGTTGTGTTTATCGTTTTTATGAGGGAAAATCTCTTGAAAATTAGGGAAAAAGAAAATGGAGTCAAAATGGCCAAAATACCCCTAGAATGCATAAATAGCCTAAGAAAATTATGAAAAATCCTAGGAGGCAGTAAAATAATTATTAAAATTAAGAGAGTATATTGTCTCTAATTTTGGTAATTTAATAAAATATAAACTTGGAAAAATAAAGAGGAAAAAGTCAAAAAGTATTATACTGATTAGAATGTCCCCGTAAATTCTAAAATAATGCAAGAGGCATAAAAGACTAATGTCAGTGCAAAGAATGTGAGCTAATGAGTGATCCTAATTAAGAAAATTATCAACAATTAGTGGGTAATTAATTTAATAATTACTGGCTAATTATTTGGGCTTAAACAAAGGAAAATCCAAAGATAATTATGTAAAACCCTATAATTAGTGGTTTATGGCTAAAGAATAGCATAAAATATATTTACTAATTAATGGAAAAATATGAAGAAAAATTGGTGAGATTAAGTAATTTTAAGCCTAAATGCAAGAATAGACCAATAGGGAAATTTTGTGAAATTTTTAAAATTGAAATAAATAAATAAATAAATAAATAAATAAATAAATAATAAATATTAACAATAATAATAAAAAAGGGCCAGCCGAAAATGGGCAAGAAAATAGGATAAGAATGGATGAGAAAAAAATCTAGATATTATTTTGCAAGTGGTAATATTATATTGTAATTTATGTAAAAAGTAAATAGGATAAATGACCACGGATAGAAATTAAATCCTATCTAGAAAACCATGGACAAGATTTCTAAAGTCAGAGAAGAATATTAATGAGTGAATTTTTTATCTCGGACGGGACTGTTTCGGAAGTCATTTCCGAGATCGGTAGAATACTTAGGTAATAGGACGAAATAGGGTAATCTGTGAAAAAGACAGATAGTCACAAATTGGAATTCGAAGAAAATAAATTGTAACTCAACATCTAGGGATAAGTTGAGAATTATCTGGACATGTTTGGAGTCAGTGAATTTTTGTCCCGAAGTTGATGATTCCGGAAGTTATTTTCGTAACCGAGCACGTTTTTCGAGAAACTTCAGCAGGACCGTTGAAACCCTGTATGGAATCAAAAATTAGGTTAACTTAGACATTTCTAATGAGTAAGAAAAGGTCTTCAAAGTTGTGATTCCGAGTTTCTGAAATTTTACGCGATTACGCGATTCGGACACCGATCGGGGAATTTTACCGGGCCGGGAGCATAAAGTACCATGTGACATCATCAAAGATGATGTCACAATGTGCCACCTAAGGGGGGAGGTCGGCCAAGAGGTGTTTTAAGGCCAAGATTGTGCCACCTCATCCAAGTGCGTCGATATCCGGTCTGGTAAAGTGTGAATAGTAACTCCCAAAACCCCTATAAATACCCCTTCACCCTCATTGCATTCTTCACACCATTCCTCTCCTCTCTAGTTTGAATTCTTGCAGAAAGGAAGGAAGGAAGAAGTCCGGGAAAATTCGCAGCGAAGCTCTGAGTAAGTTTTCCGATCCTTAGTCTTAAGTTTCGGTAGTTAGAGTAGAAATGTTAGATTAGTCTTTAATCTTCCAAGTATGATTAGATATCATATGATAGGGGTATTTTAGTCTTAAATTTCGAAAATCATGTTGAAGTCGAAGTTCTGGCAAAATTTTGGAAAGTCGGAGTCAAAGTAGCGAAGCGCTGGCGAAATTTCGGCGATTAGGGGAATAGGGGCAAAATGGTAATTTGTACCTAAAATGCCTGTTATAATGTCAAATATTGACAAATGTGATACTATTCCTATAGGAAATCTTTGATCATGAACCGCTATCGTACCGCTGTCGTTCCGCTGTTTGACGTGCCGCTGTCAACCCGCTGTTTCCGTCAAAAGTGCAGTTTTCGTCAAAACGTACCAGAAGTGCCGTATAACGGAGGTACGGACGCGTACTGTAACACTAATCCTGTGCTGCTTAAGTACATATATGTGATAGATACGTTCAGAGATTGATATACAGACAGTTTTACACGGGTTATAGTCATAATAATGCCGTTATGTTTTCCTAGCGCTGAGGACACGAGTGGTTATCGTGGCACTGGTTTTTGTGCAAGCTATTGTTATTGTTTACCTTATGGGCTTTACATACTGCTCTGTGCTTATGTTCTGAGTTGGAGACAGGGAAGCAAAGCATGATTAGACCGCTAGCCGAGGAATTTATATTCCGCTTTTTGTACTTACCTTTGAAACAGTAGGATGACTGTATTATCAATACTATGTTACACTATGGTTTACAGTTGAATATGTATCAGTTACTCTTTCGCTCCATTGCTCTACTCTGATGGAAAAAAAAATTCCGCTTTTAAAATGGGATGTTACAGGAAATGGAGGATACTTCCTCCCCTTGTTTGGGAGTTAAAAAAATAGTAAGGGAGAAAGATGGAGGATTAATGAGTTATTTTTACCATTTTATCCTTTTCTTTAATAATTAATATAATTATTATACTTTACAAATAAATTTAAATTTTCTAAAAAAATTATTTATGTAATTTTTATATTCAAAAAATTATTTATGTGGCGGTGGTGGGATGGTGGTGGTGGTGGTGGTGAACGAGGGTAACAAAATAATTAATCTACTTCCCCTCTTAAAACCCCCATATTGGGGGAACTTTATTTTTTAGAAGAAGGAGGGTTTTGGGGGATTTGTAAAAATCCTTGATTCCCTCCCCTCTTATTTTTAAAACTTGCAAACAAGGGAAGAGACTAACAAAACCCTCCCTTCCCTTTCCTCTTATTATTAACAACTGACACATGCATATAGGGAAAAGCACCAAAGTAGCTACTTTTAACAAAAAGTATACCTAATCGGAGCAGTTTCAAAAATATTTTCCAAACTAAGCGAATAAAGCGTCGATCAATCGACGCCTCGACGGCGTCGTCAAACGACGCCTCGACAAGTGGCGTCGGTCAACGACGCCACCTCAGCGAGCGTCAGTTGATCGACGCCTCTACCCCCTCCCCCACTTTTTTTTTTTTTCCAAAAGTCCCCCCAAACCAACCGACCCCTCCCCCCAATTTCCCCAACACACGTCCCCACCCCACACACACACGTGGCCCCCACCCCCACCCCCCAACACACACACACACGGCCCCCACCCCCCACCCCCTCCCCCCACTTATCCAGCACACACACATTCCCCCTATTTAAATTTATAAATAATATTTAAAATTATAAATAATAATTTTAATTAATTATAAATTATAAAAAGAGTAAATAATAATTTTAATTAATAATTAGTGAATTAATAAAATATTTTATGAAATATGTTGTATATTATTATTTAGAGTAAATACTCTTTCTGGTCCCTAACAAAAAACATAGACCACATTTTAGTCCCTAACAAAAAAATCGATCATTATTCGTCTTTTTTATGGGACTAAAAATGACCTTTTAGAAATACCATTTCTAGTCCCTAAAAAGGATATATTATTTATAGAGTATCCTAAGATAGATAAGATAAACTTAAGAGTAAATACCATTTCTAGTCCCTAACAAAGAACACTGACCCTATTTTGGTCCTGACAAAAAAAATGTCATTTTTAAGCCATAAAAAAGATGAATAAGGGTCGATTGGTGGATATTTTGATCCCTCACAAATTTCCAAAAGGTCCTTTTTAGTCCCATAAAAAAGGCGAATAAGAATCGATTTTTTTATTAGGGACCAAAATGAGGTCCATGTTTTTTGTTAGGGACCAGAAATGATATTTACTCTAAATAATAATATACAACATATTTCACAAAATATTTTATTAATTCACTAATTATTAATTAAAATTATTATTTACTCTTTTTATAATTTATAATTAATTAGAATTATTATTTATAATTTTAAATATTATTTATAAATTTAAATAGGGGGAATGTGTGTGTGCTGGATAAGTGGGGGGAGGGGGTGGGGGTTGGGGGCCGTGTGTGTGTGTTGGGGGGTGGGGGTGGGGGCCACGTGTGTGTGTGGGGTGGGGACGTGTGTTGGGGAAATTGGGGGGGGGGGGTCAGTTGGTTTGGGGGGACTTTTGGAAAAAAAAAAAAGTGGGGGGGGGTAGAGGCGTCAGTTCTCTGACGCCTCTGCTGAACTGACGCCACTTGTCAGAGGCGTCAGTTGACTGACGCCTTTGACTGCCTTAGTTTGGAAAATATTTTTGAAACTGCTCCGATTAGGTATAATTTTTGTTAAAAGTTGCTACTTTGGTGCTTTTCCTCATGCATATAAGGTTGTGAAATCATTCTCATGGAAAATTATTAGTCATGGTGGTCCATTTTCAAACAAAACTAACATGCCACCGATCCATCAGTAGGTACATCATATAAGTCAAGTCAAACCAAAGTGTTAAATTCATCATCCACAGAAAAAAAGAAAAAGAAAGATCAAACATTATTTTAATCACGGAGTTCAAACTTTATATGATCAATTGACTACAAGAAACAAAGGTGCAAATTGGACGTGATTAAATATTTGTAGGTATACATATGTCATTTTTGGCATGTGGTTAACTAAATAGTTATAAGTGAAAGGAAAACCACACAAATGTATATTTGATTTAATGTTTCTACTTTTCCAGTAGAAATATTTTTTTCTGTCACACTCATATAAAAGCGAGTGGTCCCACTAATATTTTCTATCTCTTCTCTTTTCAATGAGATCCACTCACTTTTATGTGAGTGTGACAAAAAAAAAAAAAAAATCTACAGCAAAAATAGAAATATTAAACCCAATTACATTTAATAGCACTAACATAGCAGTTAGTGGATGTTAGGCCTTATGAAATAAGTTATAGTAGCTACTTTTGAGAAGGTTCTTCTCCAAAAAGGTGTTTATGAAATAAGTCACTTTTCACTTAAAAATCCAATTGAGTACAAGCCTCTGTCAAACATATCAAAATTTTCAAACAGTCTCGTAAGTCTGATTGAACCTTTAAATTGGACTTATGGGCGTGAAAAATGATAGTACCAAACATGTCCAATTTGTTGGAGTCCCTGATTTAATGGGCTTATTTTAAGGAATCACACAATGCACATGATATATTTGAGATCACAAAAAATATAAAGGCATATAGATCCTTGGAATAAAATACACAAAAATGTTCCAGTCTTTTAACCCCTTTAAAGCAATTTTAATTTTTTTTCTCAACCTAACTCTTTTAACCCTTGTTTATTTTTGTTGTTCTTATCAAATTATTTTTTAAAAATAAAAATCATTTTTTATATTCATTAAATAAATTATATTTTTCTTTTATTCAATGTACATTAAGTTGCATAAATACATCTCTCCCACATGAAAGCACACACGGTCCATGCACTTGTCTATCCCATGAACAGTACTTTAACCTAAACTAACATGACAGTACAACTTGCTCAAAAAAATATGAAGCATGCGACAGCTAAGCCAATGACTGAGCAATGAGGCTAATGATTATTGTTACATCATGTTGACAAATTAGCTTGAGCTCCAGAGATACGGATGGAAGAGCAGATCTGAAGAAGAAAAAGAAGACCCGACATTTGTATGCAAGAAGGCAAATTCAAAAGAATAGGAAGGTTACTATGTAAAAATTAACAGACAGTCGTACAATTCCAACGTCGTTTTCTGTCAGCATATCAGTAATTGTGACTTGCAATTTTGAAGTTTGCAGTGCAAGCTTGTAAAACTATTTCATTTCACTCTTCTGTTACTTGTAACCATACACACATTTGATGAAGGTGGAGGCAACATATAAGATTCTACTAATCTACGAATACATAGAACTGTAATTAAAAAAAGAGAAATGATCATAAAAAACCATACAAATAAATGAATAAATTGGAATATTAATACAATGATGAGAGAATAATAGTTTGATGCTCTTCTTTTATTCGTAATGGTGACTTCAAATCCTAACGATTGCAATGGAAACTTGTATAACTTTTTTATTTTACTCTTCTCTTACTTGTAACCACAAAAAAAGATGTACAATTTACCAACTCCAATGATAGTAAAGCTGGAGCCAAATTCTTATCTTCTAATACTCTATGAACTCTGAATACAAAATCTCCCAAATTTCAAGGCAACGCTTATACCTTTCAGATAGAAATATATGACATAAGATGAAACATATCAAATAATCTGAGAGCAGTACTGATATCATAAAAAAAAGACACAGTGAAAGAGACAAGAAAAATAACAGTTCCTCAAATATGAATGCAGTAGTACAATTTTGGAATCATATAGACCATATCCAATGGACAGCCTAACAGTCGGAGATGAAGAAACTATACAAAGCCCCAACACATACCAGAATTATTGTCCATGTAAGACAATCATTTTTCATAAAAAAAAAAAAAAATCTATGAAATGATTCATGACTTCAAAAACTTCAACACCCTGGTTTCTCTGGTTTATCATTCATTCAGGGAAGAAAATAGCATTACCTTCTGGCTGCCCTTGACAACTCCTTCCATGGATTTAATACATTTCATACGACCATCAGGGCTACTAAAGGCCTCTTGAAAGTGCAGAAAAATGAAATAAACAGGGTGTCATCAAAACTGCTGATCCAATCCATGATAGTGACCACGACAACAATAATTGAAAATAATAGTAACACATTGACAATTTTCTAAGAAACAAAAACATCAAAATGACAGGTAACATATAATCTTAATTAGTTGAAAACTATGGTAAAGAGAATAATTGATGAGAAAGAGCAAAAGAATAAAATAAAACTTAGAACAGGACATGATTAAAAGAAAACAAAATGAAGAGACAATACAAATTTGATCATTTTTTTTGGGCAATGTTCTATAAGATTTGAATCAAATGTCCAAGAAAGACTTTACATCAGACTAATAAATGCCCATACAAATAAGGAAAAGGTAAATCATCAAAATGCAATTGCAATCCTCGACAAAGAGTATACAGTTTTGAAATGCATTAGTATCTAAAATGTTAAAGTAGTACTGTTTCAAATGGTGTGACCCTCAAAAAAAAAATTTCCCCTCTCAGATCCTCTTAGATTTTTTTTTCTCCTCTCATATCCTTATGTCAAGGGGGAAGCAGATCTTCTTAGATTTTTTTCCCCTTATTATCCCTCATGAACCCATCTGGATTGTTAATTGGAAAGATGAGAGAAAAGTTAAACATTTCAAATTGATTGGATGAACATGATTTATAGATTATGAGAGATAATGAGAGAATAATGATGAAGAAAACTCGATACCAAGCACATACTTTTAAATGAAAGAAAGAGAAAGGAAGATGAAATATTGGAGGATATGGAGGGAAGTTCAAAATTTGAAATTCAAATTCTGAGCACCAAGCCTAAGACTGAGCCAGAACTATTTATCAACTAACCAGCTTATGAACAGTAAAAAGCATAAAGGAGCTGATATAGGAAAGAACTTATGAACAGTAACTAATCCAAAAGATTTATATGTTATATTGATTAGATGTATTGAGTTCAAACCTTGAATATGTCTTAGGTTTGAAAGTCTAGATGATGCACATCAATTTGGACCAATTATGGAAGGAGAATGGGCTTCAATGTCTAAAAGTACAATTTCACCTATAGCAAGAAGGATACGACTATAATTACCTATTACAGATATGCATGTAGAATTGAAGGAGTGTGAAAGTTAGATAAGAGATATTTTATAACAAAACATCCTCAAGCAGAGACTAGCAGGTTGTTAAAAAATGTCAGTAAAACTTGTGAATGGAAATGAAATAAAAACAAAAAACCATTCAAGCCTTAACCAAAAGGATACATTTAATTTAGAGTAAATACCCTTTTTGGTCCCTGAAATAACACGCGCTACCCATTTTGGTCCCTGAATAAAAAAAATGTCATTTTTAGTCCTTAAACAGTAAAAAAAAGGTCTCTTTTAGTCCTTTTAGTCATTTTTTGTGAGCATTTTAATCCCTCACAAATTCCCAAAAAATCATTTTTAGTCCCTAAAAAGGACCGAAATGACATTTTTTTTACTCAGGGACCAAAATGGGTAGAGCGTGTTTTTCCAGGGACCTAAAAGGGTATTTACTCTTTAATTTAATGAGCAAATAAGTTGAAGGTAGAGACAATTTGGGGTTTACAAAAGATTATGTCAATAGTTATTTAAGGTGTAGGACGCAACGAGAGAAATAAAGTTTGGGGAAGTAATATGCCTATTATAATATTTTCAACAACAGTTGACAGAGAATCCATCTTTTTTCATGCTTATTAGATGGATTTTAATGAGCAAATCACAAATGTGTTTTGGGCTAATCCTCGAATATTAACAGATTATGCTTGTTTCAGTGATGTTTCATTCGATGCTACCTATTGCACAAATCGTCAAAATAGACCCCTTGTTCAGGCTTAAACCATTATTTGTCAGAAGTAATATTTGATGTTGCATTATAGTATGACAAGACAATAAAGTCATTTAAATGGCTTTTTGAAACATTTTTATAGGCTCACAGAAAAGTGACTACATACTATTTTCACTAATCAAGATCAAGTGATGGCTAGAGCACTAGAAGATGTAATGTCTAAGGTTAAACATCGGTTGTGCATCTTCCATTTGCATAGAAATGGTGTAAAACGTTTAGGGAACTCAATGAAAGATTGATCACATTTCATTATTGATCTTAACAAGTGCTTGTACATCTAAGATGAAAAATCAAAGTTTAAGGATGCTCGAGGGAAGTTACTATCGACTTACAACTTGGAAGAAAACTCTTGGTTGTCCTCCATATACAAGATGAAATAAAAAGGGGCGGCATGCTATTTGAAACATGCTTTCGTAATTGATATGTAAAGCATTCAACTAAGTAAAACTATCAATTCATCTTTAAAGGACTACATGACTCCTGAACTTGATATTAATAGATTCTTCAAGCTCTTTGAATTGGCAGTTAATCATAAGCTATATTAATAGATCATTAACCCAAAGTGCATTGATGCTCCAACAAGTTTCTCAAATCTACACTTCGGCTATATTTGATGTCTTCTAATGTGAAATGGATTATAGTTGTCCATGCTGTATAAAAGAAAGAGATGAGATAATTGATGTAAAGAAATATGGAATCAAAATGATTGCTAGACCAAGAGAGTGGAGAGTAACTTATAATACTACTAATGTAATATGTCTCAGGTCTAGGAGGGCGTGTGGATTGGGTTCGGCCTGGTGGACCACAAAGTCATAGGAGACTGGTGGACTCGTGTCTGATCTGGGTTAAAGGAATTGGGGTATGCCTCTGCTACTAGATTAAGATTTTAATACGATGGTTGCCTTGTTCCAAGGGTTGGTATCAGAGATTGCATGCGTTTGAATCTCACTTTCATCAAAAGCAGGTTTGAGAACAAACCTCCATTAAGAGGTAGGTAGGGAATGATAGGTCCTAGGTCTGGGGGTGTAAATCAGGTTTGGCTAGGTGAAACCAAAAGTCGGCGGAGATTGAGGGGTCCATGTCTAATATTGGTTAAAGGAATTCGGGTGCACATCTGCTATTAGCTTAAGCTTTTAATACAATAGTTGGACAAAGAAGCTAAACAACGAAATTCTTGACATTATGTGGAGTCAGAAGACATGTTGTATATGGCAATTATGGTGGAAAAGCAACTCAAGCATAAAGGTGCTTTAAAATTCCATTCTGGATCAAGTTCTTCACAAAAACATATTTGGAAGAAAGGAGAAAGAGTTGTCCAAAAGGAGACCACTAAAGGCAAAGAGGAAGCTTTCTTAAAGGGCAAAGGTAAACTTGATTCCTAAGCTTCTAAAAATAGAGATAAAAAATGTTTCAAGTGTTTGGGTACAAGTCATATAGCTACGCAATGCCCCAACAAGAGAGTCATGATTCTAAAAAAATGATAAACTTGTGATTGAAAGTGAAAGTGATCATGATCCATGCCCTTACTTGAAGAGATGAAAACAGAGAGAGAAAAGAAAAATAATGATGAGGAAAATGAGAGATAAAAACTCATAAAAATGGTTAGTTATGTCATTTGGGTTAACTAATGCACCTTGAACTTTCATGAGATTAATGAACCATGTTTTGCATACTTTCATCGGAAAATTTGTCGTGAATTATTTTGATGATCTTCTTATTTATAGCAAGAATCTGGATGAACATTTGAATCATTTTCATTGTGTGCTTGATGTTTTGAGTAAGGAAAAACTATTTGCAAATCTGAAAGAGTGTGACTTTTGCATGAATAAAATTGTTTTTCTTAGTTAAAGGAATAGAAGTTGATGAGGAAAATGTACAAGCTATAAAAGAATGGCCAACACCTAAAAGCATGACCGAGGTAAGAAGATTTCATGAAATGGCTAGTATTTATAGGCGCTTTGTGAGGATTTTAGCACACTCATATTGCACCACTCACTGAGGTATATTAAAAATCTGTTAATTTTAAATGTTCAACCAATTGTAGTTGCATGAAGTTTGAACAATATGGAATAATATGTTCCAATGCATTGAGCTAGGTATATACACACTTAGAAGTAGATGATCTTTCATGACAATATATCATAACATGGTGGACAACAGAAGTAAGATGTGAAGTTGTTCAAGATATCCAAGATGATGAGATTAAAGTTGGTCCTAAGATGGAAATTAAAGTTCATTGCGTTGTCGGCAATTATGTCCCATGTTTGTGAGATTGGTGTCTAAGACTTCAAAATGTCAAGAGACTTTTGATATTACGAAACAAGTAATCACAAAATTTAACAAGAAAGTTAGTGACATTCTTGCCAAGCATGATTCTTTTGAAGGTGAAACATCCTCCCAAATGCATAGTTAGTGTGTTGTAACTAGTATTTTAAAGAAGAAAGAGGGGCAGAAGCATAAAAGGCGAAGTATGAGTTGGGTTGATAATCAACAAAACAAAAAGATAAAAGTTCAATCCAAATATGCATGAGTTAAGGATGAATCCTTTATCATGTCATTTTCTTCTTATTATGTTTACTCAATTTTAATCATTGTTAATTGTAGGGTGCTAAAGTTCCACAAGGAAAATCCAACTCAGTTCTTAAGAAGCAAAGCAAGAGCAGACAAAATATCAAGTATTCACAAGATATGAAGTAAAGACATAATTTTGGTTCATTCTTTTGTCCTTTTAAGTTTGGTCACATTTGAATCTTTTTTCTTTTATAATCATAGGACTCTCAAGTGACAAAAACTTACTTTTTCCTTGCGATTTATTCACATGTCAAAAACTTAATGGGCCTTAGTTATTTTATGCACTCCCTTTTTCAGGCCAACTTCAATGACAAGTATGATGAATACAGAAAGAAGTGGGGTGGTGGAATTATGGGTTCTAAATCCCAAGCCAGAACTAAGGCCAAGGAGAGGCTCCTCGCCAAGGAAGCAGCTCAGAGAATGTCTTAAGCTTCATGCTTTTTTTGGTTTAGGAAGTCATAGTTAATTTTTCTATATTTTGTTATGATGAGGTTTTCCTTTCTGTTATAATGGCTTGTGAGCAAACTTGAATGATTTTTTTTTATCTGAAATACTTTAGTAGAGATTATGTTTTTGAGCCGGAGCCATCCTATTCCCACATAATATATATCATCAAGATTTTGTTGTCATTCTTACACTCTTGCATCATACGAGAGAGTTTTCATTTTTTGGACCGGTAAGTCTTGGTGGCTGTTTGCCCAAAATAATAGAACTCTGAAGAGTGTTGGGCAGGTGTTACTTGTTTTGTATGAATTTGTATTATGTTTGGTATGATGAAAATTGTCAATAAGAGGAGTTGGAAGGAGATTAGCTTTACATGTATGTTTGGTAAAATTATATTCCGTTGGCATCATGGAACCTAGTGGCTTACACTGAAACGAGAGTTGATTATCCTTTTCTTTTCTTTTTTCCTTCATAATTTCTGAGCTGAGCTCCAATCGAACTTGTTATTATCCACAAGGTACTGAAACGATCAATGAGCAATAGTTCAAATGTCAATCTTTTAAATTAAGATCAATATAGAGATTGGCTGATCATAATTAAAATCATTTAATTTAATTATAATGTATAAAAGTATTCTTATATAAATGAAAAAGGGTAATGAAGATAGTCAAATGAGAGAATAATTGTGTTTATTCAGATGAGAGGATGATTACATTTATCCACAAGAGAGAATCAAATCTATTAATGAGATCTAGATTTGAAATTTGAAAATAATATCCTAACAATTATCTCCTACAATCTTTATATTTAATTAATCTTATAATCATGGGATTCCTAATATTATATTATAACAATATAGGAGATTCTACACTCCCTGTCAAGTTGAACTATAGATATCCTTCATGTTCAACTTGCCAATGAGATATTCGAACTTGTCAGTGGGTAGTCCTTTAGTAAGGATGTCAGCGGTATGCTCTTTAGATGGTATGTGTCGCAGGTCTACAATTCCTTCATCAACCTTCTCTCTTATGAAGTTTATGTCTATCTCGACATGCTTGGTTCTATCATGATGAATCAGATTGTGAGCACAATTGATTGCAGCCATGTTATCACAATAGACCTTGATTGACATATTGATACATTTTCTCAAGTCTTCAAGAACACATTTTACCCATATGCCTTCACAAATTCCCAGTGCTATAGCTTTGTATTTAGCCTCAGCGCTGCTTCTAGCGACTGCATTTTGCTTTTTGTTTCTCCATGTGACCAAGTTACCCCACACGTACGTGCAGTATCTAGAAGTGGATTTTTCGGTCATCTTGATCACCTACCCAATCAGCATATGTAAACAATTCTACATTCTGTTTATCGGTCTTCTTGAACAATAACCCATGTCCAGGAGATCCCTTCATAATCATAGGATTTAGTAGACTTCATTCAGATGATTTTGTTTAGGACCATGGGAGTGATGGCTGACCACACTAACTGCAAAGGCAATGTCCGGTCTAGTATAAGACAGATATATTAGTTTGCCTACCATTTGTTGGTAATTCCCTATGTCCACAGCTTTGCCAAGGTCTGCTTCTTCATCTATTTTATCAACCTGTATTGGTGTGTCACTAGGTCTGCAACCCATAATTCATGTGTCAATCCATATAATGACCTCTTCAACTTGCACACTTGATTAGCCTTTTTCCCTAGGAACCTTAGAAGTAACTTCATATACACCTCTTGCTTAAGTTCTCCGTTGAGGAAGGCATTCTTCACATTGAGTTGGTGAATACCCTAATCTAGGTTGACTGCAATGGACAAGAGAATCTCGATTGTATTTAACTTAGCTACTGGTGCAAATGTTTTAGTCTAATCTTTCCCATATATCTACGTGAAGCCTTTTGCAACTAGTCTTGCTTTGTATTTCTCAAGAGTGTCATCTGCTTTATACTTATGAGTGAATACCTATTTGAATCCTACGAGTTTCTTCCCTTGTGGTAGATACACTACCTCCCATGTCTTATTATGCTTGAGAGCTCCCATCTCCTCTACGATGGCTTGCATCCGTTCAGGTATGGCCATGGCCTCATCAATTGTGTCTATTACCTTGATACTGTCAAAATGAGAGACAAATGCCCTGTATTTAGATGAAAGGACTTTATAGGGAACAAAACCTCTCAATGGGATATTGAGTGCATGATCTGGGCTTCTTTCTTATTGCAATGGGGAGATCAGGATTAGAACTCTATGTTATTACTATTTCTCAACCTGCCTCTAGGCTTGACTCTTAGTAAGTGCTAAAAACATGTGGTTCATTACCTCTTTTGTGTCATCTTTTGTAGGTATTACCGCACTTGTTTGTGTCTCCCCCTGAGGCAGAATTATTAGAAGTATCAGGATTATCAAGGGTATCAGGGTTATCAAAGGTATCAATAGTATTATCAGAGGTATTAGGAGTATCAGGGTATGACTAGGTGTATAAATTGGGAAGGTTTGGAATTCACCGTATCTCCCCTTAAATTACAAAGAGGGGATAGTAGGGGTGTTTTCATGGAAGGTGACATTACAAGTAATGAAGAGGTGTTTGGAGATAGGGTCATAACACTTGTATCCTTTTTGTGAGTTACAGTAGCCTAGGAAGATACATCGTCAAAGGGCTTCGAGATCAAGTTTGTTGGTGTGATGGAGATGGACGTAGGATGTGCATCTAACCACCCTAAGTGGTAGAGTGCTTTCAAGGTATGTGAGGTTATAATATTTGTGTATAAGTTGAAGTGGTGTTTTGTAGGACAATGGTCGACTCGGCATTCTGTTAATGAGAAAGGTGGCGGTAAGGACAACATCATCTCAATGATATTTGGGAACATTGCTTCTAAACATAATAGCTCTAGCAGTTTTGAGAATATGACCATTCTTTCGTTCGGCAATGCCATTTTTACTAGGTATATTTGGACAAACAATGCCATTTTCAATCAGGAAGGTGGATAATTGAAGTATTCATTCTTGTTATCAGTGTATACAGGTGTTAGTTCTTGGTTTATGTTTTGATGATAACAAACTTGGAAAAGATAGATGACTTGATGATTCAAGTCACTCGAGTGTATGCTTCAAGGCACTTAGTGAACAATCATTATTTGAACTAGATCTTGATTCAGAAAGCTGTTATCAAGTGTTCTGAGAGGAACATTCGAGTGCTTAGGTACACTCGAGTGTTGTTTTAACACTTGCAGAAGTTTTGGTTGACACTTGCTTCATTTGTGAAAGTATTGTGTTCAACACTCGAGCACTCAAGTGAGTGCTGGTTCAACACTCGATAAGATTTTTCCTGACACTCACTTCATTTCTAGAAGTGTTGTGTTGGACACTTGAGTGCTTAAATGAACACTCGAGTGCTGGCCAACACTAATAGGAAGTTTTTCCTGACACTCGCTTAATTTATGAAAGTGTTATGTTTAACACTCGAGTGCACAAATGGACACTTGAGTGCTGGTTAACATTTGTAGGAATAATGCTTGACACTCGCTTCAACTCTGGAAATATTGATCGACACTCGAGTATGAACACCAACACTCGAGTGTAAGATAAACACTTACAACTTCAGTATATGACACTCACTGATGATTCAAAAATGCTCCTCTTTTGTGAGGTGCACTCGAAGTGTCACTCTTTGACACTTAAGTGTGACTCTGTGACACTCGAGTGTTTGGTAGAAATTGAAAACCTTTGAATGATACTCTATTCTCAACAATCTTCTACCAAACACTGAATTTATTAGTACTCGAGTGTGACAAATTGCACACTCGAGTATATCCAGAATGACACTTGAGTGTCTGTTCTTCTCCACTGAACTTTCGTCTTCGAGATTCCAAAATTATTGATTAACTTTTTTTCACATAAGATTAATACTCATACTACTTCTCAATGCTACTAAACATATTTGGTTTTGAGTTTCAGATGATTTGAATCATGGATTATGTAATACTCGGATAATTATTTATCTGGAATATTATATACTAATAAATAATACCTATTAGAAATAGGTGAATATGTGGTGTCAAATTTGTAGGGAAAAATCTCTT
Source organism: Acacia pycnantha (assembly GCA_025563575.1). Lineage (NCBI taxonomy): Eukaryota > Viridiplantae > Streptophyta > Magnoliopsida > Fabales > Fabaceae > Acacia > Acacia pycnantha. The sequence continues at coordinate 32,904 of JAMWYP010000005.1, read as the reverse complement.
GAAAATTGGAGTGCCAAAATTACGAAAATGCCCTTGTAGGACATAAATAACTTAGGAAAATTGTGAAAAAATCCTGAAAGAAGGTAAAATAATTATTAAAATTGAGAGAATATATTGTCTCTAATTTTGGTAATTTAATAAATTATCAACTATTAATAAGGAATTAATTAAGTAATTATTGGCTAATTACTTAAGCTTAAACAAAGGAAAATTCAAAGATAATTGTGTAAAACCCTATAATTAGTGAATTGTGGCTAAAAATTAGCATAAATATATTTTCTAATTAATTGGAAAATATTGAGAAAAATAAATGAGATTAAGTAATTTTGAGCTTAAATACAAGTATGGACCAATAAGAAAATTTTGTGAACAATTATGTAAAAATAATTATTAAATTATATAATAATTAATTAAAAAATAAAATAAAAATATATATATAAATGGTGTGTGAGGGCCGACATCTTTAAGGGAAAAAGAAGAAAAAAGAAAAAAAAAAATAAAAAGGAAATGATGAAGGAGTGTTGAATTAAAACACTTAATTTTAAATTAATTAAATAGAATAGTAAAAAAGTAAATAAACACCGATAGGAATTGGATCCTATCTAAAGAACCATGAACAATATTTCTAAAGTCAAAATATAATATTGATGAGTGGATTTTTATCTTGAATTAAGCTGTACCTGGAGTCGTTTCCGAGATCGGTAGAAGAAGTTAGTAATAAGACGAAATAGGGGAAATCTGAGAAATAGGCCGATAGTCATAAAATTAGGATTTGAATAAAATAAATTATAACTCAAAATTTGGAGATGAGTTTATGATTTTCTGGACATATTTGGAATCAGTGAATTTTTGTCCAGAAGTTGATGATTCCGGAAGTTTGTTCTGTAACCGAGCACGTTTTTTGAGAAACGTTGGAACCCTGTATGGAGTCAAAAATTTAGTTAACTCAGACATTTCTAATGAGTAAGAAAATGTCTTCAAAGTTACTATTCCGGATTTTTGAGATTTTACAAGATTACGCGATTCGGACACCGATCAGAGACTTTATCGGTATAAGACTTCTAGAGCAAGGGAGTGACATCACCACCATGACATCATTTTTTTGTGCCACCTAAGGGATTGAGGTCATCATGGTGAGGTGTAAGGCCAGGATTTTGCCAACTCAAAGAAGTACGATCTTACGGTCCAGAATTCGTCTGATAAAGCATGAATAGTACCCAGAATTTTCCTATAAATAGGCCTCCACCCTCTTTGAAAAATTCACACCAAATCCTCTTGTGGATTTTGAAATTAGAGAGAGGTTTTAGAGAGAGAAGCTCTGGAGGAAAAATCAGCAAAACTCTGGGTAGGTTTTTCGGTACTCAAGCTTCCGTAGTTCTTTCGGTAGTTAGAGTAGAAATGCTAGAATAGTCTTTAATCTTCCAAGTATGATTAGATATCATATGATAAGGGTATTTTAGTCATTATTTCGAAAATCATGATGGGGTTGGAGTTATGGCAAAATTTTGGAAGATTAGAGTTAAAATAGCGAAGCTCTGGCGAAATTCCGCCGATTAGGGGCATCAGGGGCAAAATTGTAATTTTTACCTAAAATGCCTGTTATGATGTAAATCATTAATTAATATGATTTACATTTCGAAAATTATGTTAGAAGAGGAGTTATGTTGAAATTTTGGAAGATTAGGGTCAAAGTAACGAAGTGCTGGCGAAATTCTGCCAATTAGGGGGTCAGGGGTAAAATAGTCATTTTGACTAAAAATGTCCGTCGTAATGATAGATCCTTAACAAGTACGTTGTTATATTGATAGGATATCCCTGAATACGTTTTGACCTGACCTACTGCCGAACCGCTGTCTGACGTCTTTGGTTTCGTTTTCCGTCGGCACGGTTTTCCGTAAAACGTGCTAGAATAACATCAACGAAGGTACGTTCGCGTACTGTAACATTAATCTGATGTTTATTGTATGCGTATATGTACTATGTGTAATGTATGCCTATTGTGGTAGCTGATAGCTCTGTGATATGTTTATGTACTGTTATTATGCTTGCTGGGTATTAGGATACGTTTGCTAGGTGTGAAACGATTGCTAGGTGTGAAACGGCTGCTAGGTGTGACACGATAGCTAGGTGTGACACATGTACTAGGGGTTATGTGTTGTTGGGATATGCTTGGTTGCTGTATGATTATCTGTAATGCATATGTTGTGTATGTAAATATGAGGTTAACCGTTACCTGAGGTCCGGTGCACTGGATCTCAGCCCTTAACATAGCGTCAGGTTCCGGAGGACCGAGGACCGAGGACCGAGGACCGAGGAGAGAGACAAACAGCCAGCGTAGAAGTCCCGGCGGAAGCTTTCCTTTTGTTGTTTCGGCGGAAGCTTTCCTTTTGCTATTGTATATCACTCTTGAAATACTCGGTTACTGTACCGCTGTTGTAATCAGCCAGACTTACGGCGTCTTATATATACATACCAGTTACTCAATTGCTCCGTTGCTCTACTTTGATGATTTTGAAATGATGTTTGACGGAAAAAAATTATACTGCTTGTGAAAATGGGATGTTACAGATTATGTCTAAAAATACAAAAGCAAGTTTCTGCGTCAGAGCATTAAATGCGATAATAGAAAACAAAGCACACGGAAGCGATCTCAAAGCAGGTCAATGAATATCATTTGAAGCGTCAATTGTGGAGAAGTGAAAACAACCTAACCTTAAGAAATCCTAGAGTAGACCAAAGGGATGTCGTGTGGAGATACATTTGCAACGAAGTGAAAACGACCGAACCTCAAATTGTTCCAACGACTCCAATTTGTGTTTAACGGAAAGCTTCATTAATCTAATGGATAATTTGAACACTCCCAACAGAAAGCTTGAACCTTCACAATGGTCATTAATGGTGTTCAATTATAAATACGTGAGTATTCAAGACGAAGCAACCAACCAAGCACACGATAAATTACTGCTCATTTATTGCACATACTCTTGTGTTATAATATCTTTTGATATTTGTTCATCAGTGTTATATATATACTTTGTGAGAAAGTTATTCAAAAACAATTTGGTTTCTGTAAAATCTCAATGGTAATGGGACCTTAAGTATGGTTGTTAGATTACAACTTATTAGGGGGAGTGAGTCCTGGTGAGAATTACTCTGTATTGTGGTACCAACAACCCGTGTAATCTCGGAACGATTGTGAAAATCTCAGAGACACTCTGGGGACTGGACATAGGTCTATAAATTGGGATTGAATCAGTACATACTAATGTACACACTTCAGTAACTTTTATTTTTTTATCCTAAATAATCACATTATATATATAATTTTTTTTTTCAGTCATTTTCTATATCAACTATCTTTTTAAAAACTATGCCAAACATGTGCCCATCAAGGAAGAAAATCACTTCTTCCACCACTATCCCAAACACAAATCACATCAGGAAAAGTCTAGCAGAAAAAAAGTCCATCAGGAAAAATCCATCAGAAACAAAAGCTACTTCTACCACTGCTATCCCAAACGGGCCCTTAGCAGAATTCCAAACAAGATCTTCCCCTGTTCTATTGTGTAAAATCAGAATTAGAACATTTTGTTGTATAAGAGAAAGGAATATAGAAAATCTTGGGCTTAACACAATGTTTGGTTTTTATAGTTTATGCTCATTTTGGTTTTAGTCTTAGTACATAGTTTAAAACTACAAAAAAGCAATGGCGAAGCCATATATGGAAAGGGAAGCAAAAACAGAGCAGACTAAATGCTCCATTTGTTCAGGTTAATCAGCTCATTACAATGTAAACAAGGTTCAGTAAAACCAAAAAAAATTGCACATCAAAGGTATGAAATTTCTAATAGATATACTATTCAACTTCTTATAGTTTATAACTATTCTACTTTTTCCTCTTCTTTCTTCACTAAGTTTCCTAACAATCATTGCTGGTGAAGAATATTCTGATCTACTTTCTCTTATTAGATTATATTTTTTTTTTCATTTCATTTATATGCATTACAAATTCTTCTTTATTCTCAGCTGTTGATAATTGAATATTTTATACACTTCTTTTTATCTCTTGATTAATAATTTAGGACTCTTTAGTTAATAAATAATGGCTTTTATGTTCATTTGGGCTTTGGGCCTTAGATTGTATTTTAGCCATTTTTAATAATAAAATTCCAGTTTTATATTGCTTCACTATTTTTACCATAACTCTTGAACCAGACATTGTATTTGCCTCATTTTTGTCTCATATTTCATATGATTCAGAGAGCTACAATTGTTATGAAGACATAAAGAGCAAATTCGGACAAGAGGGCAGTCGATTTTGGAGCCGAAGTCAGATGAACAATTCTGGATTTTATTTGGACTCGAATTTTGTAATTAAAGTCCACTTTCATTTTATTTCTGTTTTGGGCTAAAACCATTAGAGCCCATTTCGTTTTTAGGTTTATTTTAAGTAAGGCAGCAGCCACAAACAGATTATTCATTCATGTTTTTATATTCTGGTGGATCAAAATAGAAGTTTTGGAATTCTCTCAACTGTTCTTCATGTGTTCTTCGCGTTCTTCGTGTTCTTCGTCTGTTCTTCGTTTTTCCCAGCCATGATCGGCTAAACTCTTGTGATTAACCCAACGTTGAGGATTCCATGATTCGTCCAGAGAGCTTGTGCTTAATCGGTAACTTACTCAATTCTGTTTTCATCTTATCGGATTCGATATCTGGAAATAGTTCGAATATTAGATTTAATATTCGGTTTGGTTCATCCCAAGGACTGAGTTCGGACTAGGTTACGGTGTTGCTGTGCGATTGCACAGTGAGACGCCACTGTTCGGACATATTCTAGGCAATTGTCTAGGCGAGGGATTCTCTGGATGAATGCAGAGATTTCGGTTCATCCAGAACCAAACGTGAGTTAGTTATATTTCGTTCAATGATGGAAGTTTCTGGAATCTGAACGTTGGGTTGATCATTTGTCATTCTGTTTTTGCATATTTCATTCTGTTTATTTCATTCTGTTTATGTTATTTCGTTTTGTTTTAATCTGTTAAACCAAACCCCCCATTTTACTGTTCTGTTTGACTATTGTTGTTAATTAAACCCGCTGCAAGTTCGTTGGGAAACGACCCAGGTTCCCTATTTCTGCAAATCAACTTCGAACTTGGTTATTTTGGGAGACACGGCAAATCTCTTTCCAGCTGTCCAAGGATCAGGTTTACAATTTATTTCTTTACTATAATCTTTTAATTCTATTTTTTTTCCATTGGTTTAGATTTTTCCCAATGTATTAATGGATTTTCACTAAAATTTTCTAATATTTTTTGTTCTATAGATTTTTCTTCTCTTGTAGCTAACATATGTTCTATTTTTACTGGTTCATTATTTTGTAAGAATTGCACTTCTTCTTTATGTTTTTTCTTTTGAAAATTTTCATCTTTCCTTTTATAAGGGCTTGTTATTCTTACTCCTATACCTTGATGTTTACAAGGTGTTGTTAATACTAAAGCTTTTTCTATAACAGTAAAAGGATAATATTTTTCTAAAAAGTCTAATCCTAAGATTATATCACATTGAGGTTCATTATTTTGTTTAATTCTTGGATTTTTAACTCATAACTTCCTATCTGTACCATTACATTCTTTGCTTCTAATTCTATCATATGTATTTCTCTTCCTGCTAATTCCATTCTTATGATTCTATTTTTTCTTTTCCACATTTCTGGTGGTAAAACATTATATTTTGCTACCGTTAAATTTGCTCCTATATCTACTAAAGCATGATACTTTCTAGCTCTATATTTTTCATAATTAAATTTTATCAATACATAATATAATGGTCTTTCACTCATACTCTTGATAATATTTCTAGTTTCTTTTTAAGGTTGCTTCTACACATTTCTCTTTCATGAATCATTCTTCTAATATTATCTATAATTGGGTGATGAAGTCCTGGGTATCTAATATATAAATCTGGATATCCCATTCTTTTGATTAAACTTCTTTGTTCTTTATTTGATCTAATTACTTTTTTAATTATAATTCTCATTTATGTTATACCCGTATCTAAAACTTTAGTTATATCATTGTTACATTTATAATATGTTTTCCATACTATTCTTTGACTTCTTGGTCTTCCAACTATTCTTCTTTCTTGTATGATACTTTGATTTTTTGCCATATCCTGTTGAATAAATTTCTTATTATACTCTAGATAATAATTCCAAGTGTTTTTTAATTATATCTTTTGCATAAATTCTTCGACTTAAGAGTTCATAAGCTTCTTCTATTTCTTCTCTTGCTTGGTTTTCTATTATTGGATTATAAGGTTCTTGTGCTTCCATGTATCTATTATGTGCTTCTAATACTCTTTTTTATTATATTCTATCTACATCTCTAATTAATTTAATCATTTTCCTAAACAAGCTTATATCTACTTATTGTACTCTTGTTTTATAGTTTCTCCCAATATATGTAATCCTTGGATTTTGATTCATACTCTAGATAGTAATTCCAATTTTTCTTTCAAGTGGTATTTTACAGATTTGCATTCATTTAGTCTCGTTCTAATATGATCAGTATAAACTTGGTGACGAATAAGATTTTCAGGTGTTAGTACTCTTTTATACTTTTTGATTCTTTCTTTTAATTTATTTATTAATATCTTCATTAAAGTTATATCTGCATCTTGTACTAATGTGGTTTCATCTATTTCCAATGTTTGATCAAATCTTTTATATATAAATACCATTTTATTTCTATTTTCATCCCATTCAATACTTATGTCTTCATAAATCATGATAATTTTGGTATTATAATTGTTTGATGATTTAAGTTTATCATTATTCTTGTATCTTGGATTCTATATGGTTTTACTAATTCCAGAAAATCTTTTCCTAATATTATCTTATAATTAAATCCTTAATTTTCTTTTACTAATAGGTTTAAATTGATTGTATCTCTATTATTAAATCTTAATACTTCATTAGATTTTGTTTGATTTCCTTCTAATATTAGATTATCTTCTGTAAATCCAATGTCTATTTCACTTTTTTCTAAATGTTCATCAATTTTCGTTATAACTTCTTTCCATGACATATCATATTTTACTTCTAATTTTATATAATTTTCATTTTGAGGTCTAATTTCTCTTAAACTTGAGCTTATTGGTCTTTATGCTAATAAATTTCTTCTATTAAAATCATCCATAATTTCCTGTGATGAATCTATCGTTCTAAGACTTAATGTTCTGTTGATACTTCTATTAGGTGACGGTCTATTATATATATTTATATTGGATTCTCTGATGTATTTATTTTAAGATCTCTGTCCTAATATATTATTAGTAATAATCCTTCTAGGAGTTTGTACATAATAATCTCTAGTATTATCTAATTCTAATTTTAACATTTCTAGTATAATAATTCTTTTTGGATCAATTCTAATCTAATTTCTCTTATTACAGGCATAAAATATTTATCTATTGTTATCCTATCTTTATCTTTATTATATATTTTATGTTTATTTGAAAATACTAATCCTATCATTGTTGTTATACTTATGCTTCTAGATCCTGGTTGTAATCTTACATTATGTAAATTATGGTATACTAAGATTGATTTATCCATGTTTTATTTTGCTTTGCTAATTGCAAAATTCGTATTTAAGGTAAATTTTAATTTTTGATATATTAAATTTCCTGCTATCATTCCTAAAATACTATCTTCTACATTACTAATTATTCTTCCATCTGTTATTAATAATTCTAATGGCGAATCTATTCCACTTTGAAAATAAGCTTTTACCATGAATTGTACTCCTGCTATATATATTTTTGATATTTCATCTTTAAAAGGTATTTTTGATATTTCATGTTCTATTAAAGCTTTGTTATTAAAGGTATTCTTAATACTCCTTCTATTAAAGTTGATTCTATTGGAAATTTCTTTTCTAATACTACACATTGAGATTTTTCTTATTTCTTATTTTTTTAAATATTTTGCTTACTTTGTCTAGAAATTTTTCATTTTTTATATTATTAACTATCATATCTAGATCTTTTTCTTTTTATTTTATCATATTGTTCTTTATTAAATGTTATTCTTCTTTCTATTGAACTTTCTTCAATATTTATATATGTTAGTTATGCTTAGTTTTGATGATGACAAATATACTTATCATCAATATTAAGAGGAGAAAGTTTCCATACTTCATTTATCTTCTACTTTGATTTAATATAGATGTGAAGTTTATTTATGAAAAAGGATTTAGAAGAAGATCAACAAAGAAATATCTAATTAAAGGAAGTATGAAGTTCAAATGATGGAGAATGATGAAGAGAAGAAGAAGAAAGAAGGAAGAACTTGTAGAATGAATTGAGAAAATCATTATTCAGGCCTTTAGATTGATTCTTAAAGTCTCCACGATGATATGGAAGTTGGAATGACTCAATTTGGAGTTAAAACGAGCAAAAACGACGTTCTGGACTGACCATTCTCGAGAATGACCTTCAATTCTCGAGAATTCACTTTGCTACAGTGATTTTCGCTAAAATCTCTTCAATTCTCGAGAATCATCAGTAATTCTCGAGAATCATGCATCTCTGTTCAGCTCTGTTTTCACGTTCAGCACGGGTGACCTCTGGTAATTCGACGATATCTCCCAAACCAGAGATCGGATTGAGGTGAAACCAATTTTGTTGGAAACTAGACTTCCAATGCGTCATTTAGACATAAAATACAAGTCCAAAGGAGGTCATATGAGAGAGCTATGAATTTTGGAAGATTAAAGTGAAATCAACGTCACAGTCCAGACCCACCTTCAGTATTTTGAGTATATCTCGCGAAATACAAATCCAATTGAGCTGAAATCGGTGGCATATGAAATTAGACATCAAGAGCGTTCCATGGATATATAATTTGAAAACGTCGGAGTTCGGACCAGGGAGATATGTCCCTCGAAAATTGATAGTCTGTTCAAAGATGCTGCAGAAACGTTGGTTGATGATAACGGACGAACTACAATGAGTTTGGAGCTGATTGTTCTTGCATTGGAAAGAAGGCTTTAAAGAGTTTAAGTATTTGAATCAGAATCAACTTGTTTGCATCTCCATAAGAAATTGATTCTTGAGTATATGACAATGATTCTCGAGAATGAGAAATTGATTCTCGAGAATAGGCGCAATGCTCGGGCACAGGTAAGAAGCTCTCGAGAATGTCTAAGAAAAGATAATAGATTAAACTTGCCTTATATGATTCTCGAGAATGAGTCATGGATTCCCGAGAATATCAAGTACAGGAAAACAATGTTCAAATATTCTCACAATACATGATTCTCAAGAATGCTTAAATAATTCCCAAGAACAACATCAATTCTCAAGAATAGAGTTTCAGTTCTCGAGAATGCCAAGTAAGGAAGAAAGTTGATCGAAAGACTTCTCGTTTCATGGTTCTCGAGTATACCTAAGGAACTCTCAAGAATGTAAGAAGTTCTCGAGAATGCAGTATCAATTCTCGAGAATGCCATACTTCTACGGAAAAATAATCAACGCTTGATTCTCGAGTGTAATGAAATGATTCTCGAGAATATCTTCATATGATCACTTACGGGTATATAATTCTCGAGAATAATAAAATATTCCGAGAACCTCTTCAGGTTTGTTTCTCGAAACATCTTGATTTAAAACATAATTCTCGAGAACTCCTAAGCAATTCTCGAGAATATCGATTCTGGAAAATTTACGAAGAACTTAGAAAAACGTAAATCCTTTATGAAAATTTATGGGTTGTGCTCCATTGCTTATTAATCACATCTGAACTCATTTATATCATAATCTAATCATTTCTTGGTTGAGTTTCGAAGTGATTAACCAGGTAATATTTGAATTCACACGAAGGGCAATCCGACGTGGCAGAAGCATTTAATACAACTCGAAAAGCGAGCAACAATCGGAACTAAAGTTCGCGACGAAATCATTCCTTCGAGGCATACTTAATCCGGCTATCACTCTGAGTCATTCTATGCACAAGTACAGACGACGACGTGTGCACTTACTGAAGCAACGGTCGACTACTCACAACGGATTATATATGTGCCTAACGGAAAAACAAAGAGACTCAACGGCTAGTTTACAAAGCTTCTCAACGGTCATTAGTGTCGATCAACTATAAAAGAAGAAGGATTCAAACTGGACAGACATGAGCTTGCACTGTCGAAATGCTGATATTCTGAATCCAACACTTATCTCATATACTCTCTGTTTCACAATGCTTATATAGTTTTCAGTAGAGAGTGTGATGATCGTTTTATGCACTTCAGTGATTATACAATCACTTCTGTGAGAGAAGATTTATCTGTAAACATTTTATTTGAAAGTTACTCAAGATTGGGTGATCTTGAGTGGGAAACACATTGCATTGATTATAACTTGTAAGGGGGAGTGGAGTCTGAGAGTGAGTAGACCATCCTTCGTTTACAGAGTGTGTAATCAAGCGGGTGTATCAATTACAACTTGTAAGGAGGAGTGGAGTCTGAGAGTGAGAGGACCATCCTTCGTTTACAGAGTGTGTAATTGTTCTTGAAAGATAGTGGAATCCCAGGTGTTTTGGGGACTGGACGTAGGTCAGCGATTTTGGGCCGAACCAGTATAAATCACATTATTTGAATATCTAACTGTCGATTTAGAAATTTCGAAAAGATTTTCAAAGGACCTAAAGTTTTATCCAACACCCAATTCACCCCCCCTCTTGGGTGATTGCCAGGTCTTTCATTTTATATATTCTTCATATTCTTGAAATTCTTGATTATTAATAATTTCATTATCTTCCATTTCTTCTACATTCATCATATTTATATAGTTTTTATTTTGATCTATATATTCTTTTTCTATATCTTCTTCATTTTCTGAACTTTTTGATTCTTCTTCCACTTCTTCTTCTGATTCCTCAATTTCATATTCATATGTTAATTTGTATATTTCTAATCCATTTTCTATAGGTTCATCAAATTCTAATAAATCTATATCTAAGGGTTCTAATTCTAATTCTTCTGCTCTTTCTAAGATATTCATTTTCTTTTTTGATTTTGGTTTATTACAATTTGTAACTATATGTTATAAATCTCCGCAATTATAACATCTACATTTATATGGTTTCTTATTATTTTTATTATTTCTTCTTCTTTTAAAATATTTATTTGGTTTAAACTTACTTTTATTTCTAGTATTATATTTTCTAAAAAATTTCTTTTTTGGATATTTCTTAAATTTATATATTTTCCTTTTCTTCCTTCTCTTTGATAACCATGTATCTTGTTTACATTCCCATTTATGTGGTTTTTCTAATTCTAAGAAATTTACCATTAATTTATTTAATTTGTAATATTTAATATTTCTCCATGCTTCCTTATATCTTTCTGATAAGTATTTTATTAAATATTCTTCTCTTCTTCCCATTGTATCTATTATTCTTACAAAACTTGGATCATCTGCACTTTCCATTGCTTGTGTATATTCCTCTACTAAATTTTCTGAAATAAATCTAGGTAATTTTCTATAAAACATATCTAAATAATTTTTTTTTTTCAAGTTCTACCATTTTTGCTTCATAATAATATTTTTTATATTCACAAACATATTGATTTATATGTGTAGGATCTAAACTACAAATTTCCATTTCATGTAAATATCATATAGCTCTTAGAATTTGTGTATATACATTTACTACATTTGTTCCTACGAATTCATTTTTTTTAATACATTTTCATATTTTGCTAATATTGCTGCATATAAAATTTCTCTTCTTTCATAGGCCATTTCTTCTAATCTTCTAAATTCCATTCTAAAATCTAGTGTTCTTCCTTCCCACCAATGGAGTACATTTCCTATAAAACTTGCTTCTATTATCATATTTATAGCTTCTGGTTCTATTCTTCTATTTATAAGTGCTATTAATTGAGCTTTTTTCCATTCTTCTATCCTTTTTTCATTATTTAAATTACAGTCTAAATCTAACCATATTCTAGAATTTGGAATTTTCCTAGTTTCATATTGTTTTAATGGATTTGGTATAAATTCTTTTCCATATGTTTTAGGTTTTTTTATAACTAATATAAAAAACTGCTTTTGAAATATTATTTAAATCTTCTCTTACTAAATTTCTGTGTCTTCTTATTTCTTGTTCTCTTGCTCTTCTCTGAATTTCTGGTGGATCTAAATGATTTCTAGATGATGTTTGTTCTTGTTCTTGTTGTCTTTCTTGTTCTACTCCTGATTGAGCTGATTGCATATTAATTTAATTTTCATCTATTATTCTTAAATTTTGTAATTCTTGTGTTATTACTTCTAAATTTGTTTCATCTTGACTCATGAATTTTTCTATCTCATCTTCCGAATCTGATTCATTTATACTTTTCATCATATTTAATTTTCTAGTTTCAGCATTATTAAATATAGTTAATAATTCTCCTAGTTTATCTCCTATTTCTACATTTTTTAATACATAATTATTTTTATATTCCACTTTATATTCATTTTGTTCTTTTTCTTTTCCTTTATTCTTATAAAACTTCTCTAATTTTCTTAATCCATCTTTAATATCTATTGTATTTTTATCCATTGTTTCATAAGTTGTCCATAAATTATTATTAATTACACTTTGACCTTTTTTTAATTTCTTATGCTATTATTCTAGTTTGTTCTACATTCACATTTAAATTTTGGTTTGCTATATTAAGAATAGTAATATCTGAATTTCCTAATCATATAAAGATCTCATCATGTTTATTTGTGGATTATTATTTATTGGTTCTATTTTCTCGTATATTCCTAAAGCCTTTTTTATCCCTTTAATATCATTTTTACTCCTTTTAAATCTTTTGTATTTTGTTTTATTTCTGTTTTTATTTCATAAATCTTTTGTTCTAATGGTTTTGCTAATTCTCTTAGTCTATCCTTTTGATTTTTAATATCTTCTTTTTCTAAAATTTCTCTAGTTTCTTCCGGTAATTGTTTTATTATTTCATCTAAATTAAATATTTGTAATAAAGCTTCTATATTTAAATTTATATAACTTCCTATTTGTTTCATTAAATACATATTATTCCAATTCATCTGATTACATGTATGTTCTCCTTGTCCTCCTAATATAAAAGGTGTAAAATTACAAATTACAAATTTCTTTTTCTTTTTCTTGTAATAAATAAGAACTATTAGGTAACTTCTCGTATTCTATTTCATACATTCTAGGTTCTAACTTTTTAATTATATTCATATTGCAACTATGTATTTCAACTATATTACAACTATAGCTTGTACAAATATTAAAACAAACAATAAGATTTCTCTTTCTCGTGAAGTAGATCAATTATTACTGCAACTTCAGAGAATACTTGAGAAAATCTTCAAACAACAATATATAAAATGCACTAAAATAAACAAGATAAGGTAAACTTTAACAATATCAAGTGTAAAGGGATCAAACTTCGGTTTCATGTTATCATTAATCCACAGCTCTGATACCCCACACACACACACACACACATATACACACACATAAACATATGTATGTATGTATATCTATATATCTATATACATATATACGTATACATATGTATACATATATATATATATATATATCTATATGTATATGTGCACACACACACACACACGTATACATATACATTGTATATATAGATATACATATACATATGTATATGTGTGTGTATGTATTCTACTATTGCTTTGCCTGTTTGATTTTACTATATAATTGAACATGAGCTAACACATCAAGTACAATTTGGGATGTATCAAGAAATTCCTAGCTTGGTGGCTAGGTGTTGGGATCCATACATGTAGCATAAGGAATTCATCCATTAAATTTTTATGAATCCTATTAAGAGGGTCTATCAACAACATTTAAATTAGGTTAGTTAAGAAAAAACGTACCTATTCGAACTGGTATGCGTGCCTTGAGAACTCGTGCGCTAACACCTTCTTGCTCGATCAATCTCTAGGAACCAACTCTACGAATCCACTCCCTCTACCGGTATCCACACCGAACAGCTCTCCAACACGTACGACAGCGTGCTAGCGCCTTCTTACTTTGTGTCTCACATTTTTCTCTCTAGGATTTCTTTCGCGACTTGTTGGTTCTTTCTCTTAATATGACTAGATCAATATCTTTTATAGAGTTTCTAAAACCTTAATTGGGCCGTATTAAAATATTCAAGACTAATATCAATTAACCTTGAATTCGAATTTGGATATTAATTAAATTTTTCCAATAGATCTAATCAAATATATTCAATTAATCCAAATTAAAAGCATGCTGATTTAATTTATCTTTATAAATTAAATCTGAGATATAATATCTGTCTATTTAATTAAATATGAGATACTATATCTCAATTCAAATTAAATTAGATATATGATATCTCTATTCAAAAATTAAATCTAAGATATGATATCTGTCTATTTAATTAATTATGAGATACTATATCTCAATTCAAATTAAATCAGATATATGATATCTCTATTTATTTTGGTTATTTAATTTATCAAATAAATTAAATACAAAACAGATACTATATAATAATATCATTATCTAAATAATATTATTATTTAATTTCAAAATATTATATATATATATCCTAGATTAAATGCTGTATTCATTAGATCTTAGATATATCTAAGATTCAACGAATCTGGACACTATTGCTCATGTTGGGCTATTCTTGTGTGCGACCCTGCAGGCCCACATGAGATTGGCAACGGGCCAATACTATACCATCCCACAAGTCACAAGTGACCTTTAGCAAGACATTGTGACTACCCAATTCATATGGAGATCAATGATATGATACAACCTATCGTACAATGAAAGAAATTTGTTGTTGCTCTCAAAATAACCAGATTCAATAAATGATTTGCAGTAATAGGGAAGCTGGATCATTTTCCCAGTGAATTTGCAGTGGGTTTCATTGGAATAATAGTGAAACACAAACAGTAAAAATGAGGTTTTTTTTGGTTCAAACAGATTAAAAACAAAATAATAGAAACAAAACGAAATGAAACACAGATTAAACAGATAAACAAAAGATCAACCCAGGATTTTGAATTCCACCACTTTCCTTCCTCGGACGAAAACAAATTTTGAAACGAACTTGCGATTGATTCTTGATGTAACATAAAGAGGACAGAAAAATGAAACAACAAGGAAAGGCACGAGTCAATTTTGAAACAGAAAGAATGTTAAAGGCAAAATCTGGTACGTAGAAGACATTATGTAAGACAAGTGAATTGGAAAGACAGATGGTACCAGAAATTTTGCTCACAACAGAACTTTGATTAGGGAGTTTTATTGGTACAGGATCAATGGTGGAATAAACAGAAAAATAATCAAGAGAGTGACAGACATGATCAGTAGCACCAGTATCTAAAATCCAGGATGATTTTGGAGGAAAACAACCAATAGGAAACAAACTACCGGATTACGATGGGAAGAAGAAACAGAGTGAAGATTGTTGACGAGAAGACACTGGATTAGCGAAGAATTTTGCTGCAAATGGACAAGAGCAAGTAATTTCGATATTGATCCTGTCTCGAACCGAGGAGTGGGCATTGATTTAAGATCGAAGATGCAGGGGAACCAGAAGGAGGTGTATGCTTTATCACAGAATTAATGACATGGTCCTTCGTTTGAGAAGCATTAGCAGATGATGAGCTTTGATTTCTGAATTTGAATCCAGGCGGAAATCCATGCTTACGGTAGCATGTATCAACAGTGTGTCTAGGCCGGTTGCAATAGGTGCAAAACTTGGTGTTGTTGGATCCAGCCGAACCAGAGTTCTTGGAATGAGAACCAGAAGAGGGAAAATTCGATGTAGGACGCTGTGGCCCTTGGTTGAACAGGATAACAGGTTCGGTAACACCAATAGGTGACTGCATTTCATGTTCTTGTTGAACAAGCAAAGAAAAAACCTTATGGACAGAAGGCAATGGTTCTAACAGCATTATTTGGGACTTAACAGAGGCAAACCGATCATTCAAACCTTTTAAAAATCTGAGTGTATAATCATTCTCAAGATATGTAGCACATGGACATATGAAATTGCAAGAACAACGAGTAATAGGATGCAAAATCATATACTCATCCCAAGAAATTTTCAGCTTAGTGTAATACTCACTAACCGATAGAGAACCTTGCCTGAAAGCATAGATTTCATCCTGAAGCTCAGCTACCCGAAAAACGTCACTCTGTGCAAATCGAGCCTTCAGATCATTCCAGATATCATAGGCCCGATCAAGCCACAAAATACTCTGAGTGATTGTTGGTGAAAGTGACCTGGTGATCCACGTGCATACCATGGTGTTGCATCTCAACTAGGTAGAGTAGTTTGAATCTGAAACAACCGGCATCGAGGATAGTACCGTCGACGAAACCCGACTTATTCTTCGATTGGAGTGCTACTTTCATAGCATGAGACCATGTGTGATAGTTCGATCCAGTCAAGACGGAGGTGACCAAGACGAGACCTGGATTCTCGATCGGATGAAGGAAATACAGACTAGAGACGTTGAGGACTGAATCGACTGTGGCTCCGGCAGTGGCTCCGGTGGCGGTGGAGGATGAATCGGCCATGGCAATGAATTAAGAAATGTAACATGGATTTGGCTAAGTCTGGGATGGAGCGGAAGCTGCAGTTGCAAGAGTTAGATGAGTTTAGATTGGATGCCTATGAGAGTTCACGGTTGTACAAGGAAAAGACTAAGGCATTCCATGATAAGCATATTCTGAGGAAAGAATTTTTTGTGGGGTAGAAAGTTCTTTTGTTTAACTCCCGTCTGAAATTTATGCCTGGTAAGCTTCGATCTAGATAGGATGGCCCTTTTGTGATCACTAACATATTTCCATTTGGTCTTTGTTGAGCTATGTGATCCACCCACGGACGAACTTTCAAGGTAAATGGGCATCGCCTCAAGCAATTTCATGAGGGATCCCAGCAGCAGCTGAGGAAGCAGAGATTCTCCTCATTGATGCCACTTATCCTCCATAAACCCCTCGGGGAGTATTCTTCTTTCTTCTCCCTCTTTCTTTTATTTTTTTCATTTTTCCACTTTGCTTTTTGAAAATAAATACAGTCTCTCTTTCTATGATTGCTACATATTATAAACTTGGATATTTTGGTTTTAATGGATCATTCTGCTGGGTCTACAATTCTTGACTCTGATTACATGTCTTGGTGGTTGATTTGGTGATGTTGATTGCTTAAGTTGGTATTGACCTTGTGAAGTTTTGGGCCTGCATGAATGGAATTCATCTTTTACCATTCTTTCTTTCATGTGTGCATCTGCTCATGATTTTTGTTCCTAGAACTTGCTCCTTTTCTTTTTGAAACTACATTTTTCACTTACGTGCATGAATATGATGGAAGCTTGTTTTCTTTCTTTTAATTTCCCCACTTTGGCCAAATAGCTTTCCCTTGCATTATGTTTCCTTTGTTAGCCCCTTTGTGCCTATTTGACTTATTCTTTTCTAAACCACATTACAAGCCTAAGCGTAAAATCATTTTATTCCGCACCTTGGAAATTTATTGAGCATTGGTTTCACCTAGGTTTTGTGTTTAAGTGAGGGGATTGCTCAGGAGTGCAACAGTTTAAGTATGGGGGAGATATTTGATTTTGTCATTGTGATTATATAAAAAAAAAATCATTGTGATTATAAAGAAAGAAAAGGAAAAAAAAAAGAAAAGGAAAAAAAAAACAGAAAAGAAAGAAAGAAAAAGAAAGAAAATACTTAGAAAGAAAGGAGATATATAAGGAAAAAAAAACATATTTAGAGAATGATTGTGTTAATCGAGCTCTTTTTAATTTCTTTGGTGCTCGACCTCTCATTCCATACTTATTCCATACTATTACCTACCTTCACCTTAACCCCATTACAACCTTTAATAATAAGCTCTCTTGATTTGTGCATGCATGTGTTATGAGTAGTGGAGACGTAGAAATTGAGCAAGCTTATTGTAGAACAATTTTCTTGAGTAGAATTTGAGCGATAAACTTATTTACCCTAAACACTTGAGAGATTGATTGATTGAGGGCATCCCTTGAGAGACCATCTTTTGTGATTAGCATCATTGATTGAGATTACCCTGAATTGTAATTTGAGATGAAAGGATTTTGGTCTTGATTGATTGGTCTTTTGAAGCTTTGTGTCCATTGGTCAATTTTTGCATTGTTAGCAACTGTTAGAAAAGAAGAGTCTTTCCTTTTAGTCTTTTTTTTTTTTCTTTGAATTTTGCTCAGTAGTGCAAAAAGATAAGTGTGGGGAATTTGATAATTGAATATTTCATACACTTATTTTTATCTCTTGATTAATAATTTAGGACTCTTTAGTTAATAAATATTGGCTTTTTATACTTATTTGGGCTTTGGGCCTTCGATTAGCTTTTAGCCATATTTAATGATAAATTTCCAGTTTTACGTTGCTTCACTATTTTTACCATAACTCTTGAACCAGACATTGGATTTGCCTCATTCTTGTTTCATATTTCAGATGATTCAAAGAGCTACAAATGTTATGAAGACAAGGGCAAATTCGGACATGAAGGTGGTCTATTTTGGAGTCGAAGTCAGATGTATATTTCTTGATTTTTATTTGGGCTCGAATTTTGTAATTAAAGCCCACTTTTATTTTATTTCCGTTTTGGGCTGAACCATTGGAGCCCAACATTTAGACCACTTTTTCGCTGTTTTTAGGCCATTTTCTATCAACTCACAAAATTTCAGCCCATTCAGAGATACTCCGAAAAACTGTCTAGTAGAAATCATGAAACCGAAACTAAAAACAGCGAAAAAGTGGTCTAAACGTTGGAATTTGGGGAAAATAGGTCAGACCTCACTTCCTATAAGGAACTGACTCTAGCTCAGAATGCCCAATTCCTTGTGAATAAGACCTGCTCTGAGTGATCTGGGTCAGAAAAATTTCTGTCCAATCACCCAAACCACGAAAACTGTTCTAACATCTATCTATTTACACTACTGTTACTAATCAAACCGATGCAAATTCCCCGGCAGCGGTGCCATATTTTGAAAGAAATTTGTCGTGGCTCTCAAAATAATCAGATTCAATAAAAGATTTGCAGTAATAGGGAACCTGGATCGTTTTCCCAACGAATTCGCAGCGGGTTTGATTGGAATAACAGTGAAACAGAAACAGTAAAAATGGGGGGTTTTTGGTTCAAACAAAAACAAAACGAAATGAAACACAGATTAAACAGATAAACAGAAGATCAACCCAGGATTTCGAATTCCACCAATTTCCTTCCTCGGACGAAAACAGATTTTGAAACGAACTCGCGATTGATTCTGGACGAACCGAAATCTCTGCATTCATCCAGGAAATCCCTCAACTAGATGATCGCCCAGCGTTTATCCGAACAGTGGTGTGTCACTGTGCGATCACACAGCAAGCACTTGAACCTAGTTCGAACTGAATCCTTGGGATTTCTCAATCTGGGCGTTAAATCTAACACCCAATCTGAAGGTAAATCGAATCCGAAATTACAAAACAGAAACAAATTTGTTACCGTTAAGAACGAGTCCTCTGGATAGTGGAATCCTTAATTCGTGGGCTAATCACCGAAGTTTAGCCCATCATGGCTATGCAGAACGAAAATGGAACAGAAATGAAGAAGTTCATCATGAACACGAAGAACAGATGAAGAACAGTTGAGAGAAAATAAAACTTCTGTATTTAATCTAAAACTGAGTAAAAACGTGAATGACAATGTGTTTGTGGCTGCCATCTAACTTAAAGTTAACCTAAAATGGAAATGGGCTCCAATGGTTCAGCGCAAAACGGAAATAAAATAAAAGTGGGCTTTAATTACAAAATTCGAGCCCAAATAAAAATCCAGAAATATACATCTGACTTCGGCTCCAAAATAGACCGCCTTCTTGTCCGAATTTTCCCTTCATGTCTTCATAACATTTTTATCTCTTTGAATCATCTGAAATATGAAACAAGAATGAGGAAAATCCGATGTCTGGTTCAAGAGTTATGGTAAAAATAATGAAGCAACATAAAACTGGAAATTTATCATTAAATATGGCTAAAAGCTAATCGAAGGCCCAAAGCCCAAATAAGTATAAAAGCCATTATTTATTAACTAAAGAGTCCTAAATTATTAATCAAGAGATAAAAAGAAGTGTATGAAATATTCAATTATCATACAACCATGTCACGTCCCTTTTATCACGCGATAATTTGGTCAAGGATGAGGCATGGATAATGTCAACTTCCTATTCTTGACCATTACTTTCTCGATTCTTGAGTAGTCTAACAATTGAATTGGAAACTCAGTTCCATCGTAGTATGACCATACATTTCTTAGACTCACTCATCGAGGGGCCCGATATTATCTCTCTACAGATGTGAGGGACAAATTCCGTCTTGACCATTCACATTCCTTTGCATGAAAACCACTGATCCCGATCAAAGCCTTTATCATCACCCGGTCAAAGATGACTTTTGACTAGGTCAAAGATCAGCGACTCTCATGTAGGAATCCATGATGATCTCAGGTCAAAGGGCGTTGTGACGCGGTTATATATGAGATAAGCTTATGACTAAATCCATGTAGCTTTCTCATAGTGGGTCGATCCAAAGACCTTGTACTCTTACAAGTGCCTATGAATTTGATTCGTATCTCCATACTCATCAAAGTCATACGGTCTTATTTCATCTTTGCTCCGCATAGATGAAAGACCGAGACATTTAGGACAATCTATATGATATGTCCAAGGATAAAGTTATCATAACAAACATGCAAATAATATGATAACAAAAAGAAGAAATACTTTAAATATTAATAATGTTTAAAGTACAATGACTTGCCCCTAGGGCATAATTTCCAACACTAGGCTCAATGGAACTCATTTTTAAAAATTGCCTCAAAACTTAACAATTCTTACATGAAAACCGTTATATAGTTATGCACTATATATGACATTTATTTCATTAAACCAATTAGCATTTACATCAAATAAATAATGATTGCGATATAACAATTGTTACGTATGCTAGACTTTATATAACGGTTATTTGGAAAGCACCGTTATGTATGCTATAGAGTTTATAATAGTTGTTTACTTAAATTGTTATTTATTGTGTCAGAATGAATTATGATATATATAACGGTTGTTTACGTGAACCCATTTTATTATCATGATAGAATTGTGCACAACATGGCCTCACCGCATTTGAATACATAACGTTGTTATACTATTAACATTATAATAGATTAAAAATAAATCATGGCTCAGAGATGTAATGTATCTTCGCCGGGTAAATATAATGGCCGCATATATGACAATTTGGAACTGTGATGTATGTGTTGGAAATTATGCCCTAGGGGCAAGTCATTGTACTTTAAACGTTAATGTTATTTAAAGTATTTCTCCGTTTAGTTATCATATCATTTGCATGTTTATAGTGATAACTGTATCCTTGGATGTATCTTATAGATTCTCCTAAATGTCCCTGGTCGGTCATCTATGCGGGAGCAAAGATGAAATAAGACCAGTAAGACTTTGATGAGTATGGAGATACGAATCAACGTCATAGGAACTTGTAAGAGTACAAGGTGTTGGACCGACCCACTATGACAAAGCTGCAAGGATTTAGTCATAAGCTTATCTCATGTATTCCTACATGAGAGTCGTTGATCTTTGACCTAGTCAAAAGTCACATTTGACCGGGTGATGATAAAGGCTTGGATCGAGATCAGTGGTTTTCATGCAGAGGAATGTGAATGGTCAAGATGGAATTTTTCACTCACATTTGTAGAGAGATAATCTGGGCCCTCGATGAGTAAATCCGAGAAAAGTATGGCCATACTACGATGGAAAAGAGTTTCCACTTCAATTGTTAGACTACTCAAGAATCGAGAAAGTAATGGTCAAGAAAAGGAAGTTGACATTATCCATGCCTCATCCTTGACCAAATTATCGCGTGACAAAAGGGACGTAACAAGGTCATATGATAGGTTGTATCGTATCAACGATCCCCAAATGAATTGGGTAGTCACAATGTCTTGCTAGAGGCCGCTTGTGACTTGTGGGCTGATGCAGTATTGGCCCGCTGCCAATCTCATGTGGGCCTGCACGGTCGCACACAAGAATAGCCCAATACGAGCAATAGTGTCCAGATTCATTGAATATATATATATATATATATATATATATATCAAAAATTATAGTGATATTATTTATAGATAATAATATTATTATATATAGTATTTAATTTATTTGATAAATTAAATAACTATAATAAATTGAGATATTGTATCTCATATTTAATTTTCAAATAAAGATATCATATGTCTGATTTAATTTGAATTGAGATATAGTATCTCACCGCGAAAAACCTTAAAGAGAAAAGAGGTGAGACGCAAAGTAAGAAGGCGCTAGCACGTTGCCTACGTGTTGGAGAGCTATTCGGTGTGGATACCGGTAGAGGGAGTGGATTCGTAGAGTCGGCTCCTAGAGATTGATCGAGCAAGAAGGTGTTAGCCCACGTGTTCGAGAAAGGACGCATACAAGCTCGTATAGGTACGTTTTCTCTAACGAATATTGATTTAAACGCCATTGATAGATCCTCTCTATGGGATTCGTAAAATTTTAATGGATTAGAATCCTTCCGCTTCATGTACGGATCCCAACAGTATGGCAGTTAATAACCGGTAAATATCGTGATTTCTGTAGTACTAAATAGTGCCATTAAAAGCTAAATAATCAATTGAAACACTTAAACATTAACAGCCCCTAGACAAGCTCCATGAAACTAGTAGAAAATGAGAGGAAGAGGATAAATCCCTTACCTTAGCACACCTAAACAAGCTCCTTCTCTTCATCTCTTCCTTACTCTCCCAATGAAATAGAGAAGATAGACAAGAGGGAAATAAAAAGAGGACCAGGGGATTAACTTAGGGTCTATCAACGAGGAGGGGAGGGGAGGGGATAGGAGAGATTATAATATTACCTTGTTTGGATTGATCAAAAGGAAGGGGAGGGAGAGATTTTACTATTACCTTGTTTGTTTTAGGAGGGGAGGAAAGAGAAATTATTTTCTCATGGACAACATTACCCTTATGTTATAAGAGGGATTTTAAATAAATGATACTCCCTCCGATCCTAATTGTAAGACCGAGTTGAATTTTTTGGAAAGATTAAAGAAGAGTAAATACCCTTTCTAGTCCCAGACAAAAAACACGGACCCCATTTTGGTTCCTGACAAAAAAAAAGGGCCTTTTTAGTTAAAAAAAAATGAATAAGGGTCAATTGGTGGACATTTTGATCCCTCACAAATTTCCAAAAGGTCATTTTTAGTCCCATAAAAAGGACGAATAAGGGTCGGGTTTTTTTCCAAGGACCAAAATGGGGTCTGTGTTTTTTGTCAGGGACCAGAAAGGGTATTTACTCATTAAAGAACCTAATTAAAGTACTTTAGAGTATTTTTATTTTTATTTTTTCTCCAAACTAATTATTTTGACAAATAAACTAACATATAATCTAAGGCTACACAACATATGATATGATTAAGTGATTTATTTAGCTTCCTTAATTTCTCCAAAAAAAAGTCAACTCGGTCTTATAATTAAGACTGGAGGGAGTAATACTTTAAAACTTTTGTTAAAGTATTTGAGGGGGAAAAATAAAAAGTTTCGGTAGTTGGTGCTATTATTTGCTTTATTAGTGTCATTAGGATTAGTGTTTTATTTTATTTTATCTGTCTTTCTTTTTTTTGAGCAGCCACCACACGACAACGTTTTGTTAATCCTCTTGTTGAAGACCAGCTGAGGTGTGAAGGCGGCTTCACTGTTCATCTTTCTCTTCCTCGAACTTTGAACGACTGAACTAGAGAGAGAGCAAGGAGAAGAGGGAGAGAGGCTTCAGGCTTGGTTCACCACCTTCACGGGAGGATGAGAGAGGATTGTGGAAGTGACTGAGCTAAGTGTTGGGATCCGTACACGCAGCGGAGTAAAAAAAAATTACGGATCCCTTAGGCGGATCGCTCAACGGCGTTTAAATCAAGGTTTAGGGTTTCCGAATCGTACCTTTGCCAAACGCTTTAAACTGGTGGGCTACCTTCTCGATCGCGGCTTCGACTCTTTCGAAGCGCCTTCCTCTACCAGTATCCACACAAATAGCCTTCAGAAACACGAACGGAAGCGTGCTAGCGCCTCGAACCGTGCGTCTCTCTATTTTCTATCTAGGGTTTCTCGCGGCTTTCTAATACGCTCGACGAGAATGTCCCGTAGGTTTTCTAAACCTTTGCGGCGTATTATATTCAAAACAAATTTTGAATCTAGAGTAAAAATATATTAATTAAATCTATCTGATAGATCTAATCAAATCTATTTATTTAATCTGAATTAAAAGCCTTCTGATTTAATTTATATTTATAAATTAAATCAAGATATGATATCGTTATATTTAATTTCAAATGAGATCCGATATCTCAGTTCAAATTAAATCGATATGCAATATCTTTATTCGAAAATTAAATCGAGATACAATATCTCAATTTATTATAGTTATTTAATTTATCAAATAAATTAAATACTATATATAATAATATTATTGTCAATAAATAATATCATTATTATTTTCGAATTTAATATATATATTAAATCAAGATATGATATCATTATATTTAATTTAAAATGAGATCTGATATCTCAGTTTAAATTAAATCTGATATGCAATATCTTTATTCGAAAATTAAATCGAGATACAATATCTCAATTTATTATAGTTATTTAATTTATCAAATAAATTAAATACTATATAAAATAATATTATTGTCAATAAATAATATCATTATTATTTTCGAATTTAATATATTTATATATGCATATATATATATATACACACACATCCTAGATTAAATAAGTATTCATTAAATCTTAAACACATTTAAGATTCAATGAATCTGACACTCTTGCTCGTGTTGGGCCATTCTTGTGTGCGACCTGCGAGCCCATATGAGATTGGCAGCGGGCCAATACTGTACTAGCCCACAAGTCGCAAGCGGCCTCTAGCAAGACATTGCGACTACCCAATTCATATGAGGATCGTTGATAAGTACAATGACTTGCCCCTAGGGCATAATTTCCAACAGACTCCCACTTGCACTAGGTGCAATCATTAATTACCTTAATTCCCATTGCCCTAACATGATGCTCATGTTTTACTTGTGCAAGCGGCTTAGTAAGAGGATCAACGTCATTGTTTATGCGATATAACCTATCGTACAACCATGTCACGTCCCTTTTGTCACGCGATAATTTGGTCAAGGATGAGGCATGGAAAATGTCAACTTCCTGTTCTTGACCATTACTTTCTCGATTCTTGAGTAGTCTAACAATTGAGATGGAAACTCCTTTCCATCGTAGTATGGCCATACATTTCTCAGACTCACTCATCGAGGGGCCCAATTATCTCTCTACAAATGTGAGGGACAAATCTCATCTTGACCACTCACATTCCTCCGCATGAGAACCACTGATCCCGATCCTAGCCTTTATCATCACCCGGTCAAAGGTGACTTTTGACTAGGTCAAAGACCAGCGACTCATCATGTAGGAATCCATGATGATCTCTGGTCAAAGGGCGTTGTGACGCGGTTATACATGAGAAAAGATTATGACTTATTCCATGCAGCTTTCTCATAGTGGGTCGGTCCAAAGACCTTGTACTCTTACAAGTGCCTATGACTTTGACTCGTATCCCCATACTCATCAAAGTCACACCGGTCTTATTTCATCTTTGCTCCCGCGGAGATGACCGACCGAGGACATTTAGGATAATCTATTAGATATATCCAGGATACGATTATCAATATAAACATGAAAATGAAATGGTAACAAAAGGAGAATACTTTATTAAATAATAAAATCGTCTAAAGTACAATGACTTGCTTTCTCCTGGTACTTTGCATAATAACCCCTTTTTGTATCACCTCTATCATTGATTTCTCTGATAGGATGAAATCGCTTGAGTATATGGTTGGTCCTTTGATGTGACCTAGGCTCCTTGGTCTATGGAATAGCGCCGCTATTGTCACGAGAACAAGTCTATTGGATTTGAGATGGTAGGAACCACCCCTAGTTCATTAATGAACTTACTAATCCAAAAGGCCTCCTCAATTGCATCGATGTGTGTAACTAGTCACACAGAGCTCATCTTCCAAGCCACCATACACCAAGAATAAGTCCTTAGTCCTTCTTAAGTACTTAAGGATATTCTTGACAGCAGTCCAGTGACCCTCACCGGGATCTTGTTGATATCTGCTGGTCATACTCAAGGCAAATGACACATCTGGTCGAGTACATAACATGGCATACATGATAGATCCAATGGCGGAGGCATATGGAATCTTACTCATGCGGTCTCTTTGATCTTGTGTACTAGGACACAGATCCTTACTGAGATGGATGCCATGAGACATGGGCATGTAACCCCTTTTAGAATCCTGCATACTGAATCTATGTAGTATCTTGTCTATGTATGTGCTCTGACTTAGGCCTATCAGCCTCTTAGATCTATCTCTATAGATCCTAATCCCAAGGATGTAAGTGGCTTCGCCTAAATCTTTCATTGAGAAAGACTTTCCTAACCAAGACTTGACACTCGCAAGGTAGGAATGTCATTCCCAATGAGTAGGATGTCATCAACATAAAGCACTAGAAATACAACCGTGCTCCCACTAACCTTCTTGTAAACACAAGGTTCATCTATGTTTTGAATGAATCCAAACTCTTTGACTACTTCATCAAAACGATGATTCCACTCCGAGATGCTTGCTTCAAACCATAAATGGATCTTTGAAGCTTGCAAACTTTACCAGAGTCCTCTGGACGCACAAAACCCTCAGGTTGTGTCATGTACACATCCTCAAGGAGCTTTCCGTTAAGGAAGGCTGTTTTGACGTCCATTGCCATATTTCATAGTCATAATATGATGCAATGACAAGAAGGATTCTGATTGATTTGGCCATTGCAACTGGGGAAAAGGTTTCATCATAGTCCACACCATGAGTTTGAGTGAATCCTTTTGCAACCAATCGTGCCTTGAAGATATTTACTTTGCCTTCCATGTTAGTTTTCTCTTTGAAAACCCACTTGCACCCAACGGTTTTTACACCTTTAGGTGGATCGACTAAGGCCCATACCTCACTGTCATACATGGATTGCATTTCAGACTTCATGGCACTAAGCCATCTTTCGGAGTTGGGTCCCACCATGGCCTCGCGATAGGTAGTTGGCTCATTGTGCTCAATGAGCAAAACATCACGGCTTCCAGTTATCAGAAATCCATATCTCTGAGGCTGTAGTCGTGTTCTATCGGACCTTCGTGGGTCTTGTGTTACATGAGTAGGCTCAACAACTTGTTGTGAGTCTTCTCGGTTTCCATCTGTGGTTCTACATTGTCCTGTGACTCTCGAACTTCTTCGAGGTTTCACCTTACTCCCATTTGGCTCTTTTAGAGATGAACTCTTTCTCCAAAAGGACACCATTCCGAATAACAAACACTTTGTGATCGGTAGGATTGTAGACATAGTATCCTTTAGTTTTCTTAGGATACCCCACAAATAGGCATTTTGAGGATCCGGATGATAATTTATCGAGGCTTAGTGTTTAACATAAACCTCACATCCCCAAATTTCAAGAAATGACAAACCGGGTTTCTTCCCGTCCATATCTCATATGGTGTCTTTTCAACCGCCTTTGACGAACACGATTTAGTGTGAACGCAAATGCTTTCTAGGGCATGGCCCCAAAAGGAAGGTGGAAGATATGTTTGACTCATCATAGATCGAACCATATCTAATAGAGTTCGATTCCTCCGCTCGAAACACCATTCCATTGAGGTGTTCTGGAGGAGTAAGTTGCGAGATGATCCCACAACTCCTAAGATGGTCAATGAACTCTTGGCTCAAATATTCACCACCCCGATCGATCGAAGTGTCTTAATTGTTTTGCCAAGTTGATTTTGCACTTCATTTTGGAATATTTTGAACATTTCAAAAGATTCCGACTTATGTTTCATTAAATAGATATATCCATATCTACCGAAATCGTCTATAAATGTAATGAAGTACAAATGACCTCCTCGGCAGATGTATTCATTGGTCCACACACATCAAGATGTATGAGGCCCAATAAATTGGTGGCTCTCTCACCGTGTCCAGTAAAGGTGCCTTTGTCATCTTTCCCAATAAACAAGACTCGCATGTATCAATTGATTCAAAATCAAATGAGTTAAGAAATCCATCTTTATGGAGTTTCGAAATGCGTTTCTCATTTATATGGCCTAGACGACAATGCCATAGATAGGTCGGATTCAAATCATTTGACTTGAACCTTTTAGTAGTTATGTCATAGATATGTCCATTCAATTTTCTACTATCCTTGAGATCCTACATTTATTCAAATGTGAGATCCACATGTAGTATCCAATACCCATGTTGAGGAAGTAGAAAAGCGAATATCTATGACATAGATACTTGAAGCGATAGCCCCGCTATCCTTCTTGTTCTTCTCCGATCTTCGAGGTAGAGTTTGCAATTCCTTTTCAAATGACCAAGTTCATTGTAAAAGAAACAGACTCTATCCTTCGGAGGTTTTGCCTTCTTGGCTTTCCGTTTCATTCCCCTTCCTTTCTGAACGGTCAAAACAGTATTGGGCCTCTTTGTAAGGCTTAGCTCAGCAGTTTTGAGCATTTCATGCAGTTCAGAAATTGATTCCTCCATGTTGTTCATGTTGTAATTCATGACAAAGTTATCATAACTTCCTGGGAGTGAGTTCAAGATCACATCTTTAGCTAACTCCTGGGACATGGGGTAGATCTCTATTGAGGTCTAGAAGCATAGTGGCAAGCATCAGCATCCCGTATCCACGAGTCATCTTTATGCTTCGTATAAGCATTAGTCGAGCTCTTGGATCAGCAAATGCAAGCTCGTCAGAATGGGTTGATTGATGAGATATTCTTTTCTTTCGTGTTTAGGATCAACGCTTAAGTTCCCAAACATGTCAAGAAAGTTTGTCTCATCGAGTTCGTCCTTCTCAAGGACTGATCGCATTGATGGTGTTGAAGTATTACTAGACTACATGATTCTACAACTAAAGGTATGCAAAGTTTAAGTAGTAACCTCCCACTGAATTAACAACCCTCATTATAATTAGTGGGCTAAGATCCATATTTGGCTTAAATTTAAGTCCGCTTTGGCGACGCTTAAATTAAGTTATTTAGGTAGGCAAACCCCTTGCCAATTACATCATATGTAACTCTTAGATCTTTATGGGATTTAATCATCATATGACGTGGCATGTTTAATCCCATCTAATGCCTTGAGATCCAAAACCGTTTTGATAATCTCAATTAAGTCAGACAATTAATGAATATTGAGTATCACCATTACTCACTCTCGTCTCACCAAGATAACTCGATGCATCCACTTTGGTGGAACATACAAATGGGCGATCTAGGTTTTGACAAGTATTCATTTATTGGTGGCATTATGACTTAAGATTTTATTTAGAGGGTATAATTAGATTAATCCTATTAATTATACTTATATGAATGCAATCACTATTGTATCTCATATAATATCTAAATTAATTATGAGTGATCTAATCAAAAATAATTAAAATTCTAAATTAATTATGAGTGATCTAATCAAACCATAATTAAAATTCTAAATTAATTATGAGTGATCTAATCAAAATATAATTAAAATTCTAAATTAATTATGTTTGATCTAATCAAAACATAATTAAAATTCTAAATTAATTATGAGTGATCTAATCAAAACATAATTAAAATTCTAAATTAATTATGAGTGATCTAATCAAACCATAATTAAAAATTCTAAATTAATCATGCAATCATCAAATCAAGACATAATTAAAATTGTGACACAACATGGCTCAACCTTAACCTAAAATCCTCTCAAGCCAATGAGAGGACTTCTCTAAAACAAAAAGAAGTACATCAGGAGTATTTAAAGAAAGAGGCATGGCTCGCAGCCATATTTAAAATTTACAACAATTGTAAAACTCTAGAGCCATGTTGTTCACCATACCCAAACAACTTTTGAAAGGTAAATCACAACATATATTAAGTCATACAATTATGAAATAAAATATTATGATTAATCTTATCATGATTTAAATTTTCTAATTTATATTATATTATAAATATAATATAATATCATGATTTAAATTCTCTAATTTAAATTATATTATATACTATATATAATATAATATCATGATTTAATTCTCTAATTTATATTATATTATAAATACAATATAATATCATGATTTAGATTCTCTAATTTATATTATATTATATACTATATATAATATAATATCATGATTTAAATTCGTAATTTACATTATATTATATACAATATATAATATAATATCATGATTTAAATTCTCGCGCTATCGACAATCGCCGGGATCCCTACTACGGTCTCGTTAGAAATTTCAAAATAAAATATTATTTTCGAAAATAATTTCTAAAAAAAAACGTGATTTTTTTTTTTAAAAATTTCAAACCCTAACGAACTGATCGACATCGGATCTGAACGTCGAATCAGCCACACAGTCCGACTTGGAACCGGTAAAAACCCTAACGCGAGTTTTTGAATTTAAACACATTACTGTATTCGGTTTTAACCATACATGTATCTCATACATAAACACGCGTATAAAACCTAATTTAAACGCACATTGAGTTGGCTCTGATGCCACTGTTGGGATCCGTACACGCAGCGGAGTAAAAAAAAATTACGGATCCCTTAGGCGGATCGCTCAACGGCGTTTAAATCAAGGTTTAGGGTTTCCGAATCGTACCTTTGCCAAACGCTTTAAACTGGTGGGCTACCTTCTCGATCAGCAGAAGCCGACTCTTTAGAATCGCCTTCCTCTACCAGTATCCACACGAACGGCCTTCGAAACACGAACGAAGCGTGCTAGCGCCTCGAACCGTGCGTCTCTCTATTTTCTATCTAGGGTTTCTCGCGGCTTTCTAATACGCTCGACAAAATGTCCCGTAGGTTTTCTAAACCTTGCGGGCGTATTATATTCAAAACAAATTTTGAATCTAGATTAAAAATATATTAATTAAATCTATCCGATAGATCTAATCAAATCTATTTATTTAATCGAATTAAAAACCCTCTCGATTTAATTTATATTTATAAATTAAATCAAGATATGATATCGTTATATTTAATTTCAAATGAGATTCGATATCTCAGTTCAAATTAAATCTGATATGCAATATCTTTATTCGAAAATTAAATCTGAGATACAATATCTCAATTTATTATAGTTATTTAATTTATCAAATAAATTAAATACTATATATAATAATATTATTGTCAATAAATAATATCATTATTATTTTCGAATTTAATATATATATTAAATCAAGATATGATATCATTATATTTAATTTAAAATGAGATCCGATATCTCGATTTAAATTAAATCGATATGCAATATCTTTATTCGAAAATTAAATCTGAGATACAATATCTCAATTTATTATAGTTATTTAATTTATCAAATAAATTAAATACTATATAAAATAATATTATTGTCAATAAATAATATCATTATTATTTTCGAATTTAATATATTTATATATGCATATATATATATATACACACACATCCTAGATTAAATAAGTATTCATTAAATCTTAAACACATTTAAGATTCAATGAATCTGGACACTCTTGCTCGTGTTGGGCCATTCTTGTGTGCGACCTGCAGCCCATATGAGATTGGCACGGGCCAATACCGTACTAGCCCACAAGTCGCAAGCGGCCTCTAGCAAGACATTGCGACTACCCAATTCATATGAGGATCGTTGATAAGTACAATGACTTGCCCCTAGGGCATAATTTCCAACACTAAGGACCAGAAGCGCCATCGACGAGATCAAAGATGCGATTTTGCAAGACTAGTTGTTCTCTTATTGGGACAACATTATCGTCGGTGGTTTATTCTTGGATTAAAGGTGAATCGAGCTAATGAGAAAGAAGGAAGAGATGAGAGCCGAGAGTAACTAGACTAGAGGAGCCTCAAGGTATATTCGAAATAACTATAAGAGTAAATACCCTTTCTGGTCCCTGACAAAAACACAGACCCCATTTTGGTCCCTAACGAAAAAATGACCCTTATTCGTCCTTTTTATGGGACTAAAAGGACCTTTTTGAAATTTGTGAGAGATCAAAATGTCCACCAATCGACCCTTATTCGTCTTTTTTATGGACTAAAAAGAACATTTTTTTTGTCAGGGACCAAAATGGGGTCCGTGTTTTTTGTCAGTGACCAGAAAGGGTATTTACTCTAACTATAAAATGACAGGGGCATTTTAGTCCACTAACAACAATTTGTGTCCTCCCCTCCAAATCTGTTTGATTTTGGGGAAGGAGGCTTTTGAGGGGAGGAAAAAACTTTCCCCTCCCATCCTAAATAATATGATCAACTAAACAAGGAGAGGGGCCAAAATCCCTCCCCTTCCTCCCATTCCCTTCCCCACCTCTCAAACTAAGCGAACCCTAAGTTGTTATGCCGCCCTAAAACTATGAGGTATTTTTCCCTAAAAATAAGAGTAGTCACAAGACTTTTGGAATCCCTGCAATTGGACATTTATTTCTACATAGAGATATGCATGTATGACTCATGTGCGAAAAAGGAGTTTCATATAGAGGGTAAAACTACTAAATGGGGTTAGTGGGGTAGACCCCACATAGGCGCCACCTTATCTCTAACTTGTCCTCCAAGCACATCTAGCTCTCTCACCAACCATAAATAGCTTGCCCTCCAAGTTCTCTTTA